>NBBA01000004.1:0-1239079 GCA_002794785.1 Coniferiporia sulphurascens
TGGCTGGGTATCGGGAGAGTCCGCGAAATACATCAGGGAGTAAATTGGGAGTGTCGCGCCTGCCAAAATCCGTAGACGCTCGATGCACACTATTTGCCGTACGCGTGCCAAGTACAGGCACAGGGTCTCCAGAAGGGGGGCTAACTTGGATCGCCGGCTGGCAGGAACCAGATGATATACCATCCTTTTTATCACCCCTAGCTGGTGTTCTAGTGATTAAATCGTTGAAAGTGGTAGACCAGTCTTGACATTCGAACCCGGCCAAGCCGGAGAGCAAGAAGAGATCCTAACGGTACGCAGAACACGAATAGACTCATAGCTGACGGTGGCTGGGAGTCCTTCAATGACCGATGACGACTTCAGATGCAGTAAATTCAGGCCCAGTAGATAACTTCGAGGACTTGCTGATTGACGAAAGACGCACTTGATGGACATCTTCGAGAGCTTCGCGGATGCGGGTGCAAGATTAGGTGGACTTCGACTTCGACCATGAGGGGTCCAATGATGGTCAAACCAGTGACAAGTGGAGACGAATACAGTGGATCAAATGGTGCGTAAGGCTGAGGACCAGTAGGACTCCTAGGCGGCATTGCAGACAGACGGAGTGTGCTTGGAGCGCGTCGATATCGCCTTTGCCGAAACCGGGGAGGCAGAGTGTCGCAGCATAAGTCTCGCACGTTTGGCTGCGCGTTGTAAAACCTCCAGGCACCTGAGGATTGAATACCGCCGAACAGAGTCGCGCGAGCGTTGCGAAGAACTCCGGCCGAAGTAGGGAGAGCATGTGCACTGTGCACTTCGGCGGTGAAGTGGGAAAGTCTGAGATACCGTGAGATTGTATTGCACAACCTGTATATTCGTTTGTACACTGGCAGAGCATGCTGGAAAATGAAAGAATATATAGTTAAAAGCTTCACGTGTGCAGTATGAGGCTAGTAAACCTGAATCTAGATCTGTTTCGGGGTGGGAGTGGCGACTAGCCTTAAAACGAGGGGGGGATTTGCGGGAATAAACAAACGGAGCTTCCCTAGGGGCAAAGGCGTTGCGTGTAGTGGCACGCACAGGAAGGAACATGACTCAACCAGAGTCACGGTCAAGGTAGCGAAAAGGATAATGCACACGTAATTATGACATAAGCAAGACCGCCACACGACGGGATCACTTGCTAGTCAGCAACAGCGAGCATCGCTGACCGCTCGACGTCGACGAGAGCGAGAGCGACTTTACCATCAACGCACACATAGGTAGACCCCAGCGATGCGGGAGTCTAACTTCGCCTTTCCTGCGCAAAACAGGGCGTGTGTATGCATCACTTCCCAATTGTATGACCGACGAGGTGAGTGGCCGCTACCGATGGCGACTTGGAAGAGAAGGGCTAACAATGCGCCCAGCTCTGGATACATCGTCTCCGCTGCCCCTGTTGAACTCGCTCACGCATCTTACCTACCTTACATCGACCTCTCCACGCATCCGCGAGATCCTCACGTGTGACGGTGGGCTCGAACGTCTCGTGCGCCTCCTGCGGGACTTCTGTTTTTCTCCCCCGCCTCCAGAAAACCCTGCTTTTATCTTCGGTCTTTCCCCCCATGGACTTCCGCGCTCATCACCTACACCATCACTGAATCCGAAGAACTTTGACCGACATGCATCCTATCGTTTCAGCTTGGCATTCCAATGCTTAGTGAACATCGGTGTACGGGGGTCTGAACCGATTCGTGCACGGGTCGTCCAGGCAGGCGCACTCGACGTCGTTGGCTGCGTTCTTGAGGCTTGGCTAGCTGCGAAGGGCTTTGCGGTTGGGCCGGCCGTGAGTGCGAGTGGCGCACCGCGCGAGAGTCGCGAGCAAAGGCAACAAAGAAGACAGATGTTACTAGAACAGCGCCAGCGTGAGCAGGCGCAGGAACTCGCTCGTCTTCTTGCGCTGGCATCTGAGGTAAGTAAATCGTTCTTTCTCGCATATTTGAGCTCAGCGTGACACGCCAGGATGAGCAGCCGGCCACATCTGATCTGGAAACGTCTGCCGCGTCAACACCATTAGGATTCGGAACGCCCACGAGCGTCGTGATTGTCCCAGGCCGAGATCGCTCTGGTACAGTTGTCGGGCGCCGCGTTCGGGATGAACAGGACCGCCCCTCTGCTGGTCCTGTTATAGTCCGCAGCCGTACGATACGCGCGCGTCCTGCAGATTCGGCAACACCTTCTAGTTCGACATCACGGCCAGACACTGAAACAGAGGATGATGGCGATCCAGACAATGATATCGACATGACAATGTCGCAGGACCAGGACACGGACGAGAACATGCCTCCACCGCGGCGGACAGTTGGTATTGTCGCAGACTCACCAACGCCTGCAGCTGGGGCGGACATGTCGGACACTCTCGATGTCGATGCGCATATCATTATTAATACCAATGCGGCGGACGACGGGGTTTCGGATGGGATTGTTGCACTCGAGCAGAATGTTAACGATGATCTCGCACTCGGAGCTCCTCCCGGCGCACCCGGTGCAATCGATGCCACGCCGCGCACGCGCACGAATACACTTACACTCAATACGAGGAATATGAATATAAATGCTCACCAGCACCATAACCACGCGCAAGGACTCCCGCACGCACATGGGCGCGAAGAGATGACACCACGAGCCGTACTCGCAGCATTGCCCACGCATTCACATGTGCCCATGCCGCCGACATTGACGACTACTGGAGATTCTGGAGCTAATGTAGTGCGCAGGATACCATCAACGCTTGATACACGGGCCTTACGAGCGTCTGCGTCAACTACTACAACTACTACGGCTATTGCAACTCTGGCCCCTACAACTACGAATGCAGCAGGGGCAGGTCCTGTGACTACTCCCCGTACTATACACCGGCACCATCACCACCACCATCTCCATGGTGCAGAGGAAATGGGCCCATTTAGGGAGGAGGATGTACTTCAGTCGCTACAATTGCTGGCCTACCTTAGCAAGTACCCGCATCTCCGTCAAGCATTCTACAAACCACGCCTCAGTTTCCACCCGGCGACGGCGACGGCGACAGCTCAAGGGGTGCAGCAGCCGGGTAATCCAAATGCAACGTCAACATTCATGACGGCGTCATCTGCAGGGGGAGGTGTGACAGAGGGTGTAAATCGGAGGGCGGGCACTTGGACAAGGTCGAATTCTGCCTTGCCTTCATCATTCGAACCAAAGAAAGACCTGGGTTTTTTCAAAACGCTGACGGGACGTGGTAAGGAGAAGGCACCTGCATTTTTGATTACGCCCGGTGTGGAGACAAATATTGCTTCGACTACATCCCCTTCAACTAACGTTGCCTCGAATTTACCTCGAATGACGAATGTGTTCTCACTCGTCGAGCGATTTACATTTCGACCAAGTCCAACTGAAAGCAGTCTACCAACGCCCCCGCCGTTCCTTCCACCGGAAATTCAGTACTGGGCCGGCGTAATCATGCGCAATGCTTGTCGCAAGGATGAGAGTCGAGGCGGAATAAGACAGTGTGCAAATAGTGAGTGCTGTTCCCTTTTCTCACCATTCATCTATATCTTCTACACGCGCTTACATGTTGTCTATTCATTCTACAATTGCAGTGTTGTGCGGCAAGTGGGAGTCGTTTCCGAGAGAGTTCGCCAAGTGCCGACGCTGCCGAAAGGCTAAATATTGTGGAAAAGAGTGCCAGAGTCGAGCGTGGAGCGAGGGCCATCGTTTTTGGTGCAGTGCACGCGATGGTGACGATGCTCCAGAAAATGCAACAGGTACATCGTTAGTATCGGGTCTAGCGCCTTCCCAACAGGATCAGACCACCATCGGAGATGCTAACGGAAATGCAAGTGGTCCTATCAGCGTAAGCACGAGTACGACCGGTCGTCTTGTTTCGGCATCGACTCAGGAGAGAGTCGAGCGGAGACAGGCACGCGAAAGAGAGCGTCAACGGCTTGCGAATGCTGCCGCCGCTGCTGTTGCAGTTATCCAACCCAATGCAAATACGAATGCAAGCACTGCTGCTACTACCACAAACGTAAGTCCTTTCACAGCCTTTACCATATCTGGACGATACTAATTGGAAATTCCCGCTTTGTTTGCATCTCCTCCATAAAAACAGGCCACATCGATATTCCTCAGATCTCGCGAAGCCAATGGTGAATCGCGAGTGAACCCTATCACAGCTTACTTTGGCACCAGGAACGGGCCAGAGACTAGGGGTGCTCCCATAGGGCTTCCAAATGCTGCTGCAGCGTCAGTAGCCATCCCCATCAGCGGGCGACGCCGCTCAGGTGTTCCTCCATCCGTGCCAGAATCTTCCACCTTAACCAGCGCATCTTCTTCCCCAGCCATTGAAAACCCCATTCCGTTACCCGTGAACCTAAATCTCGATCTCCACGCATACACAGCAGAGGAACAAACGACGATCCGCAATTTTCTACAAGTAGTTGGCATGGTGGAGCAGGCGGACAGGCTGGTTAGGGCAGAAATGCCAACATTGCAACGTGCCAGTACGGACGATACAGAAGATGAAGCTATCGCCGACGGGACTGGATCTGTTGCAATCAGCGATAGGACCGACGGCTCCAGCGTGAGGACGCAGATGCAGCGTGAGCGCCAAGACCAGGGTCATGAACCAGCGCATGAGCGACTGCGTGAGCGGATGCAAGACCGAGCGTACGAGCCTGATAGTGCACGCGGGGGAGAGAGACTATTACCGGAACGCATTCAGGCGTTGGACGTGCATGACCGGCGCTCGCGTGCTTCGACTTCGCGTGTGACGAGCAGCGAAGAAGACGACGATGACATGATTCTCGGTTGACTAGACGACTGAGTCAAGTCTGTGGGTCACGATGCCAGTAGTTTGTCACCGCTTGGCAATTCACCACTGTTGACTGGCTTCCCCCCTTATTTACTTGCATCCTCCTTAGCCTATCTGTTTTTTTTCATGCGAGGCTCATCCCTCTACTCGCTTCCTTGCCTTTTCCTTCCTATTTCCTGATTATTCCTCCTTTTGCCTTGTCGTTTTGGTCTTGTCTTTCACAGTACGATAATTTCCAGCAAGCAATTGTAAATACTACCTACATACATGCATATATACATGTCTATCAGTTCTTTATATACTCTATGCTGCGATCGCAAACCGTATTGTAGTGTAATTCTGGGACGAGACGAATGGTAAAAAGGAAGACAGCATTTATCAAGATCAATAGTCTAGACAAATGCATATACTACAAAATCTGCTTCAATTAATAGATTCTTTTAGTACGCACTGCCCCGGACTCGGAAGTTGGACAGTTAACACTTTATCAGCCTTACGTGATTTACAGGCGTCACGGTTGATGATGTTGAATTGTATATCCGCCACGTACCAGTAGTAGTTTGAAAGCCAGCAACGATCATCGCACGAACCTCCAGCTTATAATACACTCGAATAAGGGTCAATTGCTCAGATTCACTAATAGCATAATTAACTCGGTGAGGGTCAAGCCTACGAACGAAAGGCGTCATGTAATCCGATCAAGGATGTGTGTACCCCGCTCCGGCTGCACCGTCAACCTGAGTGCTACTACTTCAGTATTCATCGATCCGGATACCCGCGCTTGTGAACATTTTAGGATACTTCCAAAAAGTACACGGTGCCCTGTTTCGCACCGGGACCCTTGAACCCTGCTTCGAGCTATAATGATTTTTTTAGCTGACGTCGTGGATTCCGTACAAATGAATATGATGGTTGTCGGGTTGTCAGGTTAGGGTCTTAATACTATCTGTAGTATGCTGTATACCAAAGTTTTACACATGTCGTCAAGTTGCAGGGGAGAAGGAAAATAAGAAGTTGATCATAAGAACTTGAAACTGCGTCCGTACATCTTGGAGAAACATTAAAATATTGCGAGCCCAAATAGCTTCCGGATATATTACGTTTCATGCCAAATGAGGAAAAACTTACGTATCTCTCGTAAACAAGTTACTCATCGTTGACCTTGGACAGCGCCGCCAGCTGGACACTTAGACGGGCCGCCCCGTATCATCTTGGGATTGTGCGACTCTCATTAAGGCAATCATCAACAAGTTTTTGAGCCATCGGCCGCCTTTGGCGGTCGGGCACGAACCATAAACGACTCTGACCGTGCGATTAATCGATTATTGAGATGGCAAGTCCCAAGCCGTTATAAAGGATTTGGCGCACATCTGTTTACTCGAACCTGGGTCACGGTTGAAGAAGCGCGCCGAGCTCGCGTCTCCTATGCGATGCATTTACCACATCAGTGTGTCCCAGCCAACGCCATCAAGAAGAAACCAGAATGAAGTCAAGATTGAGTTACCATAATCATGATTATGCTGCAGATCTCCTTGGTACGTCTCTGTTTCTGTACCTCAGAAGCTTATGAAGTGTCACAACAGGCTATGCGTTGATGTCGACGTACACCGTCAGTAATTAAGACTCCGTTTTTATTAGGTTTTTTCCGATGATGCTTATGTTTAGCCTCCCGGATTAAGTGCCCTTCGATTCTATTGGCTTTCTTTAGCAGTCAGAACATCCGGCACGAACTCACAAAGGGAAAGCAGTACCTAGATATGTCCGCCTCCTACCATCCGTCCCCCACTTCCGAGTCTGACAGATCCGAGCTGCCTTCCGTGTCATTGAGTTTTAACGCGCGCGGTATATATAAACACTCCCTCCCCTTTATATGCGAGGCTTTGGGGGGTTACTTGTACGTGCTCTCCTACGTCCTTGAGATGACCCTAACAGCACGCGGTGGCTTCATCTTTGAAACTGTTTATGAAATGTAAGCGATTGGTTGCATTGACATCTGAAATCTTCTGAACTGGCCCTTGGACTTGACAGATACATACTGCAACTATACGCTATCGCATCAATAAGTGCGTCAGGGTACCCACCTTGTTGCCTAATTAACAAGTTACTTTTTCGTCATATAGCGCTCCTTTATTACGATCACCTCATTACCTTCGGATCGGAAGTTCGACGAGTTTGGGGGAGGAAGTTGACTCTCGGAAGCACTCTATTCTTGATAAACCGCTATGCGACGTTCTTTGGCTATTTCCCGGTTATTGTTTTCGTTTTTAATCCACCGAATAATATCAACGTGAGTGCCAATTGATGCCTCGCGAAAAGTTCCAGCAGTAGATGATCTTTAATTATTAGCTGTGTGTCTCCGAGTTCGCATTTAGACGTATGATTTCCCCGACTGACATGGTCCAACCTTGCCACTTAAACCAGGTGCAAAAATCTTGCGCGTCTAAGCGGCTACCTCAGTTTGATTACGCAAACGATTCTCACCAGTAAGTCACCGCTGACTATGCCCCTTGTATGACGACTCAAGACAGCTTTTTTCTGTAGTTTCACTATCAATGCGCATTTATGCACTATACAATCGAAGTCGGATCATCTTGGTCCCCCTGGGCACAGTGGGAACTGCTGCTGTAGTTGCATCAGGCGT
Source organism: Coniferiporia sulphurascens (assembly GCA_002794785.1). Lineage (NCBI taxonomy): Eukaryota > Fungi > Basidiomycota > Agaricomycetes > Hymenochaetales > Hymenochaetaceae > Coniferiporia > Coniferiporia sulphurascens. Next base: position 7,452 of record NBBA01000004.1, read on the forward strand.
AATCTCTCAGCCCCTAACCTCAAGCTCGACTGAATGACCATATCTCTATGATTTAGTGGGCATTAAGCAATTTTGTTGGTGAATTGCAGGGTTTTGGGGGTGAAAGCTCCATATTTCGGACGTGTCTTCCAGGTTTCACTAGCTCGTACGTATAGTCTTACAAGATCGTTCGTCTCTTCTAAACTTGTGTTGTCAATATTCAATCTTACTCCAGGGAGTTATGTAAGCAATAGCATCCCGGGGAAGGCCTGCAGGAATGACCTAACTTCCTCACTCAGCTTTTAAAATCACTTTCGCCCTAACGACGATTTTCGATGGAATAATATTCACGTTTACGTTGATAAGAACATTTCAGATCGTGCGCGAAAGCGAGCGCTGTAATATACAGTCAGGATTACTTAGGTTACTCATGCGTGATGGTATGGTAGTGTTCGCTAATATGATTCTTTTTACTGAAACTGATTTGAAAATACAGGCAGCGTATATTTTGCGTAAGTCGATCCATCCTGACCGTACGTACTATTCCACCGGAACAAATCTCGAAATTTTACTGCAGCACAATGACCTTGGCCAATCTTATTAATGTTATATTTTACGTCGTTCGTACTCTTGCTCATTGGAATTAGTTTTTTGCATTAACCCTTTATGTCTCCTCATAGAAGGAACCTGTTGCGTTCTTCGCTCAAAGCACGGGTAATAACTCCATGCTGTCCCATATGTAACTTCTTTCATTCCTCTCCTTATGCTATGTCCTTGTCGCATATACTGAAATGACCCTACTACAGCATAGCCACTACGATGTTTTCGCGTCTCTCCCTCAACTTGCACGCGTACAATGGTCCACAATATACAACACGTTCAACTTGGACTCGTCCACCGAATCGGGGTCCCCGTTCAACGGCGGACTTAGAAGGAGATGGCACAACATTTACTATGCAGGCCTCGATGTAAGCCCTGCATTCTACACATTATTCATGCCATACAAACCTCACTATCATGCTTGGATAGAAATAATACTATTACGACTTCAGGGACTCGCACAGTCTCCGTCGCCAGTAACATCTTGTCACTGACAACAGTTGATTACGAACTAGAACGAACGCGAGAGGATGATATTGAACTCATAATTGTGCATAATCATATGTCTGGGCTCGAACAAGGAGGCTCGGAGCTTTAGTGACAGTTTCTGAATTACCATGTTGTCATGTCATCCTTTTGTCTGTGTGGAGATTATATGGTTGTAGGGGTGGCGACACTGCGACAGTAGTAGAAGCTCAGATCGCCCTGGCAAATAGCTGATTTGTTGCTAGGTACTACTCAGCGTTTTATATCCCCCTCCTGGCTCTCAACGAGGAGTCATGTACTTACGGTTACTAAACGGTGTCTGTAGCCTCAAGCGCACAGACTACTAGTATATGCGGGGAAGAGTCGGGACGAGGGAAAGTTGATGAGAGAACTCATCTGTAGATCGCCATCGCGCCCGCATCGGGCGGGCTTCGACTTAGGCGGTTAAAGGATGTTCAAAGTGTCAGAATATGAGATACATCAAAAGCGCGATCTGAGTCAGACGCGGACAAAAAGCTGTTTAGTTTTTATTACAAATTCTGTGTACTCGTGTAGTCGGAATATTGTTTGCATTTGGGCGGAGACGTCCTTTCTAATACAAATTTCCGCACTCGTTCCCCATCGGCGACTCGGATTCAGCATTCTGTTAATATTGGCATTTTATCGGGAGTCCCGGGCGGCGGCCGGGCCGTCAGCTGCGAACACTTCCGGTAAATCCCGATTTATTTTCAACCGATGAACGTTGCTTGCACTGGTACTACCGACCGACTTCCAAATAGTAGCAATGTGCGCTAATATCCCTTCAATTCCGGTAATCAAGTTCCTGAGACTCATTCGCGACGAGTCTACATTCATTTAGCGGACGAATGTCAACTTTTGTTTCGACTGTAAAACCCGGTGCCAAACCTCAGTAAGTCCCGATCACTTCCTATATGGACAGGGTTTCGTTGACGCTCAGCGTCTAGGGCCTTTTGTCCCTCGCACCGCCTAAAAGACTCCGGATCTTGAAAGCGGAAAAGAGCTGTATCGTATTTTGGCAATGAAGAATGGAGTAAAGGAAGGCAGACCAGATCACCGCACTATCCCCAGGTGTACTTCTTCCGCACTCTTTCAAGCTTGCCATAGCCTTGCCTCCTCCTAGCTGTGTCTCCCCAATTTCCTCGGCGCCCTCTACAATCAGTACCTGAAAAGACGGCGATAGCCTCGATCTCTTCTCTCTTCCCTGTGCATCAGAGGTTTCTTTTATGCGATACGAAGCCGAATCTTCATTAGACCTTTTCAGCAGCGCCCACAACGGCGGCAACCAGAGACTTACGCGGAAATACACTGGGTTCTTATCAGTTTCTTTTCATGCCGATCCCCGAGCAAACACCTCAGGGCCCAGGTGTACCGTAAGAATCAGACATAACCCAGCAATACATTCGCCTTCTTCGTAGGCCGAGGTCGAATTGAATGTATCTAACCATATCTCCCTGTAATCTACTTTTTTTTCCGTCAGGACATCTTAAGGACGAGTCCGGATCTTTTATACCCGGCCACTTGTGCGCGTCATCTGGGATTGTGTTTTCCGTGGAGTCAGACCCCAGTGAGTTCTCTAGCGATCTCTCAAGGGTTCTAGATTCATACCCCCATTGAATCCGGCACAGCCTAGCCTTTATGTGGACAGAAAGCTTAATGCACTTTCTTTACTTTGATACTTAAACTGTACGACCTCGACCGCGACCACAGCTTTCATGCGGGATCTGTAACATTACGTTACCGCTGCTAGTAAGCAATCGGAACATCTATACGGCAAGCATGCAATTCAAGGAATCTGTATGAAGTTCTAGACCAGACGAGTAAGGGCTGACATGCTGTAGATAGATGCGGACGCAACCCTGCTAGGAAGTCGACTGTATATGCGCCCAGACTTTGCAAGACAGACATCGGTCGGCTCCACCCGCAGAACACTCACCACGCTCATGTCTGCAACCGATTGATTAAGCATTATATTCATTCTTTTCTTTTGCTCTCGCGTTACGGAATTGCGGAGGTATATCAAAATGTATGGATAAAATGCGGGTAGGGCAGATCAATTTCACACGAAACGGCTGCACCGGACGTCCGTACGAGGCTCGGATCGGGACCCGGAAGCTATGTTGTCTTGATGTTCCCGATGCGGCGCCTGGGAAGTATGATATTTGTTCGAAGATCGAGAGCTCCAAGTATCTTTGATCGGAGTCTCCCCAGGCTACTACCCGATTTGGAAGTGCGGTGCTTCTGTGCATCAAGATCTTTCTGGAAATCGAGGCCGATTGGTGTTCGCAGCCCCTCACTGGAAATACCGGGAGGAGAACGTTCAAGAGGATCAGGTCGCGTGACGATGTGGCGCGGGAGTGAGGACCTCCCCGCGCTGTCCGAATTGCGATCCGACAATCAACTTACCAAGCTCCGTATTTTATTTTATTTTTTTGCAGCCCCCGGATGTAGAGAAAGTGAAGACCTATTTTGTACAAAAGAACCAGACTGGAGGGGGAAACCCGCGGAAAAGAAAACCGAAAGCGCCAATTCGTGGGATTACGGGTGGAACGAGGAAACAATACGTCATCTAAACAACGAGGCAGCTCCGCATCCCAGCACCTATACTCCAACATTCTTACTATTTTCGTCCATTAGGCTTCTGGTCGATCGACGCGCCCGGCTTTCCATTTGTCCGTCCTTTCTTGTTCTTCAACCACGACCACAATCCCATGGCCGACGACCTCCCATGGCCAGAGCTCGGAAACGTCTCCCGCGGCGCGACGCGCGGAAACCAAGGTTCAAAGGGCGTCCTCGGCCCCCCAGATGCTAACGGCCGCGCTATCCTCCAGCTGCGTGTCCAGCCCGGCGTGCTCGCCGTCAAGCTAAACCCGCTTGCCACAGAATGGTACCGCCTGCTCGATGGCGAGGTTCAGCGCGCCCTCAAGGAGACGAAAACATATTGGCGCAAGGCTCGTCGCCGCCAGGACTACGACGCCCGTGCGGACCAGGACCACATGGAGCTCCATGAGTGGCTCCAGCAGCTCAAGGATAAAACTATGGCCCATCTCGAGCTTCTCCTCCAGAAAGGAGAGATCACTGGCCCGCCCTACGTCATGCCCGACCATCTTGAGCTCTCCTTCATGCGTGGTTTTGTCGAGCGCCAGCGCACAGGCGTCCCCCATAACCCTCGCCTTCGCGGCCTCCAAATTGACGCCCAGCACCATATCGCGCCTGAGGACCTGGTCGAGGATGACCCCGATGCGCGTGGTTCCCCGGAAAGCATCGCGCCAAGCCCCCTTAAAAGCCCTGTATCCGCAATTACTAGCACGGCACGCCCCTCGGCTTCGACACCTACCTCCTCGTCCTCCCCTAATTGGTCTACCGCTCATCCAACGAATTCTTCTCACAGGATTGAAAGTTCACGTGCGCGCAACTTTTCCCTCCCTCACTGATCACAGTTGATAACCACTCACAGATCAAGCGCTGCGCCAAGCACGGGCGAGATTGAAACTTGCACGAACCGCATCCCAAAATGCGTACACTAAATACACGCAGTGCATCGAGCAAGAGAGAATAGCCGAGACGGACGTTGTGCACAATGAGGAACGATTGGACGAACTCCGTACGCTTTCTGAATCATCCCCTCATATTTCGTCTCTCATCTTACTTGTTTGCTTCCCCTACTTTCTAGTAAATCATTTGGTCCATGAAACAGGTTCGTACCGACTACCAAGCAATATCTCGCTCCTTACATTTCTTTCCCCTTCGATGAATGGCATCACTACACTCCATGAACAATCCTGCCATATGACCCTGTTCGCCATGTTCTAATTCATTCCAGACTAATTCTTTTTCTCTATTCTATTAATTCTGTATAGCGAACAGTCCCTCATCGAGCCTGACGCAGATGAATAGCGCGGGCATTCACAACGAATTCAACCCAGACGCACTGGCAGTCGCCAATCTCGCGCATGACCAAGGCCATTCCCACCCCCCTCCGCATGTCCCTCACCAAAATGCGCTTCTGCACCATCATCAAGGTCTCCGCGTGCAACGTTCCCCACAACACCCACCGCCTCCGCACCAACAACACGAACAGTCGCAGCGAGAAGGTCAGCCCCATCAACAAGCGTACCCATACGTGGGCTACGAAAGCTGGGGTGCAGAATCTTCGGCACCCCGCCCTGCATCGAGTGTATCTTGTGCATCGAGTGGCAATGGAGCGGGGGGCCGACTCGACACTATCGATCTTGGGCAATCGCAGTCCGGAGGGGTGCAATATGAACCAGATATGTCAATAGAAGGCGGAAGCGGGGGTCATGGTGGGCATAGCGGTCAAGAAGAGTGGAGCACTAGCATCGAGAACGAAATGGCGCGTGAGGTAGGTCCTGTCATTCACTGCCTCTCGGAAGAGGGGCGTTGTAGTTACCCTCGGAAAATGTATGAAAGCTGACGTATCCTTGTTTATTCACGTAGGCTAGAATGCTCCAGGGGGCATCCCTTGATTCGAGTCCGAGGCGTAAGCACTCTCGCGACTGGGGATCAACACAACACCAGGGCCAGATGTCTATGCGAGGAGGTATGTTTTTCTGGATAAGTGCAAGGTCTAAGCGGGCTAATTTACACTTCCCAGACAACAACGACGTACGTCTCAAATCGCATGGTTTCCCTTCGGCCAACACCAATTGATTACGATTCCTGCCCAGAATTCCAATGTTCAACCCCCTCGTAAACGCATGAACCAAACCGGAGCCGGAATCGTACCACTATCATCTGTATCTGTTACCTTGCCAATCAACTCGCACCCGCACCACCAACAGCCTCACTCCCAGCATCCTCAGCATACACATACATATCAAGGCCCCGGCTCTGGTGGGGACAGCTCAAGCCACCATACCTGGCACGGCTTTGCATCCGGTGCAGCGATTGACCCTGGTTCCTAACGTTCGATCGGATGAGCCTGCACAGGTATATATGGGTGGACATACTCAAAGTTCAAAACTTGACAGCCGGCTCATTAGGGAAATATCCGTGCTGCTGGAATCCTAGACTCCCTTCTCCCTCATTTTCCTTGGATCTATCGTCGCTTTGTGGACACGTGTGCTTACCCTTCCTTGACAATATTGTTATACCCTCTTCGTCGCGATTGACATCGGCCCTTGTACACCCGGACGATCGCTGCGTCCATATCTCATAGGTTATTGTATAGTACGACTCACCGACACGATTTCTCATCCCTTGCATTACTCCATAAGTCCTGCTTCTATTTCTCCCCGCTTTCGTAACGCCTGTCTTCCTGTTTTCTTTATTGTTTTGCTCTCCATTTGCACTGATAGTCGACCACACATAGTCGACCGCGCTGGCTGTCCTAATGACCGAGGAATTCGGTTATATACCATGCCACATTTTATAAATGCATTCCTCTGTATGTATCAGCTTGCTCTTTTCTCCTTTTTTCGCTCACCTGAAACACGACATTACTCTTTTTATTAACCTGCAAATTTTAACGGTATGACGAACCCTATGATCTCGATAGAATAATAATCTAAATCTGCGTCTAGTTTCCGTACAAGCATTTATGATGCAAAAGCATTTTCCATACAAACTTATAGACTTCCAATCCAAGGCTATCAGAACCGCGGCGTCTTATGGTTCGGGTTGTTGAAGTCCCGACTCCACGAAAACGAACTTGTTCAGTCTCGCTTCCCCTGAACCAAAATTGGCAACTTTACTTGTACGGCGTCAAGATGCGACCGTTCCCTACGAAATACTGCATTGCTATGCTTTGAAACAGTTTCTTCCATCACACTACGGTTCTCCCGTGTCATGCAGAAATGCTTACATAAGCGAGACGCACCACTTCGAAGGACGGATGCAAATTTGGGGCTTTGGAGAACCAGCGCACCGGCACATCGGTTCATCGCTGCATGTTCGTTTCCGAACCCAACTCGAGGTTCTCCACGATCATCTGAGGGGAACCCTTGTTGAGCTGTGTTTTCCCGCGTCATCATGATTTGCGAAAAAAGTGATTTTGAAATCAGGATCTGCAGTGCAGGAGTCAAAGATTTTGATCTTTACAGATCTCAAAGGCGCCGCAGTCTAAATTGCTCCCGGAAAACTTTGAACAAAAATCGTACAGTGATCTTTGCAGTTGATCGGCCAAAAGATTTTTGATTCAACCTGACTCTCTTGCAGGATCATGAACTCACTTTTTGAGAGGCTTCACGCCAGATCAATTGCGGCTGAACGGAGCGTAAGGTTCTCTAGAACCCTTTTCCTCTTCCTGAGAGTGGGAGCGAGAAATGATGACGGATGTGGTATGCACAGGTATAATGCCCAATGGGATTTCAATATCCCAGCACTACTTCTTAGTTTCGGTGCTTGTATGTATGTCAGTCCTTGGATGATCGACCGTTGCCGAGCCCGTGGCGTGAAAATATTCTACAACTATACAATTGCGGCCGCGCCGAGGCTCCATCGGCGGAAGTAATTTTTGATCACCAAACAGTGGCTGTTTGTTTTTTGATGGGACGAAAAGATCAAGAATCAGACTGTTCCGAAGATATCAAAGGGGAGAAGAGACTGTTCGACGGACTCAAATTCGGCTTGAGCCTTGCATGGGAATTTGTAGAGGATAAGGCTATCGCACACTTTAGTTTCTCGGCTCTCGAGTCTAGTATCATCAATCATTAATATAAATGTAGCTGACCGTTACTTTGTCAGCGATGTTTTTTACGCTTACCAGTTGAAGCGACGAATCAGGACACATGTGCATTTCCGTAAACGATAGTATTTCAAAATGTGTATTCTTTATAGTCACGTATCTCTTCGTCCCTGCAATTTATTCTATGTGGTACTTTTAATTCATCACTGAGAAGTTTGCCTTTTGAAATATCGACAAAAGTTAATCAAATTTCTAATTACGGCGTGACGATCTTTACTGATAATATTACGAGATAATAAATCACAGCCACATGAGCACGAGGCAGAAAACCCAATCCCGGCAGGCTTCCTAGGCTTTGTTTCATAGACCGACGGCTGGTCACATCTACGCTCTCAAGCAAACGCCTACCCGATGATTGTTTTCCTCCGTTAGGTCAGCCAGTTGCGCCGGCGATGTCGCGACAAACCCTCCCTTAGCGCCCCTAGAGGGCAGTGTTCGTCAGATAGCGGTGATTTTTCAGTGCCTCAAAGCCGCTCAAAGTCAACGGGTTTAAGTTGGGCGATGTGAGCACAAGGCGGATAATGCTAGACCATAATAGATGCTTCGGTTTCCCATACATTCTCTTGATCGCGCTGACGGCCGTTTTTCAGGAAGCCATCACTCCTGTGCATCTCCTTCCAGCCCGCACGAAGCCGCACCTTATCAATTGATCCACGCTCTAACAAGCCTGGGAACGAGACCACCTGTCCCATGACCGGTGTACTCAGGTATCGAACTCACATGAACGTAACCCAGAGGAATTTAAGCACCAAACGGGTCATCCCAGTCTTATACATTCTTCCGATTGAATCAAAATACCTTTACACAACGGAGTCTCAAGGGCCGGGCCTGACCCGGGTTGATTTGGGGTTGAACCCCGACCCGACCCGCGGGTCAGGTCAGTAGCGGGTCAGATCACTCCCGAGTCGGTTTCAAGTTGAGCAGCATTTAGCCCAATTATATTAGAACACTGACATCAGTGTACAGCTCTTTGTATTGGCATTAGTACAATCAAAATTGGCCATTCGTGTATTTGTAATAGGATTTCAACAAAGTGCTATTACTGATACAACTAATCATCATTAGCATTGCTAACAGGTTGCTATTAACATCGCTACTAATCGGCATTAGCGTTGTTGCTGTTGCTAACTGGTATTAGTATTGGTACTAATAAAACTTTGTATCACGGTTGTTACTGGGGCCCGGGGGTCGGGTCAGCAGCGGGTCGCCCGGGGTGAGGTTAGGGGTCAGCCCCAAGCTGGAGGGATCCTGACCCTGACAACATCGCCTTGACCCGACCCGACCCGACCCTTGAGAACACTACTCTCGCCTCATCGTGTGTGGGGCAGCGGGGCCGAAGGGGTTTCGTTCTTCTGAGCACATTTAGCGAGGCCCTGCTTGTGACCACTGATCGGACTCGTCTCTATACCTCCTTGAGAGCCACCTTGAGTCACTCACCAGAGACATCGAGATAAACCTACGGAGAGGAGCATGAAGAACGCGAATGAACCAGACTTGGCTGATGTCAAGGACTCGGAGCACGACGATAGCCTATCCGCGATAGACCCGGTCGCCGAGAAACGACTACTACGAAAGCTCGATTTGATACTCCTTCCCCTGTTTACCCTCATCTGTGAGTGGGAATCTTTGTGATGAGGGAGCCATCAGATAAATATTAAGATTTTTCTAAAGATGCAACAAACTTTATTGACAGGCAAGTGACGCTCATTAATTCCAAAAATGTTGCTGAGGCTGCAGTTTCAGGACAGCAATAGGTATGTTTGATTCTGATAACTTTCAATCTCAATCACGAAGACTTGTGAAAGGAAACGCGAAGATCGCCGGTACGTTCAATAGCAAGTCCATTTATTGGGATATACTTCAATCGTAATTCCAAAGGCCTTGAGCATGATCTCGGAATGGTCGGATTCGATTACAATATATCTCTCACAATATTCTATATCTTCGTGCGTCTTCACTTATTGTTTGGCTTCAAGCTAAAAAGTCTTACGCATTATTTGACCGACAATTACAGTACATAGCTGCTGAGATTCCTTCGAATCTTGCGCTCAAGCATTTCGGCTCATCTTGGCTTGCACTGATGGTGGCAAGCTTCGGTGTTATATCAATCGGAACAGCATTTGTCAAAAACTATACAGGACTTATAATTACGCGTGTCTTTCTCGGGATTGCGGAAGGCGGCACCCTGGTGCGTTTTGCATTACATTGAAACGTTTTCTTACCCAAAAAATCTCTACAAACGGTAAACCTCACAGAGTGGATTAACATACATACTGTCCCGAGTGAGCACAACAAAAGATCCTACTAGTTCTAATCTCGACTATAAGAAACGAAGTATTACCGCCGTACGGAACTTGTCATGAGAGTCGGCATATTCTTCGGACTAGCGCCGCCGCTCGCGGGCGCTTGTAAATCTCTGTATTCCTGCCAGCAACTTCACAGGTAACTAATAATAATGATTTTCACAGTCGGCGGTCTTTTGGCTTCAGGGCTACTTTCTGTCAATAATTTCGGCATGGTCAAATCCTGGCGAAAGATATTCCTCATTGAAGGTAGATAATTTCTACTTTCCCCCATACGCCGCTTATCTCGGCTGTCACTCGCTAATGTGAATTCCTCTCGAGGCATCATCACCACCGGAATCGGCATACTCGGGTTCCTTATATTCCCTGCAGATCCACAGAGTACGCGAATGCTCAGCAAGTCTGAGCGAGCTCTTGCAATTGCTCGCATATCTGCGGACCAAGTAGTCTCAACGAATGGACGCAAGGAGCGCACCACGTTGGAGCTGGTCGGAAGAGCTTTCAGTTTTAATGTAGGTATACTAATCAAGTGATAAAGTAAAACTGTTTCTTATTTGCAGACGTGTCTTTGCGCAATTTGCTACCTCATGATCAACATTTCATTTCAAGGTTTGAGTCTTTTCATGCCGACTGTCGTTGCTACTTGTAAGTCATGCAATCATTCCTTCGCGTTTAACTGTTTTAATCGTCTTAAAATCTACGCACTTTGTGGTAGACGATGAGGTGCAGTGGTGAAGTTCAGGCAAGGTGGGTTATCAGCGTAAACCGATGTATTTCTAGGGCGAGACCAGCTCCCCTTATATACACGTTCTGTGGGCTAGTACTACTATAACTAACTAGCTCCTATCGTATGGCGTTATCGTTGCGTTATCGTTTACTTAGTAAGGTGGTTGTTCATATGACCACGTACTATATTTATATCGTTCGTTATATTTATTTAATACTCCCCTTCAAACTTTTACTAGGCGGAGTAGACTTGTAAAATGTTTGATTAATTCTATTGTTAGCGCTTTCGTCATAATATCAGCCTTTTGCTGTCCAGTTGGAATATATGAAACTGATATGGTTTCATTTTCAATATAATCTCGTAAGAAGTCTTTTCGTATATCAATATGTTTTGTTCGTTGTGTATATTTTTGTTCTGTTGAATTTACTATTGTTATGGCTGCTTGATTATCGCATAATATTTTCGTAGGTGTATCCAAGGTCTGCAGTACCTCTTCAACGAGTCTTCGTAGCCATATAGCTTCTTTTACTCCATGAGTTAAAGCTTGTAATTCTGCTTCGCATACTGATAGTGACACTAATTCTTGTTTTTTACTTGACCAGGATGTCGTTGCATTTCCTATTTGGAATATATATCCTGATATAGCTTTATGTCCTTCTTGTGTCATTCCGTCTGCGTCGGTATATCCGGTTAACTCGATTGGTTCTTTTCCTCCGAGTATTAGCCAATAATCGTTCGTTCCTTTTAAATATTTAAAACAGTGTTTTACTGCATTGTAATGTTCAATACTAGGTTTATTTAAATGCCTAGCAAATTGACCTGTTGCGAATGATATGTCAGGTCTTGTACAATCTGCTGCATATCGTAACGCTCCAACCATGTTCATATATGGTATTTGGTTCATGAAGTTTAATTCTTCATTAGTTGGATTTTCGAGTGATTTTAACACTTGACCTGGTGTCATTGGTGTTCGTACCGTTGCAGCGTCTTTTAATTTATATTTTTCTATTATATTATCAATATAATGTTTTTGTCTTAATTTTATGATTCTTTCATCTCGGTTTCTTTCAATTTCGATGCCGAGTAACCAATGTATATCGTTTCCGTCAGTAAATTTTACATGTTTTTCTATTTCGTTTTTAAAGGCTTTTATAATTATTAAATTTAAGCCGCATATCGTTATGTCATCGACATGTATGAAAAGTATAAGAATTGTTTTTCCTTTATCTTTTCTTAAAAATACTGCGTTATCTTGAACTGCTCTTGTTAGTCCAATTCCGATTAATATTTCAGACAATTTTTTATACCATCGTCTGCCTGCCTGTTTTAATCCGTATAAGGCTTTATTTAATTTTAAAACTTGTCCAGGTTTTATTTCTATTAGATTTCCTGGTGGTGGTTTTATGTATATGTTTTCGTCTTTATTTAATTCACCATATAAGTAAGCTGATTTAATATCGATTTGGTGAATTTCATAATTGTTTGTTGCGCTCCAACTTAATATTGTTCTTACTGTAGCTAATCGTGCTACTGGAGCGAATGTGTCGTTTGAGTAGTAGTCTATGCCTTCTTTCTGGGCAAATCCTTGAACTACTAATCTTGCTTTGTAACGTTCGATTTCTCCGTTTGCTAATCTTTTTGTTTTGTAAACAAATCTTGTTCCGATTATGTTTGCTTCTTTTGGTGGATCAATGATTTTCCATGTAGATCTTTCGATTAACGTTTTTATTTCTTCTTTCATTGCTTTGATCCATTGATTTGCGTCAATTCTATTGATCGCTTGTTGATATGAATTCAGATCGCCTATTAATTCCGTATTGAATTGATTGAATTCCGTAAGATAAGCGACTGTATTTTGTTCATCAAAGTTTAGACCTAATGATCGTTTTGTTGGTTTAATATTTCTTATTGGTCTTTCATTTGTTAATTCTTTTATTTGTTCGTTTTGTTTTTCTGTTATATTCTCCCCTTCAATTTTAGATGGTGGAGAATCTAAAAATTGTAGATTTCGTTCGACTGATATTTTTCTATTATGATAGGTTCTATGACCTTTGCTTTCTTCGTCAAATCCTAGCCATTGTGCATATTTTCCTTTTGGTTGTAATTTATTTACGTCTTCTTGTCGTATAATGCAATATTGGCCGAATTCTTTTAAATCATCAATATTATAATTTTCGTTATATCTTTTGAAATATGGTGTTTTGAATTCAATAGCGCTTTTTGGCGTTCTATTGTAGACGTAAGTACTGTATTTTACAGCTTCTCCCCATAGACTGGGTGGTAATTTTGCTTGTAGCAGATTTACTCGTGTATTGTTTAGTATTGTTTGATGTGATCGTTCTGCTACACCATTTTGTTGTGGCGTATCGTGGACAGTCAGCTTTCGTATTGTTCCGTTTTTTTCTAAATATTCAGTGAATTGTTTACTTAAAAACACTGTGTCGTTATCGCTTTGTAATATTTTTATTTTTATATTAAATTGTGTATTGAGCATAGTAGCCCAAGTTGTATAAGCATTTAAACCTTCGTCTTTTGTTTTTAGTAAAATCATTTTTATCCATCTTGTAGCGTCGTCTACAAGTGTTAGAAGATATTTATATCCTCCTATAGCATGTGTGGATGCTGGACCCCATATGTCCATATGTATGTGATCGCCGAATTTTTCGGCTAATTTTGAAATTCGTAATTTTGGAATTTGCATTCTTTTAATATTTGCTTCTATGCATATTGTGCATTGAGTTTCGTCGTAATTTGATATTTTTTGGTTTGTAATTTGATCTTCTTGTAATAATCGTTTTATGTAAGCATAACTTATATGCCCGAGTTTTTTGTGAAGTTCAAATAATGTTACATTTTTTGTAGCCGCTTGTACATTGTTGTTAAATATACTATACAATCCATTTGTGTTTTTAATTTTACCGCATAAAGATCCATTAGGATACTTTATTGTACATTCATTTGTTTTATAAATAAATTCGTAGCCGTCTTGACATAGAAGTCCTTGAGAGACTAATGTCATATTCATTTTAGGATTGTAGTATACGTTTGATATTTTTATGACGCTCACCGAGTGTCCGTTGGGGATGTAAAGCTTAAGATCCCCTACTATGTTTGCCATAAACGTTGTTTTGTTTGCGGCCGTTATCGTAATCGTGTCGGTTTTATACGTATTTCGTAGTCGATTTAGATATGGTGTTAGATGTATCGTTGCACCAGTATCGATTATATCCATTGATGAATAAATATTGTTAGCAAATTTTTCTGTTGTTATAACATTAATGCTTACGTTTAAATTATTGTCATCCACGTCTTCCATGGCGCTATCATAGTTTCCGATTTTGTCAAGGAAGTCGTTATACGAATAGATTGGGAATTCTCCCATGTCGAAATCGTTATCGTCGACTTCAGTTATGAATGCTCCGATTTCGCCTTGGCCGATTACGGCGCTTAATTCGATTCGAGAGCTTGATGCGATGTTTGCTGCTGCTGCTGCTGCGGTATGTTTAGCCTGGGCCGCACTTGCCCCAGTCGTTGTCGGTGCCGCTGACGCACCCGTTTCCTTCCCTTTTCCTTTGTCGTCGTTCGCGTCCTCTTTTTTCTTCTGGGCTGCCTTCGTCCATTCTGTTTTTGGCGCCCAGCAATCTCGACTAAAGTGCCCTAATTTGTTACAATTGTAGCACTTAATAACGTGTGATTGTTGGTTAGGGGAATATCCCCCTCGACCTCGTCCTCGCATATATCCTCCACGGCCTCTATAGCCGCGACCTCGTGGCTGTACACCGCGGCTGTTACCACGTCCGCGGCCCCTAAAATAGGGGTGGTTCCGCTCGTCCTTGGGCAGGTGGTTAGCCGCCGCTCCTGTTCTCTGATGATTTTTACGCCACCCCTCAAAGGCGTTTCTCAGTGCCGTTAGTAAAAATTGAGGGGTTAATTCAATTTCATCTTTGTCCGGATTTGTTTCGTTAATTGTTTTAATATATAACTCACTCTGTGTGAGTACGTATTGATATTGTTCGGGCGTTGCCCTCGTAATAGCCGATATGTATGTCGACTCTGAAACTTTTACCCCTTGGGCTATTAGTTCCTCGTATTTATTGCTGAGGTTATCGAGCGTTCCATCGAAATGGCTGACATGACCTCTGATATCAAAAAGGGCAGCCTCGTTAAAGCCCTTTGTAATTGTTGTCTGGACGTTATATCGTCCGTCAAGCGCTTTGAGTAGCGCTGGAATATCTTTGTTAAAATTAAGATAATAAGCCAATATCTTGTCGGGCATAGTGCGCATAATGCCGTTATATAAAGCGCTTGATATACCAGCCTCTCCAGTTCCTGGGGAGTTAGTGAGCAGGTTACTGTAACCTGCACTCTCGATGGCGCTGCGGACTCTGTAATTCCAGAGTTTGTAGTTTCTATGCCCGTCGAGTTTCTCGATTCCGTCGAAGAATTTCTGGAGTTCCGCGAGTTTAGTTGCCATACTCGGTTCATCTTCCTCGGTATCGTTAGCGTCTGAATCGTCAGGGTCAGATGGCTCTGATGGCTCACGTGATGGGTTATTTTTGGATTCTTCGGAGTTTTCTTCTTCGTTATCTTTTTTATTATCGTCTTCTTTCTTATCGCTTTCTTCTTCTGGCTTAATATAAGGATTATCAATTTTAAATTGAGCTTTTTCATTTGGATCTGATATGCCCAAATACGTACTTATTCGGTATCTGATTTCGGATGATTTTCCTTGATCTGATATTCCTAAATCTTTAGCGTGATTCGTTAGTTCCAGTTTATAATCAGTTCTTATTTTTGATTTTTCGTCTTTGGTAGAATTATCATACCTGTTTATTCGGTCTTGTATTTGTTGTTCCGTTCCGTTAATAGGTATTTGTCTTAAGTTACATTGAAGTATTAGGTCGACTAACCTTTTGCTATCTTTAGCTTTTTGAATTTTTTCTTCGAGTTCTTCGATCGTTGATGACTGTGTATACGTTATTTTTAGTTCGTTAGCTATTATTCGTAGTCCTGATAATTTTTGCAAACGTGTTTGCTCACGAGTGTTTGGTTTCTGTCCGTCAGACATAATTTCGTTATGTGAGGATGTATTTTTTTGTTAATCGTTTCGTTAGTTATAGAGTCAAGGCTCATAACCTCTTAAAATCTACGCACTTTGTGGTAGACGATGAGGTGCAGTGGTGAAGTTCAGGCAAGGTGGGTTATCAGCGTAAACCGATGTATTTCTAGGGCGAGACCAGCTCCCCTTATATACACGTTCCGTGGGCTAGTACTACTATAACTAACTAGCTCCTATCGTATGGCGTTATCGTTGCGTTATCGTTTACTTAGTAAGGTGGTTGTTCATATGACCACGTACTATATTTATATCGTTCGTTATATTTATTTAATAAATCGTCAAGTGCTTCTTAGTGGGCAAATTTAGTAGGCAGGAGTCTATATTACTACCGATGCGCTTTCATTGACTGCTAACTCTCAGCCACGGTGGAATCTCAACTCCGAACTGTTCCACCATATGTCGTCGGGGCTGTTTGGGCTTTGTTCAGTGCATACCACAGCTTCCGGATGAAGCAGAGAACGACGCCCATTATAATCTCGGTTCTCCTCATGGTCATTGGCTACGCCATCTTCGTCGGCACAGATAACTCACACGCACGGTAAGTATATGCGCTAATCGGGTATAATTGGTTTAAGTTTCATGTCCGACCTCAAAGATATGCGGCTTGCTTCCTCGCCGTGGCCGGCGGTTCTCCGAGTGGGCCGATGTTATTATCATGGGGAACAGATAACGCGGCCCCCGACACAGTTAGAGCAGTTGCAACAGCTATAATACCTGGAGTTGGTGCTCTTGGATCTGTCATTGCGTACGTCCCTGGCATTAGCCCAACATTTCTTGACTCAATAAACGTATCATTTTGCACGTCAGCGTATGGACCTATTTACCGGCCGACGCACCGAATTATCACCACGGAAACTCGCTCAACCTTTCCACCAGCTCGGTATGCTGTGTTTTCGTCATCATCGGCGCGGTGTATATCAGGTGGGAAAACGCAAAGCGCATCCGCGGGGAGCGGGACTACCGCTTGGCTGGAAAAAACGCCCGGGAGATTGAGCAGCTGGGTTATTTGCATCCTGAGTTCCGCTACCAAATGTAACTTGTCATGAATACGACAAGTAAATCAAAGTACTGAGGCCACATCATTAGGCTAGCATACATTGCAATCTCTCGACTCATCGGTCATTTTCCGATTTCCCTTGGAGGGCTCAGGCCGTAGACAATCAGTAGTAACGTTGCTAATGCAGATTAGACACCGTGTGGGTTTACACTGTCCCAGTCCCACATCAGGGCACGGGTTTAATAGTGAGGTTACGAAACTATTAATGGCAAGGCAACTTATTGGAGGATTGATGAGGATAGCTCCTCTCAGCTGTCCGATATGTCATTCGGTCGGTTGCTAATCTGATCTGGAGTAAAATGTACAGTAACGTGGGGGTATTATTTCTATGCAGGGCCGCACGACTATTGAAAACGCGATCATGGGGATTGTGAGCCCCTGGCTCCCCAGGGTCTGAAATAAAACCAATCAAACTTATCGCCTTCGCAAACATTTAACACCAGAACCCTGAGATTGGCTTGGTCCTTTCTTTATCCACGCGAATCATCAGCTCTTCGAACCCCGCCATTGTTATTACAGGATATGATTTTCAGAATGGGTGACCACCACCAACTTGACTTCGCTGGATCAAATGGTACCACTGCCAGTGTATGTTTCGACCCCCGGGAGTCGGAGTCTGGCCTCAATTTTCCCTCAGGTTGTCTATTAAGCCTGCTTGCATTCTAAAAAGTGCTGTAAAGTCCTACTGACCGATGATCCACTTATGCGTCCGTGCCTCGAATTATTCTAGGTACGTCTTTTCAGCTTCATAGATGTTCTACTCCGAGGGGCGACGCCGCCAACGCGGCGACCTTTGCCGAAGAGATTAGGTAATCACGGACCGCTGAGCCCGCACTGCGACGTGGCACGAGGCCAAACGACGAAAGTAACTTATTCAAGGGTTCGTGTTCGTGTTTTCGGTTGACAAAAGGACGCTTTTTGAAGAGCCTCATATGATGGATGGCATCAGATACTCGGAATGATGGGTGTCTGCGTTCTCGTCGTAGAGGCTAGCTACGAGGGCGAACGACGGCGCCATACAACAGCTTTGCAAGCCCGGATATTGCCTTCAAAAACTGCATTCGTTGTATATCAGATATGTCTCAACCTCTCAAAGCCGCTCGATGTAACCGTACCTCAATTCGAAGAGAGCACAGGATGAACGTTGAAGCCAGGCCGTAAAGAAGCATGACAATCTCTCATACCGTTTTAAGGACCGCACTGACGGGTCGTATTTCAGGAAGACGACGTTCTCGTGCAGCTTTGAAAATAACTGGTCCTTACAAAGCCGAGACTTCTCAATTGATTGAATCTAGTATAGTCTAAGAAAGAGGGCGCCTGACCCACGATCAAAATAGTAAAGTATTGAATTCACATGGATGCACCCGAGAATAGGGCACGGCTTCTTCAAAATAACTAACGTGCGGACGATGTGTCCCAGTTCTAAGTATACCACCAATTGAAGTAATGGTTCTGCACGTCGGAGTCCCGTCCCATGGATTTTTAGGAAGCGGGAGAGAAGCGTCTAAACTCTACTGGTCATATTTAGTGGGGTTTCGATGATGCCTCTAGGAGGAATCACCCCTCTGCCGTACGGAGAAAAGCCCACTGGCGATATCAAGACCACCTTTCGAAGCAAGACATGAAGGACACGAAAGAACACGCCTTAGTCGATATCAAGGAGCACGAGAGCGAGACTGCTGAGTCTCCACCATCTCTGGTTGATGATGGCCTAGTCTTGATAGATCCGATCGCAGAAAAGCGTCTGCTCCGGAAGCTTGATTTGCTACTCCTTCCGTTATTTACCTTGATCCGTGAGTACAGAATCTCTATGCTAAGAGTCGCTGAATGAATGGCTGGAGCTTATCTTCAAACAAAGATGCGCTAAACGACATCAATAAGTAAGTGGCACTCATATCATCTTGGAACGTTGCTGAAGTTGTAATATTCTCAGGTCGGCAGTAGGTACGCTCAGGTTTACTATCTATCGGTTTTGTTTGCTTAAAACTGTTGAAGGAAATGCGAAGATCGCTGGTATGCTTGTTTGCAAACCCATTCAATTGGATATACCTCATAATGATTTCAAAGGCCTTGAGCAAGATCTCGGAATGGTCGGATTTGACTATAATATCGCCCTCACAGTATTCTACATATTCGTGCGTATTCTTTTATCATCTATCTCAGAAAAACTTTAAATATTCCACAACAATCACAGCACATGGCTGCTGCAGTTCCCTCGAATTTTGCGCTTAAGCATTTCGGTTCATCATGGCTTGCACTGATGGAAGCAAGCTTTGGTATCATATCGATCTCAACAGCGTTTGTTAAAAATTACAAGGGACTCATCATTACGCGCGTCTTCCTCGGGCTCACGGAAGGTGGTACCTTGGTGCGTTTGTATCACATGAGGAGAACATTTTCTCACTCAGTGCGCATTTCAAAACGTAAAATTGTGTTTACAGTGTGCATTGGCATACATACTTTCCCGAGTGAGTGCGACAAAATAAATTGAAACCTCACCTCTTGACTATGGAACATGAAGTATTACCGTCGTACGGAACTCGTCATGAGGGTTGGCGTATTCTTCGGGCTGTCGCCGCCGCTCGCAGGCGCTTGTAAATCCCTGCGGCTCCACCAGAAATCTACGCGATTACTAATAATGAGCGTCTCACAGTTAATGGTCTTTTGGCTTCAGGACTTCTTTCCGTCGGTGACATTGGCGTGGTAAGCTCGTGGCGGAAGATATTCCTTGTTGAAGGTAAAGAGTCTTAGTACACTCTTTCCCTGCGCGTGGCTTATGCTAACCTCATTCATATGTACGATCTGTCAAGGCATCATTACCACAGGAATCGGTCTTCTCGGTTTCTTTATATTTCCCACAGACCCGCAGAACACGCGGATGCTCAACGAGGCTGAACGTGCTCTTGCGATCGCTCGCATATCTGCAGACCAGGTAGTTTCAACGAATGGACGCAGGGAGCGCACCACTTTAGAGTTGTTTGGAAGAGCTTTCAGCTTTAATGTAGGTAGTCAGTGGTGTGGTGAACGTCACTGAATTTTATTTTCAGACATGTCTTTGTGCAATTTGTTACGCCATAATCAACATTTCAATGCAAGGGCTAAGTCTTTTCTTGCCGACTGTCGTCGCCACTCGTAAGTTATACAAAAGCATTTTTGCATTACTTCGCTTAAACATCGAGGGCTGCTGTAGTGGGACATTTTAGTAAGCGGAAAGCCCTTATTAATGATACGCCCCCATTAACTCTTTAATTTTCAGCTACAGTAGAATCGCAACTCCGGACCGTTCCTCCTTATATCGTTGGAGCTGTTTGGGCTTTATTCAGCGCATATCACAGCTTCCGAATGAAGCAGAGAACGACGCCTCTCATAATATCCGTTCTCCTCATGGTCATTGGCTACGCTATCTTCGTTGGTACGGATAATTCGCATGCGCGGTAAGCATCACCTTCGCCAGTAATACGCGATAATCGAAAAAAAAATCTAAATAAATGCTTGACTGTCAAGGTATGCGGCATGCTTTCTTGTCGTAGCGGGTTACTCTCCGAGTGAGCCAATGCTGCTATCATGGGGAACGGACAATGCAGCTCCCGATACCGTTCGGGCCGCTGCAACATCCATAATTCCCGGTATTGGCGCTCTTGGATCTGTCATTGCGTACGTGCTTTGCCTCTCAATCATCATGTCTCTACTTAGCTCAAGTACTCATATGATCCATATCAGTGTATGGACTTACTTGCCTACCGACGCACCCAATTACCATGACGGAAATTCTCTTAACCTCTCCACTAGTTCATTATGTTGCGTGTTCATCGTAATCGGTGCGCTGTACATCATATGGGAGAACGCGAAACGCGCCCGCGGGGAGCGAGACTACCGCTTGGTTGGGAAAAGCACTCAGGAGATTGAGCAACTGGGTTATCTGCACCCCAGGTTCCGCTATCAATTGTGATGAGGTTATCGGCAAACTGAGACGTCGTGGAGGCATCCATTTGGCTAGTGTATGGTTACTCAAACTATCAAGTAGTTCTGTTACCGGAGGCGCCAGAACGCACTGTGCTAGTGTAGTGGACTTAGCTAATAAATTCTAGGTTACATGCCGACTTTCCAGACTCTTTCAAAATAGATATTTGAAGGTATGGTAAAATTCAGAATACGGTAAGATTCCTCTTTTACATTGTGGATTTCAATTCACGGTCCCCTATTTCCTCAGACAAGCTATAATGGCACATCAATATAACGATTTTTGACCCTGCGAAAGTTGATTAAATGCTATCGCCCTTACAGATAATTGAATGATTATGCGATGAACTCTGTCTTTTCGCCATTATTTTCGAAAGCTACCCACTGTATTTTAGGCATGTAAAGTTAAATTTTCCTGTAATTATCAGTGGTTAGTGAGGCACATTTTTAGGCACATTGCCACTAGCAAGTTCTCTAGGCAGGACAGAGGGAGTTAGCCACTCCCATGCTTTATTTGTCATCACCGTTTCAGAGCACCATTGTCGCATTTGATGTCGTTTAGGTTATATCCGCATGCTGGCATAAACTGGGTGTCCTATTACATACATACATGCAGGATACACTTCCCATTATCTTACAATAGTCATCCCTCGTTTTCGGGACTGTTTTTTATGCGCCCGCCGTCTCCAGCCTGCAGGCATCACTAGCATCTGCCAATCCATCAGGGTAATCCAGGTCTAGGAAATCGTCTGGAGTTTCGTCTGAGATCTCTTCCAAGTTCGATGAAACTTCCTTGCCGCCGTCGAGATATGATGAATATGCGGAAGCTGAGCTGAAGCTAGAAACTTCCGACAATGTGCTGATGGCCCGCGACATCCCCGTCTCGCCAGGCGTTCGCAGTTCCGGTTCAGTCGTGGAGTCTGCTTCAAACTCTTCCGCCGCGCGAGCGATCCAGGTTGAGTACCGGGATATATGCGTCGTGAATTGTGTCAGGTCTGCACTGTCATCAGAAGACTCCTCGCTCATTCCCGTGGCTGAGTTTCCTTGCATATGCGGACCAGCTGGACTGACTGTAACCTGTCGTTGGTTACCAACGGAGTTGAGGTTAAGAATAAGACGGGACATCATGGTCACAGAGATGCTGTAGATTTGTTCAAGCGGACGTTTTGTTAGCCCTTAGGACGGAAACGATCACATGATGTTTGAAATTCCGTCCACGTACACATGTGTCATAATCGAATTATTTCCTGTACTTTGCGGGAAAAAAGCAGAATTCAAATCCTATGTATTGGTAAAAATCGCCGTCAACAATCAGCAGAATGCACACGAGGGGTACATACGTCGAAGAGGGCAAAATTGATAGCGTTTACAAGAACCATGACGCTGCCTCGATTATATCAATGCCTATTGAGTGTACTTTTCTCAGAATGACTCACGCGAAATAGATACTTCCTACGCATACAAAATAAAACGTGGTTGACCAGAGGATGCGAACAAAGAATGGCATTGTGCTTACCATCGCGCATCAGCAATTTGTACAGAGGAGAATGCATGCCACATCTCCTGTGTTCGCCCATTACTTGGTAGGTCCGTGTAATAGTCAGAAGGAAGATTACGATATCAAATATAAATGTCAGCAGTATTGCGACTTTAAAGGCTACAGAACTCGGTTTGAAAGCATGCCTTCTGTATTAATTTGAAGGTTACCTACGTGCGCTTCTGAAGATGTTGGGATTAGAATATTCCGGTTGGGTTGGAAGTCAAGACGCACGAGTGTATAAAGCCTGGTAGACATGTCCTGTAGGCAGATGTGGCATTGAATCCCAAGCCGAATTCAAGAAGTATCCCATAAAACTGCGTCAGAGAATACTTTGCACAGGGTATCAGTTTTTTTTTCGGAATAAAAAGGTTGTTCACACTCGACTCACTGCAGATGTTATGATGCTGGCCAAACCTAGTGCTGCAGTGAAGCCGAGAACTTTTAAGCTGCGGTTGTACAACGCATATGTGCGTATCGACAGCATAACTAAAAATGGTATTAGCAATACTGTACATAGCGTTCGGCGTAAGAGAGGTCAACGCATACCCGCAATAATTACTTGAGTAAAGAGACTCAGATATCCGCCTAAACGTGCGAAGTTCCTGCAGCTAGGCACTGGAGTCAGGACGCGATCATTTTAGGAAAACCCCGTGATAGATCGTCTACATACAACTAGCAGATACTAAAATTAGCCGATATCCTTCTTTTGCGCGGCATAGTACATACTATTATATCATTTGGAGGATTGAAGCTGACATAGATTATCGGAAGATAACCAAGAGACGTAATGTAGCGGTTGAGCAAGAAGAGTGTGCTGCTAAGTGTCAATCGTCTTCCCCAAATGCGCTTAACCTCGGCTGGAAAGGTGTTTATGTGGTCATAATAAAGGATTGCTGAGAATTTGGACATCAGTATCGTCGTAAAGAACCCCTAAAGTCTAAGCGGGCGTACTTATCGAAGCAACAATATAATATTGCAGTACGAATCTGTAATTGAACGTAACAGTCAAACATAAGCATGCAAATTATGTGGGGACAATAACACAGCTCACGTCTCCTCTGTCGACTCTTGAACGATGCCGCGAGTCACCAAGGCCATATTGAGGTGGGGGAAGGGGCCTGGCGTGCAGAACACGTTTAATTTGATGCATGCCCTGCTAAAATACAGAACCGGGGCTCAATAATAGCCTAATTCCCCAGGATCAACCGGAACAAAGAATGTAGACATCTGAGATATGAGAGCTGCAGACCTTGAAGTGATGCCCATCAGCGGTCCTATTGGATGTATTGGTACTGATATAAGCAGAGTGACCCTGTAGATACTGAAAGAAAGCATCAGATATGACCCGTGGTGGTCGAAAACCGCGGATCGTGGAAATCGAAGTAAAATTAACTATGCGCTGAGAAACAAGTCGCGCTACTTATTACTTGGAGTATAGCGCATCATCTGAGGGCGCTGTTTCATACACCCGACGGCGTTGATGCGGCTTGACAGACGCGCTTATATGTGACGGAAGTTTATAATGGAGGCAACATCTCTTTATTCCGGCGGTAGGAATCGGGAAATGCGGTGAGGTGGACACACTGGCGATCGGCCGGGGCAATTAAAATTTAAAAATGTCCGCGTTGGGGTTTTCTTCAATTCGGGAATTGCCGAGTATAGCCAAAAACGCACCTGTCAGCGTATTTATAAACGCCATCGCCGGCATCTGTCATCAAGCTCCTACGCCTCGCAGTACTGTTAGCAAGGGTTGAGCTAATGAAACTTTTGCTTTTTTTTGATAACTTGAAAGGCTAGCTGGAACTAATCGCATGGGATAGACATGGGGCTCTTGAAGACAAGATCCTGTCATACAAGAAGGGGTTGTGCTATCGGTAGTAGCAACGACTCGATCAAGGAAAATGGCGCTGGTTCCCTAGTTGATCGACAGATAGCAGTATCGTCAAGGTTCACCATGGACTCTGTTGCGGTCGCGAACTCAAGCTTTGACCCAGCGTCAGTTTTCGTCCGCCTCCATAGCATAGTGACCTATCGCCATAGTACCAGCGGTGCTCTGATCTCAGCTTTGTTTGGAGAAAGATATCCCAATGACAGCGCTAATTCGCGTACCGCAGGTGTGCGGTACGCATGTTTGTTAGATGATGTGCCACAAATAAATTGTTGTGCTTAATTTACTAGGGCTTTGTTTCAGGAGGTCTCGATGCCTATGAAACTCGGCAAACTGGTACGAACAATAATCGCGGTCATACTGACAGACCAAAATCGGATTTGTCGCGCACAAATCTATAGAGGAAGTAAAGTACCGAAACAAGTTTCAATAATACATTTAAAGTCTTATGGGGGATTAGGGGTCGTGGGACATGGGCTCGTGAAAGTCAGGATTAGCACCGCACAGCGGGTGGTTGGAGTGCGAGAATGTCTAGGTAAACGTTCCAGGTCAGAAGTTATCGTGACCTTCGTTAGTAAATAAACCTTTGAAAATTGAACAACAAATGAAGATGTGAATAGATATAGCGCGTAGTACTTGTGTAACAATTCGTCAAAGCCAAGAAGATCATGATGGCCTCATGAGGTTCACGTTGAGTTCTTTTCCTTCTCGTTATCTTCTCGACTGAGCTCGACGGACTTCTTCCCCTCCTCGGGATCTATGACAGGATTTGATGGGCCTCGATGCCCAATAGGACCAACATTACGCAAAAAGATGAGCGCGACGATTGCACCTGCGACACCGAAGCCGAAGCATGTCCACTGCGCGCCGCGGTAGGCATCGAGCTGCGTATTCTTTCCTGCAATTCCCTCCTCTCTCCGCAAGATTGTATTGTGCACAATCGTCGTGACCGCTAGTCCAAGCGAAGTGCCTAGTTGCGTAAGCGTCTGGAATAAGCCGCCCGCAAGACTCTGTTCGTGGGGTGCACTAATTTTGGCAACGAAGATCGTGCCGCATGCGAACACGAAATCCGCGCCGAACACACTCACGATAGCCGCGGGGAAGCCGAATGCCCAATATGGCGCCGCAGGTTCAAGCACCGCAAATAGGAGCCCCGCAAGGCTCGTGAGAAGTGTGCCACAAATAACGAGCAGCACGACCGGTACGTGGGCTACGGATGCCGCAACGAGCGCATTACAAGACAGACCAACAACGAACATGGGCAGCATGCGTATGGCTGTGAGAACAGGCGAAAGACCTTGATAGTCTTGGTAGTAAAGCTGTGCCCAGAAAGTCCAACTCTGAAACGATGCCCACTCGAGGAACGCGATACACTGCATCGCGGCAAATTTCCCGTGCGCGCGCTTCCACATTGACAGCTTCATTAACGGTGGACAGCGGGCGCCTGACGTGTCGCGTTCGAGATACCACTGCCATACGAGGAACGCAGCGAGAAGCATGACGCCAATGACGAGGAGAGCGATTATGTACGGTGTTTGCCATCTCTGCGGTGCAAGCTCCCCCTCGCCGAGAACAAATGTGATGAGCACTAGTGCGGCCGTTATAAGCATGACGCCGATCCAATCGACTCGCCGGTCAGTCTCATCGGAAGGAAGGTCTTTGTCAATGACGAATACGCCCGCAATGAGAACGAGTGCCGAGAGCCCGGCTGACAGGAAGAATGGTGCACGCCATGTGGCGGGCGCCCATTGCGTGAGAATGCCACCAATCTGCAGGCCCACTGCGCCTCCTACAGGCGCACCAGCGGAGAAAGTTGCAAACGCCACTGAGCGCGCGCGCGAGGGCGGAAACGCATGGGCAAGGATACCTAGAGAGGCAGGTACCGTTGCTGCAGGTCCCAGACCCTGGAACGCGCGTAGGATATCGAGAGTGATAATGTTATTTGCAAAGCCGCACCCCAGAGAAAAAACACCAAGCCAGAGAGACCCAAGGATAAACGCCTTCTTGCGGCCGTAGAGGTCGGCGAGTCGGCCAAAGAAAATGAAGAAGCATCCCTTTGATTATGTAAGGATGCTATCAGATTAGATAACGCTTAGAATGGACGAAAACACGCACAGATGAAAGAGAGTAGGCAGACACGACCCACTGTAGATCATCCACAGGGACACCAAAATGGTCTCCAATTCGTGGTAGGGAAATAGATGCAGACGAAGAGCAAGAAATCTAAGTAAATCGTTTTAAAACATGCATAGACAAAGACTCGTCAAAAACTCACATTCAAAATCATGACAATCGTGCATGTTGCCACAAGCATGACTGACCTTGCTCGGGAACGAGGAACAGTATTCTGGAGGTCTTTTTCCTTCATCACAAATGCCAACTCTTTGTATTCCTCCTCTCTGGCCTTGTCAACATTTTTAGGACAATGCTTGTCCGCTTCCTCTGCATCCGGATTACATGCTATCGACATCGTCGGAATGGCCGTACGGGAACTTGCTGCAGAAACGATTGCAGCTACAGATCGTTCGTTGGGGACGCCATCATCTTCCCTTTCGATGTATTCAAGCTCTTCGGAGGCGGTGTCGCTAGGGAATGCAGGCATAACGGAAGCCCGTGTAGTACTGAGTGCGAGAATAAGAGTCCAGCCAGGTCCGAAGAAATCCCGTAACTTGTCGTTAAAAGAGATGGTTTTGCAGACACAAGAAGAGATGGAGACGCCTAATCCTTGAAGACGCCGGTCGTGGATGATGGGGGGAGGAAGGGGCTTTAAAACCCTGCTGCCGATTAACTTTTGTAAAAGTTGCGCGACATAAAGTCACGTGCCCGCTATCGGAGTGGCTGCTCCGGTCCATACTCGGGTTCTCGGATGACTGTGGACTCCGATATCGGAGACTGGGAAAATAGTATTGCAGTGCTTGCGCTCTTGCGGTTTCATGGTCATCATGGGCCGCCGGGTTTTAAGATGGCTCGTTATTGAACTGTTATTGAGTTCAAACCGCACTCATTGGTTACCCATACGGAATACGATGCCTAATTCCGTCTCTAAACTCTCAATGTGAGCACTAGTAGTAGTTCATTTATTTTATTAAACCCATTCCGACTGGACCGTGGTATTTTTCCGACTCCAAGACAATTAATGGACCGCGTCAATGACTAAATTCTTCCTAATGAATGACTTCATAACTGCGTATGCCCCCTATCTTCCATAGCACTGACTAACGTTGTCATCCTTTCGATAAGACGCTCGGATTCCTCACCCGAGGGTGCATTCTGACCCCTCCCTCCAATATCGGACCATGACTTTACTCGTAAATCCGTTTTTTGAAGAGTCGGAATTCATACCCTTTGGTATCGGTTTACCTGAGTGTTAAAGCGACGCTAGTCACATGATTTTCGGCGTTTACCAATTCAACTTGACTGCCGAGTCGAGTCCCGAAAAACCAGTGCCGACATCCCCTCCGATAATGGGATTACTAATTCCCTTCGGGATGTGGGATGTCCCAGAGGGTTTATTTCATGTTGTAACCGAGGTCACACTGGAGGGATTTTTTTTTTTTTTTTTTTTTTTTGAATGCATTTCTATAGCATGTCATGACTATCTAGTACAAAATACACTCCAGGGGCCTTTAGGCCCCTGTATTGTGTGAGATGGTAGTTGGTATAGATGGAACAATAGTGGTGGGAAGCCATAAGCTTAGATGGGGGCTGGAAAAGATCCAGTGGATGTAAGAAGTGTGGTATCTGACTCAGTTGCCTGTGGCAAAACCTTGGTCAGAAATATGCACCACAGTGGGGCCACCCGGGTCGAAGACGAGGATGGGTTCCGCCTCGAAGGCGGGGTGAGAGTCGAGGAAAGATGCCAGAATTGGGAGGCCATCTTTAGAAAACCATTGGGCTTCAGTGGATGGTATGGGGGTCTTCCACACCGCGCGTCGAGCGGGGAGGGTATTAGGGCAGGAGAGCAGGAGGTGGGCTCGGGTCTCCGGAACATGGCAGAACGGGCACGTGGGGTCGCATCCCGGAATACGTCCAAAGTACGCGCCAAACCCGGCATGACCTAGGAGTGTCCGGAAAACCTTGCACTTAGTGCAACGACCGAGTGTGAGGTTCTGCATAAGAGCAGACGGCTTTACACTGGAGGGATTACAAGTTCATTAAAAAGTTCAGTAGAGGTTAACAAAGTTACTTGTCACGAATTATGACATAATCCATTTGTCATTATTCGAAGACTTCTTGTGCTTTTCTCCCTCTCGCTTATTCTTCCCCCTCCGATATCCCATCCCCAAAAGAAAGGGAAAGATAATCGCCCCTCGGGGATTCAGCACTGCAAAGACTCAAATATTGAGTAACTTATTACGATTGCTTTCATTAGACTGGTAACTAGACGGAGTCAGAGCGGTCACAATCGATCCAGCCCATCTCGCCTTTTTCATTACCACGCCCAGTCACACTTATCGCAAAGTTCCAGACTCGGACGGACCATAGTCCTCACCAGTTTCTTCATTTATGCAGTCACATTTACGACTTCCCCTTTGTCCGTTCTGGTCAGGAAAAATCCGGCTACTGGAACGAAAACGCAGATCATTCCAGAGTTCAGCGTGGTGGCGGCACCGGGAACGCAAGTTGGGGCCGGTGACCCTCGACTCGAGCCGCTACATCCGCCGCCAAATGTCCTGTGACCCTCAAATGACCGGGTAGATTCAAGGGCGGTCCGCCACTGAATGAAAGTGTAATGCAATTATCCGAAATACATGTTCGTTGGTCTCACTAGCCACACTATGCTATTGACGCACGGAGGAATACCGCTCTGAAAACTTTTTGCCAGTGATATGTGAGTGCTTACCACGAAAGTTACAATAGACTGAACATCTGAGACTCGTAGCGTTTCTTTCTGAACGCCTTGAAAAGCTCCACTTGCCATTTAGTTACGCTTCGTCGTCTGGCCCAACGTTTATGGCGTGTGACCTAGTACCCTATGCTTTCAACCGTTGCATCTGCCAATGAATGAGAAGCGATGGAGTCTCCGGGCTTGTGAACAACCTTCTCTGGGATCCCGTACTTCTTCGATAGGAACATCCCCGATATTTACCTGTAAATCTCCCGACCCGTGCCAGGTGTCAGGCAGTTCCAAAAGCTATTAGGGTTGACCTCAACAATCCTTTTGATTCCCAGAAAAAGAATACCCTGGACGTGGCTACCAGACCTATATGCACCCCTTACTCGTTACCGCGATTGTATGCGCCGTCCACGTTGCGCGGGCCCAAACGACAACGACGTTTGCGGTCCCGACCTCGGTTCCTACATCTGCTATTTCCGTGGACCCTTCGCTGCTGAGCGTGTCGATTGAGTTCTTCACGTTCCCGGCATATAGCGAAATGAGCGGAACAAAGACATGTCTTGCAAACATTCAAGCTCTAAGGGGCTCAGCACCGGCCGTGCGCATCGGGGGAACCACACAGTGAGGCCTTACTTTCATAATTCACGCGTTCTATCTTCTATCGGTGTTTGAACGCATTAAAATTGAACCCGTCATTGATACACCGTAGGGATCGTGCGACGTATGATGCCTCCCTTTCAACGGCGGTTAACTATACAGTCGCGTCTCCCGATGATGCTCCTGACTCACTCACATATGGACCATCATTCTTCACTCTCGCGGACGAGCTCCCTGGGGACGTCACTATTGGTTTGAACCGTCAGCTCAACAATATATCAAACACGCAGGCAGCCGCAGAGCAAGCGGTAAAAAGTGTGAAGGGGTTACTGGCGCTTGAGCTGGGAAACGAACCGGAGTGTGCGTGCCTTTCTTTGAGAAACTTCTGTATCTGGGTTTAGAGTCTGAAAATAACCCAATTCGCCTCTGGTAGTTTACGCATCGAACTCACCCATAATTCCCTCCGGGGAAGGATGGTCGCCTACGACAGATGGGGCCAGCCAAAAGAGCTGGTTCACTTCAATCTCCTCTTCTGTACGTTTCGTTTCCGATAAAATCCGGTGGTCGCTGATAGGCCGGGGTTGACTGAGAAACGGCCCAGGTCGGAGATATCTTCCAAGCGGCGGTTTATCTACAGTACCCTTCTTGGTCAACGACGGGACTAATACCGCTTTTGGGTGACGCTATTGCATTCGTGAAGACGTTCTCGGGGCACTCATATCCACAATCCGCATGTGGGGGTGCTGCAACGAACCTTGAGAGCCTTATGAGTCATTCGTGAGCGAGTTACTCAATACAAATTTTGAAACTTTATTGATGTCAATCCCTAATAGAGGTATCGTATCATATACTAAGCAATATGCCACCGAAGCGAACTCTGCTCATGCACAAGGAAAGAGGTACTTCCTCGGCGAGACTAACTCAGGTGCACCTCCCTTCTCTGTGTTGCAGGTTTGCTGTGACACGTGCTAACAAGTGTGCTAACTCCTCTCAGCGACGTGTGGTGGAGGTGGAATTAGCCCCACTTTCGGTGCGGGTCTATGGGTAATGGACTATGTCCTACAAGGTGCACTTGCTGGTGTCGAGCGACTTTATTTCCACCAGGGTACCATTGGCGACTGCGTAGGTGATTCACTTGCTTAAAGAGACAGGATGCTAATTTCTCCCGACCGTAGGCATACTGCTTCTGGGGAACCGACGGCGTGTTCGCGCCTTACTACGGTGCAGTCTTCGTCTCAGACTTCCTTGGCTCCTCTTCGACGACACGCCTCGTAATGATCGATTCTGGGAGCTCCGCCCTCGGCGCATACGCAGTCTTCTCCGGCTCCTCGACAACGCCCGCACGCGTGCTGCTGTATAACTCCAACTACTTCTCCGGATCCGGAACGCGCTCTGCGGCGAGCATCACGCTGTCAGGACTGAGCTCCAGCCTCAAGACGGTGAGCGTGAAGCGCCTGACAGCTCCAAACGCAACGTCTCTCGCGGGCGACGGGGTCACTATTGGTGGCAGTGGAACATTCAACAGCGAATGTGCTGCGGCGGGCACCCAGACCCTGGAGGGCGCCTCAGTAAGCGGTGGCGAGGCCGAGGTTACTGTGAATGAATCAGAGGCTGTAATTGTCTATCTAAGCTGAGGGACAAACTCACTTAGAGTTGCGATGCGAACATCTAGATTTACTTTGTGTAACTGTGTTCCAATCGCGAGATTACCGACCCCTGATAGGCTTTGGAACTGAAAGGAGTGGACGCGTATACCAAACAATACTTGAATGCCCCCTTCTGGAAATGCTTCATAATAATTGCTTTTTTTCTACACGGCCTCCGCACAGCGGAACCTGCGTTAGGCTGAGCGCAGGGAAGCTTTCTACATAAAGCGGCGAGAATATGTCAGGGCCTTAAAGCGTGCGCAGAAGCATATACATGTATATATCGTGGTAAGCTTCTTATCAGGAAACAAGTTAGTAAGAAATAGTTGGACAGCACCCCAGGCGACCGCATGGCAAAATTCCATACTTCACCGTAATTACGCCATTGAAACACAAAACCTTCCTATCAGCACACACTTGCGGGCTCTGTATGTAGATTGATCCCCAAATCAACTTTCCCTTCACCCGATTCGCTATTTTCGCCAAGTCAGGACTTCACGGGTCATGGTTTGCAGACAAATAATCAGTAACAAAATTTCAAAGGTGGGACATCCCACTATTTACTGATTTTACACGAAACATGATTGGAAGCATAACAGAAGTACTTGGCGTTTGGGACGCCCCAATGGGAAAAGGCCGCACAACTTTGCAAATTATCCGAAGCTAACTCTTCAGGCTGAAAAGTCGAGTGTCGCGCCCGCAGTGCCAACAACGGCCGCACGAACATCGTCCGTGTCAACAAGCGTGAAACTGTAGGGCGGTGTCGTGAACGTTCCGACGGGCGCTGTGTCCTCGGCGCCACCGAAGTCATTGTTAACCGATACCGCAAAACCATCATCCGTATCGTAAAGCGGCTTGTCTGTGCCAGTCCAGACACTGTTCTCAACGAGGAGCTGTGCGCCTACATCACAATATAGATGATCAGAAACAGAGACTGGAAGATTAGAATACTTACCGTCGCGAGTATTAAAACCGTCGTTATTGTCATCAAAGACACTGTTGAAAATGTGGCCGGTTCCAAAGCGGAAGGATGGCGTGCGCGAATTGAGGTTCTCCCTTAATATATATATATAAGTTGGGTCTATCTGCAAACTGACACCAAGGCTAAGCTTACTAGTAGTTATTGGCCATCGTTACGGTTATCGCTACGTCCTGGGCACCATTGTTGTCTGAATGACCGATGAGCGACGCCTTCCAATGGTCGTGAAGCTGCCGGAAATTCAGATTAGTGTACTAATAGTGACGTTAGAAGTTCAGAAGAAACTAATTCACATAGCTGTTTGTCACTGTGACACCAGTGCAACCGTGCGTTATGTCGAGGAGTCCATCGTAGCTGATATGAATCATAAATGTGAATTACTTTATGGTTATTTTTGGACCTTGCAACGTACAAATCCTAGAAAAAAGTAAAGACTCAGTATAGTTCGAGGATTTTAGAGGTTGGGTATTCCATACCTTATCATGGTCCCTGTCCTGCATACGGGTATTGTAAGCACGGCGTATAGATAGCATTTAAATCTCGAAACACGCACAGAGCTGAGGTCGACATGATCAACCCAGACATTGTTTGACTGCTGGATTTAAATACTGTCTCCCGGAGCCAGGACCTTTTGGATAATGACATTCCTAATAATGACGTTTTCCACTTCGAGAACACGAAGGCCGACACCAACGAGTGCTAGCGCGGACAAAGTAAGTGGCGTCCAGAAGGGAATATCGCGTGACTTACTGGCACCCGCAGCATCGAGGACGGAGGTATTATTCCCGATCTTAACGACGGCATCGCCAGTAATCGTTCCTATGTGCGCATGTCGATTGGGCACATGAGCATTGTGCACTGAACGTATACGAACTTGAAAAGATTGCTAACCGAAAATTATCACTATCTTCGGGTCGTCACCGCTCACAGCAGTAGTAAGGTCCTCGAGTGTCGAAACCGTGGTAACTGGACCACCAGATCCCCCGAGGTACTGGACATAAACCGAAATAAAGGTCAAAATATGGACAAGGGAACCAGGAAAAAAATTACGAACCCGCCGTTGAGAGTCGCATAACCAAGGGTAGCAACGTCATTGACGGAGGCTCTCTTGTAGAGCCCGGGCACGGCGCCTCCCTATATAATATTCAGGATACACGGATAAATTATAACACTACCACCCACAGAAACAAGTCGAACAGCGACTACCGCAAGAAGGGCAAAGAAAGGCTTCATTATGATAAACCTTTTCCGGGAGCAAGCTGAAGACCAGAGTAAGGACGGTAGAGCTCTGTCTCAGCATCGTCAATCCTGCCAGCTTTTATACGCGCCTGTAAACGACCTGGGGAAATCTTCGTCGGTTTTCTCTCGGACGCGGTGTGAAAACTGTATGCACGGAGAACACCGCGTGTAAAAAAAATCTTGGGAGACGGTCTCAGTCATGTAGGCGGTCCGTGCAACCCGCCATTTCTGAACATCGTTCGTATGGACAAACACAGTAGGAAGAGGATTGTTATACAACACCCTTGCCACTTGACCGAGGGGACGGTCCGGGGACGATACATTAGCGATGGGCGGGCCCGTTTGTACGGATGCTGCTCTAAGCTTGCTATACTTCGGAAGTTAATAGATTGATATAGCGGATAATTTTGAAGAAAGTTGAAGACGAATGACGTTTTAAGACCAAGTGAATCTCAATCAGGCCTTGAGTCGAAGACAGACAGTACTCCGCAGAACGTGCCCGTCTAGATAATTGAGAACTTAAGTCCTCCATTTCAAGGTGCCCATATTCGGGGTCCTGTGCAGTAGTATATATGTCGCTATGTCGCGTGCTTGCAATGGCAGACAATATCGTCTCCATAAATTCCCCGATATTCAATGAGCGGGCCGCTTAGCTTTACGCGGAAGTGCTTGGCGCGAGTGCATGCCTACACTGCCCACCGAACCGAGCACGATCAGCGGAATGGCGCAACCTTTCTGTACTTCACAATTGAATAACGTGTCATCGGAGAATTGGGAAGACATGAGTGCTGGGGGAGGACAACATCGCTAGTTTGGATTTAAGATCGAAGCTCGTGCTCAACACGGAATAGCAGTCGGGAGCCTTGCGAGGATAATAGTACCGAAGAGCGAGGACCGCGGTGTACTTCGACCGGTAGACCACGATGGCAGACGAAGACTAGGAATATACTTAAGCGAAATGGTGTCCAGGTCCCGTGATATACTGTATGTAAATGAACTTGACCGAGGATTTGAAAAGTTTCTCCACAAGACCGAAACAAACTACCACAGATGTAAGAGCGGCATCAAAGTACCAACACGAAGGCCGGGTCTTGCAAGAAGTGGCATCAAGATTCTGTCACTGTTGATAACGCGACGAAAACAAAAAAGTTCGGAAAGCAGACATAGTGCCACGCCAATACCGCATCCAGTACCCGCGTAAAAACTCCGAGAGTGAACCACATGGAGAGAGAATGTGAGGGACTCCCAAGGATGAGTTCGAGTCGTCCTTGTCGTACAGGTAGTATATTGTCGTAAGGCTCATTGAAACTACTGACAAAAAAGCGCTTGAGGCGTGAGACCGTTTTGACATTCCGGTGAAAATTCACACGCATCATATATTTTGGGTTTCTCATTTTTCCCATCCAGCGACCAGCTGTCGGGATAAAACAAATAACATTGGCCTGGAAAATGACCGAGAAGGCGGAAGTAATTAATATTGTGGGTAAAGGCCGCATTGTTTTTTCCCAATGAAAGTTGTATTCCTCAACAATACTACCGATCACATATTTACAATTGTCATATTTGCTTTTTAGAAGAAATCTATGCAACGACAAATTCTTTGTTTGTTTCGAGTTTTTTGTAAGAGGGGAATTTTTATGGAAATGCACAGCTACAGCGAAGGCATAGATCATCTACGGTACAGTAGGGCCTGCCGAGCGTTTGACTCCAGAATGGATTGTCGGAAGCACCCGTGCTTACTAAGAGGATGTCACCGCTCGGCGCGCCTCAGCCACTTCGGAGGAGTTTCCGCCGATCCACATGATGTCATAGAGACATTTAGAGAAATATAAGAGTCGCTGCATGTCTTGCATAACTTTCACCATAAATCTTGCCCCCAGCCCAGACAACCGCATAAATACAATTCATAATGTCGAGCACAACTCGCACTTCCGGAAAGTCTAGCTCAGAAGGCACCAGCCGCACCATGCCCGGGAACTACCCATCTGCAGATGACAGTAAGCATCATATTAAGTTATCCTCACCATTCATTGCTGGAACTTCAATTACAGCGACCTCGGAAGGTGGTTACGGCGGAGACGCGTTTGCACCCGTCTCTCAGCGTGGGCTTATTGACCAAACGGCGACTGGCCAGCCGCTCGGCAACGAGCTACACGACGCATTCCAGGGCGAGGACCAGCTGAGCCGAGAGCGGTACGCTGCGGATCAGAGTAAGTAGATTCGTGCTAGTACGGGCTGTTATCGGTGCTCATGCTTGTCGTCGATTTAAAGAACATCAGGGACAGGGCCTAAATCCATATGGCGGGGAGACGTTTGAGAATCGTGACGATGCGGGTGAACGGATATCGTCATCCATTAAAGACACGCTTGCCCGGGAGTAAAATAGTCCCCACTGCCCCCTGAGTCTGTGTACTATTATTCTTGGCAATGGCATGCCTTCTTTAAATTTTGCTCCGAGAGAATTGAATGAACCCGGTAGTGCTAATGATCTATAACGAGGCTGTATCGGAATTCAGTAGACCAAGACCACTTTACTAAGGTAATTACGATCGAGCCGCATTTCAACTCCCCTTTACAAACGCTCGCCCTGAATATTGTTCCTAGTGTTGCAAGTAAACTCTCTCCGCAAAGGTATATAGCTTTACATAATACAAAAAGTAGTGTACCAGGATACCAGACGTAAAAAGAGCATTGAGTAGGGAAATACATTCAAAATTGCGCCGCGGACACACACTCTTGGAACCCCATCACTTCTTCGACACTTTCTCGCCTTCCACCAGACCAGCGCCAGGATTGACTTCTCTTGCGTTTTGGGTAGTGTTTCCCGTGAGCGACTGCGACCTCAAAAACTCTTCTCCGCGGATGCGCAGAAACTCTTCAAGGAGCGCGGCGTTTCGCGAGTTCGCCTTGAAGGCAGCGATGCCGACATCACCAACGAGTGGCACGAAGCCGATCGCTGCAGTTGCTGCATTGTTCATAAGCATGCGGCGGAGCAGCCAACTAGGGATACTGAATAGAGCACACGCCAGATAAAAATTATGAATATCAGAATCGCATTATACGGTGAAACAAAGAGATGAAAGGCCGACGTACTCTGCTTGCTTCGCCTTCCGCACGACGAGGAAGTAGTTAAGCAATGCATCGGTAGCGTCGCCTGCCATCGGCACCAATCCAATGATGAATGTCCAGCCAAAGCGCATCCCGCAGATACTGAAGCCCTTGTCGAGTCTATGCGCGCGATTCTTGACCTTGCGCAGGATCTTGGCGTCGCGCTTGGAGAGCCCGGGTGGCAACTCACGCTGTTTCAAAGGTCAGTCGAAGCGTCCTCCGAAGACTACGATAGGATGCATACGTACCCTACGCCTCTTCTTCCGCCCCTTTGCGTCGGTGTACTCTTCGTATACGGGGTCTGCGGGCTCGAACTTGTGCAAGTGCTCCTCGAAGAGCCTGAGTCCGGCCTTGCGCGCAAAGTTGGAGGTCAACGTGTCCATGATGGTTGTGGGTTAAGCTTGAGGGATGTCTGAAGGTAAAAGCGGGATATAAGACAAGGAGAAGGTCGTCAGGGGGCCGTACAGCATCTTTTGTACTTTGTGCATTAATAGCACTATTGGAACGTTGCGGGGCCCAACGGCTTGACGTCACGCCTGCATTCGGCTTTGTGACTGTATGCTTACAAACATGTGACTGCTACGGAATCGACTTTTTTTTCCAACTAGTACCGTCAGTGTTTCCGAGCTGCTCACAAAGAGCAAAAACTTTCGGCTCTAGCGTTAGCGTTGAGTCCGCGCTGAATTAAAATACGACAAGGGCTGAATGTAGGTTCCCAAATGTCGGTAATATCTCAAAGGGTCCATTGTATGGACGAATAATAGGATGCGCGCACCTCTGTGAGCCAAACTGCCAATCTCCCGCCTCGAACATACTACGAAATGGTCGATTTAGTGCACAATTAGACAACTCTAAGCACGTGTAAGTCTCGTGTTTTGTATTCCTGACGCGCCTTTCCTAAGTTCAGGCTGTCAGATTCCTCCCGAACCTGAGTCTAAGATAACCTTTTCTCGTAACCCAATTCAAAGGCAACCCCTCCTATTCCCCTTTATCCCCTATATCACCCTCTGCAGGTAGTTGGAACCTCATCCAGAATTCTGGTCCCCTGTAACTAAAACGTGTTGGACGAAGGGGGTGAACGTGAGGTGAGGCCTGGGGGCGTGTTCATTATTACAAGTTCCTTTTGCAACCCAAATGGGCGATCCTTAAACTAACTAAAGAAAGGGAGACGTTCCTCCTTGAGTTATCGACGGCATAACACGAGACGATACAATGGTCGTCCACTGGGCGCAGGCTCAAATTGCCAATGAAGGATGAAAGAAGACGGGACGTCCACCCTTCGATGGTGGACCGCCTCTAGGTCCCGAGAGCACATATAATATCTCGAAATTCGAGGACGCGTTTCGCCCCTCAGATCCAGACCTTCTGTAACAAACGTCAAGAACGTGCCATCGTACCGCTTCCCTGGATTCTGTGTATATTCGCATACCGAATTCCGTTTACCTTTTGGCCATTCTTCTTTTCCGGTTTCAACACATCGGTGCAGGACATCGCATTTACTTCACATTTTTATCGAACCAAACGGTGGAAGGAATGCCACGCTTTCGAAACATACAAGCAGGTGCGGCGAGTACACCAAGTACGTTCTAGAGAGTTTTTCTCTTTCATGAAACTTGGACTCACCTTTGCGCAGCGGCGCGTCACCCAGCAAGAGACCAAGGGAAGACGCGAGAGCGACATGAAGCCTTTCTTCGTTCAGTCTATGCACCCTTAGACATATGCCCTCTGGCTACACCTTCGTCCTCCCGGATAGAACGAAAGGCTAAGAAATCTGGAATGAGGCGCGGGCGCGTCGCCCCTACGAGACTGCCTGCCCTCTGTTCACAATCTTCATCTTCGGAAAGGAGTAATTCGGGGTTTTTTTCCGTATCTTCTCCTGGAATTACTGCGTCGTCCGATACCTTCGATTACGCACTACCACCTATCCCAAACCTACTCACCGCACCCGCGCTCCCACAAGTAACATCAGTGATATCAACGACGGGTCCCTCCCTCCCTTCCCCGCCTCCTAGTCCACTCCCAAAGTTTCATATCCCATCTGCCCATGACCCCCCTCGTGCGTCTGCATCTGAGGACCCGATTAGTACGAACCCATCGACCAATGCAATTCCCGGAAGTACTTCTCAACCGACGGCATCTTCGTCAACCTCAACAACGACTGCCTCAAAATTCAACGCAACGTCAGCCCTAACGACGCTGAACCCTCTGCCATCTCCCTTTCTTACGCCTACAAAGAACAGACTGGAGCACAAACGCGCGCATCGAGTTGACTCGCGCGCACGTGCGCATCCGTACGCCCGTCCCTCCTGTTCCGCGCAAGCGGATACCGCTCCGCTCATCCCGCGCACGCCTGTCCGTCAGCGGACGTACTCCTACTTTACGGCGCAGCTTCCTTCTTCAAGAAAACCAGCTGCTCTGCCGCCCTCGCCTTCGCCCATGGCCCGTCACCGTGCGCGCACACAGACGGGCGCGGGACGTCCGTTCGGCCCACGACGTCTTACGAAGGGAGAAGTCATGGAGACTCCGAGTCTGACGCACGTAAAAAAGAGCAGATCCATTCGCGGCATCTCACAGCAGGAGCCGGGGCGAAGACAAGTTTTTACGCCCACTCCAAATTTGGGATCACTTTATAAACCCAATTCTCTCCCGGAGGTATATCACTTAATCCCCGGATACACCTTAAACTCGTTCTTATTTTACTCCTAGAATCAATCCCAAACTCGCAGAATCAGCTCCAGTCTCGAGGACGACGCGATGGACATAGACGTCGTTATCAGGAATGGCGACGATAAAGAGGACGGTGAAATCTCGCCTCTGTTCAACATGTTCGCAGGCAAGTTTGCGTCGATCCCGAAGCCTCCTCTAGGGGTAGAACACGTACGTGCTTCCTCTCACTATCGCCCTTTCCCTAAAATGATTCATTTATCTCCTACCGGACCTCTAAATAGGTGCCAAGCTTTACTTATCCAGTACCTGCGCTCTCCCTTGAAAACTACTCCTCTACCTCAAGCTCATCCACCGAGGGCCTAGATATGAACGACGTCGAAGGCGTTCCGCTCGCCTACAGCGGCCGTCTAGTACCAACGCTCTCAGCAAGCGCATTCTATCTCCCGACCTTCGCGTACATCGACACCGCGCGCGAGCCATCCGCTTCGCCCGTCGAGATCGACTTTCCAGCCAGCGTTCAGCCCGTATCCAGCACCGCGAGCACGCCCTTCAACACGGCGGCCGCTGCTCCCATGCCCCCGGAGTTCGGCATGACAAGCCCAGACGACGGGCCATCCACCCCCGCTCCCAGTCCTCCCGCATCGCCCATGCCGATCACCCCACCAGCTCTCCCGATGTCGTCCTCTTCCTTCCTAGAGATCCTACAGACCACACCTACAGACCACACGATGCCAGATCAAAGCCAAACATGCGCTCCAGTGTCCGCGCACCGTGACGGTCCACGTAGGAAACGCTCTCGTCCGCATCCGCTGCGTACACCTTGTTCGTCAGCATCGTCAGCGACACAGCTGCGCGAGCGAGAGCCAGGCGCGCGCTACCTGCGCCGCGTCGTGCCGAAGCCACATCCCTCCCGGGGGGAGGCTGTGGGTTCGCTGAGGTCACCGCCACTTGAGTATCCATACCCATATGCAGCCATTGATCGGCCGTACGGCGCTATGACGGGCGGAGAAGAAGGTAGCCTCGCTGAAAGGCTATCGTTGATGAATGTCGGACCGATGAGTGCGATCTTTCGTTAAGCCGTGATGAGAGTTCTTCATATCTTCACTAAAGTTTCTTCCTTTAATTTCTTAACCCTGTTATTCGTATACATGCTTGTTCTACACAGGATCGCATGTTTACCTAGTTTGGTTCCTCGAACTATTAATATATATATTTAATCCACAGAGAATAGAGTCAAACAGCACAATTCCCAGACAAATAAGTCTTATAAGTCATTATGAAGTACAAACATTTACAATCCGACCTCCAGAAAAAAGGGACAGGTAATACATCGTAGGCAGCAAGGTATGAAAAGTGTCACATGAGAGCAGGAGGACCGACTGAGAGTCCCGCGGGACGTAGACGAGAACAGAAGAAAGCGACGGGAAGGACAAGGAGATGAGAGCAAGTCACATACAGTGTTGCAGGACTGGGGTCGCACAAACCACAACAACAGAACAGGAGGAAATGGGAATACGGAGGGTTTATAGTACAACATTAAGGGAAAGGATCACACGGAGATAAAGCGCATAGCGGAAAAGGGAAGTAAGGAGAACGATTTCACCGAAGGCGGGCATGTTTCCCCGGATTAGTTTATACGGATGGTGGATGTTATAAGAAATGTGAGGATGGGGATCGAGATGAGGCGGGATAAACTTAGTAGCGCGGTTGTTCGCTTGCGGCTTCAAGATGCGCGATCGCTTTGGTGAGCTGATCCGTCAAGGCGTTAACCTATCCAACGCAATGTAATCAATAAAGGTAAGAGACTTAGGGACGAGTAAACTCACATTTTTCGGTGTGAATGGACCAAAGTGATGTCCAGGGATATCAAACACCGGTACATCCTTTCTGGTCAGTTTCTCCCAATCACGCACGGATGCCTTGGGGTCACTACGATCTTCAAGGAAGGGTATCCGAGGCAATGGCGTGTGGCCGGTAACGCTGGGAAGGGGGAACGCCTCGCTACACCGTAACATTACAACATTTGGGTACACAGCCGCAGATCCACTGGAGGTTAGACAGGATGGATCGTAGGACACAAGGGCTCGCGTCGCATGGGACATTTGGGTACGGGCAAGATGTATGACCTTCGTCTGTTGCTCGCTCGAGTTTGACGAGTGGGAACCGTGACGAATGACGGCATCAATGAGCTCTTCAGGAAGTGGATTCGTGGTGTACGGGGAAGGTGAATCGATGAGAACAACACCCGACACCTTTACTCCGGCACGCATGAGATTGCAAGCCATATGGAAAGCAACG
The DNA here is from genome assembly GCA_002794785.1 of Coniferiporia sulphurascens. Classification (NCBI taxonomy): domain Eukaryota; kingdom Fungi; phylum Basidiomycota; class Agaricomycetes; order Hymenochaetales; family Hymenochaetaceae; genus Coniferiporia; species Coniferiporia sulphurascens. The sequence goes on from NBBA01000004.1 coordinate 49,206, forward strand.
ACACCTCCAAATGACCATCCTATAGAAATTAGAGTGTTAGACTGCCAAAAGCTGACAGCAGCATGAGCGACACACACCTCCTAAAACACAGCCTTTATCGGTAATGATGGGCTTGATTTGGTCGATGTAGTGGGTCGCCATCTCAGAAACACCCCCCTTCCAGCTCTCGCCGCTGAGGAGCTTTGGGTTGCTAATTCCCCATAGCGACCTCCCCAGACTGCCGATGCGTGAGTAACAGTGGCTCAGACCACTCCCATCGTGCACCAAGAATAGCGGACTAGCTCCGTTTCGGAAATCCTGCAACGGGAGAAGTGTTCTGTCAAAACCAATGACCTTAACAATTGGCTCGGTGTTACTGAGCGTTGGAGAGGCCGGATGGCGGGCGAGATGACTGGGCGAGACAACATTCGTAATGTAGTTTTGCACGGAATCAATAGTGGAGTATTCGCGGAAAAAATCTTGGGGGAGAGAGATTCCGAATTGTTGCTGAAGCTCCTGCAAGGCCTCGATAGACCCAAGGGAGTCCAGCCCAAGTGAATCAAGGGAGTCGCCATCATGCAGATCGTGCACAGAGATTCCGAGAACCCCACTGAGAATGTCCTTTACCTGCGAGGAAAGAGCCGAATCATCGTGCTCGGGTGAGGCAACGCGAGGAGTCTCAGGAGTCACCGGTCGAACAGCAAGTTTTGCGAGAGGAGTACGCGCCAAAAAAGACTTCGGATCGAATACAAAGGATTGATCCGCCTTCGTAACTTTGTTGATAAGGTCGCTGACAGTTTCGGAGAGCATGAGTTCGGAGACATCGAAGTTAGCGCTAGGAATAATTGACTTCAAACGATCCATGAACTCGATCCAGATCAAAGAGTCAATGCCAAGGTCTGCTACATTGCTATTCTGATGAATGTCAGAAAGCGGGACACCACAGATCTCTCCAACCAACTTCGTAATCTCGGAAGGCAAATCGAAGGAGTTGACGACCGTCGCGGAGCTCATGGAAGAGGGAGTATTGGCGCGGTGGGTCGGACGGAATGGACTACCAAGTTTCGTAGGCGCCAGTGGGGATGCGCAACGTTCAAACGACCTATGGATGAATGCAGGAGATGCGCTTCGCTCAACGACATCAACAGATTTGGAGAGGAGCTTGCTGAGACTATTGATGCGCAGACGGGAGAAGCTCATACGCTTCGTATACGCGACGACCTTGCGCGACTCCCCGACCTGAATGGCCCAAGCATCAGCTAGGATCGTGCTGTCATTGATTGAGTTCGTAGAGCAGTAAACTTCGTATGTCGCGGAGTAGTCAATATCGAACAGCATCTTGGAAGAATCGACCTTGTTGCAGATGAAAGCCTCGCCATTGCCTGCCTTACTATTGATCAAAAAGCCTGCGGCATGAAGCATGGCATCAATGAAAACGGGTTGAGCGACGAAACTCTTCCTCGACTCTTCAGGAGATAGACGAATCGTAGCAAAGCCTTCTCCCTTTCTTTCGTCTAAAGTCATGGTGCTAATCACTTGATAGAGCTTCGAGTACTGTACGACGCGCGGGAAGATGAGGTCATAGATTGTGCGTGTACGCAGCGTCTCATGGCAGATCCCGTTACCTGAATCGAGGAGCGATGACTTACCCCGTTCGACATTGCCAGCATGTAATTGTAACTTCGAGGTCAAAATGTTCATCTGGCGACGCTGGAAAAAGCCTGTGCAGTGAACGTGTCGCTCTTTGTTGCCAATAACGGAGTTAATCGTAAATGTTCCTGCATGCTTCCCGCCGCGAGGGTGTACGTTAATTGTTGTGCGAATGGTGAGTGGGACCGCAGGATCGTAGACGAGCGGATGAGTGAACTGAACTTCGGAAAGTGTCAGCGCATCAGCAAATGCGTCTTCCCTGTACTCGAGCGTGCACGTCGCTGCGCTCAACGCCAACTCGTGATAAACAGACGCTGGGCAGAGCGGAAACGAGGCGACCTTGTGACCAGAAATGTACTCAGCGAGCTGCTCGATAGGTGTCTCGAACTCGGAGACGTTGCCGTCCTGCGAAGAGGGCTTCTGTGTCCATGATCCAAGGAAAGAATAGCGACTGAGCGGATTCGACAACGGCTGGCTGATTGACTGCGACGCAGGAGCATCCTCGACGTAGGGCACCCAGAACTCGGTCTCCTTGAGAGGATAACCGGGGATCTCGATACACCGAGCAGCAGGGTAAAGTTCACGATACACTTTCCCCCAAATAATACCGCTGCGGAACAAGAACAAGCTGGACAATGTAGAACAGAGCGCGCTGCGAGCTGTCGTCTTCTTGTGAAGCGACTGTAACGACGCGATACCAGTCTTCGACGTCAGATGCGTAATCATCGGTAGCGTAGTAGGGTGAGGGCCAAGCTCGATAAAGGCGCCAATGGACTCAAGCTCATCGGCGAGGTTGTTGATACCTTCCTCAAAGCGGACAGGCTGGCGGCAGTGCTTAGAGAGATACTCGTTGTTGAAAACCGTAGCATCGCCAGGCTGCACAAACTTGCCCGTCACATTCGAGACGATTGGGATCTGCGGGGCCTTAAAGTCGAACTTGCGCGCAAATGCCGAAAGCTCGTCGAGAATTGGGTCCATCGCCTCCGTGTGATAAGCGAATGGGACAATAACGCTGATGCACTTAGCTCCCGAACGCTCAAGGTAAGCTTTCAAAATGGAAAGTTGCGCAATAGGACCACCGACGACACTGTCTTTCGCGCCGTTATAGCAAGCAACAGAAAGGTCTAAGCAGTCAATCTTCTCGATGCTCTCAGATATATCCCGAGCAGGCAGACGAACAGCGAGCATGCCCGAAAATTTCTGTTGACAGTACTGCGCCATGAGGCGAGCGCGGCGCGCCACCAAGCGTAGACCAGAGTCGAGCGCTAAAACACCAGCTGTGACGAGAGCTGCGTACTCCCCAAGGCTAGAACGCGTTAGTAAAGGAGTTTAGACTAAAATCAGTTGAAAAATCATTTACCTGTGTCCAACAACCGCATCAGGGGTGATCCCCCAACTCGCCCAGAGGTTGGCCAATGCACATTCCAAAACAAAAATTGCACACTGAAACGCAACAAGTTCATCCTCTGTCCGCAGACCAGAAGTCTTCCCCTCGGAATTAATGATGGTTACAACACCAGGGTATCCCCAGTTGATGAGTTTCTCGTCGCATGAATTAATGAAGGCACGGAAGCTAGATGAAACAGTGTATAGCTGGCGACCCATGCCGACGTGCTGTCCGCCTTGACCGGAGAATACAAATACGATTTTCTTCTCGTCAGCGTGAGCAATCGGGGAAACACGCGTGGGCCGGGTATCCGTGAGTGCCTTTGCCATACTTGCTACAGAGTTCGCCGAGACAGCCAAGCGCCACGGGCGCACCCTGCGACGCGCAGTCGCCGTGTAAGCGAAATTAACCAGGGACGAGTCAACCGCAGATGAGATATAAGCATCACGCAGTTGATATAATGCAGCTTCCGTCTCCGCGGAAAGCGCAACAAGCACCTGGTCTACCGACTCCTTTTCGGGGACGGAAGACGATGAAACACGGGAGGGTGCCTCTTCAATGAGTAGGGCAGCGTTACTGCCCGCTGCACCGAAGTTGCTCAGCAGAGCGATCCGACGTCCCTCACCGTTCGGCCTCCATTTGATGGACTCGCCCGAGGTGTTAATTTGCGTGAAGTCGTTCTCAAGGCGCTCGATCTTCGGATTGAGCGAAATGAGACCGATTTGGGGTGGGACGACTTGGTTTCGGAGCATCAAGATAACCTTCGCAAGAGATGCTGCGCCAGATGCAGCCTCCGCGTGCCCAATATTTGCCTTAATGGATGTCACTATTAATGTGTTGTTCGCATTGCGTCCATGGCCCCTGTTTGGTGAGAGCACGCTACGCAAGCTCTTCAGTTCCTCGGGATCGCCTGCTTGTGTTCCGGTGCCATGAGCCTCAACAACACCGACTTCTTCGGGTCGTACACCCGCTTTATCGAGCAAAGTACGGAAAAGAGTAGCTTGGGTTGGGCCATGAGGGCGCGTAATTGAGGCAGCTGCAGACGACTGGTTGACCTCAGTGCCACGAATAACGCCGAGAATGTTATCGGAAGATGCGACGGCATCAGAGAGACGTTTCAGAACGAACATTCCACAGCCTTCAGAACGGCAGTAGCCATCTGCAGAAGCATCCCAAGGTTTGCAATTACCCGAAGGGCTGAGGAAATGCGCGCGGTCTAATCCGAGATACATCTGAAGGAACCAATCATTATTAAGATCTGTGTCTCAGGATTGATAACCTTATTGTACTCACGTCTGGACTTGTTATCATGTTAACGCCACCAGCGAGTGCCACCTTGCAGTCGCCAGAGAGAATTGCCCGGCACGCCTGGTGGATTGCGACTCCGGAAGATGAGCAAGCAGTATTGATAACAACGGAAGGACCCGAGAGATGAAGCGCATAAGCGAGGCGACCCGCGAGGAAAGCAGGGAGTGTGCCTAATGCGAACAAATTCTGAGCAACATCTTGCGATCATGTGCATGAAGTAGCTTACCAGTTGCGTAATGGACGCCGATCTCATTCTTTAGGTTGAGTACGTAGTCGCTAGTTGCCATCCCAACAAAACAGCCAACATCCGCACTCTGGACATGTCCTTCGCCAACTTCATTTTCAATCACATCGTCATCACAGAACTCGTCCACGACGAGCCCAGAGGACTCTATCGCCTGAAGCCCCACACGCATCAGTACGCGTACCTGCGGGTCAATTGCGAGAGCCTCGCGCGGGCTGATATGGAAAAATGTATTGTCGAAGCCTGCATGCATGCCGTCGGGGAGAAAGTTTCCGAATCGCGTCTTCATCTTTCTCTTGGGATCGGCGTTCGGGCCGGTATATGGAGATATCGCAAATCGGGACTGAGGTATCTGTTTGGAAAAGTTACAATTTGTCGTTTGTCAGAAAAAGATCGCAAAATAGCATACCTCTTCAACAGTATTGATACTCTGTTCAAGCACCTGCCATAACTCATTTGTGTTTCGTGCGCCAGGGAAGTTCGCAGCCATGCCGACAATCGCAATCGGGTCCCGGCTGTCTTCGTTCGCGGTGGTAAGGTCGCCCCTCACAGAAGTCGGGGTCGCATTAAAAACAGAAACATCATTCAGCGCAAGGGAGGCATCCGGGATGCGTTCCTTCAGTGCTCGCATCGCCGCACGTGCCAGACCTGCCCCAGGACCAAAATTGAGGATCTCTACTTCCCTCTCCCTTTCGATTCTCTCAGAAAGACCCTCGAGAACGTTCATGAATTCAATGCGTTCCAGGAAAATCATCTCTAGGACACGCCCGATGAGCTGCTCCCCGCATAGCTCGTCCGACACATTGTTCCCAGTGTAGCTGTCATGGAGTGCGTATCCGGGAACGAGCCGCAGAGTATTCAGTACGATTTCGGTCTCGTTTATGCGAGTAAACTTAAGTTCATTAAGTCGGCAGTTAAGATAAGCAGATTTTTCCGGAGTATCTGTTGGCGTGAGTGCATCGTCGCATTCTGAGTAAGGGAATAGATCGCGGAGTACACGATCGCGTGTAGCACGAACGGGCTGGACGTCGGCGTGAAATAGGCCAAAGATATTGAGTACCTTTGATGCCAGACGCGACGGGGATTGGGCGGGAGAAGGGCTGGGGGTAGAATTAGGAGTACAGAGGGTGTTGACGTGGTATGGTACAATAGGAATGGGTGCGGGAAGGTCGGTCGTAGTTTGAGAGGGCGACTGAAAGGGGGAAGTTGCGGATGTGTAAAAACTTAGTACAGACGACTTGCGATCGATGGAATGGAGTGTAGTTGCGTCCGGTTCCGATAACATTGATACACTTGTAGAAGGCGGCGATAAAGGTGCGGAAGACGCATTCTGATCTGACGGGGTAAGCGGGATAGGAGGGTTAGAAGAGAGGGTCTCAAAGGCGAGGAAGTCGTGCAGAGCGGAAGGAAACCCAGTAATCGTGTGGCACGTCGCAGTCGTCTGAGCAATAAGGTGTATCTGTAGAAGGTTTTCCTAATAGTGGAAAAGAATGGTAACGGTTAGTTTGATTTGAATAGAAGAGAAGATTGTCAATTTAAACGCTAGTGCCTGGTTCGCCGAAAATATGCATATCGACAACAACCTTCCGGACTCATTGGTGTGAACCATTTGTCCGTTGCCTGATGCGATAAGTCCTTCTACGACAGACGTTCGCAGATTCAGTTGTGCGCATCGGGTATCTCTATACGCGCCGTCACAGTGTCACAATGTGCTGAAACAGCAGCAGTTCGACCATCGTGATTTTCGCATGCCTTTCGGTGATGTGGCTATCATCCGGGCTATCATCCGGAAAACGTGCAATGACCAAAAGGCGTACGATATGGACATGGTGAGAGGAAAGTGCGGCGCGAACGGCGTGGAGATGGGAAATATGTGGGAAACGGAAGGAAAATTTCACTCACATCGGTATGTGCGTTCCATGCTCTGATCTTCGCCTCCAGCGCGTCACGCGTCTCACGAAAGACAACTGCAGACCACTCAAGTGTACGCACAGGGTCGTCCAGCGCAATGCCACGCGCCTTGAGCATATCCTCTCTCTCCACTTGCGTCTCCACTCCGAGCGAGGCGGTGACGTGAAAGAGCGCGAGTGCATTGCGCAAAATAGTGTGCTGGGTGGACGCCGGAAGCACATGAGATAGCATAGAAGGACTCGGGAAGGACGTGGCGACAAGCAGCGCTGGCAGAACGCCCGCAGAGTAGCCCACGACGTCAATTACCGAGGCATCGGACAATGAGCCCGTCTCCAGCAGCTCGAGTAGGCGGATGACCTGTGCAACATAGAGGCTCGGGAAGGAGATAGACGAGTGGCACAGAAGCTCAGCGTCTGTTGTCGGTAACAATATGCGTCCGTCGCGCGCTCGAGCAAGTACGGAACGGGAGCAGCCGGTCTCCAGGGCGTCCCGAGCGGTAGATGAGAGCGTAGCGAGCCTCGCTGCGAATGCGGCGTTGGCCTGAGAAGAGAAGAGGGACGCGAGAGGCGTGCGCGGGGGTGGCACGGGTACAGAAGGAGCAGGCAAAGCGAGACCTTGGCCGTCGAAGAGGAGGACACGCATGGCGGTCGCTGGAGGGCTGCGGGGGGATGTTAGTGGATGGGTTCGCAGCAGCGACTGCGGCTTGAGGGAATGTTCGCGGGGGCCGTACGCGACGCGACGGGGGGGTAGGAGGGGTAGGAGGAGGAGGAGAGGAAAAGAACGAGGTATTTAAAAGTAGACTGAGGTGGGCAACATAGATAATGGCCCGGTAAATGGCGTCGGCGGAGGGCTGGCGGACATCAGGGTTACAAGCACAGTGTCATCGGTGATGTCTCTCTCGGCACACGGCATTTGATCTGCCATCTCTTCTCCTTTGATTTTCTGCTGGAAAACATCTTTAGACCTGAAGCGATAATTTCGAGGGAGATGGCGGGGGGCTCCTTCCCGCAATATATTATTTCTCCTGTGGCTGGGTCTCTCCTTCCTTTCCTGGCATGAAACTACTAACCATATAGCCATATCCCGTGCCTTTCTTATTACGTAACTCACTCATACGATTCGCCCCTGCTGATCCCCCGTTCATTGGCCATTGCCCTTTCTCTCCCCACGACGTCCGCGGAAGCCTGCAAGCTTTGAAACGCCCTGTCTCAGCTACTGATATCGTCGGCCTTCAGCAGTGCACCGTCCTCTTCAATACGCCGCGCAGAATCGTTCTCTTCGTCTTCCTCGAACCGCACTAGCGCTAACGATACACGAACACGCGCCAGCTCCCTGCATGGACTTATCGCTTCCCTTCTCACCGGTCCGCAGCCACCTGCCGTTGCCGTTACAGCATGAACCCTACCAAGCCGTTCTGGAATAGAGTGTATTCATTCGAAGTAAGGCGTCAAGTCGATCCCAAACCCAATCCCCTGCGCTACATCATCAGGTCAGACCATGTGCTTCCGAGGGGTCCTATCGATACCACGGCCTACTCCGACCCTGCGTCCAAGATTACTCCATCCCCTTGTCCTGTTTTTATCTTCTGCCTGTCGCGAAAAAAAAGAAAAGGTCAAGGCTTCTCTTCCTGTTTGATCCTAGCACAGGTCTAGCCGATTTACGGGGCTTCTGTCCTTCCGCGCCGTATCCCCACCAAACTTACTTCTACGTGCACCGCGATTTCTCTCAACTCCACCACACAGCTGATGATACCGGAAGCGAGATACGCCGCTCTCTAGTTCAACTTTTTCCGCATGTCCCGCTCGCTCACCGGGGTCTTGATTCAAATACAGATCATGGCTTGTACCGAACTGAAAATTTGATCAAAATCTATCTTTTGGCGCCGCAGCTTAACAACCGCCACTTAACCTTCCGCCGCTCAACCTTCCCTGCACACCCGTCTTCTTCCCCGCAACTGATACCCTTCTCGCAGATCAGCATCCCGACGGCTCCAGATGCCAGCTAGGCCTTGCGAATATGCGAACTGGGCATGATACACCCCAGCCAGTCATCCTCCTCAGCAAAACGATCGATACCGATTGATTGCTTATCGTCTTTTAATAAATCTCCTTATTTTTTGGTCCCTTTGCGGAAACCCTGAACTAACCAGGAACACACAAATTCGACAGGAGGTGGACAGGTTCAACAAAACAACGGGATGACAAGCTAGCATGACTGGCTTGAGCCCCTCTCCGAGGCCCTGAAGACCGGACCCCTCCCATTGCCGTCCCGCACTGCTGTTCTCCGATCTCCGGCATTTTATCCTGAAAAGGTCCAGAATATACACGTCGAACAGCCGATTGCAAGTGTTCAGCTAACCTCGGAGCAGGGCAACGGCCGACGGCACCCAGAAGTCCCCTCAGTCGTGATCGCCATCGGACCCGAGTCCAAACACACATGCAAATCCTCCGTGCTCTGAGGTACGTCTTCTGCCGAACTCAAGCCGATAGGTTACGCAGTCGGTCCGCAATCAATCTGCGCCTTCGTGCCGCGGCCTTCTGTCGGAGAAGTGCGTACGCGCGAATCCATTCTTGCATGCGCATGAGGATTAAGTAAAATAGGACCCTGGTTTGTTGTTGAGCTTTAGTTCGATCTAGCTTCTGGTCAGGCGACACAAAAGTGGCCTCATGTTGTTTGTTCTCAAAACACCAGTATGGCAATCCTTGTCACGTCCACGCTGATTCCGAAGAGCGGACACTAGTGCGTCTAGGCTCAGCCGTTCACCCAGCTTCTTCATCTCCCACTCGCTTCTAGTTCTTCTCCTACTCGAGGCACGTTTGGAAATTCTTCACGGGAGAGCTGTGACCTAGAAAAAACAAAGTACATTAATGCCTGCATGCAGGACACGCTTTCAAGGCCACTAAAACACTGATACTACTATCCCCGGTTGTTTTGAGCCTAGAAAACAACGTCTCTTGTCACCATATTAACCTCTTTCCCCCTTCAGACATGAAATAAAGAACCCCGCAATCCCGCAAAGCATTCAAAAAAATTTCCACCTCTTTAATTTCATCCTCAATAGAATTTGAACATTAATTCGTAGAAAGTTATTCTCCCCTCTCTCTTCGTATCACTATCGAAATGAGTCCGGTCACACAACAGTGTGCATTTTTTTTCTTTCCTTCTAGCATATTTCTTTGCGTTTGAATGTAAGTATCACCCGAACTTGAAACTTCAGTCAATTGCCAATTCATCCATATCTTCCCCTGTAGATCTGACTATCAACACCATTCATTCCTTTCGTTCTCCAGACCTATAACCGGTCTCCGGTGCTACGCCCGCAAAAATAAAGGGCCGCTCAGCGCAGACTATCTCCGAACACAGGAAATGATAGCGGTTTGTATTCCTTGCATCGTGCCTTCACTTCTTTGTCTTTTGAAACTTGTCAAACAACGTTAGTCGCTCTAATCACGGTACATTTCCCGCCGCCCGTCCGCAGCGCATCAACCGCACCCAATCCAGACTCCCAATCTTGATAAACATACACTTCAAATCAAGATTAATAACCAGGCACCGCAAACCTGACCGCCTTCGTCGTTATCAACGGCAACTTGAATAACTGGTTATACCGTCTCCAGCGCTTCTCGCCCGCAAAGGCTAGCGTGCAAGCTTGGTACTGTAGTAGCAGTTGAGCACGGCAGGCTTCGTACGTCCAGTTTCCGGAACACCCACCCACTGCTAATAATATTCCCGGTACTTAAATGTAAGTTCGCTCATGTCGTGCCCGGTCCCGCGGAGCGATACCGAGCAAGCGTGGTCGCTTAGATAAGACAATTCGCCATCCTGTGGGTCCATGCTTACTTATACCGAGGTCCGCATCTCGCACCCCCCGACCTCATTTTCCTTACCAACGACCCAATCGCCCGAGCTCGGGTGGAATACATCACACACACGTAAGCAAGAAACCCCGAAGCCCCGTTATCCGGTGTTTCTTGGGCTTACGCGCCGAGTGTTCTCCCCCGGGCCCACCACCGCTCCGTTGCGAAGGCAAGGGGTTCTAAGTACGTGCGTGGAAACGACAAATTTTTTTTTTTTTTGCGTTTTTTTTGGTACCTAATGGTGTTCCATCTGAAGGAAAAAAGCACGTGTATAGAAGCACAACCGTCTTCGACACCTCGCTGCCCGCTGGCCACAACGCCCATATTAATAACACTTGCAGCTCTCCGGTCTTCCGCCGACATCCACACCCTCAAGAATAGCGCCTGGGCACAGAAGGGTCGTGGCTTAGCGTATTTCTACTCAAATCATCAGCGCACCATTCAGTCATTTATCACGTGAAATTCCAATTCCAAACCAACCCTTCCTTTAAACGGATTGAATACGAATTTCGCGATGCCTGTCATGGCCGGATGGCATTTGTTATTTGACTCGGGCTTGGTGACTGGTCCATCTATAAGCAAACTTGCATATCGCGATTGCGTTCTCTCACCGTTCATCGCGTAAGTCTTTCTGGAAATACGACATGCGGTCTATCATGGCGCCTTAAACCTCTTCAAGCCCTTTACGCCCACACCTATATCGACATGATTTTTGGAGCCACATGCGCTCAGACGAGGTGGGATGTATAATCACTAGCATCGCCCCAATGACATGAATAATTCACACGGATAACAACTGCTGAGCACCGTTCGCGACTAATGGCGTACATTTATCATTGACCCTGACAGCGGCGCAAACTCGCAAACTCGCAGACTCTCAAGGCTGGGAAACTCCACACCACGCCAAGCCTTGAACGCATTCTCGACTTCCCTCCCCAGACCGAGTCTAGGTCTCAAAACGCACGAGAAGGAGTCTGCTCGTGTTCTTTTCACCTTTACTACTAATGATCATACACACTCGCATAAGCGCCCCGATACCCCCGGAGAATTAGCAACATCCAAAGCTGAACCGCGTCAAATACCATACAGTATCATGGACCCTGCGAATCCCTTTATCCATAAAGCGAAACCCCGCAAAACTCCGTGAACCGGCGTGTTTAATTCTACCCCATGCTCGGTAAGTACGTTATCTTAGACTCAATTGAAAAATGCATATCTAGACTTGAAGCTCCACTTAATACGAGCACTAGACTACTTCTGGGGCTGGGCGTAACTGCGGTCGGGAAATTCCGTCGCTTGGGCTGAAGACCCTCTCCGGTCATGTATTCCGTCACAGCTAGCGCCTAATTTGCCGATCATTTGCATAACAGTTGCCCAAATCCTAATTTATAGCGACAAAGAACTGCACTAAGGACGGCTACCAGTATAGAATTGTTAAATATTGCGTAAATTCCACCTGTCAGAAGACCCCTACGTTAGTGCCGGTTATTGGGATATTCGTTGTCGAAACGCTAATTTTCACGAAACCTTCTTTATTGCAAGACATACGACATCGTGAAAATATATTAAACCGTGGGAAGAACCGGGTTTCAAATCATGTTAGGAGATTGATTGCACGCTAAGTGGAAAAGTACTAGTAGAGTCAATAGGGTAATAGCTACTCTATTAGCGCCATTGCAGGGTAGATCAATCCCGGGGAATGATAATCAAAGCGATTCAATCAACACATCTAGATTCCAAAGGGAGTAGCACGCATGATTCTGAGCCCTGCACGAGGCTTACCCGCTCCACCTGCTCTCCCTCGTGACAAAACAACAATCACCAACTCGACGGACATCTAGACCACAGTCCATCCACCTTGATGTTCACGGCTTTCTCCAGCCCGCATATACTAGGGCCCTATTTTTACGGTCATCGAGGGCCATCAATTTTGTATGTATCACTGAGACACGAACGAACTATCTCAGACGGCAAAGGCGGATCCTTTGCTAATGATTCTTACCATTGACCTGACACACCCGATAAATATTGCTGCACTTGCCAATACCCGACTCGCAATCGGCTTGACTGACACATGAATACACGGGGTAGCTTCTGAGTAGATAATAAATCACAGCGCTACGGCCCGGGGAGCAGTTCAATTTCCACCCCACCCCTAACCTAGCCCAAGAACTCCCAAAACACGAGCAACCATGTGCTGCGTGTACGGACATGATCCTTTTGCATCATGCATTAACTATCGTATGCCCCCTCTCACAAAGTCACACCCAAAATAAAAATTGGTTTCCAATCGGAGACATCTCCAAAGTTCACCAAAAGAGTGGCAAGGAAGATTTATATACTGTAAGACACTCTAGAAGAAATTGTTCTAATCCATACCTATGACGTAGCGGCCGTAAATCCAGGTTTTGCCTGAGGGTAGTATTGCGACTTGTCAGTGATGTGGTCCGTAGTCTACAATTTATCCGGCCCAAATGAACTATCACTGCACACCCTAGATACCAGAGTCCACCGCCGAAATTATCGATTCTCTACAGAGCTCTTCAACAAATATGCGAATCCAATCCTCTGCAAGAGGTTGTGATAAAATGTTCGCGAAAGGATCCAGTACTTAATATTAGGGAGAGACTAAATGACTGTGGAAAAGCAAGGAAAAAGAAGTGACCCACCGTTGGACTTCGTAGAGACCCAGGGGTGCGAATGACCACTTCCTTCTTTCCATAGGGTGTGGAGCCACAGAGAACCTCACAAAGCACTTCGATGAGTAGAGGCATATAGAACAACCGTACACTCTGGCCAAGAAATGGCATCGCGTAAACGGAAAATCACCCAAAGAACCCCGTGGGGTACGGTTAGGCAGTACCGGCGGCGGAGGTATTGCTTCTGTAAATGGACAGCTCGTACGAGTTAAATGTCCCTTTTCCTCAACCGAAGGATAGAAAGAAGAATAAGAGCCGACGGCCGTAAGAAATAGAGGCATCGCTGCAAACGCGTGATCACCAGATGATCAATCCATAGTAAGATTCTAATGGATAGTGTGGGTGTCGCTCGAGTATTTCTTCGATCGGGATGATGGACTTTGCTCCGCTATGGTACAAAAATAAATAGTACGTTATCCATGTTCGAAAAAGAACGACACTTGAGGTATGAAAGCACTCAATAATATCGACCGTGGGCGGCTGTCCTGGTCATATATTGAGCTTCTACATGTTCAACATCTTGAAACAGCAGATTAGCGCTGCTTGTCATTCCCAAGAGTTAAAAAGAAACATATCAACGACAACTGGAACCATTAATATTGGGCCCATGGCGGTGTTAGAACTTCGGAAGCCCGCGTCAAGCCACACGCTCCTCGCCAACCCCTCTCTTCTAGCCGTCCCTGAGAAAGTCAGAACATAAGGGTCCGCCGTTTCTGTAGCCTGTCGACCGTGCCCTTCGGTTCCAGAATCACGGTATCCGTGGAGGGAAAGGATCGGTGATGGACAAGAACGCCACCGTGACCGTGGCGCGCCTCGCCATATGCATGTTTTTTCTAAGCAGTAAGGCCGGTTCAGCCATGCGAAAACGAAGCCCAACGAGTCGACTTGTCCGAGCCCGCCATAGGAAAAAGGAAAAAGAAAAGAAAAGTCCGCGGACCTGAGATTATCCGCTGTTAAAAGTGAATTGTGGATACCGGCCTTGACGATTTAGGCCTCGGACGGACGGTTTAATTTTAGCACCACGAAGGCCAAGCCTCTTGACACGTACGGGTGGTGGTGGCACTATGCAGTGGCCAAGCCGGCATCTCGGCAACAGTCAACTCCATTCAATTGCAGCACCAGACACAACATCGTCTGGACTAATTCTCTACTCGTTCCCAGTTGTCTGACGAAGACTGTCGTCAATAGATCAGACTGTCTGGTCTCCAATACGTTGAGCTGACGTTGCGTTTGCAATTGCAGAAAAGCACCGAGACCACGACTCCCGCACTGCATGACTCAGCATCATCATCATCCCCACGGGCGGTCGGCAACAGGATTGCAGCATTAATTGGAACCCCCAACGCACTGTGACCCCTTCATCAACTATGTTTCGTACTTATCGAGAACATGAACCGCTTCAGAGAGGCCCATCCGTTCGGCCCCACAATGCTTCACCCTGTGGCCCAACACAGCCTCTCAAGCACCCCTTTTTACTCTCTGATTCAGTCTCATTGGGGCCATAGGGCGCCTGGCCAAGCACAATGAGTCTCGAGACTCTCAAACAAGCCCGCAAACGCACATCCAGGGGGTGCACACACCTCTTCCCGCCAACCATCATGTACGCAACTAAGCGCAAGGGCACATACGCCTCGTTCACCCTGATATAGCATGCCATGCGCCTGATCGACTCGGAAAAGGAGACATCATCCAGCGTGCGTAATGTTTTCGACTTTCGCCTGACTGCGACCCGCCGAACAAATTACACTCGCCGCAGTGGTCGAGGTATATCCGCTACAGCCACAACCACTAAGACCACAGACCCCTAGGCCAAAGCGCACGGCCCCGCTTCGTGTGTATAAGAACGCCGCCTCGGGTGTTTTATTGTACACGTATCACAACCGCTCCACGTCGACGCCCGCCCCTCTTCCCATCCCGCTCACCAAGACCGAGCATGGACAAACGCTTTTCCCCTCGGGAAACTGAATCCCCAAAGTCAACGACCAGAACGACCGCAACTACAGGCGCGTCGTCTTCAAGGCTTCGTTGCTCTTCACAACTTACCGGTACTGCAGACCGGCCGCGAGCCCCCACCCTGCGGCGCTCAGTTACCAGGATCCAAGCGTCTCTCGCCCATACCAGCCAATCGTCCAACCCCGACAGCACAAACCCAAAGGGCATCGGCACATCGAAGAGACACGATGCCAAAGATGAGAGATTCGTCACGAGCACCCCGCCGAACTGGGATAAAGCGCTGTCGGACCCAAAGTTTGCGTGGGGGGTAACATACGCCGAGGCGAACGGTATACCCAGCCTGGTTCCTGTGCCATATCGCAGTCACGTCAGCCAGGACCGTAGTCGTCGGTCTGGTTCGTCCGTCCGTCGTGATGGTGACAGCGAGAAAACCCGAGTACGATTATCAGCGTCTATGAGCCAAGGGGCTGTGCGCGAATACACGACCCTCGCCCCCAGTCCTCCCACGGCCCGGTCGCGCTCCTCGGCCTCGCGCACGTTGCTCGACTCCCCACGTACGGACATCGAGCGGTGGCTAGCCAGCGTACCCAAGTCCCCTAGCTTGAAGCCCCTGCGCCCAAGAAGCGAGCAAAGCGACGCTCCTTCGGAGAAACTCGTGGCGAAGTCCAACGCTCAGGCGCAAGCGCAAGCGCAGCAGCATCCGTATCCGTATCGGTCACCTGGGATAACACGTGTCACTGATTACGAAGAGTACGTGTACGAGCCCGAGGACGACGCGGCCTCCGGGTCAGAAACGTACAGCTACGCCGACGAAATGAGGTGTCGTTCGGACGCGGGAACGCTGACGTTCCACACTCAGACTCAAATGCCGCAAAGCCAATATGATATTGAGGCGATCGTTAGGGCTCCCACGCCTTCCGAGTATTGATATTTAGCCCAGAGCTATTTTTTTATGTGCTAATTTATTTGTAATTGATGTTTTTCGGCTGTTGCCGGGTGGGGGGGGTGGGGACCAGTGCGAAGAACTGTGCGCATAAGGTTTGGGCTGTGTGTCAAGGTACATTTGACCCTGTCGATCGCGCGCAAGCACCACGGCGACGGTATTTTCTGATTTTGCTGAGATAAATTAAAAAGATGTAACCCAACACGTGCGGAAATGGCAATTAGCTAAGCAAACGGGTTCAGAATTGATCCCGGCGCCGAGTGGGGTGACCACATCGACATAATTATTATTGACGGCGCGCCGACAGATAACTCGATCCTGTTGACGAATAATGCGGGCCAGGCGCCTTGTCGCCGTCTTGCTTTTACCATCATCTCTTTCGCTTTATATAACGAGAGGCACCACTTCTCGTTCCTGCACCCTCGTCGGGACGTCCCTAGCAGCAACAACGAAGAGCGATGGGCCAGCGCGCATCGCGTGTCCTCGACCAAGACTGGCGCATCAAAGCGGCTCTGAAGACTAATGGCAAGCCCAATGCTGATGGAGATACTAGTATCAACGACTCAACAAACGTGGCCACTGAGCCCATAGGCGAGTCGCGTCGTCGCTCGCTACACTTCCCGCTCGTTCGCCCACGGTCAAGTCGCGGTGTAGCCGATGATGGTGATGGAAACCGCAAGGGGGGGCACAAGGCACGTCCGATGTCCGTCATACTCAGACGTGGGCGCCACAGCGTAGACCTCGGCGTGCCGGGAGGTGCAAGGCCTAAGGCCGCCGATCCCGAGCCCATACGCGAGCAGCCGGCGGCGACGACGACAGATCATAGCGCGTCAGCTCCGCCGAAAATCGACGGGCAACGGCAACCCACACGTCCACGTCTTCGCGTTGCTATTGCGTACGTACCGTATCATCTTGGCGAGCAATTAAATTATCTAAGTGCATACATGTCGTCATCCTTCAGAGGCGGCGGTATCGGCGGTCTCGCGCTCGCGACTTTTCTCTCATCCCATAACGCTCCCGATCTCGAAATTGATATTTACGAGACTGCCCCGTCGCTTACCGAGCTCGGCGCAGGGGTGGGCGTCTGGCTGCGTACTTGGCGCATCTTGTCATCTGTCACCTTCGCCGATGGCTCAGAGGACCTTGCCACTGGCTTAGCGCGCATCGCGCCTGCAGGGCGGGACATGAGCGATGTCGTACGTGAGTGCGAATTGAGTTATTTTTTGTCTCTCAGAAAATAATCAATTCCGCCATTATTCACTACGTCCCATTCATATCCTATCCATAGAAAAAGCTTTCGAGTTCCGTAAAGGCGATGGTGGCCCTGAGGGTCGCTCGTTCTACACTATGATGGTGCCTTGTGCGTGTTCTTCTAATTCACCCATTTATGCACTAAAGACGTATATAAATTACAGTCAGCGTCCTAACTCTGCACCGTGCCGACTATCAGCAGGTCCTTGCACAGCACGCAATTCCGCCTGCTACACCTCACTTCGGGAAGCGTCTCGTCGGGTACGGATATGTGGATGAGAACGAGTAAGTATACTTCATCCTCCCCTTATCCTTCCTTTCATCAATCGCTGCTTACAGCACGTCGGAGTACTGACTGATACCAACTTCTTTACTTCTTGAAGCATCACCTCTGAGGTTTTACTGAAATTCGCTGATGGGAGCACTGCTCGTGCAGACGTGCTTATTGGTGCGGATGGTATCCGCAGCGCGACGCGCGGAGAGATGTACCGTCGTCTCGCTCAGAGAGGCGTTCTCGATGATTTTTTGAAAGTGGTCGAGACCCCAGCCTCCACTTCTGACCTCAACGAATCTCCAGAACAAGAACCGGGTCTGGACGCATTGTCCGACTTGATTGACCCCGTGTGGAGCGGAACGAACGTGTATAGGCATCTTATCCCGCTTGCAGCTCTCGAAGCGCGTTTTCCCGGGCACAGAGCGGGGAAAGGACCCGTCGTCGTGCGTTCACCTCTTCACCATTCTGCAGCAAATTCTTTCTTACCACTCCCTTATTCTTCACCAGTACCTCGGCAAAAATAAACACGTTATCGCATTCCCCATCGCACATGTTGGTACCTCCGCAAGTCCAGATTCCCCAGACGCTGCGGCCGCCGCTCCAGCGGCGATGGTGAACCTTGTAGCGTTTGTATCAGACCCCGAAAAGGAAGGTACACGCATCGAGGGTGTCTGGGTGCGTCCCGCGCCACACGTGGATTTGCTAAGCGTTTTCGCAGGATGGGAAGATGAGGTCCGAGCGCTGTTGGAGGTACGTTTCATTTCTTCAATTTCAATGAGCGTCTTTACTATGTGGCTGATATAATTCCCTTTCTTAGCTGGTGGAAAGCCCGCTCCTCTGGGCGATTCATACGCTGAAACCGCTCCCACGTTTTTCGGATCCAGACGGGCGCATCGCGCTGCTGGGAGACGCTGTTCGTATCATATCCACATCTATGACCGGACGATATGCTTAAAACCTTTCATATGCTCAGGCACATGCAATGACGCCGCACCAGGGTGCCGGTGGTGGACAAGCCATCGAGGTTCGTCATCCTCATGCTCATCATCTTTTCATAAGTTTAAATTTAACTTCGTGCATGCGTATCAGGACGCCCATGTTCTCGCAGCGCTTCTCGCGGATAAGCACACAACCTCCGCTACGCTCCCCGCCGCATTACGCGCGTATGACGCCGTGCGTGTCCCGGAAGCGCACGCGGTTGTGCGTTCGTCACGCCTGAATGGGATGATGTACGAGTTCAATCACGGATGGGATGAGGAAGACTTGCAAGCTCAGGACGACGAAGTTGCCACTCTTGTGGACCTTGATGAGTACGCGCCTGCGGGGGGCTCCGAAGGCCCTGGGACAGGAGCAGTGGCAGAGCCCTCAGCAGAGCCGGAGCCGGAGCCGAATGTCGAAGAAGAGGAGGGCGCGGAACTACACCGCCTTCATCAATTCGCGGAAGCGATCATGGAGATCCACGAATGGGAATGGGCGTCTGAACCTGCGGAGAGCCAACCGCAGCGGGGGATTCGACTTTTCGAAGAACTGTTGGCTGAGAGTGCAAGTGCAAGTGCTCCCAGAGGTGAGGTGTAGGAGAAATCTGCGAATTAAACAAAGGCTGGGATGGAAAGCTCGTTGTGAGAATGGGCATCGGTGGGAAGCTATTATCTCCTTCTTTCCTTCCCATTTCCCTTTCCATTCGATTGCATTTTTGATTTTCCGTTCCCTTGAGTATTTCTAATCCTAGCTCCTTGACGCCTTCACCGCTCTAGGCACGAAACCACCACTCCACGCATGCCAAATTAGCAAGCCCACAGCAACGAAACCGAGCTGAACGAATGCTAATGTACCCGATTCTGTATTTTTATGGGCTAAGTTGTCGTATCTATCTATCATACTTTTTCTCTCAAACCTCTACCCTCAAAATCCATTTATGCAAAGGACCCAAATGGTCGGCTTAAAGTCTGCAATGCGTAACAACCCCACCCCACATCTCCAGCCCACATAGGAAATGAACGAATAAAAACTAAATAAGCAAAAACGCGGCCTATGGATGATATTAGAAAATAAATGAAGAACGTGTTTTTCCAGAACGGTCCCAGCACACCTCCACCTTCACTACATCTACGCTTTCGCCGTGCCCTTCTCCCCGCGTACCGAAGCGCCATCATCAACGCTCTCCTGCTCCTGCCCCTGCCCCAGCTCTCGCTCTGCATTCTCAAGACTCTGGCGATCGACAAGGCGCGGATTGCGCAGCACAAGCGCGCACGCGAGGAACGGTACACACAGACACACGCCCGCAATACACAGCAGGCGCTGTACGTCGCTGTACGCGTGCACGACCGCCGTGCGCTCCGGTGTGCCAAACGGATGTGACAGCACGAACGTCAGAGGCGAGTCGTACGCCGCCGTTGCGAGTGTGCTGTTTCCTAGGTATGCCTCGAGCTTTCCTGGAAGCGTGTTCGTCCAGATGGCCTGATGGAAAGGGGGTTAGGCTAGGGGGGGAGGGAGAGGAAAAGTCACGTACGCCAGAGATGGCACCGCCGATTGCGGAGCCGACGTTGTATGCGGCGAGGTAGAGGGCGGTGACCAGCGCGACGTCTGCAGTTCATCAAGAACGAATGTCGGTCACAACTTCAGAAAATAAAGCGGCTTCGGATTAGGGAGAAACTTACGCTCGTGCTTAGTCGCAGCCTGGACGAGCGCTTGGACAGAATACGGCGTGAAACCACCCGCGAAACCGAGGACGATCTGGGAGCCGATGATGCCGGCGGTGTCGCCATTGCCGTGTATACCGCGGAAGCGCACGAGGAGGCCCATGCCGAGCGCGAACAGGCATACACCCGCGACTGCGAACCACTTGATGTAGCGCACATAGCGCACAGTCAGACCGACGACGAGGCCCGTCAGCACGGACACGAATGAGTACAGGAAGGAGATGCGCGTCGCGCTGAGGATGGACTGGTCGAACGCGACGACGAGGACGGTGTATAGGTAGCTGAGCAGCATAATGTCAGAACAGTGCAATGCGAGTCTGAAGATGTGTTGCTCACTCTCCCTGGAGATACCACACGCAATTGAGGAAAACGGCACAGCCCATACCGCCGATGCTGGAAGCATTTGAAGCTGTATTAGACACGCGGAGACACCCATCTGAGGAACAAACCTTACACAGAGCGGTCCTTCAAGAGGTGGAACGGCATCACAGGGAACCTTGCGTACTTCATTTCCCAGAGCACAAACACAGGGACGAGCAAGACCCCGATGACGAGCATAACGATTACGTCCGCGTGTCCCCAGCGCGACGATGTTCCTCCCGCAATGGTCAACGGCAGCAGGATGAGCGACAAGAAGCCGCATATGAGCAAAAGCCCAATCGCATCAAGACGCCAGAACAGGTCAATCACGAGCGCCCCGTACGACCCGTGAATCTGTTTGAGTGTCCGGAAACCCCTGAGCTTTCCCGCCACCTTCGCGCGGCGCGCGGCGATCATCAGCGTGAAGATGGCGGGGATCGCGCAGACCGGCATAAGAATGGCGAACATCCCGACGCCCCAATTCCATTTGCTGTGCAATAGAACTGCTGACGCGACGTTTCCGCCGACCCAGGCATTGATCTGACAGACTTTGTTAAAGGGGAAACAGCGAAAAAGTATTAGGCACGCACTAGGTAAGGTGTAGCAGGAATATACGACAGGAAAAGACGGTTGCGCAGGCTCGTAATATCGGCAATGATAATTTCGACGAGCAGCGTCAATCCCGTATAACCTATCTGGTACAATATCTAGGGGCAGAAAAGGCTTTATCAGATATGATTTAGATAAGGGCCAAGCTCGTTACCCACCGCCCCACCCGCAAAAGTCCTAACACTATTCGAGCTGGCTTCTACAATCGTGCCTTTGATGCGCATAAGTTAGTCCTTATTCTCTGCCCTGAGGCGACCCGATGCAACTCACCAAGGGTATAGAAGAAGACAGAGACACAAATTAGCTCCACGCGACCGAATACATCGGCAATGCGAGCATATGCAGGTTGAGCAGCAGCTGCGATGATCGCGCGGACGGTATTTAGCGTGGCGAGGAGGGAGTGCGAAGAGTAACTGTTCGTTGCGGTTGCTTGGAACGTGGACCTTACGCTCCCATCTAGTAAGGGAGCCGCAGATAAGCGAGTGGTCAGTGCAAGCCTGATCGCAAAGTAGAAAGAAGTTGACTGACCAAGTCCATAGGCATAAGAAATCAGGAAGATTCCGACGAATAGTAAAACTTTCAAGGGGAGGGTAAACTCCTCTGAAATGGCTGCAATGCGTTGGACGCCCGGGTTCTCCAGTTCGTCCCTCTTGGAAGACTGTTCGCGGTCGTAGTCCTTCACGTCAACATCCTTTTCGGACGACATCTCTAGCAAGCTGTGTGTATGCGGGGGCAGGCGCCTCTGCGAACTTCTGAGGAGCACAGAGAGGTTGGCGTCTGGCTGGCCGTCCGAGAGGGAGATTGGAAGATATCGGAGGTGCCGACCGCGAGTTTTTGACGAACAATCTTATCAGATTTTTTAAAGTTCTTCTCATTTATCTAATCAGATGCTTCTTTCCAGAATGATGCGATTATGTCACGTCTATTGGATCCGGGCCGACAACCGTACAAATTCTCGGCACCGCCTGGTGCACGTCCTCTTTATTTATTTTGCGCCCCATACCCCTACAGTTCTCATAAATTCTTCAGTTAAAGAAATTCAAAGTGAAACAGCTCTATAAAGGAACCCGCGGAACATTATGGGGTTCATAGTTTTATTCTTTGAATTTCGGTATGTCTTGTCGGAGCTCGTTTTTTTTCTCGAAAGAACAGAAGCACTCATTAGAAGGCCAAGCATATTCAGGCACTGAAGCGTCCTTCGGTTTCCCGCCACAGCACATGTGCCTGATAGCACGTAGAATCAGTTATCCTCGAGGCATGAGAATGTTGGGCGCGTCTCCATGTGCTCCGTTTGTTGTTCTTAAACAAATTAACACCCACTTTCAGTGCGGAACCATATTGATATGTTATCTACAAGTGAGACAGCAATTTTGTATGTTATCTCGATCTCCTCATATACAAAGCAAATCGATTTAACTTAATACCCCTGGATTCGCTATCGTATTTTCAACTGAGCTGCATGCCTTATTCGACCGCGTCGCTCCCTTCCGCCACGCGCTCCAACAGATTCTTCCTCCCTCGCTCCTCAAGAAACCTCTCGAGCGCCCACGAGTTTCGAGAGTTAGCTTTGTACCAGCCAATGAACATCTCCCCAACGCCGGGGGTCATTCCGACGCCCTCCGAGATGCAGTGGCGCAGGTACATCATAAGAGTCAAGTTCCAAGGAAGACTATGGTGCAAGCGTTAGCGATCACTCTCATTAGGCGACATCAACCTGAGTAGACAACGAATGATGACACGTGATAACAGGTGAAGATACGCACTCTGCTTTCCTCGCCTCGAGGATAACTAGAGATACTCCGAGGACAACATCAACAATCGGTCCCGCAGCAGGGATAAAACCTGTAGATCCGCCGAACGTCAACAGATTAAACGTACTGAGAACGGTAGGTCTACTCAAAAAAACTGAACTTACCAATGACGGCGGAGCGTCCAAAACGGAGTCCACACAAGTTGAACCCATAGTCAAGTCTGCGAGCCCGTTTGCGGACTTTTAGTAGAACCTTCTTATCCCCTTCGGAAAGGCCTTCTGGGACAGGACGCTATTACGACTATATCAGTTGTACATCGGATAATGTGGCGCCCGCAACAGGACTTGAACAGAGTTAGTTGAACACTCATCTACATACCTCTACGCGCTTTCCTGTCCTGAGGTCGTATGCATACCGAGGATCTAATGCCTCGTACCTCGCTGCAACATTGATAATGCGCTCTCCCGAGTGCCCTTCTGCGGCTTTCATCAAAAGACCCGTACTCCCCTTACTGGCTTTGACTCCGCCTCCTCTTTTCGTGGGTGCGGGATGCGATTTGTTCTTGTTCCCCATGGAAGGATAAACGATATAGGATGGTGCCTTCGGATTTTGTGCAGAAATCGCAAAGTGCGAAGAAAATGTAGACGAAGGGTTGGTTCAACTAATTTATAAGTGCACCGTGGTCGCCACTTTGCAATATCCCCAGACACTTTGCTATGCTCGAATCGGAAGGGATTTACAAGAGCTGGATGCAGCTCCAAGTAGCCCAGTGATTACAAGGCATATATCATAGTAATGGTTGAGAGACTTGGGCCTTGAGTCACAGACTCACAGTGGACATATCGAGTCGACGAGGACCAGCGAAGCTTAATGTATACGGCGTTGTAAACTGTAGGAGGTCATCGTTTCCCTTTCTGTGATAGCAAAGCACATATTGACGAAGAGTAGTAGATTTCAATTGGAGGATCCTCCAAGTCGTCAGTCCAGTACGCCCGAAAGCATCATGCTAAGCGTGGGTTTGACCCGCCGCGCAAAGCACAACCTTTTCAGATATTCCCACGCTACCGCAATTTGCCGTGTCCCCAAATTTGCGCGACGTGAAGCAAACGTGATTTGAACTCCGAAGCAAACTGCATCTGCCATCTTCGAGATTGACCATACATTACCGGACTGGAAAAGCAATTAGATCTGAAACATGTTGAAGAAGAGTGGACTATCCGTACTGCTTCTATCTGTGTTAGTCTTGCTCTCCCTTGCTGGTCTCTTAGAAGTTAGAACAGTACTTTTGCGTATGGTAATTTTTTCTCGGGCGTACAAACACGAAGGGAGGAGTGTGGGCATCGGGCATCCAGATGGAAATCTTGCACTGGCACGGAAGACTCAAGTTGCAATGCTGCATGGGTGTGCTCAGCCTCATTTTGTGAGAACATCATTTCTTGCTTCCTTATGTTTCCTTCAAGTCAATAGAATATACGTTGATGGAATCTTGCCAGTTTATATCTCCGGTGCACCTAGATAAACGTATTCTGTACCACGAAATACTGACAAAACCTTCACGGATGGTGATACTGGTATCTGGTCTAGGGCACACTACCTGTACCCTTTCTGCACTCAAATCAAGCAATACACTGACTCTTAAAATCTACGCACGTTGTGGTAGACGATGAGGTGCAGTGGTGAGACTAAGGCAAGGTGGGTTATCAGCGTAAACCGATGTATTTCTAGGGCGAGACCAGCTCCCCTTATATACACGTTCCGTGGGCTAGTACTACTATAACTAACTAGCTCCTATCGTATGGCGTTATCATTGCGTTATCGTTCACTTAGTAAGGTGGTTGTTCATATGACCACGTACTATATTTATATCGTTCGTTATATTTATTTAATACTCCCCTTCAAACTTTTACTAGGCGGAGTAGACTTGTAAAACATTTGATTAATTCTATCGTTAGCGCTTTCGTCATAATATCAGCCTTTTGCTGTCCAGTTGGAATATATGAAACTGATATAGTTTCATTTTCAATATAATCTCGTAAGAAGTCTTTTCGTATATCAATGTGTTTTGTTCGTTGCGTATATTTTTGTTCTGTTGAATTTACTATTGTTATGGCTGCTTGATTATCACATAATATTTTCGTAGGTGTATCCAAGGTCTGCAGTACCTCTTCAACCAGTCTTCATAGCCATATAGCTTCTTTTACTCCATGAGTTAAAGCTTGTAATTCTGCTTCGCATACTGATAATGACACTAATTCTTGTTTTTTACTTGACCAGGATGTCGTTGCGTTTCCTATTTGGAATATATATCCTGATATAGCTTTATGTCCTTCTTGTGTCATTCCATCAGCGTCAGTATATCCGATTAACTCGATTGGTTCTTTTCCTCCGAGTATTAACCAATAATCGTTCGTTCCTTTTAAATATTTAAAACAGTGTTTTACTGCATTGTAATGTTCAATACTAGGTTTATTTAAATGCCTAGCAAATTGTCCTGTTGCGAATGATATGTCAGGTCTCGTACAATCTGCTGCATATCGTAACGCTCCAACCATGTTCATATATGGTATTTGGTTCATGAAGTTTAATTCTTCATTAGTTGGATTTTCAAGTGATTTTAACACTTGACCTGGTGTCATTGGTGTTCGTATCGTTGCAGCGTCTTTTAATTTATATTTTTCTATTATATTATCAATATAATGTTTTTGTCTTAATTTTATGATTCTTTCATCTCGGTTTCTTTCAATTTCAATGCCAAGTAACCAATGTATATCGTTTCCGTCTGTGAATTTTACATGTTTTCCAATTTCTTCTTTAAAGGCTTTTATTATTTTTAGATTTAAGCCACATATCGTTATGTCGTCAACATGTATGAAAAGTATTAGAATTGTTTTTCCTTTATCTTTTCTTAGGAATACTGTGTTATCTTGGACTGCTCTTGTTAGTCCAATTCCGATTAATATTTCTGATAATTTTTTATACCATCGTCTGCCTGCTTGTTTTAATCCGTATAAGGCTTTGTTTAGTTTTAAAACTTGTCCAGGTTTTATTTCAATTAGATTTCCTGGTGGTGGTTTTATGTATATGTTTTCGTCTTTTTCTAATTCACCATATAAGTAAGCTGATTTTATATCGATTTGGTGAATTTCGTAATCATTTGTTGCGCTCCAACTTAATATTGTTCTTACTGTAGCTAATCGTGCTACTGGAGCGAATGTGTCGTTTGAGTAGTAGTCTATGCCTTCTTTCTGGGCAAATCCTTGAACTACTAATCTTGCTTTGTAGCGTTCGATTTCTCCATTTGCTAATCTTTTTGTTTTGTAAACAAATCTTGTTCCAATTATGTTTGCTTCTTTTGGTGGATCAATGATTTTCCATGTAGATCTTTCGATTAATGTTTTTATTTCTTCTTTCATTGCCGTGATCCACTGATTTGCGTCAATTCTATTGATCGCTTGTTGATATGAATTTGGATCGCCTATTAATTCCGTATTGAATTGATTAAATTCCGTAAGATAAGCGACTGTATTTTGTTCGTCAAAGTTTAGACCTAATGATCGTTTTGTTGGTTTAATATTTCTTATTGGTCTTTCATTTGTTAATTCTTTTATTTGCTCGTTTTGTTTTTCTGTTATATTCTCCCCTTCAATTTTAGATGGTGGAGAATCTAAAAATTGTAAATTTCGTTCGATTGTGATTTTTCTGTTGTGATAGGTTCTATGACCTTTACTTTCTTCGTCGAATCCTAACCATTGTGCATATATTCCTTTTGGTTGTAATTTATTTACGTCTTCTTGTTTTATTATGCAATATTGGCCAAATTCTTTTAAATCGTCTATATTGTAATTTTCGTTATATCGTTTAAAATATGGTGTTTTAAATTCAATAGCGCTCTTTGGCGTTCTATTGTAAACGTAAGTACTGTATTTTACAGCTTCTCCCCATAAACTGGGTGGTAATTTTGCTTGTAGCAGATTTACTCGTGTATTATTTAAAATCGTTTGATGTGATCGTTCTGCTACTCCATTTTGTTGTGGCGTATCGTGAACAGTCAGCTTTCGTATCGTTCCATGTTTTTCTAAATATTCAGTGAATTGTTTACTTAAAAACACTGTATCGTTGTCGCTTTGTAATATTTTTATTTTTATATTAAATTGTGTATTGAGCATAGTGGCCCAAGTCGTATAAGCATTTAAGCCTTCGTCTTTTGTTTTTAATAAAATCATTTTTATCCATCTTGTAGCGTCGTCTACAAGTGTTAGAAGATATTTATATCCTCCTATAGCATGTGTGGATGCTGGACCCCATATGTCCATATGTATGTGATCGCCGAATTTTTCGGCTAATTTTGAAATATGTATTTTTGGAATTTGCATTTTTTTAATATTTGCTTCTATGCATATTGTGCATTGAGTTTCGTCGTAATTTGATATTTTTTGATTTGTAATTTGATCTTCTTTTAATAATCGTTTTATGTAAGCATAACTTATATGCCCGAGTTTTTTGTGAAGTTCAAATAATGTTACATTTTTTGTAGCCGCTTGTACATCATTGTTAAATATACTATACAATCCATTTGTGTTTTTAATTTTTCCACATAAAGATCCATTAGGATACTTTATTATGCATTCATTTTGTTTATAAATAAATTCGTAGCCGTCTTGACATAGAAGTCCTTGAGAGACTAATGTCATATTCATTTTAGGATTGTAGTATATGTTTGATAGTTTTATGACACTTACCGAGTGTCCGTTGGGGATGTAAAGCTTAAGATCCCCTACTATATTTGCCATAAATGTTGTTTTATTTGCGGCCGTTATTGTAATCGTGTCGGTTTTATATGTATTTCGTAGTCGATTTAGATACGGTGTTAAATGTATCGTTGCACCAGTATCGATTATATCCATTGAGGAATAAATATTGTTAGCAATTTTTTCTGTTGTTATAACGTTAATGCTTATGTTTAAATTATTATCATCCACATCTTCCATGGCGCTATCGTAGTTTCCGATTTTGTCAAGAAAGTCGTTATACGAATAAATTGGGAATTCTCCCATGTCGAAATCGTTATCGTCGACTTCGGTTATAAATGCGCCGATTTCTCCGTGACCGATTACGGCGCTTAATTCGATTCGAGAGCTCGATGCGACATTTGTTGCTGCTGCTGATGCTGCGGTATGTTTAGCCTGGGCCGCACTTGCCCCAGTCGTTGTCGGTGCCGCTGACGCACCCGTTTCCTTCCCTTTTCCTTTGTCGTCGTTCGCGTCCTCTTTTTTCTTCTGGGCTGCCTTCGTCCATTCTGTTTTTGGCGCCCAGCAATCTCGACTAAAGTGCCCTAGTTTGTTACAATTGTAGCACTTGATAACGTGTGATTGTTGGTTAGGGGAATATCCCCCTCGTCCTCGTCCTCGCATATATCCTCCACGGCCTCTATAGCCGCGACCTCGTGGCTGTACACCGCGGCTGTTACCGCGTCCGCGGCCCCTAAAATAGGGGTGGTTCCGCTCGTCCTTGGGCAGGTGATTAGCTGCCGCTCCTGTCCTCTGATGATTTTTACGCCACCCCTCAAAGGCGTTTCTCAGTGCCGTTAGTAAAAATTGAGGGGTTAGTTCAATTTCATCTTTGTCCGGATTTGTTTCGTTAATCGTTTTAATATATAACTCACTCTGTGTGAGTACGTATTGATATTGTTCGGGCGTTGCCCTCGTAATAGCCGATATGTATGTCGACTCTGAAACTTTTACCCCTTGGGCTATTAGTTCCTCGTATTTATTGCTGAGGTTATCGAGCGTTCCATCGAAATGGCTGACATGACCTCGGATATCAAAAAGGGCAGCCTCGTTAAAGCCCTTTGTAATTGTTGTCTGGACGTTATATCGTCCGTCAAGCGCTTTGAGTAGCGCTGGAATATCTTTAGAGAAATTAAGATAATAAGCCAGTATTTTGTCGGGCATAGTGCGCATAATGCCGTTATATAAAGCGCTTGATATACCAGCCTCTCCAGTTCCTGGGGAGTTAGTGAGCAGGTTACCGTAACCTGCACTCTCGATGGCGCTGCGGACTCTGTAATTCCAGAGTTTGTAGTTTCGGTGCCCGTCGAGTTTCTCGATTCCGTCGAAGAATTTCTGGAGTTCCGCGAGTTTAGTTGCCATACTCGGTTCATCTTCCTCGGTATCGTTAGCGTCTGAATCGTCAGGATCAGATGGCTCTGATGGCTCACGTGATGGTTTATTTTTGGATTCTTCGGAGTTTTCTTCTTCGTTATCTTCTTTTTATCGTCTTCTTCTTTTTATCACTTTCTTCTTCTGGCTTTATGTAAGGATTATCAATTTTAAATTGAGCTTTTTCATTTGGATCTGATATGCCCAAATACGTACTTATTCGGTATCTGATTTCGGATGATTTTCCTTGATCTGATATTCCTAAATCTTTAGCGTGATTCGTTAGTTCCAGTTTATAGTCAGTTCTTATTTTTGATTTTTCATCTTTGGTAGATTATCATACCTGTTTATTCGGTCTTGTATTTGTTGTTCCGTTCCGTTAATAGGTATTTGTCTTAGATTACATTGAAGTATTAGGTGACTAACCTTTTGCTATCTTTAGCTTTTTGGATTTTTTCTTCGAGTTCTTCGATCGTTGATGACTGTGTATACGTTATTTTTAATTCGTTAGCAGTTATTCGTAATACTGATAATTTTTGCAAACGTGTTTGCTCACGAGTGTTTGGTTTCTGTCTGTCAGACATAATTTCGTTTTATTCGAGGATTTATAATTTTTGTTAATCGTTTCGTTAGTTTGTAGAGTCAAGGCTCATAACCTCTTAAAATCTACGCACGTTGTGGTAGACGATGAGGTGCAGTGGTGAGACTCAGGCAAGGTGGGTTATCAGCGTAAACCGATGTATTTCTAGGGCGAGACCAGCTCCCCTTATATACACGTTCCGTGGGCTAGTACTACTATAACTAACTAGCTCCTATCGTATGGCGTTATCGTTGCGTTATCGTTCACTTAGTAAGGTGGTTGTTCATATGACCACGTACTATATTTATATCGTTCGTTATATTTATTTAATAAATGAAGCCTCACCCAAATTACAGAAACTGACGTAGTGTAGCTGGCATTACACACATGTTACATTTTCCTTTACTTTCCCTTATTATGCGCTAACTCACTTCCTATTCATCATCATCAGTCAGTGCAACTCCCCCATTCCCTTCCTTACTCATCCTTATTCGCCTTGCACCATAAGACACCATGATGATGCCTTATCGCATCACCATGACGTGCTTTGCTTACTGATAGCCCTACTTGTATCACCAAGGCTAGTCCTTGGGTTTCCATGACCTTCCATAGTCTGGTAAACTACCCTACACAGGCTGCTACAGTAATAAACACATGGAGTAGCATATAAGCATGTAACTTCAGTAGCACAAGTCTTAAGCTTGTGCTCTTTGTTCATACAAGCCCATTATCTGCTACCACCAGTATACTGTGTGCCGCTGTGCCACTAGTCGCTTTGTTGTAACCCAACTCTGCCAAGAAGCCTACTGTGTCCACATCGTCGATCAGGAAGCCCCGCTGATGATCACCTTCGACTTATGACATCTAGGAAGCCCTGTTGTCATCACCACCAGCACTGATGATCAGGAAGCCCCGACATCGATCACCACATAACTGTTGAGCTTAACAGTTGCAATGTTTTTTGGATCTGACTTGAATGGCCTATATCTTGATAACTGGGGCACATTAATAAAACATAAAATTACTCCTAGAAAGCCCTGTATCTTGGCTTTCTGGTGATATATAATATAGAGCATGATTCGAAAAAATGAGGTAGTTATAGACTGCTCAATCAGGACATAGCATTGCAACAGTTTTTTGGCTTACAAAAATGAAACATAAGAATATTCTACGTCTCCATTTTTTCATAAACAACTTTCTTGGAAACAAAACCCAGATCAAACAGTAGGCCATATGCATAGTTCAGAGTATTTTCCATGGGCAGCAGCCATCCCCATCACAAAGAAATCCCATTCTGCTGTGTGAAAAATGCACATCCTCATTTTCCTCAACACTGGTCTATCCTCCCTCAAGACTGCAATGTTTATTGGTGTAATCCATAGTAACATATCCAGGCCTTACTCTGAAAGTATCACTGACCTTAAAAATGCTATTGGTAGTTGACCATCAAAACTGTTGCCTGCAATTGTCCAATATTATTACCACTTTAAGTATAACATACAAGGCTATCCTGGAGTTTTTCTTCACTAACCTCACTTAAGAGCTTCTAATACATCTTGCCATAACCACTTCAAGTAGTTTCAGTCCATTCCCACAACATGAAGTCAATTACCACAGGTCATAGGATCGATCCTGTACCATCATGCACAGTGGATCCAATCCAGGACCCCCCTTCACGCATTACCATATATATCCAGTACGCAGATCATATGACTAATTAATTATGTAAATAAAATAATTTAGACCCGGAATTGAACCCAGAGCCATAAAATTACTGTAATGGTACACATTAACCACTTAGTCACACAATCTTTTCATACTTCTGTAAATTTAGTATTTATATAAGCTCACTTTGTAAACTTAGTAACAATTCTGCTTATTCCATTACAGCACTTTGTTTTAACGACATTACAACATTTTTCTAATGTCATTACAGCACATTTCTAATGCTATTACAACGCTTTTCTATTAGCATTACACCGTTTTTCGATTACATTACAACACTTTTATAATGACATTACAGTACTTTTCTAATGCTATTACAACACTTTTCTATTAGCAATACACCGCTTTTTCAATTACATTACAACACTTTTATAATAACATTACAATAGTTTGTAATAGCACTACAGTGCTTCTGCCAATTACAATATATCAATTTCTAATCACATTACAACAACTTTACTAATAGCATTACTACAAAAGTATGGTGCATTGTAATGGAATTAGCAAAATTAGTAACTAATTTGCTAAGCAGATCTATATAGTGCTTGAGTTTATATAAATATGAAAAAGTTTGTGTGGCTATGTGGTTAATGTGTGCCATTACAGTAATTTTATGGCTCTGGGTTCAATTCCGGGTCTAAATTATTTTATTTACATAATTAATTAGTCATATGATCTGCGTACTGGATATATATGGTAATGCGTGAAGGGGGGTCCTGGATTGGATCCACTGTGCATGATGGTACAGGATCGATCCTATGACCTGTGGTAATTGACTTCATGTTGTGGGAATGGACTGAAACTACTTGAAGTGGTTATGGCAAGATGTATTAGAAGCTCTTAAGTGAGGTTAGTGAAGAAAAACTCCAGGATAGCCTTGTATGTTATACTTAAAGTGGTAATAATATTGGACAATTGCAGGCAACAGTTTTGATGGTCAACTACCAATAGCATTTTTAAGGTCAGTGATACTTTCAGAGTAAGGCCTGGATATGTTACTATGGATTACACCAATAAACATTGCAGTCTTGAGGGAGGATAGACCAGTGTTGAGGAAAATGAGGATGTGCATTTTTCACACAGCAGAATGGGATTTCTTTGTGATGGGGATGGCTGCTGCCCATGGAAAATACTCTGAACTATGCATATGGCCTACTGTTTGATCTGGGTTTTGTTTCCAAGAAAGTTGTTTATGAAAAAATGGAGACGTAGAATATTCTTATGTTTCATTTTTGTAAGCCAAAAAACTGTTGCAATGCTATGTCCTGATTGAGCAGTCTATAACTACCTCATTTTTTCGAATCATGCTCTATATTATATATCACCAGAAAGCCAAGATACAGGGCTTTCTAGGAGTAATTTTATGTTTTATTAATGTGCCCCAGTTATCAAGATATAGGCCATTCAAGTCAGATCCAAAAAACATTGCAACAGTTTTTTGGGTCAGTGTATTTGCAAATGAGCTTGTCTCGCCACACTCAAATCACCAGTGCCCGATTCAGTACCACAATCCTGAGAACCGACTTTTTCTTCCTAGCCCTTCAGCGATCCAATTAGCATTCCTTCCACCGGACGATTAGTTCCATCCCGGATTTGTCAGGTACGTTCCCCATACCCGAATTAAGTGATGCCAACGTGTTGTCGGTGGCCAGATCTTTTCAGTCATGCAAAATCATTCCAGACACGGTGGAGATGACAACGGTAAGCCCTGAGTCGGATTCTACCATAATACACGATCCTGAATGTTGCCGTCCGCGAGCCATATGTAAGGGGCTCAATGAGCGCGCAACCGCTGGCATTTCTGTAAAGGCCGATTCGTACAAGGATTTCAATAACAAAGGGTCTTCGTCCACTGGCTTATAAAACGTGTCCATGCAGGCCGTGCTCGAGTTTGGATACACGGTGCTGCAGTACTGCGACAAGTCGCAATTGGCGTGTTTGATTAAGCGCTGCGTCGGACCTTATTAAACCGCGCCTCTCTCAAAAGTACGCTCTCGAACGCGGTGCCTTTCCTACTCCCTTGTGCTTTTGATACTCAAGTGTCACTACATACTCTGTATCTCCGCACCAAAGAGTAGCCGGATCTCGCGACATTTCAATGAATAATAAACACGGATTCAATAATGAACGCCACTGTCGATATTTAGTATGGAGATGTGCAAAAGGAAATACGGCCAAAGTGCTCGGTAGAGGATGTCGCTGATTGCGAATGCCGTAGTGTTATGTAATAGGGATGTAAGTGCGATAGATACAACTTGAATTGGATAACGCCAGAGCTACGAACAAAGAAAGAACATGGCCCTTTTGTTCTGCTCTCCGAGGAATATGTCGGAACCGTGCATTCGTACTAGAATAAATAGAAAGGGGAAAAGACTGCTTGAATAATTGATATACATGTAAACGTGCCGCGCCAAATTGTCCGCCAAACCCCCGTGCATCACAACATTGCCAGGACCGAGGCAGTGGGACGTCATCCCTCATTTCTTGCCGAGAGGCGGGAGGCCCGCAGCTAAGAGGTCGGCGTTGATCTGTGGGATGTGGTTCATGAACTGGCCCTTAAGATTGTTCCACATCTTTGGCTCGTGCTCTGGATGCTGGTATGAGAAGGTGATGAGTGTATAGAAACGGGAAAGCACGCACCATGACGCTTAGGAGACTTCATTGCGAAATCGGTTAATGTGAAGATCATGCTTGACTCGAACATGAATGCTGTAATGAATTGGCCATAAGCAGGAGCTTGGCTAAATCTAATACTGATGCCGTACCCATGGTCCCTTCGTGCACACGCATGGCTGTCAATTCACCTTCAGTCGCCAGCTTGAACTCATCGTAGGATACTCCATGCGGACAGAAGCCGGTTTCATAAGAGCATGAACCGGGCATGAACTCGTCCGAGCGGCCGCCATAGGTACCGTATACAAGACCCATGAACTCCGTAGCAGCGTTGCGATGGTAATACTAGCCACCGTTCAAACCTTAGATCAGCAACTGTCCCTATATCGGTAAAGAAGACAGCAAACGATGATATACGCACGGGTGGTCTAAATGTGTGAGACGCTACGTCCCAACGGGGGCTGAAGATCAGGAAATCAGCGAGAGGAGTTCCGGGCGTCTTCGATTTTGCCGTCAAAACGCAGAAGATTGACGGATCCATGTGGTCCCTTGAGATAGAACCGACATTCACAAATTTCTCCATAGCATACTTATACGGGACGTAACTAGTTCCGGAAACAGGTGATGGAGTTTTAGTGATGGGAAGCGTAAATGAATATAGAAGATCGTACTTTCCGTGCCAGGCAACGACATCGAAGGGCGTATGCTCCTGCTTGCAGACGTGCAATTCACCACAGACCCTGTTACTAGCGTCAGCCACGTATACTGCGGTAAAGTATTAGGTTTAAACTTACTTATACACAATCTCCCACGGAGACTGGTCGATATCAAAGCTAGCGACGGGGTGCTCGAAGTCCCGTGCATTCGCGAGGCCATTCGCACCGAGCGGACCTAGTTGAGGGAGCTCGTAATGCGAACCGTATATCTCTTGAATATCTGCTAAGGGTTCTCATCATGTACAAGGCTAGATCGTTCTAGCGGACTCACACCCGCGAGAAGGCCCGTCTGGGAGTGCCACCCTGAATCGCAACCCGCGCTGGATAACGAGTAACTCTCCCGGGCGGACCATAAGCTTTCCCATCTCTGTTTGGACGTCCAGACGCCCCTGTTGAGGAACGATGAGAAGGTCGCCATCATTGTTACAGAATGCTTTGTTCTCCATCGACGTGTTCGCAGCATACATGTGAATCGCGAGGCCTTCTCGTAAAGTGGGATCCCCATTGCCCGCGAACGTTTTCAGACCATCGATGAAGTCCACCTTTCCTGACGAAGGAATGTCTATCGGGTGCCACGCTTGTTGTGTGGGCGAAGTGTGCACACGCGAATTACTTGGCGAGAAGTTGTTCTCCAACTTAGATAAGTGGACAAAAATAAGGTATGTGCAACGGAATAAAAGCAAATTAGAACACCCACGTCCGGGTTGACAGGTAACTTCGTGAAACCTTGGTGCGCGACAGCAGGTCGAATGCGATAGAGCCACCTGATTGACGGGACAGAGTGAGCGGGTCTCTCTCTGGGCGTCGTGTGGTTGAGCACACGTACGCATTTTGGTTCTCCTCACGCGGAGCAACAAACGACGTCCCTGTCAACTAGGAATCTTCAGTTCGTGTATCCACCCTTACCAAAAGAGTAGCTTACCTGCTCAGCGTACAAGTCGTATTTGCACTTCTGAGGACTGTTCTGCGCATACGGCAGAGTATCAGGACTGAAGTAGTTTGATACAAATGCGCCAAATTGTTCAGTGTTTGAAGGCATAGCAACTCATGTACACAAGTACGACTTACATCGCCTCCGACGCGAAACGATTCCCGAAGCCAACTTGATACCCGTATGGATCTTTAGTATCGGGCTTGACGGAAAAAGATCCCACAGCAGTAGCGCCAGATGCCGCGTTGTTGTTATAACTTCTCTGGCCCAGCTTTGGCAGCACGAAATTTAGCACTCGATGACTAACTCGAAAGAATCGCATTACCAAATAAGCACGCGACGTCGTAGCTCTAGCGGCCAATTGAGAACCTCTCGCCGCCAGAGGTCTCGAGGTTGGGAGCCTTAGCACCCTCCTGACTGAAGCAATGGAGCGAGAGGGAAGCATAGCAAGACCTTGCTGGGGAAGGTGTGTTTGGTGGGAGGTCGCAATCGACGGCGACTGCTCAAGTTATACAGCGGCGTTGTTATACCATGATTTCCGCCAGTCTCCTCCATGGATAATTAGTTTAGGCCCGCAATGGACTACTAGCACACCACCGTGCACAATCTTTATCATGTGGGGAAGTTGAGTGCGCGCGAAATCGGACTGGCTGACTGGCCGTAGTACATGGCGGTTAGAGTCTGAGGGAGGATTTGGATATTTTGGGACACATTTCAATAAAACTGAAGATCGGTTTACCCGCGCTTAAGCTGTTCAAGCCGGTAGCCCCTTCAGCAGTCTCTTGTCTTGAACTTCCGTGCCCGATAAACGGCGGGTGTGCTTGAACAGGTGAGCCTAATGGATAATACTTGTACCGTTGCCTAGCAGTCGAGACCATCTGCTATGTACGGCAATTAGTAAATCCTGGTAGTTGGGTGACACAAGTCCGAAATATATCCCGCACAAACCAGTGCCCACTTTGGCGCATCAAGGAGGTTCCAATCGAATAGTGTGAATTAATAAGTTCATGGCGACAATTGGTGTTTATAGCTTAGAACGTACAATATGGTAATCAAAAGGCAAACAAAAAGATACGTAAGATATACGAGAAGAGAAACGTTGCGAAGTTGATAGAACGACAGATCGTGCATACATGAAAAGTTTAACATAAACGGCATGGGATACATGTTCTCCCTGCGCCCTGAACATCCGCATGTCACCTGTTTTCACTAGTACAGTGGTGGTAAATTTCCGAAGTAAGGTCCTTAGACAAGGGAGACAACCGTCTGGCGGACCGGAGCACGTCCCTTCGGCACCGCGCGTCATAGCAAGAGCGCCCTGTTTTTATAGCTTCTATCGCACGCTTCGCCACTTCGTTGTGCCTCATGGGTTCCTTCCTCTCCTTTCCCGCATGAATAACGCCGCTCGCAGAATTGGAGACGTGACTATAATTTTCTCCTACCCGACTGGACCTTCCATACGGAGCTCGCGCTGAACCAGTAATTGATAAAGGAAATTTTTTCGGAACGTCAGAGTATGCTGGGGAACATGAAATGACGCCTATTGAGCAATGTATTATTGGTTGCATCAGATTTTGTCATTATTTCAATACGAGGGGTGGCTGCGTACAAGTAGTATCAGTTCGTTCAATCTTTCCTAGGTTCCCTAACGTTATATCGAACTGGCCCTCAAATATGGATAGTGTCGCGTCTCCGGATTGGATGTCTGTATCAATCTCGGGTATGTGTGAAGCATCTGGAATAGACCAAGAGAGTGTGGAAACCGGCGTTTTGAGTTCAATATCTCTTGAAACGGATGCATCGTCGCGGCTGAGACCGCCCCTAGGCCTCTGTTGATCAAGAACACCACCGCAGATTCCAGACCACAGCATAATACTAATCGGGAAACACCAAACCTAGATTTAGGTTAACGTTCAATAATGTGCGAGAACCTACTCACCTTCTCCACGGGAAGAGGAATGCAGCGTTGATCGCATTCAACGGGAAGAAATACTGTCAGCTAACCCTTTGAAGCGGAATAAGTACCCAATTATGCTGTGGCTCAGTCTCAGTACGGTCCATGGGTGGTTTCTTTGATATTTATACAATGACGTTGCAAAATAGTTTCCGGACAGAATACACGCCTTCACAGTGCCAATTCCGTGCGCTCATTTCTAGTGCCACGTATGTCAAAGCGTGTTTGAAGAGTGCGGCGGGCAGTGAAACCGTGTCGTAACAGTAAGGTTAAACTCTGAATCCTGAAGTGGCCCGACACTGGCCGTTGCGGACGGATGTAACGCATGTATGCATCCACGGAGACAGTTTTTACGAGTGGTCTTCTTCGTCGTCGATGATATTTCCAGTATGCACGCGCAGGCGGTGAGGTCGAGAGAGACACCACGCGCCTGTCACAATGGCCTTGCCAGACCCGGGATGCAATCGTTTTACACTGTTGTCCGCCTAAGAGTTGGATTGTTAAGAAGAAGATGATGATACTGTGGGATAGAACGTGTACTTTGTAGATTCCAGACCAGTCGATGATAAGGCAGTAATCAGAATATTAAATAAATATAACGAACGATATAAATATAGTACGTGGTCATATGAACAACCACCTTACTAAGTGAACGATAACGCAACGATAACGCCATACGATAGGAGCTAGTTAGTTATAGTAGTACTAGCCCACGGAACGTGTATATAAGGGGAGCTGGTCTCGCCCTAGAAATACATCGGTTTACGCTGATAACCCACCTTGCCTGAGTCTCACCACTGCACCTCATCGTCTACCACAACGTGCGTAGATTTTAAGACAGAACAACAGGAGCGACTTGACCATGGTTTCGCGAGTGCTCTTTCCTGAATGACATGCTCAGTCGGTGTCGTTTTTCCCTTCGCAGAACTATATACGAAAAGAAAAGAGGTATAAGCACGCACCAAATCCTTCTTCCGTCGATCTTAATCTACAGCGCCGTATTTCCAAGCCGACATTACCACAGGGAGACATGGCTTTCGCTTGTGCTAATGCAGTATCCAGTTCCCACGACCTCGAACATTTTACGTAATATACAGCACCGTTCAAGCGAGAATGATCAATGCGTCGATATCGTGACTTTTTTTTTTTTTAAATTTAAATTCTGCATTTATATACCGCTACATTACAAAGTAAAAGACACGGATATGAGACCAAATGAAGTGTCGTGCAAGAGGAGATTAACAAGGTATAAAGTGTCTGGATTTTAATCGATGAATGGTGTGAAGTTATGGTTCAGAAGTTT
Source organism: Coniferiporia sulphurascens (assembly GCA_002794785.1). Taxonomy (NCBI): domain Eukaryota; kingdom Fungi; phylum Basidiomycota; class Agaricomycetes; order Hymenochaetales; family Hymenochaetaceae; genus Coniferiporia; species Coniferiporia sulphurascens. Next base: position 88,061 of record NBBA01000004.1, read on the forward strand.
TAATGGTATGTTTAAGGAGGAAAAAATCAAGAAGGAGGAATCAGGTCGTGAACTGTGAACACTTTTGTAAATGCATTAGATGAATTTAAAAATGAAGCAAACTTTTGAAGGTATAATTCTTTGGTAAAAAGGGTTTGGTCCAGTGGTGGGATGGCATTCCCAAAGGCCTGAACACACGCGAATTTGAGTAGTGGGCAGCGTCAGATGATGTGGTCCTGAGTTTGAATATATTCACCACACGGGCATGATATGGGTATGGTGGGTACAAAATGCTGATAGTAATCTCCAAAGTGGCCGTGTCCTGTGATTGCATGGAAAATGCGTGATGAAATGTCTTGGGGGTAGTAAAATCGTTTCCAGAAGTTTGGGAGTTTAAACGATGGGACTGCAGATATGGTGTTGAATGATGCAGAGTCCGAAATGTTTTTTGTATCCCAAATGAGATTAGCCCAAGATGTTTTCGCATGAAGGTTAATGTTTTCTCTTTCTCCGGCGAAAGTTTTTAGGAGGAAAGGATGACCAATTGGCGAGAAATGTGTGAGTTTGTCAGTGATTTCATTGCCAGGGATGCCTGAGTGACCAGGAGACCAATGAAGATGAACGTGATGGCGGGTGTTAGAAGTAAAAGAATCAGAAAATTTTCGAAAAATATGAGAAGAGGATTGAGCCACGTGAGGGGATAAGTCAATGATAGCTGGAATACATGAGGACGAGTCAGAGAAAAAATGGATGTTGTGAATATGTGAAGACATTAGAATATGGCATTGATGAAAGAGAGTGATACATTCTGTACATTTTGCAAGAGCATACATTTCAGCATCAAAAGAGGAACCAGATGGAGAGCAAAAGAAATGACCAAGGTCGACAATTTGGGAGTTGTGATAGATAACAAATGCAGAAATGGTGATGGACCGATTGTTTTTGTAATTTTTTGAACCATCTGTATATTCTAAAAGATTATGAATATTTTTTGAAAGAGAGTTGTGAAGAAGAATAATGCGGTTTTTTTGTTGATTTTTTCGGTTTAATAAAGAGTCCCCGGAATCGAGGTTGTAGGAAAGACTTTTGAAATGATATTGAGATGGATTACTAGGTAAATGTTGAGACGGATGAGTGAGATAAGGATTAATATGTTTGGTATGTGGATCTGCGAGGAAAGCAAGGCGATGAAGTTGCGTTTTTGGTTTGGTTGATGTGGATTGATGACGAGAGGTGATAGGAGGTTTGGATGTGGGTAGGTGAGGCCAAGAAGATGGAAGATGATTAAGAAGTTGAGAATTTAATGGAAGACGGTTAAGGCGAAGAGCTGTAGATTGATTATATTTGTTGAGGAGGATAGGGATAGGTAGAACGTGTGAAATACGGTGGAGGGCGTGAGAGGGTGTTGTCCGAAAAGTGCCGGTGAGGAGATGGAGACTTTGATTTTGAGCAACAGACATGTGTTGGATTTTGGATTTTTGTCAGATGCCCATATACCAGAGTTGAAAGCCGTACATGAGGACTGGAAGAATGTTGGAGTAATGGAGAGTTCTGAAGTTGGCAAAAGACAGACTGCGTATAGTGTTTCCAAGGATACAAAGAGCCATGGAAGTGGAGCATGCGCGCATGCACATGCGTTGGATGTGGTGGTTGAAATTGAGTCTTTGGTCGAGGAAAAAACCCAGCCAACGAATAATGGGTGATGGGGTAATGGTAACAGGAGGTGAATGAATGTCCAAGAGGGTAATGGAAGGAAAGGAGGTGGGAGAGAAACCATGACGTATGAAATGAATAAGGTCCGATTTAAAATGATCAATAGAAAGTTGGATATCATTAAGTTTACTAGAAATTATGTTGTATGCGTTTGTAAGAAGAGAAATGTTTGTTTTGTATGATTCTGAATATACCATAATAAGTTGATCATCCATGTATGCTTTGAGACAAGTGTCTGAAGAAGAGTTAAACTCATTAAGAATGAAGGCAGTGTAAATGGGGGAAAGGATAGGAGAAATCGGTGAGCCTTGCGGAATACCAATGTTATGAATAGGTCTAGGTTCAGAAAGGAAATTGTCAATTTTAAAGGAAATATGACGGTTGTTACAATTTTCCTTTACTTTTCCCTTACTGCGCTGACTCACTTCCCCTTCATTATCATCAGTCAGCGAAACTCCCCCATTTCTCTACCTTACTCATCCATATTTGCCTCGTGCCATAAGACACCATGATGACGCCTTATTGCACCATCATGACACGCTTTGCTTACTGATCACTGTACTTGGATTACCAAGGTCCTCCTTGAGTTTCCATGACCTTCCATAGTCTGGTAAACACACCTAACCAAGTCGCTACAGTAGCAAACACATAGAGTAGCATATAAGCATGTAACTTCAGTAGCACAAGCCCTAAGCTTGTGGTCTTTGTTCATACAAGCCAATTATCTGCTACCACCAGTTTACTGCATGCCTACCAAGCTGTCAGTCGCTTTGTCGTAACCCGACTCCATCAAGAAGCCTACCACGTCCACATCGTCAATCAGGAAGCACCATTGACGATCATCCTCGACTTATGACATCTAGGAAGCCCCATTGTCATCACAATTAGCACTGACGATCAGGAAGCCCCAACATCAATCACCACGTAACTGTTGAGCTTAACAATGGTCAGAAAGAAATGCTTGGGTCCAAAGAATGATTTTTTGATCGAAGCCAAGAAGGTGCAGGGAATGTAATAATCACAAGTGATTGACATTATCGAAATAGCCTTTAATGTCGATGGCAAGGGCGGAGACAAATAATTTCTTTTTGTGGGCGATTTGTATGTCATGAATGAGCGAGAGACCGGTGTCAACGGTGCAGGAATTTGAGCAGCCACCAAATTGAATAGTAGGGACTAGATTAAAGTGACCTACATCCCAAGTTAAGTGTTTAGCGATAATTTTTTCCATGATTTTTCCTATGCATTCGAGGAGGGCGATTGGTCAATATGATCTTGGATTACTAGAGTCATTTTTGTTAGGTTTTGGAATGAGTACAATGTTAGCATTTTTCCATGGGTGTAAATGACAAGAAAAGCATTCATTAAAAAGGTTAAAAAGAATGGTCAGATGCATCGCATTGACCCATTTAAGGTAAGCATAAGAGATATTGGAAATACCCGGTGCTGAATTGTTATGAGTAAGATTGAGGCATGTGTTGATTTCGTTCTGAGTAATGTGAGGAGATGATTGAGTTGGTTTTTTGGGCAGGTCATATGGTAGAGCAGTTACGTCTGGTTGAGGTACTGATGAAAAGAAAGATTGATGAAAAACATGCGCTTGTTGTGCTGGAGTGTGAGTGTATTGATCGTTATAAAGAATAGGAGGAGTCCGTGTTTTTCATTTACCAGATGACCATTTGGCATAGCGATAAATGTCATAGGATGATGCGCCTTCAAGAACGGAAGTTGCCCAGGTTTGTTTAGCTTTTTTGAAAATGAGACATGCTTCTTTGTGAAGATATTCTTTTTCGTAGTTGTTGGAGCAGTCCCTAAACGCGCAGATAGCTTGGTCGCATTCGTCATTCCACCAGTATGAATATGTGAAAGCCGAGGTGGATGTTTGAGGCATAATTTCAGAGGTAGTAAGTGTGATCATGTCGGTAAGTTGTTTTACGAAGTCGTTAACTGAAGCGTCACTTGAAAAGATTGGAAGCAGTTTGTCATCGAGGTGAAAGCTGAATTTTTCAATCCATTCCTGTTTGCGTTCAGGGTCGTATTTATAGGAAATGATGGGATCTTCGGGTGTGAAGTCAGTGTTAATGGGTAAAAATGCAACTGTAATAGGAATATGATCAGAAGAATAAGCTGGCATGTCAATGCAAGTCCAATCAAAAAAGAAGTCAGAAAGAATAGCCGTGAAGTTAAGAAGCGTGAGGTCAATAATAGAGTCAGATTGTCGATGTTGTCCTTTACGAGTTGGGAAGTCGATGTCGTTGAGAATGAAGAGCGACTGGTCTTGAGTCCATGAAGGGAAATTGTCGGATTCCATTGAAGACCGACAGATAGGTTGATTAGGAAGAGCCCATTCTGAATGATGAAGGTTAAAATCACCCATGATGCAGGTAGGAATGTCGTAATCGAGTTTGATGTCAATGAGGAAACAAATATTGTTGCCTAGGATACCGGAGCCGTAGTTATAGCAGTTTATGAGTCAAAAAGTTTTGTTGAGGTAGGTGATGTCAACTGTCATAAAATCTTTATGATTAGTGATATCCTGGCGCAAAGTAGCTGAAAGATGAGGGAAAGAGCATCGAACATAAATGATAATGTGAGGTTTAATGGGAGAGAGAGTGTCGTAAGATGGAAGAAAATAATCCCAGGCTGGATGTTTAATCAGAAGTAAAATAGGAACCCCATCAGGGGAAGAGTCAGAATGCGAAAGACCGGAAAAACCAATAAAGGGTTCTTGTAGAACTAATATATGAAGATTTGGGTTGTTAAGAAGACAAGTAGTGCGCAGACCACTTTTAGCTACATTGAGCTGAAGAATGCGAAGGGCCGTATGATTCATAAAGAGTCATCATGTACTGAGTTGTGTGGGTCGACTTGCATGGATGGGGAATTGGAACGGATGAATGCCGGGTCAGAAATGAATTGGCAATGGGAGGGATGAACGTGAATAAAATTTGGGTTAGAGGACACCGGAGATGGAGGAGACGAAAGATTCATGCGAATCGGAGCCGGATTGTGATTGAAGTAGAGAGCGCGATGAGGGCAGTCAATAGAGTCAGCAGGATGGGCCCTGGAACAGTTAATGCAGTGAAAATGATTGCATGATTGGTTTTCTTGGTAATGGGCACTTGAGCAACCAGAACACATTTCCCAATGTTGAGATGTAAGATGACGTTTTGAAGCGCAGTATCGGCATCCTAGAGGTTGAGTACAGTTAATTGTTAAGTGTCCAAATTTCCAACATTTAGTGCACTGGGAGAAATGAGGTTTATCTTTCCAGATGAGTGGGATTGTGGATTGGCCAAAAATAAAAAATACTGAGGTTGTGACTTTTCGTAGCAGATCCCCGTTAGGGTCCTCGAAGGCAAAAGAAATAGATGATCTGGGTTTAGTAATGAGCTCCGGGTTGCGTGCCCATCTTGGTGGTTGAGTAATTTTCAATGAGTGGAAAAGATTGTTAAGTAAAAGTGAGCAAAGAATTTTGAGGTCTGAAAAAATAGGTTGATTTGGACCATTAGACATGATGATGTTGCTGAGAATGACTTTGGACCATTTGATATCGTAAGTAATGGTAAGGGGGTGATTAGGACGTAATTCGAAAGCATCTTTAAGGATAGGAATGATGGAGTTAATGGAGTTAGCGGATATATTGTTAGGAAAAGAAAAAATGCAGTTCCCGGACATGTTCCAGTCAGTGCCAATGATGTGAATGTGTCGTGCAGTAGGAATTCGGTCAAGTTTGGCTTGGATCCGATCGATGAGAGTTTTTGAATTGGGCCGTGAAGAAAGAGGCATGTTTTGTCCTTGGAACCGTGCAACATAATGAGTCAAAGTGGAAATAGAGGCTGGAGCCGAGGGTAAGAGTTTAGGCTGATTGGTCGGCATGTTAAGACCCAAATGATCCTTATACATTAACGTGCTTATGGGTTGATCTACGATCGGGTTTCGAAGGGTTACAGGAGAAGGAGTACGTTGTCAGGGTCCTGAAGGGCGTGCACAGTTCGGATTGGATAAAGGAGCAGTATGTGGTTGTATGAAACCGTGGCTAACATTGTCCGGTTCGATGGTGGTTTCATTGGAAAAGGATACATGATGAGACATAGCGGGCGAAGTTAGAGATGTAGAGGCTTTGGGAGGGATAAAAGAGGCAACGGTTTCTTCAAGTTGGACCATACGGGAAATAATACGAAGTTCCAGATCTTTAGCATGTTGTCTTGCTTGTTCTTGAAGAGTCGACTGTAGAGATGTAATCATAGAGCTGATAGTGGTAAAATTTGGACCCGATGTGATCATGGCAGCCGTAGGTTCGATGACATTGTCATGAATAGAATTTGGAAAAAGTATTGGGTTACAGACTCGGAAATTGAATTGGCCGGAGTCATCAATGTTTGTTTTATGGTACGTGATCGGCATTGCGGGGTCAGCTGGGTGTACAATGGTGACAGAAGTGTCGGATGGTACGAAGCGAAAATGAAAGAGTTGAATCGCATTAGCTAATGAATTCATAGAGTGGTCGGTTAGGTGTTGATGAAAGTGGGTGGGCCAGGTGTTCGCAATTAGAGATAGAATCTGTTCGATGGCTAAGGCCCATTCTTCAAAAGATCCCGGGGCTAAAATGTTTTCCAGAGAATCATGGGCTTCAGATTTAATGATGCAGTCTTCCATTGACTCGTCGTCAGGTGATGGTGTGAAACGAATATTCCGACATTGGTGTGTGGGAGGATCAGAAGAAGAAGACGAATGTGATTGGTTAGAAGTTTGATGAGAAAGAATAGGGGCAGGCATGTGAGTGTCTTGCAAAGCACCATGTGTTACAATTTTCCTTTACTTTCCCATTACTGCGCTGACTCACTTCCTCTTCGTCATCATCAGTCAGCACAACTCCCCCATTTCTCTTCCTTACTCATCCTTATTTTGCCTTGCACCATAAGATGCCATGATGACACCTTATTGCACCATCATGATGTGCTTTGCTTACTGATAGTCCTACTTGTATTACCAAGGCATTCCTTGGGTTTCCATGACCTTCCATAGTCTGGTAAACTACCCTACACAAGCCACTATGGTAGTAAACACATAGAGTAGCATATAAGCATGTAACTTCAGTAGCACAAGCCCTAAGCTTGTGCTCTTTGTTCATACAAGCCCATTATCTGCTACCACCAGTCTACTGTGTGCCACTGTGCCACTAGTTGCTTCGTCGTAACCCAACTCCGCTACAGAAGCCTACCGCATCCACATCGCCAATCAGGAAGCCCCATTGATGATCACCTTCAACTTACGACATCTAGGAAGCCCCGTTGCCATACCATCAGCCACCGACGATCAGGAAGCCCCGACGTTGATCACCTCATAACTGTTGAGCTTAACACTGTGTGTTTGAGGGGAGGCAGCTTGCAGGAGAGACTGTGAGTCAAGAGGGAAAATGACGTCCATGGGTGTGGTGGTGGGCGCAGCAAGAGTGATATCTGAATAATTAGCATAGATAGATGAAAAGTCTTGAAAATGAGCATTGAAGGATGGGTCTTGAGAGGTAGGCATAGATATGACTTCTGGTGACTGAGATGATGGAATGATTTGCTGATAACCTATTATTTCTGTGTTTTTGTTAGTGTTAGTATTTTCTTTAGGAGGAGAAGGAAGAGGACAAGGAGGAGAGTGAGAGGCAGGAAGGTTAGGAGACAGTGAGTTGTAAGCATGCATTTCTTCAGGGGTGTTGGCAAATCTGGGACTGTTGAAAGAGGGGGTTTGAGAAGACACCATTGGGGAAAAGAAAAACAAAGGGGGTAGGGGGAGATGAGGAAAGGAAGTGGATAAGGGTGAAGTTAGAGGAAAAACAGCTCAACAGATGTCTACTGTGAGGGAGAACTGGTGTGGGTAGTTAACCCAGGAAGTTTAGGGGCAGCGAAAGTGGCTGTGCAATTGGTGAGATGATGGTGGTAAGAGGTCAAGGGGTTGTTGATATCGTGACTGGCCACCCTCTTCCGCTGAGCTCTGCGGCCGTGGTTTTGTCCTCTAATCTTTTTCAAGGAAGCTATTTACTTGCGATGAAAGATACACGAGGAAATTGTTCAACGAAAACCCCTCTTGTGCAACGTGCACGTGGCTTTTCGGTGCCTGCCACTCCAAACGAGAACACAGCAAGACAATAGGAAAAGTTATATATCCAGGAAAGTGGCACAATGCCGAGATCTGGAATGGAGACCGCTGGGTACAGTGCTCATCCTGTGAATGCCCTGGAAAACCGACGTATGAGTTGCGCCGATTATGATCATACCTTCGTCATCGGTGAGCATCCATACTCCATCCCTGTAAGCTCCTTGCTCAGATGACGAATATAATTCCTTTGTGCAATACGTTCATGTGTATAGGCGCTGTGGTATACTCGGCGCCTGAAATATAAATCTGCGAGACCCTAGAGACCCAGGCTACTTGGTCTAACCGGCGTACATTCTGGAAAACTCAGAAACATTATCCGGGTCCTTTGCGCTCTTAGGTTCATCGACCACCGCGGTGGAGATACTCCTTTAGTCCTTATAACGCACATCAAGCTTGGGCCCGCCGAGGCGGCTTCCTCTCCATACTGACACGTTTCAGACCCCGTCTTCGTACGCAGACTTTTTTATTATTATGATCCCGACTTGGGACCGCTCGCTTATACGATCAGGGACTTAGCGTCCGCTCCCTTGGGCTTTAAATGCCTTTCCTCGTATCTCTCAGTCAAAGGAGGCCCTCGAGTGCAGATGTTGGGCCATAGCACAGTTCCCCCAGCCTACCCCCTTTGTGAGGTCTTCCACGGACGCTTTCAGCGTGCACTCAGCTTTGACAGTGCCATGGGATATATTTACTGGAGTTTCCGATGCTGGATTGGAGCAAGGCAGTCATCTGTTGACTTCTACCTACCTCGTATTCGTGTCTAGCCCTCCTACCTTTCTTCCCCCCTTCCTAAGTCTGCTTTCGTTTTCTCATCTTATTTTGGATGGCCTTCGTCCAGTCGTGCTTATGTCCGGGGCGCCCATTTACTTGTTCCTGCGTTCAGATCGAGCGTGGTTTTGAGGGATTTGCGAGCATGTCGCTCAACGGCGGTACCACACTCGCTGAATTTCCTGGATTTTGTGGAGGACTCTCGGTATGTCTATTACGACCACTTAACTCGTTTGTACTGAGCTTATGGGAAATTATCCAGAACAATATCCCAAACACGTTCGCCGGCTTTGGCTCCGCGCAAGTGAATCCCCTCCTCGTATCTGGCACTCCTTCGATGAAGAGTACTTTCGGAATTGGGACCCCTCCGGTGTTTGACGCCGATATTCATACTCACAGTTGGCTCTCTGAGTTCGACGGGGAGTTCTCCGACCCCTTTAAGCAACTGCCGCAAGCCCACACCGCGTCCATTTCCCCCTTTATGCCCTACGATCCCTCACCGGGATTTTTCTTTTACTCTCCAAGCTCCAGCCAGTACTCTACGTCGCCAGATGCGGGCCTGTTCACACCCGAACTTTTCGACGGAAGTTCTTTTTCGCCGAACTCGACAACACCTCTTCCGCCATTGGCGTTGCCGGATATCCCTCCGATGACTTTCCGGACCAGTTATGCCGACACGCCCTGGGTTTATTCTCCCGATACCGCAACTCAGCCTCCTCAATCGGTACACAACTTCCGGGGTGCAGGCAGTTTGGGCGACCAGGGCGACTATTTTACAACTGTCCGCACGAACGCCCTAGGCCTCGACTTGTTCCCCTCGCACGATGAAACTCCAATCTGTATGGGTAGTCCACTGGACTTGTCAGCAACACTGTCCGCTCTCCAGACATCTGTCCCGCTTCCTATTCAACCTCAGTCAAATAAACCGAGGTCCCCACACTGCGGATCCCGCAAGCCGCTCTCAAAGACATTCAAGCCACTCATCTGCCGCGCCAGCAGCTCGTGCGGCAAGTTCTTCCCAGACCAGCGCACGCGCGTGCGCCACGAGGAGTTCGTGCATGGTCCCAGGGTATATTTCTGTCCAAACACTGCGCCGAGCTGTAACTGTGCGAAAGACGGTTACGCACGCGGAGATTCGCTTGGGCGTCGCCTCAGACAGTATCCAGAGGATCACGAGTGCGTCATCGCGGCGAAGGCGAGGGGCTGGGCGAAGGACAAGAGGAGGAGCATTAGGTGCTTGCGCAGGGATTTGGCCAGTCGTGTATGTTAGTGGTGCCGAAAGTTAATCTACATTTTTCGTTTAGAAATTTATAAAAAGTTGTCCCGTCCTCATTCTTTTTATAACGCTGCACCGAAGCTTATACGGTACATACGTAGCAGCGATTCACACCTATTTTAAACTGCTTTCTTACCCGTGGCGAATAATATTAGCGATCATTTCTGCCTTTCCAGATTTTCGGACTTGGTTTCTAGAGCACTGCCAAGCGAGATAACAACCCCTTCATCAAGATTTGTTTTAATTACAAGTACCACAGCTCTCAAGAATAACACGGCGGGGCGGCACTTACAAAACAGAACCTCCTCGCCCCGGATGAGCCCGGTTCTCATAACCTACGCTCTACACGTATTCCCCTCATGCCAAGTAGCAGCGACTCACCGATACCAATGATCGGAGTGATTGTCCCCCTACATCAGACGCAAGCGCAAAGGTACAAGAACACACGGCGTTCCTGACCTATCACGCCAAAAAAAACCCGCACGGGACCGACAAGACCGCAAGCAATCGTATTGGAACGGCACACTGTGCCGTCTACGTATACAATATACGCTATAATACAGCCGTGATCGCGCTTGCGCGACCCACTTCAAGGCGTACGTAGTATTGGCATCGGCAGCGACCCCGTTCAGACGGGCCGATCAGTCAGTCATTCATGTGTGGACAGGGGGATTGGGAGCGGATCTATGATGGTCAACAGACACATGATGACAGGTGGAGACAGAACGCGCAGGCCGCGAAGGGGGGTGCCGTGTAACTTTACTGCGTGGTATAAGGACATTATCGAGTGAGAAAATCTGAACAAGATGACAACTAGAAGAACCGGCGCGTCAAGAATGAACCAGGAAGAAATGAAAGCCCTAGAGAAGACCTAGAGAGGAGATACAGGCGCACTCGGAGGGAAAAGCAAGATGTACACAATCGAAGTCGACACGATGTACGGGTATAGGTATAGGCATGACGCCTCGAGTGGTTGTAGGCGCCAATACGTAGCGTCAGTGCTCAGAGCCAGAGGTCATGCCTCTTGTTGCGCTTGTGCATGCCGAGCGCCCGCTTCTTGCCATCAACACTGCGTTTCTCGTCATCGACGCTGCGCTTGCGCCTTCGGCTTAAAAGTCAAGAACGTCAATAAAAAAAATTCCACTACAGGATATTAACAGGACACACCATTTGCTGGAAGACGACTGGGACGCCTCTTCGTCATTAGACGTTTGCGTGGCAGTCGCGGGAACCGACGGCGATTCCTTGCTAGAGGAAGGCGTCGCAGGAGAGCTCGAGCTAGAAATTGATGAAGGCGCCGGCGTCGTTGCAGGCTGTGCAACATTCTTAGCAATCGATCCGGAGCTCTTAGCGCTCGACGAAACATGAGCTTTCGAGCTAGAGCTGGAACTCGAGCTAGGAGCCTTAGTCGGTGCGGGGCTCGACCCTCCTTCCGGCTCACTTGCGGTTGTCTGCCAGCTGCCAGAGACGGTGGGCGAGACAATGATCGCCGTCGTCACCGTGCTTGAACCGAGGGTGGTGACGCCGGTCTGTACTCCAGCCTTGTTGAACACAGGCAGCTCCGAGTCCTGGAAGATATCAGACTGGGCGCCGTTCGGGAACGCGTAGAGGTCGTTGTAGAACGGGGGTGCGTGCACGCCCTCGAACATGTTGTTGTTCTCCGTCTGGTCCCAGTAGAGCGGCTGCTTCGCGCCGTACGTGCAGTTCCACGCAGCTGCGTCAGGCTTGTTAAAGTCCGGGTCAGCCCCACACCTACGCGCGACGCGCGAGGTCGCAACGGGGGTCGTAGACGTCGCGCCTGTGACCTTGCAGCGGTAACCGTTCATAAAGATCTGCTCCGAGCCAGAATCGGGTGCATGGATCCAGAAGAAGGCGCAAATGCAGCCACCCTCGGGGCACGCGGGCATCTGCGCCGGGACATCGAAGTTGGTGAAGCGGTTCCAGACACACGTGTGGTTGACGCTGAAGATGGTGAAGTCTTCCGGCTTGACGGCGCTGACGTCGCTCTGGTGGGTGATCGCGAGTGCGCATCCTCGCGTGTCGGCTTCGTTATTTGCGTGGAAAGCTAGTGTCGGAGAGCCTGGGCATGGGTTGTCACCGTCTTGGATGCTTCCGCCCGGAGAGGACGCGAAGTAGGAAGTTGCACCCTTGTCGCAAGCAATCTCGGTATTCATGGTCTGTCCGGCTGGGATTTCGAGGAAGTCGCCGTCGTTGGGAGGATAATCAAGATGTCCGTGCTATAGTCCATGAGCAGCAGCTATCGCAAAAGATGCTCGATACTCACAAACCACCACTTTGAAAAAGGCATACTCATGAGGGGGACGACAGGTCTGTTATCGTACGAGAAGGTCTTGCTCGTAACGTTAAAACCCCACATCGACGGATGCCAGAGGGCTGCAACCAAGATGAATTCGAAGTGAAAAATGGGAAAAATAAGGCTGAACGTACCAGAATGTGCGGAAACCAAAGATACATATCCAGCAAGGAAAGTAAACAAAATACTGATCGTGGCCACCATTTCGGAGAAAGTGTTGTCGGCGGATAAGAGAAAACGATGTTAATATCGGTCGTAGTGACACCTGGCGATCGTAAGGTATCGAGATGTGCAGAGCGAAGTCTGTTCAGAACAGCTATTCAAATACTCTAATAGTCGACGTTCGTTGAGCAAAGTGACGAGCTGTCTGCTTGCAAAGGAGACGCAGCAAAACAGATGAGATAAGTCCAAGTCGGACCTCGTCGGGTATGAGAGCGTGGCCAGTAAACGAGTGTGTGGCGAAAGAGTGGGAGGGAAGCAAGGAAGGGAGGGAGGAGGAGGAGAAGGAGGAACTTTTTGAGCTTTCCAGAGAGGTGATGGATGAAGGACAAGCGGCGTGGAATCCCCGGAATTGTTCGTAGCGCTTATTTCCAAAAATAAACATGATAACTTAACATCGGGTATCAGCGGAAGATCGCAAAAACAAGGATGTAATTTCATGTAATGAACACAAGCTCCTTGCTGCTCTATTACTTATTGACATGCCGTTTTTTATGGAGAACGACATCGAGTTACTATGCGACAACTTTTTGTCTACAGCAGACTAGACGGGTCGGGGGAGAATAGCTGTATCACAATTGAGCTTCGAGATCAGCGGAAGCGGAAGCCAAACATACACAAGTCTAAGGCATGTTTGGTGACACAATCACCGCGCAGACGGAGGAGTCCACCGAAGCGAGGACGAATTAAATTTATACGTCGAGCAACTCGTCCGTGCATGCCTTTGAATTTTTGCTAGGTGGACTGGAACAACGCAGTATGATACGAAGAAACACAAGGGATGATGATCCTTCGAAACGAGAAGAAGCCAGACGGATCAAGTCACAGCCATCGCAATAAAGTTAAAACACGGAAACTCTTATCAGAACTATCGGAATAGACCGAGTGATGCCGAATACGCCGAGCATTTAAGCACGTCGACGGCCGGCATGCCGGTCACCAAGAAGAAAAACTGATGGGAATTGTGGCGCTCTGTGTTTCCACGCGCCCAATTAATATCGCGTCCCTGTCTCCCTAAACGCGTACCTTGACGCGTAGCTATGTTTTTATTTTTATTTTCTTATTTTTAGTCCGAACCTTGAGCTGCTCACTTCGCTAACGAGCGCACAAATAAGTTGTTTTTAAAAGGGATTGGCATCCAGCACGTCATCTCTTCAAAGAACCACACTGCCGCGATCGTACTATATGGGATGCCAAACGTAAGTTTACCATACCTATGAATCGCGCCTCTCGAGCAAGGCCGATCTGTTCAAAAAACCGCTAGCAGGTTCATTCATTTCATCGCAGATGTCAGGCGACATCGTTTCGACACAGCCAGAAAAATAAAATTCTCCCTGTAAATCGACGTAAGCCAGAATATTGCATCCGACCTTGAACGAACTCGCTTCCAAAACATGCGACCGTGGCCCACAGAGAAAACCCTGTTGAAGAACAACTGCTTTTCTCACGAAAGAGTGGCTTTCTTCCAATTTGGACGCGCAGAGGCGGAACCTAGCCGAACACAAAGGGAATCAATCGATTGGTCGCGTGTGATGTGGCTTCAGCAGATAGACTCGGAGCCACTACCGTATCCACTTCCGGTCAGAAACGCAACTTGCCCAAATAAAGAGGTGTACTCCGACGACTACAGGTTCGCGGGACTCCCTCTCTCGTTCACCCATAACCCCTTAGCTGGGTGGTTATCCGCTCCCCACTCGTACCACAGAGGCCTGGGGGTATCATCGTTTTACTAGACAAAACGGGAGATACTGTATAGTGTCTATCATGCGCGTTTTGCTTGCGCGTCTGCGCGGTATAAGCGGGGGTTCCGCCGTCCCTGCTGCAGGTCAGGAGGGAACCGCGTCTAGCACAATAGAGTACCCCCTTCCGGGTCCAGGGGATGCTCAGAAGGTAAGGCCGCTACAATAGGTCTCCACGTCTAGCTGACTGGAGACGATAGATATCTATCGTGATCTTCTCGCAGACCCACAAATCCCGAACCAAGGGAAAGACACGCCTCAGCAGCGTCCGCTCGTTCATCAAAATGCTCCGGCTCGGACAGAAGGACCGCCCGCGACAGAAACATAGACTCGGTCACGTCCAGCCACCAAGGACTCTCCACCCCCGTCTGTGCGCGGTGTACGGCGACCTATACGCTCCCCCGAACATACATGTATCCAACGACGCGCCCCCAACGCCCGTTCAAACACAGTCCCCGAAAAGCACCCCAACCCCATGCGCCGCGCTCATACTCATACACTGCGCACCGTGTGCAAGCGCAGCCGCGAACGGTAGGACGGCTTCTGCATTCGCGCCGCATGCGTACAAGCGCTGTTTACGTTTACGGCCCTCTACGACTGCGGTGAACGCAGCACGCGCGCACGCCGCCAGCCGCGCTCTGTGCGCGCACCGTAGCCAGCGCGGGCTCCGCGAAGCGCGCAGGGCCCCGCGTAAGCCGCCGGGACGCTCTCCGCTCTTTGAGACTTTGACCCTCGCTGACGAAGACGTAAAGCCGAAGACGGACGTAGAGTTTAGCACGCACGGTCCGTGGGAAGGACGGAGCGACGACAGCACCGACGGCGCGAGCGAGTACGAGGATGCGAGCTCGACGGTATGCGAAGAGTCCGCTGGCGATGCACGTTTCGACGTCCAGAACAAATACGAATTCCCCAGCCTCTCCGAGAAGGACATCCGAGTCGAACCAGAGTGGAAACACGATCCCTCACCCTCAGCTACCCACATCACCGAAGACATGCGCGAAATCGCCTTTATTCTCCTCCGAAACAGGACCTACGCGGGCACCGCTACCGTGACCGACCGTTCCCTCCCCGCGCAGATATCAACACAGTCCGCTAGAGCATCCGAGGAAGTGTCAAGTGCCAGTGCAAGCACGCAAAAAACCGATCGATATCGGGATTTGTGGGCGCACAAGCCCCTCCCTTCGACTCCCGTGCGGAGGCCCCGCTCGCGGGCAGTCGCAATGGGCGCGCTGGACATCTCCAGTTTGGCGTATGCGTAAACCCGGTATCCCGGGCCTACGGGACACTTAGAGATATACTGGGACAGAAAGAAGAGGTCCCGAAATCTTTCTCCTAAGTATCCATTCCCTATACGATAGCATCTCACTATTAGAACTCTTGTAATGTTTTACTTACCTGCACTCTCTCCCTCCGCGGCTGGCTCGCGGATTATGTAGTAGTACTATAATAACGCACGTCCAACCTCTCACTCATTATGTGTTCTTATCCTCATGCAACGTTTATCCCTCTTGCTGCTCGCACATAATGTAAGGTCCTTCTAATTGGTTTCAAAACACCATGTACAAGTCATCACCGCACAATATAAACTGTCCGTACATCACCTTTCGTGCATTGGTGGTCGAGTTCTACAAATGTGCAGCACATGCGGCAACACACCGATTAAAACAAAAATAAACGACAGGGCACTCACGGGCAGCCAGAGGAAAAAGGAACATACCAAAGAATTATTACCTGCAATAACCACGATGTCCTCGAAAAATATAGCGACAACTGGTATCGATCCAGTGACCTCAAGGTTATGAGCCTTGCGCGCTAAACCACTGCGCCATGCCGCTTCTTGAAAAGGGAAGCCCGGAACCAACTACGCTCGGCTAGTATAATTTATGTCTTTCCGGCAACGCCAGTACGGGATTTTATAAATTTCTGTGAAAGAAACTCGGGCGAGTCTTTTTATTTTTCTTGTTCCCGCTCGCTACATGACCCGTATACGGCAGGACTTTAACGTGAACACTATCGCGTGAGTACATGTGTATTCACCTGTTGCACATATTCGTTTAAGTTTACCAGCAGACTTGGGTGCTGGAGCGCATGGGGCCGGCGAAGGGGGCACCAAGAATACATAATAATGCACCAGCCTTCGCTGTCCGGACTACTCATGGACTGAAAGTCCATGGAGGCGGGCAGTTTGGAGGAAAAGAGCCCGTCAGTACTGTACATCCTCGGTCATGAGCAGGTAGGAGACTGCTCCCCCTATAGGTGAGAACATGAAAAGCCATCGCAGGTAAGCTCGTTCGTGCAGAAATATTAATGTCCGGCAGGGACTATGAGGGCGGGCAGGCGTCAAGTGCAAGAGCGTGTCAGCACCCGGCCGCCGCGCCCATGCAACCCGGAAGGCTCGGACCTCCATCGACGTGACAGGTGCGCCGAATCTCACGTGGAGCATCCGGCCGACGTCTAGCGCCATGTCACCGTGACACGCTCCACCGCGGCTCGTCGCTGTCTCTGGCGCACAGACGGATCGTTGCCGCGCTTGAGCAGATGCGTAGGTGCGTTCTATCGGTCCCTGGCGTCATTAATATTGCGGCTGCAGAAGCTCGACCGTACTCCACCGCTTGGCTACTTCTTTCGCCCAGGCCGACTTGCTGGGGCTTTACATTTGGCGGCTTACTTGGCTACATTAAACGTTTAGCACTTAGCTTCCCTCGCCGCCGCTCCAGTTGTCACCGCATCCGCCCTGGCACCCATCATTCGCGAGTATTAATGCGTACACGTATCTGCCGCTGCCACCGCTACGTGGGTCAGGACTTTGGATGAGGCGACGCGACGGCTGGGCGGTGAACGCCCCGTTCCGACGTCGGCCTTGGAACCAATTTAGGCGCAAGCATGGGTGTGGGCCTTGGTGCGAGTGTGGAAGCGGAGATGGAGTCGAGCATACTGGGCATGCTCGAGCACTTCACTCCTGCTTGTACCTGGGACAGGTGAGTATGCGAACGTCTTCGGCGCGGAGGCGCCGGTGACTGGCGCTCTTGAAGACACCGAAACTTGATTGTGCGTTCGTGCGGCACACAGTTACTCGCTTCTTACCCCTTTGGCTGGTCCCTAATCCTGGTTGGCTATCTAACTTTGACTGTCCCTGACTCGGACCCCCTCCCACTCAATCTTTCAAACTGCTCAACTCAACTCAAAAACGCGACTCAAACCGATACAACTTAACGACCTGTTCATCAATTTATGTATGTGCACGCGCGTATGTATAAACCTCATTTTTCTTCTTGTAGAACCATCAACTCCGTCGAACCATTCTCTATGCATTGTATTTTTCTTTCTTCCTTCTCTTACTCACTTTACGCTCTCCGTCTCTTCTAATCGTGTCTGGCTGGATACCATCCAGACTCGCTCCTCGCTGTCTCGCTGCCTCTCTCTCATCGCTTTAAAATATGTTCTTGATTGCTTTCTTTTCTTCTCTCTCTCTTTTCTTCTCTTTTCTGTTGTCTGTCCTCGTCCGTCTATCCATTCCGCCCCCTATTTTTATAATGTTCCCCCCCTATCTTACGTACATCATCGCACATCGCATCTACATTGAGGGCTACTGCTACCTTTGCTACTGCTGCTGAATACATCCTTTCTGTGTGTATGCGGGTGGGAATTCGAGTGAGCTTTCCAGTCGCTCTTGAGCCCCGAGCACTAGACTTCTTCCCTCATGACAGCACTGGGCTGGTTGCGCAGTAACCCCGGACTTGATAAACAAGAGAGAGGCCAAGACAGGCATGCCCGCTCGTGCAGATCAGATCCACAAAATCAGGCTCCACCACCAAGTGTTGTGCTCATGCGCGCGTATAGAGCAAGCAGAAGCAGATTGGAAAGAGGGAAAGCCGGTCTTCGATACGGATGCCTGGGCATGTCGTGGCCCCGAACAGAGCTCCGATAAGTATGCGCCGCCTGCAGCCTGCTCGACGACTGGCTAAGAATATCATATGAGCGATCCGCTAGAGACTTAGAGTACCAGTGTCTTCGTTCCTGATATAATTCGAGAAAAAGACCGCCTGAGAAGACCACTTCTGAGGGTCATTCGTTTTCATGAATAGGAAATAGCAATGATGAGGGGAAGCATGGGCAATATCAATGATCACAATCAAAGCCCTAGAGGACGAGGATGTCACAAGGATATTGCATGGCAAGAGTGCGGACAAGAGAAGAAGCAGACGGCGATCGGCAACCAGGAGAGACGTGCCGTACCGAAGCGATAGCCATCAAGCCTTTCACGTCCGGCACTACTATTCCCGTAGTTACGAGGTCGGGACGACGTACAAGTAGACGAAAAGGCCAGATTCGGTGACCAGTACCGTAGATCATCCAGGGCCTGAGACTCACCCGGACGGAGGCCACAGCTCTCATTAATGGTGGTTCTGCCGCAGAATTTTGCGCGACAGACATACCATGATCCTTAGGTTCGTGCCATCCAGACATTAGTATTTGATCCCGTCTGGGAGATCGTCGTCTTCAGTTTCACTAGTACTGGCAGCAACTTGACAGTTGACCCGCAACCAGTTGATAATCTGGCCCGGACTTAGGC
The DNA here is from genome assembly GCA_002794785.1 of Coniferiporia sulphurascens. Taxonomy (NCBI): domain Eukaryota; kingdom Fungi; phylum Basidiomycota; class Agaricomycetes; order Hymenochaetales; family Hymenochaetaceae; genus Coniferiporia; species Coniferiporia sulphurascens. The sequence goes on from NBBA01000004.1 coordinate 106,792, forward strand.
CCGAGCTCGACACCGGGACCAGCGCCGTGATAAGTACAGATAAAAACTGGATTTCAGCGAGATGACAATAGCACTGGTGTTGACCTTGGAGTAGTTAGTAGGCCTGAGCACTATCATCAGTACGGCCATGGAAGGGGTTCGGTCCTGGTACCGTATGCACCCGTTCCATCTGTGCCATCCGCGTCGGGGCGAAATTGCGAGCATGTTTGACGTGAGACGGCGGTGGGTGAAATAGTCGGGGCCGAAGCGCACGTCCTTGGAGCTGTGGCACGTCAACACGTTTATGGACAGATACAGTAGATTAACTCATAGCACACATTCGTGCACCTAGAGCTTGTTCTGGCGGCTGCAGTACGGATTGGAGAGACGCGTCGGCGACTCGAGAGCACTTCAGCAGACGCGTGCCAGTGGCTAGTAGCTTCGCTGCCTCAGAAGGTGCGACACCGTAACAGGAAGTAGTCACATCACTGATGTCGTGCAGCGGCCAGCCTCGAGGCTACACGCTCGCTGCTCGCTCTTGACCACCATCGTCTAGCTCACAGCTCGCAATCGTCGCAAATCGCAATACACAGAACAAACATGTCACTACCAGAGGATAACTCAGAGATCGTTCAGCAGTGAGTATATGTTCAGATCTGTACTTTGACATTTACTACAACTAACCGTGCGTGTGTACAGGTTTCTGCACCTCAAAGGTAAAACAAAATTACTCCACTTGAGAAGTGAAGCTGAAGCGCGATTGTATTTGTTATCCAAAGCTATCGATATCGAATTCAAGGGAAATCGTCCAGCTTATCCAATCTACGTCAAACTCAAAGTAGGCGACGACGCTCGCAAGTCCCCTCAATTCGGGAAGAATGATCCTGTACATTGGGACCTGGAGAATTACGCGTGCGTAGAACCCTTTGATAATCGTATTTATCTCATTTCTATATCGATCAGTCACATTGACCTCTCCAAAGACTTTTCGATCTTGGTTGAGGCGCGCGAAGTGCATAAGTTTCACAAGAAGACCTATACGACTTTCAACATCGCTTCGTCGGGCATTGTTGGAACCGACACATCCCAGATCACGGGTGCGTCACGCTGTATGGATGCAGGAGTTAATGAAAGTTCATCGCTTGCTCGTTCAGGTGAAAATGAAAAGGCTCTGATGAAAATTTCATGCATATCGGCACTACCGGTGAGTCAATTACACATGCCCTGCGTCTCAAGCCTGCGATGCTTACCCGGACCGATAATAAGACTGAGGAATTCGCCGAGCTACTCCTCAAGGAAGCGGAGGGCCAGTTGAAGAACAAGAAGGTCTTTCTGCAATCCCTTGGCAAAGCCAGTCACGTTTTAGCCGCTCTCATGAAGTTGGCTGACCTTGCGTCTGACGTAAGTTTCTTGGACTTTTCTGAGTCATCGTATGCTCACAATCGTCACAGGTGCATCCGGCCGTCAAGGTTGCTGTTAAAGTTGTCAATGCTTTGTACGAGGTGACGTGGTCTACGAATTTCTCATCGCGTATATTAACTTCTCTTTCAGAAATGCAAATCTCAACAGGACTGTCACGATACGGCTGTTGACCTTATGAGTGACTTGGTTTCATTCATGCCATTCGTCAAGGATGTCTCGCCTGATGTCGTGAGGAATGACGGAACTAGACGGGTTATCAATGGGTTGATACAGTTATTCTGCGAGACCTCTAAGCTCATCATTGTATACTCGTCTAAGGGGTTTCTGGGTGAGTTCAGGCTCAAGTGCTGGCAGAAGCCTAGATGTTGAGTGTTCTTTTAGGTGACCTACTTTCTTCCCACGACGTCGAGATATCCTCAGCAAAGGATGAATTCAGGAAGCTGAAGGATACATATGATCGATGTGTTCAGATGGAAGTTTGGATGGCTGTAAACAGAATAGGTAATCCAATATGCAAAGTACGATACGGTATTGTTAATATTCAATTCACAGAGGACAAATCAGAGGACATCCAGCTCCAGCGCTTGCATCCCGTTGAGAAAGCGTTTTATGATTTGGAAGGAATGTGTCTTGGAGGGACGAGGGAGTCAGTTTTTGAGCTGGTCAGGGAATGGGTGGACTCAGACTCTAAGCTGTTCTGGCTGTATGGCGTGGCAGGATCTGGGAAGAGCTCTATTGCACACTCGGTTGCCCATATGTTTGAGCAACGTCTGTTTGGGTGTTTCTTCTGTAAGAGGGATGATCCGGAATGCCGTAGCCAGAGGAAGGTGTTCCCTACGCTGGCATATCACTTTTCGAAGTGGCACAAAATATACCGTTCAGACGTCCTGTCCGTCATTGAAGGGAAGGATGAGCCAAAGCTGTCGCAAGGGTTGCAGTGGCAATTTGAGCTGCTAATCAAGCAGCCTCTCGAGTCGATGTCTGACGCTTCAGATCTTCCACTGAAGCCTCTGATTGTTGTTGTTGATGCTCTTGATGAATGTGATGGTGAACCAGACTCTGAGCTACAAATTGCCGAATTTCTTGTCAAACTGGCCGTTGTTGTTCCTTGGCTCAAAGTTTTCGTTACTAGCAGACCTCTTCCTAGGTTTCCGCAAATATTTTCTGGATGCAAAACTCTTAGCATTAGCAGTGAGATTGACAGCAATCAGGTGCAAGATGATATCCTGAAGTACACAAGACACCTTGCGAGAAAGTTCAGTGTTCAAATTAGAGAGGATCAGATTGAAGCACTCGTCGCAAAGGCATCAGGACTCTTTATTTGGACTAGCACTATCTTTAGATACATCGGAAAACAGCTTGATGTACAAGGAGCAATCAGAGACATATTGTCATCATCCTCAGTAGGACAGGAGGCTGCTCTAGTCAGGATGTATACCACTGTTCTTGACAGTGTATCTGTAGGGCCAAAGAATACTGAGATTATCAGAACTGTCCTTGGCATTATTGCCTGTACAGCCAAATATAAACCTCTTCCAGAAAGTGCATTTGTTCACTTCTTTTCTAGTCAAGGACAAACCTTTAGTCTGGATACTCTAATTGCTGTCATTAACAAATTGCAATCAGTTCTTTATAGAGATGGCTCAAAGAATGGTGCAATCAGAGTTTTCCACCCATCCTTCCTTGACTTCATCAATGAGCAATCACACTCCAAAGTGTATTGGGTTGATCCAGCTTCTATAAACTCCATGATGGCTACAAGATGCTTGCAGATTATGATAAAAGACCTAAGGTTTAACAGTTGCAAACTGGAGTCATCAAGCATCCCAAATGACCAAGTTACAGATCTTGACAAAAGGATATCTGAAAATGTTCCATCTCATCTCCAATATAGCTGTCTGTACTGGATGGACCATATCATTAATTCTGGCCCATCTGTGGACTCACAGCTGATGGAAGATCTGCTTCAGAAATTTATATGCTGTCCAAAAATACTTTACTGGCTGGAGTGTTTGAGTACCCTCAAGCAATTGAAATTAGGTATTGACAGTTTAATACTTTGTTCCAAATACTCTGAGGTAAGCTTCCAACATTTGGTAAAAACAAACTGTATACTTACATTGATTCTTAAGTCACCTGATCAAGTTTCTGCAGTCTGTAAAGACTTGGTCAGGCTGGTATCAGGATATTATGCAGCAGCCACTGTCTGTACACCCCAACTTTATATCTCAGCCTTATCTTGGGCACCTTCTGAAAGTACAATAGCAGAGGTGTTGTATCCATATTTCCTGAATCAGCCTCAAATAGGATTGGGAAAGGAAAAGAAGTGGAAAAGGGTCTTGTCAATAATAAATGTAGGGGAACCAATAGATTCCATTGCCTACTCATCTGATGGAAGACACATTGTGTCTGGTTCAAAAACTTTGAGGGTCTGGGATGCACAGACTGGGGAACCAGTGGGAGAGCCTCTCACAGGTCACTCTTGGTCTGTCATGTCTGTTGCCTACTCACCTGATGGGGAGCAAATTGTGTCAGGCTCACGTGATTTCACCCTGAGAACCTGGGACTCACAGACCAGGAGTCCTGTGAAAGAGCTCCTCATAGATCATTCTTCATCTGTCATCTCTGTTTCCTATTCACCTGATGGGAGGTATATTGTGTTTGGCTCATTTAGAGACACCACCACAATCTTGAATGCACAGACTGGGGACTCTGTGGGAAATCCACTCACAGGTCACTCTGGGTCTGTTAGCTCTGTTGCTTACTCACCTGATGGGAGGCATATTGTCTCTGGATCATATGACAACACCCTGAGGATATGGGATGCTAAGACTGGGGTTCCTGTGGGAGAGCCCCTCACAGGCCACTCTGAATGGGTCAAATCTGTTGCCTACTCACCTGATGGGAGGCACATTGTCTCTGGCTCAGATGACAACACCCTGAGGGTATGGGATGCACTGACTGGGGATCCTGTGGGAGAACCACTCACAGGTCACACTGATTGTGTCAGCTCTGTTGCCTACTCACCTGATGGGAAGCATGTTGCATCTGGCTCATATGATAATACCCTTAGGATCTGGGATGCACAGTCAGAGGAGCATACAGAAAGGCTTCTCATAGGTCATCCTGACTCTGTCAACTCTGTTTCTGACTCATTTGATGGGAATTCTGTTGTGTCTGGTTTGGGTGACAATAGACTCAGTACCTGGGATACACAGACAGAGAGTTCTGTAAAGGAGTTTCTCCCAGGTCACTCTTCTGCTGTCAGATCTCTTGCCTACTCACCTGATGGGAGATACATTGTTTCTGGGTCAGATGACAAAACTCTCAGGATATGGAACACAGATACTGGGGAGCATGTGGGGAATCCACTCATAGGTCATTCTGGCTCTGTCAGATCTGTCACCTATTCACCTGATGGAAAGTACATTGTATCTGGGTCAGATGACAATAAACTTAAGATTTGGGACTCACAGACCAGAGATCCTGTAGGAGAGTTCCTCACAGGTCACTCAGGATCAGTCAGTGCTGTTTGTTACAATTTTCCTTTACTTTTCCCTTACTGCGCTGACTCACTTCCTCTTCGTCATCATCAGTCAGCACAACTCCCCCATTTCTCTGCCTTACTCATCCTTATTCGCCTTGCGCCTATAGACGCCATGATGATGCCTTATTGCACCATCATGACGTGCTTTGCTTACTGATCACCATACTTGTATTACCAAGGCCTTCCTTGAGTTTCCATGACCTTCTACAGTCTGGTAAAACATACCCAACCAAGTCGCTACAGTAGCAAACACATAGAGTAGCATATAAGCATGTAACTTCAGTAGCACAAGCCTTAAGCTTGTGCTCTTTGTTCATACAAGCCCATTATCTGCTACCACCAGTCTACTGTGTGCCATTGTGCCACTAGCCGCTTCGTCGTAACCCGACTCACCCCAGAAGCCTACCGCATCCACATCGTCGATCAGGAAGCCCCTCTCGTCGATCACCTTCGACTTACGACATCTAGGAAGCCCCGTTGCCGTAACCATCAAGCCTTGACGATCAGGAAGCACTGACGTCGATCACTGCGTAACCGTTGAGCTTAACACTGTTGCTTACTCACCTGATGGGAAGCACATTGCATCTAGCTCATATGATAATACCCTCAGGATCTTGTTAAGCTCAACGGTTACGTGGTGATCGACGTTGGGGCTTCCTGATCATTGGGGCTGGTAGTATGGCAACGGGGCTTCCTAGATGTCATAAGTCGAAGATGATCATCGGTGGGGCTTCCTGATCGACGATGTGGACGCGGTATGCTTCCTTTAGCGAGTCGGGTTACAACAAAGCAGCTAGTGGTACACTAGGCACACAGTGGACTGGTGGTAGCAGATAATGGGCTTGTATGAACAAAGAGCACAAGCTTAAGGCTTGTGCTACTGAAGTTACATGCTTATATGCTACTCTATGTGTTTGCTACTGTAGCGACTTGGTTAGGTATGTTTACCAGACTTAGGAAGGTCATGGAAGCTCAAGGAAGGCCTTGGTAATACAAGTATGATGATCAGTAAGCAAAGCACGTCATGATGGTGCAATAAGGCGTCATCATGGCGTCTATAGGCGCAAGGTGAATAAGGATGAGTAAGGCAGAGAAATGGGGGAGTTGCGCTGACTGATGATGACGAAGAGGAAGTGAGTCAGTGCAGTAGGGGAAAAGTAATGGAAAATTGTAACAGATCTGGAATATTGAGTCAGTTCAGTCTGGTGCTCATGGGCAACCAATCAGTGAAGTTTTATTTGCTGATGGCTGGTTCAGGGATCAGTCTGATGGGCTCCTACTCTGGTTACCCCATGAATATCATGGTGGGAATGGGGCAAGACTACTTGATATGTCTATAATGTGCCTTCCCCATAATGCCAATGCCTGTCCTGTAAGGGTTGACTGGAAAAGGTTGTTCCAATATAGTGGTCCATCTTGGGCTAATATCACCAAGAACTCAGACTGATATTATTTTCAATTTCAAACTTTTTACAGTTTGCTGGCTGGTTTTTCTGTGTAATGATTTCAAGTTTGTGTAAATTGATTAAAGATGCATACTGTAGTAAAAGTTAATAAAAGTTTGTAAGCAAATGTTTTCTACTTTTGTAAATGCCTGCTCTCCTCCCCAAGAAAATATTGTTGCAGATGTACAACCTGTTAAGCTCAATGGTTATGCGGTGATCGACGTCGGGGCTTCCTGATCATCGAGGCTGGAGGGTATGACAATGGGGCTTCCTAGATGTTGTAAATCGAAGGTGATCGTCGTCGGGGCTTCCTGATCAATGATAAGATACGGTGGGCTTCTTCTTAACAGAGTTGGGTTACGATGAAGCGACTAGTGGCTCGGCGGCACACACAAGACTGGTGGTAGCAGATAATGGGCTTGTATGAACAAAGAGCACAAGCTTAGGACTTGTGCTACTGAAGTTACATGCTTATATGCTACCCTATGTGTTTGCTACTGTAGCGACTTGGTTAGGTGTGTTTACCAGACTATGGAAAGTCAAGGAAACTCAAGGAAGGCCTTGGTAATACAAGTACGGTGATCAGTAAGCAAAGCACATCATGGTGATGCCATAAGGTGTCATCATGGCATCTTATGGTGTAAGGCGAATAAGGATGAGTAAGGAAGGGAAATGGGGGAGTTGCGCTGACTGATGATGATGAAGAGGGAATGAGTCAGCGCAATAGGGGAAAGTAAAGGAGAATTATAACACAACCCCTCTTGTTGTGATTAGCAAATTGGCCCACCCACTTGGCTAATAGATAAAAGTATATAAGTCTACTGATTAGGTAAGGCTTAATAAGTGATCAACAGGATAAGTTGGATCAACTGGTAAATAAATAAGACTGGAGGTGATAATTGAGCAAGGGTTTCCCCAAGGACTAGTGTTACAAATTTCCTTTACTCATTGCATCTATCAGCATTAGTCATCTTCACTGACTGATTTACCTTGTACACTGACTGATCCTAACCTCCTGATCAGTCAGATTCTTCTATTGGTTTCTATTCCTTTCCATGCTGATGGACCTTTGTCTTCACTCAGTCAGCCTTCCACCTTGTTCCATAAGTTTCTACACATGTATATAAGGACTTGCTTTCAGAGCACTAAGCCTTAAGCTTGTGCTCTTTGTTCAATAGAGCCTACTCATTCACTATCTCCTCTGTGGGATATTAAGTCACCAGCCACTGGTCCAACAGTCTACTAGTCCTTGGGGAAACCCTTGCTCAGTTGTTGTCTCATCTCTACCTTGTTTCCACTCAGTTGATCCTCATCAATCACTTATTAAGCCTTACCTAATCGGTAGGCTTAACAATAACATTGTATTCAGATAGAAGTTGATTCCATCAAGATTGCTGAGGAGTTAAGCATCTGGCAGCTCTAAAGTATGACAGATTTTTGTGATTGCACCATATGGTTGTGGTATGAGGTGATCCAAGGAGATAGTGATTCCATGCTGTGAGAGCTTGGATAATCCCAAGGGGTTCTCTGTAAGCCTAGGGGCTCACCACAATCACCCAACGCATACCTGACATGGCCGCTCCGCCCCGCTTGGCAGAGCCGATGCACAGGAACACTGCTTGACACTGCCACATCCCGACAGGCAGCGTCTATCAGCTGATGTGTGGGAAGCTGCTCCAACCTGACAGGCGGTACCGATACACATGTCATACTTGGCACGTGACCAGTCGGACTCGTCGGCTTGGCACGGGAAGGATCGGAATTGGTGTGGACTGTACAGAACCATCATTACATAATTTTCCTGCTATTCCTGTCCGCTTTCCATACCTTTGTTGCCTCAGTCTATCTGACAACAACAAAGGTGAGTAGTATTAGCATGGAATGTATGTAGTCTATCTGACAGCAACAAAGACACCTTTGTCCTTTCTGTCTTAGGCTGAACTTCAGTGTCGCCAACCCCCGGTTGGCTTCCATTCTCTGTCATAAACTTCATATTGCTGTTGTGCATGACCAAGTGATTCAGAAATGAATCCACAGGGTTGGAGATCGCCATTACTATTAGCTTGGAGTAATGTTCCACCTGTAGCAACTTTAGATGCATCTGTCTTGATAACAAAGGGTTTGGATGGATCAGGGATCAGGATGGTGGATTGGGACAAAAATTGCTTTTTTAACTGTGCAAATGCCTGTTGTCGAATTGGAGTCCATTGCCATGGAGTCTCCTTCCATGTTAACTTGTGTAAGGGGTGTGTAATTTCCGAAAAATTTGGAACAAAGTATCTATAGAAATTGCAAAATCCAAGGAAACCTTGCAATTGTTTGACCATTTTTGGTGTAGGCCAGTCAACAATTCCAGCAAGTTTGGTAGGATTGGTGGAGATAGTATCAGGGCATATAATAACACTGAGAAATTCAACTTCTTTGACTTTGAAAAGGCATTTTTCCAGTTTGCAATAGAGATCATTATCTTTGAGTATCTGTTAAGCCTACTGATTAGGTAAGGCTTAATAAGCAATCAATGAGGATTGACTGAGTAAGACAAGGTAGAGACAAGATGACAATTGAGCAAGGGTTTCCCCAAGGACTAGTAGACTGGTAGACTGGTGACTGGTGACTTAGTATCCCACAGAGGAGATAGTGAACGAGTAGGCTCTATTGAACAAAGAGCACAAGCTTAAGGCTTAGTGCTCTGAAAGTGAGTCCTTATATACATGCATAGAACACTATGGAACAAGGTGGAAGGCTGACTGAGCGGAGACAAGGATCAGTCAGCATGGAAAGGGATAGAAGCTAATAGAAGAGTCTGACTGATCATGGGGCTAGGATCAGTCAGCGTACAAAGTGGATTAGTCAGCAGAGATGACTAATGTTGATAAAAGCGATGAGTAAGGGAAATTTGTAACATTACCTCCCCTTTTAGGGATGATATTTCATCACAAATATCAAGAAAAATAAAGAAAAAGAAGGGAAAAGTAAAAGAAACATGGTAAGCCCAATAGGTGTGAAGTTAACACACATAAGAGTGTGAGGGAATAGCATTCCCCCAAAGTGGGTATACACCAAGAATGTGATAGAACATTTTACAAGTACATACTGAATCAAGACAGTTGTCATGGGCAAATAAAAGGAGTTTAAAGGACAGTTGGGAAAAGTGGGTGCAGAAGGAGAGAAGAAAGCACACTGATCATGATAGTTTTACATCATTCCAGACATTAGAGAGAGTTAACCCATCTTAGTCAATTGGCATAGTCTGAATTGTATCCATCAGTGACATTACCAAAGAGGTGATCGGCCATTCCCAGATATGAGTAGACGGAGTTAGAGGCACCTGACTCCGGGGTACTTGGCATCTGTGGAATGTTTGTTGGGGGACAATGATCGATGGTGACACATCCAGTGGGGCTAGCAGAGACATACGGTGGGGGCGCAGAGTGGGGGTTTCGAATGGAGAGGATAATCTCCTCTGGAGTGTCCAATTCATGAACCAAGTTTGCAATTCACTCAGTGTGTTCCTCAGTGGTATGGGACCTGGGCATTTGGGTGTGAGACCCAGGCATTTGGAGAGGGTACATGCAGTGGAGAGCATTTATGACCTGTTCTGCACCTTCATGTCCAGGGAGGGCACGCTGCAATGGGAAGGATCCGGGTATCTGAGGAGAGGCTGTAATTGGGGAAGAATCAGCTGATGGCAGGGTCAAAGTGATTGGAGGTGGAACAGGGTGTATGTTAAGCTCAACGGTTATGCGGTGATCAACATCGGGGCTTCCTGATTGTTGGGGCTGGTAGTATGGCAACAGGGCTTCCTAGATGTCGTAAGTCGAAGATGATCGTCAGTGGGGCTTCCTGATCGATGATGTGGACGCAGTATGCTTCCTTTAGCGAGTCGGGTTACGACAAAGCAACTAGTGGCACACTAGGCACACAGTAGACTGGTGGTAGCAGATAATGGGCTTGTATGAACAAAGAGCACAAGCTTAGGACTTGTGCTACTGAAGTTTACATGCTTATATGCTACTCTATGTGTTTGTTACTGTAGCGACTTGGTTAGGTATGTTTACCAGACTTAGGAAGGTCATGGAAACTCAAGGAAGGCCTTGGTAATACAAGTACGATGATCAGTAAGCAAAGCACGTCATGATGGTGCAATAAGGCGTCATCATGGCGTCTATAGGCGCAAGGCGAATAAGGATGAGTAAGGCAGAGAAATGGGGGAGTTGTGCTGACTGATGATGACGAAGAGGAAGTGAGTCAGCGCAGTAGGGGAAAAGTAAAGGAAAATTGTAACAGAATCTAACAGTCTTGTCAGGTTGGTGTCCTGGGTCAGTTGATGAACTTGTGTCAGCGGACCTGGGGTTGTTGGATTTGGAGAGGAAGCAGAGGGGATATGGATTGGCGGTTGGCAATAGTGGGGAAACAGAGACAAGATGTTGGCGGAGTAGGACGAGGGTGAGTAACGAGGTTGATGGTGTAGATGAGGACAATGATACCTCTGGGGATGACGATGGCAAGGTACCAGAGGTGATTGTGGTGGGTGATGTGGGCGGTGATCATATGAGGGGTGGAGTGGATGAACATTTAGGTGATTTTTTTGAGGGTTTTATACATTTCTAAGATGTCAGTGGCATGTGAAAGGTCTTTTTCGGATAGCCACTGGTTTTCGGAAGATGGATAGCCGGTCCACTTGACTAGGAAACGCTGTCTGTTTCCGGTGCCTCTGTGGGAGACGATAGCCTCGATTTCATATTCCTGCTGGTCTTCGATCAGGTCAGGTGGTGGTTGACTGAATGGTGGTCCATGTGCCTCGGTCTCTGAGTAAGCCAAAAGAAGTGAGGCATGGAAAATGGGGTGGATGCACCATGTGTCTGGCAACTTGAGGCAGTAGTTCAGGGGTGATAGTACCTGAACTATGGGGAATGGTCCCTCCCATTTAGGTGACAATTTGCGGGAGCGGTTGGGAAAATGCAAATTGGTGGCTTCTAACCAAACCTTGTCACTGAGTTTGAATGGTTTGAAGCCTCATGCTCCAAAACATGCCATATGGGCGCAGGCTAGGTCATGGGCGGTGAGCGCTTCTTTTCTGATGGAGGTGAGAAGGTGCAGGTGCTGTGAGAGAGACGGGAGGTCGGTATCTTCTATCACCGAGGGGATGGGTATAGGGTTGTACCCAAGCATGATGGTGAATGGTGAGGTCTTGGTAACTGAATGGGTCTGGATATTATGTGAGAATTCCAGATCCATAAGTGAGTCAGCCCAAGAGTGAGGGGATGTGCTGCAATAAATGCGCAGATAAGCCTCGACCTCTTGATTGGCGCGTTCTGTTTGTCCGTCCGTTTGGGGGTGATATGCCATTGACAGTTTAGATTTAATTCCAAGGCATTTGCACAATGTCTGGAATACCTGAGATGCAAATTGGGGTCCCTGATCAGAAATAATGTGTTTGGGGAGTCCAAAGCGCCAATAGATGTTGTCGTGGTAACACTTTGCCGTTCCAAGGGCATTGATCGTCTTATGGCAGGGAGTAAGGATTATTCCTTTTGAGGTATCATGGTCCACTACTACCATTATGGAATCATATCCATGTGATGCAGGTAGATCGGTAATGAAGTCCATGGATACCGATTGAAATGGCAGCATCGAAGCATCCGCAGGGATCGGAAGAAGGGGCGGCTTTGTCGGGTGCATGTTGATTTTCATCTGTTGGCATGCCACACATCCTTTGACATAATTTCCCACAAAGACAGTTAAGCCTGGCCACCAATAGTGTTGTTGCACTAATTGAGAGGTTTTGAATACCCCGGGGTGGCCAAAGGACGGGAGATCATGGAACATCTGTAAGATCTCGTGTTTGATGTCCGCATTGTCTGGTACATAAACTCGTTTCTGATAACAGAGGAGACCTGAATCGACGGTCCAGTCATCGAGAGAGAAGCGGAAAGGGGACAGGATCTTTAGTGTTTGCGCATCCTGTATCGTTTTTGCAAATGAATCGCTTTCCTGTGAGTCTCGAATCCAGTTCATGAGGTTGATATTGATTGTGCCAATAAACAGTGTGTCGGGTAACATAATGCATTCTTCTAGTGGTTCTTTGCCATGATCAGGGCATCTAGATAGTGCATCAGCGCCGGGAATGGACTTCCCTGGGCGATGGGTGATTACGCAATTGAACTGGGAAAGGAAAAGATTCCAATGCGATTGTCTGGGAGTTAGGCGGTGTTCTGAACAGAAATATGACAGGTTTTTGTGGTCACACCAGATCATGGTTGTATGCAGATTTCCAAGTAAATAGTGGCGCCAGGCCTCGAGGCCATGTATTATGCCTAGAAGTTCTCTGTCGTAAACCTCGTAATGCTGTTGGGCAGGTCCAAACGTTTCCGAAATATATCCGCAGGGTTGTAAATCACCGTTAGAGTTTGCCTGGTAGAGGACCGCACCTGAAGCAACTTTAGAGGCGTCGGTTTCTAGAATAAAGGGTTTGGCGGGGTCGGGCACAAGTAAGGCCAGTTTGTCTAGAAAGAGTGTTTTGAGTTTCGTAAATGCTTGGTCTTGTTCAGGTGTCCATTTCCATGGTTCATTGGTGTGGGTGAGTTCGTTAAGCGGATATATGATGTCTGAGAAGCTGGGGATAAAGTGTCTGTAATAATTACAGAATCCCATAAAGCTTCAAAGCTGTTTAACAGTGCGTGGGGTGGGCCAATCAGCAATGCTGGCCAGTTTGACCAGGTCCATATGAATATTGTCTGGGGTGATAATCATTCCCAGGAATTTGATGTGTTGTATCCTGAATAGGCATTTCTCCAGTTTACAATAAAGATCATTTGCGGTGCAGAGATCCAGAACTCGGCACGTGCGTTGGTGAAGTTCTTCCATTGAGTTCGCTGGGATGAGTACATCATCCATGTAGATCATGGTTCCATCTTCAAGAATCACAAAGCGGAAAGTGTCATCCATGAAGGCCTGGAAAGTGGCCGGTGAGTTGCATAAGCTGAAAAACATGACAGTAGGTTCAAATAATCCTCGAGGAGTTTTAAAAGTGGCTTTCCATTGGTTGCCATCTTTTATCCAAATGTTATTATAGCCTGAGCAGAGATCAAGTTTCGTAAAATACTTGACTCCCTTGAGTTTGTTCATGAGATCGCTGATCAGGGGTAGTGGGTACATGTTCTTAATGGTTCCCTCATTAAGGGCTTGATAATCTTGGCATCCACACAGGCTGGTATCCTTCTTCCCGACAAAGAAGAAAGGAGATGCCATGGGAGACTTAGAGGGACGGATATATCCTTTGCACAGATTTTCGTCTAGGAATTCATCAAGTGCTGTCAGTTCTTTAGGTGCCAATGGGTAGATTTTACAGTCGCGTGGTAAGAAATCAGGTTTGAGATCAATAGCATGGTCATATGGCCTGGAGATCAGGAATCGTTCCATGGATTTTTTGCAGAAAATGTCAAGGTATCAGTGATATTCAGGTGGAACCATTTGTTCCACAGGTTTAGTTTCTTTGACCTGTTCCTGAGTGAGAGTGGTAGCAGTGGTGACTTTTGCAATAGAGAGAGTGCCTTTATTCCAATCAATGACTGGGTTATGGTTCTTTAACCACGGTAGGCCAAGGATTACGTCTTCCTTTCCTAAGGATGTTATGAGTAGCTTTAAGGGGAGTGATTTCCCTTCAATGCGAGCCAATCGCCAAGTGTATTTGGTGATGGTTCCATGTTCGTTGTTGGAGCCATCTGCATTAAGAATGGTAATGGGGCGGGCAAGCGTTTGCATTGGTATGCGATGCTTGATGACAAATTTTGCATCGATAAACTGGCCTTCAGCGCCAGAGTCGATGAGCGCCTTGGTGGGGATGGTTTGGTCATACACAATCATAGAAATTGGGATCTTCATTGCAGGGAGTGAAGGATTGGAATTTACAATTGGAGACATGGTAACAGGAAGACTTAATGTCTGTCTAAGCTTCCTCTTTAAAAACCCTGCTTGTCCAGGATGTCAAAGATCTCATCTTTCTTCGTCTCGTCAAAGTGACTGAGCAGGTTACAGATGCTCGCAGCGATGTGCTTGGGAGAGGTGTTCTCTGGATTTGGTTCAGGTGTCTCGATGATGGGAAAGGCGTTGTCAATGGTGCGGACCATGCGCTGTTGGCTGGGTCCCTGCTGGTACTTGGTGCAATCGCAAGCATTGTGGCCCTTTTCTCTACAGGCGAGACAACATCCTTCATGCATGCATTTGGCACATTCCTCCTCAGAGAGGTGTGGTGGTCGATTGGTGGCTGTAACCTGTGTACCACGCTGGTTAGACTGGTATGGGTGGCACTGCTGGTTGTTCCCGAGGTTATGGAAATGGTTTTCTTGTTTAATGGGAGCTTGTCCCGGGCCACAAAGGGCCTTGAGTCGCTGGTAGACAGCATCCTGCTTGGAGGCCTCGTGGTACCATTCCTCAATGGTGGTGGGTTGTTTGGCATTGGATAACATGCATGCCAGGAGGCCATGTTTGAGGCCTTTCTCGTAGATGGGAATGAGGTTGTTGTCCCCAGACATGCCTGCTCGGGTTATGAGAGACTGGAACTGGCTGTTGTAGTCGTCGGCCGATCCTGTCTGTTGGAGCATCATAATCTCCTGAGAGGCTTCGGCAATGTCATCGGTGGTGATGAAGGTGTTACAAAAGTTGCATTTAAAGTCACCCCACATTCCATATCCTATGAGTGTGGTGAGGGCTTTGCCACTTGGGTCTTTAGCAAAGGCCGAGGCGAGCATTTCTCAGTTGATGGCCCAATCTCCTGCAGTCCCTGTCTGCATATAGGAGAGGATGAAGTTGATTTTCAACTCATCAGAGGTGTATATGTGACAGTTGATATGGAGGTACACCTTGCAGCTTGAGAGGAAGCATCTGGCGTACTTGCGGTCCCCATTGAATGTGTTGGGCCATGCAAGGTTGATCTCCTTGGGTGCTGGAGCAGTGGTCGACATTTGGGGAGGTGGTGTCTGGGTCTTTGGGAAGAGTAGACGGTAGTCAGGTATGTTTTGTGTGAAGGTAATGCATGCGTCATCAGCGTCGTTGGCTTTGGACCACTGAAATTCTCCGTTTAGGTTCTGTAACCATGAGTAATAGTCGTAGTCATTCGAGTTGGTCTGTTTTTTTTTAAAGCACTTGAGGGTGTGGTCCCAGGTACCTCCAACGATGGGGTAGGTGGGCTGCAGGATGGCAAGTTTTGACAGGTTGGGCAGAGGGTTGGTGCTTGGATGTTGGGTACGTCAGCAAAAAATTTGGGAAAGCTTGTGCTAGTGTTAAGCTCAACAGTTATGCGGTGATCGACGTCGGGGCTTCCTGATTGTCGGGACTGGTAGTACGGCAACAGGGGTTCCTAGATGTCGTAAGTCAAGGGTGATTGGCGATGGGGATTCCTGATCGGCAATGTGGACACGGTAGGCTTCTTAGAGGAGTCAGGTTACGACGAAGTGCCAGATGGTGAGGTAGAGCACACAGAGGGCACTGAGGCACATATAATGGGCTTGTATGAACAAAGAGCACAAGCTTAGGGCTTGTGCAGTCTACGTTACATGCTTATATGCTACTCTATGTGTTTGCTACTGTAGGGTCATGTGTAGGGTCGTTTACATGGCTAAGGAAGGTTATGAAAACCCAAGGAAGGTCTTGGTAATACACGTTGAGGTATCAGTAAGCAATGCACGCCATAGTGATGCGATAAGGTGTCATCATGGCATCTTATGGCACAAGGCAAATAAGGAATGAGTAAGGAAGGGAAATGGGGGAGTTGCACTGACTAGTGATAACGAAGAGGGAATGAGTCAGTGCAATAAGGGGAAAGTAAAGGAAAATTGTAACACCCATTGCAAACAAATCCCATTTGCCATCACTCAACCCCTGCCCCCAACTGGAACACATGCTGGGAATGCCAATCCCCAGATCACCACAAATGACACTGCCCACAGTACATCTGCCCACACTGCAACACAGCTGCACCTGGTCACTGGCAATCTGAATGCCCTGAATGTATACACCCTGTTCCACCCCCAGTCACTTTGTCTTCCTCCTCAGCAAACTCATCCCCAACCTCAGGCCCCCCTTGTTTACCTGGTTCATTCCCATCCCAACAGGCCCTCCCTGGCCATGAAGGAACGGACCAGGTCGTAAATGCACTTCATCATATGTATCCTCTCAGAATGCCTGGTTCCTATACCACTGAGGAATGTGTGGAGCAAATTGCAAATTTGGTATGCAAGCTGGACACTCCAGAGGAGATTATCCTATCCATTCGAAACCCACCATCCACACTGCCACCATATGTCTCTGTCAGCCCCACTGGACACATTACCATGGATCATCGCCCCCCCACAATGCTGGGTACCCCCAAGTCAGGTGCTTTGCAATCCATCTACTCATACCCGGGAATGGCCAATCACTTATTTGGTAATGTCACCAATGGGTATAATTCAGACTATGCAGATTGACTAAGGTGGATCAATTCCCTCTAATGTCTGAAATGATGTAAAACTATCATGATTAGTGCGCTTTCCTTTCTCTTTCTGTGCCCACTTTTCCCAATCATCCTTTAAACCCTTTTATTTGCCCATGACAACTGTCTCAATTCAGTATGTACTTGTAACATGTTCCATCACATTCTTGATGTATACCTGCTTTGGGGGAATGCTATTCCCTCACACTCTTATGTGTGTTAACTTCACACCTATTGGGCTTACCATGTCTTTTTTACTTTCCTTTTTCTTCTTTATTTTTTCTCAATATTTGCAATGAAATATCATCCCTGGAAGGGGAGGTAATATTACAAATTTCCCTTACTCATCGCCTTTATCAGCATTAGTTATCTTTGCTGACTAATTCTATTTGTATGCTGACTGATCCTAGTCTCATGATCAGTCAGACTCTTCTACCAGTTTCTATTCCCTTCCATGCTGACTGACCTTTTTCTTTGCTCAGTCAGCATTCCATCATGTTCCATAGGCTTCTACTCATGTATATAAGGACTTGCTTTCAGAGCACTAAGCCTTAAGCTTGTGCTCTTTGTTCAATAGAGCCTACTCATTCACTATCTCCTCTGCAGGATATTAAGTCACCAGTCACCAGTCCACCAGTCTACTAGTCCTTGGGGAAACCCTGACTCAATTATTGTCTTGTCTCTACCTTGTTCCCATTTGATTGATCCCTGTCAATTGCTTATTAAGCCTTACCTAACCAGTAGGCTTGATACTTTGAATCACTGGGTGATTAACCTGGGTGTGTGGGCCATCTGAATCCAGTGCCTACAGTGGGCCACAAGCATTAATATACCTAGTTGAGCAAGGGCCAGGTACATTCTCATGGGGGGGGCTGCACAGCATCAAGCTACTGATAACTAATCTAGCTTTTTGAGAGCCCCTAACTGTTAGTAAATTGATGAAAATTGTGGTTGCTAGATTGACAGATTAGCAAGATCAACATGGAGAGACCCGTAAACGTAATTGACACCAGGGGATTATGTCAGAGATGTAAAGATGCAAATCTAATTAGCTGGAAGGTATTTAACATGGCATGTGCCATGATAGGAGCAAATGCAGGATATGACAACTGTCAAATTATATTTGATCATACTACAAAGGAAGTACCAGTCATGGAAAGATATGAAGTTATAATTGAACATAGAGCAACCATGTTCTCTTATCAACTAAACAAGTATGTAGTAAACACTTATGTCAGAACTAGGATATGTAATCAGCCACATGATAACTTATGTTATCAAAGAGCAGTGGTAGCACAAACTGATTATGTGGGTAACACCCACCAAATAGTTCATAATGTAAATAAACAACTATGAGAACAAATGTTTGCATACATGAACAACTTCATAGCCAAAGGACATACAACAGTAGATTGAAGAGAACCAATTGGACAGGAAGCAATAGCCACAGACAGAGAGATAGTCATGTGCTGGTTTAATGAGGAACCATCATATTGAGTACCACCTGGCTACAGCAGGATCACCAATTTCAGGAACATGGGACCTGAAGAGCTCTTTATGCTAATAGACAATAGGACACCAGAAGAGACCCCTGCATTAGGATTAATAAATCTCTAAGACACATCAATGGTAGAACATCTCAGTCATCTCAAATAGTAAACAGCATTAAGCCACAAGAAGATAAGATCAAGAAGGCAAGCATAAGTGCTGAGCCACACAAGTATATCTAAGCATATGGTTATAATAATTAACCAATGGGAGCATGGTGATCAATTGAAGACATAATTGATGGGAGCCAAGTATAGCACATTGCACAGGAGAATCAATTAGGAAACTAGGAGAAGCATCATAGGTACTGTATAGTAAGTATCCAAGACTGGTTACCTCAGATATTATACTGTATGACTTGATGAAAACTAGGGGAAGGTTCTAGCATAAGATAAAGATAGCATGGTAGGCTGTAGAACATACTGGAATAGACTGTTGACTCATAAAACACTTAGTAATAGTAAAACACATGTACAAGCACATACTGGAATGTTCCTATAACTTATAAATTGATAGTAGTATGTAGTGGTACATACTAGAATGTAGTAAATAGGCTACAACATGTAGGGTATAAAAGCCCAACATAAAATTGTGGTAAAAAGCAGTTTAATTCACTCTTGTCTCTTACCACCATCATCAGCTCTAACACTCTAGCAAGTGAAGGGTACTAAAGCCTACCCTAAACTAACCAGTAAATTGTGTGAATCTGTTATCACTTGTTTCTAACCCTTAACCAGGGAGCAAATCTAACACTAACCAGATAACTGGAGGGCTTCGCCCCCCCAATAACTTGACATAAGCACCCTTGTTGTTGACACTGCCCATGCTCATAGGTCCCCAAGCAGAAAGGATGAAGGGCCATGAGCCAACAGTGACAGTGCCACCTGTTAGAAATCTTGGGGTGTGCCATTGCAGCACAGGTCAGTCCTCATCAATAAACAAATTCTTCGTGGCTGTTTCCAACCAAGAGCATACATGGAGCTAACTACGAGTAAAACTTCACAGAGCGTGAGACGTAAGTACCAAATGTAGTCGCATAGTCAAGATTACCAAATCATAATTCCAACACCACCGCAGATGAGGATCTGCACGCCCTCTGCAAACTGCCTCAGAACAGCTGTAAAGTAGAAATGAAAGAAGTCAGATACTGGAAGGTAGCGTGCGGGAGAGACGACAACGTACACGTGCAGTTGAAGCAGCAACTTAAACGGGCGCATAATAACATATTATAAGCGCTGTCCCCTTTGTGCTGCTCATCGCTGTTATCGGTAATCGGCCGTATCTCAAAGAACTCGCGTGGACTCATCCTGCCTGCCCTAAGCCGCCGCAATTGATATAAACGAGCAGCACGATACCATGACGAAGAGGACCTTTGATTTGACAAAACAGCCCTAGTGTAGACGAGGATGTTGTCTTTTCAAACGATATTAATGTCGTTGTGCGTCTCGTCTGAGAACGCGTCGATCTTCACGTGCGTTGAGAAGTTGGTCCGCGCAGAAGGCGAGGTACTCGACTAGAGACCCAGCAGTTCCGTGATGCACGCGGTCGAAGTGCAGGCAACGCAAAACGCCAGATTGGGAAACCGACGGCTCGAGACAGCGACGATGACCACAGAAACACGCATCCTCGGTCGCGAGCAGGTAGGAACTGCCGATACGAGCTTCCAAATTTGAATCCTGCTCTTACGTGCAAGTTTGCTCGTCTAGACACGTCTCACGCGGACTATGACTCAACAAGGGAGGCGAGCACGCAGGGCCCACGGGCAAACGCTCCGTCTTCGAACTCATGCGACTCATGAGGGGGTGCTCGGATGGCGGGATATTTTCTCCATCGTTGTCTCTGTTATCGCGAGATAAAGGTCGAAGGGACTTTCCGTGACGGTGCGACGAGTATTCCCTACCACGGTTTCTTCCAAGCACCATCGCGACCTCGTTCGCACACTGATCCACTAACCACTTCCCTATCTCCGCGTCGGAGTACGCCCAAGAAAACGCGCTAAGGCGGCGATTGTCGGGGAGCTTCTCATTGCGCGGCCTCGAACCAACACCGGAGACAGGACCGTCCATATCTTATTCCTCTAACGCCAAGCCGCCGTGACACGCTCCACCAGTCCAGGTCGGCTTGCATGATCGCTCACTTGGGAGAACGCAGCACTTGTTGTACAGATGCCTTTCGATCCGGGTGACACGGAGGACGGTCAAGCTCCTCGCTATGACGAGCAACAAGGTCATTTCAGGCGGGGACACGCCAGCGTCAGTTGTCGTTGGCCTTTGGCGTACAGACGGGATCGATGTGCGGTCGTATAAAGCGGGTTCGGTTCCCGAGCTTGGTGCGCTGATTATTCCGTCGGGCGCGCGAGGCGCCGTATGCTTCCCTACGGTCGATGATAATGTCCGACAAGTCCGCTGTTGTTCGGCTGCTACACGATATACGAGTCGAAGGGACTTCTTATGATAGATACACCAAGATACGGTAAGCGCACTTTATACCTAGCGTGATTCTGGCCACCCTAAACGACTACATCCGCTCTCCCTTATCACCGCTACACCGGCATACGCACACAAAGACATGCCAGGGTGCGGTCAGCAAGTCTGAGGTCAGAGGTCAGACCCGAGTGACTCGACCATAGAAATAAACTGCTTCAACTTTTTCTCACTTACTAAGCTTTACTCTATCCCTGTGAATTGTGGTAGGCATGTTTGAAGCCCGCTTTAATGTACCGTGTACTCCAGTGTTCTTCTCCGGGTGCCAGGTTCTCCAGGGGTTAAGGGCGAATGCATAGGCATAGTGACAGTACAGCCACGTAATTGGCTAACCGTCCACCCTCAAAAATTCTTGCGCATGGAGAGAAGCCAGTACATGCTGATGCTCGATCATGTACTCCGGATACGTCCATAGAACCAGAGCTTCATCAGGTGTGCAGCCTGCTCAACTTGGAGTCGTCCGAGCGCACCGGTGCGAAGACAAGCAGCTGCTGATTTGATGTACCTGGGAAGGTTGTCCGAAAAAAAAGTTCCCGTTTTCAAAGATGGAGGCAATGAGAGAAAGAGAAGATCAAAAAGGCACGAAGATCACAATCAAGGACACAGAAGGCGTCGGCATTCCCAGTATATGAATAGCTGCGAGAAGAGTCGGACATGGAAGAGCAACCAGGAGAGTCAAGGGCTCAAGTGCCGCAAGCGGCCATAGGCGGCGGCCACTGACCTGTTAAGGCATCGGCTATCAGCGGCGGTGTGTACATCACGTGCGCGGCCGTATGCTGAAGCTTCGACTTCAAGTTGTCGTTGTACTTTGTCTTCCGCACCGGGCTGAATGAACGCGACTATGAGGGAACAAACGAGCGACTGTCTTTGACTCCCAATGAAAAGCAAGAAAATGAAGAAAAAACAAAGGACGAAGGCATAATAGGGCAGTTGCTTCGACACGAAAGCGGGATCAGACAAGAATGGAGAGAAACACCGGAGCAGAGCCACTTCGGAACACTGGCAGCTTGTTGATAAGGCAGTCGACTGGATCACCCTCTATGCTGTTCCTTTTCCCTCGGAATATCAATGTCTACAAATACTACACCTACGCACCCGAAGCGGTCCCTTCCCCCGTCCTCGCTTTCCGATCTCCCTGGCCAAAGAAACGCAGGACACTCTCGCCTGCGATGTACGCCTCTACTTCTGCGGCACCGACTCCAACACCGCGTGGGCTCAAGCCCCTCCGCCTGCACTGCTCCGCGCTCTCTCTCCCCATTGGCACGGCACGCTCCGCTCCGCCCCCTCCGGCTCTCCGCCCGAGGCTGCTCTACACGAATGACGGCATGCCCATTCCCGTGCACGCGCTTGAACGCACACCTGCCTTCCTTGAGAAACGCGCATATCGCTCGAAGCCTTCTAGGGCTTGTGCACTCCCAGTGCGTCGCACCCGGCTCGAACGCTCGCCTCTGAACCCTTGCGTGGACCTCGATGACGAGAACAAGAGCAATGAAACTTACCTTCCCCCGCCCCGTCGCGGGTACGAGCCTCATATGTGTCTCCGCCGTGCGGCTCTTGAAGCATGTCTTCGCGCAACACCTGCTGGCTGCGCAGATCTCGCAACGTATGGTCGTGTGATGCGCTCGCGCCGTCTTGGCGTTGAGGCTGACATAGATACTATGGAAGGGGGAGAGAGGGAAATAGTACGGACAAGAACACGAGCGGGCGTACAGGATGCGCGAAGTGCTACGCGTGAGCTAGAGCGGCTCGTGTGCGGCGCCGACGACGATATGGACATGGACATGGACGTCGACATTGAATTAGATGGAGAGACGGTTACAGGAATAGAATCAATCGCATTCGACAACGACGAGGACGTGAGGAAGCAAGATGACTCAAAGGTCATCGTCCGAGACGTTGAGATGCATGAACCTACACCACCGCCAGTAATTCCCGCCCCCACCCGACTAAACTCCACTCCAGCGAACCCTCGGCGCCCGTCCATCCGTACTCGCAGCTTCACAACTCCCTCACCACGTCAGCGTACGCGCCCACACCCCCCACGCCGCACCCGCACACAACCATGGCCGCTCTCACCTATGGTTGGTCGAGTCGCCTTCCCCAGCACGACTCCACTCCCATACGCGCTTGCCTCACCCAGTTGGCACACTACCTACGCTAGCACAGGGCGTGCTGTACCCAGGTCCGTACCCACGGTGCAGGTGATTCCGCTCTCGGTATGCATGTACGCATGATCTGGCTCCCATTACTTCTTCGTTGTACGTCTTCCTTCTTTAAATTTGATTATGCGCACAACGTTGACTGAACTTTTTCTTTTTCTCCTTTAGCCATCCGCCCGTCCGCCCGTGGATTTTGTACTACCCCCTGACCCGACCACATTTGAAATTACGTACCTTATTCTTCGCATCTTCGCCTTCATCCTCTGTCCCTCGTCCCTCGTCCTTCATCCCCCGCCCTTGCTCCTTCACCTTCGCACTTTAGAAAATTTCCCCATACGTTTTTCGTTTCCGACGCGTCGTTAAGATGACGTCGCATACCGACATTGATGTTGATGTTGGCGCCGGTCCTTTCTGACACCGACGCTGACGCTGATGCTGATGGCGATGTCGATGTTGATGCAGGCCATCAGTAACCTTTGCTCCGTCTGGACACACCCGCCCATCCACACCTTCGCACGGCTACACACGCCGGGTTGGCCTCTCGTCTCTCCTTTTTTGCTTTCGTTTTTTATCCTTTCTCTCGTTTTCTTGGTTTGTTCGCTTTCGTTGTTCGTTCCTATGCCTCCCCTCTCCTCTTGGTCTCCATCAATCTTGCCGCGCCTCCGTCGCACTCATCTTGTACACGTATCCACACTCACATCGTACCTCCTCCGGATCTTCTCTCTTTTTCCTTCCGCCTCTCTTTCTCACTCACTCATTGGGTTTCTTCGATCATCGCAGGGACGGGTAAGAAGCTCGCGCCGGCCACGAAGCACCCCCCGGTGTCCTACTCTCACCTTACCATACGCTGTACCACTTTGTTGATGTTTTACCACGTACTTGTCACATAAATTCTGATGTCTTGACCCTTTGTCGATTCCCTCAAGTTGTGGGATTCTCAATCAGTGAATAATCGACCGGACCAAACGTACAAGTGATCGCACGGACGGACAAACTATAAATATCATCGAACGTACTAAGCTTACAGGGCATAGGACGAGCGCTTTAAATCATGGCCACGCGTACATCCTAACCAAAAAAAAAAGTGTTTTGATTCTTAAGTCAAACAATTCGAACGCCACGTTCGCTGCTTCAATGACTCGGAACCATTAACACTTACCACGATTATACCCGAGCCAAAATAGATTTGATCATAAATTTAAAATGACCCAGACAATGTACAGCGGCATGGCGCAGTGGTTTAGCGCGCAAGGCTCATAACCTTGAGGTCACTGGATCGATACCAGTTGTCGCTATAAATTTTGCTGTCCCATCTTTTTCTTCCTATTTTTTACTTTAATTTAATTTGTGCGCTAGTCGTTATCGTCAGCACGTTAGTACTTGTAACCGATTAGGAGTCTTGACTTCTTTTTTTTCTTCTCCTGAACTCCTAAGTCACCGAGCTCCTAAACCACGCCCTGGCACCGCCGGAATTATTAGGGCACTGGCATGCTTCTAAACTATCGCGACAAATTCTATTAAGACAATACATTTTACTCATTACAGATAGGAGCTCCCGTGCAAATTCGAGTGATGGGCTGGGCTTAGAGGATACAGGTATAAGTACGAAAGAACATGATGTCTATTATCACATAATTGAGAAAGAAAGGGACGAAAGAAATCCATATGAAGTCGTCTTGAATCGTAAACTGTGATTGTAAATCGTGATCGAGGTCGGGGTCGTGTAATCAATCGTATAGGCTATAGCGCGACATCTTTAAATTTAGAACTCCAAATCCGCACGCGATTTTCTGAGGCGCTAACTTCAACTCTAACGCCATCTAAACTTCCGGTAAGTCGGCCTGGGCAGAAGAGGCAGCTAACTGGCGGAGTGGAGAAGGACCAGGACCACCCGCTGGACGTTTCATGAAATCATCGTACCGCGTACGATCGAGCTTCTGCAGCAGCATGGCTCGACGCGCCATGACTCCTGGGACGTGTGGGGGGAAGAGGAGAAGCGGGAGCGTCATTAGGCGCGTCGTTTTGGCAGGGTCGACAGTCGTCATCCAGTCCTCCGAGTCGCCAGATCCGGACGTGGGCGTGCAGACGAGGACTTGCTTGACGCGCGTGCCAAAGACGAGTAGTGGTGTATGTGCAGGCGGGGGAATGGGCCCGCGGAGGGTTTCGAAGTTGACGAATTGGGAGCGGGAGGGTAGGCGCGTGGGTCGGCGGGGTGTGTCCCAGTAGAGTCCTCGTTTTCCGTTTCGCTCGATCACATAGACTTGGATCCCGCTGCTGATAGGCGGCGGTGGACTTCTGCATGGACGGTCAAGAGCTTGTAGTAGGTATGTTAGATAAATAGAACAGGCGGAGAGACGTAGTTGTGCCACTTACTGGTCGGCGCGTGCTCTGAGGACTCTAAGTTCATGCACGTGGATTCCGCCTCGTGAGTATGCTTCTCCCTCTCGGACGACTCCTCTCCCTCCGTAGCTCTCACTAAAGCGGGTACAGGCGCGTTTCCGAGAGCCAGAGCGTCGACATCCACGTCCTCGTCCCACACACGCGCGCCGTGTCTTTTCCTCGAGAGGTGCTTCTCGTCGACTTGCTCAGTCGTGGATATCTATAGAACACCGATCGGCTCCCCGCGCACTCGACGAAAGAACGGGACACACCATGTGTGTGGAGGTTTCAGCGATAGCCGCGCGAGAGACAGACTCCGATATGGTGCGCAGTAAGGCGGACGCGATGTGCAAGACGGAAACGGTCCTCATATTAGCCACCAGCGGGGACATTTAACGGTGTTTGCAGTGTCCAAGTGTAAGCACAAGCGTAGGTGGCTGTGGTCGCAGTAAAGGTTGATACAAAGCAAGCCGCTTTGGACGTGCTCAAGCGCGTGCGCGCGTGGCCGATCGATTGAAGTGGGTTGGAGTCGTGGTCGTGCTGGGTAGCTCCGGCCGAGGGCGGAAGGTCGACTCCGCTGTTTTATAGAGAAGCCAAAGGGCTCATTAATGCCCCTATCGAAGGCTCAAAGCGGGAGGAAAATTGGCGATGGCGCTTACGATAAAACAACTATGAGCACCGCTCATCCGCCGATGAACGCTCTATCGTCGTCGTCGACTCTAGCCGTTTAATACGCAGCTCGGAATCCGGTTCTGGGTGCTGTGGTGTTCTGCCGTTTGTCATGGCCAGCTCCAGTTTCTGTGACGATAACAAAGAGGAGACTGCCAGTATTTGATCCCGGAAATGGCTCGGAGTCGGATTAGCAGGACTGATTTGGCTCGAGTCGTGAGGAGCTGTGATGGATTTACTGGAGTCGTCGGAGGTTTGCTGGGCTGGGAGTGCTGCCAGACAGTGCCAGCTGGTCCCAGCGCCGTCGTTGTATCCTGACGGTTAGTAGCATCCGGAGACACCCGTCGCTTCCAATCACGACTTTTTTTATTTACGCGAAGTGTAAGGCACAAAATTTAGACTCGCGATTGTAGTTTTTTCTAATCGGTACTTCAAGATAAAATGCCATACAGTACTGTATTCAAGATGTTCAAAAGATGACTTTGTCTGCATAGACAACTCCCATTTCTCCCGCACACGGCGACCTCCCAATTCGACACGAGCTTTTTATCCGACCTTCGTCGAAGGCTCCAACGGATGCAATTTTGTATTCGGTACAGTAGTGCGATATCGATATTTGAATACAAAGCCTGGCACGGGACCGAACACACTACTCACGCGTGTCTTCGCGAACAGTAATAAAACTCATACAACATTCATGTAATCAATCCAAAGAAGAAGAAAAACACAACAACAGCACCAGCACTCGGCGTTCCGACGCCTCAAAATCGGACCCAAGAAGGTTTAAAACAAATTATACACCCTCGCCAACGGGAGCCGCTCCGCAGGCTGCACATCCATCACCACCCCATCCGCCGTCACCTCATAACTCTCCGGGTCCACGCGCATCCGCGGCGTGCGATCGTTCCACTTCATATCGCTCTTCCGCACCGACCGGCACCCGCGCACCGCCACTGCCCGCTTGCGCGTGCCGTACCCTGCAATCGTCCCGCTGTCGAGGGATACTTGCGAGACGAACACTACGGAGTTGAGTGCGGCGCTCAGTGGTTGTGCGCCCCACATCTCGCGCCCGTAGACGGGTTGGACGGTGGGTATTGATCCGTTGGCGTCGCCCATCTGCCGGAGCAAGGTGGTCAGCTTAATTTTTTATGTTACGATTAGAAGCGAGGAACGAACCTGCGCCCAGGCGATGACGCCGGACTTGAGCACGAGCTCTGGTTTCGCACCAAAGTTCTCCGGTTTCCACAAGACGAGGTCAGCGAGCTGGCCAACGGCGATCGAACCAACTATATGGCTGAATCCGTGCGTTATCGCCCTACAAACACCAGAAAAAAATTTAGCACCACTTTCCCGACATCAAGACTGACGAAATTCTCACGGGTTAATCGTATACTTCGAGATATACCGCTTCACACGGCCATTATCCCGACCATCGACATCACCGAGTTCCTCCAGCGGACCCCGCAGCTCGCGCATCTTGCTCGCCGTGCGCCACGTCCGGCTGACAACCTCGCCGACGCGACCCATCGCCTGCGAGTCTGACGAGATCATCGAGATTGCGCCAATGTCGTGTAGAACGTCTTCAGCTGCGACTGTCTCTGCGCGAATGCGGGATTCTGCGAAGGACAGGTCTTCTTGGATCGACTTGTCGAGGTGGTGGCAGACCATGAGCATCTGGGTGATTTGATCAGTCCGGCAGTCGGGAAAATGTTTATGGAGCGCCCACATCTAGGTGCTCGTCGAGTGTGTTGTTTGTATATGGTCTGGTAGGGTTTGTGGATGATGGGAGGACGTTATCGAGTTCACAGACAACGATGATGTCAGGTGCGTGTCCACCCCCTGCCGTTCCAGTATCCTTCAGAGTTCTTCATAACGCGTGAAGACCGTGGACTCACCTGCACCCTCGGTGTGGTATGTATGGATTGTGCGTCCGCCGAAGGCAGCGATCGTACCTGCAAAGTACATCAGTAACGTGACCATATGCGCCATATCTGACGTACTCTCGACGAAGCCGCTCTCATTTAATGTATCTGTGTGTATATTCACCTGTGGGCATGTAGGTATAAGCGGGAAAAAATGGAAAAGCTACGCATGTACCTGTACATCGTACTCGTCACCAATGTCGAGACAGTTTTTGATGGCAGCGGGCGTCGAGCCCCAGTCCTAAAAAAAGTGTTCAGAATTTATGCCACACAAGATGTTCAAGTTCATACCTCATGAAGCTTGAGCCCTGCTGCTCCCGCCCTAACGATACTCTCCAACCCTTTCGGACCCGAATCGTTCCCCTTGCCCGTAAACGCAAAATTCATAGGCATCCCGTCCGTCGCCGAGATCATCAAGCGCATGTCCCACGGACTAGGCGTACACGTCGTCGCCTTCGTTCCCGCACTCGGGCCTGTCCCGCCGCCGATAGCCGTCGTAGTCCCCGCCGCGAGCGCCTCGGGTATCTGCTGTGGACAGATGTAGTGCACGTGCGCGTCTATAGCGCCAGCTGTTACGATCAGCTTCTCGCCGGCGATGACCTCTGTGCAGGCGCCGATGACGAGGTCCGGAGAGACGCCGTCCATGACATCTGGGTTACCGGCTTTGCCGATTCCTTGAATACGGCCGTCCTTGACACCGATGTCTGCCTGAATGGCTAGAACTTTGAGAAAAGACACAGAAATAATTATGGTGCAGAAGGCGCACTTTATAGATACCGGACCAATCGACGATAAGGCAGTTTGTGATAACTAGATCGACAGTCTCAAAAGCGCGCCGATTTGTTGCTTGACCCATGCCTTCGCGAATGCTCTTCCCTGGATGAAATACTCAGCGGAGACTGTTTTCATTCCACAGATCGGCTCTTACCGCCACCGAATTTAACTTCGTCTCCGTAGACAGTCTGTAGCCAGTGTAAAATAGCAAAACATGAAAGGAAAGGACTTAAGCACGCACCAGATCCTTCTCAATCTCTATCCACAGCGCCGTATCTCCGAGTCGAACCTTGTCGCCGACAGTAGGACCAAACATCGACGCATACGTCTCGCGCGCCATCGTCGTGTCTAACGAGATCTCCAGTGCACCGGGCTCCGGGACGTGACCGAATCCTTTTTGCACGAGCGCAGCAACGATTTCGTCTGTACGCTGGAGATCAACGACACCAGACGCCAGTGCATTTCCGCCCGAGATGATCCTGTTGCCCGCGATAGTGACAAGCTTGACCGTTTTCGTGTCGCCAGGTTCGAAACGCACGGCTGTCCCCGCTGGGATGTCCAGGCGGCACCCGTATGCCCGACCACGATCGAAAGCGAGAGCTGAGTTCGTCTCGATGAAATGGTAGTGCGAGCCGATCTGGGCGGGGAGACGGAGCGTGTTACGGCGGTCTGGCGCATAGAGCGATAAGACACGGACGGACCTGGACGGGCCTGTCGCCGTTATTGGTCACTCGCAGCTCGACGCGCTGTCTTCCCTGGTTGATCGCGATGCGCTCCTTCCTGACAATCACCGCCCCTGGCGCATTCTCGCGCGCGTACTCTGACGCGTCGATGATAGGGAAGAGGTCATTCGACGGGATAGGTAGGAAGGAACCGTACAGCGCTTCCTCAAGATTTCCATCCTGGGTACAGATGGGATCGTGCACGGTCACCAAGAATACGCTGAAAAAGGGATAAGGACACGGTGAGGTTATCACATTCTATAGAAACTCGTAGATAGAAAGTCGATATAGCGTACCCGTCATGGAAAGTCCCTTCGACTTGTACCTCGTGCAGTAGAGGAACAACAGACGGGAGAACATGCCTCTGCCCGAGAATTCCTTTCCCAAGCTGCATGAGCTCGGAGACCGAGTGTTTTCCATCGCGGATACGCTCCTGTAGCTGCGCCGCAATGAGAGCCGTGGCCTCCGTCTGGTTGAGCCGCAGTCCGCGCGCGAGACGCTTCTGAGCGAGAAAACCTGCCTGATGGACTCTGCGTTCATTACGAGAGCTTTTGTGAGTTCGTTCAAGATATCTACCTGGTGAAGGAGAAGTTTGTCCTGTTCTCGAGGGAGGATGTGCATTTTTCTGTAATCGTGGTACTGAGCCGAGCCGAGCTGGTTACCAAATCTGGCGTTTATACAACTTGTATTCCAACCACATGCACCGCAGAACCGCAAAACTTTAGAAGCGGCAGGATGTTTTCTCACAGGAACCGTCTCTTCCACGGACGGCCATGTCGACGCATAAAAAGAAGACTGCAGCGTTCACCGCGACGAGACTGACGGCGATGGTATTCAAGATCGTCGAGTACGATGATATTTACGCGGAACACCCTTTCATCTATGCGAAGGTTCTCCCCGACGTCGTGTTACTTGTCGACACCGGGTGTGGCGGCGCGTCAAATGACCCAGATGTTGATGTGACGAGTCTGCGCGAATTCGTAGAAACATGGCCGATCGCTGATAACGGTGGCTCACCGCTCAACGCGGGCGGCACCCGCAAGTACATTGTCGTGTGCACTCATTGCCACTACGACCACATCCGTATGTCGTCGCATTTACATCATTTATTCTTCTGACTCCGTTTCTCATTTATAGTTGCACTGGAGCAATTCGCGGGGGATGCGCAGATCCTCGCTTCCGCGCACAGCCCTTCGTTCCTATCGCCAGAGAATTTACCACAGAACACACAATGCCGACGTCTAAAGATACCCGTGCCGCGCTACACACCTACGCTCGTTACACACAAAGCAGTGATCGGAAACACGGGCATGCAAGTGCTTCACACACCAGGTCATACTCCTGATGAGCTCGCGCTGTGGGATGCCACGGAGCATATGCTGTACGTCGGTGATACAGTATACGAGTGGGAGCCCATTATCTTTCCTCCAGAGGGGGACATCGTGCGCTGGTTCGAAACCATGGACTACCTCCTTGCGTTTGTACGCGACGCAAACTCGGGTGCTAAGGCGGTTCTGATTAACGCGGGGCACGACACGAGCATGGTTGATGCGCTGGATGTACTACTTGAAGGACGGGCGTTCATAATGGACGTGTTGCGGGGAGCGGAGCGAGTGAAGGAGCGCAAGACGGTAGACGGTGTGAAGCTGGTGTCGTATGCACAGGTAGACGGTCGGTTCAGCCTGCGATGTCCTGAGAAGCTAGTCGTGGATACGCGCAAGAGGATGGGAATACCCCGTGTGCCTTAGCTATGTCTCAAGAACAGAATAGGTGTTGATTTTTCTCATTTCTTCAATGTAATTAATCAAGCATCCATGGTATCTCCAAAGATCGAGATTCTTATTGTACTTAGCCCAGGGTTCAACTAAATGAAGGAACCTTTTTCGAAATCGTTTTGCGGCACCTTCACTATGTTCCATAAGTACTACAAAAATCTTCAGATTGCA
Organism: Coniferiporia sulphurascens; assembly: GCA_002794785.1. Lineage (NCBI taxonomy): Eukaryota > Fungi > Basidiomycota > Agaricomycetes > Hymenochaetales > Hymenochaetaceae > Coniferiporia > Coniferiporia sulphurascens. Next base: position 138,258 of record NBBA01000004.1, read on the forward strand.
TTTGCTCATTCAGAAAAAAAATATACAAACTCCTGAGGTGCACATGAAAAATATTCACATCAAATTGAAAGAAAAAAAAAACAAGATCTACACTACAGGTGGATATAATTAGTTATGCTGCACCTATAAATGGAATGTGTTTCCCATCACCTAAAGTGTGATCATGAATTTACTTGACAAGTCAATATGCTACAAAATTGAACCTTCACAGTGTTGAAGGTACACATAAACTACGTAGATACAGTATAAGAGATTTTGGCACTAATAGCAAGCAATTTCTTTTTTTTTTTTTAATGGTGGAATGGCGTTGGGAAACACCTTCCATATTGGGGTGTGGCGTAACTAATTATATCCACCTGTATAAGTTCAAATGATTGAAAACCTTGTTAACTCTGGGCTCAAATTCATTTGCTGAGAAAGGAAATGTACATGTTAAATAATAGGAAACACATCAGTAGTGTGTAATGGTTTACAATGATAATGTAATGGTTAATATTTATCTGATTCCTTGCTAATATTAACCCAAGAAGTGCCACTATACTTGAACAACATGTTCCAATCAACATTTACAGGACAGGCATGGGCATTATAGGGAAGGCACATTTCAGATATGTCAAGGAGTCTTGACCCATCTCCATCGCAGTATTGATGAGGTGCCCAGAGCAAGAGTTCACCAGATGGTCCCTTAAACCAACCATCATCTGTGAATATGACTCTACTAGTTAGCTGTGTCTGAAAATCAGACAGAACAGATTCCAAATTCCAAACCCTGAGGGTGTTGTCATCTGAGCTGGAGACAATGCACCTCCCATCAGGTGAATAGGCAACAGATCTGACAGCATTGGAGTGACCTCTGAAGGGCTCTCCCACAGGATCCCCAGTCTGAGCATCCCATAATCTCAGTGTGTTGTCTCTTGATCCAAAGACAATGTGCCTCCCATCAGGTGAGTAAACAATGGAGTAGACATAAGATGAGTGACCTGTGAGAGACTCTCCCACAGGATGTTTAGTCTGCACATCCCAAATCCTCAGGGTGTTGTCACCTGAGCCAGAGACAATGTGCCTCCCATCAGGTGAATAGGCAACAGGGAAGACAGGTTCAGAGTGACCTGTGAGAGGCTCTCCCACAGAATGTTTAGTCTGCACATCCCATATCCTCAGGGTGTTGTCACCTGAGCCAGAGACAATGTGTCTTCCATCAGGTGAATAGGCAACAGTATATATTGGTGCCCTCTTAAATCTTATTACAAATCATATCACATCATAATGACGTGATAAGGCGTGATCAAGTCACATTACTCACTCCCAGCTAAAGAGCCACAGTAAAACTTATAAGGATAAACTTAAAGGATTAGTTAATAAGTTACCACAGTACTAGTATAAAGGTAGAGCCAGTGAGCCTACAAGAAATACATTGAATATCCTTTCCCCCACTGCATGATAACACACTGCTACTATCATCTACAACCCACTCAACTTTTAAAATGCCCCCACATTTGCTATTATTAAATAAATATAACGAATGCACTAAATATAAAGACAGATCATATGAACAACTATCTTACTAAGTATATGATGACACAACAATAACGCAATGATAACACAATGGATAGGAGCTATGATAGTTATAGTATACATAGCCCACAGTAGATGTATATAAGGAGAGCTGGTCTCTACTATGAAATACATCGGTTTACACTGATAACCCTGTTCCCTCTCTACTGCACCACTGCACCTCAATCATCTACCACAACATGCATAGATTTTAAGAGCTATCCACAAAGCTCTTTTCCAATCCTTCTCTTTTCCCATCCCAATTTGTGGCTGGTTTAGAAAAAATGAATAGAACATCTTTGCTATTGTGCTTCCAGAGGGTACCCAAGACAGGGCAGATATATAAAGGTGTGGTGCACACACAGCAACTGCTGGATAATATCCTGAAACCATCCTGTTCAGGTCTCTGCAGACAGCAGAAACTTCTCCAAGTGACTGAGCCAATAAATGTTTAGAGCCCATGTCAATAAAATGTGTCTGAGAACTTACTTGAAAGTGTGTGGAACAGATTGTCAAGCTCCTAATACCTGATTTCAGTTCTCTGAGAATGCTCAGACACTCCAGCCAGTAAAGTATTTTTGGATGGCATATGAATTTCTATTAAATAAATATAACGAACGTACTAAATATAACGGATGGTCATATGAACAACAATCTTACTAAGTGAACGATAACGCAATGATAACACCATACAATAGGAGCTATGATAGTTATAGTATACGTAGCTCACGGTAGATGTATATAAGGAGAGCTGGTCTCTACTACAAAATACATCAGTTTATGCTGATAACCCACCTTCGCCTCAACTTCACCACTGCACCTCATCGTCTATCACAACGTGCGTAGATTTTAAGAGGTTATGAGCCTTGACTCTATAAAAACTAACGAAATGATTAACAAATTTATAAATCCTCGAATAATGAAACTATGTCTGATGGACAGAAACCCAACACTCATGAGCAAACATGTTTGCAAAAATTATCAGGATTACTGTTAAGCTCAACGGTTACGCAGTGATCGATGTCGGTGCTTCCTGATTGTTGGGACTGGTAGTTACGGCAACAGGGCTTCCTAGATGTCATAAGTCGAAGAGGATCATCAGTGGGGTTTCCTGATCGGTGATGTGGACGCAGTAGGCTTCTGAGAGCGAGTTGGGTTACAACGAAGCGACTAGTGGCTCACTGGCACACAGTAGACTGGTGGTAGCAGATAATGGGCTTGTATGAACAAAGAGCACAAGCTTAGGGCTTGTGCTACTGAAGTTACATGCTTATATGCCACTCTATGTGTTTGCTACTGTAGCGACTTGGTTAGGTGTGTTTACCAGACTTTATGGAAGGTCATGGAAACTCAAGGAAGGCCTTGGTAATACAAGTACGGTGATCAGTAAGCAAAGCACGTCATGATGGTGCACTAAGGCATCATCATGGTGTCTTATGGTGCAGGACAAATAAGGATGAGTAATGCAGAGAAATGGGGGAGTTGCACTGACTGATGATGACAAAGAGGAAGTGAGTCAGCGCAGTAAGGAAAGTAAAGGAAAATTGTAACAATTACGAATAATAGCTAACGAACTAAAAATAACATATACACAGTCATCTACAATCGAAGAACTTGAAGAAAAAATTCAAAAAGCTAAAGATAGCAAAAGGTTAGTCGACCTAATAGTTCAATGTAACTTATGACAAATACCCATACATGGTACAGAACAACAAATCCAAGACTGAATTAACAGGTATGATAATTCTACCAATAATGAAAAATTAAAAATAAAAGCTGACTATAAAATGGAATTAACAAATCATGCTAAAGATTTAGGAATATCAGATCAAGGAAAATCATCTGAAATCAGATATCGAATTAGTACGTATTTGGGTATATCAGACCCAACTGAAAAAGAACAATTTAAGATTGACAATCCTTATATTAAGCCAGAAGACGATAAAAAAGAAGAAGACGATAAAAAAGAAGATAACAAAGAAGAAAACACTGAAGAATCCAAAAATAACCCATCACATGAGCCATCAGAACCTTCTGATTCTGGAGATTCAGACACTAATGATACCAAGGAAGATGAACTGAGTATGGCAACTAAACTCACAGAACTCCAGAAATTCTTTGACGGAATTGAGAAACTCGATGGGCACAGAAACTACAAACTCTGGAATTACAGAGTCCAAAGTGCCATCGAGAGTGCAGGTTACAGTAACCTGCTCATTAACTCCCCAGGAACTGGAGAGACTGGTATATCAAGTGCTTTATATAATGGCATTATGTGCACCATGCCCGACAAAATACTGGCTTATTATCTTAATTTCTCTAAAGATGTTCCAGTGCTACTCAAAGCGCTTGATGGACAATATAACGTCCAGACAACAATTACAAAGGGCTTTAACGAGGCTGCCCTTTTTGATATCAGAGGTCATGTCAGCCATTTCGATGGAACACTTGATAACCTCAACAATAAATACGAGGAACTCATAGCCCAAGGGGTAAAAGTTTCAGAGTCAACTTACATATCAGCTATTACGAGGGCAATGCCCGAACAATACCAATACGTACTCACACAGAGTGAGTTATATATTAAAACAATTAACGAAACAAATCTGGACAAAGATGAAATTGAACTAACCCCTCAATTCTTATTAACTGCATTACAAAACGCCTTTGAGGGGTGGTGTAAAAATCATCAGAGGACAGGAGCGGCAGCTAACCACCTGCCCAAGGACGAGTGGAACCACCCTTATTTTAGGGGCCGCGGACGTGGTTTTAGCCACGGCGTACAATCACGAGGTCACGGCTACAGGGGCCATGGTGGATATATGAGAGGACGAGGATGAGGACGAGGGGGATATTCCCCTAACCAACAATCACATGCTATTAAGTGCTACAACTGTAATAAGTTAGGGCACTACAGTCGAGACTGCTGGGCACCGAAGATGGAATGGATGAAAGCAGCCCAGAAGAAGAAAGAGGACGCAAACGACGAAAAAGGAAAAGGGAAGGAAATGGGTGCGTCAGCGGCACTGACACCGACTGGGGCAAGTGCGGCCCAGGCTAAACATACTGCAGCAGCAGCAGCAACAAACATTGCATCGAGCTCTCAAATCGAGTTAAGTGCCGTAATTGGCCAAGGCGAAACCGCCTTCATAACCGAAATCGACGACAATGACTTTGACATGGGAGAATTCCCAATTTATTCTTATAATGACTTCTTGACACTATAGGAAACCACGACAGTGCAATGGAAGACGTGGATGACAATAACCTTGATGTAAGCATTAACGCAATTACAACAAATGAATTTGCTAACAATGTTTATTCTTCTATGGATATAATCAATACTGGTGCAACAATACACTTAACACCATATCTAAACCAATTACAAAACACATATAAAACTGACGCAATTACGATAACGGCCGCAAATAAAACAATGTTCATGGCAAACATAGTAGGGGATCTTAAGCTTTACATCCCCAACGGACACTCGGTAAGTGTCATAACATTATCAAATGTATACTACAATCCTAAAATGAATATGACATTAGTCTCTCAAGGACTTCTATGTCTCGATGGTTACAAATTTATTTATAAAGAAAATGAATGTACAATAAAGTATCCTAATGGATCTTTATGCAGAAAAATTAAAAATACAAATGGATTGTATAGTATATTTAACAACAATGCAAATGCGGCTACAAAAAATGTAACATTATTTGAATTACATAAAAAACTCGGACACATAAGTTACGCTTATATAAAGCGATTACTAAAAGAAGATCAAATAACAAATAATAAAATTTCAAATTATGACAAAACTCAATGCACAATTTGCATTGAAGCAAATATAAAAAGAATGCAAATCCCAAAATTACGTATTTCAAAGTTAGCAGAAAAATTCGGCAATCACATACACATGGATATATGGGGTCCAGCATCCACACATGCTATAGGAGGATATAAATATCTTCTAACACTTGTAGACGATGCTACAAGATGGATAAAAATGATTTTATTAAAAACTAAAGATGAGGGCTTAAACACTTATACGACATGGGCTACAATGCTCAATACACAATATAATATAAAAATAAAAATATTACAAAGTGATAACAATACAGTGTTTCTAAGTAAACAATTCACTGAATATCTAGAGAAAAACGGAACAATACGAAAGCTGACTGTACACGATACACCACAACAAAATGGAGTAGCAGAATGATCACATCAAACAATTTTAAATAATACAAGAGTTAACCTGCTACAAGCAAAATTACCTCCAAGTCTATGGGGAGAAGCTGTAAAATACAGTACTTATGTTTACAATAGAACGCCAAAAAGCGCTATTGAATTTAAAACACCTTATTTTAAACATTACAACGAAAATTATAACATAGACGATTTAAAAGAATTTGGCCAATATTGCATAATACGACAAGAAGACATTAATAAATTACAACCAAAAGGAATATATGCACAATGGCTAGGATTTGATGAAGAAAGCAAAGGTCATAGAACCTATCATAATAGAAAAATTTCAGTCGAATGAAATCTACAATTTTTAGATTCTCCACCATCTAAAATTGAAGGGGAGAATATAACAGAAAAACATAACGAACAAATACAAGAATTAACAAAAGAAAGACCAATAAGAACAATTAAACCAACAAAATGATCATTAGGTCTAAATTTTGATGAACAAAATACAGTCACCTATCTAATGGAATTTAATCAATTCAATACGGAATTGATAGGCGATCCTAATTCATATCAACAAGTGATAAATAGAATTGACGCAAATCAGTGGATCACGGCAATGAAAGAAGAAATAAAAACGTTAATCAAAAGATCTACATGGTCAATCATTGATCCACCAAAAAATATAAATATAATCGGAACAAGATTTGTATATAAAACAAAAAGATTAGCAAACGGCGAAATTGAATGTTACAAAGCAAGATTAGTAGTACAAGGATTTGCCCAAATGGAAGGCATAGACTACTATTCAAACGATACATTCGCTCCAGTGGCATGATTAGCCACAGTAAGAACAATATTAAGTTGGAGCGCAACAAACAATTACAAAATTCATCAAATCAATATAAAATCAGCCTACTTATATGGTGAATTAGAAAAAGACGAAAATATATATATAAAACCACCACCAGGAAATTTAATCGAAACAAAATCTGGACAAGTTTTAAAATTAAATAAAGCCTTATACAGATTAAAACAAGCAGGCAGACGATGGTATAAAAAATTATCAGAAATTCTAATAGGAATAGGACTAGTATGAGCAGTCCAAGACAACGCAGTATTCTTTAGAAAAGTAAAAGGAAAAACAATCCTAATACTTTTCATACATGTCAACGATATAACGATATGTGGCTTAAATTTATTAATAATAAAAGCCTTTAAAGATGAAATAGGAAAACATGTAAAATTCACTGACAGAAATGATGTACATTGGTTACTCAGTATTGAAATCGAAAGAAACCGAGAAGAAAGAATTATAAAACTAAGACAAAAGAATTATATTGATAATATAATAGAAAAATATAAGTTAAAAGATGCTGCAACGGTACGAACAACACCAATGACACCAGGACAAGTGTTAAAATCACTTGAAAATCCAACTAACAAAGAAATAAACTTTATGAGACAAATACCATATATGAACATGGTTGGAGCATTATGCTATGCAGCAGATTGTACAAGACCTGATATATCATTCGCAACAGGTCAATTTGCTAGGCATTTAAACAAACCTAGTATCGAACATTACAATGCAGTAAAACACTGCTTTAAATATTTAAAAGGAATGAATGATTATTGGTTAATACTTGGAGGAAAAGAACCAATCGAGTTAATCGGATATACCGATGCCAATGGAATGACACAAGAAGGCCATAAAGCAATATCCGGATATATATTCCAAATTGGAAATGCAACGACATCATGGTCTAGTAAAAAACAAGAATTAGTGTCATTATCAGTATGTGAAGCAGAATTACAAGCTTTAACTCATGGAGTAAAAGAAGCTATATGGCTAAGAAGACTGGTAGAAGAGGTACTGCAGACCTTGGATACACCTACAAAAATATTATGCGATAATCAAGCAGCCATAACGATAGTAAATTCAACAGAACAAAAATATACACAACAAATGAAACATATTGATATATGAAAAGATTTTTTAAGAGATTATATAGAAAATGAAACTATATCAGTTTCATATATTCCAACTGGACAGCAAAAAGCTGATATCATGACGAAAGCACTAACGATCGAATTAATCAAATGTTTTACAAGTCTACTCTGCCTAGTAAAAGTTTGAAGGGGAGTATTAAATAAATATAACGAATGTACTAAATATAATGGATGGTCATATGAACAACAATCTTACTAAGTGAACGATAACACAATGATAACGCCATATGATAGGAGCTATGATAGTTATAGTATACATAGCTCACAGTAGATGTATATAAGGAGAGCTGGTCTCTACTACGAAATACATTGGTTTACGCTGATAACCCACCTTTGCCTCAACTTCACCACTGCACCTCATTGTCTACCACAACGTGCATAGATTTTAAGAATTTCTGAAGCAGATCTTGCACCAGCTGTGAGTCCACAGACTGGCCAGAATTAATGATATGATCCATCCAGTACAGGCAGCTATATTGGAGATGAGGTAGAACATTCTCAGATATCCTTTTGTCAAGATCTGGGACTTGGTCATTTGGGATGCTTGATGACCACAATTTGCAAATGTTGAACTTCAAGTCTTTGATCATAATCCGCAAGCATCTTGTAGCCATCATGGAGTTTATAGAGGTTGGATCAACCCAATATGCTTTAGAGTGTGATTCCTCATTGACGAAGTCAAGAAAGGATGAGTGTAAGACATGGATAGCACCACCTCCTGAATTATCTCTATAAAGAACTGATTGCAGGCTGTTGATGATGGTAATGAGAGTATTTAGACTAAAGGTATGTTCTTGACTGGATAAGAAGTGAACAAATGCACTTTCTGGAAGTGGCCTATATTTGGCTGTACAGGCAATTATGCCAAGGACAGTTCTGATAATTTCAGTCTTCCTTTGCCCTCCAGTTGCACTGTCAATAACAGTGGTATACATGTTGAATAGCAAGGTCTCATGTGCTCCTCCTACTGATGATGACAATATGTCCTCAATTGCTTCTTGCACGTCATCCTGTCCATTGATGTATTTGAAAACTATACTAATCCAAATATAGAGACCAGAAGCCTTTAAAGCAAGGGCCTCAATCTGGTCGTCTCTGATTTGGACACGGAGACTTCCTGCAAGGTGCCTCGTGTACCGTAAAATATCATGTTGTACTTGAGTATTGTCAACCCCAATGCTAAGACTAAGATTATAGCACTTAGAAAAGACTTGTTGAAACTCTGCGAGAGGTCTGCTGGTAACGAAGACTTTAAGCCAGGGTACGACAACGGCCATTTTGACTAGATACTCAGCAATCTGGAACCTGGGGCCTGGTTCGCCCTCGCATTCATCCAGAGCATCAATCACAACAATCAGAGGCTTTATTGGAGGTTCTGCGCCAGCAGCAGACATAGACTCAAGAGGCTGCTTAATTAGCAGTTCAAATTGCCACTGCACACCCTGAAACAGCCCCGGCTCATCCTTCCCCTCGATCACAGAAAGTATATCCGTGCGGTATTTTCTATGCCACTTCGAGAAATGGTATGCCAAGGTGGGGAACATCTTCTTCGGGTTACGGCGTTCCTGGTCATCCCTCTTACAGAAGAAACACCCAAACAAACGCTGCTCGAACATATGAGCGACCGAGTTTGCAATAGAGCTCTTCCCCGATCCTGCCACGCCATGTAACCAGAACAGCTTAGAGTCTGAGTCTACCCATTCCCTGACCAGTCCAAAAACCGACTCCCTCGTCCCTTCCAGACACCTTCCTTCCTCATCATAAAAAGCTCCCTTCGCGGGCTCCAATCGCTGGAGTTGGATGTCCTCCGTTTTGTCCTCTGCAAATAATAGGTTAACGACACAGCATCGCGCTTTGCATATTGGGTTACCTATTCTGTTAACAGCCATCCAGACCTCCATCTGAACACGTCGATCATACTTTTCCTTCAGCTTCCTGAATTCATCCTTTGCTAAGGAAATCTTGGCGTCATGATCAGAAAGCAGGTCGCCTAAGAGAACATTCAGCATCTAGAATTTCGCAAGCACTTGGGTATAGATTTACCCAGAAATCCATTGGATGAATACGTGATGATAAGCTTAGACGTCTTGCAGAATAGCTGGATCATCTCCTCAATGACCTGCTTGGTCCCGTCATTCCTCACGACATGAGGTGGGACATCCTTGACTGATGGCATGAATGAAACCAAATCGCCCATGAACTCGACGGCTGTATCGTGACATTCCTGTTGAGATTTGCATTTCTGAAAGAGAAGTTAATACATGCGGCGAGAAGATCGTTGACCACGTCACCTCATACAAAGAATTGACAACTATAACAGCGGCTGCAACGGCCGGATGCACCTGTATTGATTTAGAACGTAGGACGACTCGAAAATTTTCAGAGACAAACTCACGTCCGATGCAAGGTCAGTAAACTTCATGAGAGCAGCCAAAATGTGACCAGCTTTGCTGAGGGATTCCAAAAAAACTTTCTTGTTCTTCAGCTGACCCTCCGCTTCCTTGAGTAGTAGGTCGGCGAATTCTTCAGTCTACGGGTTTGTCAGCACAGTCAGCACACGGACAAAATCATTATTCGCTTGCCGGTAATGCCCGCACGTATGTTAGTTTTACTCGGACATTTCCCTTCTCGTCTACAACGGGGTAAGTCATCAAGAGAAATATGTCATTAGTAAGTATGCACACCTGGGGTTGAGAATATCTCGCTTTCGACAACGCGCGACGATGAAATATTGAAGACCGCGTAAGCCTTTTTGCGCTTAAAGCATTTGCGGATTTGCGGTCCTTGGACTGTGACATTGATTTCGGTAGACACGTCAACGTGACTGGTAGAATAAGTACGCGAGCAAGAAATCTATGAGTATAGCACTTACAGATAGTTCTCTAGGACCCAGTGAACAGGATCATCCCTCTCGAACAAGTCGGATTTACGCAGGATGCTGCCCGCCGTCAATTTGACGGAAACCGGATAGCGCGGACGATTGCCTATAAATTCGATATCGATTCCTTGGAATATAGACAAAATTTAATGCCAAGTCCTAGTCAGAGTGATTCTGCGTTACCTTTGAGGTGCAGAAACCTATGAACGCGCATAATCAAACTTATAATGAATATCAAGGTACGGATCGGCACATATACTCACTGCTGAACGATCTCTGGGATATTCTCCGGCTGAGACATGTTTGTTTCTTACGAGTGGTTTACTGCGATTTGCGATGATTGCGAGCTGTGAGCGAGACGATGGTGGTCAAGAGCGAGCAGCGAGCGTGGTGGCCTCGAGGTCTGAATGTCACGAGTCACGGCATCAGTGTTGTGACTACTTCCTGTTACGGTGTCGCGCTTCAGCACGATCGAACGTCTGCTCTCGCGTCTTCAGTGGTCTGTGGCAGCCTCCAGAACGAGCTCTACATGCACGAATTTGTGTAGTGAGTCAATTTATTGCACATTTACCCCCCATGAACGTGTTGACGTGTCGCGGCTCCAAGAACCTTCGAGTTACTCGTACGCCTTGCCACCGACTTCTTCACCATGGTTGGCAGGTTGTAACGGGTACCACTACACCCTTCCTTGCTCGTACTGATGATACCACTCAGACTTGCTAGCTGCTCCAAACCTGTACCGATACTGCCGCTATCCCACTGAAACGAGCTTTCTATCTGTACTTTTCACGGCGCTGGTCCCAGTGTCGAGCCCGGTCCAGTCCTCAGCTACTTGCGTGACAGTCGCCAATGCTGAGCCTGAAGATAGAAGATCCTTAGACCTTGGTTGACGATCGCTTGGCCGAGGTCCAAATGTCTAGATGGCACGAGCCCGAAAACTTTTGTATGTCTGTTATTACATACGCGCCTTTGCAGCGGAATTACAATGGGAGCTGTGTCTGGTTGAGCATCTAACTTTGGATGACTGCAGTATTGGTTACTGGATCTGGCGACCCGTGGTACATCGACCACTTACCCCCGAGCTGCAGAACTACGGCAGTATCGGCGCACGATGGCGACCTAACTGACCATGACGTCGGGAGCCGAGTCGTATAAAGAACGAATGTTCATGATAGACACGCTACTGGACGCGAAGCGCTCGAATGAGTGCATTATAGTAATGGAGCCAGTGTCGTACAAACAGTTGGATAAGCGGCTTAGCTTGAAATGGCTCGAAAGACTTTGACGGATGCGCACAAGAGGATTGGAACAACGCACACATAGACTCATATCTCGAAAAAATTTCCCGGAACCTTCGCGCTATATTCATCTACGAAAAGACATGCAAGTACTTTTTTTATCTAGTCCCCTTATTGTCGTTCTCACTGTCTATATCTAGAGTACAAACAAACCGGTGTCCCGGCGAAAGTCGAAACAGCGTCGAAACAGTGGGCATAATCGATGTCGACTAAGCCGAAATTCCGGAGCCCCCGGCCTCAGCCCGTGTGAGCAAGTGCCGATGATACCTTTATTCCTTGTCCCGAGATTTCTTCTGTCCGTTCACCTCTTGTTCACCACCTGCCTGTGTTTCGAGCGCAAGAGAATAAAAGATTGCCGCACTTCATGAAGCAGATTCATTCGCTCTGGAGCATGCTGACGGGCTCGACAGGAAGATGTTCCTTTCATCCGACCTGAGTCCCGGGAGATGAACAGCGGATGGAAAAGCGAGCGAAGTGCGCGCACGCTCTGAGTCGCCCTCCTTTTTTCCGAGCCGTCGGACTTCAATGAACATCCAATCCCCTCCCAAGCGTTCGCGCGAGTTTCGCTTCAGCGCTGATCCGAGCAGGAAATCTCAGTCTGTTGCCAGAGGAGAAGGGAAACGGGCGAAAATGATCAGGCATGGACCCTTACGGCAAGAGGCATCACTTCCATCGCATGTGGAACAAGGAGGCCAACCTGGCTAGAGTTCCAAGCAGATGCGAATGCAGTGTGTAAGGGGAATGCGTAAGGTGGAGGGCCCAGGATGGGGAAGGCGGCTCGTTTGCCTGCAGGGATGTGCGGGGACGGCCGCGGGTTGGTGCGGGCGCATAGTGGGAAGTCTGAGCGTGGTGGGAGCGGGTGAGTGTTGGTGATCTACTGGAGTGTAGCTTGGTCGAGGGGCAGGAATTGGTGGTGCGACGTCGCGGAGTCCTGTGTCTTTACACCCTTTGCTTTCAACCATAGCGAGGTCCGTCCTCAAGTCTGCATTGTCATCAAACTCGGCATTGGCGTCAATGTCACCCTCAAGATCTCCGTCCATGTCCATGTCGTCGTCCGTACCGCAGACGAACATCTCGAGTTCTCGCGTCGCGCTCAGTGCATCCTGTACACCCACTCGCACTTTCATCTGTACTATTTCTCTCTCTCCTCCCTCTATCTTCGTCGCATTCGTGTCGACCTCAACCAAGCGCGAACTCGTCGCACGGGCGAATGCTTCGAGGTCAGCGCGGCCAGCGGGTGTTGCGCGGAGGTGTGTCTCGAGCGCTGCGCGACGGAGGCACTTACGAGGCTTGTTGTGCGCACGGCGACGCGGGTGGGCTACGACTTCTCCTCTTCCCCCTTCCCCATCGTCACTGTCCAAACTAGTACACCGGGGGTTCAGCGGCGATCGCCTATGCGATACGCGAAGTGCTGGAAGCGCACAAACAGGCATTGGGCCCGAACGATATGCGAGTCTCTCGAAAATGGCGGGTGTGCGCTTGAGCGGGTGCACGAAAATAGGCGCTCCGTCGTTCGTGTAGAGCAGTCGCGGGCAAGGTGTTGGCACTGGTGTGGCAACGCGCGCAGAGTAGTGCGGGCGGAGGGGCTTGAACCCACTTGGCGTCGGCATCGTTATCGTGGACGTGGAGGCGTACATTGCTTCAATGGGTGCGGATGAAGGTCTGGGTGAGTGGACCCTTCGTCTCTTAACACGGAGAAACGAGAGAATGAAGACGAGGGGAGGGGACGCTTCTGGCGCATGGTGCAGTATTTGTATGCATTTCGAAGATGAAGAGAGTAGCGCGGCAGAAGGTTCGCCGTTCGGGTGTTTTACCAACATTCTGTCAGTGCTTCGATGTGGCCCCACGGTCCCGCGTTTCGTCCCCATCCGTGTTTGACCTCTCAAGTTGAAGTGATTGCCCTGTCATGTTTTTATCTTCTTTCTCTCTTTCACTCACTCTCTTCTCTAATCTTTCCTTACTCATTGGCACTTCAGTATTTCAGCGCGATGCAAAGGACAAAGTACACTGAACAACTTAAAGTTGAAGCCTTGTAGCATACTGTACTCTCGCGCACGTGATGCATCGAAGACACTCACTGCTGATGGCCGATACGCTAACAAGCGCGAAAGAAGTGATGGCTATCGCTTCGGTTACGGCACCTGAGCTCTTGACTCTTCTGGTTGCCAATCGCTGTCTGCTTCTTTCTCATGTTCAACGCTTGTGCCATGCATACCCTTGTGACATCCTCGTCTTCTAGGTCATTGACATTGATCGTGATCATTGCTCGTGCTTCTTTGCTCTTCTCGTTTTCTTTTCTCTCTCTCATCATTCCTATTTGCTATCTTTGAAAACGAATAACCTTCAGAAGTGATCTTCTCAGGTCACGGTGGTTCTTCTCGACTTGCATCGAATGCACATGCAAAGTCGCCAATGCCGCGAAGGCTTTATTTAGCGCATTGCTCAGATGACCTCTTTAACTGGCTGCTGAGCTGGCTACAGGCGGCGCGTACTTATCGTATAGTGGAGCTCCACACATGCTCAGGTATCCGTACCGAACACCGGCTTTCTCTCTTCTCTTCTGTTCTCTTTGTACGCGCAGAATTCTTCATACGTAGTTAGTGACAAGAGCTTGCATTCGTGGATCCGATCTGCACAGTTGAAGTGGTCCCTACGCGAACCGGGTTATCCCCATACTTGTCTCGCCCTCGCCCTCGCTCGCCCCTCACCAGCGTTGTGCATCCCTGTGTGATTGCCTAGCCAGCAAGGAAAGGGATGAGGTGCAGGAATTCCCAATATTGGAAGGAGGCTCCCATTCTGGACATTATCACGTAAGCCGTGTGCAAACATGACCCAATATTCTAAATCAGGTTATCTTGACGGTAATTCCCGCAGCGCGCATCCCTGCTGCGTGGCCGGGACGCACAACACCGGCCCTCACCCTCGTACTCGCATCAAGTTTGAGATGTCGCCCAACTAGCCCGTCTCCGTCGGGAGCGAAGGATTTCTTCAAGTCCAGGGGCGCCGGAGAAAGAGTACGTACTTTGCTATTTCCCCCCCAGTCACTCGAGTTCCCACTCGTATACACACAAAAATAATGTATTCGGCAGCAGTAGCAACGGTAGCAGTAGTAGCTTTCAATGCAAATGCAATGTGCGACAGTGTACGTGAGACAGGAGGGGAGGGAGGAAAAGAAAACAGAATAAAAACAGGGGGCAGGCGGACAGGGACAGACAACAGAAAGAAGAGAGACGGAAAGAAAGCAATCAAGAACATAAGCGCGATGAGAGAGAGGAGACGGGGAGACAGCGAGGAGCGAGTCCGGGAGGTATTCAGCTAGATATAATTAGAAGAGACGGAAAGACGGAGAGAGGAGAGTGAGTAAAGAAAAGAGAAGAAAGAAAGAAAGAAAAGACAATGCATGGAGAGCGATTTGACAGAGATGATGTGAGGTTGGTTCTACAAGAAAGAAAAAAGTGGTTTACACACGCGCGCGTGCATATACATATATATATACATAAATTGGTCGTTAAGTCGTCGTGCCGGTTTGAGTGGATTTTGGACTGGGATGAGCAGGGATTGAGTGAGGGAGTTCAGAGTTAAGGTGATAAGCCCGAACCGGGGCCAGTCAGGATTAGATATCTAGCTAGGATCAAGGCGATAAGCATAGACCAGCCAAACGGGTAAGAAGCAAGTTCGGGCCGTAGCTGTCCCACACGAACGTGCGATCAAGCTTCGGCATTTCCAAGAGCGCCAGTTACCGGCGCCTCCGCGCCGAAGACGTTCGTGAACTCGCTCGTCCCAGACACGGGCGGCACAGATACAGGGGCGGGAGCGAAGTGCTCGAGCATGCCCAGCAAGCCCGATTCCATTGCACCAGGATCTACGCTCACGCCCACGCCCATGCTTGAGGCCATGTTGGTTCCGATGCCGACACCGGGAGACGGAGCGGGCACCGCTGCAGCTGCCGCCTCGCCGAATCCAAAATCCTGACCCACGCCCATCCCGACCCCCACTCCGATACCAAGCCCAAGCCCGAGTCCAACATTGCTGCCAACGCCAACACCCGTGCCCATCCCCACACCGACACCGAACTCGAATCCAAGCATTCCGAACAGCATGTTATCTGGAAGCGGTTGCATCTGCATTTGCATCTGTCCTGCGTCTTGCATTGAATGTAGCGCCGTGGGTAGTACATTCAGTTGTGACTGTACTGGTGCCTGCTCGAGTACATGATTAGCACCCGTTTGCTCCACTGTCCTCGCCGCGTTTAGCCATGTGGCGCGTCTCCTATCACCGCCAGGCGTCCCGAGGCCACGTACAGGCTGCAACGGTTCGCGCAGGCACAGTGCTGGGAGATGACTCAGCCGGGGAAGCGGCAGATACGCGTAGGCATTCGGATTCGCATACGGTGGAGGAACAGAGTCCACAGGGGAAAACGACGGTGGCAAAATCGAAGGTGATGGCGGCGGAGGCGGTGACAACTGGAGTAGCGGCGAAGGAGGCGAAGCGCTAAACGTAAACTCACGCCCGCGTACATCGTCCCCGTTCCCAGGCGCTGGCGTGACATCGAGCTGAAAGGATGATTCACCTTCCTTCCCTCCTTCCCCCTCACCTTCCCCATCCTCGTCCGCATCCTCATCACTATCTCCCTCCCCATTCCCATCCTCTCCGAGCGATTCAGTGTCCATATCCAAATCCATATCCAAGTCCATTGCAATATCCGCCTCCACATCAGGGCCCAAATCCACATCCAAGTCGTCCCATTCCTCATCTTCAATACCCATAATCCCGTCCAATCCTTCCTCATCTTCGTCTCCTTGCTCACCAATATCGGAGCCCTCAAGGCCCCCGGTCCGTGCACCTGCTTCAGCAGAGGCAAGCCCCGCTGCGAAGCCTTCATATTCAAGATCAAGCTCGTACTCTCCATCCGCATCAAGATCATGGTCCTCGACATGTTGGGTCGTAGAAGCGGACACGCTTAGCGAAACAGAAGTGGCAGGTGACGAAGCGATGGGAAAAGATACAGAAAAAGAGGCACCCCGTGAGGTCGCAGCAGCCGCTTCCGCCGCAATGACTGCCCTCACGACATCCACGCCGAAAATCTGGCATCTGTACCAAGACAAATGCGTCAATATTCATCTCAAAACGTTCAGAACCAAAGGAATAAAAAAGCTCCGAGGAAATTAAAAAAGTATTAAACTCACGACTGCTCAACGCGGCTCAAACTCGCCCATTTCCACACAGGTAGCTCCATACGATGGTCCGCATGGCGCATATGCCAGCGCTGCAGATGCTGCTTCGGGAACACTGGAAGCTGCTGTTGCAACTGAGGCTGCGGCTGGACCATGTCGCTAGTCTCAAGAGGAGCACTAACCACGCCATCAGTGGGCGTATCAACTGGAGCAGGTTCGGAGACGACATCCATATCAGACGAAGAAACGTTGATGGGAGCAGATACAGAGACGGGAGCGAGTACACTTGATACACGCAGCCTGGTCGGCCGGCGAGGCGCGTACCGATACAAGCACGCATATGGATGGGGAGCAACATAGCTGGTCACAAGCTCCAACTCCTCCTCGTTCTCCCGTTCTTTTAGAGCAGTAGCAACCCACTTCTTCACAACTCGCCGTTCCCTCTTGTGCCAACGCCCTACACGAGTCGCCTTCTGACGTGCTGCAATCCGTGCAGGAAGACCCTGATCGAGCAATCGTCGCAGAGTATCCGCACGTCCGATGTCACGCGATCCACACAGACGCGTGCTTAGCTGCGCGGCAGACTGACGCCTCGCAATCGCTGCACCAAGTCCATGCCCAAGTAGAGCTATAAGCGCACGCACGCGCGTAGGATTCAGAGAGAGCGTACGATGCAGGCGCGCATAGAGTGCCTGTCGCTGGTGAATTCGTGCACCAAGGTTGTCAGAGAGTAACGCAGTAAGAATCGGAGCGTACTCGGGACGAAGGTGCACATGAGAATTTGCGGGCGCTGTAGTTTTGGGAAGCGGGGGAAACAGAGGAAACCTCGCCCGTGGATGCGGATATACGAAAAGAAGACGTACGGGGCGGGTGCCGCGCTCGGGATAGGGTCGCGGAGGGTCAATGACAACAATTGGGTTCGCGGAGCAGCGCGCGATCGTAGCGTACGCAGGAAATAATGGTACAGGAATGGCATCTTGCAGTTGTGCCATATCACCCTCCGGCTCCGCGTCCGTGAGCTCCGAAAGTGTGCTGAGCGTCGATACGGGGCTTAGCGGTGGGCTCGGTGCGAAGTCCCGCTCATTCTTTGCGGGGACCACGGACACATGTCCGTCGACGAGTGTCTCATCCGAAGCATCGCTGTCCGCCTCGACCGACACGCGGGGCGGCGCCGGCATATCGTCGACGCCATCAAGCCTGGTTGCAGATATCCTGGCACGTTTCTTCACAGGCGAGCGCTGGACGACGGGCTGATTTCGTGGTTGAGTGGAGCCTGAGTCACAGTGCAATCGATCGTGAGAGACTTGAACAACGAGAGCGAAGAAGGGAAAAACAACGACGCACCATTCAGCAGGGCCCCTCGCCAGTGTGCAAGGACGGCCTCGGGTACCACGTCAGGAGCGGAGAGGCGCTTGCGCTTGTTCTCAAGACGGGCGCTGTGCCTAGGCCGGTCGACGTCGTCGACGACATCGACAGGGGGCTCGCGCTCGGGCGCACTGCGCCGCCGCTTTCGGGGAGCGGCGAGGCTATTCGCCAGCGCGCGCTTTCTGGGGCGCTGTGCAGCGTCGCCAAGGGGCTCGGTGATTTCGTTGGCGCCGGGGGAGTCCGGCGACTTGCGTTTTGCGAGGAGACGGCCGCTCTTGCGCGGCGGGCCGGGGACGGGAGACACCACAGCCGGCGTGGATGGTCTGTTGCGGGAGGGAGAAGTGAAGGAAGATGGCGATGATGCGGTGGATGGGTGCTGCGGAGAGAGAAATCTGCGTGATCTGCGAGAGGGGACGGGGACGGGGGCGGGGACGCCGAGCGACGCCGAGTGCGGGGGCGGGCGTGCGGGCGACGAGCGGGATGTCGGCCTGTGTGATAAGAACGGGAGTTAGTGGCCGGGAGACAGCGAGAAAGGGAGAGGAAATACATTTTTGCTTGACGGAAGCTAAGGCGGGAAAGAGGGCGATACGGATAGGAATGGATGGCGAACCCCCATCAGCGGAGTCTGGCGGACTCTTAATTATCTACCTCGGCATCTCCCCGGCACGCCTTAAGTTCGCACCCGTTGTCCGCCGTCCGCGTCCGGCCGAGGTAAGCGCGGCCCGCCAATCGCGGCGCGTACGGGAGATTTCAAAATATACATATATTGCACTACAGACACATAAATCACTCGTGGGCAGCGCGTAACATCGCTTTCCACTCAACCTCCAAGCAACCCTCCGTCCATCCGAGCGCCCCTGCAGCAAGCACGCACGCATGCTGCTCGCCGTTCTCCAAGGCCAACCTGGTCTCCAGGTGCCGGTTGAACGTAAAGTACCGATTGAACCCAAGCTCCGGTTTCTTCGTCGTGTTCGAAAAGCACAGCGGGTCGGGGCAAAAGTACTTTTCCGGGCCGTGTACAGTCTTCTCGTGTCGTCCGCGCGTAGAGTTGTACGAGAAAATCTTGCCGCATGGTTCGCGAGTACATGCGAATGCCCCGGCTTTCTGGTGAGTTTTACCCTTCGACTTGGCGAGCTGCCCATATGCGAGACGCGAGAAACTGGAGCGCGTCTTGCGTTCGACGTCTCGCGTCCCTACCGCCTCGACCGGGGTGGGACTCGGAGCGGGAGGAAGCTCGTCCTCCGTAGCAACAGGCGAGGGCACACTATCGCTGCACATTTCAACCTCGGGAGTCCCAGGCGTGTTCATATACGCCATCATGCACTCGATGTCATACTGCGAGATCCCGAGGAAGGTGCCGGATAGCGTAAGTCCGAAGTCGTCGAGTGCCGGCGGCTCGTTATTGCCACCGAAGAAGAAGGGCTCGCTTGGAGTCGAGGGGCTTGCCGGAGTGCTTCCCGCATAGTACAACTCCGGCGTGCCTGTTTCTGAAGGCACGAACGATGGGTCGAAAAGTGCAGAATTCAGCAGCAAAAAGTCGAAATTGGCCGTTCCGGGAGTAGCTGGGTCTACATCCGGAACGATATCGAGGGGGACGAACTCCTGAGAATAGACTTTGGAGTACAGTTCAATCTCAGCTGCAAGGCTTTCGAGGGTGCATCCAGCATACAGATCCGATGCAAGCTGTTCCGAAGACACAAAGTGCTCGCCGAAGTCCTCAAAACTCATCGGCTCAATATCGAAGATAGTCGCATCTGGGACAGCCAAGTCCGAGCCAGGAAGCAGACTCGGCCACGAGTCAAAAAATTCATTCGTCGCCAGAGATGGCTGAGCGGAAGACTCGAAAATTCCAAAGTCAAGTGCGTCGTCGGATACACCGAAGGGATCCTGAATAGCGTTCTGAGTCAGCATTAATCAACAGAACAAAAAGCGAATGGTCGTACCAAACACATGGGCGTGCTATTGTCGGAGCACAGGCCACTGACCTCTTCTTCCTTCTTTGGCAAGAGTGCAAGGTCAGAGACTTCAGTGAAGGCGTTGTCGGAAGACATGTTGGACTTGTAAATTCGGGATAGTGCGGATGCGACTGTGAAGGATGACTAGGATGGAAGGCGTGTCTTTCCTGTCCTCCCTCAGCGTCGCACACGCTGAAAATATACCCATCGCAGCGACAAAGCGGTTGCGTCAAAGCATACCGTCCCACAAGCGCCTGAGGACCAAGAGGCGTGGATATGGCCATGGTGCGTACTAAGCATACGTCGCCCTCTTTGCAAGGCGGGCTTGCCGAGGCGTCAGGAGATGGCATCGTAGGCGCGCAAAAAGGGAATGCGTGGCCGGGATTATGTATTATGGGCCCCGATATCCCAGATGGTGCTTTAGCGGGCTAAAGAGTGTGCAGAAAAAGGAAATAATTAGCGCAGGGGTAACGGCCGGGAAGGCGGCAGCTGGGCGGTAGAGTGCGGCAGGCCCAGTCTCGTCGAGCGTTCGTGACTATGAAGCTCAAGAGGCTTCTGTTAGAAATTCCAAGAGCACAGCAGGAGGTGACGGACCGCGTTAGGTCAGTCGAGTGGGGGCCGGGGAGGAAGAGCTAGGAAGGTAGGTCGACTTCGGCTTCACGAAAAACACGTCCCCCCATGTCCCATCCGACACAAGGGACTTTAAAGAGACTATCGTATGCCACGGGAACCTCATTCTCGTTTCCAATTGAGCAATAAATGATTATTTGAAAAAAGATCTGCTCACTGGCGTCAGACAACCGAGCTCACCTCGGGTACGTCTACGACTGACCAGTACTGGCATACCGGCCTACTTACGACCATATAATCGAATTACGAAAGCCTTGACCTACAGATCGCAAAATGGAGGCGGCTTCAACGGGAAGTCGGCTTCCAATTGTCCCCCGGCGTAGTCCAGTCGCTCTTGTGAATACGCGAGTGCAGTTGAGAGTCTGACCTCGTGCATTTAGAAACCCCGATTGGCCTTAGCAACCAATTCACAGCTCTAATCTCTTCGAAGTATTCCTTGAAAGAGAGGCTTTACAGAATTTTTTATGGTTGTATGGCGAAGCATTAATATTATCGCGAAGCAGTCGACGGGTTTTCCGAATGGCAGGGGCAATCTTTTTGTTCTCGATATGGCAAATGTCGGAGATACGATTAAAGATCGACAATGCACTATAAGCGCACACAACCTCGGAAGAATGCGGGGGATGAACCTTGAACATCGATTTACATACCGTACTATACGCTTGAAAAGAAAATGGGACAGCACATCGCACAATGTGCAAGTCGCGCAAACTGTTATCCCTTCGTCACTTGATAGGTCCGCAACCGCAATCTGCACGTATGCAGGAAGGAGCTTTCCGATCGTCACGGCAGGAAGCCTAGCAGAAGCGACGTGTCCGAGCACAGCAATAACCTAGCTTATACGCATATCGAGGATTTCCATTTGCCAGTTTATCCGATGATATAAAAGTACAAACATCCAACACACGTAAACTATTAAGGTAGCATGGCGCAAATCCATATCCAGTGGCGTGATAGAAGGTTAGGAAACGACAAAAATAGAGCATGTACTGTATATAGATGGCATAAGCATAGACACGAGGTAGGCACACTACATTGTAAGTTTAAACTACGAAATTCTTATGCATGAAGTCACTCGCGAGGGGGTCTACCAGTTCGAAGAACGTCTTCCGAGCAATACAAATGTGTCCACCCGCGTGCCCTCGCAGCAACCACGCACTTGCTCTGCTCACCCTCCCTCGCCAACCGACTCAGCAAGTGCCGGCGCATCGAGAATGACCGATTGAACCCTAGTTTAGGGGTTTTCGTGATGTTTGACCGGCAGCGCGGCAGTGCGCAATAGTATGGGTTCGTATAGTGTGTTTTCTCGTGTCGAGCGCAAATAGATTTGGTAGAGAAAATCATGTTGCAATTCGGCACGCTGCAGATACCGACGTCGGTCTTTTTAGACTTGTCAGGGGCGGCCTGGGCGGCCTCAGGCTCGGTAAGCTGCACAGACATTGGAGGCGAGGCCTTGGAACGCTTCTTTCCCTTCGCACGTGGAGCAACTGCGGGAGGACGTGGGGCGGGAGGAAGAGCTTCAGGTGTATCTGCTTTGTCCTCCGTCGTTGCAACGGCTGGCACAGGCGCGATCCCATACGTGGACGCATAATCGCAGACCCCAGTCACATGGGCGCAAGGGTGTTCATAGACACTAACGCATTTGACATGTCGATTTGCGAAGAGCAGAACTGAGGATATGTGAGGGAAGGATTGAACGGTAGAAATCCTGGGTGTCCCGATGGCGACACGCCATTACCACTGAAAGGGGGGAGTTCGGAGTACAGCCCGTTCGGGGCTGCAGGGCTCTGGGGGGAACTTCCTAGATACAGCTGCTGTGCCGATGCATCCGAAGGTATCAACTGGGAGTTGTTGACGCTAGCAGTGCTCAGCGGAGAAAAGTCGAAGACGTTTGGGCTAGAAGCACTTTGAATTGAGCCGGGGAGCAGACTTGGATACGTGATTGGGAATCCGTTGCTTTGGAGGTGGTCCGTAGGCTGGAGAAAAGACTCGAAAGCGCAGGAATTGAAGGAGTCTGGGATGGTCCAGCTGGTGACCCCAAATTGGTCCTGGATAGCACTCTGAAAAAGCTTGTTAGCATTAATCAGCAGAACAATAAACGTCTAAGCGTACCATATACATGGGCGTGCTATTGTCGTAACATAGGCCGTTCATTTCATCTTCCTTATTTGGGTAGAGCTTCGTGTCGAAGGGAGCAGAGAAAGCGTTGGGGAACGACATATTAGACTCGGAAAGCTGAGATGATGCGACGACGACTGGGATGAAAGGCGTCTTTCCTATCCTCCCTCAGCATCGCGCACGCTGGAGATATACCCACCGCAGCGACAAAGCGGCAGCGTCAAAGCATACCGCTCACAAGCGCATGAGGACCAAGAGGCGTGGACACGGCCACGCAGCGTACCAAGTCAACGTCGCATCCTTGCACGACGGACCCTTTGCATTGTCAAGAGGCAGTGTCCTGGGTGTGCAGAATGGCAACATTGGGCCAGAAATCAGTATCACAGGCCTCGAGATTCCAGATGGCGCTTTAGCGAGCCGAAAGCATACGCAAAAAGGAAATAATTGGGACAGGGACAACGACCGGGGAGGCGGCAGACGGGTGCTTAGAGTGTGGTAGGCCTAGTTCGTTAAGCGCCTGTGGCTATGGAGCTCAAGAGGCTTCTGATCTGAATATGAGCATACTCGGGAAGCGGCGAATTACACCCAGACCGATGAGAGGGAGGCGCATATGTGCCTTACGAAGTATTCGACACAAATGTCGTACTCGATACAAGGAACGACGGAGAGTGTTCTAGGTCGTGAACTCCCAAGTCTTTGTCTTTTCCCTCAAATGGGCGTTGAGCGTTTCTACGTGGAACTCTGTACATGTTGGCATCAGAGGATATCAACTGATTCAAGTGTGAAAGCATGGCTCACTCGAATACTCCAGTAACCAGCATTCCGACCACACCTGCGATCGAGGTCATACTGCAATTATTTTCTCATTTCCAGTTTGAAGATGCGAAATGCAAACAGTTTAGGTGGAAAGGGATTCTTATTGTCCACCCGAATCCGAAATGCTCTTGTGGATACTCATGACTAAGGAGAGCGACTGCGACCTTAGAGTCACGAATGCGAAGTCCTGTTTCTCTGCAGTCACTCTAGTTCTTTGTTTTTCCCATATCACTCGCTGAGGCAGTTTAAAAGCGGTAAGGTGTTCGGGCCAAACTTGCTCCGAGTCAGGCGATGGCTGTCGTTTATAAGTTCAAGTTTGCTGAGTCGCAGAAACGTGGCAGCGGTCCATTTGTTCCTGATTAGGAAATGACTTTATTCCCGATACCTTTGGGTACAATTGTATGACCCTTATTACAAAACTTTTGTATTTTGCTTCCACAGCACTCAAACCTCAGCAATTGATCCCTGTATCTGGTATGGAAACAGTTACATGTATTCTATATCTACTCCAGATTTTTTAGTACCACTTTATCTTAAAATCTACGCATGTTGTGGTAGACGATGAGGTGCAGTGGTGAAGTGTAGGCAAAGGTGGGTTATCAGCGTAAAACCGATGTATTTCATAGGGTGAGACCAGCTCCCCTTATATACATGTTCCGTGAGCTAGTACTACTATAACTATCTAGCTCCTATATCGTATGGCGTTATCATTGCGTTATCGTTCACTTAGTAAGATGGTTGTTCATATGACCATCTGTTATTTATATTGTTCCATTATATTTATTTAATACTTTATAAACTGGAACTCTTAGAATAATGGTGTCCCTCTCATGCAAAATGGCTGTCACGAACTGTCACGCATATTTTGATACTCCGACAGCTTGGTGGTTACATAGCATGGTGTTGACTACAAGGAGTTTGTTATCTGAGATCGAAAAAAGGTGCAATGCCGGATGCATTCTGTCACCGTTTGTCACCTTTCAAACATTATGCATTCTCCCTGTACACCACAATACTCCATTCCACCCAGAGTAGTGCAGTGGTAAACCCTAGCATGTAATACGTATGACCCTGCAAAAAAAATGCTGATAAAATTACTTGTCATGTGAACCGGCAGTATTCCAAAGGCTCTTCAAGATTGCAAAACAAGTATTTTGACTGTGGCTTCATGACAAGGCAATATTTTGCTGTGATGCTATCATACCCATTTTTGATAGTTCACTTAGCACTCATATGAAGTATCTTAAATCTTATTACAAATCATATCACATCATAATGACATTATAAGGCGTGATCAAGTCACATTACTTACTCCTGGCTAAAGCGCCACAGTAAAACTTATAAGGATAAACTTAAAGGATTAGTTAATAAGTTACCACAGTACTAGTATAAAGGTAGAGCCAGTGGGCCTACAAGAAATACATTGAATATCCTTTCCCCACTGTGTGATAACACACTGCTACTCTCAACTACAACCCACTCAACTTCTAAAAGGTTATGAGCCTTGCTCCCATTGCATAAGTGCAACAGAAATATTGAAATATTGATATATGATGTCACAGGCATCAGGATTGAAATTGCCTAGTGGCGACAGAGAAACATGATCACAGACAACTGCTTGTGAGTTAATAGAGCTCACAGGGCTAAGAAAAGAAGGTGCTGATATAGGCGCAAAATTTACACAGGCAACTACGTTACCTGAATTATGAAAAATTGTAAGTGAAAGAAAAAATCTAAATGAGCATGTTGCATTGATCAGAAAAGCTGATGTATTATTAATACCTTCTATAGGAAGTAAAAACGAATTAAACACAAGAATCGAAAATTATGAAAAGCTAACCCAAATACAACAACTTGCAGTAAGAGCTACATTCTTTGATGATATGACGAGATTAGCTGAATATAACAGAATATCTGATTCCGGAACTGCAGTCGATATAAGCAATTGTCTCCATACATATAATTCATTAAATAATGAACAAAAAGAACAATTTAAAATTGACAACCCCTTTAGAAAACAGGAAGAAACCAAAGAAACCAAAGAAAAAGAAGAAGAAAAAGAAGAAAAAGAAAAAGAACCAAGTGAGCCACCATCTGATCCTTCTGATGGTTGGCAAGAATCTGATGCTGAAGAGGATGATTCAGATATGTCCAACACAGCCACCAATTTACTTAAGTTCTTTGACGGCATCGATCAACTCGGGCCAAACAACTACAAAATGTGGATCTTTAGGATCACCACAGCCATTGAAAGTGCCGGTTATGGCAGTCTTTTGACAACTCAACCAAATATGGAGCAATTAGTTGCTTGTACCGCCATTTATAATGGCATACTACGCACAATACCAGATAAGATTCTGGCACATTATTTAAATATTAACAAAGACATTCCAGAATTACTAAAAGCACTGGATAAGTGGTATAACGTCTGCACAGCAATGACCCAGGGCCTCGATGAGGCAGCTTTATTTTCCATTACGGGTCATGTCTCTAACTTTGACCAAACCCTAGACAAATTAGCAACTACCTATGCAGGGTTAAAATCACAAGGGGTCAACATATCTGAAGGAATGTATGTAGCAGCCATCGTGAAGGCAACACCTTCCGAATATCAATACATGCTCTATCAGACAGAGCTTTACATAAAAACATTTAATCAGCTTCAAACAGATACGGCTCAGCATATCAAGCTCACACCAGAATATTTATCCATGATGCTTATGAACGCATTTGAGGGATGGAAGAAGATGCATTGGCGTCAAGGAGCGGCGGGTCAGCATGGAGCTGTGCCAACCAATATGTTGGTACCCGGCCAGTGATCACTGCATTTGAGTAATCATACCCAGCCAGTGGCTAGGTAGGGTGGCTGAAGCTCCCATATTTGGCCTCTGGGGCTATGGCTAAGCTTTAGTCAGTGGTGCGGCACCCCGGCAGGGTTAGGGTCCTTCCCAATAAGGGTGGCACTGCCGTCGGGGTCGGTGCCTGCCCACCGCGGGCCTAATTAGGAAGGGGTGTGGTCCCTGACAGGGACCGGACCCTTGATGTAGCCTGCGGCATGTGCCTGGCCGCACCACACCTGCTGCTCGTTGCCGCACAGTGCTTGCTCCTCGTCACCGCCTCACGCCCATTGTGCCCACCATGCGTGCCCACCATGTAAAATCGAAAAAAACGTTTATTTAAAAAATCATTACTACAGATGATGTTTCACACACAAGTGGCCTTGCTGCAATGTACAGCGCCCGTTGCACCCACAGCGCTCACCATGCCTGCCGTGCCCACTGTAGAAAATCGAAAAAATTCTTATTAAAAATCTATACCTACAGAATAATGGGTGGCTTCGTCTCATCTTGATAGTGAGCGCGCAGTGGGGCCTCGCCGCACCGCTCTGCCCCATACCACGCCTGTCGCACCCACAGCACCCGCTGTCCAAAATCGAAAAAAAAAACTTATTATTTGAAAATTACACCTGTAGGGGCATAGATGGGTTCATCGCGTCTTGACAGTGAGCTCGAAGTGGCCATGCTGCACCGTGCCGTATCGCGCCCGCCCACAGCACCCGCCGTCCAAAATCGAAAAAACATATTATTTGAAAATTATAACTGCAGGGACATAGATGGGTTCGGTCTCGTCTTGACAGTGAGCTCGAAGTGGCCATGCTGCACTGTGCTGTATCGCGCCTGTTGCGCAAAATCGAAGAAATTTTCTCATTAAAGAATTATAACTGTAGGAGCATGAGTGACTTTGCCTCGTCTTGATGGCATGTGCACAAGTGGCTCGAGGAGGACACTCACCACCATCTTGTGCCTGCCCATGCAGCTGGCCCCCTTGTGGATGATGGCTCCATTGCCTCCCCACCCACCCTCCTTCCCTTATGGTCCTTCACCGTCCGTACTCATGATATCGCTGTTGGTGTTATCACTGTCATTGGTTGCACCCCATCGCTGCTGTCGTCGAAGATGCCGCCAAATCTATATTGCAGCAATCGCCATCGCCTCTGCTGGGTCCATTGCACGCCATCGATGGGTTGGTATCGCTGCCGCTAGCCCGTGATATTGCGGAAATACCGATGGCATCGTTTTCCGAGCGCTTTGCTGTCAGATCATTATCGCTGTCATCAGCTGCATGCCATTGCTGCTGGCGTTAAAGCAGTCGCCATCTCGATCGTACAAAGACGATATCGCTGCCATCGTTGGCATCGCCGCCGCTGTCGCCGCTGGGTCCAATGTACGCCATCGTTGGGTCGGTATTGTCACCGCATCGCTTGCTGTATTGCAGTATTGCCGATGGCCTTGTTTCTGATAGCCCTGTTGTCAGATTCAAGTAGAAAGGATCACATGTATAGATAGTAGCTGGACGTACCATAGTAACCATACCCATCGCTGACAATCGATATCACCGTCGCTTTTGCTGGCGCTGTAATCTTGCCCCCCTCATGCATCCTCCCAGTCCCAGTATGTCACATCTTTTCGAGTGCAGTGCTGTTGTGATTAACAATCACTAGTAGCATGGCTCTGTGAGATGTTGCTGATGTCGAGTCGATGTCGATGGATGCCAGAGCTTTTCGAGTGCGAGTGCAGTGCTATCGGCTGCCGTGGATGAGGTTCGCTGATGGCGTGGTCCCACGTGATGTTTGCCGATGTGGGAGTCAATGAGTCGATGATCTTGTGGCCATCTGTCATCTATCATACAAGTTTTGTCATTGTTGCCATCTGCATAAACATCGACACTGAGATTCCGGACAATGTGCCGCAATGGCTGTCTCAGTCTCCAGAGGATACTGACTGATGTGTATTCGCACCACCAAGCGCCGTTATTATGGCGGTAGGCGTTGTCGTTGCTGTCATCATGGACATCGTTAAGTTGCCATCGTCGATTGATAGCTTGCCACCGAGTCGAGAGGAATTATGGAGGTCGAGACTCTGGCGATGTACGATGCCTGGGAGGTTGGAAGGGAGTGCAAACGCTAAGGCGACTCGTGCTTAATAAGCATTTGTAATTCAAACAGTACCTTGTAAATGCAAGACTATTGTAATAGACTATATATCCCCGACATCAGATTCGGGGTCGATCAGAGGAAGTTCGCCATCATCATCCTCTCCTTCTTCAATGGGTATGATCTCTCCACCATCTAATACAAGAGTCCTATCAGAGACACTCTGTGACGAGAGTTGAACGTCGTCAGAACTGTTGAGATTCCCAAAAGCCTCCCCTGTTTCATCCATATCTATATTCGAGGGACACAAACGCCATGCCAGGTCCAAAGTTGTTCGTTTTCTCTTAGATTTTTGCTGTCCTTGAGAATTGGCTTGGTCATGTGAATTGACCTGGTCTTGTAAGTTGTCAGAGGCGATATGATGTTGCTCTGGCCAATCAACATCGTGTCCATTTACGATGACGGTCTTATACCATTGTGACGCGAATGAGGTTCCAAGGGACTCCCACATGTCTGCTTGCTTCTCTGTGTACGCTTGAAGCCCAGCTGCAAGATCATTGGGTATGTCAGTTCGGTGTAGAGATTGAGATTGCCACCGCTTCGCCTTCCAGTCACAATATGCTAGCATGTGACGCATCTCCTCTAAAACAAGAGTGATTTCTTCACTCCAGCATTCAGCATGAGCTTGTGATCGAGCCCAATGGACTCGGATTCCTATATCATATTAGTATAACGGCCCACAATGAGCAGCTTATAGACATACCCTCATTTATTTCATCAGGATTCCCCTCTCCCTCTCGCATTTGTGTCCAGATCCAGGAGGGACTGAAGTTGTGCTGGCTGCACGCCACATTTCGCTTGGAAAGTCCTCGATTCCTACAATCTTTCTCTTCTTTGTCTTCGCCCTGTCCACATACATCTTCTTTTGCAAGGGGTTTGAGTCGTATAGACCAAGATCCGTTTGGATCTAGCCTAGTCAGAGCCGACTGGGCAGCCCGGTAACGTTCCACAGTCAGCTCAATCCTGCTTGAAAAGCTGAACAGGACTGATCGTGCACGTGTATTGTCTTGCTGACCAACGCTGTTGATCTTTTTGAAAGACAGGTTGCTCGACTTGAGATGAAGGAGACAGCGGAGCTTGACTAAACTATCCTCTGCCTGTGCCACATGTAAACGCTTCTCCATTTCGACGAGCCTGTAGCGAGATGGGAGAACAGCTCTCAAATCAGCACTGAGATCGGATGGCATGCATAAGGGGGGAATGTCGAGGAGTAACTTGACTTCTGGTGAATCCTTTGCAGGATCCCACGTCGACTGGTCGGTGGTTACCTCGTTCGCGACCTGTAGGATCTGGATGGCCACACAGGGCATGTATATAACCTGCGCCTTCCTCCATTTGGTGATCCTACCGACCAGTGCCGTCTTCCTCTCTTGTACTTTCGCAGCTGTTATTGTATGAGGTCTCGCTTTTCACGTGGCAACTAATGCAGTGAATGTTTGTCTAAAAACACATATTGATGAGCAGTATGAGATTAAGCAGCGAAAAGCACTACACACTTGAGCTCCTCAAGTTCAAGTCCCCTTACAAGAAACTTGCTCGCAGTCAAACCATCAACCATATCTTGACCATCGACAATAGACTGTTCGTCTTCTTTTGCCAGCTGCTTGCATATGTCAGCCAAAGAGTCGTCTAAAGGGGCAAAGTCATTAGTGAAATCGATCTCCTTCCTTGCACCAGTCACTTACGAGTGACAGGCTCGGTGTATGGATCCGGCGCCTTGAGGGGACTCTTTTGCCATGTCTCTACCATGCGACTCCACTTAGCCACCAGCATGGGCCCAACAGCTTCCGTCATTGCATTGTAATGTGTCCTATGCTTGACATGCATAAGCTCAGCATCTGTAAGCTTTTGCAGGAGAGAGAGATCTAAACAGCACGAGTCAATTCACATAGTGTAGATTTTCAATGAAGTTGAAATGTACTTCCCTAATCCGGTAATTTTTCGCCAATTCCAAGCTGACCAATGGTCGTCAATGGTGTCGTGGCGAAACCCGGGGCCCATTTCCCGTGTACTCATCGCTATGGGATTAATGTGAGACCACCCTTGTTCTATGCCTTCGCCATCCATCTGTGCTGAATATGGGAGGAGATTGAGGGAGTAAGGACTTTGGCAAGGTTCGCCATGTGCTCTCAGATGGAATTTGGGAACCACAACATGAGGAATCATGCAAAGGAAGGCGGCTTGAAGTTCAGCGGGATATTCGTGGACACGTGCAAGCAGCTTTTTGTGCCATTGGCACACAATGTTGTAGGTCACAAGCAGAAGTGTGGTACTGGCACCAACGAGAACGGATAGGAAGATATAGTCCATATTTATATACCTGTAAGACCGCATATGAGCACGTGAACTTCTAAGCCGGCCAGGTCACAGGCATACCTTTCCCCTTTCTGTAAATCACCGACTCCATTGCTTCTGACAATACCACTTCGTGCACAGATGACTGCACCGACCCCAGACACCAGATAGCCATCGTTTGCATGGGTTGTAGCCTTCTCCATGGCCTGAAAAGTCGAATCACACATGCCTTGCTAAACTATTGATCAATTCTTCATCTTTTTTCTTGGGATGACAGTCTCACTTCAATTTTATGAACATCTTTATTTTTTTGCAAGCGAAGCTGCTTGTAATACTGTTAAGCTCAACGGTTATGTGGTGATCAATGTCGGGGCTTCCTGATCGTCGAGACTGATGGTTATGGCAACGGGGCTTCCTAGATGTTGTAAGTCGAAGGTGACCATCAGCGGGGCTTCCTGATCAACAATGTGGGCAGGGTAGGCTTCTTAGTGGAGTTGGGTTACAATGAAGCGGGTACTGGCCTATAGGCACGCAGTAGACTGATGAGGAGCAGATAATGGGCTTGTATGAACAAAGAGCACAAGCTTAGGACTTGTGCTACTGAAGTTACATGCTTATATGCTACTCTATGTGTTTACTACTGTAGCGGCTTGTGTAGGGTAGTTTACCAGACTATGGAAGGTTGTGGAAACCCAAGGAATACCTTGGTAATACAAGTAGGGCTATCAGTAAGCAAAGCACGTCATGGTGATGCGATATGGCATTATCATGGCGTCTTATGGTGCAAGGTGAATAAGGATGAGTAAGGAAGAGAAATGGGGGAGTTGTGCTGACTGATGATGATGAAGAGGAAGTGAGTCAGCGCAATAAGGGAAAGTAAAGGAAAATTGTAACAAATATGGCACAGGGTCCACGAGGTAAGCCCAGCCAGGGCCAAACGATCCATTGCTGTCAATTCCGCGATCCTTTGACTTCAACTGGAAGTTGGCGTCTATTGCTAACACAAGCATGTAAATCCACCTGTTACCACACTACGTTAGTGACTACCGTATGACACATACAGTATGGACTCACTGAACTGCCGAATTCTCCCAACCGATGGGTAAGTTCTTGCCAGGATGAGGACATGCGGGGCAGTCAAGCGCAAGTTGACCGCTCCACGTTTGGTTGACACCAGCTGGATCATGAGCTCGACCCACATGCTTTAACATAAGCAGGTGGCGATAGCAGCGCATTACACGAATGAATTCGTCATATCGCTTCTGTATGTGTTTGTTAGATCATGTACCAATCTTTCTATAACACTGCGTACAGGTAATTTTTTTATCCCTGAATTGTCACTCATATGGGTGAGACCCAAGTAATAATCATGTGCAGACATTTTTCCTTGCACACTGAGTTCATGAAAGTGATCGAGCATGGCAAAAGTGAATGCTGTGCATGGGTTTGTTGTTGTTGCCGGGTACCATCAATGGCGCATGAGCTGGTTTGCCTTTTTCCAATGCTTGTTGGCTCCGTGGCATCTGCAATAGACTATGTCGACAAGATGAAATCCATTAACGTGATATACAACAATATACTGCTGATGTAGTGGGGAAGGGCAGGCATTCCCAGCATGACCTATGTGTACCTTGAGACCGAGTGACTGAAGCAATGCTTTATCCCAGAAAGACCCATTCCATTCCTAGGAAATTTTAATTCCAAGAAAGTAAAAATAAAAATAATAACACCCACTTCAATTCTGTGTAAAGGCAGATGCTCGTGGGAGGAAATGAGACATGTTTGACATGAAGATGGCGACCCGAAGCATTCCACACAACGGAACGGGGTATTCGGCGAAAGGCATTCATGGCATCTTGCATTGTGTGCATGCCCCTCGTGCATAACGAGCTCATCGAGATAGGTATGCCGATGCAGTAACCAGTCTTGAAGAGCTTGGGCCTGTAAACAGAGTTGTCAGTGGGGAAGTTCATAACATACTTGAAAATCACTTTCACGCTGATTTTTCTTTTCCTTGTCTTTCAGCTTGGTCCTGTTGTCTACTGGAGTATCTTGTAGCTCCGGAAGGTCGTTGAACGTGCCGATATCGAATCCATTCAGGACGGATTCCACAGCATCATACACGCCCAATGTCGCAGCCTCAGGTCGCACATCCAATTCAACGATGTCCTCGACATAGTCCATGCAGTAGCGGAGTTTACCAGTCTTCGTGAAGGCCTTACCCAAGATTCAAGCCATTGAGGCCACTGATGAGGGCCCCAGTGCAGTCCCCAGAGGCTCTCCCCTCCTTCGCTTAGCCATGGATGTCAGCGATGGCTCATGGGGACAGATCTATCGTAGGGTGGAGCAATAAGTTCCCACCCAATATGGAAGTGGTTGGTAACACTCACCTCCCCTTCATGTGCAAGTATTGCTTGACGTGCCTGCACACCGCATGGACGACAATCATAAACACAGAGCTTAAAGTCTGTAAGACCACATAGCATACATATTTTTTGTATGATTTTCTAATAGTGATAGTAATTTCAAGCCCTTACAGCCATGTATCGATAAACAAGAGCATGCTCACCATTTGTGGTTCCAATAAGATGGCCTAGAGGCCGCTTCACTTCACTTCACTTCAGGTCCCTACAAACGGGTAAAAACGAGCCACACAGTAAGCTGGAGATCGAGGCGCATAAGTCGTAATTAAATGTAATTACTCCGGTATTGTATCTAGCTGCTCCATGTCGAGCTTGTGCACTGTATACCTCCCATATCTTATCCTGGGCATGTTTGCCTCATCTGGGGTCCCTATGAGGATGTATTAACATGTCAGGTCAGGTAAATAGTCTTAGAACAAGTCAAAGTGTATATAAAGTGGCAAACCATGTTTCTCGTGCTGCGCATTGGCACGCATCGGTCCGGGTGCTCCTGAGAAGCTCGACTTTGTCACATATTAGTTGTACTCAGTGTCAACCCTATCCCTCCCATCTCTCCCCTCCCATCTCTCCTCTCATCTACCATCTACCTGTCCCAGTGAGTACTCCTTCACCCATCCATTCTCCCTCTCACTTATCCATCCATCCCATCCATCCATACCAGCATCATGTCCAACCAGCCGCTGCCGTTCACATTCCCCCACCCGTCGATTCCTGGGGCATTCGTACACGCCCGGACAGTGCTGCCACTTCCTCAAGATGACCTCCCAACTGTCATCTGGCTGGTCAATGCGTACCAGACCGACCCTGGATTCTGTGCGGTCTGCGAGAGCGTGGCTCTACAGGTGGGGGTGGCTACATTTGGGTGGTTGTTGAGAGGTGTTGCCATTCGGTGAGTTCCTCCCTTTTTTCGTCCTGAGCGTGCCTTGCTCATGGGTACCTTAGTTCCAGGGTACATCGAATGGAGATCGACCATCGAGAGCATCTAACGGTGACCTACCGTTATTTCGATGTACACTCTCAGCGTCAATTTCCAATATTCGAAGTAACTTATCATATTCCGTTTGTTCGGATTGATGTTGTAAGTACTTTGCTTGCTTTTTTGTCTTATTTTCATTCTCTTTTTTCTGTGGTAATTTATTGCTCACTTTCTGTAGGGAAATCATGGCTACTTCGATTTGGAAAGTCTCACTGGCACTCCCTGTCAGGATTAGTAGTTCGCTTTTATAATTTTGTCTTCATATGCGCATTTAGTAGTCTCCACTTTGCTTTCTGTCTTGCTCCTTCCGTTTTTCTAACCCACATGCCTACCTCATTTATTTACACTCACACATCACAGCTTTTAGCCCGGTTTCTGTACAAGCTATAATGTCTGTTTCTTTTCATGTACAACAGCACATCCTGTATTTCGAAGACACCTTGACTGTATACATAGGTATGCCTACCAAGGCGTAGCTACGCATACAGTCAAGGTGGGTAGTACTAGTACCGTATGTAATATCACATCTATTCTGTCTCCCATCGTAGTCCAAACAAGCTTGAATGGGTTTGACATTCTGATACTGAGTGCGGCTGTTTGTGAGTGCATACAACCATTGGTTCTAAGGATATTGCAATACGGTCTATCAACCATGACTTCCAAGTCGGTGGATTGTCCTGGATGTAAATCGTTCCCAGTCTGAATGCATTGTAAATCACAATTTAGGATTGGTCTAGTATCATGATGCTAGTACTAGCATACACGGTCCTTGTACTAATACATTTGAGTTGACCTGGGATAATCCAGGCGCATATAACAACCACACTTCGTCTTCACGATAGTGGGCATGATGCTAGTAGTAGCATATACGGTCTTTGTACTACACATTCGAGTTGACCTGGGATAATCCGGGCACATATAGCAGCCACAACTTGTCTCCTTGATAGTGGACATGATGCTAGTACTAGCATATATGATTCTTGTACTACATGTTCAGGTTGACCTGGGATAATCACTGGCATGGGCGCATATAACCACAATTTGTCTTCACGATAGTGGTGAAAGCTGCCTTATTCTTTATATGGGTAATTTTGTGACAATCTAATTTAACTGCACATCCTTTCAGCAAAAGCCGCCCTCACGGTATACGTCATCGTCATTCAAGGGAACCTTCTTCCCTGGCACCCTCGGCTTACGCTCATGCTGTCTCTCAGGCTGCATAGCGTAAGTCTGTTCATCCAGCATGATTTATTTTCTTTATCTGATGAGTCGCCGACTCTGTCAGCGAACATGCGTGAATTGCGGTTCATGGTTGCGGACCACTCACCTGGCCGACTCCAGCGCGCAGAGTAGACTAGAAATCCCTAAGCACTCAAATTGAGGAGAATTCCGCCACAATGTATTCACGCAATTTTTTGTAACAAAATGGAGGGAAAAGCCCTTCATTCGACTCCTCCACACATGTTGTGTGCACCCATTGTAACCCAATACACTGTCGCTATTATTTCCCGTAATCCAGTTTACATGATATTTGTAATGAAAATATGAAGATAATAGTCTATTTGTAACCCCACGCACCTTGCTTTCCGCTGCCTGTTCTCATTCTTCAATCATGGCGCAGGAAATGAATGAGTCCCAAGATGCGGCTGGTCCTGTATTTCAATCGTTTCGCAGTTTGCCCACATTGCACTTCGCCCGCTTTACATTTCGATCGTATCGCCTTCAACCATCTCGCACTTCGACCGTCTCCATCATCCAAGCACCATCAGCACCACATGAACTCGCAGACATACCGTAAAATTTGAAATGGGCTGTGTCTTCTCATTAGAATTTTCAGCTGAGCATACACTGCGTCTTACCTAGTAGATACATCCCGGATGTCCATACCACCAGCGAGACGAGTGGAAAGCGAGTGGGGGGGTTAAAGTGACCTAGTGAAGTGACGACCAAACACTGGTCACTCAATACCAAGTCCGAACAACACCGGCACTACTCAACTTTGGGGTTACCGATAACGCACTTTTTTTGGGAGATCTAAGATCAAACCCTTACTGTTGCCACAGTTTGTGGAGCTCTACCTGGTCTTGAGTGCGCTTGCATTTTCATCCACAAAATCGGGTGTATGTGTATCTCAACCTGGGTGATTATTGTGCAAAACATACTGGTAATTTCAGGTGGGCCGAAATATGCACATGGTTGGCCTCACGTCAGGACCCGAAGTGTAAGACGCCATACCTTAGCCGGAACCTGCAGCACCTGACTGGTCCGATACTACATAGGTCTCTGCTCAGGCAGACAAACTAGCGATGGATGGATTTGAAACCAGGGGCAACGCATATGTGAGACAAGCCTATCTAATGACATAGTGGCACTTACACAATGAAAAACAAAAGAGCTTAAGATTTCAATGGCGCGATATATTGATGGATGCATAATCTATGCTAGATGACTGCACCTGCCAAGAGGACCGTTTTAAAATGTCAAAAAAAAAGCGGCACCCGGGCTACCAACCATTAATCATCCGTCCCCTTCGATAGTATGCAATTTGCCAGCCGGCTGACAAAATGTTCTTTCTGAAACTCTAAAGGGGGAGAGTGAGATTGGGATAGATTGAAACTAGGGGTGATGTGTATATGAAACAAGCTTGTTCAATGACATGGTGGCACTCACATAATGCAAAACAAAAGGAACTGGGATTTCAATGGCATGGTATCTTGACAGATGCATAATCTATACCAATATCCCTCATAAACAGCTGCACCTGTTGGGAGGGGCCATTTTATAATGTCACAATAAAAGCGGCAGACAGGCTACCAACCACTCACTTCCATCCCCTTCGATCGCATGCAGTTTACCGGCCGGAGTCAGGGAAAAAGGCGATGTAAGCGATAGATATGTGCTAGCCAGTTTTTTCTTCAATGACCGGCAAAATGTTCTTTCCGAAATTCTAGGGGGAGAGCAAGATTGCGGGATGGATTCAGACCATAAATAATGAAAGAGTACACTCCTGGGTATTACCCTCCCACTTAGCTATCAACCTGCCAATGCAACACTAACCATGTCTTGGATGAGCCAATCCCAGAAGGACTTTCTCGAGAATTTGATCCCCACCTATATCGAGGTTGGCGGAAAGTCGACGATGGCGAAGGCCTTCTTCTTGCGCGATGTGTTCGACAAGTTCACTGTGGTGTGGGGTCCTGGGTCAATCAACTTCAACAATCCCAAAATATATGTGGGCACTCCAGAAGAGGTTTTGAGGAAGAAAAGGATCGCACTCCAAGTGGTACGTGGTTAGAGCCACACTCCATTAGATGTCAATTTCTCACCCTTTTCATTTATTAGCACATTTGGGACTGGTTCAAGAACCACATTCATCCGAAAAAGTCGATGGCGGCTCAGCAGTCGCTTTTTCATGATCTCCTCGGTGGCGGACCCAAACCAACGAGGAAGCGAAAACTCCATGCCAATGAAGCATACTACTTGTTGTATGTCAAGAACAACCCGGTTGAGAAATCGAAACTAGACGCCACCTACACTGATGAATGTGCCAGGCTCGTTAGCCTCAACGAGCCCCACGTGGGTAACATATCGTTTCTGAGGAAGTGGTCGACCGACCAGCTCGCTGCCGCATCAGATGAGGTCAAGGCCGAGGTTGAAGCTTACCATGATAAAACCACGACCACTGAAATCGAAGGCGAGATGGAGGATGCAGAGGACGAGGGAAACAAGGAAGTCAGAGTGGAGAGGCAGCGCCTTTCCAAAGCCCACAAGCTTCAGTCGTAAGCATTCAGTGCTGTCATTAATTATCATCACTAAATATGTCACAGGAAACTTGATATACTTGCTGAGACACTCAAGAACATTGGATCAGAGCTCGAATGGCAGCTAGGCAGGAAAGGATTTTTCTTCGTTGCGGTGCCCGAGCCAAGGGCTGGAGGCAAGCTTACCATCCACAAGTAAGTTCATGTCGATTTTTGTAGTCTAGTTGTGAGCGAAGTACTTACAGTATATTGTAAGAATTGGTTTCGGCACCACTGCCGATGAGAAAGAACAAGACTTCGAGTCTTTTCATCCCTGCTTTAGGGAACAAGTATTAATGTACATGGCTCAGTGGGTGTCTAAGGCAATTCGTGAGTTCGCATTTATTTTTGATAGGGTAATCGCAAACTCATCTTTTGTTGTAGCCAAATCTTCTCGAGACGAGGTATCCTTGACAGCAAGGATCGATCTCGATGCGAGACCCGACAACACCAGCTCAACTTCAGGCGAAGCACTTCCACCAAGTAGCCGCATACCTTTGAGTGAACTAAACAACCCCTCTCTCATCACAATCGACCCTGATCGCGAAGACGGCGATGACAAATTGGAGGTCTCTTCACCTGGTGTAGGTTCGAATGATGTGACGACCGTCTCTAAGCCCTGCGATAAGCGTCCACGACCAACTGAAGGGCCACTTACCAAATACAAGAAGGAGTGTGCCAAGAAGATCACAGCCAACAAAAAGCTCATGGAGAGCATAGGCTTGACCGGTCCTGGGGGTGCTGTTAGTCTCTTCATGCCAAAGCCAAAGCCGATGAGGACAGAGCCAAGGTTTAAGAGATCACGGAGGGGAGTCGACGAGTTTGACATGATGGATATCGATACACAAGCCCCTAGGCCTGAGGCTGAGGGTAACCCGCCCGTCACATCAGACATGACAGACTCGCTCACATCCGGCATCGATAACTCGGCGACAGACGACCTTACTCCTGCTCTCGACGTCGATTTGTCGCCTGAAGAGGTTTCTGCCTGGGTTTTGTCATCCTCAGTTTCGTCGTCCTCGGTTTCTACATCCTCGGTTTCTACGCTCTGTGATCACGAAAGCGGGCCTGGGTATTCCCTGAAGACAATACCTCTTGTTTTTGTGACCGCATCTTCTGTGCCAGCATTTAACTTCGAGTTAGTGAAGGACGTGGATCAGCTCAAGAACAGTGAGTGGATTCCAGATGCCGAAGCATTCCTACGGCAGTGTCTGAGGGGGGATGTGGGGCATGCATTGATTATGCACTGGGTTGAGTTTGAATTTTATATGGGCTTTCTGGTGAGTTCCATAATTGTCGCAATCCATCTCGATGTTTACCACAAAGCTATAGGCAGGCAAAAATCTGACGATTCCAACAAAGAATCACCCCGAGGCCGTTGCCTGGTGGATAAAGCGGCACCGTAAGTATGATAACTTCCCACCAATGACATCCGTTGCGGATTATGTGAACAAGTGGTTGGGATGGTACAGTAGTCTCCAACCTCCTGGTCCTTGGCGAGATGCAGGCAGCCTCCTCATCATGCATGCTCGACGCACTCAGGAAGATTTGGACAGTACCACTGATTGGAAGTCTTTGAAAGTTGGCAGTCGAAATGGGTTTTTTATAATTCTATTGTCTCTTGCCTTTTGGGCCATCAAACTCGATGCAGATGATGACTGGGCTCAGTTTGAGCCTGTCGTCGCAGATGTCAACTGGGTCATACAATCGATCATTGCTTCCATGCGTGAGGTCAGGGATAAAGGGATCGCACCTTAACTCGGCTTGTAAGAGGGTGCGTATCTAAGCTGGATGTCCGATAATTTGGGATCAAATGCAGCTTGTATTGAGTCGCATAGCGTAAATCGTTTTCAATAATTTACTCTTGTCTACTTAGTTGCAGAATTATCATTGTGGCCATGATTGTGTGTTCTTGAGCTTTGTCAGGTTGAGTAGGTCAGCGGTCCAAGCTTCGGTTCGGCATCCTAGGCGGGACCAGTATGAAACGGTAACAATCTCCCCCCTATTCATCTTGAGACACCTCAGCGATGACTGACCTGTGACTACTCTGTAATGTTGATGACAAAGTGACTCCTGGAAACACCCAATGGCGCCAGGCCGCTCTGCAAACTGAGGTGGCTATCTTCTGGACTCTCAGCAGTGCCGAAAACAAAATATGGATAGACGACAGATGGCCACAAGATCATCGACTCATTGACTCCCACATCGGCGAACATCATGTGGGACCACGCCATCAGTGAACCTCAACTGCGACAGCCGATAGCACTGCGCTCGCGCCTGAAAAGCTCTGGCATCCATCGACATCAACTCGACATCGGCAATGTCTTGCAGGACCATGCCTGCCACTAGCGATTGTTAATCACAACAGCACTGCGCTCGAAAAGATGTGACATACTGGGACTGGGAGGATGCATGAGGGGGGCGAGATTACAGTGCCAGCAAAAGCAATGGCGATATCGATTGTCAGCGATGGGTATGGTTACTATGGTATGTCCAGCTACTATCTATACATGCAATCCTTTCTACTTGAATCTGACAACGGGGCTATCAGAAACAAGGCCATCGGCAATACTGCAATATAGCAAGCGACGCAGCGACAATACCGACCCAACGATGGCGTACGTTGGACCCAGCAGCGACAGCGGCAGCGATGCCAACTGTTACAATTTTCCCTTTACTTTCCCTTATGCGCTGACTCATTTCCTCTTCATCATCATCAGTCAGCGCAACTCCCCCATTTCTCTGCCTTACTCATCCTTATTTGCCTTGTGCCATAAGACACCATGATGACGCCTTATTGCACCATCATGACGTGCTTTGCTTACTGACCACCGTACTTGTATTACCAAGGCCTTCCTTGGGTTTCCTTGACCCTCCATAGTCTGGTAAACATACCTAACCAAGTCGCTACAGTAACAAACACATAGAGTAGCATATAAGCATGTAACTTCAGTAGCACAAGCCCTAAGCTTGTGCTCTTTGTTCATACAAGCCCATTATCTGCTACCACCAGTCTACTGTGTGCCTTCTGGCCCTTAGTCGCTTTGTCATAACCCGACTCGCTATAGAAGCCCATCGCGACCACATCGCCGATCAGGAAGCCCCATCGACGATCATCCCTCGACTTACGACATCTAGGAAGCCCCGTTGCCGTACCATCAGTTCCGACAATCAGGAAGCCCCGACGTCGATCACCGCGTAACCGTTGAGCTTAACACCAACAATGGCAGCGATATCGTCTTTGTACAATCGAGATGGCGACTGCTTTAATGCCAGCAGCGATGGCGCGCAGCTGATGGCAGCGATAGTGACAATTGCGACTATTCCGACAGCAAAGTGCTCGGAAAGCGATGCCATTGGTATTTCTGCAATATCGCAGGCTAACGGCAGCGATACCGACCCATCAACGGCATGTGATGGACCCGGTGGAGGCGACAGCAATTGCTGCAATATCGATTTGGCGGCAGCCTTGACAACAGTGGCGACAGGGCACAACCGATGATGGCGATAACACCAACAGTGATATCATGAGTACGGACGGTGAAGGATTGTAAGGGAAGGAGGGTGGGTGGGCCTGGGGAGGCGATGGAGCCGTCATCCACGAGGGGGCCAGCTGTGCGGGCAGGCGCAAGATGGTGGTGAGTGTCCTCCTTGAGCCACTTGTGTGCATACCATCAAGACGAGGCGAAGTTGCTCATGCTCCTGCAGTTATAATTCTTTAATGAGAAAATTTCTTCGATTTTGCGTGACAGTCGCTGTGAGCAGGCGCAATGGGTGCGATACAGCACGGCGCAGCATGGCCACTTCAAGCTCACTGTCAAGACGAGACCGAACCCATTTATGTCCCTGAGGGTATAATTTTCAAATAATAAGTTTTTTCGATTTTGGACGGCAGGCACGACAGGTGCAGTACAGGGCAGGGCGGTGCGGTGAGGCCACTGCACGCTCACTATCAAGATGAGGCGAAGCCTCCCATTATTCTGTGGGTGTAGTTTTTTAATAAGAATTTTTTCGATTTTCTACAGCGGGCGTGGTGATCTCAGTGGACTCAATGGGCACTGTACATCACGGTGAGGCCACTTGTGTGCAAAACATCATCTGTAGTAATGATTTTTTAAATAAACATTTTTTTCGATTTTACACAGTGGGCACGCACAGCAGGTGTGATGGGCGCAGGGCGGCGACGAGGAGCGAGTGCTGTGGTGCAACGAGCGGCGGATGTGGCGCAGCCAGGCATGCGCTGCAGGCTACATCAAGGGTCTGGTCCCTGTCAGGGATCGCGCCCCTTCCTAATTAGGCCCGCGGTGGGCGGGCACCGACCCCAACGGCAGTACCAAGCCTATTTGGCCGAGCTCCTGCCTTTCCGGGATGCCGTGGGCGCTGACAGAGGCAAGCCAACTGACTAAAGGCCCAATATGGGCAGTTTCAGCCACCCCAGTAACTTACTGGCCAGGTGTGATTACTCAAATGCAGTAATTACAGGCTTGGGTACTAGCATATTGGTTAGCACTGGTGTCAGCACCTGCCCAAGGACGAGTGTGCACATCCTTTCTACAAGGATAGCTATCAAGCATGCAGACATGGATTTAGCCACAGACAAGGTCGAGGAGGCCATCAAGGATGTGGATGTAGTGGATTTAGCTGTGGGACCCACAACAGGATGTATAATCCCACATTATTCGGCAGTTATAACCACAACAGACAAGGAGATCAACGAAATGTGCCAGAATGGCAGAAAAAGCGCTTAGTGTGCTGTTTTAACTGTGGAAAGACCGGTAAATCTAAAATTAAAACCGATCTAACAGTATTAAAAAGACACATAATAGGCCACATCGTGCCCGAATGCTGGGTGCCACGAAGCGAGCTTACTAAGCGCGCATTTGCGAAAAAGGCCGCTGAAGAGGAGAAAGCGAAAGGAAAAGGGAAGGAGAAAGAAACAGCAGCAGCAGCAACAGGTGGTAAGCAAACTGCCAATTCAATGTTTGTCGAAGGATCGAGTCAAGACATCGACAAAATTGTTGAAGCCTTCATCCAAGAAGTTGACGAGACAAGGATCGCGTATTCATTCAATGACTTTCTAGAAAATCTCGGATATGAAGAGCATGACACGTATATGGCAAATGATGCCTATAACAGTGTTGCCAAAGAAGGAGAAATTATGGATGCGGATCTAGACGTAAGTCTCACATTAATCGAAGAAAAACATATTACTAAAAATTTATACACAGCAACTGATATAATCAACACTGGTGCTACATTACATATAACACCTCATTTATGGCGATTAAAAAATGTACGTCGAACAGCACCTATAATGATCACAGCTGCTAACAAAACTAAAATAATAACAGAAATAGTAGGGGAAATGACCCTAAGCGTCCTGAATGGAAATCGGGTAAGTACTATATTTTTAGAATGAGTTTATTATAATCCTAAAATGGATATGGGGTTAATTTCTCAAGGAGAATTATGTAACCTCAGATTTTCTTTTATTTATGAAAATAACTTGTGTACAATAAAGTTTCCTGATGGATCTTTATGTGGAAATATTAAACAAAAAAATGGTCTTTATTTAATCAATTACAATGTAACAAGTGCTGCCAGACTTGAAATTTCATTATTTGATTTACATAAGCACTTAAGTCATATTAGCTACGGCTATTTGAAGACCTTATTAAAAGAAAAAGAAATAACAAATTATAAAATAACAAGTATGGAAGAAGTACAATGTAATGATTGCACTCAAGCAAATATTAAAAGAATGCAGATTCCTAAATTAAGAACTTCAAAACTCACTAATAAATTTGGTAATCATTTACATATGGATATATGGGGACCAGCTAGTACACATGCTATTGGAGGATATAGATATCTTCTAACTTTAGTAGATGATGCCACAAGATGGTTAGTAATGATATTACTTAAAACAAAAGATCAAGGATATCAAGTGTATACAAACTATGCTATAAAGTTAAATACTCAATTTAATATAAAAATTAAAGTATTACAAAGCAACAATGATACAGTATTCCTAAGTCAACAATTTCAAAAAATTTTAGACGAACAAGGAACAATAAGGAGATTAACAGTACATGACACTCCACAACAAAATGGAGTCGCAGAAAGAGTACATCAAGTAATTTTAAATAATACAAGGGTAAACCTATTACAGGCAAAATTACCTCCAAGTTTATGGGGAGAAGCTGTTAAATTCAGCACATACATTTATAATAGAACCCCAAAAAGCGCTATAGCATTTAAAACACCTTAT
Source organism: Coniferiporia sulphurascens (assembly GCA_002794785.1). Classification (NCBI taxonomy): domain Eukaryota; kingdom Fungi; phylum Basidiomycota; class Agaricomycetes; order Hymenochaetales; family Hymenochaetaceae; genus Coniferiporia; species Coniferiporia sulphurascens. The sequence goes on from NBBA01000004.1 coordinate 183,017, forward strand.
TTCAAGCGCTACAATGAACAATACAATATTGATGATTTACAAGAATTTGGAAAATATTGTGTTATTTGCAAAGAAGACACAAATAAACTAGAACCAAAAGGCAAATATGCTCAATGGTTAGGATTTGATGATGAAAGTAAAGGTCATAGAACCTACCACAAAAGAAAAGTCACAGTTGAAAGAAACATTCAATTCATCGATTTACCCCCATCTCAAATTGAAGGGGAGAATAATAATAATAATAATATTGAACAAAATAAAGAAAAGGTCATAGAGTTAACAGAACCCAGACCAAAAAGAAATATTATACAAACAAAGCAAGCTAAAGGACTAAATTTTGATGAAAATAATACAGCTGCTTACTTAACAGAATTTAATGAATTTAATAATGAACAAATGGGTGATCCAAACACCTATAATCAAGTGATCAAAAGGATCAACACCGGTAAATGGATAACAGCAATGGAAGATGAAGTTAAAACTTTAATAGAAAGATCAATGTGGACAATCATTAATCCACCAAAAGAAGCAAACATAATAGGAACAAGATTTGTATATAAAACTAAGCGATTAGCTAACAGAGAAATAGAAAGATACAAAGCACACTTAGTAGTACAAGGATTTGCACAAATGGAAGGAGTAGATTACTTCTCCAATGACACATTTGCACCAGTCACCAGATTAGCGATGGTCAGAACAATTTTAAGTTGGTGTGCAAGTAAAGATTTTGAAATACACCAAATAGATATTAAGTCAGCTTACCTATATGGTGAGTTAGAAGAAAATGAAAATATTTATATAAGAGCACCTCTGGGTAATTTAATTAAAGATATAAAACCTGGACAAGTATTAAAATTAAAGAAAGCCTTATACGGATTAAAACAGGCAGGGCGCTGCTGGTACATGCGCTTAACAGAAATTTTAACCAAAAGTGGTTTATATAGATCAGCACAAGATAACGCTGTATTTTATAGAAAACATAAAGGAAAACTTTTATTAATTTTATTCATACACATGGATGACATAACAATCTGTGGAATAAACAACCAAATAATTGAAGCCATTAAGAAAGAAATTGGCAAACACGTAAAATACACTGATGGTAATGAAATACATTGGTTATTAGGAATTGAAATTCAAAGAAACCGTGAAGATAAAACAATTAAATTAAGACAAACAAATTATATTGAAAGTATATTAAAAAGATATCAGTTACAAGACGCTGCAACAGTTAGAACACCAATGGCACCAGGCTAAGTGTTAAAAACATTAGATAATCCAACTGAAGATGAGTTGAGATACATGAAAAATATACCATATATGAATATGGTAGGAGCTTTGAGATATGCAGCAGATTGTACTAGACCAGACATAGCATTCGCCACAGGGCAATTTGCTCGGCATCTAAGTAAGCCAAGTATCAAGCATTTTAATACTGTAAAACATTGTTTTAAATACTTAAAAGGAACAAAAGATTATTGGCTTATATTAGGCAGAACAGAATCAACCAAATTAATTGGGTATACTGATGCTGATGGCATGACCCAAGAAGGGCATAAAGCCATATCTGGATATGTTTTCCAGTTAGGAGAATCAACTATTAGTTGGTCGAGTAAAAAGCAGGAACTCATTAGTTTATCAGTATGTGAAGCTGAATTACAAGCATTAACTCATGGAGTTAAAGAAGCCTTATGGCTTAGAAGATTAATTGAGGAAATATTAGAACCTCAAAGAGTTACAAAAATTTTATGCAATAATCAAGCTGCTATAACAATAGTAAATTCAACTGAGCAGCAATATACACAAAGAACAAAACATATTGATATATGAAAGGATATTCTTAAAGATTATATTGAGAAGAAATTAATTGAAATAAAGTATATACCAACTGGGTCACAGAAAGCAGACATAATGACCAAAGCATTAATGGTTGAGTTATGCAAACATTTTATGAACCTTCTAAGGTTAGTGTTAGGGCAACACTATACACCAACATGGCGCACAGGTTCTACCAGTGAAACGACTTAGGAGAGTGAGACGCAAGTTGACAAGGAGGGATCACACAGAGGTAGTGGATATCCTAAGAGAACTCGACTGAGTTCCTCAGGTCTGCATTGGTTGCTACTTATACACATTTGACTACTTAAGGGTAGGTCAAATCTATAATAAACTACCAATCAGAAGTGTGAAACAGTCATGACGCCATTACTATGTAATATGTCACCATACTGATGCAATATGGCATCATCGCTCTAGAACCTTCTACTGTGACATCATAGATCTAGAACTATCTGTGCCTGCTTACTACTGATCAGGCTGAACGTACCTAATGACTAATCCATCATCATATAATACAAGGTGAAACATAAATCGAAAAACGCTTATATCATAACAGTTAGTGCAAGTTTGAAGGGGAGTCTTAAATCTTATTACAAATCATATCACATCATAATGACATTATAAGGCATGATCAAGTCATGTTACTTACTCCCGGCTAAAGAGCCACAGTAAAACTTATAAGGATAAAATTAAAGGATTAGTTAATAAGTTACCACAGTACTAGTATAAAGGTAGAGCCAGTGAGCCTACAAGAAATACATCGAATATCCTTTCCCCACTGCATGATAACACACCACTACTCTCAACTACAACCCACTCAACTTCTAAAAAAGTATTTCAGCAGTAATTTAGTTGTGTGAAAACCTGGGATAGCGATTTTGTGAGTAGGGGTCCCTTTGTAATAGGGGTCATACAATAGTAGAGGGTTAGCTAGGTCAATAATTCAGGAACAGAACAGAATTGCTGGAGCCCATGGTAGCCTTTTTTGGATTGTGCCGAACTGCGGCATTCCTTTCTGTATCTTAATTGGTGGACATCTTGTCATTATGCTTACGTTTTTCTAACCAAGTATTCTCCTTTGAGGTTTGTATGCCCGTGCTCTGGTTGATTAGCCCAACACAAATACCACCTAATATTATTTGCCACAATGCGGCCAAATTGGATCAGTCCTCAAGGTATATCGGCACTACAGTACACTAAAAAAGGTATTGGGCCCTGCCAGCGCAGCTAGCCCTATCATTATTAAAGGATACGTGGCCAATGGCGGAGCCTGACTTTACAGGGTGCGCGTGCAGTCCAACTGCGGCAGTGTCGGATAAACTTTATACATAATATTTTCAGCAAACTTGAACAACTCGGAAACCAAGCAAACAAGGCACTTACATGCTCCTGGACCGCAGCACGCGACTACAGTGGGGAAATCAGGAATGGAGCTAAAAGGTCTGCTGTAAGGTGTTGCGCAAAGGCATACGTTAGTCCTAACATCTATCAAGTCCTTCTCTATGTTGAACGAACGATCCGATCCCATCTAGTGCGGCACTGTCTTGTACGTCCTGTTTGTGACGGATAAGCTCATACAGTGACGCATAAACCCTATGAGACTCACCATTAAGCTATGGCAGCAGGACAGTATGGTTCCCTGGGCGCAATCCGAATGGTTTTCATGGGGGACGGCATGTGCGAGGATTGCAAAGGACACCAGAGTAACGGCGAAGAGGTTTGAAATGGATCCAGTGAATATTGTTGCTGTGGAGCGTGTAAAGTTATCAAATGCTGAGGAGGGGAGCTATTCGATGGTGTAAAGGGCGGAAACACGACTGGGTTTTATAGACAAAAACGCGGGGAGAATTCGGTATCACCCAGAACACCACTGGAAACGAGTGGCGGCGCAAGTGGAACAGTTCTGCATGCCAACATGACAAGCCAGCTCACACTCTTCTCAGAAGAACTCAAGGAAGATCGTCATAGACAAACGAGCCGTCGATGTCGTGGGATTGATTATCTACAGATTGAAAAAGTGAAGACCTTTTATACCATGCGTTCTGCTGATACACAGGCCCGCGTAAAGGCTTGCATATGAAGCTATCTATTCTAGCTGAGACATTACGGTTTGAGGTCTCAAAAGAGCTGTGATATGGTGCACAATACATGTATATTAGTGGTCAGTGTGGGATCCTCCTCCAATTTGGGATGTCTAGCCTAGATAAATCATTGGTCTGTCTAACAGAATGAAGTCTCGCCACTGTCGACATCGTGATTTCGGCAGCCATCATCCTCGGAGTATCTGACAGTCCAACGCATAGGTGGATACACGAAAATCACCAGTTATTCGGGAAATAACAAAGTTACTCGGGAGCTCCGAGTCCTGATGCGTCCCGATGTATGCCGGGCGAACACAGGCGTAAATCTTCCATCACACGTCTACCCCACTCACAATATAGGGGAGAACACAACATACGGTTCATATAGCCCTCCCTTTTGGTCTAAACTGAAAAGTGCAGACACACAATCCCCGACTCTTGTCTCCGATTAATACTCGTATTTGAAGCGGAGTTCTGTTCTGACTTTCAAATTGTGCGGACGGAAACACAATTGCACGTGACGGCGCGCCAGCCACTAAATACTCAGGCGAGAAGCTCAAACTGACAAAATCTCGTGAAGAGGAACGAACTTGTTATTAGACGAACTCGTTATTTCATATAAAATCAGCCTACAGCGTCCCGTAAATATCGATATAGCGACTCCGTGAATCTGCAGAGTCTAATCTCTCATCCAGCACTTCAAGCCCGAGTCCGCAGGCAAGGTCTGGACTCTATTATGTTTCTGACCGACGTCCGCCCATGAGACACACCCATTCCTGATATAAACCCCACGTCCAGCCACGTACCCCCCATCTACATCTTACTTTGCAACCCCACGCACACAACTACCAATATCTATTCGACCGATCATGTCTGCGACATCATCCTTTTTGCGCACCCAGTACTCCCAGCAATCTATCGACGAGGGTATGCGCCCCCTCCCCCACGGTGTGCAGGACGCACGTGGGCTCCTCGATGCGAGCAACGACGACATCATAATTCCGATTCAAGTGGGGACCGACAACTGAAGCCTTGGCGACACGACACCCGATCAGTTTGCGCGGACACCAAGTTTGGTCGACTGGCCCTCTCCCGACTCGATGGACGCCGCCTACCGTCCCGTTATCTACACGGTCCATAGAGGGCAGGCTGTTCGTATGCCTGCCCGCGGGGAGCGCAGGGAGCTTGTGGGACTTGGGATAAGCGTAGGTTCCGAGCCACTGATTCCCAGTTTTCCCGCAGGAGCTTTTGTCCCTCGACTGGTCCCCGACCCACACGATGAAATCCCGGCTCACTTCAACGAGGAGCAGGTAAGACTCTGCGAGCGGATCCTGGTCGACATCCGCGGCGCCTGTACGGAACGCGGCCTACGCGGACTCGGGTTCGCCAACGTTCCGGAACTGGCGCTCACGATGTCGACTGCGACGCTCATCACGGCCCCGACTGCGCCTGTCCGACCGCCACTGGAGAGGCCGCTCAGCAAGCCCTGGTTCTCGACGATACAAGAGAAGCAGTTCAAGATGTCGCAACTTCCGGTTCGAATGAGGATGCGACTCTACATCTCGGACCTGGGCAGGGCGGTGAAGCGTGTGGTGGGGATGCAGGTGGAAGAGGACTAGGGGGAGGGGTGTGACGAGTGGGTGTGACGAGGCGGGTGGCGGCATGGCGGTGATGTGACAGTCGGTCGAAGCTAAGTAACTCTTTCCTTTTATTGCCCGTCGAGATCCCCGGCCGGCCGGCTGACGGCAGGGGAAGAGGCACCTTCCTTTTCTGTCGGCTTAGCCGGCCGGGATCTTCGTGGGTCCCGCAAGCCCGACCAAGTCGCCGCCGTCCGGGTCCCACCTCCCCCTTTGCAATAAATATCTCGCTGAGTTACTCTTCCTTCGCAGGTGTTCGTGACGCGGACATCTCGGCGACCGGATCTTGGACGATCGGTGTTCCTTTGGCTACGATTTCCTTTCCTTTATTCGCCCGGCGCGAGCTCACACTCTTTCTTTCCAGATCTCGTTCCAGCTGGACTGGACGCTGGAGGATCTTGTCGTTGTTGTTGGGATGGTTTTTTTTACCGCTTGCAGTGTTTTTTCCATTGCGCCGCTCTCCCCGGGAGGTGTGGGGGGAGCGGGGGAGGGATGTCCCGTGTCACTGGCCAATCGTGCGTCTCCTTACCGGGGAGTCCTGCGCTCTTCGGCAGTAAGGCAGTGGAACGGGTGATTGAAGAGGGCGCTCCAGCATTGGCCACGCTGGTCCTGCTTCAATTTGATCACTCTGCCCGCTGCTGAGCTGTCGGGGGTGTAGTCTTTCTGGTAGGGAGGTTCTCGTGTGGCACGGGCATCCCTCCTGCGGTTGCGCCGCAGGTAAGTTACTCTGTCGTTAGCTTTACATGGGTCAGTTACTGACTTGCCGTATACTGCTTCACATTGACTGTATCAGGGGGGAGGGGGAGCGAGGGGGAGGTCTGCAACATATTAAACATTTGTACTTAGTTTAATATTAATATACTCTTGTGAAAGCCATTCAAATATTCTTGATCAACGGTCGTCGTGTTTGGCCAAGCCAAGTCGTACTCACACCCCATTAATCCTATTAGACTTCCGCAGTCAGAAAAGACTGTATGGGTTGAACCTATAGGCAACACACGTTGCACCCCACAAAGGCGTAAAAAGGAGCCAAAGATTCACAACCTCGATTGCTACGCATTGGCGCAGGCAGAGCCACAAGCAAGACTGCACAACCTCTACTCTAAATCAAACACGAGCGCCCTCACCTCAATCGACTGCCTCTTCGGCGCGCTCTCAGGGACCGACTGGTCGCTAAACGCGCTGTGCGGCGTCGACCGCGCCTTACTCTCGTCAGAGTCGTAGCACTTGATCAGCGTGTCAAGGTTATGCCAGTCCCTCAGCGCACGCTTCTCCTCTGTCTTTGAATTCAGTCAGCTCCCGTGCTTGTAATTATTATGCGTAGCGGGCTCGGGGCCCCAGACATGATGTGTCTACACACCAGAGAGTCAAAGTACCAGCGCATAAACCGGTCGCGCGCACTCCTGCACTCGCCAAGCAAGCGTGATGCGCGCATGTGCTCTTTAGCCCCACCGAGTGCACGGGCGGCCGCGAGCGTGTCTTGCTCATCCACCTCGAGCTCAGCGTCACGGTGAACAGACGCTCGTGCCAGGCGAGTCTTGAGGCGACGCGGATACGCGTCGTGTGGCTTGCACGGGATTTCCCGGAATAGCCGGCGGCGTACAGTACCCAGTTACTAATCGTAAAGAATAGCGCAGTATATCATCGTCCAGTGCCAACCGCGCAGCTCAAGTGGTTATATACACCCGGGGACATGGTAAATTAAATGCGGATGATGGACATTACCTTTCGGACAATGGAAAGAAATTGGTTGCCCCGCTTTTCAATTTCGTGCGTAATCCACGACTAAATGGATTTAACGCCCTTGGAAGTATTGATCAGACTTTACCCCTCAGGTTGATGACTCCAAGTGCAGCTCTGGTGCTTGTGTAAAAATGGACTTCCTTACTACTGATCTGGTCCCAATAGTATATTGTAGATGCTTGTAGTAAGTAATGATCAGAACTATTATATGCTATGATTGGATCAATCCATTCTGCTGAGGTGTTACAACCTTTTTCTCCTCTTACCGCCATATCCAAAATACAGACAGTCCTGAAAGTGGTGGCAACATGTTTAAGCAACTAGGGGTTTATTCCTTGTTATTAATATACTGCTCCATATATGTATATTTTTTACCCTTAAAAACAGGTATCGGGTCTTGCCCGCGCAGCTGGCCCTATACTTATAAAAGAAATGTATCAGATTATGATCGACATAAGCTGCCAGTGTACGAGTCTATTCACAAAGCGGACACAATTTATTCTTAAGGTAGCAAAGCGCCGCTTACTATGTTCCTTGAGAATGTATAAAAGGGAAGAAAACAACACATGTAGCATAGATAGCATAGACATAAGGGGGTTGGAGGCATCCATCTTCCGTAACTATAATTTACTCGAGAGGAGGGGGGCCATCGCGTATCAAATAGTCCTCCGTGCAATCCCTTCCAGTCCACCCAAGCGCCCTCGCAGCAAGCACGCATGGGTGCTGTTCACCCATCTTTCCGTTTAAACGACCATTCAGGTGCCGGCGCATCGAGAAATCGCGGTTGAACCCGAGCTCGTCCTTCTTAATGTTTGTCCGACAGCGCGGATATGCACAAAAGTACGGATTGGCGAAATGTATCAGCTCATGACGTTTCCATGACTTCTTCGTCTTGAGTTCCTTCCCACATGCCACATTTCTACAGGTATAAGTCTTCTTTTCATCGGAAGAGGGCTTTGGTTCGGTAAGGTGTTTGGACACGCTACGCGAGGCATAGGAACGAGTCTTGCCTTTGGCACGTGAGACTTTCTTCGTGTTGAAAGTATATGTTGTGGAATGCGGGGTCGTGGAAGGCGAGATCATGGACGGGGAGGTCGTGGAAGGGGATGGAGGCGGGGGGAGGACTTCAGGCACCGGTACCTGCGCGGACACACTTTCACCGTACATACCGCCCATGGAAGGTGCAAGGATTTCCATGAGCGCTGATATGCACGCGGTATCATCCTGCTGAATACCGGTTTGAGGAAGCGCAAAGGATGGCCCAACCGGCGAGCATCCAAGATGACCAAACGTCGGCATCATACCAGCGTTAGTAAGGAAGAACTCGCTCGCAGTCGGGGGGATTTTCAGATAGTCTCCTGCATATAGTCCACGTGGGCTTGCTTGCGTTGGCACGAAAGGCGGGCTTAAAAGCGCGGAATTCAGTAGCGAAAAATCGAAGGTGCCCGCTCCTGGAATAGCCAGGTCCGGGTTGGGAAGCAAACTCGGGCAGGCGTTAAAGAAGCCGTTTTCATAAAGTGGGACGGATGGCTGAAAGGAAGGCATAAGCGTTCCATGATTGAGGGAATCTGGGGTGGTCCAGTTGAGAGTTCCAAATGGATCCTGGACAGTATTCTTAACGGGTCGGTCAGCATTGGATCTCAGCACAAAGGCAATCAATTCTTTACCATGTAAAGGCCATTAAGTTCGTCTTCCTTATTCGGGTAGAATCCGTGGCCAGAGGTAGCAAAGAATGCATTGTCGAACGACATATTGGACTCGAAGGTTTGAGATAGCGCGATGCGAACGAATGGGATGAAAGGCGTGTCTTTCCTGCCCTCCCTCAGCGATGCGTACGCTGGAAATATACCCATCGCAGAGACAAAGCGGCGGCGTCAAAGCATATCGCTCACAAGCGCCTGAGGACCAAGAGACACGGATATGGCCATGGAGCGTACCAAGCACACGTCGCCCTCTTTGCAAGGCATGTTTGCCGAGGCGTCAGGAGATGGCATCGTAGGCGCGCAAAAAGGAAATGCATGGCCGAGAATCTGTACCATAGGCCTCTAGGTCCCAGATGGTGCTTTAGCAGGCTAAAGAGTATGCGGGAAAAGGAAATAATAAGGGCAGTGGTAACGGCCTGGAAGGCGGCAGCTGGATGGTTAGAGTGCGGCAGGCCCAGTCTCATCGAGCGTTCGTGGCTATGAAGCTCAAGAGGCTTCTGTTAGAAATTCCAAGAGCACAGTAAGAGGTGACGGACCGCGTTAGGTCAGCTGAGTGGGAGCCGGGGAGGAAGAGCTAGGAAGGTAGGTCGACTTCGGCTTCACGAAAAACACGTCCCCCCATGTCCCATCCGACACAAGGGACCTTAGAGAGAATATCGTATGCCACGGGAACCTCATTCTCGTTTCCAATTGTGCAATAAATGATTATTTGAAAAAAGACCTGCTCACCAGCGTCAGACAATCGAGCTCACCTCGGGTACGTCTGCGACTGACCAGTACTGGCTTACCGGCCTACTTACGACCATATAATTGAGTTACGAAAGCCTTGACCTCCAAAATGCAAAATGGTGGCGGCTTCAACGGGAAGTCGGCTTCCAATTGTCCCCCGCCGTAGTCCAGTCGCTCTTGTGAATACGCGAGCGCGGTTGAGGGTCTGACCTCGTGCATTTGGAAACCCCGATTGGCCTTAGCAACCAATTCACAGCTCTGATCTCTTCGAAGTATTTCTTGAAAGAGAGGCTTTACAGAATTTTCATGGTTGTATAGCGAAGCATTAATATTGTCGAAGTAGTCGACTCGGAGGTCGACAAATTTTCCGAATGACGATGACGCTTCGAAGAGGGCAATCTTTTTGTTCTCGATATGGCAAATGTCAGAGATACGATTAAAGATCGACAGTACTGTATATAGACGGCATAATCATAGATACGAGGTAGGCACACTACAGCGTAAATTTATACTACGAAATTCTTATGCATGAACTCACTCGCGTGGGGGTCTACCAGTTCGAAGAACGTCTTCCGAGCAATACAAATGTGTCCACCCGCGTGCCCTCGCAGCAACCACGCACTTGCTCTGCTCACCCTCCCTCGCCAACCGACTCAGCAAGTGCCGGCGCATCGAGAATGACCGATTGAACCCTAGTTTAGGGGTTTTCGTGATGTTTGACCGGCAGCGCGGCAGTGCGCAATAGTATGGGTTCGTATAGTGTGTTTTCTCGTGTCGAGCGCAAATAGATTTGGTAGGGAAAATCATGTTGCAATTCGGCACGCTGCAGATACCGACTTCGGTCTCTTTAGACTTGCCAGGGGCGACCTGGGCTGCTTCCGGCTCAGTAAGCTGCACAGACATGGGAGGCGAGGCCTTGGAGTGCTTCTTTCCCTTCACACGTTTAGCAACTGCGGAAGGACGCGGGGCGGGAGGAAAAGCTTCAGGTGTAGCTGCTTTGTCCTCCGTCGATGCAACGGCCAGTACAGGTGCGGCTCCATACGCGGGCGCGTAGTCGCAGACCCCAGTCACAGGAGGCGTGAGGGTGTTCATAGACACTGACGCATTTGACATGTCGATTTGCGAAGAGCCGAACTGAGGATATGTGAGGGAAAGATTGAACGGTAGAAATCCGGGGTGGCCCGACAACGGCGCGCCATTACCACAGAAAGGGGGAAGCTCGGGGTACAGTCCGTTCGGGGTTGCAAGGCCCTGGGAAGAGCTTCCTAGATACAGCTGCTGTGCCGATGCATCCGAAGGTATCAACTGGGAGTCGAGGCTAACAGAGTTCAGCGGAGAAAAGCCAAAGGCGTTCGGGCCAGACGCGCTTTGAATTGAGCCGGGGAGCAGACTCGGACACGTGATTGGGAATCCGTTGCTTTGGAGGTAGTCCGTAGGCTGGAGAAAAGGTTCGAACACGCAGGAATTGAAGGAATCTGGAACGGTCCAGCTGGTGATACCAAATTGGTCCTGGATAGCAGTCTGAAAAGCTTGTCAGGATTAATCAGCAGAACAATAAACTTCTGAGCGTACCATATACATGGGCGTGCTATTGTTGTAACATAGGCCGTTCATTTCATCTTCCTTATTCGGGTAGGGCTTCGTGTCGAAGGGAGCAGAGAAAGCGTTGTGGGACGACATATTGGACTCGGAAAGTCGAGATAATGCGACGACGACTGGGATGAAAGGCGTCTTTCCTGTCCTCCCTCAGCGTCGCGCACGCTGGAGATATACCCATCGCAGCGACAAAGCGGCGGCGTCAAAGCATACCGCTCACAAGCGCATGAGGACCAAGAGGCGTGGACACGGCCACGGAGCGTACCAAGTCAACGTCGCATCCTTGCACGACGGACCCTTTGCATTGTCAGGAGGCAGTGTCCTAGGTTCACAGAATGGCAACACTGGACCAGAAATCAGTATCCCAGGCCTCGAGATTCCAGATGGCGTTTTAGCGAGCCGAAAGCATACGCAAAAAGGAAATAATTAGGACAGGGACAACGACCGGGGAGGCGGCAGACGGGTGCTTAGAGTGTGGTAGGCCTAGTTCGTTAAGCGCCTGTGGCTATGGAGCTCAAGAGGCTTCTGATCCGAATATGAGCATACTCGGGAAGCGGCGAATTGCACCCAGACCGATGAGAGGGAGGCGCATATGTGCCTTACGAAGTATTCGACACAAATGTCGTTCTCGATACAAGGAACGACGGAGAGTGTTCTAGGCCGTGAACTCCCAAGTCTTTGTCTTTTCCCTCAAATGGGCGTTGAGCGTTTCTACGTGGAACTCTGTACATGATGATGGCATTGAGCATTAGAGGATATTAACTGACTCAATTATGAAAGCATGGCTCACTCGAACACTCCAGTAACCAGCATCTCGATCACACTTGCGATTGGGGTCATAGTGCAGTTTTTTTAATTATTATTTCCAGCTTGAACATGCGAAATGCAAGCGGTTTTGGTGGAGAGAGATTCTTATTGTCCACCCGAATCCGAAATGCTCTTGTTGATACTCATGACTAAGGAGAGCGACTGCGACCTTAAGAGTCACGAATGCGAAGTCCTGTCTCTCTGCAGCCACTCTAGTTCTCGAATTTTCCCATACCACTCGCTGAGGCAGTTTAAAAGTGGCAAGGTGTTCGGGCCAAACTTGCTCCGAGTCAGGCGATGGCTGTCGTTTATAAGTTCAAGTTTGCTGAGTCGCAGAAACGTGGCAGCGGATCATTCGTTCCATATTAGGAAAATCTTTTACAACCGAAATGCGATAAGATTATGGTCAACATAAGCTGCCAGCTCCGAGTCTATTCACAACTTGAAAGCGGACCTGTTCCCCACAATCTATTCTTAAGGTATTAAGGCGTTTGCCATGTTTCTATAAAAAAGGAAGGAAACAACACATGTAACATAGATAGCATAGACATAAGAAGGTTGGAGGTACTGTATATTCTGTAACTATAATTCACTCGAGAGGAGGGGGGCCATCGCGTATCAAATAGTTCTCCGTGCAATCCTGTCCAGTCCACCCAAGCGCCCTCGCAGCGAGCACACATGGATGCTGTTCACCTAGCTTCCCATTTAAACGATCCACCAGGTGCCGGCGCATTGAGCTAGAGCGGTTGATCCCGAGCTTGCCCTTCTTGGTCATGTTCGTCCGACAGCGCGGATATGCACAAAAGTACGCGTTAGTGAAATGTGTCAGCTTATGTCGTTTCCATGACCTCTCCGTCTTGAGTCTCTTTCCACATGCTTCAATGCTACAGATATAAGGCTTCTTTTCATCGGAAGAGGGCTTTGGTTCGGTAAGGCGCGTTGACTCCCTACGCGAGGCATAGGAACGAGTCTTGCCTTTGGCACGTGAGACTCGGACTTTCTTCGTGTTGAAAGTAGCTGTTGTGAAAGGCGGGGTCGTAGAAGGCGGGGTCATGGAAGGCGAGGTCATGAAAGGGGACGGAGACGGAGACGGGGGGAGGACTTCAGGCACCGGTACCGGCGCAGACACACTTTCGCCGTACATACCGCCCACGGAAGGTGCAAGGATTTCCATGAGCGCCGATATGCACGCAGTATCGTCCTGCTGAATACCTGCTTGAGGAAGCGCAAAGGATGGACCAACCGGCGGACATCCGAGATGACCAAACGTCGACGTCATGCTATCACCAGCAAGGAAGAACTCGTTCCCAGTCGGGGGGCTTTCCAGATAGTTTCCTGCATATAGTACACGTGGGCTTGCTTGCGATGGCACGAAAGGCGGGTTTAAAAGCGCGGAATTCAGCAGCGAAAAATCGAAGGTGCCCGCTCCCGGAATAGACAGGTCCGGATTGGGAAGCAAACTCGGGCAGGCGTTAAAGAAGCCGTTGCCATAGAGTGGGACGGATGGCTGAAGGAAAGGCATGAGCGTTCCATGATTAAAGGAGTCCGGAGTGGTCCAGTTGAGAGTTCCAAATGGGTCCTGGACAGTATTCTTAACGGCTCAATTAGCATTGGATCTCAGCACAAAAGCGATCGATTCTTTACCATGTAAAGGCCATTAAGCTCGTCTTCCTTATTCGGATAGAATCCTTGGCCAGGGGCAGCAAAGAATGCATTGTCGAACGACATATTGGACTCGGGGGTTTGAGATAGCGCGATTGAGAACGACTAGTATGAAAGGCGTGTCTTTCCTGCTCTCTCGCCATCGTACACGCTGGAAATATACCCATGGAAGTGTCAAAGAGGCAGCGTTAAAGCATACGCCACACAAGCCTCTGAGGACCAAGAGGCGTAAGTACCCTCGCAAAAGCGTACCAAGCCCATGTCGTTCCCAACACGCCGTGGGCCCATCATGCTACCCTGAAGCGACGGCCAGGAGCGCAGAAAGGATATATGGGTCCGGAAACATGTATCACGGGCTTCAAGATCTCAGATGATGTATTAGTGAGCCAAAAATGTGTGCAGAAAAGGAAATAACCAGGGCAGATGAGAGTCGGCAGTTGGGTGCTTAGAACACGGCAGGCCTAGTCTTCCCAAGCGTACGTGGATACATAATCAGAGTGGCTTCTATTAGGAACGCGGGGTGCACAGCAGGGAGGTCCTGTATCGCGTCAGGTTTCCCGAGGTGGGGGGCCAGAAGAGGAACAAGGCGAGAAGGTAAGCCGGCTTCGCTAAAAAAGCGATTCTTGGTCTCGCAAACGACGCAAGAAGACTAGGGAGTGTTGGTTATAGGGTTATAATCATACACAATTAAAGGACGGAGGATCGCAAAAAGTCCACTCGCTGGCGTTAGACAATCACTGGATCGGACTCACCTGAGTACGCGTACTAATGACCAGTAGCATATTCGTGAAACTAGCATCCAGGGGATAATACGATGAGCGTTTGGCTTTTGTTCAGGTAAAATTTTGGTCGCCTTGGTGAAAGGAGCCTCCGATTGTCTCCCCATGGGACTGTCGCTCTTGTGTATATAGGTTGGAGAATGCAAACCCAGTCGTTCTTTCAAGTTGCCATTGCTTCATAAGGTCTCCTAAAAGTGATTTCATGAACGAGGGAGTTCATCCTCTGACATCTTCGCACAACGGAATCCATTAGATGGACGAGAGAAAACCTTCCAGTCGATGGTAGTCATGAGCCATAGCTTGGACTCTGGAGGTCCGAGTTCCGTTTCCAACAGTACTTCTTGAAGTCGATCTTTTTGTTCCCGATATGGGAAGTCGTACTCCGAAAGATGAATGATCGACATCGCACTGAGCTCGCATTCCGAGTCAGACAACACTCCTATCCTCGAACTGAAAATTTTCTTCAACCATGCATATCGGGAAGTTGAACAAGGGGAAGAACTATATTTTCGAAGCTTTGGTTGAAAGCAAAAAACCAACCCAGGAAAGGGAACGCAATAAAAAAGGGCATAATCATAGCGAGACAGTAATAGTGGGCATAATAGCATATTCTATTGTACAAACAAAGATAGGAGATTCATAAATTGCTTCGAAGGAGCCCGGTAAAGATATTCTTCTGTACCGTCCTCCCTTATCCATCCAAGTGCCCAAGCAACACGCACGTATGTTGAGTACTGGGGACGGCTGATCCTAAGCTTCGTCTTCTCCATTTCCAACAGCGCGGGTCGCGCAATCTTACATGGTTCCATGGCGCGCCCGCTCGTGCCTATCGCGCGAGTTTTTGATTGAGAATGTCTTGCTGCATGACGCTCTGCAGCAGGCGAAGACTATAGAATCTTCTACAGAGCCCCCGGGGCGCCTGGTGGATTTGTTTCCGGCGAGCCTCGCGGAAGCGCGGGGGGTGCGCATCGCTTCGTCCTCCTCGACCACTGTGACTGTCTGAGCGGACAAGGTCTTACATGGTGCCGCGTTGTCGCATGCTTTGTTCGTGGGGTTCCCGAGACTTTCCAAGTACGCCATCATACACGCAATATCGTACTGAGAAGGCTGTTGGAAAGGCACAAGGGAGAGATCCAAAGGCAGAAACTCGAGTTGGTCGAATGACAGCGGCACGTTATTATCACCAAGGTATAGAGGCTCAGGATACAGCTCGCTTGGAGACTCGGAGCCCTGGGAAGAGCTTCCTGCGTACAACTCTGGTGTGCTTGCTCCAGGAGGTAAGAGTGGGGGGTAGACAAAAGCAGAGCATAGTGTGGAAAGATCAATGCCGCGATCCTTTACAAGTCGGTCAGCACAGTCAACAGAACAAAAATCTAATGGTCATACCGTATACGTGGGCATGTTATCGCCAGAGCTAACATTTCCTTTATTTTTCTGGGAGATTGCAGGCCCGGAGGGAGCGGAGAAGGCGTCGTAATGCGACATATTGGACTTAGAAATTCGAGGTACTGCGATTGTGAGGGACGGCTGGGATGAAAGGTCTGTGTTTCATGCTCTCCTTTATCATCGAACACGCTAGAGATATACCCATCGCAGCGACAAAGCAGAAGCATCAAAGCATACCAACCACAACCACTTGAGGTCCAAGAGGCTCGAGCACGGCCACGGAGCGTACCAACCACACGTCGCTCTCTCTGCATGGTGGCCCATCACATAATCAGGAGGCTGTTTCGTAGGTCGCAAAAAGGAAATGCGCGGCCGAGAAGCTGTATCGCGGGCCCCCAAGATCTCAGATAGTGCACAAACGGGCTAAAGAGTGTGTAGGAAAAGGAAATAATGAGATAGCGGCTTGATGCTTGAAACGCGGAAGGCCCGGCCGTATCAGAAATCTGCAGCCATGAGGCTCAAATCGCTTCTATTAGAAAGTTGAGCGCATAGCAGGAAAGGCCGTACTACCACACTAGAGGTTTCCCGGGTGGTGGTCGAGGGAGTAGGTTATGACTCACCACCAGAATACAAGCCGCGCTCACGTTCCGGGCTTCGCATCACGGCCGTCCGCAGAAAGAGAGATGTATACACTTTTAGCGGAAAACCATTGCTAATTGTCTTCTTATAGCTAAGTTGCTTCCGAGGTTGAAGAATGCAGCCACCTCACTCATTTGATGTTCTTGACCCTCGCAACCACCTCATGTTCCGAG
This sequence comes from Coniferiporia sulphurascens, assembly GCA_002794785.1. Taxonomy (NCBI): domain Eukaryota; kingdom Fungi; phylum Basidiomycota; class Agaricomycetes; order Hymenochaetales; family Hymenochaetaceae; genus Coniferiporia; species Coniferiporia sulphurascens. The sequence goes on from NBBA01000004.1 coordinate 199,791, forward strand.
TTTTCCAGCATAAGTACATGTAATTGAGTGAGCAATTCTTTAGAGTTTCCGGACCCTTATAGTGAGGGTTGTTGGGATGGTTGAGCGCTGCGCACTTAGCCAGGGCACGAGGATGAGGACGAGCTCAGGAAAAAAAGTCAAACTTAATGTTTCAAATATGGAGATAGCCTTAGATAAGATTGATCCGGGCCGTTCATTCGTCCTAATCTTACACTTTACAAAAGACACATTTTAGTACTGTTATTCTCCCAGTCGACTCAAACTACTCGTTCCCGAACAACCAACGCAAACCAACATCGAGATCCGCGCGCCATCGCGCACTCGCCGCAATCTGAGGGAAGTAGCTCGCAAAGCCATGGGGCATGCCCGGGTACCTACAGGCCGTAGTAAGTTAAATTACCATCATCAACAAAAAGGCATCCAGAACGTACACTTCGACTTTGGTCGACACACCCTCTTTCTGCAGGAGTTGCGCATATAGTAATCCTTCGTCGCGCAGCGGGTCCGCGCCTGCAATCTGTACGTATGCGGGAGGGAGCCCTGCGAAAGTTTCTGCGAGGAGGGGAGACATCTCTGGGTTCAACGGTGGACCTGGCTTGTATGCGGCTGCGCAGCTAGTTCAGATATTCAGCATATATGGACGCGAAGGAACAGACGTACCCATGAAGATGTCCCTCCTATGAGGACTCAAGACCGGGTCATTGTTGTTCTGTGCGTACGAAAGGAGCTGGTCCTTGTATCTGTAAACCACAATTGTTAATCAGCATCGTTCTTCCAAATGACGGACTTAACACACTCCTCTGGGTAGCCCTCGCGATTCGAGCACGTCGATGGAATCTGGAGCACCTGGCCTGTAATCTTTCCCTTCAACTCTGGGTCCTTGCGCGCCCGTTGCGCGATTATGCACGTCAAGTTCGCGCCTGCGGACGTCCCACCGACGACCAAGCCCTTTGCCAAGTCCACCTTCAAAGCAGACGCATTCTCCGCAACCTGATTGCAGGGCCAGTTCCTTTGAGTACTAGCAAAAGAGAAATAATAACCAAAAGAGGTAGACGCACCCATTTCACTGCGGCATAACTGTCATCAATACCCACCGGCCAGGGAAACGCCGGCGCGAGACGGTAATCAACGTTTACGATCACCGCACGGTGTGTCGCGCACAGCGCCCGGCATTTAAGCTCGTCCGTATCGAGCGAACCAAGGCAGTATCCTCCGCCTGTTGTGCCCGCAACAAAAATAAAATACGGGATGATAGTAGATCATCGTGCGCGTTGCGTAGTATTTGTAACCATTGAGTGATGTGTTCATTATTTTCTTCAAAATACAATCGAATAGACGGAAAGGGGGTTGCTACACGCACCGTGTAGCTGGATGAACGCTGGAAACGTTTCCGTCTGTCCTTCTTCGCTCAATTCAGGTGTGTACACGCGCACGGAGATTTCGCCCGCTGGCTTGCTCACGGCTACCCGCCGTTCTTCGACCGTGATCCCCACCGCTGCTCCATTCCAACACCGGCCATCCACATCCACAACAACGACGCAAAAGTCAGTCCCACGCAAGTAGCAGAAGCAGAACTTGATTAAACCACTCACGCGGACCTGCCGCCTCGACACGCACCCTTGCCGCCTCCGTAAGCTCGCGCTGAACGACCTCGAGTTTCGGCACAAAGTCCGCGCTCTCCACGTCCAAGTCGTCGATTGATCCCATCCTGAGTGACGGTATCCCCGCAAGGAGCTGCACCAGCTCGGGATCCGGGGCAGAGTAATGTGCCCACTGTGCCATACTGGCTACTAGCTAGCTATCTTGCAATTGGATAAATAAACGTCCTTTCACGCCTGTGCGCAGTGACGGGGTTAAAGTCAGCGGAGGTGAGTCGCGGGTGCTGGGGGAGAAAGAATGCCATAGCACGTCAGTGTAATATATCATGTGTAAGGGGACAATTTATCTCACCTATAAACGTGATCGTCCATTCGTCGCCTGCGACGCGCGCTCATTGGCACGCGATACACGGCGGCACGGCCCTTAAAGCACACCCAAGCTTCGACTTGGACGGGTCATACACGATGACATTGGGACCGACCGGCGTACACCGTATAAGAAGCGGACAATGCGCACCCATGAGAATATATGGCGGCCTTTTTCGGGCACAAATTCATCAATGTACTCACTCCACCCAGCTTTTCGCGTACAATAGCATGCGTGTGCGGTCGAAAGTGGGCTGCCGAGTTGTGGGAATGAATAGAGCAGCCCCTATGTGGGTATTTCGCCTGTCTCCGTATAAAACTACCTGCCGTAAACAATTTAGTGCTATAAATTACTCGCGTGTTTAGTGGACTTCGATGTAAACACGTGCATATACGACCCGAGTCCGTGCAAGACGCATCCCTGAATTTACAACGCAGGCTTGGACTTCAAAATGAACAAATGCGTTATACGGGCATGATTTCCTTTAGTACCTAAGATTGACACGAGAATATCAAGCGCATGCATTACTTGTCAGTTCTCCCCGTGTCGTCTTACGATAAGTAGTAGCCGACATTAATCTTGGCAAAATGCGTAATCAATTTCCGATCAGGACGAAGGGAGACTAGGGAGAAAACAGAAGATAAAATAAAGATTATGATCATGCTGCCATAAAAGCCCAAATAATAACGCCATTCTTCTAGCTAAATTAATACAGAATGTGCAATTGAAAGGAGAAACCAAGGTAATCGAGATACAGAAAAAGTCCCAAGTGAAAGAGAACAACAAAACGGAATACACAAGCAAAATCGAAAATTGTTCGTGTGCATCTGTACGTACATTAATTGTACGTTCTTGTATGCAATCGTTATCGTGTGTGAGAATGCGGAAGTTTTTAGACGGATAGAGGGAACGAGGGAAAAACCGGTGGAGATAAGAAATGGAGAACTGAAAGACAGATATAGCAGCAACAACGGAGGAAGAAAAGAAGGACCGGAGAGACGAACAAGCAAACGGTATAATATTAGACCCCAACGTAACCGCCGCGCACTGCAATGCGCAGTCCCCCCCCCCACAGATTCAGTGATGACCCCGTGAAAGAGGAAGGAGTGTGAGGGTAGCGAAGCCCGTCGCACCACATCCAGATTCAGACGGAACCAACCCTGCGAATAGGCTTCCTAAACCTAATCACCATAGACCCAAACCAACACCAATAATCAATTCCGATTTCGTCCCAAGTCGGCAATGTGCAGAGCTTATCGCCATCGCCATCAAGGTGAGGCAGGTGCGAAGCCGTAAATTTTTGCAACCCAGAGGCGAAGTCGAATCGATATTGAACCCCAATTTACAGATGAAAAGAAGTGCGCGGTGAGATGCGAAACTCAAATCCAGATCTTCCGGATGCCCGGATGAAGTGAAACCCATGACCTGTTCCTGCGGGAACCAATTCTGTGCAGCGTCACTGCTGCGCTGCAATTAGCTGCGGAGCTGACTGGCCCCAATAGAGATAGATAAACCCAGGGAGTGAAAAAGCGAGATGACAAGTGACAATAGGACAGGAAATGACCATGAATGACGTGGTGCGTACGCTCCATTTTGAGCTTCTGCAATTGTGGTGCAGGAGAGTGCAGTGTCGTGAACGATTGAAATGAGGTATGAGAGATATCCAAGAATTGAAACACCACGAGTCTTCCGCAAGCTATGGACGCTTTCCCCTCAGCGCTGTCGGCGCAGCCGATTGTGCATCGAAGGATGCAGACTTATATGCACGCCCTCGCAAGCCAGGTGGCACAGGTGTATCAGCATGGTTGAACCGTAGAAGTCCCGGATGTGCCGTAGGACCTGTCAAGGGTGGAGTATGCATGAGTGGGACCAGGGAGACAGGAGAGAGCAGCACCCCGACTGGGGAAATAAGAGAAGTTGAACTCGAAGAGGCAACTGAGATTAAGAGAGAGGCTGAAGCAGGTACAGCGGAAGACGCGCTGCTTCCCGTATCAATGCTTGTCGAGGACGCCGATGGAGATACCCCGGATGATGAAGATTCGGTAGACGACGTTCCTGCGATAGGAGGTGAGAGTCCCAGCGTAGATGCAGTCGACAACGCCAAATTAACATCCGTGAGGTTGGGCTCTGTGGGAAACGGATATTCGTATCTCCGGGACGCATAACGCGGCGTTCCTAGAAGCATTCCGGGCGAGTGCAGCGTTACCTCCCGCTCCATCTGATCTTCGCCAAGCGCCAGCACCGAGTGAAGGTTTTTTTTTGATGACTGTGGTTTTAAAAATTCAGGATGTGATGATCAATGAAGAGCTGAGCCAACGAACGTCAATGAGAGCACAGTCCGTGGCATCTCCATCGCTCATGAGCACATCGCAGGGGTCAAGGTCGCTCTCCGACGCCGATGCGGAGGTGTACATTGACGACTCTGGGTCACTGAACACCATGGGATCGCTGGCGATACAGCCATTGGCCATCATCGCGTATTTCTCTGTTGCGCCACCGTCATTGTAGTTATCGTCAAGGGAGGACACGAAGAGATCTTCGCAGGTAATGCCGGCCATGTTGTACTCGCAGATTGGAGGGAGGTCAATGAGCATTCCTGAGGATATGGTGGGGGATAGGATGTACGAGCTGGTTGTTGGGAGAGACGGCAGTCTACTCCCAACAGCTGCGTACCGGGGGGGATATAAGGGGAGCGCGGACTGGGAAGGGGGTACAGCTGGTTCAAGTAGCAGGTCGAGAAGGGAAGGGAGAGAACTCTCTCGTAATACTTACAAGTCCCCCCGAATGACGTCATGTTTTATCCATATTCGGGGTGGCCTGGGCACTGAGTTGCGCGAGCGTCGCTCTCTTGATTCTTTACTTTATCCTTCATCTCATTCCGGTCAAAAAAAAAGTGATCGCAGCTGCGAGGTGTCGCAAGCTGTGCCACAATCACCGCTTGTGAAAAAAAGCATCCGCCTCGGTCTTCGGCCTTTGCTTCTCCTACCCGCATTCGGGCCTCGTGTACAAGCGGTGTATTGTCAACAGTCGTTCACAGCATCACGACATCGTGGTCAGATGTCTGCTTGTCCTCTTGTTTTTCCGCACTCTTGCACAACACGCCAGATTACCTGTGCCCGTCACATGTACCGAGGGTTGCTCTTAGCATCACGGAGGCCGGCGATGCGTTGTTGTCGTGCCATTCCCATGGATCAGGGCCAATCGGATACCCTCGCTCGTTCAAAATGAAGATGACGCTGCTTCTGCCCCCAAAAGTTATGCGTCTATCTCGGTTGTTCAAGTAAACGAAGGATCATGCTCAGCTCAAAATACTGCGATTCCTCACTTATTTGTCCACCTGACGACACGGTTTTGATATGGCTCTTTACAGCTTTCTAATCCCCGACTGTAACTAAAAAAGCTTTCTACGCTGTATTGCCGCTCTCGCTCCTTTGATTACTCTGTCTTTCCAGTATTCTCACTGTGTGGACTAAACGAACTCTTCTGCTTGTTCCCGCATTTCCCCTTTCGCAGATAAACTACCCGGTTACGAATGTCGTAGTTTCAAAACGCCGACTGTCTCCGGAAGTCTGACACACCTTCCGTGCTTACAGCGCCTACTCGCTCACCCACAATCTCTCACATGGCCTCGGTTGACGCTCGACGCGGCCTAGAAGCTTGTTCGGCCAAAGTTGCGCAACTAGGCTCGGCCATTTCCGTACCGACTCCCGACTTCCCATCCGCTGGCCACACTGCAGTCGGCTTCCTCCCTTCCTTTGATTAGTTCAATGCTGTCTGCGACCTCGTCCCAAACCCTTACGTGATTCCTTATCTTGTCTGTACCCAATATTAGCGCCCGCTCGACTCACGCGTCGGGGATGGAACCCCTCCTCTTCTCGCCCTGTCGAGAGCAGACGAGATCGCGCCGAAGCTCGTAGGGGGCGCTCCGTCCGCCTTCTGCAATCTTGCCCGCTTACGATACAGTTCGTGATGTTCCTCAACTTGAACGAGTTGGACACCTGAGCACACAAACGGGGTTGCTCACATATTACGAAGACGATGTCTGCCAGCGATGCGGTGTATAATAATCCGCCCCCAAAAGGTAGCGCGCTTGATCTATCGTCTAGAAATAGAAAGAACATCCGGCACATGTATGGCAAGACCGAGCGGCGAAACGCGATACAGAAGTACCAAGACAATGACTAGACTCACCCATTCGCACCCCCTGTTCTCGAATTCGGCCACCGCTTTCACGGCGGAGATCTTCCTGTTCCACCCATATGTGCACACAAGCGCATACCTCGGGTTTCTCCGTGCTAAACGCATAGTCATCTAATCGGCGAAGCAGACTCGTGTACCTCGACCCGCCACTAGATATGTGCCTTCTCACGCTTTCCATGTGGCGCCGCTCTTCGCCGACTTCCTATTCCCGCAAGTCGAATCTGAAAAAAGCCTCCAATGCAATTACTTTTGAAAAGGATCATATCCCAGACTCCCGCGAACGTTCCCTAAGAATTTCTAAACCCGGTATCTCAATCACATGAGCGCGTACCTGAGTTTAACCTACCGTCTATCTTAACTCATGCCTCCTTAGTTGTCTAAGTTCTCTTGTGCTTCTAGCTGCTTTTAAAACCGCCTTTCCTTTTGAGCGCCAATACTCCCTGAGCTGGTCAGCACATAAGTTCCCGCCAGCACCACTTCTGCTCTATCGCAAGTATACACCTCATGAACCTACTCGCTAGCCATGGCGACTTCCGACACGATCGATGAAAGAACTCAAAGATCTCCCGTGGGCATTGCCCAGACATTCTACCGTCCCGCTTCAATTCCCCATGGGCCATGGAACCACTGCAAACGCCGCTGCCACTTGATAGTGATTCTAGCGGCCAAGCGGTGGTTGTACACACGACGGTCAACCCGGGATGTGCGTACGTACTTCTCCCGTCTTCTTAGCCTTAATTGCATACACGCACACACGTACCTTTACACGTAGCTCTGAATAGTGAACCCTGGACCCTAGTTCTCGACTTCGGACTCCTTCAAATTCAATGATGAGGCGCTCGCGTATACAGAAGACTGGTTCTTAGAGACGCCGAGGGTGCTTACTCTCAATGGTGACTGTATCTGGACTGTGGCTCGAACCACCGAGAAGAAGGCGTGATAGTCTGGATCCTCATTCCAATGGCCAACGTGTCTGTTTAATCATCCTTCTATGGGAAAAGGAAGAGAAATCACTTGGAGCGTCGAAATGAAACTTGCCGGGCCGTCGGTATTTGTATGGTGACGACTACTGCCACGTACGTACTGTATGTATACTAAATTGGGTACGCCGTCTTCCTATTTTGTTTCTCGCCTCATTGCACTCATATATTGTGTAAAAAATCGCTCGCTGGTCCCGCTTTGGAAGGCGCTGCATTGGAAAACATGAGTTTTGAACCCCTCCCTATTTGTCACAGTAGCCCAGAATTATAACTGGGAACTTACTCCGGTGAGAATGGGCCCTGGGGCGTTATCCGACGACGAACGCGTAGGTCAACACCACTGGTACAGAATCAAAACCAGTACTCCTGCACTTCTAGGCTCTAGGGTCATCGAGTTTGAATAAGGGCCGAGAATGTCCCTTTCTATTCGGTGGAAGATCAGCGACACGGCCGTGCCGAACGGAAACTTGGATCTACATTGCATGTGCTCCGCACGTGGATGTAGACTGTATACTGTATATCTTGTTTGGCAAGCACAGCCGAAGTCAACTGGGGATGCACTTAAAACGTTTTTTTAGTTCAAAGTATGCATTTTATTTCCCTCCTGGTTACTAGACCTACCCATACTTAACTCACCCTTTGGAACTTGGAAGCACAGACTTCAGGACACGCGATCATACCGCCAAAGCCGAACTGCTGCTGATAAGTTAAAAACAATGGCGAGGCCGTCTGCACTGGCAATGCCCGGTGCCCCTTCTATTCAAGGCAATCATGATTTTTTTGTGCTTTAATTAGCTGGCGTTAGGTGCAGGCGTTCTTGCGGCAGGAGGCGGTGCATTTTGGTCAACATTGCTGTCGATGTCCTCACCAGGTGTGGCGCAAGTTTATTTGTAATCTTTGAAAGTTTCAAAAGGTTTGCGGGGTATGGCAATGCAAAAATACGCGCGATTTAGTACGTCTTCGCGCTGCTGTTTGCATTACTATTAAAATTTACAGGTCACTATCTTAGAACGCGAAACAACAGTGGCCAGGTGTGGTAATGCTAACTTGCAGGAATACTTTACAGCTTCTAGACATGATAATTCAGCGGCATGGAGAAGGAACTACGAATAAATGAGCTTGATAAGCTCAAGCCGTTAGTGCAAAGCGGTGTTTACGATGACTTTATCGATACGCTTGTGAAGTCAAGACGGAGAGCAAGCGAGCGCGCATTCAATTGATGCTTTGCACTGTAGCCGGCTGGGGTATGGTGCAGCTGCTGGAGGAGGTCGACAGCAGCACCTTTACGTCAAAACCTGGGGCATTTTGACCAACATTGCCGTCGACCTCCTCCAGTAGACGCGGCGCAAGCTGGTCCGCAATCTTTGAAAGGTTTAAAGGGGGTATGGTAATGCAAAACGTACGCGTCATCGGGTACGTCTTCCCACGAGATACGCTTACATGGCTCGTAAGTGCCAATGAGGCAACGAGAGTCTCGAAGAAGGGTCAGCTCATCGGCAATCGCGGTAGCGGTCGTAAAGAGGACGCGGAGAAGTGGCTTAGGAAATTGGCCTACATGGACGTGGTTATTAGTTAGGCGAGTTTGGATGACCTTACGGGAGGAATGAAATGTACATACCAGCTAATGTTAATCCTACAGTCCCAAGAGCACGGAAGATAGTCTTAAACTGGTCCATGTCCAAATTGCTCTCACCTGGGAGGTACGGAATCCGAATCCCAGTCACACAACCACGAGTTCCGGGATAAGATCGAGCCCTCAAACCAGATGTCTGCAGCGGTGCTATGATAGCGGCAGCCGAATAAAGTTATGTAGTGGAGATGATACCATCTGATCGAACGCGTCAATGGAGATGTACTAATTGTTGGCCTATTGCGCTTTAGTCTACAGGTGAATTTAATGAGTTACTATGTGGCAACCTAAAATGGTAGCGATTCCCATCACCCATTCTACCATTGAAAAAATTAGTGGAAGTGCTTGTTATTGATGCCGATGCTTCCTATACTGCATATACAGGAATTTTGTGCACTCACGGCAGTGTGAGTGTTCAATTTTGTAGCATATAGGCCTGCTAAACAAATTCACAGTCACATTTTGAGTTATGGGAGACACTTTCCAATTATAGATGCGGCGTAACTAATTATATCCACCTGTAAATCGGTGGTTTTTCTTCAATACAGTAGTACTACAGTACACGAGTTTTCTTGGGATTCTGCACATACCAGATCAGAATCAATCTTGGGCTGTCCTTTGTTAACTACTCAAACTGCGGTTGCGGTGTGGCGCATCTTTCGATATTCCGTTGTGGCAACAGCCGAATCTAAAAAATGATCCGGGGCTTGCCGACCTGTTTGTTATTCCCGAACGAGACAGCTAAGTAGGGGATCCACTGGCATCCCCATCATGAAGTACTCCCAGCATGCAATTCATATAAGATATGCTCCAACTTTCAACTTCCATCTTCTAGATCCCTTTTTCTCGACTTCCTCTGGCTTCCTGACATGGCAACTCAAAACACTAGCGATATAGATATAGAGCTCTATGTCCTTTCGCTAAACATTATAGAATGGAGCAGACTGTGTCAGGGTGAGTTCTTCGAGTTTTTATCGTAGCGTTGGTTATTCTTATAAATCTATTTCCTATGCAGTTGCAAATTTCACGATCATAATATATGATTTACGTATGTCGTATGAACTCTGCCGATCCCCTCGCTTGACTATCTTGTGATAGTCCTTACCCTGGACGAAGAGATTGAATTCATCTGGGTCAGTCCGTCATCACCACCGAACGTCAGGACATAATGCTATAAATCCCATACTCACAGAAAGCACGCCTGTCATTTGGAAAAGTTATTTTCCTCTTTGTAAGACCAATTTTACTTGGCGATGAACAGCCAAGTAAACGCCAGGTCCCTAGAATCGCTACCTCCTTATACTCTTAACAATGTACGTTCATCCCGATCTCTTCCAGACTGACCCGGATCACATTTACAATATGTATCCGCAGTGTGGGAATGCCGGGTGAGCCTGTCGGAGTTCCTGTCCCTGTCATGAATCTCATCAAGTCATATTTGCCCGCTGAAGAGATGTTTTCACCTAATGTAACGTCAAATGTGTGTCGGGCGACCATCTTTTGATAGATTGTTTCCGTTACTGATGGCGGTTAACAATTTTTTTTCTCAAGTTGTCAGTTTCGAATGAACCATTGTCACCTGTTATCCATACTCACCGAAACTTCATTTCATAGCTGTAAATCTTTAGGCATACTCCTCTCATTGGGTTATTCACCGTCTCCCAACAGGTACCGTCTGGGCGGATATTCAGCCCTTTGCGAATTTGATTATATTTATATCAACCGATGGTAAGCTACTGCTGTCATTCTAGAATATAGCGCACTCACAGATCACACGTAGCCATATTGCAAATGAGGATCTATGCCTTGTTTGAGGGGAGCAAAAAGATATTACTCGCCACGGCCATCCCGTTCGTCATCGTTTCTATCGCGGCTCTGGTCGAACTCGTACTTTATGCTGTTGACGAACGAGGCAAGCACATTTCGCGTCCGGGGGAACACTTCGCTTATTACGATTTTCTCTCATTGGACACAGCAACCGCAACGCCACTCCCTGGCATCCCCAACTTCTGCGAGCCTCTTCACAATAATCACGGGGATACGTTCATCTACTGGGCAGAGTTGCTGTTCCTGGAAACCCTTTTCTTCGTGCTCGTCTGCGTGAAGACGTTTCAGTCCTACAGGGACGAGAAGCTCTCAGGCCTGTCCTGGTGGCACAGCGGCACTATTATGCACGTTCTACTACGGGACTCGTTCGTCTATTACTTCGGGTACGCATTTCTCCACTTCCACATTTTTCTTCTTTTCTCTGTTATCCTACTTGAACGCATACGCAGGGTGTTTGTGACGTTCCTTGTGAACGTGATTATATCTCCACTCGACGATGTACGTACCGCGAGATCTCTTCTACCCACTGCCGCACAGATCTGACGCCTTATGTGCGCCCATGCATACCCATTTAGGGACGACTGCAATTGCCTCCTTCCCTGTTCACATCCACGATCTCAGGCGTCGTCGGCCTGCACCTCATCCTCAGTATCCGTACGAACTTCCGCGACGCGTGCGAAGATAGCCAGAAGGACGACTTCACTCTGTCGACATGGCAGGCGACGCCAAATCTGGGTTCAGGGGACTCGGGCCCGGGCCCGGGCTCGGGGGACGGGTCCGAAAACAGACCACGGGCTGGAAGCATGTTTCTCGAGATGGCGCGCCTGCCTCAGGCTGCACTGTCTGAGTCGTCTGGGTTCTTGGAGTCGGTGCAGCCTGAGGATGGCGATGAGACTGTGGGTTTGGAAGGGTGGGATGCGGTAACGTGGTGAATGTCGACTCGATTGGACTTGTTGATTGTACATTTCGAAACTTTGAAGGCATACAGCATAAACGTATTGTATGATTTTCAATTGCCAGGGTCGAACGAAAGGAAGGGGGAGTCATACAAATTGACAGTACAAATCCTGAGTGAGTGTTAGTCAAAAAAAAGACCGAAAGGAAACCACATAGCCAACAAAATTTCTTTCCAAGACGGTAAAAAGGGGTTGACCTTAGGTTTATGCGTCATATTCGAAACTCTTAAAGACGCTCTACATCTCACTCCTATTGGTATTATCATCTTTGCGTTTTAAAAATAGCCGCAATAGCTCAGCTGGGAGAGCAGTAGACTGAAGCAAATTAAAAATTGCTCATTTAGCAGATAATTCTAAAGGTCCCCCGTTCGATCCGGGGTTGTGGCAAAGCTTCTGTTTTTGATCGTGTTGACTACTGTGATACTGTAACTCACATCGCCGGAGTAGTTCATTCCATGAGTCATGGTCTTACGCCTCTAACCCCAGGCGATGTTGGCTTGAACATGTGGGAGTACGCCACCTACGCTTTGACAGACAAGCCGCGGAAGAACCCCCAATAAAGCATAACCATATAAAATGCAACAAAGAGCAATAGAGGTAATACAAAAAAACACAGATTGCGCGATCTCAAGTACAAACGAACCCAGAACCACCCAAGACGGATAGACTCCAGAAAAACCCGAACGCAAAAAAGCTCAGGTGAGCATCCACGGCGTCCTGTGCACCCAGCTCCGGGCGCGTTTGCCGTAGACGTACATTGGGATTGTCATCAGGCAGACCCACATGTTGATGCCGCCGATCGTGCAGAAGGTCTTGAGGACGCCTGCCAGTGGGTGAAAAGCGAAAGCGATGAGCGATGAGTGCGTTAGTTGTTTAGTTAAGGTAGATAGGAGCGCTTACCCTGGTTCTCGATCCAGGTTGTCACGAAGTACGTCAATCCGAAGCTGAACAGGTTTTTTACGGCGCTGTGTAGGGGAGATATGAATTAGCAACTTAGAGAGGCAGCCAAGGGGAAAAGAGGCGCCACTCACTTGATCGTTGCGAACGCCTCAGGGGCATAGTTTGGGTGTGCGTCAATGACGTACGACACGACGCTGCAAAAGCCCGAGACTCAAGGTAAACAAACCATTTCATTTCCTCCCTCGAAAACTTGCACGCTTACGCTATACTCCCGACCGCCTGACCGAAGTTCAGCAGCGAGTAGAAAATAACCGGGCCGATCCACAGCTCCTCCTTACTTGCGCTAACGGCCCAGCCAAACCAGCCCATTGTAGTCGCGAGGAACAGCGGGATCGCCATTAGGAGGCGGAATCTGTCCGAACACCGAGATAGTTCAGACGCTCGTGCAGGGGAAGAAGGCGGGAAAAAAAAGAAAGAAAAAAAAGAAAGAAAAAAAAGGACGTACTCGGGCTCGTAGACGCCACCGTTCTTGCGCGACATCCATTTTACTACCCAGTCACTTAGTGGCCCAGCGAGTAAATTGCCAAGTAAGGCTGCGATGAACGGGCCCACGCCGGAGATGAGCCCAGTTGGACCCGCCCCGAAGCCATACCCGAATTGTGGGAGAGAGAATAGCAACGAGACGGATACAGAGAGTGCAACCACTACATCAGCAAATGTTATTAGACATTTAGCGGGGTAAAAGTTTAAGAAACGTACACCATGCACTCGTCGTCCCGTAGACGAGGACTCCCCAGGCGACTACGGGGCTCAGCAAGAGCGTGAAAGGTCGAAGTGCAACCTTGAAAAAGCTTTCCTCCGAAAAGCGATGTGACGACCAAGGCTTCATCAGCTGGAGAAACGTTCGGGGTTTCTCCTCTACCGAAGCTCCCTCGTCGACGTCTACTTTGCCGAGCTCCGTCGAGTCCTTTTCATTCGGCAAAACCTTGGCGGAAGACGAAGGGGTGGAGTTGGAGGGCTGTTTTGCATCAGCCTCGGAGGCCGTACCGATCTCTCGGCGGATGTAGGCCGTTTCCGGAACAAAAAAGATGGTCATAATAAACAGAACTCCACTCTGAAGCAGAAAGTCGTTGGGAAAGGGTCTGTCAAGCATAGCATTAGACTTACCAGCGCCGCCTCAATTATGAAGCAAACCCTCCACGAGCTGTACGGAGATCCGTAAGTACTTGCGTAAAATAATTGCCGTCGTAATTAGAATACTCACACATCTTGGATTAAGTAGCCATTTACGATCGAGACACCGCAAATGCCGCCCAAAAGTGCAAACTTAAGGAGGATAATGGTTCAGCAAACCCAAAAAGGGACAAAAGACGAAGTCCATACACTCCAAACTGCGATCCACGTCCCTCTTTCATGAACGAAAAAAATGTCACTGAAACCAAGAACGGTTAGAGCAGGTATTTCCGGCATATTAAATGCCCTACGAGATGGTTGCCTCGACAAGGCACTCGATTGGGGCCATTCCTAAGCCTCCGATGACTCGGCTTGCAGTCAAGCTGCCCAAATCCTTCGCTACGGCGCTCCAAATCGCGCTTGCAAGCAATAGTGCATTGCCAATCAAGAAAATTGGCCTCCGCCCCCAGATGACGCTCGCAGGAGCCGTAAGAATGAGAACCAGACCAATGGACAGGACGAGATCGCCAGTTATCTTTGAGAGCGCTGCGACGGACGTATCGAGGTTTTCTGCAACCTGGACGAGCCCAGCACCGATGATGGGGCCAAACGCGCCTACGACGCCTGCCCCGTACGTAATCGTCAACATAAGCGCGGTTTTGCGCCAGAATGGCCAGTTCAGTGGGTCATTAGGGGAGTCAGATGGCTGGGGAATAAGGATGATGCCGCCCTTTCCGCGCTTGAGATTCGTCGCGGATGGATTAATGCGTGGCACTCCATGACTATGCAAGTCGTCCAGGAGAGACGTTCCTTCAAGGATGCAAGTGTGTCAGTTTTCCGGACAGTTGACGCCCAAAGAGACACGTACCTGGTACGTTCTCTCCAAGGTGGCGGTCGGGCAGTATTCCAAGACCCATGGCTCAGGCTGGCAGAGACGAAAACCAGGGAGAATCTCAAGCGGGGGCGGGTAACAGAGACCATGTGCATCTTTATAGCCGTCGCGAAGATACAGAATTCTAGGCGGGGCTTGCAGTCGTCGTTGCTTGTTGAGTGGGGTCCGACGCATCGCTCCCCCCGAGGTTTCGAGGACACATGCAAAAGTCGCAATGAAATTCTCTGCCCGTCTATTGGTGTGCGTAAACCGTTGAAGCAGAGCTGCGCGGACCGCGTATATTTTCGTAGGCGCGTCGTGACTTGGCCTCGGGAGGACCTGATCAGCTGCTGGTCCAGCACAGTATTACATAATAATCTGGGGTTCGGAGTCTGTAATAAGCGTGCGGGGTAATTCAACTCGAGTACCCCTTGGCGGATATATTGGCGAGTTATCCCGTTGCAAAAGGTCTTGTTGGAGCTAGCGTCTTTCAATTGGCAGAGGCTAGATTATTGCTTGTTAGGCACACGCATTTACTTCCGCGTGAACTTTTAACCCGACCTCTGTTTATTTTACCTCGTTTCGAAGTAAAGAGTTTGTCGCGCTTTCGGCGAGATATTCGTGTGCCGTCGTCGACATCTGCGGGTGGCGGTTCATGTAAATTTCCTCCAATCCTCCTGAGTCAAGAGAGACATTCCGCGATCTAGACCAGTAATAATGCTACAAGGCAACATACTACGGATCAGGTTGGCGGAACGCCCGCCCGCAAACTCTGACTGCGGTCACCAGATGGGCATCATGTCCGGACTATGCTTCCGCCGCAGGACCCCTGTGCCCCCTTGCACAAACATAATAAACGAAGAGCGCGCCGCCGGACCCGCGGTTGGGCGGAAATCATAAGAATCTCCCACCCCTCACCCCACCCACGACACTCAGAAAAAGTGGCTTCGTCGTGAGCCAGGTGGCTGAGAACTCGAAAGAGAAGGGGACCGGGTATTGGTCGGGAGGACAACGCTGGAGTTCGAAATTTAGACGATGAGTTGCGAAGCGAAGAACCACCGCACCGCAATCGGTAGTGATGTCTTATCCTGAGAATGAAAGAAGGCAGACAATACAGTCTATTTGCGATGCGATCTTCTGGCCATAGCTAGAAAAGCTACAGGGTGAAAAGGATCGTAACTTACGCCCGAGATCAGGAGATAACAGAAATGTGAAAGATACAAATATGTCTTCCATTGTATTGTTGCACCATACACGAAATCAGCCATAAAGTTAGGGATATGGGGTGTGGTCAACTACATTGTACAGATAGTCCAGGCCCTACAGCAGCCGCTCCGGTTTAGTAACATTCATGCCTTGGTCTCAGCAAGCTTCTTCTGTAGCTTAGTCTGTTCGAAAGAAGATAAATGAGTGCTACGAGAGGAAGACATAAAAACGCAAGGACTGACGTTGACCGCGTCCATGTACACATCGGTGATGACCCAGTGCTCACGCTTCATCTCCCTTCCGTGAATCGCGAGAGCCAGGTCCTTCGTCATGATACCGTCTTCGTCAATCACTTCAACGCACGCCGCCTCGAGGTTGTTGCAATAGGCAGCGAGAGCATCGTTGCCGTCAAGCTTGGCACGGTGCAGCAGTCCACGCGTCCACGCGAAGATCGACGCAACCGGGTTTGTCGAGGTCTCACGCCCCTTCTGATGTTCGCGGTAATGACGCGTCACCGTGCCTACGGGTGCGCCGGAATCGATTCAGAAGTTTTGTGTTATGCAGAGAAACCGGAACGAACCATGTGCAGCCTCCGCTTCGATTGTCTGCCCGTCGGGGGTGACGAGCTCGCTGGTCATCATGCCAAGACTGCCAAAGCCTTGTGCGAGGATATCCGACTGTACGTCACCGTCGTAGTTCTTGCATGCCCAGACAAAGCCTCCCGAGGACTTAATTGCTTGGGCAACCATGTCGTCAATCAAGCGATGTTCGTAGTAAATCGACGACTCTTCGAAGAGCGTCCGGTAATGGCTACAAAGGAAAATTAGAAGACATAAGAGAGACAGGGGAGAGGAACACACCTATCATAGAGCTCTTGGAAGATATCCTTAAACCGACCATCGTACTTCTTCAAGATAGTATTTTTCGTTGACAGGAACTATACGGATTGAATAAAATCGAGTAAGTCACTGGAAGATCACGTCACTCACCAAAGGCAACTTCTTCTGTAATGCCATCTTGAACGATGAATGTGCGAAACCTGAGATAGACTGATGATGTCTCAGCGTCCCCGCCCTAGACGCTTTCTCAAACCCAGGTTCAACGCACCTCATCCGTGTTGTACATGCTCATCGCGACACCAGGGCCCTTGAAATCATACACGTCCATCACGGTCTTCTCGCCCTCGCCCGCAGGCGTGTACACGAGCTGCAGCTTTCCTGCGCCGGGCGCGATGAAGTCCGTGCTCCGGTACTGGTCACCGAATGCATGACGGCCGATTACGATCGGCTTCGTCCATCCAGGTACGGGCTTCGGGATCTTGGACAGCACAATGGGCTCTCGGAAGACTGTCCCTCCAAGGATATTACGTATGGTGCCGTTAGGAGAGCGCCACATCTGCTTGAGCTTGAACTCTAGATAGACGTCGACATGTGAGTTAAATCTGCATGTAATGAGACGAACATTCATGCTCACCCTCTACACGCGCCTCGTCAGGTGTAATCGTAGCGCATTTGATGCCGACATTGTACTTTTTGATCGCCTCTGCCGAGTCGATCGTCACCTGGTCGTTCGTCTGCAAAGACCACCGTCTGCAAGAGCCCCAGTTATAATTTGTATTTTACTCACTGCATTGCGATTCTCCATTCCCAGATCATAGTACTTAATGTCGAGTTGCAAATACGGCAGAACCAGCTATGGCGCAATGCCGTCATTCGGTACCGAGCGACACCAACGTAAAATTCTCGCTCTCTCACCTCCTCACGGATCTTCTTCCAGATGATCCTGGTCATCTCATCGCCATCGAGCTCAACTACGGGATTCTTCACAACGATTTTACCACCCTGCGCGGCGGTCGCCATGAGTCGGGTAATTGGCACGTGCCTAAGCGTCGCTCTGCTCAACGAGTACGACGCCGGCGAAACATGACTGTAGGGTCGGAGACGGGTGAGCAACATGTTTGGGCGTCGTCTAACGAAATTTTCCAGACGCTCTGTAGGGGCAATAGGACAGTGATGGTCGTGTCGTGGCAGGAAGCAGAGTCGTTGTAAGTTGTTGAGCTGGATTTCGGAGTCTATGGCCCCGAATCTTTGCCGCGTTATCAGATAACCCAAAAATGGATATCAGTTGCCCGAGGACTTTCGCCAGTCAGGAACGATGGAAAATATGTTGATTGAAATAAACGGAACTAAGCAGCTAGCCACATCGCTTTATATTTCTGTTCCTACTTATTTGAAAAACAATTCAATAACAATGCCGTGACTGCGCACTTGCATAGGGTTTCAAGACCGAGAAACGCGTACTAGGAAACAAATATACAACTAAAAACCCGATCTACATAAATTGGATACAGCCGGTGCGACTGGGCGGATGGACGATTTAAAGATTCAATCAGACCGAACACAGAGGGAAAAGGTACAAAATCGCGTTCAAACCAAATAGGTATTATTGAATCTGCATGCATATGAACTTGAAGAGCTATTGTAAAGCAAACAAGCGAAAAGCATGCCAATTCTCAACTTATAAGGTCTCGGAATGAGCTAAAGGCGGAAAACGGTACCACAAAACTGGGGAATTAACATATCATTATTTTGTTTGGGTGGTAGAGACCACGGTCGGGCGGTCCGGCCGATATCCACGTTATGAGCTTGACAAAGCAATGACTCAGCATAAATAATCAGGGCCAACCTTTTCGTGCCGTTCTCACGGCATTCACGGAGTTTGCCGCCGTGAAAGCGCATATATGCGAGTATAGTGTGTATCAATCTTCTCGTGTGCGGCCGTAAGCCTGCCATGGAGTCGCTATGCAGTCAGGATTTCCTCACAGCAAAGAGTTACACATTTGATATCTACGGCAACATCTAGCCTACACTGCTCGCGTACGCGTGCAAGACACAAAAAGGTGTCGCTTCAAGGTCCCCCCAATCGACAAATATAAAAGTACAGGTGCAAAGCAATTGATAACGAAATTCATCGCAATATCCCAAGTATAAAACAATAACGCTGAGCTGATTCTGGAGGAATGAGGAGTATCATCCAAGGTGAAGTAAAGAACGACTTGGAGAAACTTATTCGATATAGACCGGAAGCAAATCTGCATGTGCAAAGCAAACGTCGCGATCAAGACACCGGTTTACGGCTGTACGGCCTAGGCATTGTCTGCAACGAAGGAGTTTGTTTGCCTAAAGCATCCACCATATTAATATTATTTTTGTATCGATCAGAAGCCGCTCACATATTCGCCTCACGCGGCTTCTGCTCCTTCATCGCCCATGATCCACTGTTCCGCGTCACCCAGCGGTTGGCGCGAGATGCTTGAGTCCTTCTGCGCGTGCGCAAACGGAGGAAGTATAGAGTCGCCTTGAAGGAGATTAGGTAGAATTAGGCACACCGTTTCTATGGATATTCGGAGAACGGGACGTACAAGGATGAGGAGAAAGGCTCCTCCAATTGACCCAATAAGCGCCGGCATAAGGACCTTGATGGCACGATTGGAGGACGAAGAGGTAGTAGCGCCCGACACTGAGGCCGCAGAAGTTGGGGGTGAAAATGTGATCGCGTCCGTGATTGTTCTAATTTTTGAGAGACAAGTCTTGCATCAAACTCAAGAGAAATGTGGGTATAAGGCTGGACACTGACATATATTCCCCTACGACGCCACCATCGTGGGTATAATCCACCAGGCATACTACGCCATTCACAGAGGACGCTGTCGAGGGTCTGGACATGCAAAACAGACACTGTAAGATATCTTCCAAGATGGTAACCAAACGAACGAGCCCACGCGATTGGGAACCCTGCGGACTCGCCAGCTATTATTGTCGATAGCCAACATTCAGCCGTCACCGTCGCAGTAGCAGCTGTTGCCGAAGACAACAACCTGTAGAATGACACAACAGACCGACTGAGTTCCTACGTACGCTCAGATTGAAATGATGTGCACATACGGGTCCGGCGCCGACGTCGTCATCTCTGTCTCCGTTACCGACGTTATTTGCGCACTCACGGACGCTGAGAGCAGTGATGCCACCGCTGCGAGCGCGATAGCATACAGAAACTTGCGTGTCATTGCTGTCGCTGTACTGGGCTCAAGAAGAGTTACGCGAGACAATAACAGAGCTGGTTGAGTGGGTGGGGGTAGATAGACGTTGCCAACAATCTAGGCCTCCGCGGTATACCAGAATGAATAGGAGGTCTATATGCGTCGATGCCGGTCCGCGGAAGCAATCAGCCCGCACTATGGCCCAAAATGGGGCAACTGCGGCGAGCGCGGACCGAATTCATTGCGGAAGGTGGGCGTGTGTATTTAGGGGACTCAGCACGAAAGTTCAATCAGTCCCATGCACGATGTGAGTGAGAGAAAAAAGTAATAACCGAAGTCGGAGAAGAAAAGCCAGCTCCTGTATCTTCAGGTCTGAGGTTTAGATGATTTCGATTTGACTCGGTCCGATCATGCAGGATAGAGATTCTCTTCGGCGTATTGAGTGAAGCTCGTTTCAATTGCAATATTATCTGATTGACCCTGTGGATGATTCTTGAGTTTGTCGATTTCGAGGAGTGCATAGATGTTTTTTCCTTTTCACATCATGATGGACCGGATTTCAAATTCCATCTTTATATGAACCTCCTATTCAAGATTGCTTACTAAGTGATGAAGTGAAATGCTACAAACGTTATTACTCGTGTGACCCCTGTCGCGGGCTTTCAGTTTTTTGCTCCTGCTGTCACTCAATCTCATTTTAAGCTCTTGAAATATCTCATGTGTAAACTAGACAAATTTTACTCCCCTTGCAAAAATATCAAGGTGTGTTATGTTTGCACGAATGTCCGGGACAGAGGTGCCCCCTCTTGCAAAGTTGACAGAGAACATCATAGTAGTATTTAGACTCCGATCAAAATAGCTTCGACACAGGCTGGGCGCGACTCCGCCTGCGGGCACCAGTTTTACTCGGAGTTTCAAATAGGGCCGCATTATGTCACCCCTTTTGATCATGAAAAGAATGCATCTTAGCAAATATTCACGATATGTGTTTCTTGTAATTAGTGTGGCATCTACTGATAGGATGTATAGTACATGGTAATGTAGACGTCCTAGCAAAGCTTGGGAATGTCACGCGAGCCGAGAGACCTGAAGGAGTGTTGACCAAGATAAACCTACTGTTTTCCCTGCAGATTCACAACACGGAATTATTTCACGAAAAAAACTTGACGGATATAAAACTACACTAATATACATTGTACATCCGTTGTGAAATTCTCTACCACTTGCTATGAATTGTGGAAGTCAGGAATTGAAGGTGGCCCCTGTTGCAAAGTTCGCAACAGGGGTCACACGATAGTAATTACCCCTTAGAAATCGATTGGTTCGGTTTTCCAGTAAGGTTTCGGGGCCGGGGTGTGCGCTCAATTGGTTTACATATGATACGTGAATCTAGCCCTCAACAAAAGCATTTATAATATCGTTCTTTCTCAGGAATAAATAATCGTGGAACACATAGGACATATTTGATAGAAACCCTTACACAGCTCTGTACTCTTCGACTTGCGAATCTTCAATACCGAAACGAAGCACTAGCTCTGCCGCCCCAGCTTCCGAGTCTGAGAAATGGTAGCGCCAAGGGCAGAATCATTTTCCAAGACTCTGTTACACAGATTACACGGACTAACAAACTACAACACGTCGCTGACATGTAAAGAATACAACAAACAAAATTACACTTCGAACTTCGATGCAGCCCTCTCTAGGCCTCGCGCTCTCAAACTTACAACAACATCCCTTCACCAAGCAAGCGTGCCCTTCCCTTCCTCGAGTTCTGCACAGATGCGGTTAGCAGAACAGGAGTCAGTTGAAGGGTCCTGTGATGCGGGGCGTGCGGGGTATATTTCCTTCCCGACGCGACGTTCCGCCTCAACATGGCTTTCGCAGTAATCTAGATGAAGTTAGTAAGGCATCATCAGTATACAGAGAGGAATTCGGAAGTCTGTTTTTCGTGACACACCCAGAACACGGCCCTGGTAGTATAACACTCCGTTTTCTTCCCTCGGGTGCACTAAATTCGTGAGGTAAGTGTATCTGGCGAGGGCCTGGGAAAACACGAGGGGGTCGGTACTTACAGACGCCGCTGCTGTATATTCCCGCATTCATACTTCGTTGGACGCCCTCACAGAGGTCGAAGTCTTCTTGCTGGACCTGCGTGAAGAACTAGAAGCAGTTTAGGATCGGTGTTAATTAAGTAAAGTTTAATGGGCAGCCACGAACCCGTTTATTCTCAGCGAGCACTTCTTCTGCGACACCTCTACGGTTGAATACCTAACAAGAACCCAAGACGGTTTATTCATGCTGTCCGCGATCGGGTACATAAGTTAGGCACGTACGTCAAACTCCATACGAGTCTACGGATGTACTCCGGTGAGTCGCAAGAAGCAGAAATATTAAAGATCATGCGTACCTTCGTCGCACTCAGTGGTACGGTCCGCATGATATAAAATATTTCCGGCGTGACGGTTACTCCGTTTCTATTTTGATGAGGGCATATAAACTCAATAAGTATGACGTCAGACGAAAGAATGTCCTAGGCGATCTGGCGTACGTGGGGAAGACGAAGGTAAAGCGCTGTATCTCCGCCGGATCCGACTTCTTGGGTGCTGAGTGTCGGGCGGAGTTCATGAGTGGTTCGACCTGGTACTGTTTGAGGTCCAGCGACTGAAGCGTCCAAATTTCCAGTTTCAGGAGCAGTGCGTCAGTTTAATGGACATGCTCACGTCTGCAAAACCGGGATGTGCGATACTGTCATTTAATCGGATATCATGAGCTGTACACAGATACCGTATACGGGACCTCCACTTACGGGCAATGGTAGCATTCTTGGTATCCATCCGTCATCACCTTCCAATTGAAGTTACCGTGTGCTTCGCGCTTGTAGAATGGTCTAGTCCGTTGTAAAAGTTGGCGCGTGATTAATGTCGCCCTTCAGAACTCTATTAGTACTGCATAGTAGGACGCACTCATATTGACTAAAGTCTGTGTCCTTCCACTCTGCCGGAAGCTGCGCGAAGTGCTCTTCAAATGGCACTGGTGTGGGAGATGCGTCGAAGTTGAGGAAAATGAAACCTTGCGCCGTAACGTGCGTGTGTACCTTGAAGAGACCCTAAACTCAGATTAAGCGCATGATCAGCTCAGATATGGAAAATAATAACAGCAAGAGTGACAGCAGCAATAGAAAGATCATTATTTTACGTACATTCGCACCCTTGTCGAAACCTTCGACCTGGTCGAACTGAAGAAGGTTTAGCAAGTAATAAGCGCCGATACTTCTTTGACGGAGTCCGAAAAGTTACCTTGGGCGCTTTCACAAGATCACCCTTCGCGTTGTAACTCCATCCATGATACTGATTACAAAAAAGAGTCGCTGAGAAACTCATAAATGTGATTTTCCGGGGAAGTTCTTGCCTTGCATCCGACAACCAGACTTGAGCCCGCGGCTTTTGTGACGACGGGGAACGCACGATGTCTGCATACGTTGTGGAACGCTTGATAGTTGTTGTCGCGGTCACTGGAATTCCCGTTAGTTTTTTTATGAAATGATTCAGGAGATTGAGCGAGTACCGAATGATGAAGTAGTTGAAGACATAATTTCCTGCCGGTTTCATGAAGGAGTCAAGAAAGGATACAAAGCATTGGACCAAGGCCTTACCGCTGACATAGTCTCCTGGCTTGGAGAAATGGCAGGTGTGCGACGTCAAAAGCCAGACCTTGAGAGCAAAGAATAATAGTCAGTGCTCGCGCAAGGAGCGACGGGTGATCGTCCCACCTTGGAGAAAATCGCCCGTTTCTCAAGTTCAAATATCGACTCGTCCCTCATCCATTGAGAGGGGAGAGTCTTGTGAGAGTCGCTAGAAGGGGTTGTTTTCGCTTTTGTATAGGAGAGGTTGTCGAAAGATTCCTCGAGCTTGGGGGCGACATCGACAGCAACAGGAGACATGTTGGGATAGAGATTTGACGAAAATCAACTCTGTGAAGGGGGTCAGACAAATATCCCAGCCTTTTATGCGAGATGAAATTGAGCCGATCCCGATAATCTAGTTCCACGGAGTCAATAATTCGCCTGGACGAGGTGCGGGTAAAATCACGATGAGAAGATAACCCTCGAAGTTTGACGTGCACCAGAAGAGTCATCATGAGTCCAGGCACTGGAAGCACATAATAGGAGGATCAATTCCCGCAGGTAACACAAAAACCAGGCAAACCAAGACGCCCAGACGCGCGCCTGCCGCAAAGCTGAACAGGAAGACAATGATTGTGACGTGACGAGAAGACAGGGGGAGCAAGAATATCAAACTGAGAAGATCTATCTTCGGAGATGGAACGACACCCGCAGTGGAGACCTTCCAGTCTGTTCATGCAAAAAAGGAATTTCGCTAAGTGACCTTGTATGTTCGATTTAGGTGATGATAGGATGGTGAACATTTCACGCATGGTACACTGGAGATAAGCATAATAGCCTTCGCTTCAACAGACCCGTTGTCCGCGCTTCGGTAGGATTAATGTCAAGAAAAGTACGAGAGATGAACTTGATGAAGTCCTTTCGCGGCAGAAGGACCAGTTTTCCTGCAGGTTGAAGAATAACAAATATTTGGTGCAAAAGACTCACAACGGCATCACGGGGTGCCGTCGCGTGACGTTACTTTTATGTTATACGTGACATTTATCTGGTAACAGATTCCGAAAGCTTCCTTTGTATCTTTACACAACCATTCCCGGGTCTGCCACCGGCGTCCACCTGCATGCCAATACTCGAGTACCTATCGTATATTCCTTTCAGCCGCTATGTTTAATGCTTCTAGTACCAGGTCCTTATCTGTATCGGTTTTTCCTGCCAACACGCGTACCACTCGGACTTCTGTCTACCCGAAGGCAAACGCCGTGACTCCGCTTGCCTTTGATAGGAGTATCTCGTTTCGGTGCTGGATTTGCTGAGTATTTTCAGGATTGGCTCGAGAATTTCACTGAACACCCACCGGCGTTTACGCGCCGATATGGATACCACCTGTCTTGTTTCCCGCATCCTATCTTCTGACTTACACGGCTGCATAAGCTTCGTACTAGGCTCAAGTCTCTTCTCTGGAGTCGACTATAAGATGCTCCGCACCCTCTACGTCGCTATATCTCTGCGATAGCCGCAGTCTTAAAAGTCTCCACTTTTTATTGATAAGCTACTTAGAGATACATGAACATTCCATATGAACTTCCTCTCCATTATATCCTGACGCCCTTCCGCCGCTTGGCCGTGCCGACTGTCCTCGGTAACTTTATTTCGAAGCTCCTGTCTCCTGTGCTGTCGTGGTTATCTTGTGATACTGCCAAGCCCCCCGTACTCAAGACGGCCCGTCTCGAATGGTCCGGTACACTAAGCTCAATATAAGACATCCGACCACACGGCGAATACGATAAAGTAAAGCTTGTCTCCCTAGCTATCTTTGCTAGCTTTTTGAAATGGCCCCCGTTGCGACTGAGCGCGTCACCCCCCTCTCCGTCGAGGAAGAACGGCCTGTCGAGACCGTTAGAGCCAAGACCCGAAACCCGAAGACTCTTCCCGCACGATGGATGCGCGATGAAGGCATCTTTCAGCTTGAGAAGAGAGCGATTTTTTCGAAGGTACGTTGGTCCACTTCTACACCGAACGCTCATGAACTAGTTCTGACTCCACATACGTACAGGCGTGGCTGCTGGCCTCCCACACTTCACGTTTTGTCAAACCGGGGGACTATATTAGCGGTGCGTTTTTGCGGCTGGTTCTCTTCTTCCGAAGTTCATACCTAGACACTATCCAGGCAACTATGTCTTCGACTATTTCATCATACTGTCAGGAAGGCGAATTTCGAATTACTGCGTCCATCTGACAGCCATTTTAGTGACCGCGATGGGAATTATCAGGCTTTCCATAACGTCTGTCGTCACCGCGCATTCCCAGTCGTCACGAAACCTACCGGCTCTACGTTAGTCGTGGGATGCAAGGTGATTTATTCGCCTAAACGGGTTTCATCTTTTACCGAATTAACCTTACTGCATTCAAGTATCACGGATGGAGCTACAACGCGAAGGGAGATCTTGTAAAGGCGCCAAAGGTCATCTATCAATACCTAAGCCCCTCCCGGGACATCGAATTGACTTAAATGTGCCTTGTGACCAGTT
Source organism: Coniferiporia sulphurascens (assembly GCA_002794785.1). Classification (NCBI taxonomy): domain Eukaryota; kingdom Fungi; phylum Basidiomycota; class Agaricomycetes; order Hymenochaetales; family Hymenochaetaceae; genus Coniferiporia; species Coniferiporia sulphurascens. The sequence goes on from NBBA01000004.1 coordinate 225,688, forward strand.
CGACACGGTCCCGGGCTTCGAGAAGTCAGCTAACGTGGGTTTGCTCAAAGAAATTTCGCTCCGTCTGCTCCATATTTTCTCACATACCAATCGAACAGGGCCTCTTCAAAGTGCATACCCATGTCACCGCGCAAGGCTTCATTTTCCTCAACTTCGACGCGTCGCCGACTCCGGTTCCCTTCGAAGAACACTTCGGTCAGCTGTCATATGAATGGAGAAACTTCAACAAGGACAACTACACGTGCGTGCCCGCTTCCTCTCGCGCCGATTCCGGCTTCCTTCTTCTCACGCGGGGCCGCCTTTCCGCCTCATCAGGTATGCGTATAGCTGGCAAGTCGAAGGAGACTACAACTGGAAGACCTTAATGGATGGGTATCAGGAATGTTACCATTGCACGTACGTCCTATTACCCACTCAAAACACTTCGCTCTGATGTGATGGTAAATGTATTTTTTAAGAATTGGGCACCCTGGTTTTGCCAAGGCAAGCTTCCTTCTTCCAGAAACGATCAGTTACACACTCTAACACTGCCCCGGAATTATCTCCTAAAAATAAATCTATTCGCCACAGACTCTCGACCTAAACCAATACCGTGTGACCCCTCTGCAAAACGCTGCTCGTCACGAAGTACCCAATTCAAAGAAAAGTCCAGTGGATGAGACACCTCCGGTGCGTATTTGTGCAAAGATAAGGTATCATTCAGGTCACTGACGAAAACGAGCAGACATTCACTTTCGTGTTCCCTACGTGCGTACATATCCCTTTCTTGCAGTCCGTGATATCAAACCTCAAGCCGACACTACACGTAATCAGAACTGGTGTAACAGTAACCGACCCCATGTGGTACACGATGCGCACAGTGCCTATCTCCGCGACGAAGGCAAGTCTGCCAGCCGCTTTCTAATTCGGTTCTTGGCTAATCTAACGATCTGATCGGCATATCTCACAGACCCGAATGGAGTACGATGCAAGTCCTTTACCCTTTCCGGGCGCTGCTATTATTAATGCACAGCGGGCAGGTCTACCGTCATAACTCCGTCCCGTATGAGGAGCTCCGAGAGTTCATGAAAGTGAGAACGCTCTCCCCTCACACGACCACTCGCATCTCTTACCGTACCACCAGTTCTACGAGCAGGTCGAGCAGGAAGATTACGACCTTTGCATCTTGACGCAGAAGGGCCTCAACGCTGGGGTCTACTCCCAGGGCATGCGTGCGTGTCACTCTCCTACCTCCCATCCTTGTAATACAACTCATGTTTTTTTTGTCACGCCGCTAATACTTCTCTTTCGCATTGCAGTACACCCCGACAGGGAGAACGGCGTGAACTACTATCAAGAACGCACCGTCGGTGCGTACCCTCTCTAAATTGCCTCTCTCGCCGCAACCCTTTCCTTTCTCACCGACCTACAGCGTTCTGCGAAACCCACCTCGCAGCCGAGGTCGCAGCAGGTCGCGAGATCCATCCCGCTCGGCCCGCGTCACAGCAAGACTCCGCCGATACCGACGGAAACTCGGGCCCCACGTGCGCCGCAAGCAAGATCTGCTCGCAGATGGGGGTCGAGCATGGGGTGCTCGCGTGGTAAAGGCCAAAGTGGACCAACTTTGAACTGTCTGTCTGGTGAATGTGTGAATGTGAATATAAATGTAAATGTAAGCGTGTTTTGTGGTGCGGTACATGTTTTTGCCTATGCTGCATGCCCGATATACTGTATGTACAAATTTGTACGCTATAATACGCGTGTGCGGCGCGGCGAACAACGAAAGGACGAAACGAGGTCCGAATCCCTCAAAGATATCACATTATCGGACCGGCTTAACTTGGGTCGAGTAACCCCTATTACAATATAAAAATTAGACAAGCACAAAGAGGAAAGATAGAGCAAGGCATAGTTCAAGGAGGAAGGAAAAAAGGAGAAATATACATGTATTATATGCGTACATCATATGATATGCTTGTTGAAATTCGTGAATACGAGGTTGTTTTTTTCCCCCCATGACAGGCCAGTTTCCTTTTACAATTCGCGCATATAGTTCATACTTCTAGGCTGTATTAATTCTCTCTCCGAGTTGGAAAACCATCCGGAGTCCGCTAACCACACACTCAAATCTCGATCAAATTTGTCTGGATTCTGCAGACTCCCCTGCTATACATTTGGGGATCCTTACTGGACAATAAGTAGTGCATTGGGCACAGAATTAGGTTGTGACTGGTTACTATATAACAAAGTTATAATGCATAGTGATAGGGTCAGAACAAAATCAAATTTCATCACCAGTTATAATCATTTATCCCTGATACCAATAGGTAGAAGGTCTTGTAGGTCGATAATTTGAAATGAACAATCACAACGGGGCCCGCAGCGTTTCCTTCTTTTTGTAATTCCGGCACTCGGCATTGTTACAATCCTCCTTTTTATTTATTTACCTTAACGTGTATTTTCACCCCCTCCCTCACAACGGACGTGTCCCCAGCCAGCCGGAGTACGTCGTCACTCAGCAGGTTGAACCATAAATGCCGAAGTTGTCCGCCTTGAGCTTTTTACAATGCTTATAATCAGAAGGTTAACTCACGATTCGCACCATGAGGGCCTACAACCTTGATGATCATGGTCAATGGACTGGGGCACAAGCAACGGTATCGAGACGGTACATGAATAAGCTTTTTCCACTTTCTACTTTATTCTGATGTGTTCACGGAGTTATCGCATACACATGTCATCCAACCCTCCCTCAACAATCAATTCCCAATGTATATGTTAAATGTTTGAATCCACTTCCCCATCACACCGTCGCTGAGTCAACCGTCACTATATTCATCCCCGTCGACATCCAGGTAATGTACACTGAGAGCACGTTATGGCAGTGAGAAATTCAGTGCAAGTTTGAGAACAAATGATCGCAGCCGGTTGCCTGGTAGCGAGGCAATCACATAAGCGAGTCTCACGCAATTCCCCATTACTAATGGCATTCACACTGTTGAGATTGAAACTTAGTGCTGATTGTTCACACGGACAAAATCCTCTGAATACAAATATCGATGCATTTGACCCTGAACTATTTGAGTAATGCACACACAAAAATAAACCCGTACCATGCGTCAACTCGCAGCAGAGTGAGAGGCTAGAGGTAAACCAGACGCCTTGAAATAACATACACCCCCGAAGAAGGGAACTAAAACCTCGAATACTTATACCATATCCCCGGGAAAAATACACGTTATTCTCACATGAGGAAGACGCGCGTTTAAGACGGGCAATCGGCGAGGTTAAGTGAGCCGTCAGGGCACTCAGGAATAACAGTCGCTTGGCCAGCTGGGAAAAAAGAAGCTTAGTTAGTCCAGAGTAGAACGGGGTCGCATTTTGGCTCACGGTCAGTACGGAGCACGGGGAAAGGTAGCCGGCAGGACCGCTGAATTTCCTTGTGGCTTGTACCGGCAGGGAATCTGTGCGGAAAACGCATCAGATACATCAAGGACACCACTCGAAGTGGAAGACATACGTCGCATGCAACTTGACAGCAGCCTTCGGCTCCGGGATGAGTTCAGAGCAGTCGACGAGCTCCCTTTTGTTCTGGCCAACGACGGAAAGTTTCATCATAGCCTTGCGGAAATTCCTGTTCATGAGGGCCTGGTTGTCAATCATACTCTGCCACTCGCAAGCCGTACGCTATTTAGTGTAACACATCAGAAATGATTTTATACACACGCGTAAGGAACAGACCGGGTCGCGTGCCAGAGCGAAATCGGATTGTAAACGCAATTCATTCTCGGCAGGCAGAGGTGAGTCAACCTCACCACCGGCCGTGTTTGGCTCAGTACGGTTAAAGGGGACGCCTGTACCCTTGAGTAGGACCTCGAGGAAGAACTGGGTGTCGAAGTCGAATGGAGTGGTGTCGAAGGGGACAGCGCTCTGGTTTGGGACGATCTTGTCCGAACGTGCAATGGTGTGCGACGCGAGCAGATGAATAACCTCAGCGGATTTGAACCCTGCGTCCGCGAAACGAGAAAGAATGCTGTCGACACTGTCTGCCGGGCCCGGAACAGCACCGTCTTGAGCTGGTGCTGTCGCGTTCGGGCGGCCCACAAGGAACTGCAGACGTGGAGCACCGGGACAGTTACTGACCCCAAGAGCAGCGGCAAACTGGATGAGATCGCCTGCGGTGACGAGATGGCGTGTAAGGAAGGGCGCAAGTGCGGCAACACCATCGTCTGTTCCTGAGTTTTCCGAAAAATTTGTCTCGATGTCGCCGAAGAGGAGGATGGAGCCATCAGCTCCACCACCTGCGAATGCACCGGACTTTGAGAAGGAGATGCCATCGTGGAACGTCAGGCGGAGCGACTCGTGGACATCCTCGCCGCATTCACCCTCAAATAAATTGGTCTGTAGATCATCACGGAGTGCGAAGAACGCACAGCACTTGATAAAGAATGAGACAAAAAATGAATTAGTGAAATTCCAAAGTAGCGTTCTGATCTATACTAACAGCTTCGTGTTTAGCGATGTTAACGCCGTCGGGGCAAACGATATGCTTAAAAATGGCGGCTCTGACGAGGGCAGCGAGAGCAACAGTTGCGATAGCAAGTTTGAAGACCATCGTAAGGAGAGTTGGACCAACCGAGAGGAAAATCGTTGAGGACTCGATGAGTGGGGGAACGGGGAGGAGATGCCCTTGCTTTTATACCTCCAAGATGCCGTTACTGGGGCACTCTATTCGCAAGTTCACGGTACGCGCTCTAACAAAAGACATCAATACCGGGAAAACGAGAGCCTTGCGTTCCCAACGATGAGATAAAGATCTTGGCAGACACAGACTAGTTGTCCACTTGGGGGATGGCAAAATAGTAATGTAGCGCGACTCGAGCGCGTACCCTCCACCCGACTCGCCAGTTTTCGGCTGCCGGCCCCGGTCGATCACAAAAATAAATCGGCACAAAAATAAATCGGAAGCCAAGAAATACACGCATGCACAATATGAGGACAGAGACGAACCACGGTCACGGACTTTTAGGGAGCCGTAAGTCGGGCACATGATGATGTGGTATCGGTCGTGAGCCGTCTCCAAGCCAAGAGTGCGGATGCACTGTCCCACCGAGAGGCACCAGTGGGAGCGCATTGTCGGCGGAACAACAGCAATGGCGTCAGTGGGTATTCGAAAAGGGATACTTCCCTCCTCCTTTGAAGATTGCATAGACTTCTTGGTGAATATACGGCGCCTATGATTGGCAGCTGTGTAGCGGGCACGCTACCGCAAAACGTACAAGCTTGGGACAACTGCCAAGCACAGGGTTATGGATGGAAAAAAAATCTGCAGAAAGTTGGGATCGTCTGCTCCACCAAGACATTGATAGGAGACCCGGCTTCAAGCTAGAGCAGGAGATGTTCGCGTGTCCCGGTGCGTTATATATTACTTCCTTTAGTTTGAGCCTGTTATATGCTCATTAGGATTCATCCAATCGCACATTTCGGCGTACCACCTGCTGTAAAGCATGAAAAGGATACAGCCACGCTAGCTGATGATTTTGACCTGTTGCAACGATTAAACCTGGCATATTGAAGTGTTCCAAAAATGGCACTTTGGGACGAATACGTAATAGCGGTTCGGTATCGGTTTCGCCAAGCACAAAGGCACCGTGGTGTATTTGTAACAAAGTCGCGAAACACACACTGCAAGTTAGCAAGGCTTCTTCGCGACGTCAGTGTGAATGGCCAAAGGTAGCGTGGTAATAATGATTGACGCCCCTGTACCGTCACAATAGTCCGGATGATGCAGTAAAACGTCTTGTTGACCCAGGGGTGAAGTGACATAACAACTCTGAGGCTGGTCTTTCTGAAAAACAAATCTGAGGCATCCGAATAACCTGTAGTCTTGCCGACCTCCACTTGATTACTGGTGTCCCGCACGACGGATACCTGATGTACCTGAGAGATACTTATTTACAGATAGTGAGGGTACGCGGCGACGGCCATGCACCCCAATAATGGAACGCGGTCCAGCTCCCGAGCCGCCCACGCTCTCCAAGCCTAGGTGGGCTCATAATATGGGTATTCGTTGTCGCGGTTATAGCCGGAGGCTTGTCGAACACATCAGAGTGTTCAGCTCTAAAGGGCCGCTAACGAAGTACAAGGCATTTTGGCAGAATTGCTTGCGATAGTGAAAGTATGCCTATCCGGACGATTGCTTCTAACCTCGTCTTGGGAACCAGCCCGAGGGTGGCCACGGAGTGGCTATCGTCCGTGGAACGCTGAAAGGAAGCCTCCGAGTCACTTCACCCCATGGGAGATTGTTGCAAACAGATTGCAGGGAATTGGGAAGGGATAATTGACCCTTCCACGCTCAGCCAGGATGCTGGAGTTCGTGGACTGAAGTGACGGACTGTCGGACCAAGTTTCATCATTGTCCCGCTTGCCATTTTTCGGCTCGACAGCACTTAGCGGTTGAGACCGGAGGTTCGCGGGGTCATCCGTGAGAGGCGGCGTAGACAGAAGTGAGGCAAGTATTGCAAGGGATATCCAGGCAATGTGCGAAATAACTGACCCAACTGCCATTGTTTGGGGATATGAATATTTCCCAGTGTGGAACCGCAAATGGGGAGCACCAGCAGGCGGTTATTCCCTGCGCAACTGTCGTCTACAGCCTGGATTGAGCCTCGTTAATAAATATTATCCCGAATTTTGAGTCCGGTCGGTAATATTGGAGTAGACGTCCCGCCGAGATTCAGGGAAACAGGATCCGTATCGTATATCTGATAGCGATTAGAAATCGAGCGGCTACGAATTTTTGACATTGAGTTAGAATTCGCGGAATGCCGTATGTAAGGCACCGAAAGTGCTAAAAAAGCGTGTTTCTGGTTGGACTCCGTGCCTAAGTTCGTTCACCTTAAAGGCTTGGCCGATTGACACCCCTGGTAAATCCCGACAGTGTCCGATGAACGTGCCTTGCAGCTCCATGAAGCGTGAGAGGACCCCAGAGCTCAGCGGCGTATTTAGCGAACGAAATGCGGGAAATGTAGCGCAGACAGCCACTCCCTCAGGCTTGTGCGAAAGGGCAGATAACTTGCGTTCGCCACCAATGCTTCAATCGTTCTTTCCATTTCCTTACCACACATCGATCGGTGTATAAGAGACGCGTTTGAAGTCGTAGACGATAAGCCAAAGGAAGTACTGTTGAGAATCTGAAAGGTTCGGCCCTAACGCATGCCAGTGCTTTTGCAACTGGGTTCACCACGTGTTTATAACATGTAACGATCCTAAAGATATTTGTAAGCACTGTAATCACAATCATTACCTCTTATGGAAATTTATCATGTGACCCCTATTACAAAGCTTTTGTATTTTGTTTCCACAGCACTCAAAACTCAGTAGTTGATCCCCAGATTTGGTATTGAAACAGCTACATGTATTTTATATCTACTCCAGATTTTTAGGTACTACTTTATAAGCTGGAACTCTTAGAATAATGGTGTCCCCTTCATGCAAAATGGCCGTCACGAACTGTCACGCATATTTTGTTACTCCGACAGCTTGGCGGTTACATAAAGTAGTGTTAACTACAAGGAGTTTGTTATCTGAGATCGAAAAGAGGTGCAATGCCGGATGCATTCTGTCACTGTTTGTCACCTTTCAAACATTATGCTCTCTCCCTGTATACCACAATATTCTATTCCATCCGGAGTAGTGGAGTAGTACACCTTAGCATGTAATATGTATGACTCTGCAGTGCAAAAAATTCGCTGATAAAATTACTTTGTCGTGCGAGCCGGCAGCTTTCCAAAGGCTCTTCAAGATTGCAAAACAAATATTTTAACTGTGGCTCCACGACAACGCAATATTTTGCTGCAATGCTATCATACCCATACCCATTTTCAATAGTTCACTTGGCACTTATATGAAGTTTTTCAACAGTGATTTAGTTGTGTGTAAGCCTGGGATAGTGATTTCGTCACTGTGAGTAGTAGGAGTCCCTTTGTAATGGGGGTCATACGGTAGTACTTGCAAACTTCCACACAACTGAATCAATTCTAATGCTAGAATTGTTCAAGTGGATGCTAAATGAGCTATCAAAGGGTTAGGGTTGACGCTGAAACAAACTTGAAATATCGTGCCGTTTTGACTTGGAAGCCACTTGTACTGTCAAAATTCTTGTTTTGCAACCGAAAACTTGAAGAGCCTTTTGGAGGGTGCCGGCTCCGAGTCCGAGTCGCACGACCGTGACGAAGAGATATACTGTATCAGTGAAGCTTCTGCGGGGACATGCTTGTTACAATGCTCCATGCTACATGCTAGGGTGTACCATTGTTTTATTCCGAGTAAGATAAAATATCATAGTGTACAGTGTCAGGGAGAGGACAAAATGTGATTGCACAGAATTTTGCTCAATAAGGATCTCCATATATACATGTATCTTATGTAATTCCCCAAGCCACGCAGCGATGGGGTCCGGACTCCGGAAGCAAAAAAAGCTTTCTCCTAATTTTTGATTTCTGATCCCCACACCAAAAAAACCGACTTGAGTACATACATGCATTGTACACCGCACACGCATACGAGCTTCCTTCGAGACTACGAGACTACGAGAACTCACTTCGTCCAAATTGTCGTTAAGAGTATATGTATTAACCAGGCCTCAGGCTGATCATGAGTAGATCTACTTACTCTACTCCACCCTACTCTACTCTACTCTACTGTACATATACACACATACAGAAAGAAAGAAAAATGCAAACGAGACAGGGGGGGGGAAACACGTGCGGGGCACATACTCGGGCTTGATCGTTAATCGTACACATAATGGAGGGGGGGGAAGGGACGTAGGACGGGTAGCACTGGAATCGGTCATGATGACATACGGAACGTTGACGTTGACGTGAAAAAGGTCGTAAAGTAAAAAAATGCAATTCGCGTTCGCGGTAAAAATGAAAAGGAAGGACACAACCGACCAGGGGGGACGCCCACACCCAAAGCTCTCACTCACTCCCCGCACACCAGCGCACGCGCCAAACACTCACACATGGTCCCCATCCCAGGACGAGCGCGCGGGATCTGATCCCAACAACAATCCATCAGCCCCCAGAGTTCTTCCGTCCTCGGGTCCGGGTCCGTACCGTCGACGCCAGCTCCAAACCCTACACCGACGCTGACGCCGACGCCGCTGCTGACGACACCATGACCGCGCCCATACAGCCCGCTCGTCGGCTTCACGCCGTTCATAATGTCCAGCGTCACGCCGTGGTCGTTCCGCCTATTCGCATAGGGCAGTTGGCCTGTCAATACCTGGTAGATGCGAAGACGGAGGTGGACGCGGAGGCGGGGGAGAGGGAGGGGGGGGGAAGGAAGGGAAAGCAGAAAAATCCATGAATAAAGTAAATCAAACGGAATTGATCAAGAAATTAATGAAGAAGGGGCGTAACACCCTCCAACCCCGAAATTAAATGAGGATGAAATTGAAACGAAACGAGATCCAAAAGCACGCACACACAGGCACACACAACAAACACACACGCACACTCAAAAAGAAGAAAAAAAAGAAAACTCACCTCCAAACAAACACTCGCAAACGCATACACATCACTAAACGTCGAGATCGGCGGTCTCCTATCGTCTTCGACCTGCGCGAGCAACAGCTCCGGCGCCATCCACCGCGTCGACCCCGCAAAGAACGACGTCGGCATCTGCGCACCCACAGCGTCGGATACTTCTTCCTTCACTTTCGCCAGTCCAAAGTCTGTGATCACCGCGTGCCCTGCGGCGTCGATTAGGATGTTGCACTATATTTGACAAGGGGAAGAAGGGGAAGAAGGGGAGTGGGGGGCGTCAGCGCGCTACTCATTCTTTTCGGTGGAAGGGGGGGGAGTAGGGGGCGAGAGGGGGAAAACTCACGCCTTTAAGGTCGCCGTGCACGACGACAGGGTCGCAGCTGTGGAGGTATGAGACACCGGACGCGATCTCATAGAGCTAAGAAGGGAACAACCAAAAAAGACAGCAAAGGGTCCAGAGAAGGATCCAATCCCGCTCAAGTTCAGTTTTTCTTTTCAAAGCACAACACAGAGGTAAGGGAGCGAGCGGTGAGAGGGGAGCAGAGTAGCAGAAATGGGAAGAAGCAAATGCGAATACAAATGCGGGAGAGAAGAAGGCGATAAAGGAAAACCAAACTGACTAGCTGCACCCTATCCGCGCCCGGGTTCGTCTCTCGCAAATACCTCACAACAGTCCCATTCTCGCACCACGGCGAGACCATCGCGAGCGTATTCGGAAGCTGCATTATCCCATGCAGCCGCGCGACGTGCGGGTGCTCCAGCCGGTACCATGCTTGCACCTCCTTCTTCAGGCGCTGTCTTTTTTTAAATCCAAATTTAAAGAGAATAGTTAAAAGGGGATGAGTTAGCAGATATGACTTTCGAAAAAAAAAATGGGAAAGGGTAAGGGTCGTACCTGGAGTAGCCGTTCTTGGACATACCCGACGAGGTTCGCGCGGAGGACTTTAAGAGCGACCTACCCAATAAAAAAAGAGGCGTAAAAACCCACGAAAGCGCACGCCTTTTCAAAACAAAAATGTCACTAACCATCTTCCTCTCTCCCGTCTGCCTCTCGGCCCACACACCCCTCCACACATCCGCGAACGAGCCATACGACACCGCATACTCGCCCACAACAGTCACATCATCCGTCAAATCATTCACCTCAATCTTCGCCTTCACAAGCAACGTATGCGTCACACTTTCCTCCCTACACCCGCGCAGCAGCTTGCTGTAGTCGAGATTCTCCGGCAACCAGCGCCGCTCGGCGTAGTACGTCAACGTGCGGATCAGCGAGCGCGCGGAGACAAAGATGAGGAAACGTGGTTGAGTTTGCAGGAGGAGAGCGTTGCGCTGGTAGATGTCGACGGAGGATTCGACATCGTGTTCGAGGAGGGGAGGGACTGGAGCGTGATAGTCGAGAAAGTGTGGAGGCTTCGGCCCTTCCCCTACGTTGACGAAGGGCGCTTCGATGAGCATGTAGATTGTGAAGCGCGGCGTGACGGGGAAGAAGTAGTAGAATGTATCGTTTCTGCGGTCCGAAGAACAAAAATGCGAAGGGGGGAGGGGGATGAAGTATTTTTCGACTCAAGGGGAAGTACACTTACAAATTCCCGACGCCGTCCTCCTCCACGACACCAAAGCACGATGCGCTCAGAATATACTCGTCCGGTTCAGCCGCCAGGCCGATACAAATCTCCGCGTCCTGCATGCTCTCGAACCGGCGGTGTATACACTCATGGATGAACGAAATGGGCTTATGCTCGGCGCTCCCAGAAAGAAAAGCGGTGAAATTACGCAGCAGCTCGGTCCAGTCCGACAGCGGCTCGTGACCGTGGCCGTCGCAGCTGCGCAGCGGTATCCGTTGGTGAGCAGGTAAAGACGCGATACGATGGCTAAGGAAGAGCCCGCCCCCGCCCGCGAGGTCCAGCAGCTTCTTGTATGTCTCCCGGTTGCGGAAGCGCAGGAAGAGGAGGTACCGCTGGAGTGACTGCAACGCGTGACGGCCGAGCGAGAGTCGCGCCCTCGTGTCCGCACGCACCGCAGCCCCCGCCCCTGTCCTGTTCCCGTGCGCTCCCGCCCCCGCAGAACCCATGCCCGAACACATACCTGCGCCATACATCTGCGAAAAGCGGGGCTTCGAGTCGACTTGCTGGATAAGCGAGCGAACCGCGGTCTCCGCGTCCTTCTCAAGCGCACGGAAGGCTGCGCACGCGGCGTTCCACTCTGGGGTGTGCTCAATTGCAGGTTCGGCGCAGCGGATATGGTCGAAGACGCCGTCACGCGAGAAGGCGCGGTGGTCGGTGAGCCCTGTAAAGAGCTCACTGCGGTAGGTGTCATAGACGTGGAGACCGACGGGCGGCGGGGCGGAGAAGGGTGCGAGGTTCTGGAGGTCGACAGGGCTGTAGGATGCAGAGGTGAGGTAGTGTGTAACGCTGCGAGAAGGGGATGCAGACCATGCTTCGAGCCAGAAGTTCCAGAAGAACTCGGGGATGTACAAGTCGAAATCGTCGTCGAGGACGGTCTCCTGGAGACTCATGGGGAGTGCGGGGAACGGGGAAGGCAGCTGCTACGACCTCAGGAGAATCGAGGGGATAACAGTACTGGCAAAGAACAAGCCATCGACAGCCGGTATCGCGCAGTCGAGTGGGGTTTAACAAGGGTAAGGTCACGGGGAGGCGGCGGTGGCAGGGACACCCACGGTTCAATACATTGCAGCATCTGCCCCACCGGCGCCTACAGCATCGACGCACACAAGCCCATTGCGATGCAAGGGCGATGCAGGTTGCTCCACATCATCGATCAGCTTGTTCTCCCGAGTTTAATAGTGTCCTCGGGCGCAGCAGAACTTCCACTCAGGAACTCAGCAGAAGGCCATTCAGCGTCATATGAGTAGAGAAACAAGCTTGATTCCACTCAGGCACTCGACGACTCGTCCCAGGAGAAGTGCGCAATTTTGCTTCCGGCAGCAGCACACGGGGGATTATGTAACAAACTCTCGCGTAAGAGTGCAACGTCATCGCTGCTTAGGCGCCCGCTCACTACACTTTGCAAAGTGATAAACTAAAAAAACAACCGGATATCAGCGGCTACCTCCTGTCCCATGTACCCCGTGCTCAAGCGCGATATTACAAAAAAAAGAGTCAACCCAATTTTAATATCAGAGATAGATAAAACGATAAGGAAAAAGAGTGTGTCTGTTCAATGTGCATCGTGCTGCCACCTCATTAATCTCGTTTTGTTTCTGTAGAAAAAGTATTAATGCAGCTGCCTCTAATGGCGTCATTATTCGCCGAGTTGATGCGCCGGACGGCATCGGAGCCACTGGTACTGGCTCAGGCTGTTCCAAGCACTCATTGCAGGTGCATACTATCCTGTGACCGGGCACAAAAGTTGCTTCCAGGAGATGAGGAGCGGATTAACTTGAAACTTCTGGTATAGTAAGTTTGTTGCAATTGAGTAACATCGCCTCGCGTGAGTGCAACGTCATCACTCTCTGCATTACGGATTATAGTAGGCGCCCACCAGGCCAACGGCTTCTACTAATTTCCCTAGCACGAGGAACACCCACCCACTGGCACCTACCCCCTCGCGAAAGGACTGTAATCAAACTTAAAAAACCAAAACCTAAAAAAAACCCGAACATTGACACCAACATCATCGACCTCCGGCCTCCTGTCTCGTGTACGGTCACGGTGTACCCGGCAGTGCGCTCATTGGCAAGCGCGAGATTCTTTTATACACTAAAGAAAATCCTACTCACCTACTATTAATACCTAGACTATTGATTAGAAAAGGAAAAAGAAGAAAAGAGGAGTGTGTGCGGCGTGCGCTGCCTGCTGTGCACCGCTGGCATATTGATAAGCTCTTAACATGTCTTAGAAGCCCGTGGGCGCGCCGCCGCACCACATACTTTCATGATTTCTGTACGCCATTTGCGTTTGCCCGCCGCCTAAGACAGGGAGGAGAAAATCACCCCGCCGAGTTTTATAAAACATCTCCATCTCGTCCATAAGGACCATAACTAATCGACGTCAGTCCTGCCAGTACTAGTGGCAGTCTTCCAAGAAGGGAGGAGACAGTTTGCAGCTTGTTCTCCGTCTTGCAGCTTGTTCTCCGTCTCGTACTCCGTACTCTCAGACTAGTACTGCCGTAAGTACCGCCAGCGTAGCAGCACCAACGTCATCCGCTGTTCTAATAATGTAGCAAGTACTAGTGTTCTCGCTAGTTACTAGTATCCCGTAGTAGGCGCCCGGCCCTCCGAGTCGGGTCAGGCTCGGTCCATTATTGCGAATTCGCGAGAGGCAGAAGGTTGGTCCACCGTGACACTGAGGCCCGGTAGAACTGCCTCTTTCCCCTTTCGCCGGATCGAACTCGATAGGACATCAAAAACGATGACGTTCCGTGATGTTTTGTACATCGTGATCAAGCAACCAATTTTATTTTTCGAAAAGTTTTTAAATAAAGGGGACTCATAGGGAGGGGGGGGGGGGCGAAAAGGGGCTGCGTGCGGTCTGCACTACGAGAAAAGGACGAGAACAAATTTTTTTAACCCATGCATACAATATTACAACACAAAGACACTTGTGTCTTCCACCGATACCCAAGAATCGCAATCCCACTCAACCGCTAGCCGCGCGCCTTAAGCGCAGCAGCAGCGGACTCTTGCAGCGTGTACACGGTGCTAGACGGGTAGACAGCGAAGCCGTCGTTGGGCGACGCGCCAGTCGAGAGCTGCGAGCCCGCCTGCCAGATGAGGTCGCCCGTGAGGCCTGAAGAGATGATCTCGTTGTACCATCCTGTGTAGATCGTTTCCTGGTTTGTCGTCACGCCGAATTCCTCTGCAGGAGGGGAGGGGGGTGTTAGGTTGGGGTGAGAAGGGAGAGTGAGGTGAAGGGAAGGATGAGACGGGACGTACCGAGGATGACGGGCTTGTTGGCTGACTTTTGCGATGTCGCGTGGTCGGCGATCCATTGTACGCCCCACAGCGACTCGTTCGCGGTCTGGCCCCAGCTCTACAAGTGTCGTAAGTCGTTAGTACAGCTGGTAAACCGAGTACAGTGAACACAACACCGACCTCAGGGTACGAGTGCAGCGTGCCGAAATCGAGCGTGGAAATGGCCAAGTTCAAGTTAAAGTCGATACCGACGCCCGGTGCGTAGGGGTACGACGAGGGGTCCGCCTCCTGGAACCATCCCTCATCGCCAATCGCCACCAAATGGTTCGAGTCGATGGACTTGATATACGCCGAGATCGTCTTCGCCCACGCCTCAATCGTCGTGCCAGCAGGGTCACACGCGGCCGACGCACTGCCCGTCGACCCCGAGCAGCGCGGCTCGTTTGCAAGCTCCCACGCCATAATCGTCGGCTCGTCGACGTACCGCCCGACAAACTCGCTGATGTAGTTCTCGTACGCTGCAATGACCTTCGCGTTCGTGTAGAACGTGTCGTGCGTTCCGCCTGGGTTCAGCTGGCTTACGTAGACGTCCATCCCGCCGTAGTCCGACCAGTTGTTCGTCAGCGAGACGATCAGTCGGATTCCGTGCGACTTGGCGGACGCGACGACCGCGTCGAACCGCGAGATACCGTAGTCACCTGTGTTGAACGTCGCGACGCCGTTTGACCAGCTTTGGTAGTACGCGCCGTAATTCTGCGGAGAGGTCACATCGTTGAATCCCCTTCAGTTACAAAAAATTAGTGTCTGCGCCGGCGTGCCGAAACCATAGGCTATGGAACTTACCACGTGCGTACGGTGGTAAGGCCGGCATTTTGGATATCATTGAAGGCCGTATCGATGTCTGCGTCCGTGTTCTGGGCTAGCCAGTACGCATTCGTGCCGGCGACGGTGTACGTCTCGCCGTTCAGGACGAATTTCTGTCCAGAGGTCTTCACGAATCCGGTGACCGTTGTCGGCGTAGACGTCGGCGCAGTGGAGGTGGGGGTGACCGTCGATGTCGTGCTGTGGGAAGAGGACGACGCAGATGACGAGGTGCTCGCGGAGCCCGGGAGACATTCTAGTGAAAAACGGATGTGAGTGGAGGGCAGAGCGTTTGGTTGGGTAGGTCTCTTACGTGAGTAGTAGGAGTTCAAGACGGTACAAACGGAGCCCGAGACGCAAGTTGTAGCACCCGTCCAGCCGATGCCCTAAGCGCAGACACATGTAATCAGCGGCGAGTTCCAGCAGCAGACTACACGCAAACAATACTCACTCCACACTGGCCATAGAGCGCAGACTGCGCAGAGACGAAGGGAATAGCCGATATGGCTGCCAGGAGTCCGGCGCGCTTCATTTTGGTATGGTCTGCACAGCTAGATCTTAACCGAGGATCGAGGAAGGAGAGCCGCTGTGCAGTGCATTCAGACACCCATCTTTCTTATATACCCCCGTCGCTGCCAGCACGACCGGACAAAA
The DNA here is from genome assembly GCA_002794785.1 of Coniferiporia sulphurascens. Taxonomy (NCBI): domain Eukaryota; kingdom Fungi; phylum Basidiomycota; class Agaricomycetes; order Hymenochaetales; family Hymenochaetaceae; genus Coniferiporia; species Coniferiporia sulphurascens. The sequence continues at coordinate 241,612 of NBBA01000004.1, forward strand.
AAACGAAGACGACAAAAGTGCGGCGCTAGCGGTACAACGGTTGAGCCCATCGCTTTCGCCGAGCGCCTAGAGCCGCGCAAAACGGTTCATCAATCACAGCGCGTCGACTCAGAACTGTCGAGTCGGCGTACTGTGCGTATACTCAGATGAGGATTAAGCCCGGGATTTGCTCGGGCGGCGACACGGAAAAGCGTCAAGCGAGAGCGCAAAACGTCTCGGATTCATTCTCGGAGAATTTATGCGCAGCCGAGTGACCATGTCGCCATAGCATGCTGGCAGATGGAGAGGACGGAGGGACAGCGCGGTGGTACGACGTCGGAACCGCTTCGCACATGCACGTGACCGACCCAATACTTCCGCCTACAGGACACGAGACCCCGTGACGCGGGGCCACATGCACGGAAGGCCAGTCTAATATTGAAGGACGGCTATAACGGAAGCAGAGCTGGGTCACGATGCGTGTCTCGAAGTCAAACAATACTTTTCATGTGTATCTGCTGCGTAGCCTGCAACTGCAAGTGGTCCGAGAAGCGCGCAACGGAGTGAGAATAAAGAGGGGTAGTCATCAATTAAGATTACCGCAGAGGTATATAAAGTCTGTCCTTGAAAAAGCGGCAATACAAGACGCTGGTACATAGTGTAAACACAAGAGAAAGATCACGAGTCAATAAGTACAAGAGGAAGGGAAAGTGTTGATGCGTGAGGGAGAAGTCGGGCATTTACCCATTTCCGTGTCTACAAGAAAACCTCGGCGCAATCAAAACCGGTATTCGGGGGGACCCGACTGGAATGCACCCGGGGCCTGTCCAAACTGGTTCTCCGTGGCTCCACGAGAATGTGGCGGCGTGAAGTACTCAGACCCGTCACTCGCCACCTGCGCGTGCGCTCCCTGGCCCGGCGGCGGTGCGTACTGAGGCGTCGTCCCTGGGCCTGCACCGAATCCCGAGACGAGACCGGAAGGAGGCGGCCCGCTGGGCGCTTGGTAGGCAAGCGCAGAGGAAGGCGGCCCGGTAGGCGATTGGTAGGCAAACGTCGCCTGCGCATGCGCCTGTGTCGGCGATACCGGGTGCGAACCCGTGCCTGGTGACTGGTACGCGAAGGCTTGCTGCGTGGGCGTTTGTGCCGGTGAGTGAGGGGATGACATATAGCCAGCGTTCGGATACATATTCGTCTGGTACTGTTGTTGGAAAGGTGCGGGCTGGAATGCGGGCGGGGCCTGTCCAACCGGCGAGCTTTGCTGCTGGTATTGGACTGGCGTTTGAGGTGTTTCATGAGTTCGTGTGGGTGGCGCCGGGGGTGGTGCTAACGGCGGTATAATAGGGCTACTGCTCGCGGGAATGCCCTCCGAGCCCGAGAACGGAGCGCGCGCGGGAGACCCTGCGCTGTACTGTTGCGGCTGCGGCGTGAAGGGATTGTTCTGGGACGCCTGCTTGTTAGCGAACCCGCCCGATAGAGGTGTGTGTGGGTGGATCGAAGGCAGTTGGAACGAGTCAGGGCCCATCCCTTGACCCGCAGCATCCCACGATACCGTATCCATGCTTTCCTGCCGTTGCTGCGGCCGCCCTGGCGATGCCGTACGTGATGCCGGTCCGGATACAGGAGTTACGCTGGCAGACGCGGCATCATACCTTCCTCCTGAGGACGAGTATCCGCCGCCTCCCTCGGTGCGATATGTCGGTATGCGTGCGACTTCAGACAGTCCCGTGCGTTGGGGCGTAGGAGCATGTACGTTGTAGCTAAAGTTCGGGTTACCTGAGTAACCAACGGCACGTCCCTGTGAGTCCCATTGCTGATAGGATGAGTCTTCCCCGGGGTTCAATGGCAGATCTGAGTCTGACTCGCGAGGGTTGAACGCAGCCGAAGAACCCCCGGCAGAGTTAGCGCGCGTAAGCTTCGCTTGCCTGGAAGCACGATTTAAGCAAAAATAGCGGCGTCAATTTAAGTAGTTTGCCCTGACTAAGAGGAAGAAACGAACCGAACTTTGCGGCGCTGGTAAATGACATCGGGCTTGGCCGCATCCATCTTGCGGAATATGTACCACATAGCAAGGGAGGTGACTACGATAGTGATTCCGAGCACGGAATCAGATATTATTTTATCCTTTGTTGTTTCTGTGCCTTATTGATGTGACATCGTCGTTAATCAAAACTACAGATCGGCGAACGAGATAAACGCCATAACGTACCAGTTCCGCTAGCCTCTATGATCACGCCAATGTACACTGTTACAAATTGTTTCGGGAGAGACAAAAATGCAGCAACTGCAAAGACAAGTACATTCATGCCGCATGTTGAGAAAACGGCGGTTATGACTGATAGAAAAAAGGTCAACTTAGATCGCACAATAAAGCTGAAAATGCTGCATACAGTGCCCAGGAATTGCGCTATATCTCGCAATAACAGCAATTTTGAACCCTCCCTCTCTCACAACTTTTGCAAGGCAACCATAGTGGATCTTGCTCTTCTCGAGTTTCTCACCTCGGGCTCTGCAGCAGTATTTGAAAGCACTATGTATGGCTGTTAATGCATTCCGCTGAATGGAGGACGAAGGTTCAAAGGACACATACTAGAAATTTCCGAGTTCTCCCAAAAAAGTCCCCGCAGAAACAATGGCAAATCCTATCCATAGCCCCCAGACAACGCCGCATAAAATAGCGACAATTTCTTGCCCGCCAAGCTGTTGTTTTCTCCGTCATCACATGCCAAGAGAATGTTCGCATTATGCAATCAGAACTCACTGGAGGGAATGAGATGATGAAAAGAATAGCAATAGGGATAACCCAACCAGCAGGCAATCTGTGAGAGTATTCCGTCAATGTAAAGCAACGAAAAGCCCAGCGGTAATCAACTTACTTTTTTATTTTCCGTGCTTCGGGTGTAAGCCAGTTCACAATTTGCCGGTCGTATACGCTTATAAGAATTACGATGATGAGGATAATGGTGAGGATGACATAGTACCCTGACAGCGAACAGTTCAGAACATAGAGGACGCCATGTATTGAACGTCTATGCACTCACATATCCACTCCTTGCGAATCCAGAACCGCCAGTTTTTGACCTTCTCCCAATCAACGAAACCCTTCCTGCTTAGCAGCGCAGCTTCTGAAGGCGTTGGCGAGGGCGTGCGCGAAACATATCTCTCGGAAACAATGGCATCCTCATCTTTGGTCATGCTCAAGTTGTTCTGCGACTTGTAGAACGAAGGGTTCGCCTGGTTGTGCATTGGAGGGTAGTTCTGGTATGGTCGTTCGAAGCTCGTTTGACTGTCCCCATAGCCATCATAGGGCGCTGCACGCGAACCTAATCGTCCTTGATTCCCACCTCCTGGGTCGCCGGGACCATACGGATTTGCCATGTACAGTCGCGATTGTTGGAGAAAGTCCCGTGTATAATGGTAAACGCCTGCGTTTGGGGAAGACTGGATAGAAAACAAGGAAGAGGGTGTGATTGATGGGCGTACAATGCCAAAGTGCGTCAGGCCTCCGGTGACGAATGGCCACGGTGCGCCCACGGCCGTAGCGAGCGACGAACTCACCGCTTAATCGTGTGAATTTCATAAACGACATAGTATGTAAGCTTAATTATTCTCTGCCTCTACCTTTTTTGTTGTTCTTTCTGCATACTCTGGGTTTGTCTAGTATCAAATCTGCCCATTGGGCGTAAGTTGATTCAATTCGACAACTTCAACCACTCAAAGCGGTGTACATATCGGCATCGGGGTTGCTGCGGTTCTTGTTCTTAGACATTTCTACCACTTGCTAACTCGCCGATGGAACGGCGGCTGGTGCTGAGAGCTCTCCCAGGCGGAGAGAAAAGAGGCCGACGCGGCGTCGGGCGCGTAGTGCGACACTCTACGGGAACGAACAGGTCCAAAGTCCATAGCGTCGGACTGGAGCTCTGGTAGAGGGGGGGAGAGGATCTGGGATTTGGCAAACTATACGCCTTCTTATGTACCCAAATCACGATATCCGTTCCTGAGTGATGGAAATTCGACGTGCTGGTGATCATAAAATGACAGTTGCCATAAATCAAGCTATCCCTCAGCACATCGTACATCCGTTTGTTCACTGCTGGAGTACTACTCGTACAAAACATTCCTCCAACGAACCATTCTTTCAAACGTCTGTCCTTACTTCCTCTGGCTCTGTATGGCATTTCCAAGCTCTAGGGCAGGACAAGTGAACGGTGTCCTTTTCGTCGTCCTTTTGGTAAGCTTTCTCGTGCTCTTCTGCAACTGTGGTCCGTCAGCACGAAATTCCCTTCCCTCCGGGGATGAGACAAGCCGACTGCACCCCAAACCCATGCGAGAAATTCGGTGCGTTTGCCAAACCCAAAGTCCTTGCAGCGCGGATAGATGCTAATTACCATCAAATTCCTTTGTTCTAATCTTTAGGAAAGTGGGACGAGAGCAGCGCTGAATCCCCGAGGGGAGATTTTCTTTCCCTTTCGAGGCGCACAAGAGGTCTTTGAATAATGACAAATAGTTTTATTTATTTATGACAGGTAACTCTGTTAACCTCCACCGAACTTTCTAATGAACTTGTAACCCCTCCAGTGTGACCTCGGTAACGACATGAAGCGTCCCCTCAGGGATATCCCACATCCCCGAAGGGAATTCGTAATCCCACGCAGGGATCCCCACCTCCCTTCCGATATATCGGAGGGCATTTCAGCACTGGACGAGAGAGCGAGACCAGACAGAGGCTCCCCTCGATATTTCCGATGGCGTGTATCCCTTAGCTAATGACTGGGCCTGACCCCGGCACTGCATCTATAGAGAACAATATCATGCACGGTCCTCCCTCAAGCGCGGCCGTTTCTACAATGGGCACGGGAGGTCGTACATCAATCACTCGTGATCGAACCCTGAGCGTTAGGGAATCAACGCAACCACAGTTCTCACTCACTTCATCTCCACGGCCGCATATACCGGTACCTACGGCAGTGACTTCTATCCCGGAATACTCACTTCAGCGAGAGACTATGACACCAACTAGAGCTATGCCCGCACCACGAACACCCGCGACGATGAATCACGACTCAGTGTCCTTACCTGTATTCTCAGGTCACCAATCACAGGACAAAAAGATGTCGCTTTAGAAGGCAAAGCGTAGTCCCGTCTCCGGTAATCGGTGACTTTTCTCATTCGGCATCGATAAGGACTCCGCCGCCTGTTTGCCAGGAGCAGTCTGGTCCGCGGGGATGACGGTAAACAGATCTGATGCCCACAATATCACACAACTTCCCCGGCTTCAGAGAGTGTCGACCATAGGAGTTAGAAGTTCTCCCTTCCATTTTCCTTTCACAATCAGCGTCCAATTCGAATCCAACTCTATTTACGAAGCTGAAATCGGCTGCGTAGTCCTCTTTCTCGTTTCCGATGGCTACCGTTGGATTTGTGGGAGTATTATATGCGCGACCCGTTGTGCACATACTAGGTAACGATGGTACCTATCAGAGTTTGCAGCAATGATTTAGCTCGTGTTCAACTCTATAATCCCCGCCACCGCCTGTGCTGCTGAAGACTATATCCCGACTACCTCGGCCTACTATGCATTTCAGGTCCTCACTGTAGGGGTGAGCCTTATGTCACACCAATGGGCTACTTTGGACTCCAGTGTATATCGCAACGCAGGATACAGGTGGTCTAATGCTAGGGGGCGTAGACTCGGATGTGGGCAAGCAAGTTACTATAATCGTTATGTAATCTATTTCCCACCTACATGTATATCCTCCTTACACTCCCATTGCAATAGATGATCATTCACGGCCATGATCGGGCTCAGCATCATCATACCAACGGCCTTTTATAACAGCCTTTGAATACTCCTTCGGATCCTCCGGTAGAAAAGAACGAAGGGTAGTGATGAAAACCGGGATGAAACGCTTCAAGTTTACCAGCGGCGAAATCAAATACTTACCTAGCCACCCATGTTAATACCATCGTTCGCCTTCTATCACTCGGTGGCTTTTGACTTCGATACAGCAGAACAACCCTCTTGACAGCGGTTTCACGAAGATCGATCGTGTTCTTCGCGCTTAAAGGGACGGCATAGGCCTCAAGCGCACGTTGGCAGGCTCCGCTGGTATAACGCCCCTTCTTCTGCCGAGAGCGGTCTCGACATCGGTCGCTGGTTGACGATCCCTCGTTTTTTATTGCTTTTTTCAGAAATGCCCTCCCGGCCAACCTTTCTTCAAATTTTTCTCGCTCATTTTGTGTTCTTCTCCCTCTTCCAGCATCTTTGTACGGCAACATCCGACGCCCCACCGGATGTGATTATTCTAGCAAATGACACGAGAATCTCTTACAGCCCCGAGAGGACGGATACTTCCGTTTGGAATACCTATGTAACTCCAGACGATGTTTCACCTCCGGGAATTACGGGCGTCACATCAAATTCAACACAGGCAAATGCATCATTTAAGTTCCAAGGCAAGTTCTGTCCCAATATTAATGTCTTGAACAATTTGAAAAACTCACACTATACTATGCCTTTACAGGCACCGCATTCTCCATCCATGTCGATAGGCACAAGTTTTCGACGGATAGTGCTACGATTACGCTGGACGGCAGTGCTTTCAAAACGTCCGAGAATGTATCCGCGAGTCTCACCTACGATACCACTTTGGTCAGCATGGACGATTTGGATCCCAGTTTTGATCACACAGTCGTGGTACAGAAGTCGTTAGACTCAGACGGGAAGGATGACGATAAACAATGGAATATACTCTATGTTAGGTGCAGAAAAAGTATCCGGAAACCCTGTAACTTCTATCTTAACAATTATTCTTTATACTTCCCAGATTCACGCCATCTAACTTTACAATCTCTACTGTCTCATCTTCTATTGCGCCCCCTCCCCCACCTTCTACCGCATCTTCTGCACCTTCTTCCGCATCTTCTTCCGTACCTCCTAACACATCCCTTTCCGCACCTTCTACCGTATCTCCCCCCGCAACTTCTAATGCATCTCTTTCCGCACCTTCTACTACGTCTCCTTCTGTACTCTCTACCGCATCTCTTTCCGCACCTTCTACGGCATCTCCTTCCGCACTTCTTGCTGCACCTCCTTCCGCACCTGTGAAGACAAACAAAAATGCCGGCTTAATTATAGCCGGCGTCCTCGCTTCTGCGGCCGGAACAAGCATCATATTTCTCGCCTCAATACGTGTTTTTCGAAGACGGCGTCGGCTTGCTTCCTTGTACAGGGCAAGTCCCTTGGAGTCGTCTATGTCCAATCCAAGTCCAAGAGTAGAGCCGAGGTTCGTACGATTATCTCCTTTCCTTCGTACTTTACACTGACCTTTAATCATCGTCATTAGACACATCGGGGCTCCATCTATACCACATCAACTTTGTATTTCTCCCTCCATGCTAAAATTACCCTCGACGGTAGTGCTGGTTCCGGATGACGTGTGGAGCTGGAATCCTCCAAGCTCCCCAAACGCTAGCAACCAGGCAGAACCTCCTGACTCCCCAAGCGGAAAGAAAGTCGTGCACAATACCTTTGCCATATTCCCCGACAGTCCCAGCGATATCACATACACGGAAAATGGAATGCAGTCAGTGCATCCGTGGCCAACGATCCCCCCTCCGAGCTACCGCTCCGCTGTATCAGAGGGATCCTGAGCTTGTTTGCGTTTTTCGCTACATGGCTTCATGGTTTATCAAGAAAACTCACTAGATGAGTTTTGCATTCTGGCTTGCTCGTGTTCTTAGGCCTACGAACCTCACGTGGTTCTACCGAAGAAACTAACAAAAATATAACAAAATGGCCTTCATGCAAATAACAATATAATGCTGAGACCAGCGTAGAAACAGCATATATAGTTGGTAACTCTGGACTGTTCTTATCTGCACCGGACGCACATCGTATTTATGCGGGTATGTAAGCCACATCTGTTCGACCGGGAGGCAAAAGGCTAGACTTGATTGGTATTAACTACACCATACCCTCAAATATCAATAAATTAGAAAATACTGTGTTTATGTGCCCCAACTGAAAACACGCAGATTTTCGGACGATAACAAAGTTAAAATTACAAGGGAACACAGGTCGGTACTGTCTTCGTTGAAACATTGAGTAGGCGGGGACCTGCCACGGGTGTGGTGCACTTAACTGGGTAGAGACGATGCTGGCAAACATAGCGCTTGCGCTTTGACCCGTATCCCTCGTTGTAGTTATTAGCATAACAAAGAACGAGACGCACTTGGGTTAATTGAGACGAATCAGTCATCTAGCCAGCAAGTCATTTCCCCTGATGAAAAAGATATTACGTTTTCAGGACGTCCCGCCCAGATACGAATGGACCATCTAACAAACTTGCAAGTAGAAAGAGTAAAGTAAAAAGAGGGGAAAAACACCCTTCGTCAACACTCACGAAGTGTCTGGCACTCTTTAGAAGCTCTACTCCAACGCCTAATTCTCGGGCGATGCATCAGCTTCGAGTTCAGCTGGGGTTTTCCACACCTCCTTCGTAGCATGCATGAGCTCGTATAGCTGACCAATCTGTTCGCTCGACATCTGGCGACCTATATAAGCCTGCGAAAGCAGTATGGGTATAAAGATGAAGCCGCGGACACACTTTTTCAAAAACAGTCGGGTCTAACTTTCTACCCGACCACTGCTCTCCCGCGTCCTTGCTCTTGGGTACCTCGTCTAAGTACATTTTCCATTGCGATAGAAACCCAATGATGTGCAACGGATTGTTCGTTTCCCTGTGCCGCCGGAACTCTATCATGCAATCAAGGTCCTTGTGAGCGTAGCTGCCACCTGACGGTTGTGCAAGGGTGTAGAACACGGTTCGTACCGGCTTTGACGTAGTCATCTCCTAGCGAGCGCATTTCAATAGGCAGAAAACGGTGGGCGCGTAGTATCCCTCGGTAGAGTCTATATACCACAGATAAACCCGTGTCATTCGTAATGTCCCTGTGAAAATGGCAGGCACTGACGGGATCGGTGGGAGGAGCGTCGCACTTGCCTCCCGCAAGTTGAGCGGTGATCTAGACACGGACTTTGCCAAGCAGAGCCACGTCGGATGCATTTTGAAAGTATTTGACGACGGGAAAGGGGGAAAGGGAGGCCAACTGCAACGAGCAAGATCCAGTTGCAACCTCTCACCGAAGCCGAGGCTCTGCGGACTACAACGTGTCGGCATATGCCGGCGTTCACTTGCCGCTTCACCAACTACAGTTATTTTGGCTTCCTCACCTCTTGTTGGTAACTGGGGTGCCTCCATGAACTCTTGTATCAGATGGTCGAAGTATCGACTTTTACTGGAAACCTTCAATTGTCGTCACACCCTTCAAACAAAGCTCGCCAACGTTGGATGGCGTCCGCCCTTTCGAGGTACGGGCCCAGATACTAGTAACAATTTCCTCTAGTGCAACCTCCAAGTACCAGCTTGCCTAACAAAAAGGACTATCAAGTGCGGCGTAATTATTCCTTTTCGCCCTCTTGTTTCCTATAAACCGTTCCGAATGTGCCATTTCTTGTCCTTCCGGAGTGCTGGGGCAATTACTTCATTCCCGACGTGTACAAAAGAAAACGCGGTTTCTAATCCTATTGGAAGGAAGAACGTGTCTGTATGCTACGCGGTGGCTCTGATATCAGATTTGATTCGAGCAGATGGATGGAGTGTTCGTAAGCCCTATTGGCGGGGGTAGGTCACTTGGCAACAAGCGAACAAAACACTGTGATTCTCAAGGCCGTGATGGGATCCGTTCTGACCGTAGCGCACATTTTCGTCGTTCCCCATCTATCGTTGATCCTTATATGACTCTAGGAGAACAGGTCTTGAACTAGGCCGCATTGCTCGTAGAATGGGCTGCTATAGGATTACCTTTTCAAGCTGCAACTCTATGAACTGCGCTGGTTCTTTCTTATTAACCCCTCCCTGAACATGATTTGAACTGTTGGTTGCGGTTACTTACATCCATAAGCAGAGTCATATATGTCAATCTAGTGTGCCCTTCATATGTAGGCGATGCTTGATTTGAGATACGTTCTTCAAGTACAAGTCAGGATCTCTCGTGCGCTCTTCTCATCGGGACTTTTCCTGAGCTCCACAAATCATCTTGGCTGGACCAGGTTACTCCGGACTTCCCCTAACTCTCGGAGCTGGGCCTCTCCTGGAATGATGTTCATTCCCACTCCTTCTCCTTCCTTCTATCCACTTGTATTTCTCTTTTCTCTCCTTCTAGAACAGGCTCGCGCGGCCACGGAGGTGGTAAACGCAACGGATCCACGAATTGTATACAGTCCACCCCTTAGCGACACTTCAACATGGATCCTAGTTGACGGCGGTGCAGGTCAACTGGCTATAACGACCTCAAATGCCAGTGCAAATTGTTTTTTCGAGTTCATAGGCAGGTCGCGTTACATACCCCCATTATTGAGACTTACATCTGGAGCTTCACAGGCACTTCGTTCGCTCTCAATGTCGATCCCTCTATACTTTCCTCCGACATCCTGATAATACTCGACGACGTCGAGCATGTGGCAAATCACTCATCTATAAGTGCATCTGACAAGAACGTTGCCTTCGAGCTGAGCGGGATGAACGAAACATTGACTCATACGGTTCTCATACTAAAAAGCACAGATATGCCCGACACCGAGGGTATCTTGTCTTGGAACATTCTGTCCTTGAGGTAAGTGCGCTATTACTCGCTTTTATCGACATCTGGATTTATGAGACATAGTATTGTATCTGCAGATATTCCGCCGCCTGGTGATACAAGTACATTCGTTTCAGCTCCTATGTCAACCACAAGCTCGGGCAATCAATATCAAGTGGATCCAAGCTCTCCACCGAATTTACCCACGGAGAGCTCAAGTCATATGACGGATTCGAGTAGTACGGGAATCCAGCCAGCACAACCCAGTTCTCAACCCAGTTCTCAACCCAGTTCTCACTCTGGAAGTCCCGATGCGAAACGTGAGACCTTGCCGATAATAGCGGGAATTACCATTGGAGTCGTCGTTCTTGCCATTGTAATTTTGGTTGTCACCAAATGCCTGATGCGCAGAAAGCGCCAGGCTGATATGGTGTCAGCTGAGCCAATTGCCAGGTCTGCAATCCACTCACGCCTCATGACAGAAATTCGGTATTTCATCATTTTTTTGCCCGCTCTATACCAAGTTCTTACACGTTTGCAGTGCGTATGCTGGGCGTAGGGGACGCAAGCGATCGGCACGAGCCACGGATTCCGGGACAGGAAACAGGGGTGTAGGAAATCCAGACACAGATATATCTGAGGTCGCTACGAATCAGCGGCAAAGACTGCGAGACAGATTCTATAGCTCTACGGTTAAATTCGATTCCCAATCCGATCATTGGGATACAGCTCCACATAACTTGCTTTCCTGGTCGTCTTTTTCTTCTCGCCCAAGCACTGTGGAGGCCGCGGATCTTTATAGCCGGTCAAGTTCACGGACGGTGTTCTCTTATGGTGGTTCCGTATCGGACGAGAAGGAATGATTTCTATATGTTACAGGGTTTTAATCGCCCCCAATTTTTCAAATGGTAAAAGTTATATTCTGTCTTGGCGGTTTGCAGTGGCTCAGTCGACGGACATTGTCGTTTTTAATTTGTATTCGTTGGAGTTACCGGGAAGTGACGATCATCATTCCTAGTCAGTAAACTTACATCGGCTCGCATCTCTTCGGCCAATTTAATAAAAAGCATGTGGACATTCGTGATTCGCTTTATCGGCATAATGTGTGGTTTTAACGATATACGGCTGATTCCTCAGGCTCCACGATGCATTTCCCGGAGTGTCCCTGCCATCGTTAGTTGATCATGACCGTGACGCTCTCACCGCCCCTGCCAGAGCAGTGCTATACGAAACTGCGATCGTTCCGACCTTTTTTTACACTTGCTGCATGGATAGCATCAAATAGCATCAAAAAAGGTTCTTAGCAACATTTGAGGTCCTTGCCGCGGCGCACCAGAAATTAGAATTATAGGACCAGGTCTGATGTATGGATATCCTGCCCAATTTCTATCGCTTCTATCTGCCCGCGTCTATTCTTGCGGTGCGTGGCATCAGGATAGCTGGTAGGGCCGCTAGATGGAAGAAGGGCTCGAGATCGATCCTGACTGTACTCTAGGTGGGATCAGTCACAATTCTAAATTGGGTTCTAGTACTATGATCGGCGTCCGCGTACCTGCATCCTGAGAAAAACCGCCAGATTATGCGATTCCGCGAGCGTAGGCAAAGCGAGAATTTTTACGGCCTGGTCGGCGCAAGTCAATTTGAATTTTGGAATACTTAAAGACACGACCTCGCACCTACAATACTACAAGAAAAGTGATTAGAAGATGATCTACGGGCAGCAGCGGGCTCGTCCAGGGTGCAGCGGCGACAATAATTGATAGGATCTAGCTCCGACCAATCTGATTCTGCTCTCCAGTCTTTTTCTTTCTGGAGGCTAAACCATCAGCGTTCTGGAGTTAAGAGCCAATTCCGAAACTTTTTATACATCATTCAATCCTGGTGGAGAGGAGTCCCCCTGCAGGATACGGGCAACCATAACGATTAGGCAGACGGTCAGCGTGGACGCGACCCCGCTAGCCAGACACACTCCTTTGTGCTTCACCTGCCATGCCAAACACTGCCCCTATCTCTCTGCATATATACTTTACGCTTCTTCTCGCGCTCCCTCTCCTCTTGAAACAAGTCTATTGCACAACGATTGCCTCGACAGACCCAAGTATTCTTTACACTCCCCCTCTAGACGACAGTTCAACATGGCAAGTAATCGACCACGGTGCTGGTATTCCAGTTGTAACTTCGGCGAATAAAAGTGCAAATGCATCTTTCGGATTCTCAGGAAAGTCAATAATTGCACGTTCTTGATTCAAGACTGAAGCGCTTATATTATCATGTTACAGGCACGTCATTCACCCTCGATGTTGACTTCGACATACTCTCAACAGACATGTCAATAACACTCGACAATACCTCATACACAATACTGCGCTCATCTGTTAACTCAAAAACTGCTTTCAGCAACTTCTCCCTGGATCCAGCCATACTTCATACAGTCATAATACAGAAGTCGCCGGAAGTGACTGATCCTGAAGATGATTTCTCGTGGAACATACTCTCCCTGAAGTGAGTAAGAAATTTTGCACTTGAATAATTCTTTAGGCTCATAGTAAGCAGTTTTGAACCTGTTAACCTCCCTTCTTCACTTCCTGGGGAGTCGAGCTCGTCTGCCCTGATCTCTGGACCACAAACGAGTTCGGGAGTCCAGAAAAGCTGTAGCATTAGGAGCTCAAGCCAAACGGTATCTACGGATTTGCAGACGACCTTAATACACGCTTCAAGCAGCGAGGGCCCAGGTCCCGAAACAGGGGGAAACACTCCGACTACAACCCCAAATCAAATCTTTGAAGAATCTCCGACGACCATAGATCGCGTATATGACGAGAGCTCGGTCACAGAAACCCCACAAAGCTCTCCGACTGGGAGCTCGGGCCAGACTCGATCCGAAAGCACCCGACGATTCAGCAGTCGGCCTCCGAATCTTTTAGCGGGACGGTCGTCGTAACCTCGGACGCGGGTTTGGACAAGGCGCAGATCACGTCGCAGAGTTCTCGAAAAGGCTCTCCCACAATCAGTTTGGGTCCGGAAAGTCCGTCGAATTCTAACAATGTCTCGCAAGTCGGGAGCTCCGGTATCTCGCACATAGCTCGGTCAATGATAATAGCCGCGGCTGTACTCGGAGCCATTGCTTTTGTGGTCGTTGTTTTTCTTTTCGTCAAGTGCTTAATGAGCCGCAAACGTAAAAGGTTTGATATGACGGGGACGGATCCAATCGATACATCTCTCTTGCAGCTCATGGCTGAGTTACGGTGAGTACATACTATTAAGAACACACTTCCCTTATACCGGGATCTAACAAGCTTGAAAACAGCGCGTATGGGGAGCGTGAATGGCGTGAACGAGATATAACGTGGTCTCCTAGGAGGTTCACACTCTCACCCACTAAATATGATCGTCTCCAGAATGAATTGTCGTCACACGATCCCCTCTCCCGTCGGTCTTCACGCTTCCTTTCCATGGCCAGTATGGAAACTGTGGCTTGGAGCGGATCGAGCTTGAAGACAATGGATTCTGTATGATTCTCTACTGAGGAGAAAAGACAGGCACAGAATCCAATCACATTTTGCCTCAACGTACCCAATATGCATTCAAAGGATCGCGCTAATATTTATTGCATCAATAACTTATTACCAACTCTTTCTTTCTCTTTATAACTGTAGTGCGACAAGATACCCCATGATTACTTAAATATATTAGAACTAGTATACCGATCCGTTTTCAGATTTTAGAGAGGTGTAGTACTTCAGGATTGTACGCATATGTACATGGGTCCTACAGTATATATTCGGTGCATATACCCGGAGACTTTGATCCGCCGGTGCTTTCTCTGGAAATCTGACACATCCGATTTCTATACCCGCGAGCGTCGTTGCTGACTAGACAGATCTCGGGCTAGATAGCTTCACCAGCTAAGCCGGGGCAATCTAGTACAACACTCCTTCCATATCAGCCAACAGAAGAAAAGATACATCGGACACACAATCGCGAGCAATTCACGGTTAGTACGTATATTTCTCTACATCCCGGCGTTTTACTTAGCCTCTAGTCCATCTATCGGCTAGTCATTCTAAGAGAGACCGCGGTCGTATACTTCAAATCGGGACCCAGCGGTGAAATCACTGATGATTTCTCCTCCACCTCTATCTCCTTCAGTTGGAACGTGTAGACTATTAATATTTTTTTTGCAGGGTAACGATAGCTTCAGTTTCAGATTGAACAGGCAGACAAAAGATAAGAATCGATTGGGGCAATGCACGTTGTGCGCGAGCCGGACGCTGATGTCCGGGTCCTAATCCATTGGCCAACCTGCTCTGAAGATGCTTGATGGTGGGAAGGATCAGAAAGAGCCTAAGTCTATCACAACACCAGTGACTCTGTTGCATCGAGACCACCCCTGCTTGGTTACAGATAATCAGGTAACGAAAGGATCGGTCAGCGTCCGCACTTCGGAATCGGTCACAGAATCCTGCAAATAGTTTGCATATTTCACGCTTTCACATGGAAAAGAATAGTTTGTGAGAAAGTCGCTCGATATACATGTATCAATTGCGGAGAAGTTTCTCAGAAAAAAGGTTTGCAATGATGCCATGCTCCAGTTTTGGTAAGTAATCTTGAGCTTGATGACATCAGGGTTAGAAATGTCTAAATCCAGTTATGCCTATTAGCTTACTAATCAAACCACCAGATATCTGTTGCCGCCGGCGCCAGCTCCCGGGACCCCACCACTGCGGTGCTTGGTACTACCCACGCATGATGCGTATGATTTGTGCCGCTTTATGTACGTCCATGACGAGTCGGTGAACCAATTTCTCACCTGGACTGTTCCTCACCATTCACCCTGCCGACGGTTGGCTAAACACATCTCTCTCAAAGCCTACGAATGCAGTGTACCAATAAGTAGTACCGTCATGCCCGAGTAACCTGTTCATCAAGATTTCAACACAATAATACTCGTACTATTAAAGCTCCACGTCTCATCTCCGTTCCAGATCCTCACACAACGGGGAGGTCAGGTAATTGATTCATCATACGCAGCCCTCCAACAAGAGTAGACTTTTCGACGGCTTTTTTTTTCAATAATGTTACACGCTTTTCTTTCCCCATCCAGACTTCATGCCTTCCAGAAACTATCTATTTTCGCATGCTTTATCTCTCTTCTCCTAGAACAGGCATGCTGCTCAATGATAGCTGCGACCGACCCAAGTATTCGATTCCGTCCGCCCTTACGCGACGCCTCAACGTGGCAGATACTCGATAGTGGTGCCGGAACGCCGGTAGTAACTTCGGCTAATGAAAGTGCGAATGCGTCTATCGAATTCTCAGGTTTTTTATTTGTTTATTTCTATTTTACTGAAATCCAGTCTTCAGACTGACGTGCGCCTCGTTTAGGCACTTCATTCACTCTCAATGTTGATACGGATATACTTACAACCGACATGTTGATAACGCTTGACAATACCTCATACACGATAACGCGCTCGTCCGTTAATACAATTGCCTTCAGCACATCTGCGCTGGATCCAAGTATACCTCATACAGCTACGATCCAGAAATCTCCGGAGGCGAACGATCCCGAGAATTTCTTCTCCTGGAACATACTGTCTTTGCAGTAAGCGACAAACTATCATGCTCATTATAAATATCCAGGTTCATGATATTCAGGTTTGACTCTGCAGACATTGTCCTCCCGTCTCCATCTAAGAGTAATGGAACGTTTGCTTTACCCGACCCAACTCTTGAACCTGGCTCAGGCTCGGGTTCTCCGCAAAGCATGCAGCCAAGCCCAAGCGGTAGCTCGCCCGAAAATGGCTCTATAGCGTCCCGTAATCTCCTTCCAGCGATAGTAGCAGGACCTGCACTCGGGGTCATTGCTCTCATAGTCATAACCATATTTATTTTAAAGCGTTTCCTACTCCGAAGACGCCAATCGTACTTGACGAGAGTCCACCCATTCACTATATCTCCAACTCGCTCGAGGCTCATGGACGAAGTTCGGTTAGTATAACCGGACTTAACTTGCATATTTCTCACCATTTTTTCATGAGTTTGTAGATCTTATGCATGACGCAGAATTCGCAAGCGGGCGGGGACGTACATCAGAGCTGAAGATGAGAACACAAACGGTTTACAAAGTTGGAACTTTGATTCGGAGAAGTCGGACGCAAGCTTATCTGCAGAAACTCGGCGAGTTACATCGCACGACAAGTTTTTTGGCTACCCGGTTGATCTGAATTCGCAAATCCATTCCCGGGACTCACAGTTGGCGCATGACTCGTCCACTCGCTCCGAGTCGTCGCCTACCGTCCAGCCTTCACGCATCCCCTCAGCTATTACCATAAAAACCATTCTTAAAATCTACGCACGTTGTGGTAGACGATGAGGTGCAGTGGTGAGACTAAGGCAAGGTGGGTTATCAGCGTAAACCGATGTATTTCTAGGGCGAGTATTAAATAAATATAACGAACGATATAAATATAGTACGTGGTCATATGAACAACCACCTTACTAAGTGAACGATAACGCAATGATAACGCCATACGATAGGAGCTAGTTAGTTATAGTAGTACTAGCCCACGGAACGTGTATATAAGGGGAGCTGGTCTCGCCCTAGAAATACATCGGTTTACGCTGATAACCCACCTTGCCTGAGTCTCACCACTGCACCTCATCGTCTACCACAACGTGCGTAGATTTTAAGAGCGAGACCAGCTCCCCTTATATACACGTTCCGTGGGCTAGTACTACTATAACTAACTAGCTCCTATCGTATGGCGTTATCGTTGCGTTATCGTTCACTTAGTAAGGTGGTTGTTCATATGACCACGTACTATATTTATATCGTTCGTTATATTTATTTAATAACCATGGATGAACTGCGTTCACCCAGCTCGCAGACTCTGTTTCTTGTATAATCTCTAGCGACGACCCGGCAGGAAGTGGCCTCACTCGTTTTGTGAACTTTTTTCTTTTCCGTCATTCTATCCACGTATTCACGAACATTTTAATGTCTTGATTAATTTTCCAGTGACTGATAGTCGATAGGACACGTTTCGAATCGCCTTATTTCCAGTTATCGATTTTCTGGTTTGTCGAATGGACGATGGACGCTTAAGGCAACCGGAAAAGGAATTTAATCTCAAATTGACATTTATTGTTACATGTACATTTTTCCATACGCGGCATCATCGCTTCCTCGTACACGTATCCTAGCAGTCAGTGCAATGAATTACTGTAAATGCCGCTCGCTGAAGTCGGCTTCTTGTGTTTTTCTGGCATCCTTCACAACGAACACTGAGAGGGAGAATCGCAGTGTGTTGCAATATCTGCGTTAACTTTTCCGGAACCAGTAATTCATAGTACGATACGCTACTTCTTTAAAGATCATCACTGGGAACTGACTACGGCGGCGATGACTTAGACAATGATTCCCCCATTGAGCTCGTATTGCTTCCTGGTTGGATTCCCAATCAATCTAAGTGCTTTTCGACTGCAGTATTCATGGGAACGGCCACGCTGGGCGCATCATAAGTAATGTTTACGATAACACAACAGATGATCAACTCAGCGGCGTCGCGGCTTATTTGTCCGATTTGTTACAACCGCTTTTCCGCTCCCACAGTAGTCGAAGTGGAGAAAACAGATTACTCCCCAGACTGGATTCTGCTACGGGAAAAACCGATCACAGATTTACCAGAGGCTGCTCGTTCACAGGCATTTCAGGACGGAATTCATATTCCTCTGGTCGACTTGGATACTCAGTCTCATTCTCGTGGATCATCGCCACGTGAGATGCTTTTCTACTCGCCATCCACCAGGCACTCTAGCTCTCCTCTCCTGGGATGGTCGCTGTGGGAACTACAACTCAATACAGTTCGTCAAGCTCCAGAAATTTGTGCAGCAACGTACAGCATAGAAGGAGATTTACGCACCAATTAACTTTCGTTCCCCACTTTTCCCTTCTTAATAATGGATTCCTGGACATCTATCCCCTCAGCCATTATTTCATCCAAGTCGCAGAGTCTGTTTTCTGTATGACCTCTGGAGACGACTCGACAGGAAGTGGCCCACCCCATTTACGTTTTGTGAGCACCCTCCCTTTCCGTCTTCTAAGATGCTAACATTTCAATATTGTTGGAATTCAGCAATTCGCGGCGCTGACGAATGCACACCATATCCAAGAATATCGTTTAACCAGTACAGTAAATAATCGCGCGAGGGAACACGAGTGCGCATACAAGCCGTTAAAATTCTACGAAAATTCTAATTAACTCCGAGCGGCTGGATGCCTCGGCATCGAGCTCGAACTTCAACAGATATCTTACGGAGATGGGTGCGAAGCAGTCCAGTTATCCGGTTAGGAACTACCACAAGCTAGATTAGTCAGCAGTAGCATACCCCCCCGTGAGAACGTCCTCCCACCTCTCAAGCTAGCCTTAAAAAAAAGGCCATCCTTGCTTAAATATGCTGAAGTATGTGGGGAGCCCACATAGAGTGGAGAGGCGAAGCTATATTACGTCAGCTTAATCACAGGTAGGTTCTCATGGGGGGCCGCACAGCATCAAGCTACTGCTGACTAAGCTAGCTTTTTGAGAGCCCCTAACTGGATAACTGGAGGGCTTTTTTTATTTTATTTTTTTAAATGCATTTCTATAGCACATCATGACTATCTAGTACAAAATACGCTCCAGGGGCCTTTAGGCCCCTGTATTGTGTGAGAGAGTAGTTGGTATAGAGGGTAAACTAATAAGTGGGTGCTGGAAGCAAAGATGGGAATGCTTATAAGCATGTATGGAGAAGGGCGTCATCCACCTAGTTGCCCACGGTGAAACCAGATGCAGATATGGAGACAATAACAGGGCCACCCAGGTTGAAGACAAGGATGGGATTTGTTAAGCTCAACGGTTATGCGGTGATCGATGTCGGGGCTTCCTGATCATTGAGGCTGATGGTGATGGCAACAGGGCTTCCTAGATGTTGTAAGTCTGAGGTGATTGTTGATGGGGCTTCCTGATTGGCAATAGGTACGCGGTAGGCTTCTTGAGCGAGTTGGGTTATGATGAAGTGACTAATGGTCACTAGGACACACAGTAGACTGGTGGTAGCAGATAGTGGGCTTGTATGAACAAAGAGCACAAGCTTAAGACTTGTGCTACTGAAGTTACATGCTTATATGCTACTCTATGTGTTTGTTACTGTAGCGACTTGGTTAGGTGTGTTTACCAGACTATAGAAGGTCATGGAAACTCAAGGAAGACCTTGGTAATACAAGTATGATGATCAGTAAGCAAAGCACATCATGATGGTGCAATAAGGTGTCATCATGGCATCTTATGGTGTGAGGCGAATAAGGATGAGTAAGGCAGAGAAATGGGGGAGTTGCGCTGACTGATGATGATGAAGAAGAAGTGAGTCAGCGCAGTAAGGGGAAAATAAAGGAAAATTGTAACAGGATTGGCCTCAAAGGTGGGGGAGGTAGCCAGGAATTTGGCAAGGATGGGGAGTCCATCCTTCGAATACCATTGGTCTTCGGTGGAGGGAATGGGGGTAGTCCACGCGGCTTTGCGTGCCACGAGGGTGGAAGGGCAAGAGAGCAGGAGGTGAGCCCGCATCTCTGGAACTTTGCAGGAAGGGCAAAAAGGGTCATGACCCAGAATGCGACCATAATACGCGCCAAAGCCAGTGTGTCCTAGGAGGGTCCAGAAAACTTTGCACTGAGTGCGGCAGCCGAGTTTGGTGTTCCGCATGAGAGCAGTCAGCTTAGTGGAGGGGTTAATGGTGACACCTGTTAGATTTGCTCCCTGAATAAGGGATTGAAACAAGTGATAACAGATTCACACAATAATGCTAGTTAGTTTAGGGTAGGCTTGTTACCCTCCACTCGCTAGAGTGTTATAGCTGATGATGGTGGTAAGAGACAAGAGATGAATTAAACTGCTTTTTACCGCAATTTTACATTGGGCTTTTATACCCTACATGTTGTATGCTATTTACTATGTTCTGGTAGATACTACAACATACTACTCTCACTTTATAAGTCATAGGAATATTCTGGTACAGTCCTGTACATGCTATTTACTATTCTTAGCTTCCTATGAGTCAGTCATATATTCCGGTACATTCTACAGCCTACCGTGCTATCTTTATCTTATGCCAGAACCTTCCCTAAGTTTCCATCGAGTCATATAGTATAATACCTAAGGTAACCATTCTCGGATACTACTATACCTATGATGCTTCTCCTTATTTCCTAATTGGTTCTGCTGTGCGATGCACTATACTTGGCTCCCATCAATTGCATCTTCAATTGATCGCCATGCTTCCATCAGCTATTCTTAGCCGAACGCTTAGATATACTTGTGTGGCTCAGCAATTATGCTAGCCTTCTTAATCTTATCTTGTTGTGGCTTGTTATCTATTACTGTAGACTAGGATTGAGTCATACCTTCCATAATATCGCTGAAGGGTGTTTGTTCTGGTGTCCTATCGTCTATTGGCATAAAGAGCGCTTCGGGTCCTATAGCATTTATATTTGTTATCCTACTATACCCTGGTGTGATTCTATATGAAGGTTCATCATTGAACCACTGTATTATAATCTCCTTATCTATTGGTACTAACTCCTGTCTTGGATTTGGTTCCTTTCAATCTACTATTGTGTGTCCTTTGGCTATGAAGTTGGCTTTGTATGCAAATAGTTGTTCTTGTAATTGTTTATTGATAGTATGAACTATTTGGTGTGCCACTTCTGCATAATCAGTTGATGTAATAACCGCCCTTTGATAACATAATTCATTATGTGGCTGATTATAAATCTTGGTTCTTGTATAAGCGCTGATTACATATCTATTCAATTGATATGAGAACATAGTCGCTCTATGTTCAATTATTACTTCTAGCCTTTCTGCTACTTGTTGTTCCCTTGTAGTATGATCGAATGTAATTTGACAGTTGTCATATCCTGCATTCTGTCCTACTGTTGCACATGCAATGTTAAATGCTTTCCATGCTACTTGATCTGCATCTTTACAGCATTGGCATAGATTCCTTGTATCAATTAGAGTTACGGGTCTTGCCATGTCGATCTTGCTAATCCATTGATCCGGCAATCACGATTTTCATCAATTTACTAACAACACCCATAGCATAGGCATCAGATGAACCCTGGCGGAGTCAACAGGCTGAAGCCCAGTCGGTTTTCCATGTTGAAAGCGCCAAAGGGGAGGCAGCTTCCTGGAGGAAGCGGATCGTGGGTGGGAACGGATGGGTCCCCAAGGGGGGTGTTACAATTTTCCTTTACTGTCCTCTTATTGCGCTGACTCACTTCCTATTCATCATCATCAGTCAGCACAACTCCCCCATTTCTCTTCCTTATTTGCACTGCACCATAAGACGCCATGATGACGCCATCTCGCATCACCATGACATGCTTTGCTTACTGATAGCCCTACCTGTATTACCAAGGTATTCCTTGGGTTTCCATGACCTTCCATAGTCTAGTAAACTACCCTACACAGGCCGCTACAGTAGTAAACACATACAAGTAGCATATAAGCATGTAACTTTGGTAGCACAAGTCCTAAGCTTGTGCTCTTTGTTCATACAAGCCATTATCTGCTCCTCAGTGCCTCAGTGTGCGCTCTGCTCCCACCAGCCGCTTCGTCGTAACCCGACTCTTCTAAAGAAGTCTACCACGTCCACATTGCCGATCACCCTCGACTTATGACATCCAGGAAGCCCCATTGCCATACTACCAGCCCTGACGATCAGGAAGCCCCGACATCGATCATCGTGTAACCGTTGAGCTTAACAGGGGGGTGATCAGCAATGCCCATGGCGAGGACATCAGCAAATTCATTTCCTTCAACATCTGAGTGACCTGGTACCCAGTGTAGATAGATTTGTACATTGGGAAGGCGCTTAATGGCAGCCTTAAGATAATGGCAGATGAGGATGGCGACGTTCACGCCAGGTGCCAGGCGGGGGTCGGCAAGGAGGTTAAGGGCGACCTCGCAGTCAGTGTAAATCTCCACCTTGGTAACAAGCGTGGGGATTGGTTGAGAGTGGGCCAACAGCCAAGCGGCATTGGCCAGGGTGGCGAGTTCGCAGTCCATAGCATGGACCTGTGAACCTAAGAAGGTTTCACGAGTGAGAATAGCTTCACTGTGGTAGAACCAAACACCAGCAGCTCCACTGGAGTATGAGACAGGGGACGAGCCTTTACAAGACCCATCTGTGTATATGAGAAGGCGGGACGGGTCCAACGACAGTCGGTCAATAAGACCCTTGTGTGACTGAACAAGAGTGTCCTGAGCTTCTTGAGAGTGGTCAATTGCCCTATCAATGTGAATGCGCCGCAAGGGCAGGAGAGTGATCCACGGTGGGTGAGTGTATCGGGGAACCCATTCGCATCCGGGGGGGACCCAGGAGACGAAGGAGGTGGTGATGGAGCCCTTACGCAGTGAGCAGAGGGGTGAGAGGGTGTGGGTGGTGGTAAGGTACTGGATGGCCGCCCGTGATTTTGTGCACTCTAGGCGAAGGGGAATGGGGAGAATGGACGCCAAGACTTCGGAGGGGCCGTGAGGTGAAGTCCGCCAGGACCCGAGGATCTGACGGCATGCCGCAGACTGAACGAGAGTCATCTTGTCACATTTACCCTTTTGGCGAATGCCAGTGTACCACAGGGGCGAACCCCAGGTGAGGACAGGCAGAACACACCCAATGTAGAGTCGTCGGAGATGTAGTGGGGAGAGGCCGCATAAAGTATTGCTGAGGAGTTCCAGGGCACAGAGGGTAGACATGGCTTTGAGGCACATGCGCTGAACGTGGACCATAAACGAGAGCTGGGCGTCAAAGAAAATTCCGAGCCACCGCAGAGGGCAGGAGGGAACGATTCGGAGGGGCAGCTGGCCCCAGCGTGGCAGATGTATCGGGTGAAGGAGGGCGTCTTCACGGAGGGCATGCTTGCGGGTCCAATGGATGAGTTCAGACTTGTTGTCATCCAGGGAAAGGCCGAGGGCATGGCATGCGGCAGGGAAGGAGAGGTAAGCCTGCTCGAGTCGAGCCACGTTGGTGGCAATGGAAGGCGAGGAGGTGGTAAGGAGGTGGTCATCGACGTATGTGTGCACAAAGACCAGTGAATCAGAGACCTGGAGGGAGGTAAGGAGGCTAGTCATGAACAGTGCAGACAGAATGGGGGAGATGGGTGAGCCTTGGGGAACCCCAATATTAGGGATGGGGGCAAGCGCGTCGGTGAAGCTGTCAAAAGACAGCGCGACCTGGTGTTCAGACATGAAGGACAGAACCCATGAGCATAGGAGTGGGGGGAAACCCAGTTCAGAGAGGACCGCAAGGAGATGAGGGTGTTGCACGGAGGGGAAGAAACCTGCCACATCGACCGCTAATGCAGTAGTGATGTGGTGTTTAGTCCATGCAGTCTCAATCTCGTTTACAAGGTCAGTAGTGGCATCCAGGACGCCCGATTTTTGGTGGGTGCCATACTGGGAAGGGGGGAGAGCGCCCAATTTGTTGGTGATGAATTGAATGCGGTTAGCGATGATCTTCTCAAGGAGTTTGCCCATAGTTTCCTCAAGTGTGATGGGATGGTATGCGTTGAGCACGGTAGGGTCTTTCTTATTCAGCTTACAAAGCATCACCACCTTGGCGTCCTTCCAAGGACGTGGGTGGTGGCCCACTGTGAGACACTCGTTAAAGAGCTGTAACAGGGGGACACTGTGCATATTGTGCAGGCTTTTGAGGGCCTGGTAGCCAATGCCAGTGATGCCAGGGGCACTGGAGTTCAAAGTGAGTGCAAGGGCATGATCAAGTTCTTCCATGAGGATAGGGTGATTGCGCATAGGACAGGCACCAACGAATGAGTACGACGGATATTAAATAAATACAACGAACAACTAAATATAATACATGGTCATATGAACAACCATCATACTAAGTGAACAATAACGCAACAATAATGCCATACGAATAGGAGCTATGATAGTTATAGTATATGTAGCTCACGGTAGATGTATATAAGGAGAGCTGGTCTCTACCATGAAATACATTGGTTTATGCTGATAACCCACTTCGCCTGCCTTACTACCACTGCTGTTAAGCTCAACGGTTACTCGATGATCGATGTTGGGGCTTCCTGATCGATGATACTGATGGTATGGCAACGGGGCTTCCTAGATGTCGTAAGTCGAAGATGATCGGCGATGGGGCTTCCTGATTGGCGATGTGGATGTGGTAGGCTTCTGGAGCGAGTTGGGTTATGATGAAGCAACTAGTGGCACACTGGCACACAGTAGACTGATGGTAGCAGATAATGGGCTTGTATGAACAAAGAGCACAAGCTTAGGGCTTGTGCTACTGAAGTTACATGCTTATATGCTACTCTATGTGTTTGTTACTGTAGCGACTTGGTTAGGTGTGTTTACCAGACTAAGGAAGGTCATGGAAACCCAAGGAAGGTCTTGGTAATACAAGTATGGTGATCAGTAAGCAAAGCACGTCATGATGGTGCAATCAGGCATCATCATGGCGTCTTATGGTGTAAGGCGAATAAGGATGAGTAAGGTAAAGAAATGGGGGAGTTGCGCTGACTGATGATGATGAAGGGGAAGTGAGTCAGTGCAGTAAGGGGAAAGTAAAGGAAAATTGTAACAACTGCACCTCATCGTCTACCACAATGTGCGTAGATTTTAAGAATGGAGGAGGGGCAGCAGAGGGGGCAGTACCGAAGTATTTTGCACGAAAAGCCGAAGCTTTCTCTGAGGGGGAGTTTGCGGTGGACTGTCCAACAACAAGGGCCGGGATAGGAGCATGCCGGGTGCCCATGGCCCATTTCGCCATTGGCCAGATTTTATCCGGCTTGACGGAAGCTGTGAAGGAATCAGCCCATGCGTGCTTGGTGCAGCAGAAGACACCAGCTGACTGGCGTTGGAGCATGGGTCGCATCATGGGGGAAGCCGAGATCAAAGCAGTCATGTGTGCATGGCATGAAGCATCCCACCACTTGACCTTGTGGCCCCTGACCTTCTGAGTGGAAGGGGGGTGAGAGGTATCAGTGGCAAGGACCAGAGCTGCATGGACGGCTGCTACTATAACTGGAGGGCTTCGCCCCCCAATTATGCTGAATAAATATACTTGGATTTTGTGGTGTGGCCTTGCGCCCCATCCCTCTATGTGGGCTCCTTACATGCATTAACATAATCTTTATTTTCCGATGACTAACTGTAACAGTCGGTAGTACACACTCCGAGTCCTATTAATATTGACTGTGGTTTTCGATTTTCTGGTTTGTTGAATGGACGATGGACGCTGGGGAATCTGGAGAAGGAATTCAATCTGCTTTCTTCCATATACAGTAACTTGAACACAGCATGCGCCAGTATTCGTGCACAATGGGAAACGATTACGTAATATATATGTAATTCCGAGTCGTTCGCGCCTTTCTACTACTCCTACTAGCTGCTGGACCACCTGCATTCCGCGCTGTGATGTACATTGAGTTCAAAGCAGGTCATCAGTGTGATCTAGGGATTACCAATGCTTGACGTGTGTTGTGGTATCTGCGTCGACTCTTTTGGAACTTGCGTATTCCTCTTAAGACCAACGTTCAAGCAACTCAAGTCTCATGGTGTGCTATGCTACTTCTGCGATATGATCATTAGGAGCTGTCTACGGCGGTAACAGCTTGTTTGATGTTCTCGTGCTAAGCTCGGGCCCGTTTCTGGTTGAACTCCGATCAATTTAGTTGCCCGTCGACCGCGACACACATGGGAAGAACCTCTAGCACAGGGCGCGTTGTACGCTTCACGATTATGCAATGGATCATGATCAGATATCCGTCGCGACTTATTACTCTGGTCTGGTACGAACGACCCTCCCATCTCGCGCACTCATTCATCGGCTAAGCCTATCGACGTCGTTCGTCATTGGCGGGAACCCTACTTGGGGAACTTACGCTTTGTCTGGATGTCACATACTTTTTCCATCTTTTCGCCTGTTCTCCGACAGCTGTCTCGCGTATGTCTTTTCGCTCTCTTTCTGGAACGAGTGTATTGCGCCGATACGGTAACGGTGAACGCAACCGATCCACGTATTCAGTACAATCCCCCCTTAGGCGATGGTATAAACGAGAACAAAGGATGGGCGATATTCGATCAGGATAATTCAAGCCCCACATGGACGAACGACGCTAGTGCAACAGCATCCTTCAACTTTAGTGGTAAGTTAAATTGCGTAATTATTTACATACTTAGGCTTACATTGCTCATACAGGCTCTTCTTTCACTCTCAGGTCCGTTACCGATGACGGTAGTGTGTTTTCGACTGCTGTCAATGTCACATTTGATGGGAATGTTTCTACGGTGACTGGACAACCTATCTCCGGGGACGATCCACACATAGTATTCACCATGAACGATCTGGATCCCTCCGTCCAGCATAATGTCTCGATGCGAAAGTCGCAGACGCAGGACGATGGAAATGGGGTATGGAATATAATTTCAATGGAGTGAGTGAACAACCATATCGGCCTCGTAGTTGCCTGGACTCATTCCAGTAGATTCAATCTACCTAGTGGAATCCCTCTTTCGGTCATCTCATTGTCCCTACTCCCAAGTTCAACCTCGACCACAGGCCCAGCCCAAACTTCAAGTCCGCCCCCGAAGGTACTCAAACCTCCTACCGGGATCATAGTGGTTGCATCAGTTGGTGCTTGCCTTAGTATCGGCGTCATTTGTATTCTCTCAATTTGCCTTCATCCCCGCCAAAAACGCAAACGCCGAGATAATATGTTGACAGCTGAACCAATTGCCGGGTCTGAACCTCGTTCACAACTCATGGCTGAGATCCGGTGAGTATGTTTAGGAAAATTCGTGACTCATGCCATGCATGTACTTACAAGTTTCATAATTCGTATGCCGAACGCGAACGAATTAAGCGGATAGAGCAGGAGAAAATTACTGTAATTAAATTGGGCGAAAATGCAGATTACGACCCAAGCCGAACTCCGCTACTGGAAAAATCGATCACGGATTTACCAAGGACTGCTCAGTCGCGCGTATTTCAAAACGGACTCTCAATCTCAATCTCAATCTCGTGGATCGTCGCCACGTGAGACGCTTGTTTTCCCGTCATCCTCCGAGTCAAAGCACTCTACGCGCTCCTTTCCTGGAATGGTCGCTGTAGGAACCACAACTCGGTACAGCTCGTCAAGCTCAGAGACATTGTATTCTGTGTGATCATTCGGCAACGTATGTACAGCATAGAAGGAACTTCACGCACCATAATACTTCCGTTTCCCACTTTTCCCTTTTTACTAATGGATTCTGGACACCTATCAACTCGGCTATTGTTTCATCCGGCTCGCGGACTCTGTTTCTTGTATATTCTCTAGCGACGACTCGGTAGTAGGAAGTGGCGCCATTCGTTTTGTGAACTCTTTCTTTTTCGTAGTTCAATTCGCGAACATTTCAATATCTTGTTTTATTTTTCGGCGATATACTGTAATAGTAGTTGATAGTTCCGAATCATCTTGACTCTAGCGGATAAACGAAGGACGCTTAAGGCATCCGGAAAAGGAATTTAATTTCGAATTGACAGATATTGTTACATTTTTTCCTTACACAGCAGCATCCCTTTCCCGCATACGTATCCCATCAATCGGTGCAATGCCAGTGGACTAAATGCCGCTCGCCGAAGTCAGCTTCTTGTATTTTTCTGGCACTCTTCACAACAGATATTAAGAGGGCGACTCGAAGTGTGTTGCAATGTCCGCGTCAACTTTTCCGGAACCGGTAATTCATAGTACGTTACGCCGCTTCTTTAAAAAGATCATCACTAAGAACTGACTACGGCGGTGATAACATCCTGCATTGAGCTCGTGTTGCTTTCTGAGTGGATTCTCAATCAATCTAAGTGCTCTTCGACTCCAACATTCATGGGAACGATCACGGGTGCAGCATATGCAGAGTTTAGGATCACACAACAGATGATCAACTCATCGGAGTCGCAGGTTACGATTACCCCTTCGTCTTGCGCACTCACTCAACGGCTACGCCTATCGACACCGTCAGTAATAGACGAAATTTTTGCTAGGAGAACTTACGCCTTGTCTGGATGTCACATACTGTTTCCATCCTGCCGCCTGTTCTCCGACAGCTGTCTTGCATATGTCTATTCGCTCTTTTTCTGGAACGAGTGTATTGCGCGGGTTCAGTGGTGGTAAACGCAACAGACCCTCGTATTCAGTACACTCCACCCTTAGACGATGTAGACGCATGGGTTGTAATCGAAGATGGTACTGTGGACATTACACGGACAGGCAACGCGGACGCAACAGCATCCTTCAACTTTACCGGCAGGTCAAATTGCATAATCCTTCATAGACCTATGCTTACATTGGTCATACTACAGGCACTTATTTCGTTCTCAATTCCATTACCAGTGACAATGATTTTACGGCTGCCGTCGATATCATATTTGATGGAAGTGTTTCTACGGTGACTGGACGACCTGTCTTCAATAATTCCAATGCAATATTCTCTTTAAACGATCTGGATCCTTCCGTTCAGCATAATGTCTCGGTGCGGATGTCGCAGACACAGGCCAAGGGAAATGGGACGGTGTGGAACATACTGTTCGTGGAGTGAGTGAACAACTAGCATATCCGCCTCGTGATCGTCCGGACTTATTGAAGCAGATATAATCCACCTACCCCAACCCAAAAGACGTCAAAAATTGGTACCATAGTGGGTGCATCAATCGGTGCTTGTATTGGTATCGGCGCCGTTTGCATTCTCTCAATTTGCCTTCATCGCCGCCAAAAGCGCAAACGCCGAGATGATATGTTGACAGCTGAGCCAATCACCACTGGAAGGTCTGAACCTCGCTCACAACTCATGGCTGAGATTCGGTGAATACAATTGAAAACCTGTCCGACTCATGTTAGGTTCTTACGAGTTTTATAGTTCGCGTGCAGAACACAAACGACTCAAGCGGGCAGAGCAGGCAGAGGTCACGGTAATGAAATTGGGAGATTACCCTTCGGACTGGAGTCCACTACTGGAAAAATCGATCACAGATTTACCAGATACTGCCAGGTCGCACATATTTCGAGACGGATTTCCCAGTCCTCTGGTCGACTTAGATACTCAGTCTCGCTCTTGTGGATCATCGCCACGTGAGACGCTTGTCTACCCGCCATCCGCAAGGCACTCTATGCTCTCCTCTCCTGGGATGGTTGCTGTTGGAACCACAGCTCGGTACAGCTCATCAAGCTCCCAGACATTTGTGCAGCAACGTATAGCATAGAAGGAGCTTTACACGCCATAAAACTTTCGTTTCCCGCATTTCCCTTCTTAGTAGTTGATAAACACTTATGGTTCACTCCGAGTGATGACTGTACTGCTTGTCGTCGGCACACGACCAATTCATTCTGACCTCATTTTGGCCAGCGGGCGCTCAATTAGTTTCATGACAACTCAAATACTTATTTTTATTGTTGCGCTATTTATGATACAGTAACTAAACGTTCCAACTTGGGCTGATTCCTGAAATTGGCGAAGATTTGATACTTCGTCGCGATCGGACAGGTTTTCATGGAAGGTTTCGGTGGATCGCTGCGGTCAATTTCAGTTACGCCCACACTACCACGTTCCTTGAGTTTTGAATCCCTTGTCCTTTAAAAGCCTCCGTCCATTTTCAGCGATCGCTACCCAATCTCAATTCAGCTGATGGGTGAATGTACCGGAGAAAACTGCCAATGGCGACATTACAGTATCGTCAAATTACTACGACCCTTCCAGCGGCCTTTCTTTATTATCCACTGTTAGATGAAGGTTCAAGTTGATGCACAACGCGCCCGTTAAGATATACTCCCATGCCTGCCTCGGTTGTCAATCATGAATGTTGGGAAGGTAATACATACGTCGCTGTTAACTTGAAGGCAGTGGCCTACTTCAGCCTGTCCGGGTGGCAACCGTGTAGCGACCTACAGCGGTATGTTCCGCACCAGCAAAAATGATCACAGGGAACTGATCCGGGTCGTCCAAATTCCTACTACACTGACACTCCCTCATGCTCTGTAAGTGTGCCCGGAATAAACCCTTTTGCTTCTTGGCTAGTTGATGTCTTGCCCTAAACTGCAGCGACTGCACGAGAAATAGATTGCGAGCATACTCACAGAGCGCTCCGATCGCGGCTTGGAATAGAGTGCCGCCCGCTTTGAAAGGCTGCCTGCGATGAATTTGATGGGTCTCTCCCTAAAATACACGGAACACATCGCCACCTTAAAACCTTTTATACCAAGATCTTTTGAGATCAGATAGTTTTATCGATGTTGTGCACAGCCCAAGAAAATGACAGACTGAAGATTTGGAACCTGTACAGAGACCGTGTTTCTTACAAGTTACTATTTTGGGACCCGAACTCACACGAATGCATAACCAGGTCGCCGATGATTGATCTTACCAAAGGTTCCGGCTTCGTCTCACATCTGCACTAGCACGGTGCAAACTCCATCAACAGCCGCAGACTATGGAATTCATCAAGCTTCCGAGAAGCTTGATCTGCTCAGCTGCGAGCAGGGCCAGCACAGATCAACGCTTGCAGGACGACGCCGACGGCGAATGTACATTGGTTACAGAGATGTCTTCCCACGAAAAAAAAGCTTGCGACTGCGACTTTCTTCCTGACTTTCGCCGGACGGACCATCTCTGTTTTCTTGGACAGAAACTGGTGCATCTGGGCATTTGAATTTTTTTCAAATTCTGGCAAATATGTTCCTGGGGGAAATTGACTCAGGAGCAATACTCGGCTGGAACCCACACTCATCCGGCCTGTTTACTATTTGGATCAGGCTATAAGCGGTACATCAACCCTCTTCTTTGATATCGTGATGCAACCCTTCTCCAATATAAGCGACGATGGATGGTCACCTACCGAGTTGCGATCTAGCCCACTGGTTCAACACGGTTGCTCCACCCGTCTCTGGTTTACTCCTTCGCCGGTCTATTTCCCTCAGCACTTAATGATACTCCTGCTGGGTGAACTTTCTGGACAATTGCTCTGAATGCCACATACTGTTTCCATCTTTTCGCTTGTTCTCAGACAGCTGTCTTGCGTATGTCTTTTCGCTCTCTTTCTGGAGCGAGTGTATTGCGCCGAGACGGTATTGGTGAACGCAACCGACCCAGGCATTCAGTACAGCACCCGTTTAGGCGATGGTGCAAACGGGGACAATGGATGGGAGATATTCGATAATGATAATACAAACATCACTTGGACGAGCGACGCTAATGCAACAGCATCCTTTAACTTTACTGGTAAGTCAAACTGCATAATCCTTTACAGACCTAAGCTTACATTGCTCATACAGGCACTTCTTTCACTCTCAACTCCCTTTTTAAAAATAACAGTGGTTTTTCTCCGGCTGCTGTCGATATCACATTTGATGGGAATATTTCTACGGTGAATGGACACCCTGTCTCCAAGGGTTCAAGCGCAATATTCTCTCAGCTCGATCTGGATCCTTCCGTCCAGCATAATGTGTCGATGCAAATGTCGCAGATACAGGGCGGGGGAAAGGGGGCGTGGAACATAATGTCCATAGAGTGAGTGAACAACGCATTGGCTTCGTAACTGCCTGGACTCATTGAAGTAGATTCGATCCACCTAGTGGCCCTTCTTCGGTCATATCATTGCCCCTATTCCCAAGTTCAACTTCGACTACAGGCCCAGCCCAAACTTCAAGTCCGCCCCCGAAGGTACCCAAACCTCTTACCGGGACCATAGTAGGCGCAGTAGTTGGTGCTTGTCTTGGTATCGGCGTCATTTGCATTCTCTCAATTTGCCTTCATCGCCACCGCCGCCGGTCGGCTGAGCTCGTACCCGAGCCGCTTGTAATCATCACAACAACAACCCCCTCATCTCGCCGTAATCGGTCTCAGTTTCGACGTATCTACTCGGACTACCTACCGCGCTTTGCGGCGCCAACATCCATGTGGCCGTCTTCTACCGCTCCAACTACAGCCGCGCCACCCTTGCCGATTATGGTTGCCACGCGAGACCCGCTTCACGGGAAGATTACACCGTTTGTACTACCCGAACCAGCGCCGATGGCGCTTGCACCACCCCCACCGAAGCGCACGGTGCGCCAGCGTGTGAATACATCGTTTTTCGTCATGAATCCTTCGAGCCATTCGAGCCGTTCGGAGCAATCGCAACCGGCCAGGCACCTACGGGATACGAGTGCTCCCGACACAGCCCCTAGGCATTCGCGCACCGCAAAAAAAGCGGGAAGGGTGCTATTTCCCCAAGTAGACGGGAGCGCGGATGCAGCTCCGCAGAGCGTGCGGCGGCAAAACAAGGGAAAACAGCGAGCCATAGAGTTCGAGATCGAGCCCATCTCGAACGACCGTGCCACGCCCACCAAGATGAGGCGTGGTCAGTCGATACGCCGTTTCTTCTTCACCACGAATCCGTCGTCTGCCTCTGGTTCATCCAGTTCTTCGTCGCACCATTCGAAGAACGGAAGGCGGGCTGCAGTCGCTGATTACGTTCGCGCGCAAATGCAAATGCAACAGAAGCCTTGGACGAATATTGCTTCCAAGTCATCGCCCGCCCCACTGTCAAGGCCAAACGAGACAGCGGCACCACCTGCCTTAGATGTACTCAGACCTGCAACTCCAGAGCCAAGAAGACATAGCGAAACGGTGCCTTCGGTAAATACCCCACAGAAAGACTTCATTTCCGGCCCACAAAAGGACCCAATCTCTAATGTAGAGGCAGATCCGGGTGAACGTAGTGATTACGCGGAGTCGGTACTATCCGAAATCCCTAGACCGCGGCTTGACAAGGGGAAGGGTCGGGCATTCTAACAACCATCCGAGATGCATAGCTCGTGGAGCTCACACTTATTTATTATCTAGCCCGTTAAGGGCTTGTGGACAGGATTCTTCAATTATTCATTTTTTATCGAGGTTCTACGCGCCTCCGTCATACATTGTACGCTTGTCAGCAAACCAATTCCTATCAACATTATTTTTACGACGGAAATTTCCGCGCATGTTTTAGTAGCAGTAAAAAATACATATTAGCCAGAATTCTGTTGGGCTCAAACGAGACTTTGCGGTGCGATCGACAGCCCGAGACTTGAATTCACCAGAGCTTAGATTTCATCATCCGTACATCCTTTCCATTCCTCTTCTTTGGCAGGCAGCAGCGACGCAGCCGCAAGCGCGGCGAATACCAGTCCGAGGACAACGGTGTAAACAAGCTCCCCGTGGGTCGTGATACATGCTGTGCTCAATTTGCGCGGCGAACAATGATGTCGTCGCCGCAGAACCGATGGAACGAGCGACTGCGCATACAGCTGTGCGGAGAGCCCATTTATATTGCTGCTTGTTCGGTGAGGATAATATTTGAAGCGCGACCTACGTAATTGGTCTCATTCCGTCAGCCGAGAACAACGAGAAACCGCAAACTGGTCGCGCAGTCCCTGGCTCACGTCCGCGAACACGCAGTGGAACAGTTAGGGGCTTGTACCACGCAGGTGATGTGATCACGCTTTTTCCATCGCGCAATGACAAGGAACAGCGCAAAGATTGGAAAATTGAACAAGAGTGCAATCATGAACAGCCTCCTCGGCCCTAACCAAGTATAGAGCTTTGCGAAGAAGAATACTTATAAGGTGTCCGTGAGGATGCCATAGCTTTCCAGGCGCAATCTGATCGTTAGTGAAAAAAAACCAAGCACCCCGATAGGAATGGAAGTAGCGTAGAAAAACTGCTGTACAGCGAGGAGAGCGCGAGGCAGGGGGAGGCGTAAACCAGGATAGTGACGGAGACTCGCAATGACGCGGAGTGTACGCTGTCTGTCGTTTAGATTCTTGGCCATGCGGAAGTCCCGTTCCCTGAGTCGGGAGTGGTCAGTGTGCCTTCCCTCCCGTGTACTGTCCTGTTCAATCTTCTATTGCTTTTTCCTGGCTTGAGGCTCAAAGGTTATGCATAAAGCCCGATTTCACGGCGATCACCTAGACCTTGCCTACCTCAACAGAAGGACTAAGGGGACAACTGAGAGACTAAGAAAATAGCGACCACCGAAGAAAGGACATAGTAAATTCAGTCAGGCCCTAAGTGATTCACCCGGTGGTAGCGCCATGGACCAAACGACAGACACGAACACAAATGCTTGTGCAACTCATATTCTTAATGAGGCCCCAGTTTTCACTGAGAATGCTGGCCAGAAAATGACTGTGGACGAGTAAGTGGATTAGAAGGAAGTTTAAGCGTAATTTTGTGCCCGGGGATGAACCAAAAGAAAGTCCTCGATAAGCCAAAGCTAAGCATGGATATTATTAACCCCGAAAAGTCCAAGATGTGTACTAGACGTCGACCGAGAAAGTCAGCAAGTGGCCCCAATATAAAATGGACATTTCTTTATATGCAAAGAATAATGAGCTTTGGAGGTTCAGCCGAAGTAGACAGTGGGCGAAAGCTTGAGACAATCAAAAGACAAACTCGGATGTTCGTAACCGACCACAAGGCCAGCATACTGTAAGTGGCCCACTTTTTGTTCATCTTTCCAGTTACGTTCAAGCACTTGACGAGCTATGTGAGCCGAAAAAAATCATGTTTCAGGAATGTACTTTGATCTATTGACCACATTGATGAATTCGTGGATTAATCTTTTTACCTGGGAAGTCAGGGGTTCGAAAAGTTGCAAGAACGGAAGTATCGCAAGCCGTGATTCCGGTAGCTAAGTTGGTCCGGACCTTGATTTTCACAATGATGATTGTTGAAAAGAGGATTTTCTTTTGTCAGATTCGTTCACGGTACCGGTGAGTCACGGTGTTGGCGATGCATTTTTAGATGCGACGACGTCGTTCAAATCGTATTCCGGCATCTGACGAGAGTCAAGCGACTCGCTACTGCAAGTGTCTGAGGCCGGAAGTAAACATGTGAGTGAATAAAGCAGTAACAAGCGAGGCTTCATATCACATTGCAATATGCTTTGGCAGCGTCCAGAAAAAGGTGGATCATTTGAATGAACTTGAAGGAGGTTTATATTTGGAATTCGCTTGTGGAAAGGTCACGTGGATTATTCGGCTGTTTCCGAAAGAAAAGAATTATTTGTTTGTTTGTATCTCTTCAGAGGCTTGCCAACCGACATTCTCCCTGCTTGATGGTAGCGGAATCTGCTCATGAAAATCGTTGACGACTCACCTCCCTGTGTATCTATATTCAGGAAATGTCCTACCGTGTACCGTTTGTGGCGTTATTTTTCCGGACTCTACCAGCAGACGACCTTGAGTCTCCATTACAGTACGGCACAAATGTGGATGCAAGTCCCGCCATGCAAGACGCCCTCTTTGCCACGCACACCATTTCGTTGTATTCTTCCCTTGGTCTCAAATAGCGACCAATCCCATGGCTCGTGACTAGCTACCGCAGTTCGGAGAAAATGGCATAATTGTCGGATACGGACGCTGGCACAGGGAAGACGAACCGTGCGTTTATTTTGGTTTTCTATTTGTGATATGTGCGGAGAAATTAGCATGCCAGGAAGACTACATGGCTATGTTACCCGCTGTTTGATCTCGTTCGCCGGCCCCGCGCGAAGTTGTAGCTAAACCGTTCAACCGTTCCTCCTAGAAGTCATGGATTTGGCGAAGATGATCCGTGTGGGGTGCAACTAAACCCGAAAATTACTCTAGTGCTACCAAAGAGTATTCTTATTTCGAGGCTACGTGCTGCCCGTATATGCTCTGTGCTTTGAAACTGCGATTATCTGGATGCCTCGGAGCTTGTTATACTAAAAACATCTAGTCTCTTCAATCCGGACGATGTCATGAAGTTCGTATCCTCGGATCTACCATACGCAGTCATCGCACACGCCGTCCGGAATAATACTTCGTGAACTTGTCGGGTGTTTCTCTGTATCCCTTATGCATCCGTCATCCGTGCAGCAGTCAACAATTGCGGAGGGGGAATGCGATATCCGTTGCCGAGCGCCTCCGTGCACATGCCGTCGGGCTATCCTATCGACGGAGATGGACGAATAGTGTCAGCGAATGGTGAATGGTGACAGATGACCTCAAAAGCAATTATACGGAATACATGCAAAGCAATCGTATAAAGGGCGCGTTTCGTGGGGCTGGAGATCCTCACCGCTACTGTTCTCAAGTCAGAAAACACGATCAGCATGAAGTCTTTCATCAAATTGTCAGTTGCCCTCGCGGCGCTCGCCTCGCAGGCTGCTGCCCACTGTTCGTCCTTTGTCGCCCTATCGCTTCTCAACCTCCCCACTGACACGTGTTGACATACAGACACCTTCCCCTCGCTCGTCGTTGGCGGTACCACGACGCCCGCATGGGTTAACGTTCGCCAGACGAACAACTTTAACACGCAGGCACCGG
The DNA here is from genome assembly GCA_002794785.1 of Coniferiporia sulphurascens. NCBI lineage: Eukaryota > Fungi > Basidiomycota > Agaricomycetes > Hymenochaetales > Hymenochaetaceae > Coniferiporia > Coniferiporia sulphurascens. The sequence goes on from NBBA01000004.1 coordinate 278,651, forward strand.
TTACGGACGTGACCTCACCGGACCTGCGCTGCTACGACTCCGCGGAGCCAGGAACAGCGACGACGATCAACGTCGGTGCGGGCCAGCAGCTCGGTATCATGAGCGACGGCACGATCTACCACCCTGGTGTCGTAAACGTGTACATGGCGCGCGCACCCGACAGCGTCACTGGCTGGGCCGGAGACGGTGACGTGTGGTTCAAGGTCTACCAGATCTCGGCCGTCACGAACGGCGGCGAGAGCATCACTTTCCCAGCAGAGGGTTAGTCCTCCATTCTTCCTTTGTCCTGAACTTGGAACACGTTGACTGACGAATGAGATGAAAAGGTCTTCCGGGAGTGACCTTCACGCTCCCCTCCGCTCTTCCGTCTGGACAGTGAGTTTGTTCTATCCAGTAAAGGGTCCACTTTGTCCCTGAACACACTATATTAGGTACCTCGTCCGCATGGAGGCTATTGCGCTGCACGTCGCACAGTCCTTTGGCGGTGCCCAGTTCTACCTCTCTTGCGGTCAGGTCGAGGTCACCAACGGCGGTAGCGGCACCCCCGGCCCCTTGGTGGCGATTCCCGGTGTATACACCGGCTACGTACGTCTCTTTAACTTCGGAACTCTTCTGAATGCATGTGCTAATCGCTATTCCGTCGTTCTTCCCACAGGAACCGGGCATCCTCATCAACATCAACTACCCGATCCCGACGAACTACACCCAGCCCGGACCCGTGAGTATTTGACCGTCACGAGAGTTTTCCATGATTAATGAATCTTTCCTCTGCACAGGCTGTCTGGTCGGGGTGAACGGCTCCTCAAGGCGTCCAATCCTAGAGAAGGTGCCAGCGTTTGGAGCACGCGAACTGTTCCAACTTGGCATCTAGTCTCATTTAGCTATTTCTGTTGTATCCGAATTTCGAATATAAATTGTGTTGAACTGCGCTGGCACTATGTTCCTCGGGCTTCTCTGTCATCAATTCCTACACATGGACCTGCTGTTCGGGTCTATTTGTTTGGTGTAGACGTATCTTTGATGGGGTGACTTAGCACAGCCAGGAAGGCTGTTTAAGACGGAACACGGGCGATGGCCGAACTGGCCCGTGTGTTGCGGCCGCAACGGATATTTGTAGGTAGCTAATGCTTCTTTGTTCTCTTCCATGTCTAGCCTGGGAGCTGTTAACCATGCAAGACTGTCCGCTTCAACATTCTCGACGAACCCCTCGGTGCCCTTTGGTCTGGAAAACAACTTTGAGTGTGCAAGGATAAGTAGAAAATCAGGCACGAGGATCGACAAGTTTGATGAAAGGTATGTTGTGGCAGGGTCAACCGCGTACTTATTCATCGCATTTTCTCCTTTTAATCATTTTTCCTTCTTTTCGCTTCTTCCTTCTGGCGCATTTGGCCGAACTGTACTGCCGACTGCATCGCGTTTTGACTCAAGCTCGATGCAAGCGGCCGAAGGTATTTCATATAGCTATTAAAGGATGGACCTGAACTGCCAACAGCAGCAGCAACGTCGACGATAACGTCCATGTCGAGCCTCAATCTTGCAGGTCATCCATGGCGCTCGACCGAACCAGGCGTATTCAGGCGCAAGTTCGGTGGCACAGAGCTTGGTTTCTACTGGGACACCGTCTTCAACGGTGTGGCCATCACCATTGAGCATGTCGAGCTCGAGGCTGACCCCGCGTTCGTGGGTGCGCTCTTTGCAAAGAAGAACATCGAGCGCACCTGGGTACGCCTCAAGCGTCGCTTCCCTTTGCTCGGTGCATCTGTCGATGAGCTCTCAGGCTCAGAAACTGTCGAGTTTGTTGTGGACGATCGGCGTCTAGCTGCGGTCCAGCCAGGCGAGGTGGTCTACGCCGACATCGCGGCGGAGGAAGGGATCATGCACTTGGGAGAAAAGCTGCAAAACGGGGAGCCCATGCTCTCGAATGCAGTAGTTGCGCAGCTCGTGGTTGCGTGCCCGCAGACCATGCCGCACACACTGCACGCATTTGTAGTCCTTGCGCACTACATCACAGATGGCATTTCAATCATGGCGCTTATGCGCGAATTTTGCCAGGAGCTCGCGAGTCTGTCCGACACAGATGATGTCGACGGCCCGCCTCTTGCGGAACGTCTGAAGGCGCTCGTTCCTCTTGAAGACTTGGCCCCGAGCACCTCTCTCAGTCTCCCGCACCAACGGTGGCGGTTGGCCGCGGGCAGAGTGATCCTTGCTTTACGCCAAGCAAAACTCACGGTACGTGGTCACGCGCACATCCCGAGCGCATATACGGAGTAAATTATATTATTGTGTTTTACTGACTTTCATGTAACTACAGGGCGGCCATACTCTCCCGATGCTCCCACGCGTAGCTCCTGGCACGCCTGCGCAGTCGCTGACTTTGTCATTCAGACTCCCCCCAGCACTCTCACAGCACATTATCCGCACGTGCCGAGCACACGGCATCACCGTCGGAAACGCGCTCCCCGTCCTCGCCCAGCTCGCGCATGCACGTGTACTCCACCGTCGCCGGGCACTAGCCCCTCCAACCATCGAGCAAGCAGGAGCGAGCTCGGATCCGCAAAAAGTTCTGATCAGCGACACGGAGTGGGCATACCGTCGCGCGCAACCGATGTACTTTGCGGGTCCGATCAACCTGCGCCCGTACTTGGACCGTGACTGGTTCTCGCAAGGCGGCTCAACGGACCTTTGCCTTGCTATCAGCTTTTATTCCTGTGTTCTCCCTCTTATGCCCTCGCCCTCGCCTCCACCCTCTGTACCTGCCCTTACTGATTGCCCCGCCACTACTTCGACTCTTTCAAAAACGGGACATGCCCTCGCGCGCTGGTTTGAGGGCGAGCGCGATCCACTCGCCAAAATCGATGAGTCTGAAGACTCCTTCGTACATGATCGCTGGCCCGAAAGCCTGCGCGAGACACCCGCCCGGATAGGGAAAGACAGGAACAGGCTTTCTGCTCCCACCCATTCCCTTGCACGCTGGCTTGAAGGTCCACGCGATCCGTATGCCCAAATTGACGAGGCCGAAAACTCCTTTCCCTCTGAACAATCCTCCGCTTCTCCGTATGCACTCGAGCGCTGGCTCGATAGTCCGTCTCCACGCAACCCGCACGACCTCCTCTCCGAGCTCTCCCTCCAACCATCAACCTCGGCATCAACTTTGTCCTCGCCTCCGCTCCCTCCAGCTCCGTCATTTGCGTCCTTACTTTCCTTCACGCGCTTCTTACACCGGGCCCGCCTTGTTCGCACACAGAGTGTGGCGCAGCTGCGCCACCCGCTCCTGAATGAGCTGCATGCTGCGCGCACAATAGACCGCATCGCGCGTGCACGCACGGCCGCCTTTATGTGGCGAGCGCGCGCGAGTGTAAATGAGTCGGCAACCGCAGGTGAGGGTGCGGGCGGCCCAACGAACACGACCAGTTTCGGCGGGTGTGTATTTTCGAATGGCGGAGCGACCTTGGGGAACGTAAGTCATCCTCCTCCCAACCCTCAGCGATGAAAATGACATTAACGCACCCTCCTCTTTCAGTTGGACGTACTTTTCCCTTCTTCATATCCTCTACCTCCCACCAACTCCGGCCCCACACAGATACAGACGTCAGTTCGCCTACGCGTCCAGTCGAGCGCCCTTCGTCTGCGCTGCCGCCCAGGCGAGCTCTACCTCGGTGCCTCCTCTGCGCATGGACGGCTCGCGTTATTCTGCCACGCGGACGTACGTACGTACGACGAGAACGTCGTACGTGAGTGGGTCGGCGAGGTGCGCGATGCGGCCGTGTTCTATCTTGGTGGGGGTGCAGCCCGCGAGCGTCCGGAAGGGGACGAGAGCGGCCTATGGTCTGGCTTGCGCGAACTTGAGGGTGAGGGAACACAATTGAGGGCGAGATTGTAACATGGAAGTATGTTCGCATGTTTGTATGTACTTACCCTATGTTTAGATAGTATGTGTAGGATGTGTTTTCTGCGTTTATGATGGACTTCCGTTTTGTATTCCATTTTACGTGTCATTTTGGTCACTAAATCTTTCCCCAATCAATTGCATGTATTCCCGTCGTGCCGAGGTTAATTTTCGAGAGGACTGGAACGGGTCGCATCCTGTAATACGTTTCTTGCGGCTTGCCATGTTGCTTGCTTCAAGTTGCTTGTGATCGTTTTGTTAAAAGGTGCGTGTGAACTACGCTGACGTAAAATATATGTAATCGTGCGTGGGAGTCAAAAACCGCGACTTTCCGAAATCGCACGCATACTGCACCCTGTCCTTCAATAACTTGAAAAGCTACAGCAAACCACACGTTTCTCTTGCTACTTTGATTGGTCACTTACTCTCTTATTAAATTCGTTTTTCTGCGCACTGCTTTGAGATAGTACGTCTTCTTTTCCTTTGTGACTCGCTCTTCGTCCTGAGGCAGCGTCTTACCATTTCCGATCTATATCCTTCTCTTTTAGTTTTACATTACAGATTCCGAATCAAAGGCCAGGGAAAAGCGCGTGAAAAGAACATCAGTACATGGTTCCAAATAACAAGGAAAGAAAGGAAAAGGTTTTTTCCAAGAGCACAATTTCCCTCAAAATGCCTTGTCAAAAAGTACAGGGGACGAATCAATCTCTTGCATTTCCTATTACGATGCGATCCATTGGCGGGCACAGGTTTAATAACACGCTCCCATGCCCACCCGAGCCCGTTGAGTCGCCATGCCGCCCAGGAGCTAAAGTGGCCGCACGAAGCATTGCAATTTGGCGAAGCACGGATTGGAGGCGTCCTCTTGCCTCTGTGACGGAAGAATGCAAATTCTCCACTGCAGGCAGGTCGAAGATGTACGACGGTGTGTGAGATTGTAGCAGACTTCGCTGTCTTTCCACTGAATCCAACTGCGACACTCGGATGAGTCGGGAGATGAAAGAGAGAATACGAAGATGATACCATATTCAGGATCCCTCTTGCAAATTTATCGTCGTTCGTACATGAAAAGTACATAGGAAGAGCTTTGTCCATTTCTGTCAAGGAATTATGTATGTTCTCCAGAGTTGAAATGAACTGCGTCCTCTCGGTTTCGGGGACGGCGTATTCAACGCTTAGAGGTGCGAGATCTAAAGAAGTGAATGAGTGTCAATCAAGATGTCGACTAGCGACTTACTTCGCTCCCTTGAAATGTTCTGTCTTAGTTGGGTTAGAAAAGAGGTCGCATTCTGCATCATCCCACTTGAGAATCTCGACGAGCCGATAATACAATTCATCTGTCGGTGGCCAGCACCATGACCTTTCATAAGGGGTTGACCATCGCATGAAATGTTAGTTACAGAAGTCGGAGCATCTTGTGGCTGCATGAGTGGAGAGCTTTGGTGCGGATCGTGCAGTTCTTGTCGGTGCAGGAGACTAGTGGGGGGCGCTGGGAACTGTTGCTGGAGTAAAGCTTTGCGTTGCAATTGAAGCCGCTGCGGCTGCGCTTGGAGCAATGGTCTGTGCGTCTCAATCTGTTTGATGAGCATATCCGGCAAACCCTGGTTGCGCATAGTGTCTGCGGAAATGTGGGCCATCTCCACTAGCTGCAACATCAGCTGCTTCAATATTAACGGAAGCTGGCCCGACGTCTGCAACATAGATATAGTCCTCTTCACAATTCCGCTGACCAAAGTGATTTCGGACGATTCTAGTAGCTTTTCATATAATACTTTGATTTTCGTAGCATGCGCGTCGGCTTGACCAGAATCTGCATCGCCGTTGTTGTTTCGCTGAAACCCCATCCTCACGACAACAATACTCCACAGCTCGTAGCGCCTTACCTGAAGCACCGCTTTAATAGTCTACCTTGTGTAAATGGATTTTGCGACTCACCATACCGACGCCACCCAAAGCCATTACTTCCGAGTATAGGTTGTAAAGGTCTAAAATGTGATCGCCAATCTTAGAGACCTGAATATTATGCTTGAAGTTGTTGTGATCCCGACCTCCCTTCAGTTCTTCCAAGAACTCCTGACGACTAGGTAATGGATAGCTCAGGACCCATTGCCTCTGGATATCCTTCCCTTCGAGGGGTGGAAATAGGTGGGTTATGTACCGCTGCTCAGGAGCCTGAGCTTGCGCTAAGTTTTCCGATGTCTGTGACGATGGCTGGTCAATATGGAGTCGACTAAATGCGTTCAATGTTAGCCTGAGCTGCTGGGGGGTAGAACCCGGTCCATGAGCCAAAGTGGACTGCCGCAATTGAGAGGACTTTAAATGGGACGAGGGCATCTGCTGAGTTTTCTGAGCCATACTTGATAAGCGTTGTGTCGGCATCAGCTGAAGTGAGCATGCTCAGAGGAGACGGGAATCAGCTAAGGGCGAAGTTGCAGCGTGTGTGTACATGTATGTTTGTATGTACTCACTGATGTCTATGTATTAAGGAGTGCTTCTTGCATTGAAGATGGAGAACAGCTCCGTTCTGCAGCCCTTGCAGGCAAACGCCTGGTTTCTGGTAAACCACCGGTCGCACAAACACCCAGACAGAAAGTAGTGCTCTCGTATCCTCTCTATGTTCTTCATGTTTTCTGTAGTATGCTGACAAACATGTCTTTGCTCTTCAGTAGAACACTTCAATACTTTGGGTAATTAATCTGTGCAAGGTAAACCAAGTGACTTATCTGGCGTTATAAGCCCCACGATGGAATTTGAAAAATACACAGGTTCCGCTTCAGTCACCAGGATTTCTCAACTCGGAGTCTTCTAAATTCTTTACTTGTAGTAGAACCCATCAGATTGCGGTCGATTGATGAAGAAGCTCAGGCCCCTGAAATTCCAAGGGCGAGTTGTATGTGCATGGCCTGTGAGGCTGATGATGTAGTAGTTAATATACATACTTTATAAAGCGTGAGCGCGCGGAAGTCTAAAACTCGCGACTTCCTGAACTCATGGATCAAGTCGCGTGCGGACAGCCTGTATACAAACACAGATCGTTTTGAGTAGACCTGCGTAGGTATCCCGCAATCACCCGTGATTAAGAGCTTCGAAGATAAGGTGAGTACTGAGTAGTATTAGACTTGGACTTAAAAATAGCTCACAGAGTATATAGCACACAAAACACTGCACATCAGTAATCCGTGGCTGTTATGTTTTGAGTATATGGCGTTTAAAAGTCGAAAAAAAGGAATGAGAGTCATTGCAACTGGTAAAGGACGAAGGAGTCGGAGTAAAAGCTCAAGCGAAGTAACTTCAAGTTTGTCGTTCTCAGGTTCCCGTTTTGGCTTGCGTTCAGGACATTACAATTACGGGATATGGCCAAGCGTGGGAACAACGTGGACTTGATGAAAATGTACAGATTGAATAGGCTCGACTTTTCAAGTTAGTATTTGTAGTACTAGTAGTATAGCCGGACTCGGATTAGTGCTCGCTATAAAAAATACTAAGCTAAGGCTCTTCAAAGTTCCTCCGAGTCCTTGAGCAGTACGCCAGAGGATTAGCCGGCTGGGCCCGCTCCATTCACATCTTCTCGAATTCCTCCCGGGATTCAAGTTGTCACGGTCAACAGCCTGAGTGTATGGGCAGGCAGCTTCCACTTAGACATAAGCCCATAACTTACTGTACGGGATTGGACATGTACTAGCCCAAACCAATTCTCCAACGTGTCTTCAAGCTTACTCCTCACACCACGCATGCTTAAACCTCACACAAAAGCCATCCAAAACCAACTTCCAAAGCGCGCACATTCACCTGATCTCGACCGAAACACATCTACCAGAGAGGGAAAGGGATCATAACAATAAGAAAGGGAAGGGACCCATCAAGTTCAACCGGACGCCTACCAAGGACAAAAGAAGAGCAATGCAAAGGGGCGGGATGTATTATGCTGAAACCATAACGGAGGACATGATACGTGCGTTATTTGATACAATGTGTTTGGTATACGAGGCGCTGTAAGAAGGGACGAAGATATGCCGAAACATGAACTAAGAAACGGGACGAAGGGCGTGACGGAGCACGGAGCACGGAGACGGAGAGAAACCAGCAAGCCGACTCGGGAGCGAAAAAAAAGCAGAGACGAAAAAAAAGGGACCGAGAAAAGAACAATGGAGATGAGAGGTGCTGAGCGTAAGAACGTAAAGCGTAAAACGAGTAACTTATGATGGAGCACGGAAAGGAAAATCTATAAATGATATTGCGGTTTCGTGGCGTATGAAGGTGTCGCGAGGACAAGCGGGTATGAGCGAGACAAAATTACTTACGATGAAAACAGTGCATTATGAAAGCTTTTCGAAAAAAAATATACGAGAAAAGCGAAGTGACAATAAAAACTATGTTTTATGCACTGATGAGAGGGCGATAAAAATAAGAATGACGTAAAAAAAAGGAGCTATGGCGGCCCCCTCGAGTACGGACGACCCTGGTTCTTGCTTCCAGAAAGTTTTCTATTTTTTTTGGTGTCCTTTCTTGCAACGTGTTGTGTTTCGAGATCATCATGACTGACCATCTGTGAGGACATCTTCTTCGCTATGCATCAGAATGCAGGTCATGTTTCTATTCTTCGCGTTTATTTTCGTCTCTTCTTTTCCTGTTTTTTTGTTGTTGTTGCGGAAGTTCGGAAGATTGCCACATCAGCGCGCACTTTGTCGTTGCCCTTGATGTGCCACGTACGGAAAGCACTGATGTGCCCGAGGGGAGCGACAGCCGACGAAGGTCTAGGAGGGCAGGAGAGGGGTAGTATGATGACGCGCGGGCGAGACGAAGAAAGCAAAAGAAAGCCAGAATCCAGAGGAGAGGGCACGGCACTGTTGCCATATCCAAGTCAGAGCGACTAGAAATGACAACTCCTGTAAATCAACCGCAGGACGCCCATATCTCCGGATCCGGTTTCCACGAAAAAATAGCTTTCTAGCCTCCCCCTTCGAACACCAGCCCCCCTTTCCCCCTTAGCCCAATTCGAAGGCCGTCCGGGAGTAACGCGCCGGCAAGTCAGCCGACAGGGCGTGCCATAGGCCCTCAGCCCGCGTCCATAGCAATGTAGAAATGTAAGTAGTCGTATGTGCAAGTAAGAAGTTATATCGGTGTGTAGGAGCAATCTAGCTATGGACAAACGGAGCGAGGGAAGGAGGCGCCAAGAAAAGCGGGAGTGTGCTGCACGGGGCACGACCCACTCAAACCGCGTTGGCGCCGTTGTGACCGCTTTCGGACCTAGCTGCAGGGTTGCCCCACCTCTTGTACGCCGGGTCGTTCTTGTCCGTATCAGGATGTAATTGTACACGGCCTTCCCACAGCGCCGCACTTGAGCGCGAAGGATCCGCAGCAGCAGGGTCCTCGAGCGAACCAGCGCCCATGTTGGGTGCCCAGCCTGCACCGATCGAACTCGCAACAATGCTCGGAATCATGGTCATAATACCCGGCAGACGCACGCCCGCCTCCTCCACACGTGCGGCTGCAGCTGCGTCGGGCGCAGCGCGGCTCTTCGCGACGAAGGACGACGCGCGCGCACGGCCACCACGAATGTTGCTGAACGTTGCGAGACTGTCGTGCAAGAGATTGATTGCAGGGTTCCACTCTCCTTCGCTCCAGGGACGTCTTGTAGGCAACGCTTCAGGGTCCTCGAGCAGACCAAGACGGATGAACAATCGTGTTATGGGCTCATTAGGTATGCAGCGGATAAGGTAGCCAAGGGGAATGGAAACAACACCAAGCCCAAGCGAGATGCCCCAGTCACGACCGTTGATCTCAGTCACCTGGAAAGCGTGGCCGCCGACGAAGACAATTAGAATCTGGACACCAATTTCTGCGAAAGCGATAACAATTAACGACAGGTTTCAGCAGTTCAAGATTTTACTCACCAATAAGAGTAATTGCAATAAAGTAGTAATTCCGTAGTATCCCTTCAAAAATATTTTTCTTGTTATCGATGCGACGTGAATTGATAGAATTGAAAATCTGAGCAAAGACAAAGGCGTTGAAGACAAGAGTACCAAGCTTCAGCTCATTGTTGATCTGCACAGACTCATCGTTCGGGTCGGGAACATAGTTGAAGATACTGTTCCCAGCGAAATGGAAAATGAGAATCACGATCGTCTGGTAGAGCGACTGGCCGATGATCTGCTTGTACATGTCGACATTGAACAGCGGTGCGGTGCTCCTAATCGGCTTGCGGTCAAGCAAAGCCGGCGACGCTGGGTCTGTCGCAAGCGCGAGCGCAGCAAAAGTGTCCATGATAATATTGATCCATAGCAATTGTACGGCCGTGAGTGCGCTTGTCTCGCTCGAGCTCGCAACTGCAGTGACAAACGTGATAATGACCGCAGTCACGTTCGTGCTCACCTGGAACTGCAAGAACTTGCGCACTGCGTCGTTCACGCAGCGGCCCCACATGATCGCCTTGACGATCGACGCGAAGTTGTCATCCATTAGGATGATATCTGAAGCCTCTTTCGCAACCTCGGTACCGGCGATGCCCATGCTGAAACCAACATGTGCGGTCTTAAGTGCCGGACCGTCGTTAGTGCCGTCTCCAGTAACGCCGACAATCTCCCCGAGTTCCTTCAAACGCTCAACCAGGATTTTCTTATCTTCAGGTGACGAGCGAGCAAGAACTTGCAGTCGGGGCACGACCTCAAGCATCTCGCGTTTATCGAGCTCACGGAAAGCCGGCCCCTCCATAATAATCCCACCGGGAGTAAAAATTCCACACTGAATCGCAATAGAGCGAGCAGTGAGCACGTTGTCGCCCGTGCACATCTTGACAGTGACGCCAGCCTTGAGACAACTAGCCACGGCTTCCTTAACTCCCTCGCGGAGCGGATCCTCAATCCCAGTAATACCAATGAGCGTGAGATCAGTGGCAAGTTCATTGTAAGGCACCTAAAAATAGATCACGCGTTAATAATAGTGCTCACACGCAGCACGTGGTTTTAACGCACCTCGTCTGCAAGATCAGCACTCGATCCGGCAGGCGGCCACTGGTCGAGATCACGGTAGCAAACTGCAATCGTGCGCAGCGTCTGGTTAGCATAAAAGATGATCGTGCGCGAGATGTTGTCCCGCCCCTGGTCGTCCAGCTCCTCCGTCTCCACTTTATCCTTACTATCCTCCGCAACCTCGCCCTGGCGTGCAACGACATGTCGCGTGCATTTCTTCGTCAAAATCTCACTTGCACCCTTCAAGTAAAGTCTCCAGTGATTCTCGCCAAGTCGTACTACGACACCCATAGCCTTACGGTCCGAGCTAAAGGGAATCATCTGTACCACATCCGCCGCAGCGCGCGTCGCATGGTAATCCGCCCATCCAAGCTCCTTAGCAAACCGCAGCAGCGCCGTCTCCGTCTTGCTCCCCACAAATCTGCGTTCACCCGTCTCCGGATCCTCATCTTCAAAAGCCGTCGAGTTGACTGCGATAGCCTCATTGAAAAGTTTTCGCAGCGCAGGGCTCAGCACGTCGTTCAGAGCGCCTTGATCAATCGAAAAATCATTTGGGTGCTTCCTCCGGTCCTCCCGCTCCGCTGAGGTCTCCTTGGATCCATTCGATTCAGCGTCACCCGCGTTCGTTCGCGCCCGGTTTTCAGCTAGGCGTTGCACAAACTTGGCGTGGATGCCAACCGAGCCCGCGACGACGGTCATCGAGTTCTGCGTAAGTGTACCTGTCTTGTCTGTACACACAACACTCGCATTCGCCATCGTTTCACAGCTCCCAAGGACGCGAACGAGTAAATTCTCCGCCGTCATCCGTTTCGTCGCAAACGCAAGCGCAAGAGTCACCGCCAGTGGCAAGCCCTCCGGGACAGCCACAACGATGAGCGTCACGGAAATAATCAAAATCTGCACAAACGCAAGTCCCTTCTCATTAGCAGTCCGCACAGGGTTATTCGTCCCGAGTTGCACAAAGAACCGAATAAGCAAGGCGATAAAGAGCAAAAGACCTGCGGCGCTTCCCAGCTTCGCAATTAATTCAGCCAGATAGTTTAGTTTCGTCTGCAGAGGAGTATTGTCATTATCTGTACGAAGCGCTGTTTGGTGTTTCGTCAGCTCCATCCGCACTATCGCCGAGAAACAAGGGCAAAGTGAAAATGCCCACCCATCATAATCCTCCCATTGAAACTCTTCACGCCGACGGCGATGACAACGTAACTGCCGACGCCCTCGAGGACCTTGCTGCCACTGACAACAAAACAATCTGTGTGCCCGGCACCCTGTTCTAACTTCGCGCATTCCGCATACGGCATCTTCTTAATCGCGTCGCTCTCGCCCGTGATCCCCGACTCGTCGCATTTGACATTGTGTCCCGTCAGAAACACACCATCGCATGGTACGATTTCACCCGGTTCAAGCAGAGCAATGTCGCCTACAACTACTTCCTAATGTATATGCCCCCTTTTCAGAGGAGAAAAGAAGGGGATCAGAAAGGAAAACGGACCTTGACATTGATGACTTTCTCGGCACCGTCGCGGATAACCTTGACTGTACGATCCTCTTTCTTCTCGTTCAACTTCTTGAACTGCTGTTCCTTCTGCCAGTCATTTATCGAGCCGACTACGACAACAATGACAATCGCAATCATGATTGCCACGCCTGCGAAGGAAGAGGAAAGGAATCACACCGGCGCTTAGCGATTTCAAATCAATTCGAAATTTAAGTAATAATAAAAACCTTCAACCCAGTCCACTGGCGGCTCCGTACAAGTCTGTCCATTTCCGCACGAGAACGTCTGTCTCGGAGTGCCAAAATCCTGGAAAAGACCGAGCGCAAGAGAAACAACGGCCGCAATCGAAAGCAGCACCAGCACCTTGTCCTTCAGCGCAAGCCACATTAGTAGCAATAGGCTCTTACTTTGCCGGGCGGGAAGTACGTTATGTCCGTACACACGCTGGCGGTCTCCAAGCGTCGCAGCGGTCCCGCCCGACTCCGGGTTATTCGGACTTCCCCCCTCTTTGGACAGGCCGCATAGTCCGCGCCGCGCGTCCGTACCAAGACCGCTCAATACCCCATCAACACCGCCAAGTTCTTCGAGTGTATGCATGCTTTTCGGGTCGACCAGACGGGCAAGTGCCAGAGCGCTGAGCTGCTGCGGAAACGGCCCTGTGTCCCCGTCTGCATCGCCCTCCTCTAGTGCAACCTGGCGCGAGCCTTTATCTCCCTCGCCCTCTTCCGTTGACGTACGAGGACCTTTATCCCTACTGCCTTCCGGACTTCCAAATTTACGTTCTTGACCATCGCTCCCGCCATTTTCGGGTCCAGGGGACGGTGGCGCTGCAATGGTTATGCTCGTACGGCGTGAATGCGACGGGTGTAGTGGCGTATAGACATCGAGACCGTGGCCGTGACGCGTGGTTTCAGACATTGTCGGACTCACGGGTTCACCCTCGGAGCCCGCGAGCGTCGTGAACGTTGCGGCCGATGTCTTGCGCATATGTCCGTTCCCGTGTCCGGTCTCGTTCGGCGATAGCAGATGGAGACTGGACAGCCCTGTGCTTGCTTCGGGATGGTTGTCACGCAGCGCAAGTGTGGTCGGGTACGCATTGGGGCCGGAATGGCCTGAATAAGACGGTGTGGACATTGCGGAAAGCGTTGGCGAAGGCGGGGACATGAGCGAATTGTCATCCGTACGCGAGGGGGAGGGCGACGGGCTGCGAGACGGAGAGTTGTTGAATGAAAAGGAAACGGAACCCGAGCCAGAACCCGAACGCGCACGATTGCGAGAGGAGGGGACGTCGAGCAAGATACCGGGTGGCTGGCCTGGGGACGACGGGGAGACGCCCGGGCTGGTCGGGCGGGGTGGCACGGGTGCATCGTCGGTGAGAATGCGGGGCACAGAGAACATATGACTTTCCCCTCTAGAGTCCTCCCGTCCGCGCGCTTGCGCGTCTTCCGAAAGGACATGCGGCTGGTGGGAGGCTGCACGCACGGGTGTATTAACTGTTGTGTCGAAAGCGCCGTTATCCGGGACATCCTCGTCGTCCGCGCAGAGCACGTCAATTGTCGGTATTGCGCCCAGGTCCGATCTCCCGCCGTTGTTGCGCGTGCCGTCGCCACTGTTAGCAGACGCGGTCGCAGACATGCCTCTGCTCACCGCGTATCAAAGCGAAGAAGAAAAGTGGATGAGGGGGAAGGTTGGAAAGAGGAGAAAGCCAGCGGGAGGTGAGATTATATCGTCGGTGTCTCACGACGAAAAATACGAATACGGTAGGGAAACAGCGGGGCGAAAAGGCAACGACTACGGCGACGAATGGACAGCGCGGCGGCGGCTGGACGACGAAGGGAAAGACGAGGTGTTTTAATATAAGAAGTGCTTCCTTGTATACTTTGCATCGCCTCAACCGAATTTGGCGAGGCGATGCGGAATCACGTGACGCCTGCCGGCAGGCTTGGCGCGAGCGTCTCTCCTCTGCACCGTGCACAGCGCTCAGAGACTGGGGCCTCAGCAGCAGACGCGAAATTCAAACAGCCCCCTCTCTGCCTCACCGTCGGCATTCTCGTCATCTATCGCGCACTCAGCACGCACCGACGCCGACCGCCCGCCGCGCACATCGCGCATCTCATCCCCCGTCACGCCGTCCCTGGACGGCATCAGCACATATGAATAACCCCCGTTCACGCGGCCGCTCCCCACGCACCACACACTCCGAATTCCGCTCAGAATACCATCGCTGGGAGTTCTCCCCCCTAAAACTGACCCCTCGCCACAAATTTAGTACAGCTCGCCGGCGCAGTTCCCTTCTCGATCATAGGCTGTCCACATCTCAGACCTTTTGAGTTCCCAATAGACCGGCGTGGAGCGCAGTGCGGGCCCCCGATGTCGTTCGACCTGGGCGACTTTGCCCCCAAATTGTGTATGTCTCGGCTCCTTCGGAGTCCCTATCAGTCTTTCCCGCCGGGGATCTATTCCTTATCAGGGTCAGGCCCCTCAACACACTCTATCTTCGTTTTCTCTTGCGCTGCACCATGCGGAGTAAATAGTGTGCACAGATCGATGCACAGCCTCGGCAGAATACGTACCTGCTTGGATCCCATGCAAGTACGTATTCTTCCTGTGAGCGCCGACCCCCACTTCGCCAAGTACCCAAGCACGCCGTGCATCAGTGGCGGATCACCTTGCGAGCCATGCGTCCTCGGGTCTTGTGTTATTGTCGCCATCAAAAAAAAGCCAGGGCACAAATCGGCAACGGACACAAATAAAAATAAAAATAAAACAAAAGAAAGAAAAGAAGGAAGGGAAAGAAAGAAAGAAATCCGGCACGACTCTGACCCTTGCTCTCGCATGAACCTCGGACAGAAACCCATATGTTTGAACTTCGGCCGTATACACAGCGAATTTCTCTCGTCCATAAAGCACGACAAACCTAAGTTATCAATTGCCTCTGCGAAGACACGGACACGACTATCTTGAGTATCGGTCTGTGCAGCATGGATACTTTTAAGGCATAAGTATTATCAGTATCACTTCTGGTGGCATACACTGGCAACGGATAACATTTATGGCATAAGCATCTGCGCACTGCGTCCCCATACTAGCTGCCTATCCTTCCGCCTATATCCTTGAGTCAAGATCCCCTCTGCCTCCCTTCCTTCTACTCCGAATCTCGCGGTATCTGGCTCAGCACAGCGCCCGGCGTCTTTGCGCCCTAGTTAAAACTTAAGCTAGAACACGATCAATCCACGCAGGCGAACCTTGTAAAGGTGGGCTGGAGAACCTAGCTGGAATTCTCCTGGAACGTGCCCGAACCCAAATACGCTGGGATCAAATGTACGAGAATAACTAACTCGACGTGCTACTCACTTCTCTATGCTCAGCAAAAGTTTGTACGGCGGGATACGGTGTGTTTATCGTTTACCCGGATGTGTATCGATCCGCACACGTTAGTTGTATGTATGTATTTGCCTTGAGCACCACTAACGCTCCCGTGTATCTACGTAGTCAACGCCTTCTCAAATACCGACCGGGGCAACTTCGCCCGAGGCGCGTGTAGACCCAGTATACAATTTGATATTGAACAACGACGTACTGTACAGTATACCATTCCAAAAGTCCCATGACGAATTAATCTTACTGTCCTAATCACCTTCGGAATCTACTAACGACGTAACCACTCGTCATCCGAAGTCAAGTCGCAGCTTTCAATTTCTCCGGTCGACTATATATCGGCCAACTGTCAAGGAGGTGATGAACTTTAACAGATCAAACCAACGCGGCTCAGAGGACGGAACGAACCGCTTGTGCGCGGAGGGCCCAGGACGAAGGGACTCGGATGATGCACCCGAGTCGTACCTTGGAGTCCACACTGTCGCCCCCACCCCTCGCAACGGTAGCGGCCCAACGTCCTGCATTGTCCCCTTCCGGTGCGCGACACACATCCGGCCTCCTCCGTGAGTGAGCTATTGTATGGTTGGAGTCGAACAGCCGGGAACGAACGAACGTGCGCGAGGTGTTTGTATAGTATGTACGGTTTGAAATACAGTATGTATGTGCATACTCTCACACCAGAAAATGATATTCAACAATCATAATTCGCATCATCGTGCCGAATCACCGCCCTTTCTCCCCGGCCCGGGCCATAACTTGAAGTACTACTGAACACGTCGACATGCCGTAATAGGCGTGTGGCCCATATTGACACGAGGGATCGAGACCTTGAGCCTCGAAATGCAAAAAACACGCAGCATACACGCCGATTCAACCTTCTGAGACTCGGATCGGCAGGCTGCCACGTGTGCGTGAGCGCGTCCGACATGGAACCACTCCAGGGCGCTGCAACTTGAATGCCAGGCTGTTCGCGCTTGTTTCGGAAACAGAAACAAGAATGGGATACGTCCCCGGTTTGTGTCAGCGTCAGTAGGCATGCACATTGTAGTACATACTGTACTTACATACTACATACAAGTAATTTAATGATGATCTAGCTCGTGCAAGTGACCCCCACGCGCATCATGATTAGATCAGATTCCCCGCACTATGGGCGCCTATCACGGGCGTCTATCAACCCGGAATGATGGCGTCTATTATTTGGACCTGAGACTCGGCTCTGACTCCAACTTCTGGTTCTAAGACTTGAGGTACTACATACTGTAGCGACGCCAGGAACTCATACATGCTTGAAGCGCCTTCCCCCCTGATGTGGGAATTACTCAAGTCGGAACTCGGGCAGCGCCCTTCACTGGACAGGCGCTCGTACTTTACCTGGTACAGTAACATCTGATTCTGCGTACCCACGCCCGGTGATTTCGTCGGAAAAAGGGGAAGAAAGATTTTCTGGGTATGCACGCCTCGGACCGCCCATTCGGTGAACGCGATGCAAGATTTGGTGTTCTAGGAGCGTGCTTGATTGGATCGGGATTAATATGCACTGCCTGCTTCTCTAGGACCATTGTCTCGACTACGGCCGTCTCGTCCTCCGATCGTTCACTGGCGGTAGTCGCCTTTAACTACCCGCTCTTGTCCTCTATCCACGAATGGGGCGGCGACTTACTTGGCACTCGCCTTGTCGCGGACATGAGATCGTCTGTGCCCCTTGAAGTAATAAGAAAAAGGTACAGCGGCTGCAACTATATTAAATTGAATCGTTAGCGCGCAAGAGGATGCGGGTAATCACCGTGCATGGTACTCGGAATGCTAGAATCGAATGAATTGCATCAGTTGTCACCCGGTGATTACCTCACGCAAGGAGCGAACATCCGAGTGCTCATAGGAATCATCTTCCTTCACGGCCCGGGTTCAACTGATCACAGCACTGGCAGGGTTTGGCGCCTCGCCCAAAAGCGCGCCCGATGTCTGACTCCGAGTTTCCGCCCCCCTCCTTCCACTAATGTGTTTCCTTAACTTCGGCTCTCACGGCGAAAAAAAAAAGGAGCTTGGATCAAACGGCACGCTCCCCGACTCCCCGGCGTACTGCTGCGAACCCGAAGATCGACGATATAAAATGTGGCGGTACGCAAAGCTTCATTAAGCCAGTCGGTGTTTCTTAATCTTCAACGTCCTTGTCCCCCCTGCGTCCACCGCTTTTCTGCTTCTGCCTCTCCCTGTTTGTAACTGCACCAAGTCGGGGTTGTCGATGTGTCTGGCGGCTGACCGCCTTGAGCATTGACGAGAACGTAGTAACAGCCTGAGCTGGGTCACTACGCTCAGGATCCTAGGAGCCTGCTAATAGGATACGTAAATCTCCTTCCGCAGCGGACAACTACACCGCTTGGGCGTTTTTTCCTTTACGCATTCGACTTGATCGAACCCACGAAAGCTCATACAATATTTCTCCTCTGAGTCCCTTCGCGATCCGACCGTGACAGCGCGCTGTATTGTACACTGCAACCAAATAGCGTATTAGCTAACGCACAGCGGACGGAAATAGGTTGAGGGGGGCGGGCGCCTCCGTCCCTCCGGTTCCTTCCCGCGCTTTTCTAATCTTCAGCAATCTCGGCGAAGAAAAAAGAGACGTTAAGAGTACCCGCTCCCCGCTCAGACTCAGAGAGTCTAACTACGTAATCTCGGGGGATCGTCCCGTGTGGCGGTGCGCGGCCACGTCAGTCAAAGCATTTGCACTTTATCGTCCGGCACACATATTTGTCCTGGTCAACTAATTTCTACTATGCAGTCCCACGAAAATGGGGCTGGTTATCCGTCTAGCGCTTGACCTGACCGACGAGTGCCTTTTTGAGCATAGAAACGCCCAGCATAGGGAGAACCTGGCGTCTCACTCGTGAGCCAGGGTCCTGCGGTGCGTTATAGCCATGGAAGTTGCTCGGGGGTTTCCTTTTGCAATAGGCAACTGCAGGGGCGGTAATCTTTGAAGAAAAGAGCGCCAGAAGATTAGACGGTCGTCGTCCGATATTGAGTCAGTACTCAGTTGCGGTACCTCAATGGCTCGCACCGGATTTTCGGGCAACAGTTCAACTATTTTGTACTAGCTTCGTCGACGCTGGAAGGTACACTATGGTTCGTCATCCCCCACCCCCATATCCTCCAGCCTAGAGTGCAGGCTTGAATTGTAAGCGCACGAATTTGCCCTTCCGTCATTCCCAGTATGTATTCCCCTACCACGGGTACTCGCAGGCGTCCGGTCGAGCCACAACCAAGCCACGCGTCTCACACACCGCACATCCAACTATAGGTACATTTCATCCTGCCGAGCGCTCAGGGCGTCAAAAAGTGTCAAGCGTCAGTAGTAAACGAAATTACCGCAGAGCGGCGCATTTTTTCCGAAATTAACACGCGCACCAAGCAGCGCTGGTGCACGGCGTACCGCCGCAGATGCACTACAACGCTAATCCAGACGGAGCCAAGGACGCCCAGACGTCTGCAGTGCACTACTTCACCCGTGGCCCGTCCAATTGGAGTTGCGTTTGCGCAGTCCCCCTCTCGGCCCCCGTGTTTCTTATTTCGGCGAGCAGACACCAACAGCGTATCGCCGGTTCTTAAAGGCGGCGCAATATTAATCAGCCGGCTGCGCCTCCGCTCCGGCCTCCGAGTCTGGGTCTCCGGAAGTTTTGCGACTACATCCTTGCAAGACGACTACTCCCGTCTGCCCAGCCTTATTGAACCCGAAGGAAGGCGCGGCGCTCAACGCGGCGCAAGGGTACTGTTGTTTCCCGAGTTATGCGGAACGCAGTCGTCTAGACTGCCGCTTTACGCTGTTCTGCTGTACTGTGCTGAACTTATTGCCATGAAGCATGAAGCGCAGCAATCCCTGATAAGGCCCCCTGATTCAGCCACTGTACTGCTTGCTGCCAACCCTGCCAAGTGTACTCGGCAAAAAAAACTGCAAGAATGGGCAAACTATGAATAATTTTGCACTACCTACTGGTCTCGTGGTGAGACATCACAGGGGCATGACATTCGCTCAGACACAGCATGTCATTGTTCGCTTTACTCGGGCCCTAACCTCATTTCTAGACAGTACACACAGGCATTCGATATGGACAACAATAACTTGCGTATCAGACCATCGGATGGCGGGAAGCCTCGACTCCCAGGCGCACACCGCCAAAGCATGTATGCGACACGACTTAAATGGTATACTCCGTGCTCGCGGACCTCTTTGTCACATCACCTTCCCTTGTGATCACCGCAGTTAAACAGCGGGCCTACAACCTGGGATTGTTTCGGCGTGAGGGCGTGCCCTGCACCCTCGTCCTATAATAATATGAACGGATGTGTATACGTGTATGCCACGAGGGAGGCGGTGCACGCCACTACGCGAGGATCTTGATTCCAGGAAGTATCAAAGCCCAGCACAAATGCCCTGCGGAACGGGTGTTTTCCTTTTTCCCCCGACTCGGAGTCCCGCATACTGTCAGCCAAAGACGCCCAGTGTGACAAACAGAACAGTAACCAGACACCCCGACTCGGG
The DNA here is from genome assembly GCA_002794785.1 of Coniferiporia sulphurascens. NCBI lineage: Eukaryota > Fungi > Basidiomycota > Agaricomycetes > Hymenochaetales > Hymenochaetaceae > Coniferiporia > Coniferiporia sulphurascens. Next base: position 298,921 of record NBBA01000004.1, read on the forward strand.
GCGTGCGATTTGTTCCACGTCTGTTGTGCTCTGCAGTGGCCTTCGTTTGGCGTCCGCGTGTGATGTGGTCTCTCCATTATCCGAAGGCTGTCCGTTTCGATCCTCGTTCGCTCAATTCTTGCCGATCGCCTGGGTCTCCTTAGGGGGTAATAAACATTCCACGCTGGTGTCTGGGCCACTACAGGTCTCCTTGGCTACTGGATTGGGAGCGAGCCGAGCCTGGGAGGCGCTCGTGCCCTACAGCGTTCGTTTCTACTGGTGGTCTATCTTGTGAATCTAAGGAGGAATTGAGTCATAGTCCTTAGTTGCTGATATTGACTCGAAGGTCTTATATTTGTCTTACACATCATCGTATAACTCATACTACTCGCAACGCTATGGACGATATTGGCTTTCGACTTCGATCAATAGGCATTCAGACATTCCGCCATCCACCTGCCACTGTGGTGCCTCGAGGTCGCACTGCCTCAATAAAGAAGCTAAAAGCGTATTAATATTAATGCCCGCAATTTGGGATGACGTCATCGGCTACTACTATCTCCATGCAGAGTAAGCAATAATATTAATAATCCCGTGAGAGGCATCCTGATAAATTGGCAGCAGGTAATTTTGGTTTGATTAACACCCCCCCCCTCGGTTGATCCTGGTTCATAATACGCAGGGCTTGTGTCCACAAAGCACAACGGGACCAATCTGAAAAAAGGCGCCGCAGCGACCGCAGTGCACATTTACCTAGTTTTGTTAACTTCGGCGCTGCTATCGGTCAGCAGTTGATACGCAATGCATACTCCAGGCAGCATATATATCCGCTCCAGCTCACTTTATACGGACTAGTGTTTCTCCATTGTTAATGGAAGAACGAGGCGGTGCTTCGGCACGTGCCCCGCGCCGCCTGTCCGCGTCGTATAGTAGACCTGAACATATGCCCTCCGTACCATCACGCACCGACAGAGAATGCTCGATACTTCCCGGCTGCGCCTTCATGATCGGTGAGACGGTGCGAAAGCCTCTCCCGGAGAAACTTTCACCGCGGCACAGGACGATCGAGAAAACCGCGGCCTCTCGACCTCCCCGGGAATAGCAATCGGCGACGCTACTCCGAATCAAGAAGCTCGAAAAGACTTGCCATGACAGTTCCAGGGTCGATGCCGGAAGTCGAGGTACGTGTTCTGAACCTTTTAGCACAGCCAAAGTAGCTCCAGCCGCAGCTCCAGCCTTCAATTTCAACGCGGTAATGCTCCAGATCTCACTTCATGTGTTCATCTTTACATCGTCTTCTCGCTCCGAAGTTGACCCCAACTCGGACCTCACCGCGCCTTTTTGGCCGGGTTCTCAATGGGCTCCGCATAGTGACTCTAGTGAGTAATACTTAGTGCATACATGGTAGTCTTATTACTCTAAAATCACGAAATTACTCACTTGTAATTGATTTCCTACAATGTATGGGCGCCTAGGAGAGGCGCGTGGACATGGACCTACCTAAAAGCGCAGGAAGATTTCTAGTCAAACAAAGTCCTGATATAAATAGCGTATCACTGAAAGCGCCGTCACGTCTGCCGTGTAACTGTTCCGGATTGCTCCGCGTGGAAATCAGAGGTAGTAGGAGCTACTCCCGCGCAAAAAAAGGAACGGAAGGGAAGTCGATCGCAGTCGAAACATTTATTAAAGGTCCAAGCTCCGTCCCGAACCCCGAACTCCCGAACTCCCGATGTCCAAGAAAGTTGGCAGCAAAGAAATAAAGTTCAAAATGTCTTCCGCTTTTATTCATACTAATCAAATTCAAGGCAAGCTGGTATTATTAATGATCGACACGACAAATCAATACATTCTTGCGTACGTAATCGGAGGCTACCAGCAAGTTCCAGTGGAGAGGTGCATCTTCGGCAACTAGTGCTGTATGCCAGGTTTATAAATTTGAAGGGCGACTTTGACTTTTGACCAGTCATGTCATGAAGAAAAACGGGGCGATTGGAGAGAGTTTGTCGACTAATGCCACACCATACAGCGCTATATTTCTGCGGAGCTTCCGAGGCACAGAACCATCCCGTACGAAGTACGAACATGATACTATACACGTACTTTTGAAACGTAAATAACACTAGGATCCGGGGCAAGTTAGTGATGTGTTCCGGAAGTAAAAGATGTGAAAGGGCGAAGCGTCGAGAAACTTACATCGCCATCGTCTAAACAAAAGCGGTTACGTTTAGCTTCTCTTCATCACGCACATCGGTACTAGGCTCTCCGGGGCCAGCCAAAATCTCCGGATCCTTCCCGTCTGCGCCGGCAGAGGGGCCCTCGGGCGCTGCATCCGCTGTCGCAGCCGTGGAGGAAGTACTAGGGGGTGGAGAGGGCAAGGCCGTTGCCTGCCATCCGCTCCTGAAGGATGCAAGGCCGGCGACAAGGCCAAAGATGCCAACCCAGATCTGTTGGGGGACATTAAAGTTAGGTTAGCGCATTGACAAGGCGGTGCAGGAGCACGAGCTGCGAATCGAAAGAGTAAGGCGTGGAACTCGAAAACAGGGGGCAAACGGTAAAAAAAAAAAGCGGATGGAAGGATAGAGTGGCAGGTGGCAGAGAGGGGGTAAGTGGATCGGAACCGCAGGAACGTGCCACATGAGGTATTGAGAGTCATGAAAGAAAGGAAGTCTCCGTAACTGAATGAAGAAGTGCAGACAGTTATAATGAACGGAAACCTGATTAGAACTTTTAGAATACGTGAAGGGGCGATGATAAGTGCTTCAGGACGCAGAAGCGTGCGTTTGCAATACCCCCATACTACTAATGAATGGAGGATGGAACAAGGAAAAACAAATGAATTGAGATGGACGCCCAGTAAAGATGCGCGAAATCCGATGCAGTTTGGGGCAAAATGCGGCTTGGAAATCCTGCATGTATCAGGATATCTATGACCTCCTAGAACGGCATATTCTGCATGCTCCAAAAGGCCGGCGCAAGGGAGTTTGGCCATGCGTGAACTCGAGAATGGTGGAAGTAAAGAACCAAAAGAAGAGAACATTAATGAAGAAGACCGAGTATATTTGACATACGTCGTTTTTGAAAAGACCATTCTCTAATGACCTGTTATATAAAAAGAAGACCGTAAGCATGGTAGTTTCTAGTGCATCAGTTTAACAAGGGAGGCGAAGAACACAGTAACACAAGACCGAGGGCGGATAAATTATTCGTGAATATAGCCAGCCCTGTGGGTATCTTTGCAAACTTGATGCACAGGTTTTAGCAAGCAGAAGCACAAAATCTGCTTCACGGCTTAGAAAGGGCAACATTGAGCGCTAATGGCCGAGCAATCAGATGCGCGTATAGAAAACACGAGAACACACAGCCTCGCCAACCGAAGCTGATCTTTCCACCACGATGCAAAAAAAAGATATGCGGACAATCGGATTATTCTGCAATATGGGAAATGCGAAGTCGCATCAGGAGATACTGCGCAGGATTTAGATTGGATAGTGGTCTGCCCATGCCAGGAACCGCTAAACTGTCTGCTATCCGCAGTAGTAGGGTTCCGAAGTCCACTGCGGCTGGAAACTGCCGCCATGGCCAGGTTCTTTACAGAGCGGTAATTGAAAAAATCGGCATTGTAATGAAGTCCGCTGTTGCGCCAGAAATTCGGACAGACGAAGTGATGTGTAATTCGAAGAGAAATGGTAAAAACATAAACAATGAACACGTACCAGTGTATTGTAAGCGGCAGGTTCCCCAAATTTGCCACGAGCTCGTTCCCCAGTGCGTCCCACCTCCGTCCCACCTCCACTTTTTCCGCGTCGATCTCGTCGTTACTTCTGCCTCTTACCCTCGAAAGCGCACGCTGGCGGAGCTTCAGCAGCCGTGCGTCCTCACGCAAGTGCGCAAATTGCAGAAGCACGTACAGCGCCCAAGCGCGTGTCGACCATACGGCCAGCTTGGTTGCATTAAGTTTGACAGAGAACGACTTGAGGAACGGGATGGAAAGGGAAATGGTGGCAGGGAGTAGCCCGTTTGCACGCAAGTAATAAAGGTGTTCCAGGGGATAATACAAAAGCATCGACAAGCCTTGAACCCGTTCAATCGTAAGGAGCTCGCGCGTAGGAGGTGAAACGCGTTCAAGCGAGGTAAGCCATTGGTAAATTGGGAGGAGACCTAGCCATTGACATTGTAAGAAAAAGTCAACCGTGGATATTGCGCAACATACCCCAGAATCTCCAAAGCATCCTCGAGTTGCTGATCATATCATACAACGTCGACAGAGCAGGAGATGCGGAGCTCAGAGCTTCCTTTCTCATTCCCGCACGATGCTGCAGTCTTGCACGCAGATCCAGGAATGGGATAATTATCTTCAACGCGTACTGGACGATCTACATCGACATGCTCGTTCAGCATTTTTCTTCCTTAATTTAGATAAATAACGGCAACTTGCCATGAAGAGCTTGCTACCGGTGTCCCTGATAAGTACGTGTTTTCAGCACAAAGAAGAGACCAACATACTCGCTTCCGCTCCAAGTGCTAAGGTACCTGACAGCATGGTCAAGTCCCTCGGACATCGGTGCCTTTGAGAACACGCCCAGCACTAGATCATTGGCACGGGCAAGTGAACGTTGTTTTGGCGAAGACATGGTGGGGGTCTTAGATGAGGTTTTGTCGAAAGCGATTTCCGTCGCCGTCGCGTCGAGTAGCTAGACCATGGTGGTGCGGCGCACGTGAAAGTCAGTGTTACTGTTTCCGAGTCCGAAAGCCGAAGTCGTGTTAATCACGATCAATAAACGGTATCGAGTGCGCACAGCTGCCGCACTCTTCTGTATCCACAGATATTTTACAAAAACCATTGCAATTACAATCTCTCGAGTCCCAGGACACAGTTTAATGATTAAACTCTCACTGCTGCCTGCACTTCAAAGCGCTTACGCGGTAAGTATTCGGAGTTCGAACAAGCTCGGCTTATTCCGACGGATTTGGAACCTCAGAACCTCCTTCGAATTTGCGACTTCTCTCATTTTTCGCAAAATCTTGCAAACTGTATTTCCACCTGCTATGATTTACTTCAAATCGTCGAAAAAGGAGAACAGGAGCTTTCGGAATGGACCCTACCAGACCTTGCTCGCAAGAAAATGGGTTCGACTGGCAGGCATTGCCGCGCCGCCGTCTCGCGCCCGCAGATTTGGAGTGATTGCGTCAACTGCCAAAAAAAACCCTCGCCAAGGGGTTATAAAGTAACAGTGCCAACATGAATGTATACTACATCTTTCGATGCTCGGCTTATGGGGACCTGACTAGAATCTTCACCTGGTTGACTCGGAGCCTCGCCAGATATCATGACGCTGTCGGTACCGGATAAAGCGAATACTGTCTTATACTAATACCCGGGATGTGGCCCTAAGGTTTGAGAAGATTGCATCATGACATTGGTAGGTTGGCGAGTCAGACCGCAGGACTCAGAAGGCTTGATTATCAAGTAGGAATTATCATCCTATGAGTGCTAGTGATTTTTATTTATCCTATAACGCCTTTACAGGCCCATCGGAGGGTATGAATTATTAATACCCGTGGGCATTGAAATCCATAAAGTTGTTGGAGACGCACACTTTAACGCACCTTCTTTTTCAATCCAGGCTGAACTATTATCCCTCTGTCACAGGACGGCCGTCACCCCTAGTCGGTGTTGTTTTGTCGCCCAGCCTTTTGCCAGCTGCGCGCTTACTATTGTGTCCAGACAGATCCGTACCGACTATCCGCCGTATGCTTGACTCGGCCTAGTCCGACGGTATGAAATGAAGCGTCTCGGAGTGAGCGTAGACGGCACAGACCGAACTTTTCATTGACCGAACGTTTCCGGGTCCGCCTTCGGGGGTATACCGTCGTCTTAGCACCATGTGAAAGTAAAACGCAAGCCCACTTCTTGATTTTAACGCGTTCAAAGTCGTTCTGACCGACAAATAATTTGCAGTTTTGTCAATCAATCGTCTTGGTGACAGAAGCTCGACTACAGGGAGTGGGGTTAACGCAGACCCAATAAACTTCGTGCTGAAGAGTTAATTAAAGCATGCGCTACTGACGCCTAAAGGTTGTTGCGAAGCTCCTCTGCAGTATGTAGTCCACGCGGTAAATATCCACCCCAGTCCCCAATACCTCCCATAGGTTGTACGGCATCTGGCCACATGGCATCTGCTCGCGAGCTATTATAGTTGGTGACACCAACTCCGGTGTAAGGATGGATCTCTGCTATTGAGCTGGTTTTCTTCTCGGAAAATACGTTGCATGACTAGGGTACAGGTGACTACATGCCGCTCATAGTTTTCTCGATGATGTTCCGGGAGGCCGTTTAAAAAGCGGGCTAGCTCGAGCTAGAAGAGCAATAACAGCGACTTTTGAAGCATCATTCGAGCTCTCAAAATGAAATTATCAGCCACATTTACTGCTCTTCTCTCACTGGTACCGTTTGCCGTTGCACAGCAGGCCGCCTGGGGACAATGTACGGACACTTTCCCACTCCGACTACCTTTTATTGATTCTTATTTCACCACGACAAATAGGCGGTGGAATTGGCTGGACCGGCGCAACTACTTGCGTTTCCGGATATGCATGTGTCGAGACAAATGAATATTACTCGCAATGTATACCGTCCACGAGTGCGCCAAGCACCAGCTCCAGCCACAGCTCCACCCAGGGAGGCGGGACACCCACTACCACCTCTTCCAATGGTGGGGCAACGTCCACAACTGGCCTTAACAGCGCCGCGAAGGCCGCGGGCAAGATGTACTTCGGCACTGCTACCGATGAGAGCGAGTTTGGGAGCGATGCGGCCTACGCGGCGATCCTGAAGGAGACGACCGAGTTCGGCCAGTTGACGCCGTTGAACAGCATGAAATGGGCATGTATTATTATCCTTCTCCAAAATTTATTTTACTAAGTGCTTTCTAATCAGGACTCTACCGAGCCTGAGCGTGGTACTTTCACTTTCACGGCTGGTGACCAACTCGTCGCAGAAGCGAAGGCGAACGGGCAGATTGTGCGCGGTAAGTGAAAGTTTCGTCAGTCGCGGATGCTGCCTAATACATCTATATTTAGGACACAACTGTGTCTGGTACAACCAGCTTCCGAGCTGGGTCACCTCAGGAAACTTTAACTCTACAGCGTTGACCTCGATCATCCAGACTCACTGCTCGACTCTCGTTTCGCATTTTAAGGGCGAAATGTAAGCTCACCATTAATTGATATGGCTAACCCTAGTTACTAAACTTGTTTCCCTCAGTTGTCAGTCGATGTCCCCGCGCGAGTAGAGTAATGCGCTAATTTAACATTTCTTCCACACAACAGACGCATGGGATGTCATTAACGAACCTTTGTGAGCTGTTTTGTTACCTCTGGGGATATCGAAACTGAAATCTGTACAGCAACGATGACGGTACATGGCGCTCGGATGTGTTCTACAACACACTAGGCACGAGCTACGTCTCTATCGGCCTCAACGCTGCGCGCCCCGCAGACCCTAGTGCTAAACTCTACATCAATGATTATAATATCGAGAACACCGGTATGCTTATTATTATAGCAAGTATATGTCTCTTATTAATCCACTATATTTCAGGCGCAAAAGCGACAGCAATGGTCAACCTCGTTCAGTCCCTAAAAGCCGCAGGCGTGCCGATCGACGGAGTCGGATTCCAGTGCCATTTCATCGTCGGAGAGGTCTCTACCAGCATGCAAACCGTTATGGAGCAGATGACTGCCCTTGGAGTCGAGGTACCGCCATGATGAATAATCCTTGAATACTCGAAATTTAACGAGTTTATGGATAGGTTGCGATCACAGAACTCGATATCCGCATGACCCTCCCGTCTACGACTGCTCTCCTCGCCCAGCAGCAGAAGGACTATGAGACAGTCATCTCCCAGTGCAAGGCGGTGTCTGGATGCATCGGAGCGACCGTGTGGGACTACACTGACAAGGCACGTGGTTGTTACTTCTCCTTCGCAAAATCTTCGCTGACTATAATTGGACGGCTTTGTTCTCCAGTACTCTTGGGTTCCGAGCACATTCAGTGGTCAGGGCGATGCCTGCCCATGGGACTCGGTGAGCGACGCACCCTCCATATATGTTGAAGATCTTCTAATACGTTTTAAACCGCATCAGAACCTCCAAAAGAAGCCAGCACACGATGGTATCGTTGCAGGGTTCTAAGTGTGACGAGCTCTTTGACCCACGACGCGCATATACTTCCTGCCTTATTTTGGGTAGTCAATTTCGGGTTGATGAACGAAATGAGAATGATTCCTATGAAACTGAAATAAGCAGCACGCGTCTCTCTCTCGAGCTGGCGACTTTAGGCTTCCGAGTCCTGGAATTGTCGGAGGTCTGGTCTGTTCTGCTATTGCCCAGCTGGCAAAATTGTCCCCGGACTGTTACACCGGTTTTATCCCGGTTCACGTGATACATAAGAGGCTATAATTCGGATATCTGACGCGTGGCTCGCGGGGGCTTTTAAGTTGTCTATTTACTGGACCACGAACTTTGCTACTGGATGGCTCCGACCGTTTCACCAGCTAAAATCAGTCATAAAGCTATTTAGGTCTAATTCGTGTGTTCTGTGACCAAGGAGTTACTTTTACCTCAGCCTCGCTGGCGCTGGCAAGGACTCGGAATCTGCAAGTAGCTGCCGAACTGAACGGCAAACATGACGAAAAGCGGCCAAAAGTCGGATTATCGTCCTCAGTCCATCGGAGACTGACAGAAGAACGTTCCCCCAGCTGTCGTGGATCATAGTGAATGTCACTGAAGAAGGCCGGTAGGGCCGCTCCTCGCATATTTCGTGACGATGGTCAATGGACGGCGCGGAGATTCCTCCGCACGGACCGTCGAACTGATCCATTGCCTTCCAGAACCTGTTCACGAGCCCCGCAGTCATAAACCGTCTCCATAAATTCTGCGACGTACAACCGGTTCGACGAATGCTTTATAACTAAGACCCGTCTCCCGGAAACGCAAAACAATCTCCATAGGACTCCTGCGGAATCCTGAAGATGAAAACTTCACGCTTTGCCTCTTTACTGGCATTAATACCGTTAGCTGTCGCCCAACAGGCCGGCGTGTGGGGACAATGTGAGGTGTTCATTCCAGGACACGGTGCTTGCATTTTGATGCCTTCCACTTTTAGGCGGCGGAATTGGGTGGTCCGGTGCAACGACCTGCGTTTCTGGTACAGTCTGCACAGTCTTGAACGACTACTTCTCGCAATGTCTTCCGTCCGCGAGCACTGTATCATCTTCCTCTACTGTATCGTCTTCTTCTACGGTATCATCTTCGTCGACATCCTCGGCACCCACCTCTACATCCACCGTTGCCGGCCTCAATGCTGTAGCTCAGGCTGCCGGAAAGCTCTACTTCGGTTCTGCGACCGACAATCCCGAGCTCACAGATACCGCTTATGTTGCCATCCTTAGCGACAATAAGCAGTTCGGGCAGATCACTCCAGGAAACGCAATGAAATGGGTGAGCGCCTCCCTTGGTCCGATTATGCGGGAGACTCGCGCATAGAATCTGAACTCTGTGCGACATTAAGGATGCTACTGAGCCAACTCAAGGCGTGTTTACATTTGCTTCAGCAGACCAAATTGTCGACCTTGCACAAGGAAATGGACAGATCCTCCGCGGTGAGCTGGCCTGCACACTGTTTCCGATGACGTCCGGACTAAGTAATTTTAACGATTTAGGACATAATTGTGTTTGGTATAACCAGCTTCCTAACTGGGTTACCGCAGGCAACTTCAATGCCACAGAGTTAACGTCGATCATCGAGACGCATTGTTCTACTATCGTTGGAAATTATGCCGGAGAAATGTGAGCTAACAAACTTAATATACCGCCATCGTCGCTCACAGTACAATGTTTTGCAGCTGTCAGTGTTCCCTTATTACTTATGCTTGACATTGACCATTCATTCGTCTAATATATGCAGATTCGTGGGACATTATTAACGAGCCATTGTAAGTTCCCCACCAATCGATTGTGCAACATTTTTTGACTTGTACATCCACACGCAGTAACGATGACGGTACATGGCGCTCGGATGTGTTCTACAATACGCTAGGATCGAGCTACGTCTCTATCGGTCTTAACGCTGCGCGTCCCGCGGACCCCAACACTAAACTCTACATCAATGATTATAATATCGAAAACACAGGTATGTTTGTTATTACAGCAGGTATGTGTCTTCGTTAATTTGCTGTATTCCAGGCGCAAAAGCGACTGCAATGCTTGACCTCGTTCAGTCCTTGAAGACTGCAGGCGTGCCGATCGACGGAGTCGGATTCCAATGCCATTTCATCGTCGGAGAGGTCTCTACCAGCATGCAAACCGTTATGGAGCAGATGACCGCTCTCGGAGTCGAGGTACTACTGTGGTGAAATTAGCTCATACATCCTGAGATCTAACAGATTCGCAGGTTGCGATCACGGAGCTTGACATTCGCATGACCCTTCCGTCCACGGATGCCTTACTCGAACAGCAGCAAAAGGACTACGAAACAATTATTTCTCAATGCAATGCGGTGCCGGGATGCATTGGAATGACCGTGTGGGATTACACTGACAAGGTAAATGCTTTCATCACCCCTCCTCCCCGAGGCCTTTGCTGAGCACGGCTGGGTATCTTTGCCTTTTAGTACTCCTGGGTTCCGAGTACATTCAGCGGTCAAGGTGCTGCCTGCCCCTGGGATGAGGTGAGCGATTAGATGCCTGTATAACAAACGGTTCTTCTGATTTCCGTCCAGAACCTTGTAAAGAAGCCAGCATATGATGGTATCGTTGCAGGATTGTGATCCCGTCTGGCACCTAAACTGCGTGTATGCTGTCCGTCTTTCATCTTTCTCTGGGTAGTGTTGGTGAATCAAACGAGATACGTTTCTCAGGGTGAAGTGTGCAAGCGCCTTGCCCTCATGATAAATGCAAAATCCTAAGTTCTATCTCCATTTGGAGTTTACCCGGCAGGGTTTATTTTTGACTTGCCGGTCTTTTCCCGATTCACGTCGTGGCGGTTTTGAATTTGAAAAACAAACGAGCGAGATGCCACAACCTGTGGAACCTTAAGTAATGTCCGATTTGAGTCAACACAACCCTCAGCTCACCGGTTCGTGCCGGAAAGCCTCTTCCGCTCTTCCTGTCAATGTGAGAAATACACTTCTCTATTTGTTATACACTGCCTTATTCCACATTGAAGGGTACATTGCTTTAGGACGGCATTAACGTCGCTGGAAGGGGAACGAATTAAATGTTTCCCGAAAGCCCGAGCAACTAGAACGATCAAACAATTGGAACTCGGAGGCACCACACCTTAATCAGGTTCAGTAGCAGCGCAGAACACCCTCTTCGCTTTCGTAGGCCGTGAAATGCACACTGGCATGTGTAATAAAGCTCGCAAGCTACCCTTCCTACATGCTGCCAAAGGAAGGGACATTTAGTTGCTCGGGATTGTAGTAATATGTCCTGTCTCATTGTTCGCGAGCTAAGCAGCCGTAAATCCGCTCTGGGAACTCTACGTTATATCACGATCGGAAAAGGCTTGTATTGAAACCTGTCTTTCAGGGGTACGGAAACAACTCCCTCCACTCACTTGGTATCATTGAGCTGGGGATTGGGTATCCTACCTTTGTCTTGGCTTCAATTTCAAGCCAATATATTTGATCACAGAAAACACACTCACGGAACAGCGCCCCGCAGTCGTTAGCGTTATCTCTATCTCTGTATTTGATTGATAACGCTCATTTAATGTTTCTGAATTTGTACAGGCTTATGGAGCGTTATCAACAGACCGCTAGATATGTGTTATCCATCATAGATTGTGCAGCCGCGTGTCAACTCATAAAGTCTCGCTTCATGAACGGTACGCCCAACCGTCTTCTATAACACTGACTGTCTACTATGCGTCCAACGTGACGGCGCGTATACCGCGGACCCGAGTACCAAACAATACAAGAACGATTTCTAGTCGTTGGAGGCTCAAGGCAGCGGCTGGCTTCGACCGGCCATTCCTTATCTCGGCAGACTGAGCCGGCTGCATTTACGGATGTAAAAGCTACCGCAAAGATAAACCTCAACCCGTCAGGCCCTCCTAGACGCCGATGTCCCCGTAGACGGGATTGTTTATTGAGGACGCCCTACAGTCGATGCGCTGGAAATATAATCGATGCCGTGTCGTCCACAATTGTAATCCGGGCGTCGAGGTACGCGTAGTTCTCGACTCTTCTGAGTTCACTAACACCATCCTTATTTAGCTAGACACTCCACAAATATATACGCACTTTATGTTCTCTACAGACCGCTATCACTGAACTGGACGCCCCGCGGCATGACACCTTCGGCTACAGACGCTCTGCAAACAGCTGCTCGCGCAGATTATGGCCGCATTATAGTAGTACATGTAATGCCAGGCCGTCAAGCCGTTCCAACTGCATTGGCGCGATTAGGCTACACTGAAAAGAGTCATGAACGGATCACCGCCTTCCTGTGTATATTTGCAACGCTTGTAAGTGCCCTCGACTTTTGCCGCCCAAAGCACCGGACGGCGTTACCTGAGAAGGACTAGCGGTATAATTTATTTACACTTCTACATCTTGCTTATGGTTTAACTCCCTCAGTTCTGCCTGTGAAGGGATAGTCTCCAGATCCGCTCCCTAAAATACTGGTAATTGTTTTTGCCAGTAGCGATGAACTCCTCTTTACGTATTCAAGTTAATACCCAACGCTGTCACGGTATATTGTCTTGACTCCGCCATTTTTATAGTACTCGTTCAGTGCAATTGGGAGAGAACTCAACACTCACCAACGGGTTTTACGAGATCATGAAAATATACCATGGGTTGTGTGTAAACGTCATAGTTTACTGTACATACAGTAAACATCAACTTGAAACTTGAACGACTCGGAAACTTTGAATACAAACAAACACGTCCTCAACAATCCATCACGTGCCACATCGTGTCATTTCCGTGGTTAGCTGCAGTTCCTCCCCACCACGGTATCGATATTGCCTATTCGCTTCGTGCGAGCTTAACGGCCCCTTCATCGCACCGATACCGTTTCGACCCGCAACCGGAACAGTTTGGCATACCTGTAGAGTATGCGTCCACCGAGGCGCATTTCGGCCGTACCAGAACCTCATCTAAACACGTACACGCGGGGATGAAAGCTGGTACGATTCTATTTTTCGTGCATGTCTTCTTTTCTCGGATCTTTTTGCTTCAGGACCGAGTCTTTAAGTTTCTTCGCGTCTGGCAGAGGTCTCGTCGGCAAGGAGAACTGAAAAGTCCGCTGGGCGCTGCACACATCATCAGGTTCCTGCCTTGGCGGAAACGCTTATCTCGTCAAGGTCTTAAATTATAAGCTTACAACAACTGAGGAAAACGGTAGCATTGGTGGAGCTCCTATTGGCCTTTTTTTGCAAATAGTAGGCCTCACGTGCCTTGACAATTTGTCATGCAAAGAGGCGCACACAAGTTGGCCCGAAGAACCAGCCAGGTGTCGGATGAGCGATTTCAGCTGAACGCGCTGCCGAGGACATCCGTCGGCCCTACGGCGTTGACGGTCGAATTGGAGGCCTGAGGATCGAAATCGGGTTGATGCAAGGGGATTTCTGCGACCTCGGGAGGCTGAAATGGGCGGAGGCTTCCCAAATGAATTCCGTCTTACCGACAATCGAGGGGTTCTAGTGATACCATTTAGTACTACTCCTCGCCTATTCTGGCTACCCCGTTGCTTCGAAAGCTGTGTGCACGTGTCGCTATGATGTCTGGAAAACTGACCCGGGGAACATAGGGGATCAAGGAAGGGCCAATCGGGGAGTATGAGATATCGGATTACATGGGAATGCAAGCGCTGGTCCTTGAACAGTATTTAAGGCCGCACCAGCTGCGTTCACCACCACCATCACACCCCGACGAGCTCAACTCCACTATCACCACCACCACCAACTCCGTCCTCACCACCAACTCCTATTGCTATCATCATGTCTCAGATTGCTGTGAGTAGGCCGTCATAGTTGCCGCTGGTCTTGTCTCACACGTTTGCTTGTGCCCGTAGCAAGTTCCCTCTACAGGCAACTCGCCTTTTGCCGAACTTCCTCCCATCTGCGCCCAGCTCGCGGAAGCTAAGGCTCGGAAAGGTACCCGTTCTCTCCTTGAGGCATGTGCATCTTCTGACTCTGTCATAAACAGGTTTGTCTTTCGAGCAGATCGGAAAGTCCCTGGGCAAAGATGAAGTCTGGGTAGCCTCCGCATTTTATGGTCAGGTAAGCATCGCGTCTCATGATTCCCGTGAATACACACTCATTAGTTTTTGCTTCCATGTGTTCTCACGCCTTTGCATTCTCACGTCCGTGTGTACTTTACTGCAATACAACTTGCGCTCAATACACAGGCAAAACTCACAGAAGACCAAATTGAAGCCCTGGCGAGTATTCTCGAAGTCCCAGCAGCGAACCTGCACGCCCAGCTCGGCGCCCACTGGTGGCCAGAGAGAAGCTTGGGCTCGACTACCCCAACTGATCCCGTTGTATACCGTCTATACGAAGTACGTGAATTTTATATGCAGGCACTTCATGAGTGAAGTAAGTCCAGTATTGATTCGCGATGTGCACAGGGTATCAAAGTCTACGGCTACCCCATTAAGGTGAGGACTTCCCGATTTCCGTACCTTAGTTCTTGCTGACTGAGATTTCTTTGACTAAAAGGCGATCATTCATGAGAAGGTATATTGCTCTTAGTTCTTCGATGAGGCGCTCAGACCGTAGAGCTAATCTTGTGCTAAGTTCGGCGATGGTATCATGTCAATGATTAACTGCTCGGTGACCGTGGATAAGAAGCCTGACCCTGCCGGCGACCGCGTCGTCCTGACTTTCGAGTACGTCCATATTCGATTTTCTATAACCCTTCGATTCCTCATGACCCCAAATTCGCGCTTCTTCGGTTCGTCAATACTAATTCGCCTTCCATTTCTGCAGTGGAAAGTTCCTGCCCTACTCAACGTGGTAAAGCACGGCGTAGTATTTTGTAAGCATAGGCCAAAGTCAATGTACATACACAGTGCTCCGTTTGTAAGTTTCTAGTAGTTTAAATGATATCTTCACGTTTCCTGCATGACATAAGTACAGTATGTGTGAATAAAGGTGCCATAGGAGTGCCAGATCGCTTCGTGCTTTCTTCACAGACTCAGCGTTTTCCGGAATGATACAATGTATGAAGTGAATAGCTTTTCCGCTTTGATTGTGTATGAAAGTAGTCGTCTTTCACATGGTCTAATCTAGATCTCAAGCTGATCGTCCACAAAGGACCATTTATGGAATGCAAAATTACGGAATGACTACTTTAAATTATCCCTAAAGTTGCTTTGAATCTCTCAGCCTCTCAATTTTTATTTGTATTTGTTCCAGCTGATCCAATCTACCCTAATATGCAAACGAGGCTTAACAGCGACCACAGGTCCGACCTGGGCTATGTGGCTTGTTGGCTTTTGGATTTTCCTGTGCTGGATCATTCTAAGTCGGTCGACCACTATGCCAATTTGTTACATATCCGTTCATGAGTGTGGCTTTTGCACAAGAGGATTTAGGGCAGTGTCAAAGTCTAAGCCACCTTCATTCTCCACCACTCTTTTTATACTTTTGAACGACACGAATCTCGAGTCAGTATTGCGTTTGCCTTCAGACACCTTATACACCACTTCATCCCAGCATAGACTTTCAACTGCGCTCAACTACTCACTTCATGTACTCCGATTCTCATTCTAGTCCCTCTGCACCACTGGCAGGACAGGACTGGATGTCCGACACAGAGCGGATAGAAGATTACGCGGAGTTGCCGCTCGAGCAGCTTCTCGACGACGATTACACGGGGTACCTCCCGCACGACGGCACCAGGAATGCCTGCATATTCGACCGCTTCCCCGCACTCGCTCCTATACAGAAGCCAGTGCCTGTTGAAGAGACCTCCGGAACGATGTGTATAAATCCGAGATTACTCCTACCACAGCCCACGCCAATCGATCCGGCCAAACAGTCAAAGGTCGTATCTCGAAAAGCCAACCATATCGAAGCTAGTTGCCAAGGATCAGTCTATCGAAGACGTAAAGGCGGACACAGCAGTCGTGATACGAGGACAAATACCACTGGCAAGGCCGGTGATCTACAAAAGCGGATGAAAGCGGTTTCCTCATCCCGGCAGCGGCACAAGGCAGACAAAGCAGCACAGAAAGGCACATATTTCGATCAAGAGGAATTGGTCTTGCGGGAAGGGACGGATGGAACGGGGCCTCATTCTCGGCCAAAGCGGCCAAAGCGATTCGGAAAGCTTGAGCCAATGCCCGAGTTGCCATAGAATTCGTTGTATTCACCCATCACATCGTTCGCATATTCCGAGCAGTACTGTATTCCTTTATTTATCTCTCTGTAATGTTAAAGATATCACCTTTGTATTCTGTAGCAAGGACACTCCAGTATGTTTCTAAAACAATTCTATCGGATATTGTGGCTGCTTAAGGCAGTTCCATAAGGGGACGACACGAGTGTGGCTCGGCCCGATTAGGTCATACTACCATGTGATCGCCTAACTCGAAGTTTTGACCGTGGCTTGTTCTTTGTTCTGTACAACTACTTAGCTCCCCAACCTCACCCCGTTTTCTTGGATCTAGATTTTCGTCATCAAAGCCTCCGTTCCAGCCTCTTACACAGGTATATCTGTGTCAAAGCGTTCACATAGCCCTTTGCCGTCGAGAACACGTGGAGGTGTTTTGTGGCTCTGTGGCTTCGGGTAATCTGTGGCTCCGCGTAAGTCTCCCTCGGGTTTCAATAACTGGCGTCGTCGGCTAAAATGCAATCTGCCTGCGCGGGCGTGTTTGACGCCTTTACAGCATCTGCTGCGAATAATCGAGGAGTCGATCTGCAGCAGTTAACCAGTCTCTCGAACCATCGACACGTGTGCGATTGCCGACTAGGGTCTCAAGCCACAACACGCAATCAGACAATCGTGTCGTCGTTCTGTTCGTGCCTTCCAAAACATTTCGTCACGTCGTGCGGTGTCCTCACATTCTTTGTCCCCTTCTTTCATCCGCTGCGTTGCATCGCCCTTGTACCGTTGGATTTGCGTGTGCGTTCAACTGTTGTGGCTGGGACGCATTTTGGCGTAGTCATCGACCGATCGTCCATCAAACGATCGGCTGCTGCGGCCATTGTTCTGTCATGTTCTCTATGCCTCGCTTGCAGCCTGCCGTATTCGCCGAGAGCGATATTTTTGTGGAAGGGTTGGACAAGGATTACCTCGTGAGTGACACAGCCCGTAGTTACGTGACATATGAACTGATGGCGATGGTCTTTACGCTGTTAAGCGCTTGGAGACTAGACCGGTGTGGACTCGCTCGCTGAATAGAGAACGAGGAGTTAAATCGTTTGAAGCGCTGGATATTCTTGACCTGAGCTTTCGTGCCAAACCCATTATTGAATCGGAATCCCGATGTCCTCTCAGGAAGAACTTGGCTCAGAAAGCTTTCGTTGAAGTCAAGCATGCTGTAGAACCCGTCTCGGAACTAGTAAAAGATATCGTCATGGATGATCCTCCTACAACTACTCCGCGCGCTGCTCTTCCTGGCGGGGATGAAGCGGATGGCGAGCCTGAGGTGGAGAAATCGACTGATGCCGATGGCGACGCGGCATCCGAGGCAGAGCGAAGCCCGTCGGAAGAGCACGCGATGATCGAGGAGTTGAGAGCCGTAGCTTTTACCTTGAAAAACAAGCTTATGGAGCGCTGGGTTCGTCGCAATCATTCGCCATACTTGATTTCTTACTAAATAATATCTCGCAAATAGGCCAGGAAACTGGCTAAAAATGAAAGTGCGGGTATGAGCAGAGATGTGGATTCGGAAGAACGGGCGGAGATTCAGAAAGCAGGGCAAGCGATCAAACCGGACAAGAAGGGTGCGAAGAGGACCACGGACGACCTGCTGCCGAAAAAAGTTAGTCATCATGCACGCTTCGTTAGAACGCAGTATCCCTGACATTTGTCTATTATGTGTTGAAAACAGGGAAGTGCAAAATGCACGTACGGGAACTGTCCATGGTCTTTTTCAACGAGAGCACAGTCATTCAATCGACATGTTCATACTCACTATCCGGAAGCGTACTTTTGCCCCATTTGCAACGAAATCGCATGCCGTGATGACTCTCTTGATCGTCATCTCCTTCACAAGGGCAGAGGGCGGTGTGTCAATTCCGACATGGCGAAACGCTTCCGGATATCGCGCGGTGATGACGGGAAGATCAAGATGGGATTTGACAGAAAGTTCTTCAATTTTTACTTCTTGGGTGTATTAGAGGAGTACGATATGTCTGAGGAGCACTTCGAGATCATCGCCCGACGGCGTCGCGGCGCACCTTTGTACTGAGCATGCATTACTATCCTTACACTGATGATACCCCCAATACTAACGCCCCTACAACGCCTAGTCAGTCTGTTGTCTAAACTATATTTTTGTATGATGCTATGAATACCTTTGTATTTTTTCTATGTGACCTGCTGTACCCGGCTTAAATGGAACTTAAGGCTGCGACATGGTCGGAGGTGTTCGTTGTCATCGACTGCGCTACTTCGGCTATTGGCGTGGAGGCGCGTCGACTTCAGGTTTGTATTTCGGACACCATCATTCACCACTACCAGTAGTGCTGCACCGACACGGTGGCACACACAAGCGTGCTGTTTATATCACCGTCTCACGAATAACGGACGGCAAGGAAGAAACCTTCAGCATATAGACAACAACTTATTCATCAACGACGAAATTTTGTTATTGACGTCCGTTCGCCAACGGGTCGCCGACGCTGGCGACACTCGGACCTAAGCCCGCCCGTCGCGTCTCCAAGCCTCGTCTCCGAAGTCAGCTTCTTTCTCTGGCCAGAAATTCTTGAAATCTTAGGGTTCCTTTGGTACTGTGGTTTGTGACTTGGTGCATCGGCTTGCAGTGGCAGCGTCCTCGTTTCAAAACCCTACGAGCTCTCTCTGTCCTGGGCAATGTCTTCAACTCATCTGTATGCCGACTCAGAAGGCTTCATCACCAGTGATTTCTTAGGCCTCGTGACAGACTTCTTCGTACGTTTTATTCCCCCAAAAAGGTAGATTCCTTTCGAAGCACGATACATGCTTATTCCATTCTTCTAACAGGGAGCTCAACAAAACTCGGCATGTCCAGATACTCCTTCTTCAGCTCTTGTACCGCCCGAATACATCAGCCAAGACAATCCTGAAGATATTTTCTACTTTCCTTCGTTGAATGAGTCTCTTGAAGTCGACGTTGAATCGGGGTCTTGTGCCAGCCATACCGCACTCAACCAGGATGATTCAGACAGCAATGCGTTCAATTGTTATTTATCTGCTACGAACAGAACACTTACACCTGGAAGTGAGCTTGTGACCCTGGTATCTCAGACTGGAATCAGAGGTGACGACACTGGACCCGAAGATTCTGCTGCGGAGTCCCGCTTGCTCCGCTCCAACACCGACGTTCAGGAGGTCCGTTTGTCAGGATCACAAGCTGCAACCTACTCGAAATCTCCGCCAATTGGGGCAATAACGGCGAGATCACCGAGTGTAGAGGAAGTAAAACCTGATATTAACGATAGCGAAGAATTATGCGCGCCGGGATTTCAAGTTAACTCCGACTTCTGCAATGATGGGTCAGAAGACCTCAAAATTGATACTGTCCATGTGGGTGCGCCGACTGAAGAGACTGATGAACTGAAGATAAAGGCTATGAGCCTTAAAGATACTATTCTTGAGAAACTGGTGAAGGTCGTGTCCCTTGATATTTAAATCATTCTCATTGGAATTTTTCTTTAGAAATGGAGAGAAAAGCGGGCGAATGTATCGCAGGTGAGTGCTACCTTTTTGGCGGGCGGAGTACGTTTCCCATTGACACGCTTCACCTGCGCCGTATAGTCATACAAAGCAGGGCGCTTCATGTGCTCGTACGAAGACTGCAAGCATCATTCACCAAACCTCACGATCCTAGGACGCCACATCCACACGCATTACCCAGACGCTTACTTCTGCCCGATCTGCGATACGACGTTCAGTCGCGTTGATGCGTTCGATCGCCACTTTCGGCTGCTGCGGCTCACCGATCTAGACCATGCTGCAGGGTCCCAGAAGTTTGAGGTGGAGCGTAACAAGGAACGCTTTAACTTCTACTTCATTGGTGCCATGGACGATTATTCTATGCCTGGGGAGCACTTTGAGATAATCGCTGGACGATGCCGCGGTGAGGAGGTCTGATGACTGGGTGTCACGTTTCTTCCTTTTCTTCCTTTCTTCCAAAATATAGGGCCCCAAACCAAAAGTCTTTTATGGTGTCCCTCTTTGTACCTGGCGCTGTTGTGTGTTTAAAAGTTGTAAATTCCTGTTCTCAATATAAAAACGGAAGACGCCCTTTCCTGCGAGGTTCCATCAATAATGAAGCATATTAGGGAAGGCTCCCAGGAGAACAGCCCTACCACCCCGCCTATAAATGAGCAACTTGGTGAGGTATTCGGCGAATGCCCATGAAAAGACGCCTTGTTCACTTGCGACTAATGTTAAGAGGTCATTCACGTCGTTCTGATAACTCAGGGATAGTAATCTTCGTCTGCATGTCTGCATTACGTACTTTAATCGAAACTCCGCCTCAGTCGCTTACGTTCAAAGTCGATGAACCATATTTTTCACAGCTTATCGAGAAGACAGAACTAACTTTAGGATCCGTTGCAAGTGGAGAACTCCGAGTCTTTTCTCGTAGGCTATTAACTGATGCATCATGATCGCAGAGAATCTATCTGTTTTTCAATAAACGTTCATCTCTGCATGAGCTTTATGATGTTCACAGAAACGACCATCTGTATGTATATCATGCAGAACTTCTAGCTCCGGATTTCAATTCGCTATCACGCTACTCATAACGCAGGTCTCGTGCCGTTTGTTACGAGAGCCGAACTGGACTCCCATCGTTTAATGGATGCCGGTTTTCCATTGTTGAAGAGCTTATCCGAGTCGTGAGCAATGATGCCCTAGTACACATCAGTCAGCTTTACTCGGACGCAACTGCTTATCTGTCTACCTACTGGCTCTCCAGTAAAGCAGGACTTCTGCTCCTATCCTGACAAGTGCGCGCCGCGCGCCGCAACTTGCACTAGTATGCTACGATTATCGGTCCAAGTCACCTGGGTTGTCCGGATGCATGGCTATTGTATGTATACCACCCTTATCGACCAACTTTATCCATATCCGCGCGCTAGGCTAAAGAACTTTCTGGTGTTTGTCGACGGACTCGGAGAAGTCCGCAGAGTTTGTTTCTCGATAATCGCGTACGCGTGGGATTGGAGAGTCGCAAAAAAAGCCCCTGTCTTTTTTCGGCCGTGGAAAGCACTCACAGCTTTAATTGCGTAAACCTGGTTACCGCTGGTGCCGGTGGGGAGGATTTGCGTCAGCCTCGTGGCCCCCGGGCGTCGCAGCCACGGTTTCGACTACCGGGCGCTTTTATTTCGGTTGTGGCTTGGCTTAGCCACAACCACGAACACAGATTTGTACCGCAGCTTCAGCCATCCAGTTGAAAGCCTCACTGTGGGATGCCTAGAGTCGTCTATGAAACAGTCTACATCTCTTCGTTCGTACGCAATCACTTCAACCCGCTTCGTTTGACGGATGTCGCTTATTCGATTAGTTAATTCGTTCTTGACTTTAAAGACAGAAGATCGAGAGGGAAAGTACATACGGAACGTACTTTCGGAGAAGAGCATTAAAGTGAACTGCGAGGTAGGTTTCGTCGGCTGGCTTGAACTTGAATTGGATAATCTATATGGTTATGAATGCTCCCTTTACAGTATAAGCAGGTGTATAAGAAGACGGTGCGGCGTTTAGAGCCGTTCCCTTGTGATGCACTTCGTCCAGTAAACGATATCAGCATAAAGGAGCTAGGAAAACACAGATTGAATCCTTCGACCTAGACTGAATCGCTCTTACGCAATCCGTTCGAGTCCTATGTGCTCTGCGATTCTCCCTTGAAAATACTGAAGCCTGAGGCTACTGCCCACCTCTTTAGATCTGTGGATGGGTATGTGTCTTAGATTATTTTCGTTTTCCTCATTACTGATACTTCCGATAGGCGTCCGACAGGAAACATTATCACCGTCATGTACGCAGTCCGGCCCCACCGGCAAATTTTTATGCACGTACGAGGGCTGTGGGCAGACGACCTTGAATTTCATGCGACTATCTGCATGCACCGAAGCGACCTTGCGAGGTACGGGAACTTGTCCATGGTCAAATACTTTTGCAACTTTTATTATCTATCTGCGTTGCAAGATTAACCGATGTCCGACGACCATTGCCGGAGGCTTGCTGGTCGGCCACAGTCTCGCCGATCCGGAATGCTTTCTTGAGCTGCGTGTTGCCCAGCCACGGCGACCCTGCCACAGTAGCTTCTAGGGCCTCCCGTAAAGTAGCTTCGCTTTGATTAGTGAGAATACGCGTAACTATACGAGAAACTCCACAACTATGAAGCAACACGGCATTTGAGCATTCTTAGATTACGAATATAAGATCACTTTCTAGCTGTCTGGCAGAGATAGCCATAAGTAGCGTGCACGGCATTCGCCGCAGTCGCGTTATAGCGCCAGCCATGGTTTGATTAGTAGTAACGCGCTAGTACCGCTACCGCGAATACGAAAGTCATGAACAGTCAGCCCACATAGATACGCAGCTCCCATCTCTTGTTACTAACACCCACTCGCACAGACCTTTTGATTTATATCTCGCTATCCGTCCGGATCGTTTCTTTCTTTCTACTCGGTTTAAATCGTACTCAAGTGGACATTGTCAAGCATGGTGGCCACGGCTGACTCCCACCGCCTACCCGTACCTCTCGCAAACTTGGAGCCAGTGCGGGGAAAGCACACAAAGCCGTCTCTGCACTCTCGGATGCCGTCTGCGTCGTTATCCGGTTCAGACGAACTAAGCGATAGTTGCCCGTCGTTATCCGCGTCGTACTCGACGTCCTCAGAGAGGCTCACGGAAACCGATAACGAGACCCCGCCACGATCGCCCGACATCGGTCCAGACGATACTTGGGCGTGTGCGGCACCATTGGACTCAATGGCTCGGCTCGTTCCAGTAAAGGCCACGGTCTCGGAGGCGGGAGTGGAAGCGGATGCCATTACGCCTCGGCCGAAGCTTGCCGAACGCAGGAGTTACTTCCCGCGGCCTATCAAAGGCGAGGATACAGGATACGAGGCGGAGAGAGAAGCATGGCCAATAGGGAAGGCTACGAGGGCGCGTTGTCAGGAGCGGGGGAAGGCGGTTACAGGACCCGGGGGACATACTACGCTCCCAGGACAATCACAGTGCCAGCCCCTCGCTCAGCGACGTCGGGGAGAGCGTGATCGTATGGTACCTCAGGACGCTCAGAATGGCTACTTTCCTTATCCTGTGTCAATGTCCAAGTCAAGTTCGGCGAGCGGGTCCCTGGCGCAATCTTACCGACCGATGCGCATCGACATCCCCGCACCGAGCGGCTTTGAGCAGCGGACGCGTGTTACAAAGCAGCACGCAACCATTGGCTTAGGACTTGAGCTCACGACTAAATCGGATAGTCAGAATCTGCCCACCGGTAGACCAAGGTTGCTTGGTGAGCAACACCCGCTCCCGACGTTGGACAGGGGCTCGAATACCAGCCCTCGGAAGAAGCCCAGACTCCATCCAGTTGATACCTTAACCAGACCCATGAACACGCCTTCTCCTATGGATGCACTCCCCCCTTCGCTTTTCCCGTCGGGCCTACGAGGAATTCGCGTTGAAGAGGTGAAGAGGTCAGCCCAGCTTGGCGGGCTGACTCAGGCTGCAGGACCGCATTACACAGTTCGCTCGCTCATAGGCTTGGGCTTGTATTTGGACCCTGCTTCCTCCGGGAGTTCCGATCGTGTCAGCTCCGTTGACGTTGTGTCCAAGTCATCAACATCAAATGGGACCGGAACGCTTGGACTCGGTTCCGCAGACAATGACTCTTGTAAAAAGAACGAGGACAATTTCAATCCGTACTTTGCGGTAGTGGACATTTTGAGAAGATCATAAGCGTGTATGGACTCATGTATTGGTTATCTATCCTGTATTTTTTGTGCTGTTGTTGAGCAAGTATGTACGCGCGAGTAATTTAAAGTTGGGTGAATACTCCAAGATAACGTTTTGGAAATCATCAGCATGAATTGACCGCCGATCAACGGTGATCGAAGACTTATAAGTGCTGCACGTGGTGTTTGTAATCGTGGGAAAATGACATAACTAATGTGCCCGCTTCCTGCTATTACAAGTGTTTTAGTCGCGTCTCCTCCGTTCTGTCTGTCTCTCCCCCATCCTCCCCATTTTGCAGCCAGTACAATCGCGCATCTCAGCACGATGGTTCGCGAAATTATCAACGTTCAGGTCGGCCAGGTCAGTACCAGGAGTGGGCGCGTCGCAAACGCGCGATATGCGAGTCATGGCTGAGACTTTTGTGTGGACAGGCGGGTAACCAAGTTGGCGAGGCTTTTTGGAGGATGCTCCTCGCCGAGCATGGTTTGAATCTGGAAGGGGTATGTTTGTCTTTGCCCCACCCAAAGCTGCGTGCGGCTGACCGGGTGATCTGCAGAACTATGAAGGCACAGATCCCCAACAGCTCGAGCGGGTACGTCGTTCCCTCTGTTGAGTCTCAACAAGGCGTTGACCAGCCTTTTCATATGCGTGCAGCTCAATGTTTACTTCACGGAAGTCGCCGCCGCGGGTGAGAGCACCAAATATGTACCGCGGAGTGTGCAGGTGGACTTGGAGCCGTCGGTGTGCAATCGTGTATGTCGACGCGTCTTAGTACTGTCAGATATCTCCTGATAACCCGGTACTATGTTTAGATTCGCAGCGGGAGTTTAGGACAGCTCTTCCGCCCGGACACGTTCATTAATGGAGATTCAGGTGCTGGCAACAATTGGGCAAAGGGCTGTGAGTAGGGTTTTTCATCATGAAATTTGGTTTTTCTCTGACGTCAGCTGTTTAAGACTACACTGAGGGTAAGCTCAAAGTTGCCCTTGAGAATTTGCGGTTTAAATTAAGTTCCTGCAGGGGCCGAACTTATGGACACCATTTTGGCACGCTCACTTTAAGGTTCGTATGCCACTCGCGAACTAATGTCTATATGCTTAGGATGTTATCCGGAGGCAAGGAGAGGCTTGTGAGGCACTTCAGGGCTTCCAGATTACTCACTCGCTGGGAGGCGGAACCGGCTCGGGACTCGGAACTCTGCTTCTTTCAAAAATCCGTGAGGTGCGCTCATAGTGCCTCGACATCACGTAATATTCCGAGCTTAACCTGATTTGTAGGAATTTCCTGATCGGATGCTCTCTACCTTCTCCGTCCTTCCTTCTCCAAAAGTAAGCCCCTCGTGTTCATGAATTGGGTTGCGTTTGTAACCGGAGGTTGATCTTCACAGGTTTCCGAGACCGTGGTAGAACCGTACAATGCCATACTTTCTGCTCATCAGCTTGTGGATAACAGCGATATGACGATTTGTATTGACAATGAGGCTCTGTGAGTGTTTCTCAAACTGTCATAAACGGGCTAGTCACTGAAGCTCCCGTACTAGATATGAGATAAACTTGCGGACGTTAAAAAACAAGACACCTGATTTTGAATCGCTAAATACGGCAAGAAAGGCTTTTCCGCTCTGTCGCATGACTTGCTAACTTACTGGTGTATGCACTCAGCTTATCGCACAGGTCATGTGCGGTGTAAGCACCAGTCTGCGATTCCCTGGTCAGCTTAACGGGTGTGTCGCTAAGCCGCTGCAGAGTTCCAAGCTTGTTAACACGAGATTCATAGTGACCTGAGGAAACTTGGCATGAACCTTGTCCCCTTCCCTCGCGTTCGTCGCTTCTCTGTTTTCTGCCGTCGCGGTTAATTATATGAGTTTCTTAGCTCCACTTCCTCATGCCGAGCTACGCGCCCTTCTTCGACCCGAAGGCTATAAATTATCAAGGAGGATCTACTGCTGAGTTGGCTCAAGCGTAAGTTTTGTTTAGACTATGTTTACTACTGCTACTAATGTCATCTTTTAGGTTATTCGACCGTAAAAACCTTTTGGTCGCCTGTGACCCTCGTTTCGGGTCAGTCTACATCGCTATCTCGCGGCTAATCTGTATCTAATATGACTATAGTCGCTATATGACTGCTGGTACAATTTTCCGTGGCCAGATTTCGTCGAAGGAGGTATGTGCTCAATTTTATGAGATGTCAACTTGGTCCTAATTATACGTGTTTCAACAAGGCTGAGGTTCGTGGACTTCGTTTTGACGATGTCCTGGTATCTGAAACTTTTTGCACACCAGGCCGCCGTCAGCCTGATCCAGACCAAAAACTCTAATCTGTTTGTCGAGTACGTTTTTTGTTTGTTTTGAAGGTGCTTTTTTGTGCTCACTGGTTTCTGCCACAGCTGGATTCCGGACAATATTTCCATGGCATTATGTTCAGTTCCACCTGTTGGTCAAAAGAAGGTTTGTCTTACATATTTCGATTGTTGTGTGTCGGTGTAGTTTTGACAAATATCGTTTCTTTTATAGTCAGCCACCTGTCTTGCGAACTCGACAGCTATACAGGAGCTCTTTAAGCGCACGCACTCTCAATTTTCCACGATGTTCAAGCGCGGCGCGTTCCTACATTGGTACACGGGCGAAGGCATGGACGAGATGGAGTTCACGGAGGCGGCAAGCAACACGCAAGACTTGATGTGTGTTTCTTTCTCTCTCCCATACTTCCGCTGCTCAGTGTCTGATTACTGACCATTACTCCCTGTATTTACAGTGCGGAATACCAACAGGTACTATCAATCTAATTGGTCGCTTTCCTTTACTGATATATCTTCCCCTTCAGTACCAAGAAGCAACTGGCGATGAGAACGGCTTCGATGATGAGTATGAAGAGGAGCCCTCTGCCGCAGAGGAGCCTTCCCAATAACGATACCCATCGCCCTCGATCCTCCCTTCCCGCTCTTAGTGATTGTCATTCTTTTCTGCTCTCCGTATCGAGTACTTATACACATAGTATATCTTTACTCTCGTTTAGTGTTGATTTAAATAATCCATGCTCAGCCTCTTTAGTTGCTTAATTTGCGTACTCGGGGATCGGTTCGACTTTTGTATACTTATGAAATGGGCGCACAATAACATTCTTTCAAAGTAATTTATATTTTTTGTGAGTTGGTGGGCGGTGCGGATGTGCATACTCGCTTCATTCGGAGTTGGTTAGTAACTATAACGTCCATTGCTGCGCGACCGCGCGCAACACCGACCACAGACGATGGCGCCTTCAAAAAAGGCGAAGGCGGCGGGCGTTTCTGCCAGTTCCTTCCTTGACCTCAAGGCCGAGCTCGCGAAAGAAGAATCCGAGATCACGCGAAGGAAGAACGGCGCTCTGCCCACTGACGGTGTGCCGCGCGGTGGAAAGGTGCGTCTGAGTCGTCGTCTGAGTCTTTTAAGGCGGAGTGCTCGCTGACGGTTTGCTCTTCTACTTCTACTTTATGTCTGTTCCATTCGGCGGGTGTCTAGGGAAGAACGGTGTGGGCACGCCCGAACAAGGGAGTGGCGGCGCGCAATGCGCGCGACCTTGAGATCGAGGAGGCCACTTCGGGGCGACACACGACGGCGTCCCTGCGCGCGGCGCTCGAGCGGAAGGCGGAGATCTACGATAAGCTACGGCGCGGGAAGACGGGCGGGCTGTCGGACGCGCAGTATGATGCGCTGCTTGTGGATGTACGTGGGCCGGCTGTCTGGCTTTTTGCTTCGGGCTTGGTTGTTTCCGCACTGACAATTTTTTTCGCTATTTGTTTTGCTCTTGTGTTTGTATGTCTGCAGTTCGACTCGAAGGCGCTGGACGAGCATTTCAGCAGTGATAGTGAGGACGTGGATGAGTCTTTGACTGTGCCGAGTGGTCCCGTCGGTGATGTGTGTTTTCCCTTCGCTCGTTATTTCGTACGTTGTTGACCTTTGAGGGTCCTCAGGATGATCCTGTAGTAGAGTACGAAGATGAGTTCGGGAGGATGCGGACGGCGAGGAGGAGCGAAGTCCCGCGGGACCTCATGCCCAACGCCGAAGCTGAAGAAGCCGTTGAGGAGGAGTAAGTCGACCTTTGCATCATACCGGAACTCATATCTAACAACACATATTACAGCCCGTTCGTAATCCGTACGTTCGCCTTTATCCTCTCTACAGCTCCCTTACTCTCCTACTAACTAACGATCCAACAGGTGGCCCGGTCGACCACTTCCCCGTATACGAACCGTCCGCAGAGCGAGTCGCCGCGATCCAGGAGGCCGCATCGGAGGCTGCGAACCCGCTCGCGACGCACTACGACGCCACGCGCGAGGTGCGCGCGAAGGGCGCGGGGTTTTACACTTTCTCGGCGGACGAGGAGGCGCGTGCACGCGAGATGGAGGCGCTGCGCGCTGCGAGGGAGGAGACTGCGCGTGCGCGGCAGGAGACGGGTGCGGTGGACGTTAAGCCTGGGGAGGTGGAGGGGATGGTTGAGGATGTGGGTGGGGAGGGGAAGGGGAAGGGGAAGGAGGTGGTGCTGAGTCGGGCTATGGAGAAGAGGAAGAGGGAGATGGAGGAGCGGAAGAAGCTTGTGGAGGCGAAGAGACGGAAGCTCAAAGGGCTGCCGGATACGCCTGACGAAGGGACGGTCGGCGGGCAGGCTGAGAAGCCTGGCGATGCGGCGGTGGTTGAGGATACCCCCGCTATGACGGAGTCGACGGTTAAAGACAGTGCTCAGAGTCAGGGGAAGTCGCGATGGGACCAGACCAAGAAGAAGAAAGCGAAAGCGAAAGTGCAGACGGGCCCGGTGTCTGCGAGTGCAGCGGACGACTTCCTTGCGCAGCTTGAGAAGGATATTATCGGGAAAGCAACGTAAAGCCAGCCGATCTCTACTTGATCGGTACGCCTCCTAGGATTCTTGAGCACATATTGATACACGATTCTTTCTAACTTCGTTCCAAATTCCAGGTAACAATGCACACATACACACACGGACTCAGCCCCCAGAGACGGGACAGATAACAGCGACCTCTTCCCCGCCCTTCAACAGCAGGCTTTCCGGATCCTCAACCATCTCCGCGTCCACGCTCCATTGGCTCGACGAGAGGACTTTGTCGAGGTTTGTGTTGGGGTGCCGCGCGATGAGGAGCGGGGCGAGGGCGGAGAGTGGGAAGTCGGGCGGGGAGGCAGGGAGCGCGATGGTTTCGGCGGGGATGCCTGTGGCGGTGGAGGCTGCGGCGAAGTAGAGCACGGTGATCTCGCGGCTGGCAGATACAGACATCGTGCGTGATTTGTAGTCGTGGTCTGGGTGAAGCGACTCAGATTATCGAAGAGCGGTTACGATAGTGTACTTACTTTGTACTTGCTGTGATTGTGTCTACGGTCTAGCGATGAAGGTCCCAGTTGAGTGTTTAATGATGATACAACATAGGTAACTCATGATCGCCGTTGGGGACCGTTTGCTTGCGAACGACCTGCAAGCTTTGCCTGTGTCTGCGTGAGTCCGCGTCAACATATTCGATGCGTGTATTCAGGAGACATAAACGCTGTTTCACAGGTTGCGAGTTGCGATCTCAGCATCTCAGAGGAAATAGAATCATCTGGGCGTGCCGCCGTGTGCCGCACGCCGCAACTAGCGAGTATTTCCGTCCCCGCACGAGCTCATTAATATCTGCATGTCTACCAGCCGGCGGTATCCGCATCTACCTAAGCGGCGACGACGACGACGATGTCAAGTCTCGTCTCCACTGCGCAAAACGCTCTCGCGCGCCTCGCCGCGCACCTATCCGCTCTCCTAACGCGCGTCACTGGCAGCACACTCAGGCTCGGCGGCATCGCAGCGCACCCCTACGCGACCGGCGCAGCACTCGCGTTCCTCGGCTTCGTCCCATGGGCAGTAGGGAACTTCCGCCAATACGCAGCGCTTGCGCGTACAGGCGCCGTGCCGAACGTGTTCGTCGGCTGGGCGGCGACGACGCTCATTAAACCCCTCACGCGCGAGACGCTTAGCACGGCGGAGTACGACCGCGATGCGGATAAGGAGCGCTGGCTTGTGCAGGGGGAAGGAGCGGCGGAGGTCCCGGTGAGGGGTCGGTCTCGCCCGAAGACGGGGTGGCATTGTATTCCTCATCGGCAGGTGGAGCAGTTCCCTGATGAGAAAGTCAAAGAGGTCGGTTATCGTGTCCTCCACACGCGCATATATATACTTACCGTACCCCCGCCTCCTTTCCGAAACACAGTTGCTCCGCGCCGAATTCCGCGCGATCGCAGCCGCGAACCCGGACATCGTGCAGGTGGGTACGTCCCCGCACGAGCGGCTCGGCGCCGACGCGCTCCTCCTGCACCACGCCGTGCCGAGCGCGCACGCCGTCGCAGACGCCGCGCTGCGCGAGGTCGCGCACTACCACGCGCAGAAGGATTTCTCCATGCACGTCGTGCTCGCGCCGCAGGATTGTAAACTCGGTACGTCCCCCCCCCTTTTCATTCTTTTTTTCTCCTTGGTCCTCAAGTAATCAATTGATCACATTTCGTGACAGTCATCGAACAAGGCTGGGGCGAGCGCCACCCGCTCAGCGGACGCGTGATGCTTCCGAAGGAATACACGTTCCTGTACGCCCCGCTCACGTCTGACGACGTGCGCGTCGTGGGCCTCATCGCCCGCGCCGCGCTCGGGTACATGGCTGCCAGTCGGAATGTCCGTTAGTCCGTTAGTCCGTCAGTTCTTTTGTTCTGTTTTTGTCTTGTTTTGTTTCTTGAGGTTTGTGTATATGCGTGCCGTGCGAACGAGCGAGCGAGGGCTGCCCTGTAAAAAAGGCTGTACGGAATTTTTCTATTCGTTCTTGTAATTTAAGTGTGTGATTACTTCTGTTAGGATGACCACGTTTGTGTAATCAATGTATAAGTCAAGATTAAATCCAATCTCTCCTCCTTCCTGTTCCCCCGCCTAAGCATCAAGCAGACACTTCAGGCTTTTCATGTTCATCAAAATGCTCACGGTCTCTCCGTCGTATATACAGTATCCCAACTGCGTAAATAACCTTCGTGTGCTCACCAGGAAGAACAAAACTCGGAGTTTCGCAAAAGTAAAGCAAATAAATACTACGGCTGACCAAAAAGCCTTACACCTCCTACGACTACGAATACAAATGTGCAGCTAAGTATCAAGATTTGGGTGTCATGCATGTACGCATACATGTACACGGGGAGCGCCGCCAATTATAGCTTCGCCTTTACCTGCCCCGAAGACACGAGCGTCGCACCCGCAGCGTTCAAAACTGTCGTTCCGCGCTCCTTCACCTTGGTAACTGATGGCGAAGCAGTAACAGTCAGTTGCGAATTTAACCGGATGTAAGAAGCGAGACGCAAGACGCAAGGCGTACCGAATAGCACTTTTCCGCCCTCCTTCCACATTTCCGTGACGAGCGTCTCACCAGGATAGACGACGCCGGCGAAGCTAGACGAATGACGGTGAATTAGAACGTGTAGCGAATGTGTAAAATGTGATGGGATTACGTACCGGACTTTAATATCTTCGAATGCACCGAATGTTTTCAGAACGTGCTTTCCCGAGATACCCATGGAGCAGAGACCTGAACGAGAAATACGGAATTAGCAAGGCCCATGGACCCCATCCACTCTTAGAGGCCCAGCTTACCATGAAGGATGGGCTTGTCGAACCCGCCAACGGCAGCGAATTCGGGGAGGATCTGCAAACACGACTTAGAAAAAGCCAACGGATAGTACGAGGTACTGATACAAACATGTAAGGGATTTGAATCGCCACTCAACCGGTAGAGCGCAGCCTGCG
The DNA here is from genome assembly GCA_002794785.1 of Coniferiporia sulphurascens. Lineage (NCBI taxonomy): Eukaryota > Fungi > Basidiomycota > Agaricomycetes > Hymenochaetales > Hymenochaetaceae > Coniferiporia > Coniferiporia sulphurascens. Next base: position 330,827 of record NBBA01000004.1, read on the forward strand.
TAGGGAGCGTCTTCTCTTCCACAACCGCATCTGGCTGGCGCTTCGGTGGGGTGTTCGCAGCCGTAGCCGGTCCACGATCTTTGAAATTCAAGGGCAAGTTAGAAGGGTTTGTTGTCTCAAACATCCGTAGGAGCAAAGGAACTCACCTGAGGCATTTCGCTTCCCGCCGAAGCCTCCACTACCTCGGACAAACACAGTCGATTGATTTTCGAAAACGACCTTCCCGGTAGTCTGGTCGACCGTCTCGACTATCGATGTCACCGCTGCAGCTTTACCCTTGTCAAGCGCCTCGAGTAGTCTGAAAGCGAATAAGTTGTCAGTTTCTATCGACGTAGCCATAGTATACCAAAAAAACACAAGAGGTTATTGCTCTTACCTTGGCTTATTGACCATTGTTCCACTGGTTGGTATTGGGCCCTTGATCGCCAGGTATTGCTCGCCATGGAGGAGCTTTGCCTGTAGGTATCCATAAGTCAATTGACAAACCCACATCAGGGCGCACAGACAGCCTACGCACAGGATTGAAATTGGGTAACCAGTCCAATGACAGCCCAGAACTTGCCAAAAATTGCGGAACAACGCCGAATGTCGGCAGAGCCTCGAAGCTATCGTGATTCTCGAACGTCCACTGAAGCTCTTTCTCCGTCGCACCGATGCCAAGGTTATAGAGGATGACATCACGCTCGGTATACGAGTATTCTGCTGGCTCTGCGACATCCTTCTTTGCTTCTGCGACAAGTTCTGAGTCTTCCGGATCAGCATATGGGCTTGCTTCCGCATCATCGTCGCCCTCGTTGGAGAAGTTCTCAACGATCTGTGGAAGTTCGCGGTCAGAGCGATACATACCATAACGAATCCGAAATTCTTGAATCAAAATAGACGGAACTTACCTGTTCTAATGCCTCCCGAGTGGTTGTTGGGTACGTAGCACGGCCATCATCTATTCCAACCGGCATCAGCCAGGTGAGTTTGATTGGAACATTCCCCACTCACCGAAGTTGGTGAAAACGTCCCATTTCTCGAGGACGGCCTCAGGTGTCAGAGGCTTGTTCACGGGGAAGCCGTAACCTCCAGCACGTTGCCAGCGCGTCTGGCCGGCCCAGCCACCAGACACCTCAAAGAGGTGCCCCGCCGTCTCCTCGGGAATGTCTATAAAGATGTTGAATCAACACAATGGAAAAACATTTGGCCAAATTGTATCCTAGTTACCTTCGCTCGTCAGGAAACCCACGATGGGTGCGACATAGTCAGGCTGTGTGACATTTTACATTTATGATTAAACAAGAGACAGCCTTTGATATCTCACCTTGAATGCGTCGACCATTTCTTGCGGCCTAGTCATAGGTGTGAAATTTTCCCCCTTTCGAAAATTAAGTGGACACATACCAAATCGTACTGGTCATCGCAGTGCCAGCCTGCGGAACGAGACAGTTAACGACAATGTTGTACTTGCGCCCTTCCAGCGCGAGTGTGCGAGTAAGGCCGAGAATGGCGGCCTTTGCCGTCGAGTACTGGAAAGGTAATTTAGTAAAATCGTACTCCTGGACAGAAACAAAGAATATTATCGGCATACATTTGCTTGGCCGAAATTACCGTCTGCGTCGTAAAATCAGTACAATATAGTTCGTGAATCAAATCCAAATACGTACAGACGCCGACTTGCGAACAAGTCGTGACGATTCTGCCGTATTGCTGCTTCTGGAACAAAGGCCACACCGCCTTCGCGCACTTAAATGTTCCCCTGTACAAATGGCTACATTAAAGCAACCACGCAGCGAAATGCAAATGGTTAAGAACCTCAAGTGTACAGCCATGACGGCGTCCCATTCCTGCTCAGACATAGCGGTAAATGACCTGTCGCGGAGAATACCTGCATTGGCGACGAGGACATGCACTGCGCCAAACGCATCTAGTGCAGCCTTGACAATTGCGTCCCCATCCTCTGCTGAACAAACAGCTGTAGTAGCCTTGCCTCCAGCTACAGAGGAGGAATTCAATAACATATTCTCTTTAGCCAACTGAGCACAAACCTTTCCGGACTTCATCCACCACGGCACTAGCAGCCTTTTCACTGACATCGTTGACAACTACATTTGCTCCCAACTTCGCATACATTAAAGCGTACGCTCGACCCAGACCAGCCCCTGAACCAGTGACGATGACAGTCTTGCCGTCAAACCGGACCTCTGGAGAGAACTGCGGATTAGGGGCGCTCATGGCTTTGGCTTTCTCGAGTTGGGTCTATGACAGCCATTTAGTATCACCGTAAACAGACGATGTCAGCAACTTACGACAGAGTCTAAATCCTTGAGATATTGCGGATGATCCGCATCCGTGAAGTCCGTAATCTCCCCCCACCGCTGCTTCACCGCAGACGGCGTAAAGGAGTCATCCGCCCGGAAGACAGCACCCTTGCTTCGTTCCCAGCGAATCTCTGCGATGAACCCAGCACCAACTTCGAAGACCCGACCACTTGCGTCGGGCGCGTCCGGGTGTACAAGCGTTGCAACGAAGGGCGCGACAAATTCGGGTTTTATCCCAGCGAGCATTTCAGGTGGCATTATGGTTTCCGTCATCGCGCTTGCGGCAATGGGAGCAATTGCAGTCGCACGGATGTTGTATTTAGCTCCTTCGAGCGCGAGTGTTTTTGTGAACGCGACAAGCCCCATCTTCGCTGCGCTGTAGTTCGCCTGCCCAACGTTTCCATATAGGCCAGCCGCACTAGCCGTGTTTACGACGCGTCCGAACTTCTGCGCTCGGAAATGCGGCCAGGCAGCTTTGGTACATGCAAACGCGCCCTTGATGTGTACGAGCTGGACGAGGTCCCATTCAGCATCAGACATGTTCTTGAAGGACTTGTCACGCAAAATGCCAGCATTATTAATAAGGATAGTTATCCCTCCGAAGGCGTCAATTGCGGTCTGGATAACGGCAGCACCGTCGGCCACGGACGAGTTGTTTACTACAGCCTTGCCGCCAGCTAGGTTCGTTGTCCTAGCAGATGAGTTCGCATTCCTCCCAGATAATCAACCTCTCCCGCACCTTTGTTTATTTCATCGACGACTTTCTGCGCGGCATTCTTGCTCACATCGTTGACAACAACGTTCGCCCCACGCGCGGCAAACAGCAATGAATACCTGTGGACAGAAACGAAGTTAGCTCCTCCTTACGTAGGTCGAGGCAACGGTACTCACGTCTTACCAAGACCACCACCAGCACCGGTCACGACAACGGTGTGCCCCTTGAAGGATAATGACATCGTTTTGCGGTGTGTATGGGCAATAATGGCGATGGCAAAGAGGAAGGGGTGAATGTGAGTACTAGTGACGCCAATCTCGGATGCTTATAACGCGGGCGTGGAATTTCACGTGAATACCGGCTCGATCATATGCATGAGATATTCTCTTAAGAGAGAAATTGCCAAAAAAATTCTACACATTTATAGGTACATGTTCCATTCTTCTATAGAGGTCTGAGGAAAATCAAGTCGGTGTTAAAAATGCCAGCTCGATGCACCAAAAAATGGGCTTCGAAGTTGAAATGTACACTTCGTTACTGTCTACAGCGTTCGACGAGGATACAAGGCCGTCAAATGAGGACTCAAATTCATCTTGAAAGACGTCAAAAACACAGGTAGTGATAAACACTTATGGGCATACCTAAATTCCACCTTAACCCTCTTGTGGTAATAACCGAAGATGCGACACCGACAGGTAGGATGCCACACGTAGGGCCTACTAGATTTGAATCGATTTGAATCAAATGCTCACCCTGCAATGGTTGAGCTCTTGTCAGTAGCGAAGTCGCACGAGGGCGCACCTCATCTAGCACCCATCCTACATTATCATCGGTCACCACATATGTATGTTTCCTCTGTTTCCGCAGTTTGTGAAGGTACGACATGGTGTGTATTGTCTGGTCTATTCTGCCAGTAAGGCCACCTAGCAGTACGAGGGTGAACTAAAGAAATCAGCCGTTTAGCTATATAGCTGAGAAGGAGCATATACTCACTTGACCCCGGTCAGGGGATGAAGCTTCGATCTCTTTAATTACGGAAATGCATTTCATGAGATCAGTCGCGTATTGGTCCCCGTCTTTGACGATGGGCACACCCTTTCTTCCATTTAGCGACACCATGCTTGAGCAAGAAGACTTATCTCACAAGCCGAGCGTAGTATTCGCTGACATCAGGCCTAAGCGAATCCAAGTCGCCCTTGATAAGATCTGGCAAAAACCTATCTCAGAAGCGCGTCAGAATTAAATGCAGCACCAGAGAAGTAGATTACGCTCACCCGGCTGCCTGCGGTTCCGTGCACTTCTGAAGAACGTCGAAGAGCCGGTTTGCACCCCCATCTGCACATGCACGCCATTGACACGCGTTCCACACGCGAACAAGAAGTTCTTGGGAAAAGGGCTGATTGAGAATAATCAACGCGCGCCTCTCTGTCGTCCGCGTAGTCAACGCCGAATCGCGCTCGTCTGTGCTGTGTAGGAATGGTGTCGACCAGTGACGAACTGAATTGTTAGTCATAGCAGACCGAGGGAGACGTACACGTCCCAGAATGGTAGTAGGCTACCACGGCTCCGAGGCCGTGGAAAAGCGCTGAGTCAGTAATGCCGTCGCCCTTCTCCCGACAAGGCCGCAAAGGAGCGCACCGCTCTTCACCTCCGACGTTCACCTGCCTTGGTCGCCTGCGCCACAACCGCAACAAGGCTCTCGACCGATTGTCTTCCGCTACTTTCCTCTCGACTACTGCGACTTTTAGTTCGCGTTATGATGGCCTCGACATCCTCGCACCGTCCCCGTGGTCTCGCGAGCAAAACTCTGAAGAGTGCAGGTCTCATCGCCAAGGATGAGGATGCAAGCATGCGCGACCTTTCGTCCGCCAACGGACGCAAGAAGCCTGCGAAGAAGGTCGGCCATCGCCAACGCCCAGTCGACATCTACAAGTCGTCTGGCGCCGCAGACCTTTCACACAAAATGGTAAATTCATACCCCTTCCGATCGGGGCATACACCACTGCTATCCGATCTTGGTGTTTTCTCTTTCTATTTGTCTTAGTTACATGCGCTTACTATGTATCCCCTCGCCCGCGTTACTTTCCTGGCTTGTTCTTGTGCTGTGGTATTTTGTACTGTGCTGTTGCATTTGATGCTGTTCGTTGGGGGTTGGCTGGGACTAGCTCGCTTCAAGAATATCTGCGAATCTATCAAACCCGCTTGCTGTTCGCGGTGCGGCTTTGAAGCCAGCTAACGCACGCTTGGGAAAGGGCGCCACGCGACATTCACAGGTCAAAACAATCGACGTGTGGCGAGAAATTGTGCAGAAACGGTATAACCCGGAGGCGAAGTTTCTCAATCTTGAGGTGCGTGTTTCACCTTCCATTGTCCCAATAGGAATGTTCTGACAAGACCCGCTACAGCGTCTGGCCGATGACGAATTGCTCAAGAAACACAACATTGGCCCCCCCGGGCTTCCTGGTTCAAACCAGAAGGAATATCCTGTAATCTTCAAGCTCGCATCCCAGCTCAAACCACCTGTCGAAACCATTTCTCTCGCGTACAACAACATACAAGTAGGCAGCCACCTGGTTGGCATAGCACACTATTTGCCCAACCTTCGAAATCTATCTCTGCAAAGCAACAAGCTCAGAGCATGGAGAGATATCGACTACCTCGCTGGCCGTAATCGGAAACTTGGTTTACTGAGAGAAATGATTTTCGTGGACAACCCTTTGCGGGATCAGGAAATTAGTGCCGGACGTGGAGAGCAATACAAAAGGTCAATTGGAACCCTCACTTTTTCTCAAGTGGAGCGCAGTACTAAATGAGCAAGTATAGTGGGATGATCAGAAGATTCCCATCGCTTGAAGTCTTGGACCAGGAGGCAATAACGAAAATTTCTTTCGTTGATGTCCCAATAGCTTCCTCTTCAAACACAGATCCTCACAATGAATCCGGACCCCAAACGTTCCCATTACAGATGGGTCCGTCATTTATTACCGGGGTTGATGGCGCTGTTATTAGCGGTTTCCTTGCTCGGTAAGACTGCGCAATCGTTTTACAGAGCTCATGTTGATATTTTTTGGATGCAGATTTTTCCCTCTCTTCGACTCCCAGCGCTCGGCTTTGATAGACGTATATGACCCGAATGCCACCTTTTCCTACTCTGCCTTTACAACCATCCCGCCGCGTGCTCGTCTACAGGGCTGGCACACATCACGAGAGATGCCGAATCAACGCAAGCTCGAATGGGGCCCTTGGCTCAAGAACGACGCGGGCGGCTCTCGCAACCTCAACTTCATTGGTCGTGGCGGTGCTGCCGAGGGCGGGCTTGAGCGTGAGCTACGCAGTTTGCACGCTGGACCGGCAGCAATCGTCGCAGCCATGTCACGCCTTCCGAAGACACGGCATGATGTATCTGGAGCTGCGGACAAATTCTGCATCGATGCATGGCCTGTCGGACAGGGTGCGGCGACCATGCTGTTCCTGTGTTTGCACGGCGAGTTTGCAGAAGGTTCGACATTTCTGACAGTTACATATCGACTCTAGTCTCTTACTTTACCGTGTTCTTTTCTTAGAACCGTCGCAAGGCATTCGTTCGTTTGACCGGTCATTCATTCTCGCCCCAGCTCCTGCGGGGTCTACGTATGTTAACCGTCCTTTGTAGAGTCGTTCGTTTTCTCACCTTCAGTTTTCAGGGCCGCTATGAACAATTGGACTGTCACTATTCTCTCCGACCAGTTGACCATCAGGCCGTACTCGAGTCCCGACGCTTGGAAGGCTGGTCACATCAAAGTCCAAGGCGAGGGAAAGCCCACAAAGCAACGGCAAGAAAACCCACAACAGTCACTGGCTACGCAAAACCAGCTTCTCTCTGCAGAGGTGCAAGCTCAGCTCAACGCTATTGTATGAATTATAAAATCTTAATACTTTGACAAGACACTGATTGCTTTCGCAACTAGCCCGAACCCCAACGCGCTCTTGTATTGGTAGTCTGCCAGAGGACAGGCCTGAACGTCAAGTTCTCGGTAGACTGTCTCCAGAACAACGCGTGGGACGTTGAGCGTGCGATAGCTAACTTCGAGCAAGTCAAGGTGAGATCCCTGTGTCATTCCTTGACTCTTTTCTAACAGGATAACTCCTGTTCTCTCTCATTGTAGGCATCTCTTGGACGTGAAGCCTTCCTCTGATTTTCAATAGGAAGCGCTGTCCCCTTGCTGGTCGCCCTGGCGAATTATTCAGCTTCTTTATCGTTCCTTGGGACGCTTTTCAATTTCTAATTAGGTGGCGGCTATTACTTTCCCTTTTTCTATTCCTTAACTCTGCAAACAACTTCCTTATACGCATAACACAAATTCCCATATCTGCCTATCTATATATGTACCCAAACCTCGCAACGTCCAATATTGTGTAACGTCTGACTCTCGACGCTATCCTTGAGCACTGCCAACATCCCCCCGCGGTCGTAGTCGATTATAAAATATATTGTTGCACTATTGATCTGATGTGTTATTTTATTCCCCTACATTATGTAGCTATCGGGATATTACTGAAAGGAAAGCTAGGGGTACTGTTTACCGTTTTCCTTCGTGAACGGAAGGATATGTTGTATCTTCTGATGAAACAGGTTGACAAGGCGTGGTGGGTCAACTCTGGCATAGATTGTGTAATGGAATATTATTTGTTCGCACTCCAGACGTTATCTCGGACAGGCAAAGAGCTGCTAATAAAATCCAACGAAGCGCTCAGTAATACGGACGCTTTCATAACGTTATGGCTGAGGGTCTATCTGCGCGCGATCACTGGCAGTGATGGCCGGTACAGAAATAAAATGAAATATCTCTGACAATTTCGGGCAATCACGCTTTAATAGAGGTGACCGAGCCTCTAAATAAGCATTTGAACGTGTGTTCTATGAATAAGCAACAGCCCTCTCAGTCCCCTCTACCGGGCCGGGAGGAGGGCTACAAAATACAAATTGAGCAGACAATGAGTAGACAGTGGTAGATGATTTGGAGCAGGTGGGGACGTGAGTTGGCATAACATGTATAGACGTGCAGGGAAGAGGTGGGGGATGTACGGCGGAATAATATTGAATGAGACACCTTCCAGAAGAATCTATGCCTCCTCTCGCTTAGTAGTTCCTCTCTCCCGCCGCCGTCCAGCGATCATCTCGAAATGCTCTTCGGGCATCCGGTAGTCCTCCATAACGCCCAGATGGTATATGTTAAAACGCTCCTTGTCGCGCGCCACTTCGAAACGGCGTGCGTCGATGCTTTCAATGCATTCCGTGCGTCTAAAATGGCCATCGAACGAGCTGGAGAGGCGGAATGTCTTTTCGCAGCTTGGACAGAAGTAGGCATCTGGATAATGAGCGACCATGTGTCGGCACAGATCGTGATAGCGAGATGCATGGTATCCGCAGTTCCTATACGTGCACTTCATGCTACCCTTGTTTCCGGAGGACTATTCGCCACGAGACGAAGTAAGTTTCAAACATATATCTCGAAACATAGAGGCTTCGCCAGATACCTGGAATCGCTGCGGTTTCTTCTTCCCTGTCCTCTTTAAGTGTTTCAATGAGCAACTTCCTTTACGCACGAGGCACTCTTGTAAATACACACCCATTTGCGCAGCACGTCTTTCTTCAAACGCGTTGCCTTTTCCTTCAATTCTTTAAGCAACTCTTCTTCAGTCTCCACAAATTCGTCTTCTGCTTCTAGCGGAACTTTGTCGTTGAATCTCTCCAGGGCGTTGCAGGTGCCATCTACATCCGACATGGAATCTTCCTGCCCTTCGTTATATAGATTACTGAAGGAAGCTGGCACAAGACGGGCAGGGGCGGCTTCAAGTTTGGGATCCCTATTCTCCGGGGGTGGATAAGCGTCCCCGGTGCCTGCCCGGGAAGAGCCGTTGGGCAATACAGGAGGCTTCTCCGAGTCCTGGGGAGGTCGTTGTGATTCTAAAGACTTCTTATGACTCGCCTAGATGATTGCGAAGAATGAAAAATAAATACGCGAAAGAAAAGTACGACAAAGAGAGGAGACGAGACGTACAATACAATCTGCTAGAAGGAGAAGGTAGTTGGCAGCCATTGCGTCCTCACGGCTCTCGGGAGTTGTACCTGACATGTCGACGTAGAAGATGGGGGGGTACTGCGAGTCAATAATCGAGTGGCCAAATTTTAGGGCACAGAAGGGTACACATTGTTGTAGCTCATAAACGTCATGCGTCACAGAGGCAGTGGACGCAGTCGATGTCTATTTGAGGAGTTCCACACTTGGTATGAGCTGCGCATACATCGAGCTGCGCACTGCGTAAGGACTTTGTTAAAGACAATTCATCGAGGGGATCGTCGTCATCAAGCCAGTATCAGTACGTGAGCATGTCCTTTTGCATAAGCATACTGTGTGGACAAACTTCTCGCAGTACTCTGCGCGAACCGAGGGCAAGAGTGTACATCTCCCACAGGGTGTCCTAGCACGAAGAGTGACTCGGACCCATGGGCTCATACTACTAACCGTTTAAGATAAGTTTAATAAAGTTCAAAAAACACTTTGTGCCGACCACGTGATGGCATCAGAAGACGCGCAGTCGGAGTTCTAAATTGGGCACAGATTGACTGTGATTTTTGTCTTGCTTTAAGACTCCGACAAGGACAGCGGAACCGCGCTTTGCTGTGCTTACGGGAAAGGGATCACAAATAGGCTCTACCTGTATTTTCGGGGAGGGGGGCTACGGCGGAGCATGGTTTCCCCAATTCCGATTCTACCGTACGGTCTCGCACACTGTCCAGCATCTGGAGCACTCTCGTTTTGTCCTTTCCGTCGAATCGATCAGTTTCACCGAAAAAATGTGCTCGTTAGGTCTGGTGAAGCCACTTGTCTCGCTCTCGTCACTTTTGAATATCCTCTTGGCTGTGACGCAGCTTGCATGCTCTTCTGCGACTGCGCTGTGAAAAAAGGGAGGTCTCGGGAAGCACACGTACATAAGAGCTAGGGAAGCTTTCGTCCATGATCATACCTCAAGCATGTACGGATACAAAAAGAGATGTTTTCCTCTAGTATGTCCCGAGGAAAGATTCTAGCTGTACGGATGGCGGCCTTCTTTCGACGGTCGGCCATCTTTTGATGTTTCGTGTCTTCACGTTACCCAGCACACATGGGATCTATTTCTACAGCGAAACACCCTTTGTTCAGAACAAGTTAGACAGGCAATGCGTGCTCTACGACGCAGTAAAAAGTGGAAATCCTTCCGGTGAACCCCGTACCTCTCCCCCTATACGCCCTCTCGGGTCCGCGGCTCTTTGTTAAGAAAATGGTCATTGGCTGCGCCGTGGTACTAGAAATAGAAATAGATCTGCACAAGGCATTTCAAGTTATACGCATACATTCTGTTACAATTAAGCCCGGTCCTTCTCCTCCCCCCCCCTATATATACTGCGTAAATTATTCGTTTTGGACCCCGCGCAGTCGATTTCGGTTCCGGGAACTGTCGTCAGTTCAAGAACTTAAACCCTGGCGGAATCTGGATTTACGGCTAGGTGGGTGTAGTTTCGGTATAGTTTTTAGCCAGGACTCGCGTTCACTAACGTGCTGACGATATGGGCGCCGTGCAGGCTCAGAGGTTTAGCCTCTGAAAATTAATTTCATTTCCATTTTCGATTGTCAAACACCCGGGTCGCCTCCCGATAATTAGCTCGAGGTCCGATTAAATAACCGGAGAGCAAGGCGAAGGCGTGTTTGAATGACTGTTCAAGGTGTAATTCGGGACCCGGGAGGAATCGGACTCGGAGGTACGGGTCGGTCTTAGCATTGAGATATGAAGCGAGGAGTCGGTACTCGTCTCTGCCAAGGCGCATCTAAAATACGGTCACGATACTAACCACTTTAAACAAACGGGGGCCCGCACCCGGAGCTCGTACTATCGTATGCCCCTCTTACAAAGTCGCATCCGAACAAAAACAGCTCTCAAGCCGAAAACGCCTCAAGATTTTACCGAAAAAAACAGCCAGTAAAATTCGTACACTACACAGCGGCTTGCATGGATTTTTTTCGATGCCGTTATTATGGCGTAGAAGCCATAAATCCGAAGTTTGTCCGAGGATGTGACTTTGTAAGAGAGGGCACATGATAGTAGCCAAGTTAGCTGTTGGCCCAGTGAATATCCAGTCTAATTTGGTCGTAAAATCTTTATAATTATTTCGAGCAGGCTTCCAGTACTAATGGCCCAATTAATGTCTTATCTTTCTTTAACTGGTTACACGCATTGATATCAGCGTATTGTAATTACTAAAACCGCATACAATCTGCATCGAAGTTCCTTTTCGGGCCCCTTCGAACTCTCAGACTTCCTTGCGGCCTTAACCGACCAAATGGCGTGGTACACCTTCGATTCGGTATTCAGTTGTGTATTATTACTGTATTGCAGTTATATCATGTTATATCATGTTACGTTACAAGGGAGTGTGTTCAAAAAACCGCTATTTATTCAACGTAAAGTACCATCGACCGCTAGAATTCCTGTAAATTGTCATAGAACATCGTGTTTATTTTATTAATATTATTCTTCGAAGCTTCGCTGCCATGAACGTAAATTCCATCCGCAGCAAGGCACTGGGCCAAGCGCCCGCGCTGATTCAGTCGCTGAGTCGGGTCTGCAGCGAGGAGCTCGCTCTCAACAACGACCATGATGCGCTCCGATACACGGTCCTCGGCCCTGCTCACGCACATCATATCGCAAACCAAGTCCAATCTCGACTTCCTCGTCTCGCAGAACTATCTAGTCGCCTCCGATGCAGCAGGCGTGCTCTCCAGGCTCACTGCCCTCGAGGCCGACCCGGAATCAAGCACGAGCCCCATGCTCCCCATCGCCGAGCGCACGCAGCAGCTCTCGCTGATCGACCGCGACATCGGCGTGCCCGAGCGCGCGCAATCGCCGCCAAAGGCAGTCATACCCGCACGACGCGTCCCGCCGCCTCCCCGGTCGCCTTCGGCACGTGTCCAACAAGCGAAGGCGCTGTGGGACTACAATGGTCCAGTGAGCACTGTGAAACCCTAATCTCGACGAAATCTTACTCATGTTAATGTTATGTGTACGCAGGACCCGAACGACCTCTCCTTCCGCGCAGGCGACATCATCGAGATCGTCTCTGAGACGAACCCCGACTGGTGGACCGGAAAGCTGCACGGCCAGCAGGGCCTCTTCCCCTCCAATTACGTCGAGAGGATCGAAACGCGCATGCCCACTTCGCCTGGGCGTGCGCCCAAGCCCGTCCCCGCACCTATGGGTCGGCCTGGCTATGGTCCAGGCTACGGATCGCCATCATCGTTCTCACCAGGAGGGCCACCGCCGTGGCAGAACGCGCCGCCCCCGGGCCCGCCGGCGTGGCAGCAGGGACCCCCGATGGGCCCGCCGCAGCCTTACGGATACGAGAAGCAGCCCATGTACGCACCTGCGCCTATGGCCATGCAGGCGCCTCCTCCCATGCAGCAGGCTCCACCTCCACAACCAGAGAAGACGAGCAGGTTCGGCGGGCTCGGGAGCACTGTTCGTACCCTCTCCGTCCTTTCTCGCCTAGGTGCCCGTTACTAATGCATACTTTATTGTTTAACACGTAGATGGCGACCGCGGCTGCGGGTGGTGTCGGGTTTGGTGCTGGTACGTGTCTGCTTTACTTCTTCTCTCGTCGGCGTCTAACGGCCTACCTTTTCGTCCTCACAGGTTCCGCCGTTGGAGCCGGCATCATCGACTCCATCTTTTGAAGATATATATCCCAATTACACGTCTTGCATCATGATACATGACTCATTCGTCCCTTCCTCCACCACTTTGCATACGGACATTTTTTTTCTGACCAGCTTGGCCAATTGGGTTTAATATGTAAAGGTAAATCAGAATTGCTTAACGATTCGTGGTGTGATATCGGACAGGCGCCACCTATTCTTCCGGAAGACTTAGAAATCGGAATAACTCGAAGTTCATGACGGTCTGCACCATGTACTTAATAGCAGGACTAACTCGCACGGCGCGGGTCCTTTATCGTCAGGCTTCTTTGAGGTCATGCCTTCCCGCGCACCAATGTATAATCCCCTCTGGTAGCCTGTGAGCGTTCAAGTTCGCCTAGGTATTCATCCCCGATATTGAGCTGTACGTATGGGTCTTGATGACGAAGTCCAGCGTGTGGACACCTCGCTAGTGCCTCTTACGTCGTCTATCTGGGATCTTTCCGCTTACCGTTCCCTATCAACAGTACGGCCTACGACCATGTACCACCAGTAATCCAAATGGCATTTGATACTTAATACTTCCGCGTCAATCAGACTATTCACACAGTGCGGTTTAAGATGTATAGCTATTAAAAAAATAATAGTGTCTACTCAATACAAGTGCAGAATGTAGACAGTATTTTACTAATACATAAGAGCCGGAAGCGCACATTGTCATTCTCCTTTATTTGAGAGCGATGTAAAGAAACGCAATCCGGTTCTATAGCCTCGCATCCTTAGGCATTGAGCGCACCGCCTGTCGGACGCCGAGATCGCCAAGTACGTCTTCGGCTCCGCCAAGTAGTGAATCGAAGGTTACCGTGCGGTGGTACTGCGAGGAAATTTATATATCGGCGCGCGCGCTAGGGACGAGAAGTCTTGAACAGGAACACTTACGTGTTCGATAAACTTGCCCATCCCACTCTGCGTAATCCCGCGTCCTCCGAAGATCTGCACTGCGTCCTGAGCCGTCTCCTGAGCGCCCCGCGTGCATTGCATTTTCAAAAATGCGATTTGGCTAGTGAAGGCGCGCGTCAGTGGGAAGACGGTAATCGTAAGCAAGAAAGGTCAGAGCGTACCCAGCGAGCTTCTGTGCCTGCTCCTTGTAAGCCATATTACACATCTGGTAGGTGACGCTCTCGAGCCACGCCTGCAAGCTCTCCGCGCGCGCGATCATGCCAGCGATCCTCGCGCGGACGACAGGTTGGTTGATGAGCGGCTTGCCAAACACTTTGCGCTGCGTCGCCCATCTGGTTAATAGCAACTCAGCAACTTATGACTAGCATAGAGTATATAAAAAGGGCGGACTTCAGGCATTCATCGACGACCAACCGCTGGCTGCGCGCTGAACTGCAGCACATTACCCATCGCTCGTGGTTGAAGTTACTGAGCATGACGTAGATACCCGCGCCCTCCTCGCCAAGCGTGTTTTCCACCGGTACCTTGACATTGTCGAATGTGATGTATGCCGTCCCTGCTGTTGATGAGTAGCTAGTCTTGATTGCCTTCGTCTCGACGCCCTCCCCTCGCTCGATGAGCAAGACAGTAAACCCATTCTTTGTGCGAAGTCAACAAAGAGGCAGGGGAGAAAAACAAATGCTACTCACCTCAGTTTTGCAGCCTGTTGTGAAGCTTTACGAAAAAAGTCAAAATCTTTTTAATCCACACGAAACCAACCATGCACTCACTAATCCGCAAACCTAAAAAGACCAAATTAGTACAGAGAAATAGGAAGAGAAGTACACGGAAAGACGTACATCCCGTTCGTTATCCATTTCTTGTTTCCATTTACAATCCAGAACTTCCCATCCTCCGACTTCGTCGCAGTAGTGTGCAGTCCGAATATATCACTGCCTGCATGCGCCTCGGAAATTGCAAGACATATGAACTTCCTCCCGGCCAATACGTCTGGGATGATCTTCTCCTTAATCTCTGGGGATCCGAAGTTAAGGACGGGGGGTAGGCCAATGACCTTGCCGCCCAGGAGACCTAACCGAAAGTTAAGACTTACGATTTCGAAAGGCGTCACTCGCGCTTACCGTCTCCGTACCCGCGGGCACCGGCCCGGACGAATTCCTGTGTAATAACCAACTACAAATCCTTTCAGGATGTGGTAAGCAAAGAAATACTGGTGTAGTAACTTACCTCATGGAAATAATCAAACTGACAGCACGCCAGCTTCAGCGTCGGAATATTGACCTAGAAATCGAGGGGCTTACTTCTTCTGGTGTCACAAGACCGTTGAAGAGCTTGCGTCCCTTGAGGTGCTTTCCAGGGCCTAAGCGCATGGCATGGAGCTCCATCTCGCTGCTCGGAGAGACACATCAGAATGAATGCTGTGAGGAAGGAGAACGATCACATACGCCATCTTGTCTATCACAGACTGGCTCGGACGTTTTCCATCAGCCTCACGAGCCTACGGAGCAATCCATCAGACGTGCAGAAACCGATGTACGATATGCGATTACCTGAGCGTCGGGGTAGATGACCTCGTCCACAAATATACGCATTGCTTTCTGGAGCTTGCGGTGAGACTATCTCCCGAAAGAAGTTTAAAATTATATTAGAGTTCGCATTCCAATACAAGACTCAATTGTCCTGACCTCCTTATAATATGGGCTGTGGAAGCCCTCATTCAGCCATGTCGGTTCCGCATACGGAACCTTGCTAACACTCCCTGCCGACAAAGGCTTGATCTGCTCCTCTTCACCCTCGATGTTACCGATATGGAGGCGCTTGTATTGCGGCCGCAGGAGAACTTCATGGCGGTGAAGACCAAAGAACGCTTCGGTCGCGTCTTGACCGGCTGGCGAGAATAGATCGGCATCAAACCCGGAGGGAAACTATTATGCGGCAGCGAGAAGGATGCGCACCGACTTCCTCGTCGAGCAGAGCTGACGCCCCACCGGGGTGTAGGTCCTTAAAGCGAGAGAGGTTGAAGACTTTCGAGTCGATGATAACCCACTATCAGTATGCGTGAGCATGACAGCCGTATTAGCATGTATCCTTTGAAAAGCCTTACCAAGTCATCCGGCGTGTTGTGCTACAGGCATTCATGAAAGCCGATTCAGATTTCCCTCGTCAGACATCCAGCATCAACGCGTGGCGCACCTTCTCGACCTCTTCTCGGGTGAAAGTCTTGAGCTCTGTGGACGATGCCATAGTACGCGACGAGAGCAAAGGGGTAAAAGAGATTCTGGGTGAGGCAGTACTGGTGGTACAAGTTTAAGAATAGGATATGGCGCAGGTCTGATTGGCCAATCTATAAATCACAGACTCAGACAAGGGGGAACAGCACCGGGTTTTCAGCGCGGTCTCGCATGTGATTACGATAAAAATGACGAAAAATCGAATATCCCTCGGACTTTGGCTCCGGCACGAGCGGCAACCATGTGGCACATACAAAGCCGCTGACATATCAGGCTTGATAAGCAGAGGAGGGCTGAAAGCCAAAGACGATTGCGTGTTTTTATGCACTAATTATACATCATGTACATGTACTTAAAAAACTGAGAAATATACAGTATGCCGGGATTCTATATGATGGGACGGATGAACAGCAGATTCAAGGGACAGAGAGAGCGAGACATGCGGATGCGAGGGTATTTTTACACTTGTGCCCAGTTTGTCACCCGAAAAGCCCTTGGAAAATTATAAAGATGTCGTGTAGTGTAACTCCAATTGTGCGTATTGTTGCATTATTCCGGTCTGTACAGATAGCGTGTATGAGAGGATGTTCATTTCGGAGATAGTTATTCTCTCAAAGTCGGTTCCGCTGAACGTTGCGGACGATGGCGCGTGCGACGCCCACCCAAGCACCGGCTTTGTCGACATTGTCGACTGCATCGTCCAGTCGTTTGGGAATCTTGCGCAATAACAACCGGCGTAGAGCGCGTACGTCCTCATCACGCACCATCGCCGGGTGCACAATTGAACCCGGCGAAGGGGACGGCGGGAAAGTGGGAGATAGAAGAGATTGCATTGTGTCTGTTGACGGGAGATATCCGCTACGTCCATGCAGTACGAGCGTCGGACGGTGTGTAGGTGGCGGTGGGAAGTGGTGGGAGGTGTCGGGTGCGCGAAGGGTGGTCGGCGAGGACGCGGGGGTCTGCACGACATACTCCGGGGTCGAACTGCGTGTCTCTCGGAAGTACGGTTGCTCGTTGCCTTCGCTAAGATCATGCAAAGCGAGAGAGAGCCGCGCTGCTTGAATTTCATGTTCTTTTTCCTGGAAGATTTTGCTCATTAAGCGTTCGGCATGGCCGATGTACTGTTCAGCGCTATCAATAAAACGTGCGGCCTACAAAACACAAATTCCGATTAGCTTGGTGATATTGCTATCGCGCAGGGGGGGATGTACTCACAGTATTCATGGATTCCTCAATCGCCGAGGCTTCCCGTTTGGCGATTAATAAGATTTCTGAGGTCGATGGAGGGCCAAGAGCTACAACGAACTCATCCTGAGGGCACCTACGAGCTGGCGACCCCCTGCGACTAGTTTTGGGACAGAACGTGCCAGACGTATCTACCCGTCCCTCCAGCGAGTCGTAAGCTCCATCATTAGAGGGGATCTCATCTAAACCGTGACCCTCGCCATCGGCCATTTCCAGGAAGTTACCCTCGCAATCAGTGCCACTCTCCTCATTACTCAGGGCCTCCACACCTTCACGCCAGCACGCATGCTCCTCCTGCACGAGAAGCGGGTCTGGCGCATACTCTCTCTCGGCATCTTCCTCCCCAAATAAAGTCTTTTCAATCTCAAGCAAATTCTCGAGATGTTCCTGGAATAGCTGCGAATTCGCTCTACGGACGTATGGGTTCAGCCACGATTCGCGATGTGAGTTCGCTACCCTTTGGACCTCTGGGGCACGTTCTGGAGGGACCGAAAAGAGGTTCACACCCGTCTCGAGTGGAGAGCTGGGCATGTTATTGTAGTCGATGGCATTGAGCATAGACGCACGTCGCATGCGCGTCGCGCTACCAGCTGCGAGTGCACATGCGAAGTCGAGTACATGCTCGCCTTCCTCCGTAGTAAGCTCCGCATCGCGCTCCCTTACGTTCGGTAAATCGACAGTATTTTTGCTGATGCGCGGGGAGCTCGTTGGGGTCGCAAGTGCAGCAAGGTCTGCGAGCGTCATGAAAGATGCGAAGGACGAGTGAGAAGAAGAAGGGCCAGACGCAACGAGCGATGGCGTCGCTGCGTTAGAGCGAAGGGTCGTAAGGGAAGGTCGAGCACGAATTGAAGGGGTTTGCTCGTGTTCTTCCTCCTCCGATTTCGTCTTTCGCTCATCATCGGCCTGGACACGGCGTTGCAAGCGCACAATAAGCTGTTCGAGCACGTCATACACTTCCCGCGCCGCCTGCAAGTCCTCCAGTTCTGCATCCGCAAGCTGACGAAACTGTTCGAGAATATCCACACCGCTGGTCCAATTGCTGTGCAAGAGAGCTTCGACTTCATCGAGATCTACATCTCCCCCGATATGGCTCGTGTTCCCCTCTCGGACGGCAAGCTCCGCCAGTTGCTTCGATATAAGTTCCAGACTCTTTATGAGCTGTTCCGTTTCCGCTGAATTGCCCAGCACGGTCCTGAGACACCTCTTCTCCCGAGGTATCAGAGGAGGGAATTGCTCCATAGACTCCACTTCATCTTCTGAAGAGCTTGAGGAACCAGAAGACATGGACGAATAGCTCGATGTGAGCGAGGAAGACGAAAAGGAAGCCTTGACGGTGCGCATAGACGCCGCGGAGTCCGGCCGCCCAAATCCATCCTCTGGCTCAAACGCCATGCGAAATTCGGCCTTTGCGACGTCAAGTGCTGTTTGCCTAGTATGTATGTGAGCAAATCGAGTCGTCATAGTGCCACGCCTATACAAACGCAAACGCACCCGGCACTGTTTCGCATCTTCCTCACTACAGATTCAGGGTCGCACTCCAAAAACGCCATAAGCACATCCACGTAGCGCCCGTGCTGTGCAGCAACGTGTATACACGTATTGCCCAGTTGGTCGACAGCATTGAGAGGCGCACCGAGATCGCGCACCAGATGCACGACGAACGCATACATCCGGAAGGATGCATCACCATCTCCAGCCCGCGCCAGGACGTGTAGCGGTGAGCCCGTATTATCTGCGATATAGAGAGCAAGATCTGCGCCGGCCAGGAATAGAGCGTCCAAAACCTTTGTACTGGGTCGCGGTGCAGAGACGCAATAGTGAATAGGAGACCAGCCATTCTCGTCCGGAAGGTTTGCGAGAACTGGGGTCAGCGGGGCGTCGAATTGGTTGTTTGAAGAGAAAAGTAGAGATCGGACGGCGACGAGGTTGGATGAAGAGACGGCATTTACAAGTAACTGTACAGAGGAAGGAGTGGAAGGACGTTGTTGGTACAGCACAGCAAGAGAGACGTAAGTATTGGCGTCGTGTTGTAGAGCGAGTTTCAATTTTCGTTTCTTCTTGTGTGACTAAAAATGAACAAATTAATAAATGGCTTTCCAAGGAACCCTATAGCAAAAACTCACAAGCAATGATTGTGCACGTTGTAGGCGAAGCGCTTTTTCGCAGGAAGCTAGGCAGTGTGGATGAGACACAGCGTAAAAAAGTACAGAACGGTGGTTGCAATCCACGGAATCTGGACGCGCTCCTTGACCAATCTGTAAAAATGGAAAAGTGAGTCAGCAAAGAGCCCTGAACAGATCCCCCATTGCAGAACTACATACCAAGTAATCGACGACATCAGTGTGACCGTCGCGAGCGGCATCTGCAAATTAAGTCAGGGCCAGCTAATGTCACTATAGTGATCAAACTTACACATAAGCGGGGTCGCGCGGTGACTGTCGACGCCATCCACTAACACCAAACCGTCGCATTTCTCCACCAATTCTGTTACGAAATCCAGTCGGCCAAGATACGCCGCCATTCCGAGCGGCGTTAATCCATTTAACGACAAGTCCGACGCATTGAGCGCGTACAGGGAAAAAGCGCGTCGGTTGAGGAGGAAAGTTAGGATCGCCAGACGCGCGGGAGCACTGGCGCGGACATGCGACGCGTCGACTTCATCAAAACTAATCCGAGCACTTCAGCACACGAAAACGAGGTCAAACAACGCGAGACTCACTTTGCCGCACCAAGAACGAGGGCGCCGATAACGGACGTGCCCTCAGCGTTAATTTCGTTCGCATTAGCTCCGTCCAGAAAAAGCCTTCGTGCGGTACTTTCGTCTCCGCGTATGGCGGCATCTTGCAGAGAGCATTTTGCCTCCGTCATGGTGGAGGGCGGGAGAACGGGGAAAGGTGGGGAGCGACTCGGAGCAGGCGAGTAATATATGTCTAGACCGTCCGGGACCTTGGCGACAATATTATATACCGCAGCGGCCCCGCTTAGCTCGAGTTCGAGCCCGCGATCGCTTCCGTACGCGTATAATTAGTTTTGGGGGTGAGGCTGACAGGAACGTGTTAAACGCAGCGGCGGGCTCCGGATTATCGACTGCGTCCGTCGCGCCCCGTGTCCTCTGTATTCTGGTGCTCACAAGTAGCAGAGAGCGGTAGTCGCGGGGGGTGTTCGGACTTCGCGCACACGCCCGCACTTCGAAGCCCATAAATATAAAATTCTATTTTAGCTCTGAATATATAATTATTTCACCGTGAAAAGTAATTGGACACCCAGGAGCCTGGACACGGTACGGAAGTTCGTTTTTAGCGACAAGACAGTAACGGAAGTGGCCCCTTATCAGAACATTCTAATCGAGGTCGGGGCATTATGAATACAACCTCATAAACGGCTAGATATCCAAAGTCGGGATGGCGGCCCCCTTTACGGCCTTGCAAAATCTGACCAATACCCGGATGAGGCGAACGACAGGTCCCAGCGACTAAGCATTTTAAAATCATTGTCCATGGTTGTCGGTTTGCAATGCTGGGCCTTGACCGAACAGACAAGGCTGATGTGTCACCTGACTAACAGTGGGTGCCGTGATCCAAATAGTGCGGACTTTACCTTATGTAGCTATTTCTGCGTGCGCATTTGAGGGACAAGAAAAGGTTCAAATCCATTCAGGAAGTGCGAGCCGGAAACGCCGAATCCCGCAGTTGGCTGTCCGAGAGAGAGGACTTCGTGCGGGTGCGGTTGCACAACGCGTGTTCGAGTTCTGACGGTACAGCGTTTCGACGGTGATCGGATGCGAGCGCTCTTCGACAACATTTAGTCTAGAATATATAAGAAGTGAGCTGCTTCCCCTCTTTCCACGCGGGGTGATCATCACTGCAAACGTGTGGGAGTAAACCGGTCGGGTCGGACGGACTCGAACAACGTAAATGCTGCCTTGAATCCCCATTCTCGCTTGCTCTAGAGTTCGTCTTCGTCCTCACTGTCAAACATTCCCATTACCCGGATGGGCGGCCGAATAACAGGTAATACTGTCGAACACAGCTTTAAAGCTGCCAATGTCCGCGGCAGATGAAAACCAGGTGGAGAAACAGGCGGAGAAACGCGGACGGTGGAAATAGAGTGCTTTTCGGCGGTCATGAATTACTTGCAGGTAAGCGCGTTTCCGACGCGTGTTGTGTAAACAAGGTAAATCTTCTTTCGCATAGCAAAAAATTTTCATCCAAAGTGTTCTTCCCTAGATCTTTACAGTGGGGCTGAATGCGATTTCGGTAAAAGTGGCAACGGAGCATCAAGCGCGTAACGCGCGCAACTCTAGAAGGCGAAGCATAAGAGAGACCAGGTAGTTTTCTTTCCAGGATTTTGGCGAACTAGTTTCAAGGCCTAAAAGTCCGGAAACTAGAAGTGATAGCCTAGGTCCCACTAGCACCGGCAGACGCCTTCGAGATTTCAAGCAGCGACAGCGATTTTCAAAAACGCTTCTGCCAAGGTCAGCACATTGCAGACACCGCCTCTAACGTCTTTGGTCTTAATGGATTGTGGCGATTAAGTATAGCGCGTCTCAGGTTTTATCTCTCAACGGTGTTTGACTAGTCGAGGTTCAAGTTCAAGAAAGGATAAGACAATAAAACTGGCCGATAAACAGGGCGGCACGTGACAAAGCAGGCCACGTGAATTCCGAGCTCCGATTACTCCGCTCAAACAATTAGGACGAGTCGGATATCCGAGTCGGCAGCCCACATATCATGATAGCGAATGTATCGTCGTCCCCCCAAGTGATCGTGTTCTCTTATTCAAAGTTGATTCTTCTCGTAAGTCGTTTTTCCGTATGAAGGTATAGAGCGAGTCTGAGTCGGCGGGGCGCATGGATGCAACCCTGGTAGCCCCCTTCTCCAAGGCGCTGCGCAAGAATGGCGTAAGTGAGAGCTCGCCATGGTACGCATTGCACATAACAAAAATGGGACGCTCCTCCCCCGAAATTTACGTGTGAGAATCCATTTATGATCACGATTGGGGCCGATTGCCGTTAATTATATTGAATATTCTTAACCACCATAAACAAAGCTTTTACAGTCGTCTCACCCACAGATGGCTTTGAAAAGTAAGGAATCCTTGTCCCGAGGATAGATATGCGCTCTGTGTCTCGTGGAGAATCTTCAAGTCTTTGTGACGGGCGGGTACGATTTCTTACCCAGTCCTTCGATGCCAAATTCGACTGCTCCTTTCTTGGTTACCAGGCCTAAAGATGGTGTGGTTGACATTGGCACGGAAATCTTCTCCTGGATGGTCTCCGGGGCGTCCGACATGTCAGAATCGTTTTCCTGGTAGGGCTCCCACTAGCTCTGGAAGTAAGTATTACATGCGGTCCGTCGGGCACATATAAATCTATACTTGATGAAGGCCTTTCGTGCTAAACTCGAACTCATGTTCGAGCGCTCGAAACGTCTCCATGTCGCGGACCGGGAAATCGTTCGGATTGCCAACCTGACTCTGTGTCTCGTGGCGAATCTTCGAGTCTTTGTGACGGGCGGGTATCTTCCCGTGGCTGGCCTCTTTATCGGTCTATTAATTTGTGCGGGCCTTGTACATGTGTGCACGGCCATCAATTTCTGGCCACATCCAGAGAGGCCACCTACAAAATCTGGCCTCTGCCCAAATATTTGTTTCTATTTGCGGATAGCTATACTGGCCGGCACTGCTCAGACTCCGTCCGCCTGTGCGCTGCCACTGGCGCCGGTGCACAAAGACAACGACGGAATTGGGAAAAAGCCCCCTCGTACACTGCCCTACGCGAAATGACATTTCACTCTTTGACACACCAGACACCAGCCACGGCCGGATGCACCAATCACAGCGAGATGCTTGGGCGCTACGCTTTTGCTACCCCCAACCTGCAGCCGCCTTTCACGTCTGGTGCTTGGATTTTTCTGTGCGCAAAGCCTCGCTGCCTCGCCGCCGCGCCCCAAGTCGAGCTCAAGATGTGGTCTGAGCTTAGGCGCGCTTTGACTGTCTATGAAGTATAAGAAACGCCGTGTCCTGGTCCTCTCGCCGTCACCATTACCTCTCGACTCATCCAAACCTCTCGCTTTCATATCAATCTCAGTACCGCCAGAATGTCCTCTTTTGACATTGACGAGCTCATTTTCTCCGCACAAGTGAAGAAAGTAGTCAGTGACGTCAAGACAGAATTCGGCAGGTTTCACACTGTAAGCGTTTTACTTATTAGACTCTTACCCCGGACTACTCACATGGACTGAATTCTCCAGATTGGCGACCCGAATGATTGCCCGGTCCGCGACCTGGAGGCGTTCCGAGCGCTCGAACATGAGTTCGAGTTGAGCACGGTTGGCCTTCATCAGGTATGAATTTATATGTGCCCGACAGACCGTATAGAATACTTACTCCCCGAGCTAGTGGGAACCCTACCAGGAAAGTGATTCTGAAATGTCTGACGCATTGGAGACCATCCAGGAGCCAATTTCCGCGCCAATGCCAACTGCACCGTCTTTAGGCCTGGTGGCCAAGGAAGGAGCAGTCAAATTTCGCATCGAAGGACTGGGTAAGAATTCGTCTCCAGAGGATTTGCTTCATATTTTCAGGAGGGAAGCACTGAGCCTTAGAGAGAAGCAAATGAAGATTTGGGTAAGTCGCTTTTATTATTCCCTTCGCCTTTGTCCCTTTTCGATATTTAATCGCTCATTTGCTTTCCCCCCGCTTCAGATGGCCAAGATAACCGGAGAAACTGGCAGGAAGCTTTCGGCGGTCTCAGTAAGTTGCTCGTCCAGCCAGTTACATGTATGCTACCGCAGCTCACCGACGGCATCGATGTCCCCCCGTTACCGTTTTCCCTGACAGAACGTCGCGGTGTACAGCGAAGCCAGCCCTGTCCCCACCGGCAAATACGGTTGCACCTTCCCCGGCTGCTCGCACTCCCCCGACAACAAAACCTTGCTCGAGAAGCACATGCACACGCACTACCCAGGCTCGCATTTCTGCCCCGTATGCAAGACAATCTTCACGGGTAACGACTTCGCCCTCGTGCGCCATCTGAAACGCACGGATATTGGGAGGAAATGTGCGGCTCGGTTGCGCGAATTTAATATCGACCCAAGCAAGAAAGTCAGGGGCCCTTTGAATTTACGACAAGGCACGAAACTGTGCAATTTCTATTACCTGGGCGCGATGAACGACTTTCAGATGCCTCGTGATCATTTTAGGATGATCGCTGGGAAGGAGCGCGAGGCATATGCTATCTGAAGGCATCCTTGCTTGGGACTTGGATTATCCCTTGCCATTTCTTCCACGCTATAGTTGTACTCAGCATGCTGTCATCCAAGTAATCGCCTGCATTCCCCCCACGTCATCGTATTCATTCATCCCCGCATAATTGGCGCCTACATCCAATAATGCGTTGCACCACCGTGACAGCCGTCCCTAGTTCTCTCACTCTCTTTCTCCCACTTACTGTATATCGCTTGCACTCCCTCGCATCATCACAATCATTACCGACCACGCTCCTTTCCTCTCAAGCTGTTTTCCCTATTTAACCAAGTTATTACATCCACGTTCATTACCTCGGGTTCCTATCTCTTCCCATTCCGCTCCTTGTTTCCTCTTCTTATTTATTTCTCGTCTTTCCATCTCTTCCCATCCCGCTCCTTATTCCAATCCCTATTTATTCCATCTCCTCCCCTCCCCTCCCTGTCCATACCCCAATCCCACCTCTCCATCCCGCTCCTTCAACTTGAAGCCCCCAGGCTAATTCCATTCCATTCCCTTCCCTTCCTGCTCCTTATCCCACTCCTACCGCCAGTCGCAGGCTCGATTAGGCATATACAGTACATACCGTCCATCCGGGTCGCACCATCCGAGTCATGTATTATAATCATTTATCAATACCCTCCTCCCCCCCCCCCAAGTCGTTTGCAGTGTGAAGCGGCAGTCGTTGAAATACATCGTTGAAATCGTCAAATACTGCCTTTCTCTGTGTGCTTTTGGACTTAGTAACTCAGTAAGTATGTACAAAAGGAGCACGCGAGTGTCTGGTCCATCCTATCCTGATTCCTGATTCCAAGCGATCAAATTACTTAGGTATCGAAGCCTCCGGGCGCGCTTACGCGCTGACTGTCATGGCGCGCTTGCAAGAAGCGATATTAATAATGGAATCACGACGATCCAGTACTGGACTCACGACTCCGAGTCGCGTGCTATTACTGTAATATTGATTCGGATGTAAGTAAGTATCTGCAGACCTTGTGTAGGGCCGGTACTATATACCACACCCACAACTCCTACTGCTCATGTAATCTCACATATCGTCATCATCATCATCGTCGTCGTCGTCGTTAGCATCGTCGTCCAAGGTTCAGATACATCGTATATGTAGTGTAGTGTAGTATACTGTATGTTCGTTTGCGTTACTAGTACTGTCCGCACCGCAGCCCCGTCAGTCCCGTCCGTCCCGACTCTAAGCGCCTCTCTGGCACCGTACAGCATAGGGAAGGAGCAAAAAGCGAGGGGGTGAGGAAATGTAAAGAAGAGAGACGGAGGACGAGAAAAAAAACATAGAAGACAAGAAGGGCCAAAGCGAATAAAATTTAGTGGAAGGGCTCGGAAGGGACGGCATAGCTGAAGGAAAACGAAGAAAGAAAGAAAGAAAGAAAGGGAAGGAGGGAAAAAACATGAGATCATCTAAAGCGCTCCAAGCGCTTGACCTCGACTACGAGGTTGACGGTCATGATAACGATATACGAAACGACCAAAAACACGCCCCAGCCGCGCGTCAGCCGGAACCCATTCATCGGCACACACACCAGCGTCGCAAGCAGCAGCGCCAGCAGCCCCACAGTGCTCACCAGGAGCGTCGCGCCGAAATCGAGCGCGTACGGCGCGCCGCCTGCCCCGCGCACGACGGCCGTGCCCGATACGCCGACGCCGAGCAGGATGTTCAGCATCGGCCCGCCGAAGCATGCGGAGAACCCCATCACTGGCGCGAACGCTGCGACGGAGACGTTTGCGACGAAGTCGGCGAGCGAGTTCCCTACGGCGAAGACGGTGAGTCCGATGATGGCGTCGCTCAGCCCGAAGATGAAGCCGAAAGTCTGCGGGACGGGAGCGTGGTTAGTCAGTGAGATTTTTTCTTATTTACGTGAGGCGGGGTAGAATGACGTACTTTGAGCACGTTCACGACTTCGTCGGCGATAGCCATGATCCACACGACAGAGACGAAGAAGCCCATGGAGCAGCGCACCATCTGCGCAAACGGATCGTCCCCTCGGTCCGCAAAGACCAAAACAAACACAGCCGCAGCGCCGCCCGCGATCGCCGTCGCCGCAAGCAGCCACAGCTCAGCGTCTATACCCGCAAAGAGCACAGCGACACAGAAGAGCGGGCCCAGAATCACCTGTGCCGCCATCAACCACTTGTTGAATTTAAGCTCGTGCATCTCCTCCCTCACGTCTTCCTCCGCCGTCAGCACGCGCTCAATGCCTTCCTCTTCGAAATCGACGAGGCGGCCCTCCGGCACGCCCACGCCGGGTACACCCCCGCTGGCATCCGCGCCACCCTTCTCTTCTGCACCCACGGGTCCGCGCGGCGTGATATGCACGGGAAGTGTTACCGTGAGGGCGAGCACCGCAGGAGCGGCAAGTACGGACGCGAGCATTCCCGGCACGCTTTTCGCGCGGAAACCATGCAGCGTTGGGAACAATACATGCCACGTATGGCGAATCGCGTGCGCAATGCGCTGACGGCGTGTGCGTGGGTGCGCGTGTCCGCGTGCGAGGGTTCCAGGGCCGCCGAGGTTGAAAAGCCCGAGCCCTTCGCCGTCAGTAGAGGCTTCGGACTCGGCCGGCGAGGCAGGCGTCGTTGCGATAAGCGGAATCCGCGAGTTGTGGCTTCTAGGGGAGACGCTGAGGCCTATGTTTGGGGAGCCGTTTGCGTTTGCGCCGTCTGCGTCTACATCGTGGAGGGATACTTGGTGGGAAAGGGGCGTGCGGGAGTGTAGTTGGAACGTGGCGTCCCATGAGTTGTGGCTAGCCAGCGAGTGCGCTGATTGTGACGAGGGACGGCGCGAGAGCGAGCCGCGATGAGAGTGGTAGTGTCCACCGACGTAGGGTGAGATCGGGCTTTCGAACGCGCTGAGCGCGGCACCAGCTGATTCATGCTGTAGTGATGCTACTACTTGACGGAACTCGAGGGCGCCTACTAGCGAAAACGACGGCATCTGCGACAAACGGGGAGAGGGAGAGGGAGAGCGGGAACGAGAGCGAGATTGACGCGAGTGTAATTGTGTTGTGTCAATACCGAGTGACGGCGGAGCAACGGGACTCGAGTACGCTCGCATTCGGGGCGAGGACGCAGGAATGGCGAGGTGTGCGGGCGATGCTGCTGCAGTTTAGATGTGCTTTAGAAACGAAGTAAATAGGACGACTCACGATCATCTGTGTATGGCTCAGGAATATCATCGGCGTATTCGCCTCTAATGATGGCTTCGAGCTGCTTCCGCCGGGCCTGACGGCGCTCCCACCAGCTGCCGACGATGACAACGAAGACATAAATTACATACAAAACTATGAGCGTGGCCGCCTCCCAAGCGTGAATTAAGCCATCCCAGAGGATGGTGAGCAGGAGCGCGACGGCCGCCGTGAAAAAGCCGACGTCACGTAGAAACGGGCGAGCAGCAACGCTGAACGGGCGGATGATGCACATGGCGCCGGCGACGACGGAGACGATGAAGCTCGCAGCGCCGAGGAGCTCACCGATGGCAAGCGCACCTGCGCCCGCGCGCATCGCTGAGAACGTGCTGAAGACGTCCGGGGAGCCGTTCCCGAACGCCAGAAACGTGACGCCGGCGACATTCTCGTCGAGGCCGAGGCGTTCTGCGAGCGTCGCGAGGTTGGGGCAGAAGAAGTCGGAGGCGCTGATACCGAGGGTGGAGAAGAGGAAGGCGAGCCATAGGAGGAGCGCGCCGAAGGCGAATGGACGGACTGGCGGCGCGGTGCAGAAGTAGTGCTGCAGATAAGGGATCGAGAGGACCGTCTCTGATGCTGGACACGACTGCCAGACGTGTGCGCACTGGTCCTCGATGGGCACAGAGAGCGGCGAGCACACATCGTCACCACCAACGGTGGAGCGCCTTAAGAGGCCAAGCAGGCCATTTGGACTGTTATACTCTTGCTGCACACCATACCGACTCTGAGACCAGACGACGGCTTGGACGACGAGGAGGGCGACGAAGGCGAGCTTCAGCAGACCAGCGCTGGGCGGCATGCGAGCGATATCGACGGAGTCGGAGAGGTTGACGAGCTCATGCAAGTCGACGTTTAGGCAAAGCAACTGCTGCGCCGCACTCGTGTAAGAGGTGCAGCACTCGCACGCGTACTCCCACTCCCGATATAAACAGCACAATCTTCAGAATTTCATTCCGTTTCCCCATCTCCCATAATTAACGAAAACAAAAAAGCACACTAAATACCAGACTAAAAATTGCGAAAAAGGTCCAGTGGAATTTTAGAAAGCAACCAACAGAGCCATGAGCGCGGGAATGGCCGCGCCGATCCCAACGAGGGCGCTCCTGGAAGCGCCCGACGATAGGCTGGTGGTGGTCTGCGCAGGCGGGGTCACGACAGTCGCCGCAGAGGTCGTCACAGTCGAAGATGGGGCAGAGACCGGGATACTGGCAGGGAGCACAGAAACTGTGTCGGACGAGCTCGTGCCGGTGGACTGCGAGCTCGAGAACGAGATGCTCGGCGACGAGGACGCACTGGTCACAGAGCCAGTGACGACAGGAACGTCGATTAAACTGACGATACCGGTCTCGATGAAGACGGTCGTCGTCGAGTCCTCGCTCGCGACCTCTGTGCAGACTGCGGTACCACTCGTGAAGCCGCACTGGACATTGACGAAGAGCGTCTCGCCCGCAGTTGCGATAACGGCGGCCTCGGACACGTGCGTCGCATCTTCGACAAGCGTCACTGCGACATTACTGCGATTAGCATATGCAGACTCGAGCCATTCCCGCCAATGGTACAAGACGTACAAGTGAAGGGGATGGACAGCGTTGGGAATGTCGCGCCAAACACATAGGTCGTCCCATCCGCGCCTGTTCCCACAGGTCCGCCCTGAAGCCCGTCATCCTGGAAGCCAACGGGGAATACTGAGACGACAGAGCCCTGCGCACGAGCAACTGCAAAGTTGATGAGCTCTTCACGACCCGAACCAGGCACCATACAGTCGTAAGCTTACCACACGCAAGAGCGAGAGCGATCAAAGCCGACGCAAACATTTTTACAAGTCGTTGGCGGGGGTCGTGAAGTCGGCAGACGGGAGGGGGTACGGGTCGTGAGTGTCGAGGACAGGCACGAGAGAACGCAGGGCGATGCTCGGGGGACGTCTTTATATTTACGGCCAGTAGCGGACGCGCTTGTCTAGATGTCTAGACCATCAATTACTTAGCTAAAACTGGGATCCGTGCCTCACCAACCCGAAATGAAAGAAAAAAATCGTTGGAAATTCATTTCTCTAGCATCTCCATCAAATAACGCCCAATTCTGCTCGCCGATAGTGATCCATGCGACGAACGTCAGACTACTCAAAACCAAAGTCATACACAGGCGCTTCGGCGCTTCAAGCCTCGAGGGGCCGGACTCGGACGTAATCGCGAGCTCAGGCAGGGACCACATCAATCCGAACCTGATACCAGTCCAAGAAAAACTTTTTCCTGCAATGAAGCACCGACGGCAGCATGGTCAAGAAGGTTCTAATATTTGTCCTCCTATAAGCACCAAAGCAGCGTCACGTTCGTACAACTTGAAGGCCGGGCAGCGGCCCGGGACGGAGTGAAGTAGTTACCGGGATGGGTTATATTCGCAATTCGGTGCCGTGACTGCGGCACTCTTGGCGTAGAAATATTAATGGCGCCCATCCCGGCTCTTGACGTATCATTTCAAGCTCTCGAGTCAACGGGCGTAAAACCCAGGTACACATCGCCGCACCTAGCTCACTGATAGCCGGGATCAAACAGATAAGTACAAGAAACCTTTCAATTTCACGCTTTCAATAAAGCGCCGAGCACTATCGAACAATATCAGTGCGCACCATCATCACTATCACAAACGCCTATTCTCAAAACTCCAATCTTTTGACCATGGCCGATCACCTTAACTTGGGAAAATATTAATATAGCGGTGCACCGTGCGCTCAACTTTGTGGCTAGAGCGGCGGCGGCGGCGACGTTATCCTTTATAAGCATGCGCAGACTAATCTCATCTTCACGCTGGCTATGAAGTTGATACGAGCAGCGTCGCGCTACTCCTGTCCCTATGCACGATAATGGCGGTATTAAGTAGCCCAGGCCCGGACTCAACTGCTCTGCCAGCCGAGTCAATCAAGTAGCGCGAGACCTGTATCCTGGTGCTTACTTAGCGCGTAACTTACTGTATCTTCAACACTCTTTTCAATCATCTAACTTAGATACCGGAATGGGTTATATTCGCGATCCGGTGCCGTGACTGCGCCACTCTCGACGTAGAAATGGGCGCCCATCTCGGCTCTTGACGTTCATTTCAAGCTCCCAAGACTCAAGTCGACGGGCGGTAAATCCAGGTACACACCGCCGCACCTAGCCTGAGCTCACTGATACGATAGCCGGGGTCAAACGGATAAGTACCGTGACGAGAAACCTTGGAGGTCTATACTGGACAAAATGACGTGATTTGGGCTTCGTACAGTGGCATAACTGATTATAATCGATTATGACGCGACTTGGAATGCATCGTGAACTATGCAGTGGCTCTAACTCGGGCGATTTTACAACCCAACGATGAGGACGCACGTCCATCTCAATTGATGGTGTGACTTATATTCACTTACTCGGGGTTCGGTCGGTCACGGTATAGACCACACCGTGCCGAACTGGCGAGGCTCACTGTATACGCTGGACGTTTTTCAACCGTCAAGAAGAATCAAGAATCAAGGCTCTGTCTGGGTTTAAGATTCCGTTCCACAAACTCACTTTATAAGCAGGGAATAAGCGAATCGAATATACGACGAAAGAGTAAAACCAAGAGAAAGACGAGACGCAAGAAGAGTTCACATACAGCTCTAGACTGATCCGAATTTTCCTCCGCCCCTCCCGTTCCCCGCATTCCCCGCACCCCCTCACCCCCACCTCCGTCCGTCGGCCGGGTTGGACTACCGAACCCAGGAGGTGGCCGGCTTCACGAGTCCTCAGGCCCGAGCCGCGTACGCAACTCCGGGGGGTCCGAGCACGGCGGCCGTCGGAAGACGTCGAGTCGCGAAGACACGAAGACATAGAAAAAGGAAAAAGGGAAAGGGATAAAGTCAGTCGCTTGTCTCAGTAGGTAAATAATGAAGAACTCACGGGAGGGCTTGCCCTCCCCTCGGCTTTCCATCCGTCCCGTTCCACGTTCCCCTTCCCCGTACCCTTCCCTCACTAACGATAGTCCCGACGGGGACACGTGCACGTATGTTGCTGAGGGAGGTCCCGGAAGCGCAGAGGGTCAAGCGTCGAAGTCGTGGTGGTGGCCAGCCTCCACGACTCGTCAGCCGTCGCCGGTGCATCCGCCCTCTCCACACTTCAAGTTGGGGTCGAGCACCGAAGAACCGAGAAGGTGGCCAGTCTCCTCGGTCCTCCGATGCTATCGCCTTTGTGTCCCGTCCCCGCTCAACGCGTCTTCCTACTGTAGGTCCACTTCACCATCAAAAAAATCTTTAAAAAAAGAAGAGGACGAGCGAGAGAGCATATAGGTGAGAATGAAAAGGAGAACTCATCGCAGCAAGCAGCACCATTCCATCACGCTTTGACTCAGAGCTGCAGGGAACCCTGGAGGTGGCCAGCCTCCCGTGTTCCCCTCACCCTCGTCGTCACGTCCGTCGCGCGCCCAAAGCGTCTCGCGAGAAAATACTTGACTAATGAAGTATCAGTCCGAACTAAAATCTGGAGGACGAAAGAAATAATGAAAAGGGCTCTGGGGTCCAAGACACAGGCCAAACTCCAACATCGCGATACGTCGCGGACACGGAGAAGTCAGGAGAAGAGGCACCTTCCCCGTCCTTCCCCGTTTACTCGGACACTCGTCGCTTTCCTGGCAGACATCCCGTGATCACAAATCCAATTTTTTCTGCTAACCCGAATGCCGAGCGAAAATAGAATAAGACCAAGTGAGCGTAATAGCGTGACGAAAAGAAACGACTCGCTAGGACTGTCCCAGCCCGATCCCTCACGCTCAGACTCAAGCTTCAGAGGCTCGGGGAGGTGGCCAGCCTCTCCGGGTCTCGTCGCCATTGGCGTCGCGTCCGTCGCACGCCCATTAGCGTCTCGCGGCTGTCTGACCTGCCCTGCACAAAAAACAGCCTGAGACGAAACGCTGCGTGTGAGAAAGGAGCGAAGCGGAGAAAAATATGAATATGAGAGTGTGTGGACTTGTCTGGATCGGAATCACCCCTCCCAAGCCCCGACCTTCCACGGCGCGGCGCAACACGACACGGCGACGATAGGGAAACCAGAGAAGAGGCACCTTCCCTGGCCTTCCCCACCAGTACCGGCACATGTCGCTCGCCCGGGAACCACATTTCACTCCAACGCCGTTCTAATAGATCTAGGAGAGGAATCAAGCGAGCGGGTAAACGTGACGAAAGCGGTTGAGACTCGCCAAAACGTCTCAGTCCCTTCCCTCACGCTCAGACTCAAGCTGCGGAAACCCAAGGAGTTGGCCAGTCTCTCTGAGAATCCTCGCCATCGTCGTCGC
The DNA here is from genome assembly GCA_002794785.1 of Coniferiporia sulphurascens. NCBI lineage: Eukaryota > Fungi > Basidiomycota > Agaricomycetes > Hymenochaetales > Hymenochaetaceae > Coniferiporia > Coniferiporia sulphurascens. Next base: position 363,746 of record NBBA01000004.1, read on the forward strand.
GTCCGTCGCACGCCCTAGCGTCTCGCGATCTAGGTTCTGTGGGAGTAGAAACAAGTGCTCAAAAGATGGAATGAGGGAAAGACACCCGTCTGCGTAACTCTGTGCAGTTCCTCCACGCCTCGACATAGACGAGGAAGCATAGAGAAGAGGCACCTTCTCTGTACTCCCCCGCCAAGCTGACGTCCGTCGCACGCCCGAGTAGCGACAAGGAGAGAGCAAGAGAGAGAGGGGGAGGGGGAGGAGGGGAGGAAAGAGGTTAGATGTGTTGGGGGTAGCTGAAGACTGGTCGCACGAAGGCGTGATGATGGGGGTAGCAGTCAAAGAGCTGCTGGAGCTTCGAGGGGTCTGGACCAGAATTGAAGTGTTTTCGCGCCTGTTGTGGGCTATTTGGATAGAAATAAGTGAAAAAACGCCTCGTAAGAGCAAAAAGGACATATGAGATCATATATATCGTCACTGCTTGGTATGAAGACTGGAAAAGGCGGCTATCGTAGTTCAGACTGCTTTTTGGTGGCGGTTCCGGAAGTAAACATGGGTCTAGAACGACTCTGTGCGCAGCCGCACGAGGAACTCGTATTTTTCCCATTCAGTGGCAGACTCGCAGCGATGAAAACCGAATCATTTGTTCATTGATAGTCCAGATGGTCATGGCAGTAGTGGTGGCTAAAGGGAAAAGGACTCGCGTTAATCATTACAGTAATTGCAGGCTCTGTATATGCGATGACGAGCGGATCCGCGGATCGACATATAGAAGCGGAGTTTCAATACTGGTACCGGTCCTACTGGAGCTCCCTAAGTTCCTCGTCTTTCATTATACTCCTTAGGATATGTTATCGCAATCTTTACGCATCGATTAGAATTGAATCAGCGGGTAATCGCCGTAGGGCATCGTGTGTATCGTTACAGGTGGAAGCTGGAGCTATCTCGATTACCGATTGGTCTATGCTTAATGAGATATGCTCAGTCCAGAAGTAAAAATATGAGACACTTTTTAATATAAAAACTACCTGATGAGATATACTAGATACTAGACAGATATAAAACTATAAAAATGATTTAAGTTGCCCACCTTAGTCTAGAAGTAAAAATATGGGACTGAGGCGCAAACGGAAATTTTATCGTAACCACAGGTGGATTTACTTAGTTACGTCGCACCCCAAAATGAAAGGTGTCTCTTATTACCCAAAATATTACTGAGCTCCCGCACACGAGCCCACAATTTTCCTTCAAGAAGAGAGGAGAAGGTGTCGTTTCTCAGTGATTTGCACCCCTTTAGTAATGCTGTTTGCTCCTTTGGGGTGATGTTGTAACACATTTAGCTTTTCGAGATACCTGTCGCGATTACAGGCTACCCCAATATTTCGTCTTGATACACCAGTCGTAGTATCTCCTTTTCACGGAAGGATAGCAAGAGCGAGGATTGCGGAGACAGGAGTTGTAGTATACGGTGGTATTGTAACTTATCGGTTATATGAGATAAGAGGGCTTCATCACAAAAAGAACAGTCCGACCTATCACGAAAAAAAAAGTTCTACAGTAAGAGTGTCGAGTTATAAATAACGGAATGACCTGTGCAATAAATTTTTGAGGGACGAACACCCCGTGAGAACATCCTCCTGCCTCCAGGCCAGCCTTGAAAAAAGGCCATCCCTTGCATAACTACTAGGATTAAGATGGTGTAGTGTAGCCCTGCCTCCGCTTTCTATGTGGGCTCCCCACATATGTTAGCACAGCTTATATTACGAATATGCGAGACGAAGAGCGGTGGTGTCATCCAAGCCGAAATTTCGTGACACGGCGCGGCACGCGCCGTTGAAATTCGCAGATATATTCACGCCTATGTCGCAACCGCGGCGCCTCCGGTAATTGCAGTACTCCAGAGAGCTAAGAAAGACGGGGGCTGTACTACTCATACACCCCAGATACTATTCGCGGAACCCAGTCGTTAAATAATTAGTGTTACACACAGGAAAGATCTTTGATCTTGAAGTACAGACTGGGTCCTGCTGTGCCGCTCACTAGGTCTGTCTTCTCCTGAGTTGAAACGTACCAAAAGGGGCTCTACTGAATTTAGGTAATAAGTATACTTATGAGAATGGGTTATCTGGTCAAATAGATGACATTTTTTGTTGAAATTTCAGAACCGATCATCATTTTTCAGAACCAACCAAGCATTTTATTGGCACAATGTTCGTTCCGTCAACCAATCACTCGTCACTGACGAGAAGCGATCGATCGCTTTTACTCCGGTAATTGCAAATAGGTCATCGTTCTTGATGTATGTGAACTTCCTCACGCAGCCACGACACTCGGCAAGAATCGCAAGATGCGCGGCATGAACTGTTCAACATCTCATATTTATGATCTATCACGAATCACCATTACCTTGAAGTGGTTCCAATTCTCTGAGCACGGAGCTCGGCTAAGCAGGTAATTTACAGCCTTCAAGTTGTAAATCCGTTTTTGAACGTATCAATATGTCCTCCAAGGAGTGAGCACTCGCGTTACCTATTTTTTCAGACACCTTTTGATGATATTTGAAATGCGTCGATTCATCAGACCGCAAGAATAACAGATAGAAAGCCCGCCCGTATCCACCCGGGCAGTAAGTTGTCCGCGAAACACCGATACATATTTCAATATCACTGAGCCTGAAGTTGCCGAGCGTGCTTCTGTACTTGACGTGGCCGGAATAACGTTCTACCCTTCGTGCGTCCGGGTCAAGACCAAACGACGGCTCCGAGAATAGAGGCAATAGAGTTAAATGAACCGCTTTAGAATTGCCAGTGGTAGAGCCGCATTCGGTCGGGTCAATCAGACCCGGAAAGCATGCATCTTCTTCGCTGTGGATTGTGATATAATGCTTCGCGCTCTGCATTCATATTCCCAGATCATGGCCGCTCAATCTTTAGAACTCGGGATCCACAACAGATTTTAGAGCGCCACTGCTGATTCTGGTGCCTTATGGTGAACAAATATGCTGTGGACATCACCGATAGTCCCCTAGCCTTCACAAATAAAGGTGGGTCTCAGCAGCAACTGCCATCAGATTTCATCTAATGCCAACTGCCCTGCTACAAAGCCAGAATCTCCAATGTCTTCGTTGAGTAAGCAAGAACTGGAAACTCTCATGACCTACGCCAATATCAACGCCGTATGTTGAATAATTTTATGGACTAATAAGTATGCTCATCATTCTCGTCTTAGTGTACGTTAGGTATGAAGTTCTCCTTTCTACTGCTAGATGCATGCGCTCTGATGATGAATGCTTTACCCCCACAGTCGCGACAGCGGTCCTACTGGTAGGGGCTGTCTCAGGCTTTTCAGACACTACTGCCAGTGGCAAGACATGCCTACTAATCCTTGCGCGTGGCAGGTCTACGACTATCTTCTCACATTCGGAGAGGAAAAGCGGCTTATTTGGCCCTCTCGGCTTTCGCTCGCTAAGGTCGCTTTCATGTTCAATAGATATCTTCCTTTGCTCACTTTACCTGGGTTGCTTTATGGTATGTCGTTTGACGCTAACACGAAAAAGCCCGTTTCATAATCTTCCGATGACAGCATATGTACTCGCGGATTCCAACACAAGTATTTCCGTGCGTGGCGTTGCCTTACGCCTTCATTTAACCTCTGAGGCCTCCAATGACAGATTTGTGTTCGCGTATCTCGAGTTTTCAGTTGTAAGTAAGGCAAAGACAAAGTTCTTTACTTATTTTACAGAAATGTTTTATCCAGCTATGAACCTCGCGGTATACTTCATCGCGGAATGTATGTCGAACATAAGAGGGTTCCATCGAGGTCAACTGATTGGAGATATTCTCAGTCATTCTTTATCTACGAGCTTACGCGGTTTGGGGCGGTGATCGAGGAGTTTTTGCTGCACTTGCCTTGGGATATACGGTACGCACAACGTATCAGTAGCTGGATTGAAGACGAACTTATACTGGATTTACAGAGCCTTTTGGTCGTGGCAGGGTATTTTTGCACGAAGTTCATTTGGAGTATTAACAGCATGTCGCTCATCTGCACAATATCAGTGTTCCGGTATCGACTAACTTGGTTCCTTTATTAAGCTGCGGGCATTGCCTTGCCTCGGCCCGGATGTGTCCTGACATTCAATGGCCAGCTCGACTGGCCTGCATATGTCGCACTCTTGGTTTCTGAGACTCGTGAGTTCGGTTATCATATGACTTATTGCTTTGCGAGGCTAAAACGGGCTGTCTACAGTCTCGATACTGATTCTTGTGCTCAAAACGCGTTCGTAACACTATGCCCACCTGTTTGTTACACATCTGTATGACGAAGAATATCAACAGTACAGGTGCGGTTCTCTGAGACAATGCACAAAATATTCGCAGATGGTGAGGCCTACATGATCCTACTCAGATAAGTTACCTGACGTGGTCCCGTGGTGACATGACCAGGAGTGCTTTACTACCTGCTCACACTATGTAGGACTCACGCCATCTCTATAGTCGCTGAGAAAGAAAACCACACGCAGACTAACGCTCAACAGGTACGACTGTGGCTAATATTCTCGTCTTACGCCTTGCGCCGGTCCCACTCTGCAATTTCCTCCTTGCGTGAGCTTGATTCCCTCTAATTCTCCACTCATCCAGTAAACTAATAGTAGTACACATGTCTAGCTTACAAGCTGTATTACACAGTATTATTAGTAACCATCTGCTTCTCCGCATCCGAGGAGCATATCATCCTATTGCATCGATCACCACTGCTCAGTTCGGGATTGACTTCGCGATGTCCTCCATAAGTGCCGCTTCCGAGTCTGCTGTAACTAATTGAAGGCATTTCTCAGTTATGTGATTTTGGTCTGGCAATTCTCAAACTGGTGCGCATAGTTCAAACTTCTCAGCAGCAACCATATATGTTACATTATGAGTGTACGATACAATTACGAACCCGTTTCGCACTCCTCGTGTTTGCCGCGGGCTTGAATGCTCAGATAGATTCCTACGTCTCGCACCAGACTCCACTCGGTGTGATTTTCCAGTCATCGGGTGAGTGACGTCGACTGCCCAACGCAGACGACATCGAAGCCCAACAGACGCTTTTACATCGCCGGTGCCTGCGTTATTCCAGTCCGTATATATATATTTGTGCAGCACTCATCTGAAACCCACTGGGCATCATCGACATACTGTATCAGTTCCTTCGTCGAAGCTCGAGAGAAAAGATGCATTGTCGTTCGCCGGCTCTACGGGGAGATATTGTCGCATACCAAGTGCAGTCGAATGGCTTCCAGTTGACGCGGAGAGGGGCACCAAAACTTAGATTCGAAACCTCCAGAGGTACAAGAAGTAGATGCAGCTCTCACAAGAACAGCAGATTCTACAGCAGCATTTAAGACAGATGCGCGTTCCTGCCGTTTTGGGAAACATCATTGTAGTGATTCATCACCAGTAGTTGTGGCGTGTCGGATTGGTCGTACTCAATCCTTCACGGTAGGCTGGAATGCAGACATAGTAGGGGACTTGGCCGCGAGCTTGCCAGAATTGCGAATGATTTCCATTAGAAAATTGGCAGGAGAGACCCTTGGATCACGTCGGGATCGTACGCAACACATTGTTTACCTTTACCCTCGTCCGCCTAAAGAAAGATCGCGCCAATCGTCAACCCATTTCCTAGAAGGCCAGAAAGTGATTCATGAAGCGACAGGCAAAATCGCTTGAAGCTTCTTGAGCACGTCCTATGAATCTTAAGAATCAGAAGGAATGCCATGTAACGATCTTCGTCTTGACGGATAGCAGAAGAAAAGACAGCTACAAGATCTCAGTGACCCGTAGTATGATTTGAGCTTTTTTAATCTCGGTCGCATCCGAGAATTCAGAGGCGGAGTTTGGATTATCCTGGGAATGCAATACTAACCTTGTAACGACTCGGATTCGTAATCCCACCTTGTCACTTACTGCCATCACACTTTCTTTTACAAAACCTGTTGGGGCTTTGTAGTGAATCTGGGTGAACAAGAAACTGTGCAAGTCTGACTTAGCGATTATGGACAAACTCGGCTTTATGGGTAATCGTTGAGACGCAATAGAGTCCCCGTTTCTATCTTCTTATTCTTGATGCTACCAATGACGTGATTTGGCATTCGACCGGCTTCACACTGTGTTTTATTTAGGCGTGGTTCCCCTCTGCGCAAATTTCGCTTGTTTTAAAATTGCCCGTTGTTTCAATGAATACGGCATGCGTAGTGCTGTACTAATTACCTCCTACCTCTAACTGATCATGATGCTCGGCTAAAAAGCCCCATCAAATCAAATTAATCATCGAAGACTTGCTCGGAGGCCTTTAGTACTATGCATCGAAGTGGTGCGCATACCGTTAAGTGGATATGTCCGACTGTACCACCGCAACATTAACGTTCTACATCAACAGGGCATCCGAGCTGTTACTTGCAACCCCGGCGGAGCACCGAAAGACTGCAGGGTCCGCGCAGTCCGCTACGGCAATGGACTTGGTGCGAACGCTGAGCTCGAGGTGGATGAGCATGACACGCTCTCGGCCACCCGTGCACTCGGTGAGGCTAAAGAGCACATGCGCGCATCACGCTTTCTTAGTGAGCGCCGCCGGTTTATGCGCTGGTACTTTGACTTTCTGGTGCTTAGACACATCATGTCTGGGGCCCGAGCCCGCTACACATAAGTACAAGCACGGGAGCTGACTAAGTTCAAAGGCAGAGGAGAAACGTGCGTTGAGGGACTGGCATAACCTTGACTGTAAGACGTGTCTGCTGTTTCTTGTGATGCTTGTTGTGCGTGTATATGCTGATCTCCTCAATTTGAAAGATTCATTGGCACAGAACAGTAAGTAGGGACAGGCCTCGAGCACGTTCTACGTCCTCACTCGCAATTCCCGCCCAGCGAATACTTCACATGTTCCGTATCAGCCTCCCATACCGGTTAACATACACATACTGGAGCTTCTGGAGATGGTCTCGGATGAGACAGATCCATGGTTACTATTTCTGTGCGTCCGTATTTCCACACTAGATTAACCTGAGCCGCGAACAATGAGCCTTTAGCAAGGTTTTATTTTTGAAGCGGTTAGCGCGAAGGGAAAAAGCCGTCGAGGCAGCAATATATCAAAGGCTGTCCTGGAACTGGTCGGCATGGCCGCTCCTCGCTAGTCGTATGGGCGATCGGGATGAAGTGAGTGATCCCTTCCCTTCCCCTTGACGTTGTTCCAGTCTTACTTACATGAAGGCACTACAAGCTTGGTTCCATCATCCCCCTCATAGATGTCCCATAGAACCATCCGCTCATCGATTTCTTCAAGACGAAAGTCATCGTCGACTTGCATGCTCCAGTTGAAGAAGATCTCATCGTGTGTGAATATCTCCTTGGGGCCAACTTCTTTCCGAAGGGTGCATGGTTCATATTACTTGCTTGTATACGTGCTGAAACTCACACCCCGCCCCGGTCCCAGACTTCCACCGCTCCGAAGCTCAGTTCGACGCGATAATGAAGATTGACCCGACGCGGCTCGACGATATCGACATCCTCTCAAATATCCTGTACGTCGCAGAGAATCGTGTGAAGCTCTCCAAGCTTGCGCATTATTACCTGAGCATCGACAAGGACCGGCCCGAGGTGTGCTGCATGGTCAGAAAGCACTACTTGCTGCGCGGGGAGCCCGAACGCGCGATCCCTTACTTCCGCCGCGCAACAGAGCTGGACCGGTCTTAACCTTCCCGCGTGGGCGCTTATGGGCCATGAGTACGTGGAGATCAAGAACTCGCAAGCGGCGATCGAGTCGTATCGAAGAGCGATTGGTAGGTACTATTGAACTTCCGTAATACACGGCCCCTGACGTCTTTTCTCTCAGACGTCAACCGAAAGGATTACAGGGCGTGGTACGGGCTCGGTCAGGCTTACGAGCTTCTTAATGTACATCAATACTCCGAGTCCTTGCATTACTATCAGCGACCAACTGCTTTACGGCATCACAATCTCCTTTATATTAAAAACTCGTCTAATCAAGTCGGTAAACTCCGTACGATGTTCGCATCTGGCAAGCACAGGGAATGTGCTACGAAGAAATGGGACGGTACGTACGCTCTCGAGCATCATTGTTTTTACAGCACCTGAGGCGCGGACGTTCTGCCACGCTTTTTTTCTTCTTGAAGGCCTTGGGAAGCTATCGAGCGCCTCGAGCGCGCACGCCTCGGTGCGTACCCTAACGACACAACCTTAGGCACGCAGCTTGCCAAGCTTTTCGACGAGATCAAGGATTATGTTCTGCCACAGGCTACCTCCAGCACATAGTTGACACCTCACTATGTGCATTCCCCACGCACCCTCTTCTCTTCTTCCTCTTCCACCCCATTGTAATAGCACCCGCACACTCGAACTGATTGCTTCCCTGCGGACAAAAACAAGCTGATGTTCCAGTTCTTTGCAACAGGGGTCACGCGTCAGTACTTATGGGGCGTGAAGGTGAACTTAGTACCACTGCTGTAGGTCTCTATTCTCCCTCACGGCTTTTGTGAACAGTGGAACCTAGCCTCCCATACCCATTGCCAGCTCAAAATCGAATATATCGACATTATCTCCTTCTACTAATCACCTTGCGTCTCAAGTGGGAAGTAGGATGATAGTGAAATGAACATGATTGTCCCCAAAGGTGAAGACCGCGCTGTCGCAGATAAGAAGCAGAAATATCACAGCTTGAAAAGTGCTCAAGGCATCAAATGTTTATGGGCCGACGCCATTCATGCCTTTGAATTTAAAACCAGCAAGGGTGTGATTGACTATAAAAATGTCAATGTCCTGCTGCCGACAGGTGCGATGCTTGGTGGCGATGCAAACCCCAGTTTGCAAGTCGATATCCCCTCTTTGTCTGCTCCTGCCAGTAGAGACCGAGAAGAAATGGGAACTAGAAATAGAGTTGCAGGCGCGAGCAAAGGGAATGTGAGACATCACATGATGGCACCGAGTGGACATCCACTCAGCCACAATCAGAGAGATCATACTGTATAGCAAGGCCGCGGGCCCCGCCGTGTTTTTCAATGATTCCAATTATCACTATACAAGACCCTCTACCTAAAGGTATCGGGAATCTGGATTTTATTTTTAAATAGTGGTGGTATGCAGCCTCGGCCTCGGGCACAACCCAGGGAATGCTGTTTGTTCCTTTGGATTTGAATGATGATGTGGTCGAGGCAGAAAATGTATTTTTTCCCTTTCGAAGAGGTCCTTAGTGACTCAGGGGCTAGATCCTGATTCGGTCCAGCTCCCAACCTGTTCAAGAACAGCTGCTCTCGTCCCCTCCGAACAGATCCTTTCCAATTGCAGCAGGCTTGCTTAGCTAGATGATACATGTATAGCCGTCGCAGTTGAGTATTTTAGCACGCCTTTCTGTAAACGGGTTAAAAATGAATGATGTTGTAACACGTTTAGTTTTTCGAAATACCTGTCGCAATCACGGACTTACAAAATTCCGTCATCTTCTCCTAGTATCTCCTCTTTACGGGAGAAAAGCAAGTCACCTGCAGAAGTAAGGATTGTAGAGACAAGAACGGTGAATTATATGAGAGATTAGGACTTCAATACAAAAAAACAGTCCAACCTAGTACGAAAAAAAAGTTTTACAAAGAGTATCGGGTCATAAACTTGATTAACGGAATGACTGTGTAATATATCGTTGACTTTTGAGTAAAGTCCGAAAGCATCCTTCTAACCCCAAGCCAGCCTTGAGAAAGGCTATCTCTTGCTAACTAGGATGAAACTGGTGCAGTGTAGCTTTGCCTCCGCCTTTCTATGTGGGCACCCCGCATATAACAACACAGTTTATATATTGCGAATACGCGAAACGAAGAGTGGTGGTGTCATCCGAGCCGAAATTTCGTGACACGCGGCACGTCGTTGAAATTCGCAAGGTCACGCTCGTAAACGGGCCCGTGTCCTCCCACCATGTCGCGACCAGAAAATAACGACGACCTTCTCCAGGTAGCGTCTACAAGCCTACGACTAGTGGTTCATATCGCTAATTGTCCTTTGAAATTTTTAGTCCGCTCTGTCAACGGCGTTCACGCCCGTCTCTATCGCGCCCGAGCCGCCCTCGGCCGCACCCACCGCGCCGTCTGACGCCGCATCTGCACCTGCATCTGAGCCTGTACCCTCGCCGCCAACTTCCCAAGAGGAGCGCAACAAATGGGAAGAGGAGCGGAGACGATGGGAGGAAGAAAGTGCCGCCATCGAGCAGAGCTGGCGGGAGCAATCGGCGGTCGAACGCCGCGAGGCGGAGGAACGGCGCGCGCGTATTGCGGCCGAGCGCGCCGCGACGGGCGAGACGTGGGAGAAGCTCGATCAGGAGCGACCCCCACGCGGCCCGCCTAACCCTCTCTTCGGTATTGGCGGCTCCTCGAGCCTAGCTGAGGCAGGGCCTAGCGAGCTGTCCGGCTCAAGCACGCATGTGCTCGAGGCGTCCCAGGTACGCGTTCCATATGACATATTCGCACTCAGTGGGCTTACCTTCACTACTTTGCAGGCGTCGAGTCACGTCTTCTCACACGCGACGACGCCGGAGCGCGTGCAGCCCTGGGAAGAGGTCGAAGGCGTGCTCTCAATGGAGTCCTCGTACCCCTCACTCTCATTCCCTGAGCAGTCAGACAGCACATCCCCGGACATTCCTTCACGATACAGAACAAGCACCCGAGCAACAGGAGACGGGCGGGCGGGCTCAGGCCGGATCCCCGCGTCGGCGGCGGCGGCAGCAGCAGCAGCAGGCGCAATCGCCCCTCCCTCCGCTACGCTCTCCATATTCGACAGCCGCCTCCCTGCGCGCGCCCGTGCTCTCGCACTCATCTCGTCACTTTCGATCAACTTCCTCCTCCCGTTCGTGAACGGTGTGATGCTCGGCTTCGGCGAGATCTTTGCCCGATCGCTTGCCTCGCGCTTCGGGTGGAAAGTCCCCGGCGGGGCGGCGGCAGCCGTCGGTATCGGCGCGTCTGTCGCGGCGAAGCGGCCCTGGTTTAAGAGCTGATGGAGCGCGTGGTTAAGTTAGTGTGTTGGTTTGGGGAGGACGGTTTACTCGATGACCTTTTCTACACCTTTAGAGCAACTGTTAAAGTAATGCTTCGTTCCTCTAATGCGTTACTGGCGGACTGGCCTTTGGCCTAGACGTTTCTTACCCCGAGGGGACCGCAAGTTTTTTTCTTCTGCTTCACATACACCAGGATAAAAGCGGTTCATCCGAGTCCACCTGACTGGTCAAGCTGGCCTCCAAACTCTCTAACTACGTTGACCGGGCCTTCAACCCGCAGACTCAAAGTACAAACTCGGCCGTGAAACCTTGTCTTTTCGAGAATTAACAGTCGATAAAGTTCTGAGCCTCACGAGTCTACTTAGCCCTCGAACGAGTCAAACAATTTACACCTACACACTAACATACATCCCACCACGAAACGTGCCCGCTAAGAACTACCCAATGCTCATACCCTCCCCAGGCTCCTCCGGATCCCGCCACGACGCAGCTTGCGCCTGAGCGGGTGCGCGCACGGCCTTCATCGCCGCAATCATCGAGGCCGACTTGGCGAGCTCCCTCTTCGCGTTCGCGTCGCGTAGGGCGGGGTCGGGCAGCACTGTCCCAGAGCCTGTGCTCACTTCGAAACTCGCGTCCAGCGCGAGGTTGAGCAGCTCGACGACGTGTCCGTTGATTGGGTCGACGCTTAGGGACTGGTTCAAGGCAAAAGAGAGAGAGAATGAAAAGAAAGAAAAGAAGTCAGCATGGTAAGTAGTGGGAACGAGGAATCAAAGCCCTCACCTCGTGGAACTTGCCGATCGCGGCCTCGAAGTCGCCCATGAGCATGAGCATTTTCCCCGTCAGCGCAAGCGCCGTCGCGTGGCGCGGGTCCATCTCAAGCACACGTCGGTAGGCATCGCACGCCTCCGGGAAACGCGCAAGCTTCCCGAATGCCGAGCCGAGGTTCACGTACGTCGTCGCCCATGTCGCGTGCGACCCTTGCGAGACTTCTGCTAGCTCCAGTGCGCGCTGAAATAGTAAGACTGCGTCTCCATACCTGGACCAGCGTCAGCGAGCTGAAGTAGGGAAGAGATGGAAGGGGACGTACTGTCGCCGATTGAAGGCCATCACGCCGCGTTCGTTGAGCAACAGGGGGTCGCCGTCACACATTTTATCGGCGGCGTTGAGCGCCTCGTCTGCCATGTCGTAATTAGAGAGCATTATGTGCTCCATCCCGACAAACATCAGCGGGAGATGTGATCTTTACGTGGACATAAGATAATATAACTCATATAAGATGAAATTGTGCGTACCCTGTAAACAAACGCGCACACGTCGAGTATGCGGTGACAGCATGATCGTGCTCGCCTTCTAGCGCAAATGTGTGCGCAAAGGCGATCCAGGCGGGCGAAAAGCGCGGGTCCATGAGTGACGTCTTGCTAAAATACGTCCGCGCCTCGCCCCATTTTTTCGACGTGAGGTACCACACGCCAACGGCGTACCAGCTCATGGGCGCCTCTGGCTCCTTCTCGACCATCTCATGCGCCAGGATGAAGAGCTTCGCATGGAGGTGCGGGAGGTGGTGCATGCACGCAATGTGCAGCGGCATCGTGTGCTCGTGCACGTTCACCAGCGACAGGATGCGCTGGGTGATCGTGAAGCAATCTGACCACTTGAACTGGGCGTACGCCGCGTCTGCAAAGCTGAAGAGCACGTCGACGTTATCCCTCAGTCCGTACTCCTCGACGAGCCGTTGTCGCGTCAATGCGTGTTCGTCGGCGTGTTTGTATTTGCGTAGGCGTGATGTGTAGATGAGCCGTACGAACTCGGCATCCTCGGGAACTTGCTGCTTATACGCCAGGCTTTGAACGAACTCCCATTCTGTAAGCAAATAAATTAGCACTGAGGCGGACTAGCGGCAAGGACGAGTACCTTCGTCCGCGGCCATCATCTCCCCACTAATAAGCTGGTCAAACGCCTCGTAGCACTTGACATCAAGCGCCAAAGCCTCCATAAAGCACTCCTTCGCAGACTCGCCGCGGTTAAGTTTTAATTTGAGCATGCCGCGCAGGCAGCACATAGACGCTTCAATCTGCCACGGATAAGAACGATGTATACCATGTCCTCAGTACACTCACTTTGATGCCTCCGTCGGTATTGGCTATTCGTGGTCCAACCCCGTCCGTACCACGGAACGGGTTCGCCTCGCCCAGCATCTCGGAAGCCTCAGCCCACTTCCCCTGTCGGATCTGGCACTGCGCCGCGAGATAGCGACACGCGACGCTCATATCGACGAGCGTCAACGCGCCCTCGTTTTGGTCCGAGACGAGATCCGACGTGCCGAGCCCCATGGGTAGGCGGAACTGCGGTGTAGTGTCAATGCCTGGCACGATGAGGTCCGGCAACCGCGGTCTACGGGGAGGCAGCGGACCGGTCTCTCTTCCCTTGCCTTTGTCGCGCTCCCCTTCTCGACCGAGTATGTTGAGAGGCTCGAGGATACCAGGGTGGGCATGCCCGTTTGTCAAAGGTAATTCATCCTCGTTTTCGGGGAACGGTCGTGTGAGGAGACGCTCGGCGCGAGAATACTGGTGCATTGAAAAGTATATTTGTGCGAGCCAGAACGCGTCATTTTTGTCATCTGAGGGGGAGGTTCGTCAGAGTTAACGAATGGAAATAACGAAAGCAAACGTACTTGTCCAACTGAGGACCTTGTCCCCCCAGAACGCGGCCGTTTCATATAGGTGCTGCCATATCGCATCGTGCCTCCAAAGCCGCATGCGTTCAACCATGCTCCAGCTCGCCCGGTCGTCCAGCTCATCGTCCTCGACGTCCGTCTCCAGAAATACGTCCGCAGTGGTGTCCTGCGCCAAAGGATGTGCATCCGCGTCCTTGCCCTTACGCGGACGTCGCGGGGAGGACCGTAGAGGCGAAGCGGTCAGAATCGAGCGGTTCGGGTCAAGCGCGAACGAGCTCCTTTGCGATAGCCTGCTGGTGTTTGCGTTCGCATCCATGTAAGAGTGTACTAGGTGCGAAGGGTCGAACGAGAATGAGGAGCTGTACGAGCCGCGCACTCGCGAGCCAGAGGGCGACGGGAGATTGGGAATAGGTGGGATGTAGTACGACGGTCTCGGCGGTGTCGCCATGGCGGGCTGAGGTTCGGCGTCGGCGTCGGCAGCGGCGGGCGGGCGATCTATTCGCGATTGAGGCGGTTCAGAGGAGCAGTTTCAAGCGCGACGCGTCGGGCGCCCGGGATGGTAGTCGGTTCACACGCTGTGCAATGACGACGATTGTTCTGCCGGTCTTGGGTCGCCTACCTCGTCCGATCCAAACACGATGAGGTGGTACCTATTTCCAGGGGCGTTCCTTGTGAGCCAGCGACCACAACTATGCTTTTACATGGCCTGATAATTTATACCGCAGGTTTTCGTCGCATGGCGGAGCCAGCACATCATCAACGCGTTCACGCGTCCTGATCTGCCGAACGAGTTTTTCGCGACGGTGGCCGGACCAAAGGACGCGTCTACACACTGCTCTGTGCTGCGTACGCCCGACAATAGGCTTGGATTCTGCGAGGATCAGGCCTTCTGGGACTTCCAGGATGCACAGGGACGCGTCGTGGACCGCAAGGTCGTCGCGAGCTGTGACCCCGGCAGGAAGAGCTGGAACACCGTCATGGGCCCGCTCCTCGACCCAAACATGCGCGGCGCCCTCTGGCTGGTCGACTATAGTGGGCCGGGTGCTTCGGCGAATGAGATCAATTTCATAGGCTATCCTGAGAGTAATGACTTTCACCCTCTCGGAGTGGCTATCTGGCCATCAAAGGCCGGCTCCACATCGAACATGTTCGTAGTCAACCACGGACGATTTAAGACGACCATCGAGCAGTTCCTTCTCGACCCGGCTAACCCTTCGTCCGCCACATACGTCCGCACGATTCGCTCAAAGCACTTCGTTTCTCCGAACGCTCTTGCTCTTATCTCGCCGACGTCCTTCTTTATATCTAACGATCACTTGCTGACACGCCGCCTACCCAGCTTTCTCGGCAAGACGCTTCCGCTAATCGAGACCTTCCTCGGACTCCCTCTTAGCTTCGTTTCGCATGTATCTATCGTGAATGAGGCGGTCCCCGGGGCAGCCATTATCCAGCACACCATCCCGAAGCCAGGGCTCTCCTTTCCGAACGGCGTTGCGCTTTCGCCCGACGGGAATAAGCTTGCCGTCGCCTCATCGTCCTACACGCGCGTGCACTTCTTCACCCGCACGCCAAATACGGACGGCACTGAGACGCTTACGTTCGAACAATCCATCTCCGTACCCTTCGCACCCGACAACATCCACTACGACGACGCAGGCGCACTGCTCGTCGCCGGCCACCCGTACTTCCCCGAGCTCATCGCCGTCGCGGCGAATAAGACGGACGTTACGCCGCCCAGCTGGGTCGTGTCGCTCACACCTCGCGCGGAGGGTATAGCGGCCAAGGCGTTCGATGAGGATGCGCCGTACTCTGCGGCGCGCCGCGTAAAGGCGCCGTCAGGTTATGACCTTGCTACGGTCTACCAGAGTGACGGCTCCAAGTTCAGCGGGAGCACAACGGGCCTGAGGGACGTCCGCACGGGAACAGTATTTGTTTCCGGCCTTTACGAGGAGGGTCTGCTGATCTGCCGTCCATAAGGCCACCAGGTAAATACAGGTCGCCTGCCCCGCAGCAGCAACCGGAAAACAAATACGAATCCCCACTCCGCAAGATCAGGAACGAGGCGTGATAACGACAACATCGTCCAGGAACGCACGTAGCTAATTTATACGTCCCGTTAATTGTTTTGCCTTACACGCCGCGAACGTACACAACTGGCACGGGGGTTGATTAAAATGCATGAAATCGGCTTTGTGTCACCTGACAATCACTTTCTGATATCCTTAAACCATCCGTGGGGCGTATCGACGGGTAGGCAAGTGTTAAGATTAATACTAACACGGGGCCGATCACCTTCTACCTGCCGCAAATTAAGCCACTGCGTTCTCTGCCCGGTCAACTGCAGCCGCACTGCACTTCTGACCTTCTAAAGGTGTGTTAAATGGACTCCGAGTCCTGTCGTGACCAGCAACACTTGACACGGAGAGAAAGCAAATGACGATGACGCTGGATTCTTATGTGGTTGTTCTTAAGTCCAAGTCCGAACCGCCTCGGAGTGACAGTAGCACTGACCACCCTCGGAGGGGGATACGCACGTTTGCTACTGAGTCGCTGACTGACGCGAAATCGATGCCAACGTCTACACTAATTAATATCATCATTAGCCAATTAATATCGATACAGACGCCGCCCGCGATCGAACTTTCGCTTGAGTCGCTGCTTAGCACCGCGGTTAAGTTGGCCTGCACCTAGATGCTACTACTTATATGTAGTACTGCTGCGCGGCTCCCGAGTCCCGCCGCACCTCCTTATGTCGCAAGAAGCAACTGGGTCGCCTTAAACGGAAGGATTATCGTAAGTACGCGTCATAGTGTCAAAGTCACGAGCGTGGGTAGGGGCAGGGTTTTCAAATACCGGAGTTCGGGCCTGAGCGATCGCAATTCGCGAACAATTAATACTTCTTTGCTCGACCGTAAGGCGTACGGGACTAGTACTCACTTTGAGCCCGAATTTTTTTGGAGGGGCCTCACGAGTCACACAAAGACACATACAGTACAGTACGTATGACCGGCAAAGAATCACGAAATCGATGTTCCAACGCACAAATAGACATTAATTAACGTTAATATCGATCCGGACGCGGAAAAATCCGGGGTTTTTTTCTTCAAACCGCTGACTATTATTACTATGGCGCGGGCTCGTTGCTCAAGCCACCCATATCCTCGCGTCTTTCTTCGCCACAAAAGGCTTCTACATCGCCTTGTAAGGAAGGATATTGGTACTTCGGCGTCCGAGTCGCAACCCGTAACTCGCAGAAGTCACAACGAGTACGAAATTCCAATATGCGGGTTCTAAGACCGGGAACTCGGGACTAAGGACTCAGTTGCATTGCATTGCATGCATGCATGGGGTTCAATAACGTCCCGCAACACTCATCTCTCTTCCATTTTTCAACTGTGGCCCGGGCAAGGCGCGGCGTACGTACTCCCTTAAGCTACTGTACTATCTCACGAGGTCCGTGAATCTCACGTCACGATACACCACGGACGCCGGGGCAGCCTGAGAGCGACGCGCAGCTGTTGCTTACTGTCACGTTATCGATATCAACCGGTGCAACCGTATCCGAAGTCATTAGTACTGATATTTATACACATTAATTTTACGGACGCCGTCCCAGGGACCGAGTCCCCATTTGCACCGTACCCGTACCCGTAATCCGAAAACTGTAAAAGGCTGCGCTGACGTAAACGCGTGTGGCTCCCGCCTTGCCCTCGCGAAGCCATCATGCAGAAGCAAAACTTACAAACCGTGCATAAATTGAAGGACCCCCTTACCCAAAAATGCAGCGCCGCGTGCGTATACATGCGTCAGCCACTGGTGACAGCACCGCTCAGTCGTAAAATAAGCAGATGATCAAAAAACAAAAACACCGTCGCGGCCTACTTCCGGTTGATGTTTCGAGTTCCCGCGATTCGATTCTACTTCGCCGCCTCGGACCATCCCCTCGGAAGAACAAGCCATTAATTTCAGCATGTTTTTGCTAAAGCCGCACGCTTGGACGCTTGCATCGCTCTCCATTGCCATAACAGGCGAATGGATTGCTTTATGCGGAAGAGGCCGTCATACGTAACTTACGTAAATGCGCGTCACTGTCCTTATTGTACGAATATAATATGCGGGCGCAGGCATGAGATCGGGAGTCATGCCTCGGGCTTGATGTATTCCCCCTCTTTACCCACTCGACTGTACGGGGCGTCGGCGGGTATTCCCCGCACGCACGCAAAAGAGTAGTACCCCACGCACCGTGTACAATCGATGACCGGCCACTCAGCAAACTCACCACTCCACTTACGCATTACCGTGACTAACTCGCAAAGCCTTGTTCCGCTGCTCTGCACCGGTCCGGCACGCCGTCTTGCTTGCGTTCAAGCATACCTGCGTACTCTCGCGAGGACGTGACGGCCACGTACCAGGAAACCGGGCGAAAGAGAGTCGAAGGCAAGAAGTACGGTGGAAAAGAAGGGGGGGGACCCTAAACGAGTGTCGATTCATCCAAGATCTCTCGTAACCGGGAAGACCGGGTGCGCAAACTGCCGCGTACCGGGAAGTGGGGAGAGAGTGACGAAGCACAAAGAAGCGCGAAGAAGCGGGGTAGCACACAGGGAGAGAGGAAAGGGGAATAACAGAAAGAGAGAAAGCATAGAATAGAAGCAAGGAGAAGGGAGGAGCGTTGTCACCGCCCCCCCGGACGTGTTCTTCTGCGCAGCTGCGATTGCATCTATTCACCATCTCGACCCGCGGGACGCCCAACCCCACACTTTTTGCCGGCGAACCCTTCCAAAGTCGTCCTTCGCCCATCGATGTGCATATATCTACCTACTTGTATCACGCGCGCATAGTAAACCGACAACTCACCTCCGCGCTTGACGGAGGACGAGCGAGAGCCTGGATGAATCCAGGACTCTAGAAAACGCACCAGTACAATCATGCAGCGCGATTGCGATCAAGATCGCAGGTCTCGTCCTCGCACCTTGCGCACGTCCAGGAATCTAGCTAAATCTCTCGGCTGAAGCCTACTGGTCAGCGGAAGTACTGAGTCCTAGGCACACGGGGTCGCCGCCGGCCTACAAGCACCCTGCGATTAGCATTTGATGCGCGAACAGAACGACTTTCTCTCCTCTCTTGTCCCTGTTGATCTGATCCGTATTGATGAGGGACACCGTCTCGTGCATGCCGAACGCGTCTCGGGATGCGGCCTCGTGTGAACCTGCTGCAGTCAAGAAAGGGCGTAACATGTACGATGTATCATGCAAGCATTACGATCAGAAGTTCCCTCAGCCCTCCAGCGGGAGCAACAGAGTTTGGCCACGCTGTCCCGCGAAGCTCGGGGGCTCGCAGCAGGCTTGCACGCGTGGCACAGCGAAGTCAGCCGCAAACCCGCGGGTCGCAGCCGAAGTCGAACTTGACGAACTCCCGAAGCTTGAAATTCTAGGAAGACAAAACGGCAAGTGCGACCCCAAGGCTTACTTCAACGGGACTCGGCAAAGTAACCGTACGCACTTCGCGGAGCTCGGATGGTGTGATGTACTTTCTTGATCCGCAATATTGCGGGAAGGGAGTTGACGGCAGAATACCGGCCGGTGGTGGCTGCGCGTGTCGGGGGTACGCCGGAGGGCTGGTCGGCACGGCAAGGCTTGCCCGCTACGCTAGTGCGGTCCGGACACAACACGCAGTAGCGGTCCAAATTCCGGGCGGGAACTGTAAAGGCGTGACTGAAAGTTGTTTGCCATTTGTTCTCCTACTCAGACTAAAGTTGAAGCTGGAATGGAGAACGAGATGGGCGCGTGCGGTAAATCCATGGGAAGACACCAACGAGGAAGTGGAAGGGCGAGTGGTTAGAGCTCCGCGCGGGAATAGCCGATGGGTGTCCCGTGATGCGCCCTGGCTACGCGGTGGTGACGCGCTGTAACTTGTGGCCTTGTGTTTCTGCTTTTGATTCTGCAAGGTTGCTCTATATAAAGCCTCACTTGCTCGCCGTCCCTCCATCGTCCCCCGTCCATCCCGCCCACTCCCGTATCGCGTAAGCCGGTCTGCTTACATCATGTGCACTTTTGAATGGTACGTCTGACCTAATCCGGCTTCCGTCCCGTACTGCGCGTCCGCTCACCCGTTCGTCCTCACTCAGCTTCGGCGACTACTATCGCGGCTGCCAGGTATGTCTGCCTCCATAACGCGTTTTGCAACCCCCGGAGCTGACCTGACCCGCCGCAGCACTACGTCGTGCGCTACTACTCCGGCGAGCGTGAGGACTGCAAGTCTCCCGACTGCAAAACTAGCTCTGAGCATAGGCACAAGACCGCACGCGACTGTCTCTGCCCCAAGGTGCGTATCCCTCCTCCCCCCTCTCTTCTCCACCGTGCCGCTCCGGCCCGCACATGCGCTAGTGCTGACGGCTGACCATGGGCTTCCTCCCCCCAGGTACACAACGACAACCGCAAGGTCGTGAACATGTTCCAGTTCAAGTGCGAGACCTGCATGGAGAACGCGCTCGCGCGCAGCTACAGATAGCGTCTCACACCCGCAGCTGTCTCGTGCCCAGTCGCCTCTTGATGCCTTAACGTTACTCCTCTGCACCCGCCCCGAGCACCTGCCCCATCCCCCGATCCCAGCATAACACGTTCAGTCCCACTCTCGCGTCTGCCTCCGGAACCCGACCTTTTCGGGCAGGTTTTGCGGCCCGCGCTGCGCGCGATCGATAACTGGGCGCGCTCGCTGGAACGACCCTACCCTCTTCTATCAACCCCTCTTTGCCTTCGCCCCTCTCCCCCCTTACCTTCTCCCCCAACTTCTTCCTTTCCCTCTTCCCCCCCCACCTCCCCTTTAT
Organism: Coniferiporia sulphurascens; assembly: GCA_002794785.1. Classification (NCBI taxonomy): domain Eukaryota; kingdom Fungi; phylum Basidiomycota; class Agaricomycetes; order Hymenochaetales; family Hymenochaetaceae; genus Coniferiporia; species Coniferiporia sulphurascens. The sequence goes on from NBBA01000004.1 coordinate 384,250, forward strand.
CGCCGCATTTTCCCAGCCTTTCGTGTATCATGTTAACAGAGAGCAGAGCCCATCGCATCCACGTGTACAAATAGCTAGTTATCGAGCATCGACATACCAATCCACAATTTCGCATCTGGGGTCATAATTCGCCATCTGCTGTTCACCTTTTTACTGTATACTTTGGTCAATGATACTGTATGGCTGGCTTACACATGTCGCAGCTTGGAGTGGACGTAAGAAAAGTCCCGATGTGCGTCCGAGCGCAATGACAAGACATTTACCGCTCTAAGCCGTACCAATGCACCACATGTACCATTGCAGCACCAATCGACTAGTATAGCTAGATCCAACGCTAGCGTGCGCCGAAGCCCGGGCAGTAGGCTCCAGCCTTATCCCCAGTACTCACTAGTAAGCACTAGTAACTGCTTATACATGTAGTACTAGTAGGACAGGGGCGCGTGCCCCCGTCTCGCCCGGGGACTCGCGTGTATTGATTGTACGTAGACTGAGGTGTATGTACAGTGTAGATGTAGGTGTTGTAGAGTAATCGAGGGGTCACGGTCGTGATCGTATCATTCCGCACGCGAATCCGATTAACCATGCGACGCGACGCGCCAGGCTGAGATCGACAGACGTCAGGGAAGTGAAGAGACAAGCGGAGGAGATGGTGTGGAGACTAGAAGGTGTGGAGAAACCATCAACTGGGGTCGGACAAGTACGTGTACTCCCGGTTCGATGTGCAGGAGCAGAGATCGCCCTCCGAGTCGATTTCGAGCTGGAATAGGAAACAAATAGAGAGCTCGTTGTATGTAGGTGGGGAGAGAGAAGGAGGAAAGAAAGCAAAATAGGAATTCGAGTCTAATGCAAGTGGCACCACGCAAAAAACTAACCGTAAATTTATACAGGCGGCGAATTCTACGCTAACAGTATGAAGTTAGGACCGTTCGATAGTATATCTGCTAGTATAGCAGACCTCGCTTTGAACGGAAGCCAGAAGCCAAGTGCAGGACGTCGGGCGTCAAGCATCAGAATCGTTTCCCCCCTCGCCGAATCGGCTGCCTCACCCCACGCACTGGAGGCGGCGGCACGCTCCTACTGCCTGCCGAGCCCTGCGAGCGACCCGCCCCTGCCCCTGCCCCTGCGTCAGAATCAGAGTCCGAGTTGGGGTTCGAGCGCCTAATGCCCGTCGTTGCTGTCTGTGCTTTAAAACGCTTGGGCTGCGGCGAGTCCGAGTCTGAGTCAGCGTTGAGGTTGGCGGAGGAGGCAGAGCGGGCATTTGTAGCCTGTTGTTGAAGCGTTGGGCTGCGTGACGGGTGTGGGTGCGAAGGCGGGGATCGCGTTGGACCAGGGCCCAAACCTGGAGTTTCTCGGACGGGTGCGTGGTCGCCCTCGCCGTTGCTGACAACGACAACATCGTCATCGTTGTCACTCTCCGTAACGGAACCTTCGTCCTCCTCCGGCACCGGGGGAGCGGGGGGCGCTGATGTCCGCTGGGCTCGATGTGGCTCGTTCTGCTGCGATTTCAACGTAGACATGGAACCGGACTCAGATTGAGATTGAGATTTGGATTTCAACTTCTCGTCAGAATTTACATCGGCGTCAACGTCGATGTACGAGCGCGGAGCCGCGGACCCGGGAGAGGACTGTTGATGTGCGCGCAGGGCGGCAAGCGCGGCTTTTAAGTCCGGGGTGTCCGCTTCCGAGGTTATGGGTGCTGTTCGCGGGAGAACAAGGTTGTTAGCACACGCGCTTACACCCGACTCTGCATTAAAGGGCGGAAAAGGGGAGAAAAACGAAAAGCGTGGAGCAAATTTGAGAGGAGGGACTTACGAAGGAGAGGAGCGAGTGCGAAGAGCGAGGAGATGCGTTGAAGGGCAGTTGCGACACGCGGACGTGCGAGCGTGTGTTTCACGTGGACGTCGACGCTCCGACGCGCGGCGCGGCCTATTCTGTCGACTGTCTGTGTAGCGCGGCGTCAGAAACGTGAGATCAGACCCAGACGATGCAGAAAGCTGCGCATTACCTTCTCTAAGTCCTCCTCCTCGAGCTCGCTAACGGGGTCCGCAGAGTAGAACGACACGTGCACGAGGCTTATGAGCGGGAGAATCAAGTGCCTCGAGACAAGCTCCGCAGCCGTCTTTGGGCCCAGCAGATACGCATCCCAGCGCCACTTGAAATCGTCGCAGTCGAGCTCCAACGCCAGGTCCTGCCGGATAAAACGTGAATACGCGGGTAAGTATATAGATAAATGGGAGAACGAAATCATAGTAACTCAGGAATACTCACCGCATCGTGGGAGCTGACAATTTCGAAGTCTGCGTCGAAGATACCGCCAGGGGTGTGGACGAGCCCAAGGAGCTTTTGTAGCTGTGAGACAGCTCCGTCGCTGTTGCCCGTGGGTATCGTCGGGTTACATTCGCGCCATCGGCGTGAAAGTTGTTTTGTCGTTAGCACTAATCAAATACAAATCATTTTGTTATATTCTGGAAATTTATTCTAGATACGAGAACAAACCTTCTGCCCAGACCGTTTTCGTATCTGTGATGAGGATACAGCAGGTTGAGTTCTCTTCAGAGACCCCGAATTTCTATTCAACAGCAAATAAAGTAGATGTATTAGAAGAGTTTTATATTAAATGTTGGAATCGACAAAGGGCGAGAGCTCACTTACAAACAAATATGGCACAGAACCCGCATTGTCAATCTTCACGAGCCAATCCTTGGAGAGGAGGAGACTTGAATGGGTCTTCCTTGTCATTGATAGTTTCTCAGGAATGTAATTTGAATGATATTGAACGTGCTATACCTCAGTGAAAACTTCCATTTGAAAAATAAGCCCGAGAATAACTTGAACACCGAGTACAATAGATCCTGTTTCTAGTAGTGGCAGTAGAAATCGAAGCGAAACCTTTTGTTAGTGATAGGGATATTGAAGCTCCAGCTTTTAAGAGCTTTGAGAGTAGTTAGAGTCTGTACAGACACTCCAACATCTATTGAGCCGTTGACGAAAGACCTAGGGACGTGCTAGCTGAAGGCAGTGTATGGTTAAGTGTTCAAAGAGAGGCACTCAGCATGGGAATTTAAACTGTGTGGTTCGATTACGTCATGAAAAATGAATTGGCCTCGTGCTTACAGACTTCAGTTTGCACATCATCTTGCCACAACAACTCATCTACTTCTGCCGTGTAGCTCCTTCCGCTGAAACTAGGCGGCCAGGATGATCGCGGGAGCTGACTATGATCCCGATTTTGAGTGGCCTGGCGTTGACTCGGACCCAGAAGTTCGAGAGTCTTACGATACTTCCGAGCCCGCAGGCTCAAGCTCGCTACCTCAGAAATGCCTGAGACTTGTGGTGAAGTCTTCTACGGTATTACCACGAAGGAGGAAGGTCGCCGTGTTGGACGCGTACGACGAGGCACAGATAGGTCGTGACCAATCCACTTCCGAGACCATGCCGCGAATCCGTCTCAAGGATATGGAAGTGTCAAAGTTGCACGCGACGTTATTCTGGGACCGCGAACGCGAAGAATGGGCCGTTGTTGATATGGGCTCAAAGCACGGGACATTCCTTAGACCATCTGCAGGTCCGTCTTCTGCTCATATTGCAAGTGGTAGCGTGTCTATCCCAAATACTTCGAGTGCTGCACGTTTGTCCCCCTCCAAACAGGCGAGTATGCCTCGACGTCTACGCCATTTAGATGAGCTATCGATAGGGAGCACGGTTTTCGTCGCACATGTGCATCCCGGCATCCCATGTGACGACTGTATATCTGAAGGCGAGCACGATGTCCCGCTTTTTCCCTCTGCCAGCGGCAAAGGAACTCAGAAGCCCTCTAGCAGCAGCGCTGTAGAGACGGCTCAGGCAACTCGTAACCCAAAGAGATCCATTTCACTTTTGAAGAAAACCTTGCTACTCCGCCACGCACCGGGGATTTCTGACACAGACCAAGCTTCTTCAGGACCATCACAGAGATACATTGATCGTTCTGCTAAACGACGCGCTTCACATCCGTATTCACGCGGCGGTTCTCCCCCTGGTGTTTCTGCGCGTTCTGCTGCTGCAGATGCATCCCCATTACCTACCTCAATGCATACCTCGCCGTTTGCCGTACCAGGGGTATGGCCTGTTAATTCTTCGTTCCTGCCTTCAGATTATGGTACACTATCTAGGACTCCCGATCGTACGGAACCCACCGCGCCTGCACCTATTTCTACGTCGAACATCGGCCATCGGCTTCTCTCGAAGCAGGGCTGGGTCCCGGGAAGCTCTCTTGGACTCACAGCGCCTCCTGGCGGAGGTGACGAAGAGTCCTTACAGGACGCGCGTACTTTCCTCGTCGAGCCTCTTCAGGTTACTGCAAACGTCGGCAAGCGCGGAATCGGTAGGCGCGCCGAGTCCGCCAGTTCTACTAGTGGTATACATGCCACGATGCCGACAAATAGCGAAAGAAGCTGGAAAGAAGACTCGAAAAGACGGCGCTGGAATGAAGTTCGCTAAAGCGTCATGTGAGGCGGCTTCCCGCAGGTACCTATCTATCGGCATCATCTGCACCAGCCGATTGGTATGAGCGCGGCAAGTCGTTCTGCCGAACCCTTATGTATTGCGGCGGGCCCGTGTACACCTTTACTTTTGTCCTGAGATGCATGTATATATTGGCGTACAAACACCTGCGACGCATCGTACCAGTTTGAGGGTTGCGATTACCGGCACTCATCCATCAACCAAGAACATTATCCTAACTTTTTGAGGTGCTTTCTCAGGAAACAGAAGTCAAACTTGTATGTAAGAAACTCAATACGACCCATAAATGACATAGATCCAGCCCAGCTGGATGGAATAAAATGGATCTAGAATGTAACGTCTTTACTCTGATGCTCGAGAGAAGGTATACTGAGTGCATATGTATCGGTGTATCCCCTTGGGTCCTTGGGATTAATTTCAGCGTGGATGGAAATATCAAGAGCGTATTTTTGCGTCTCGCCGACTTGGTTGCGTTTGGAGCCCTCTTGGTCGCGTGGGTGAATTGTTCTAAGCGCCCCTGATGCTTCCAGCCCCCTCTGCCCGACATTGCCTCCATTAGCCACACTCGCATTCGCACCCGTGCTCGCATTTGTAAGGCCAGCACTCTCCGTGATAGTGCAGTAGTTACGCGCCGCCAACATCTTCAAGTCAGGCTTTCCCTTTTTGCTAGAGCCTTCCTTTTTGAACATGACCATAAGGTTTTCGTGCGTACCATTCTTGAGCTTATGTAGCTTATCTCGTTTGCTGAGGAAGTTTACGAGAGCCTTTGGGGGCGGCATATTCGTAATGGCACTCGACACGACGTTCACCATATATCGGTGATCTTTGTCCTGTAGGGGTACAGTCAGCGGTGGGTACATTCTACATTTAATATCTTACCCGAGGAATCTTCAAAGACTCCCTAGAGTAAAATCGGCCAACACAAGCAAGGTGCACGTCTCCGCTGAGGATTGTCACCCTTACGCTTTTGTCGCGCGAAAAGGCCTGCAAGCGCTCTATGAACGCATTCCGTTCTTTCTTGTGTACAGTCGCGCACCCTGCACACAACCGTTAATTCTCGATACTGCAACCAAGCCGCCAATTTCGCTTACAATGGTCATTCAGGTCGTCGAGCAGCTCAGCCGAGCCGCAGAATTTGTTGAAGAAGTTTTCCGCAACCCCTAGCTGTTTGCAGATCCACTTCATCGCCCTCACCATGTGTTTTGGGAGCAGGCGCTCCAGCCAAACAAGCCTCGGATATGCGATTGGCACGCCAAGCAGCAGTATCAAATGTTTCGTCTCGTCATTGACCATCTTGTCCAGACGCTCAAACATTATGTCGTACGTCGATTCGTAGCACGCGTGATTGAGCGTTCGTTCGGTGCGACAGTCGAGGCCGAAGAACACAGCGCGCTTTCCGAAGGTGGTGCAGATCGAGCGCGAGTGCTCTCTAATGTACGGCCCGAGCTCATCACCAATAACCCATGAAGGATCTTCAGGCGACTCGCCCTTCGGCGGTGTGTGATGTTGGAAAAGCATATAGTACTTCCAGGCGACGCTTCCGATTTCGAGGAAGATCGCCCCGCGCATCCACTTGTCTTTATACGAACCATAGCCATCCTGTTCAAGCGTCAGACACTATGACTGCGGATGAATAGAAAAACGGACTTGCAATTATATCGTGATCATCAAAAATTTGTACAGCTGCGTTTGTGCCAGTGCTTCGGCGTCAGTTTTCGAAGAGAACAGTTGACAAGTAAAAGGGACATACAAGGGATAGATGAAGCTACTTCGCGAAAGGCCCCCTTGTTGTAGGCTTCACAGTAGTTTTCATAATACCTTTTATTGGGTGGACTCAGCCGGACCCCAGTCAACAAGCGTGCAGAGCGAGGAGACCTACCACTTGTCCAATTCCTTCTTCAGATCCCTCGTTAGCTCCATCTTTGCCTTCCTCCTCGGCGAAGGGTCGGACGCCCATTTCTCTAAAGGCCCCTTGGTCCGCACCCCATCAGAATATACCTAGTAAGTCAAGTTTATATCTAGCAATCCTCGGGATAAACACCAAACAAACCTGATCGCCGCCGCCGATCATTACATGGAACGGCGTTTCCTTATGGACTGGGAAGCATAATGTTAGTAAGGATCTAAAATTCATGATCTGCATATTTGCTCACCTCTCAGGACGTCCTTCCAGAGGACAGGTCCAGCCGACGCGTTATCCTTCACAATGAGAGAATAGCCGTTGCAGGTGTGAAACATCATGCGCATGGTTTCGTCCTTTGCTGGGACCCAGAATTCGAATTCTGACACAGAAGTATCACCAGCCAGCGAAAGTTTGTACACGACCTTCAAATCCACATCTTCCAATGGCACGGCGACACTGAATCTCCAGAAAGTGTGGCAGGGTCCGAGAAGGAGCTCAGTGGCGACTGGTGCATTGTCGATGGCAGGTGTGATATCTAATGTTGGAGCCCCTGTGCCAAGCACTACGACCATGATGGTGCCGTTCCATACCGATTTTTTGTGGTCGATGTGTGTGTACCTATTCAAGTGGTTCGGTCAACGAATGCAAAAGGGTTCGAACTTCGTCGGGTTAAATCCTGTAGCGCGTACGTACCTCAGCAAGGGACCGCACAGAAGGGTCTGTTGCTGTTGAGAGCTTGCCATGGATGTTGTGGGGAAGAAAGACACATTGCAGGGCCCGAAAGGCGTTCTTTTTATGTAGCAAGTACTGGCGGTTAACACCGACTTAAAGCGGGGAGGCATAGAGCGCTAATGGTGACCATCGCCTCCTCACATTTGGTCATCTCCAAAAACTCCAGCTCGCTTTTTGAATGGTAGACAATCAATCTCGGCTTTACTGAAAAAATCCTGCTAATTATTATCGGTGAAATAAATAGTGCTTATAGTGCTTACCAGCTTTCACGCTAGTATTGTAGGATTGATATGTCTTTCAGAAAGAGAGTTTCGACTTTCACGTGGAAGACCCAGGAGGCGATACCCAATTCAAAGCAGCTTTAGGAGCTCCACCAAGCACATCTACATGATGGTGATGTACATGGTTTAAATTACTTTGAATTAAATACGGGCTGAGACCTCGTGGTGAGTGAGAGAAGGCTGAAGCAGTGCTCGTCAAATTTCAAAATGATTTGGAACATTGTAGTTGTTTGTGTCCTTGCTGTAAATGGAAATTCTGCTGCCTAAAATAAGACAATATTAATTGATTTACAGAACGACTTTTTGAGTCCTGTACGATTAAAAGTACGCTGGGACTGTAAGATATCGGGATAGGAGCTCTTTGAAACTTATCCATTGCTTTTATTTTGAACTTGCTGGAAACAGCTTGTACATAGGCTATTTCAAGTACTTCTGGTACAAAACGTAAAAATCCGGCCCCTTTATTTTAGTAGCATTTGTAGTATGTTAATCAATATTGTGATTTTGTCCACGACGTAGGGCGTGCGACTTAAGCTTTGTAGAGCGCTTGAGTGGCCAGAACATCATTAATACTACTGTATACTCCGCATTTTCACGGAGAACCAAAGTCACTCAGCAATTCGACCTACCGCTGTAAAAACTTGGGAAGAGAAGCAAGACTGGTTTGAGCTTCTGCACGACCACCTGGGCTCCAACATTTTTTCACGAGGAGAGCGCCAGTGCATGTCGTTTGTCAGCCTGCAAACCGGTGTATACCCACAATGCATCGTGTAAAAGGCTTTAGGAAGTCACAAAGACGGTACTCATTCATCAAATCAAGAACATTATTCATTAGCTTTCTGAAATGCGCTTCCCGAGGGAATAGAGGCCAACTTTACACACTGGAAAAAACCTGGCGACCCATAGGCGCTGTGACATTGATCCGACCTGGCTGCACAGAGGAAATAGATTTACTCTGGAATATTTTTGAGCTCGAGGGAAGGTATGCTGAACCCGTACGCAACAGTAACTCCCTCTGGATCTTTGGGATCAACTTCGGCGCGGATGGAAATGTCAAGAGCGTATCTCTGCGTCGTGCCGTTCCGAGGCGCAGCAGCCGAAGGGTCACCTACCCCTCCTTCCTGCTCGTGCGCGAAGGTCACATTCTTCGCGGAGCTCGTCCCATCAACCGGCTCCAGTGCTTCCAGCTCTTCTGCTTCTCCATTTTGCGCATTGATAGTTTCCATACCCGCATTCGCCCGTATGTTCGCGTGTGCGAGACCCGCACTCTCCGTGATAATGCAGTAATTACGTGACGCCAACATCTTAGAGTTTCCCTTCTTGCCATCGTCTTCATTTTTAAACATCACCATAAGGTTCTCGTGCGTATCCTCGTCTAGCTTATGTATCTTATCTCGTTTGCTGAGGAAGTTCGCAACCCTCTTCGGAGGCGGCATGTTTGTAATGGCACTCGACACGACGTTCACCATATATCGGTAATCTTTGTCCTGTATGGGTACAATCAGCAGTGGGTACACCCTGCATTTGTTATCTTACCTGGGGGATATTCAAGGACTTTTTGGAGTAAAAACGGCCAACACAAGCAAGGTGCACGTCTCCGCTGAGGATTGTCACCCTGACGTTTTTGTCGCGTGAAAAGTCTTGCAAGCGCTTTATGAAGGTGTTCCGCTCTCTCTTGTGCACACCCGCACACCCTGCGCACAATTATTAACCTTCGCTACTGCGAGAAAGCGACCGACTTCTCTTACAATGGTCGTTCAGGTCATCGAGCAGTTCGGCCGAGCCGTCGAACTTGTTAAACAGATTCTCTGCAACACCTAGAAGTTTGTTGAGCCACCTTATTACCCTCACTGTGTGTTCCGAGAGCAGGTTTTCCAGCCAAACGAGCCTCGGGTACGCGATTGGCACGCCAAGCAGCAGTATCAAATGTTTCGTCTCGTCGTTGACCATCTTGTCCAGACGCTCAAACATTATGTCGTACGTCGTTTCGTGGCACACATTATTGAGCGTTCGTTCGGTGCGGCAGTCGAGGCCGAAGAACACAACGCGCTTTCCGAGGGTAGTGCAGATCGAGCGTGATCTCTCCTTAATGTATGGTCCAATATCTTTCCCGATCACCCACGAAGGGTTTTCGGGCAACTCGCCCTTCGGCGGCGTGTGTTGTTGGAAAAGCATGTAGTACTTCCAAGCGACCCTTCCAATTTCGAGGAAGATTTCCCCGCGCATCCATTTGTCCTTGTACGACCCGTAACCATCCTGCTCAGATGTTAAACATTTGAACATTTAAACAAATCAGGAATTAAACTTGCAATGATGTCGTGGTCGTCGAAAATTTGCACGGCTGTTGGAATACGGTGTTAGTTTTCGTGGGTGCGTGGTGACGGATACAAAAGACGTACAGGGTATAGACGCCGCTGCTTTACAAAAAGGCTCCGCACTGTACCAATTACAGTAGTTTTTGAAGTACCTTCAAGTTTTATGGAATAGGCCAGTTTAGCCGGCCACACATCAACAAGCACGCAGCTCGGGGAGACCTACCACTCGTCCAAGTCCTTCTCCAACTCCTTTGTCGTTTCCATCCTCGCTTTTTTTCTAGGAGAGGGGTCGGATGCCCACTCCTTTAGAGGCCCGGTTGTCCGTACTCCATCAGAATATACCTAAAACAAAATTATAACAAGTGATGCTTGGGATAAAACGCCAGACAAACCTGATCGCCGCCGCCGATCATTACATGAAGCGGCATTTGTCCATGAACTGGCGGCCAAGAGCACGAGATTTGTGAGTGCTCAAAGGCAATTCGGAAGTTTCCGCTTACCTCTCAGGACATCTTTCCAAAGCACAGGCTTAACGTCTGGGTTTACGCCGAGGGAAAAACCGTTGCAAGAATGAAACAGCATGCGCATGGTTTCGTCCTTAGCCGGAACCCAGAATTCGAATTCTGACACAGTACCAGCCAGGGTAAGCTGGTACGCAACCTTCAAGTCTGCGTCTTTGAGTGACACAGCGACACAGAACCTCCAGAAACTGTGGTCGTGTTCCAGTAGGAGCTTAGTGGCGACTGGTGCGTTGTCATTAGCCGGATTGACATATAGAGTCGGAACTTCCGTGCCCTGCACTACGACCATGATAGAGCCGTTCCATACCGATGTCGTGTCGGTGTGTTCGATGTGTGTGTACCTGTTCAAGTGGTTCGATCATGAAGTACGAAAAGGTTCGGGCTTTGTCGGCGCAATGACATGCTGTAACGAGTACGCACCTCAGCAAGGGGCCACACGGAAAGGGCTTCTGGGAGTCTACCATGAGTGTTTTGAAGAAGGACAACGCATTGCAGAGACCGGAAAGACGGTCCCTTTAAATGTAGTTAGCACTGACCGTTTACGCCAGGCGGGGAAGCACAGGGCGCTAATGTCGATCACGGCCTGTCCGCTTTCGGCCATATTCAAAATCTCCAATTTGCTTCTCAAATAGACAGTAATAAAATCAGCCTTGCTAATAAAATACCACCTATCCAGTATTAGTACGATCAGTGAAATAGTTTAGAATTTAAACTACTTACCAGCTCTCGTTGTTGTCAGAAAAGGGAGTCCGAGCGACTCCCACCGTGTACCAAAAAAACTGAAGGCTCGGGAACTCCATCAATTAAGTGCTTCACAAGAAAGTGACGTGCAAAATGTAAAACATTTGATTCAATATGCACCGGCCGATGCATGAAGGGCGATGGCCGTGGGAGGGTCAAAGTCAGAATTCGCAACCTCTGTATATGACGATCACGTGATATAAGGCGAGTAGACCATTTGCAATAAGCTACACTTACGGATGCTTGGTAGTACAACTGCAGTGGACCCCCTGGTCATTAACTACCGTTCACAATGCTGGCCGCAGCGACGTCTTTTTTCTCGAGAACGAACATATCGACAAACTATGCCATAGGATCAACACCATCGCCCTCTCTTCCGGGTTTTGGGACTGGCAGTCGCTCGTCGACACCGGGGCCACCAGGCTCGTCAAGCTCTGCGACTGCAGCACTTCCACCACAGCAACTCACGCCAACCTTTAATGTCGGGCCATGGCGCATCCAGCCTGCGACACATAAAGTTACGAATAAACGCGTGTCGGTATGGACGTTCGATAAACGGGTTGCAGACTCGGACAGGACGTCAGGGAAAGATAGGATTATCGAAGCTTTGAAAGCGGAGGTGCGGCATTCACTTCCTATTGACCCGTATAAAGATTGAGTCTAGGTATAGGCATCCGCGCTGGCCAGACTTCGTCACCCGAGTATTCTTGGTAAGTTCCATGCGAAATGCCCCTATGAAGAGTCCTTAGCGTATTGCTTCAGAAATGGTCGAGCCTGTGGAGGAAACACGGACCGAGGTCATGTTTGCCACGGAACCCCTTCTTTCGTCGCTGTATCTAGCAATACCGAGCTCACCTCGATCATCGCCTTTGGTCGAGCTCGACGAAGTGGAGGTATACGGGTAAATTATTACGCGAAGTCCGCTGCGCTGACTGGCTCCTCCACTTGTGTAGATTCAAAAGGGCATTCTGCAACTATGCAAAGGGCTTTCCTTCTTGCACACATCCGCTCGCCTCATCCACTCGAACCTGAATCCTGAAAGCGTGTTAATCAATTCGTCTGTTCGTCGAAAGCTTCTAGATACCGATGCAACCGGCTAATTGGACTCCTAGGGAGACTGGAAAATAGGAGGACTGGGGCTTACCATCCCTCTAGCTGGGACAGACGGCTCTCCAACCGGCTGGCGATCCCCTATTCACGATAGCTATCTGCCTAGCTATGTACAGCGTTCATTTGACTATATAGGTATGTTGTTTTGATATTCATTTTATTCTCTTGTTGATTGTATGCAATCATCTAGCCCCGGAATACGTCCTGGATGAACAGCTTGTGACCGCATCCGACATGTATTCACTAGGTTGTCTGATATACGCCGCACATAATAAGGGCGAGCCTCCCTTCCGTAACCATAATAATCCCGCCAGCCTGCGCGAGAATGTAGGACGAGGTTTAACCGGCCTTCAACGTATAGACTCCGACCTTAGAGGTCTGTAATGTTTTCCATCCTTAGGCTGATGCCAGCGCTCACGCCCGATTCTCCAGAACTGTTGTCTTCCTTAGTTACTCGAAACGCCCTCAACCGATCCACCCCGTCCACCTTGCCATCACATCCCTTCTTTTCCTCTCTGTCCATCTCGACTCTCAACTTCCTTGACAGATCTAACTTTGCGTCCAAGTCCCGCGAGGAGAAGATATCATTTATGAAAGGACTAGTGGGTGTGCTACCCAAGTTTTCAGAAGGTCTCAAAACACGGAAGATCCTACCATCTCTCGTAGAAGAGGTAAGTATCGCAACTTGTCGCTCGTCATTGTAATCTGACCCAGACTTTTGTATACAGATGAAGGACACGCATCTCCTGCCGTATATACTTCCGAATGTGTTCACCATTTCGCAAAGCCTCTCTCCGGCTCAGTTTGCAACTCTCGTCCTGCCCAGCCTAAAGCCTCTGTTCGTGGTCAAAGAACCACCGCAAAACATGGTTACTCTCTTAGATAATCTGACTCTCCTGCAAAGCAAAACGGATAAGGTCGTTTTCCGGGAGCGTGAGTATATACGGCCACGCTCATAAGGCCGCCGGAGCTGATGTTTATGTCCTGTTAGATGTTCTTCCACTAGTATACAATGCATTAGAATCCGAGCATGCGATGGTGAGTTGCATGCCCTTATATATGAAGACACTCACGGACAAAATCAAGGTACAAGAACGTGCGCTTAGAGTCGTACCAGAACTCTGCGATACAATCGACTATGCTGAAGTCCAGGGAGTTTTGTTCCCTCGCGTCGCAGTGAGTGCCTCTGCCGTCCTTAATAATTCTACTTTTGTTCTGAAACAGATGACAGCTCGTTTTTACGAAAACAAGAATCTTGTCCGTGAAGGTTACAACTTTAGAGACGTTTCTTGTGATGGTCAAGACATTAGACCAGGTAAGACTTTCTGTACTCCGTACTACGCAAATTGACTAATAATGGTCACCAGTCGAGTTTGACTCAAAAGCTCGTACCGCTCTTGTCAAGAATAAGGACTAAAGAGCCCGCGGTGATGGTAAAGGATCTTTGACAAAATGTGCGGTGTTATTTACTCACGGAAGAATTAGTTGGCTACTCTCGCAGTCCAGGAAGCTATGGGTCTAAAAGTGGACCGCGAAGCAGTGGCATCACTGGTTTTACCGCAACTGTGGACCATGTCAATGGGACCTTGTTCGTTCGCTTTCCCACAATCGTAGACGAAGTAACTTAATTCAAAGAACAGTGTTAAATGTCGGTCAGTTCGAACGCTTCATGTCGGTTATCAAGAAACTTGGAGACCGAGTCGAGCATGAGCATCTCCGGCACCTCAAGGATTCTCAACGCGTAGAGGACCATTCGGGCACCGCAATGGGCTTGGGCTCGTCCAACGGCGGGATGGCGAACGGGATGGACTTTGCCAGCCTCGTCGCGGGCGCGAAAACAAGCACGGTCAAGCCTGATACCGTTGTCGAAGATGGCAAGGGCTGGGATGACGATGTCTGGGGGAGTATATTAAACGATGTGAGTTCTCATGCAAGACTGCTTTCCTACTCGAAAACGCTAACACCCGACTTAGACACCAAGCATGCAAAGCCCGCTTCCATCTTCAACAAGTTTTCAGACTCAAACACCAACATTATCCTCCCCATCACCACCGCGGGTTCTTCCGCCCCCCGTAAACTCGACCCGCAGCTCTCTGGGCAGCATGGCTACAAGGCCGCTGTCCTCGCCGTCATACAGCTCACCGGCCGTAACACAATCGATGCATTCTTCGCCTTCTTTCGGCATGTCCTCACCCCCACTGGTTCAGCAGGTTCTGCAGCCGTTGCTGCCTAACTACATGTCTCCAACAATGCCTCTGACGCCTTCAACACCATTGCAGCCCGCAAAACCCAACTACAGCGTCTCTCTCTCACCTGCAATGCCGTTTACGTCTTCGTCTTCCCCGCCGCTAGTTGCGTCCCCTCCTTCGATGATGGGATCGATGATGGCTCCCCTGACGCCCGCGCAGGCATGGAACTCAGCGGGAACGAAAAAGCCGTCTAAGGATGATTGGGGAGACTTCGACCCGTTGGGATAGGAGCCAAGTTGGCGTTGGTGACATTTATTATTATATCTTTTTACCCGATCTCTCGACCCGCTTGATGTCCCTCCTTTCTCACATACCCAATCTCAAGACGCATTACCACATTATTGGGTTGAGTCACCAAAACGAATTGCGCTAGCTTCCGGAGTTGCGGTCCTCAAATGGAATTCGATCTAGCGCCGGCTGGCGCTTCAGGAAAGAGGAGAGGGCTTCTATTTACTGATTGTTCCATAACTCGCAGCAGGCGTTATACCGAGATCGTTTGCCCCTTATGCAGAAGTCAGGATTCAGTACTGGGTAAAAGTTGATGCGAAGACAGTTTCAGCGCACTAATCGGAGCAACTTGAACTGCGTGGTTCTGCCGTTCTGGTCGCATCACCAAGGAAGCGGGCGCTGGGGCTCCAAAGCAACCTCTGAACAGAGTAAGGATAGAGAAAGGAGCTGCCCCACCGCGCCCATGCATGTTATCGAGATATCATGAGTGGCGTTATCGAGAGATTCGCATTGAGGAGCGAACCCGAGAAGAAGCACATGTCAGAACTTTGGTTGATAAACGACACAGCGTGATGGGTAAAAGCGCATCATGAACATGTCTTCAGGGTGTAGTCAGGAGCCCAACAGGACTGTATATTCAACCGTTCGGTTCAGGACTCAGTTCGGAATTGTTTGTTTCGTTTTACTTTCGTGCTTGATATGAGTAGGTTTTGTCAGTAGTTTTGCTGACTGTCTACACGGGAAGAGGCAGGACGTGACCCTGCCAGCGCCCATATTGATTGGTATTGATGTTGATATCGGATCTCGATTCTCGAGTATCGAGCTTTGACGAGATTTTCGTATCTGTCTCCGGTTAGCTAGGATACGCAGACTCCGATACTACGCATCTAGCAAGATGGGCGCACGTTATACTTCCTACATCGCTTCACATGGAGTTCCGGTAATCCCAACATGGCGAAGTCTTTGTGGCTATCGGTTATATTTCCCCCAAACCTTGGAATCTCCGAGTCTCGGACATAAAACACTCGAACGTTGTTCGGTTTGCGAAAACAAGGGATATACTAGATCCTGCAAGAGACTAGTAGTAAAGCTTGGCCCAGGAGCTCTAACCACACGGTAGTAAAATGAATCATCAGTCTAAGCCGCGCATCGTACCTTGTTTTCATCTTTTAGTCTGATACATTTAATAAAACAATCAGGATTTAAGGGACGGGACAAGACGGAGGTATTATCTGAGTCCTGTGGGCAATCACCAGCAATAATTAATTACTGTAAACTCCACTATTCGGGGGCGGCTGGAAGGCCGCTTAGCTGAATAGCCAAAACCTGACGAGCTAACTATCTGAACCGTAAAAAAAGAAACTATCGCGGGCGCAAATTTACTTCATTAAAGGACCCGGGGACGATATGTCAAGGATATGGATTGTGCTTCCCGAAAATTTAACGTCTTGATAGCGACGATATGTACATGTATGCATTAGCACTGCCAGGCTCCAGCTCATAGAAAGAAAAAACTTAAAAAATAATGCATACAGTAGGTTTGACCTAGCCTCGAGATAAAGTTAGGGTCGGTGTTAAACCGGAACATCAGTCGATTACTTATCAGATCCCGGTGTACACAGCAGCGGCACAATTAATACTGCGGAGGCCTGCTCCCCAGGATCACGAAGTCTTGACCGGCGCTCGATGATATGCATATAACTGGCCGCGTATCAAGCACGACTAAGCACGTAACATCACCCCTCTTTCAGCAGCACCTCCAGAACCTTGGAATTCGGGGCCCGTATTTCCGAATGCATAATCTCCCTTTAGCTAAAAGGAATAGATCTCCAGCGTTGACACAGAAGCGTTTCATGGGCAAGAAGGATTAATATTAAGGACTATTCGCGGCGACTGAGTGCTACTGCTATCACTAACGCCCACAGCAGCACCTTGAGTCCGCGCGGTGTTAATTAATTTAAGAGAATTAAGCCTTCAGTTCCGACAGCTGAATTGATTGTAGATCGATATACACTCACTTTGGCGTACGTTTATGCGGGAGTTGGGCCGCGATGGCGAGATATGAACCTCGGTTTGTAGTCGATATGAAATCCAAAAGCCTTTGCGATGCGTACTTACCAGCTTCATAGACTCAATACCTGAGGCTGGACAGAGACTCGGACCGCGATCCTTATTTAGTATAAGCGGGG
The DNA here is from genome assembly GCA_002794785.1 of Coniferiporia sulphurascens. Classification (NCBI taxonomy): domain Eukaryota; kingdom Fungi; phylum Basidiomycota; class Agaricomycetes; order Hymenochaetales; family Hymenochaetaceae; genus Coniferiporia; species Coniferiporia sulphurascens. Next base: position 401,022 of record NBBA01000004.1, read on the forward strand.
AGTCACAGTTCAGTTGTAACGAAGGGTGCGAGTTCAGCTAGTATAGGATCGCATAAAAATGGGGAAAATAGGCATCGATTTCGGGCCGACGTAATACCATAGCTGACGCAGCTCAAGTAGAAGAAGAGCCTGGACGATACGAACGCATGTAATAGCCCACTGGCAAGTTTCTTCTCCAGTCTGTAGTCAATAGCCCGGGTAATATCAAAGAGGCCGTTCCGAATGTCGATTGGCGCAGGACTTACAGCACCCGTATTGTGTTCACATCCTCTGAATATTGGGCGGCACAGCAGATTACGATAAGTCCTATCAATCAAGGATCAGCGAGACTCTTTCAGCTTGGAAAAGGAAGGGCCGCGTCGGAGAATAGGTTCCCTGTTGCTATTCGCTAATGGGACGCGAGGAATATTAATAGGACCTTGGAGTACTTCGTCAACATAAAACCGGGAAATAAGTCGTGGGTAGCGCGGGAGGATCGAATCCATGTACAGTAGGCACTTTATACATTTTCAATCTCCGAACAAAAGCACGTGTGCTCAATTCATCCAATTTGTTGTTGCCAGCCACCTATGGCAACTTTTGCTCTTTTTCTCTCATGCGTATGATGAACGAAGCATTGGTGTCGACGTTGTATGAGTACTTCTCAGATTCTTAACTACCTCATGTGCATGTGCACCAACATCCGAAAGAAAAGCTGACTAGTGTTCCGCGTAAGTGGGACCACTACTCTAATTTCATATAATTCTCAGTCTGGACTTTTTCTGTCCTCGAGTCGGAAGAACTATTTTTGTATTTCTCAACCCGCACGTCACAATCGCCTACGGAACAGTTGCTGCTGCCTATACCGCGTCGAGATCAACGGATTCCCCGAGAAGCCCGCGCCTCTTCAGCGATCACCCCAGCGGCCGGGGTCTCTAGATCTCTCGGGAAAACGCTCACATTCGCATGGAAGTGAGGATTCAGGGCCCGTCATCAGGTATCAATATTGTTCCAAACCCGCGCACTTCTCTATATCTTTCCTTAAGCATCTTTTGTTTGATAGAAGCGACGCTGACTCAACTCGCAGCTGAACGTCCGTGTCGACCTTCAATGGCTTGGGCTGCTCGCTAGCCAGAGACGCGCTCGATTCTTCAGTGTGCAATCATGATCGTGATCGTAATCATGATGTCAAGCACCTTCCCTACGCCTTCTTCAAGTTCGTTCCTCAGCCCCTCTTCCAGTCCTCTTCAGGCACCCGCAAGCGCTCAAGCCTCCTTTCACGTAAACTCGTCCGGGCCGCTCTCTCTCGCATTCTACCCCGCGGCTTCCCGAACGAGAATATTGCGATCACGTCAGCCGAGTACGTACGCGCGCCCCCCCGCCCGCCGGATGTCGATCTAGCCCGACTCGGCTTCGTTTTCGTACGTACGTGGAAATGTGCGTATATGATTAGCCTTCTCGTGAAGGTACAGCAGAAGAAACTGACTTGTTCGGAATTGGAATTTGAGTCTAATAGGCGGGCGTTTGGCGTTTTTTTTTGAACGATGTCATAACCACACACGACCAGAGTAGATACTAAGCACTCAGGCTGATGCATGTATATTAATATTGCATTGCATAACGCCCCCGGGCCTCTGGCCTGAGCGAGGTTTCGACGCACTAGTACTAGTACTGACACTACAGCGTGGATTGACGAACGTGATTCCAACCAGTCTCAAATAGGCCTATTCCGCCCCCCATTCGATTCGCTCCGGAACCCTGATCCGGCGTACTGGCACTGGCACCGGGGGTGCCTGGCGTTGTGGCCCACACGCAGGAATTTCAAGAAGCTATGATGGGTCTACGTGTCGGTGCGGCACCTTTGAATTTGTCCTCTGACCCCTCTGCCCTCTGCTTCGAGTCTCTGGCCCTTGCCTTTTGCCTCGCCTCGGGACCTTGGGGGCCCCGGCATACACGGACGTCTTGTGTGGTATCGGAATCGTATTAGGACGGACATCTCACTTTCGCCTGCCAGTGAGCTCGCCACGGCTTCACTACTGGCACTAGTACTGCCGGGCGAAATACCACCAGTACAGCAGTCCTAATCTAAACAGTCCCGCGACCCAAACCTGATTTAGAGTCCCAAAGTCCAAAGTCCAAAGTCCAAACTCAGACTCCGAGTTTATTTGAGTATTCACTGGCACTATTACACGACCCGACTCGGGGGGAGCTCTTGAATCTTGAATCTCGGTCCCACCCTTGCTATAAATGTTAATGCATTAGGCGTTCTTCAGCTAGCCCATTAATGGACATGAAGTACTTAATGGCGTCGAGGTCTGACGTCTGATTCTGCTTTTCTGGGTTAGCGCCGTGCGCTGTATGTTCCCTAAGCTGGGAGAATAGACTCGGGGCTGATGCATTCCCGCCACTGTCCAGCACGCGTATCCATTCGCCTCGCAGAACAACGCGAAATTGGTATCCTACTCTTGGCATGATTGATAAAAGCACGAGCACATAGCGTTAGCGCACGAACAGCTAATAACCCCGCCGATCCAACACGACCGACTTCCTGCACTGTGTACACTGTACTGTGGTAATACCTCCCGGCATAAATACCACAAGACTAGCGTGCGTGGCCCATACATGTCCCGCGGAGGCTTCTCAATACTCCGTGACATTACAGTAATATTCGCTGGCAATATAATAGCACGTCTCGCGGGAATCGGGAATACCCAGACTTCTCTCCTACCAATTACTAATTAGTCCAGTCTCTCATCAGCGAGTCGTGCCATACGAAGCACGGACTCGGATGGCATATCCAATTTGCGGTTCGAAAATATATAGTATGTAATAATTATTGAACGTGATAATAAAATAATTAAGAAGGATCAAGGCGACTCGGACAGCGGCGCCGGCTTCCCGGAGATCGGTACCCCCTCCGGGCTTCCTTACCCCCGGACTCTTCCCCTTCTACGGTGCTCTCCTATCATTAATATTGACAGTCAGACCACGCTGCGTCACAGCTATCATCTTTACTGTGTTGTTGGTATTTATGTTATCGCCCCAACCCCCCCTCCGACCCCTCGAATCTCCGGCCCTGCCATACCAACTTGAACGAGTCCCCAGTACTCAGACCTTTAAAATCCCCGGTTGACGCATTCGAATACACGCTCTAGGTTTCCGACCGACCGGCCGACCGACCGGCGGCTTCCCTTAGTGAGGTCTCCTGTCGTCATCATCACCATCATCATCACGCAGGCCCCAGGCTTCGTAGACGTTCTCCCGAACGCCACGGTCCACGAGATCCTGATCTTTCGCACGCGTGGGACGACGGATGGGCATCGTGCATCAATTTACAGTAAATATATTAGTTTTGGGCACTGGCGCTGAGCAGACCATATGCGCACGTACACTGTAGCGTGAATCATGATGCACACAGCGCCACCGCCACCGCCACCGCCACCGCCACCGCCACCGTTGCCGACTCTGAGTCGGACCCCCACCGCATACGGTTCACCGCCGCCCCCGGATCTACACTAATCGGAACCAAATCAAGTCGAGGCAAATCAAGGCGAACCAGATCAAACTATACGCGTACGAGGCCGACCCATATCAAACCATATCGTATCATTTTTATATCACACCATACCATACTATGTTGAAGTCATATATACGATCATATCGTATCTCCGAGTCGTCACATCATAATCATAATCATAATCATAATGTCAAATTCCGAATTCTGTCCAGGTTCCAGGTTCCGGATTATGGACCAAGGAGTCAAGGACCAAGGACCAAGGACTGGCTTCTAATTAAGCGAAGCACCCTAAAGAAGGAAAGAAAGAAAGAAAGAAAGAAAAACCCAAGTCCCCGTGCCGTTAATCAATTACCGTCACACGAAAAGAAAAGAAAAGAAAAGAAAAGAAAAGACAGAAGCACCAAGAACAAAGTCAAAGTCAAAGTCAGGAGGAGCAGGAGGGCGCCGGCGACAAGGGAAGCTTAAGGCGAAGCCACAAACTCCCAGGAGATGCATGATGCATTATGCATACTAGTACTAGTACTATGCGCGCACCAAATACAAACCATACAAACTGATCCGACTCGGACTCGCCGCGCGTCGTGCACCGTGCGCCGTGCGGGGTTTAGTATCTGCCAGTAGTGCCTGCGTGCCTGCGTGCCAGTGGGCCGTGCGTCCGTGGGACGATCAGCACAAACTCGGACTCGGACTCGGACTCGGATTAGGCGGCGTAAGAGGGGGTGTATGTAGCCCCTGTAGGGAGCAGGGAGTCACGGTGTAGGGAGCAGCCTCAGCCTCAGCCTCAGCCTCAGCCTGAGGGACAGCGGGCCTGAGTCTGAGCCTGAGAAGTGGGGGAAAAGGCGGGAGAATTAATTCGATTTCGAAATTCCGAAATTTCGTATAGCGTGACTCGGACGAGGGCGGCGGCGGAGAAAGGGGAAGAGGGAAGAGGGAAGAGGGAAGGGGGAGGGAAGGGCAGACCGTCCGTGACGTGCTTTTTTTTTTTCAGTTTTTGTGCCAGTGGGATTTACGGATTTACTCAGGCTGTACGGCACTAGGCACGGCACGAAAATCCGAAAATCCGCACGTACTGCAAAGAAAGCACGTGGGGCGAACGAACGAACGGGCGATGGATGAACCCGAACTATCTTCCACTAGTACTGTGGCTGTGACGTACGGTACGGTTTTCCTTTCTTTCTTTCTTTCATTCATACTCAAAATAGCTGTCTACGGAGGCGGGGGCGGAGGCGGGGGTACGAAATACAAAACACGAAAAACGCAAAAACACGAAAAGAAACGGGTGAGAAAAGTTAGGAAATAAGTAAAAGAAACAGAAAAAAAGAGGGCCGAAAGTCGAAGGTCAAATGTCAAAGGTCGAAAGTCGGGGGTCGGAAGTCAGAAGTCAGAAGTCAGAACAATTGAGTTTTATTTCGTAGGAACCGGGCTGATCTGAAGGTGAACTGCAGCCTGAGGCCTCGGTCTTGGTCTGTATCTGTATCTGTATCTGTGTCTTGGTCTGGGGGGGGGAGAAAAGGAATGGGATATGGAAAGCAAAAGAGAAAAAGAAAGAAAGAAAAACCAATGTTGCGGGTGCGGTTGCGGTTGTGCGCTTCGCAAAAGCAAAAACAAAAGCACCGAAGGGAGGGGGAGGGTGGGGTAGACAGGGTAGGGTATGTGCTTCTTACTACATACAAAGCAGAGAGTGGCGGTGGGAGAGAAAGGGCACGAAGTGGGGAGGATGTAGATGGGGAAAATAAAACAAAACAAAACAAAAGAAGAAAGAATGGCGAAGGGGGGAGAGGCAAAGAAAGGCAGAGGCAAAGCGTCCATCCCAACTCAAATAGCATGTACAACGCGCTCATTATCCGCATCCCAATGCTCGACCTGACGCTCAACAACAACCTCAACGCCCGGCACCTTCCTCTCCGAAACGTCGTCGTCCCCATCTACCTCTCCGTCCTTGTCCCCACGCACCGCAAGCTCCCACCCGGCCTCGCTAGTGTCCGTATACGAATACGCAAGCGGGCTGTCCTTCGTCAGCGGTGGCAGACATATACTCTGCGTGTGCACATGCGCACCGAACCCCGAGTCCGTCGCTGACATGCGCGTTGCCGTCGTGCTCCCGCCTCCAACCGTACCGCGCGAGCGTGCGAACGCGGACGTAGACGAGCCGCGCGTCGCACTGCGGCGCCACGAGATCTTACTCGGCGTCATGGGCCCGCTCGTCGTTAACATTGCTTCCCGGGAGATGGCCTGCCCACGTGCGACGCGCCACATGATAAGCAGCGGACTCACGGCCTGTACCTGGCCGAGCACAGGCAAGACGAGGTTCTGGATTTGACTGTTCCGGGCATACGTCACGACGAAGAGTAATGCCGTTGCGGAGTAGAGCGCGGCGCTCTCTACGAGCATGGCTGCTACGCTCGTGTACGTGCGTGCGTGGTGCGTGGAGAGCACGGCGCGCGTGCGTGCGCGGATGAGGAAGAGCCGTGCGACGATGAGTGAGGTGACGAGTACGTTGAGGCCGGCGGAGATGGACCAGTAGGGGATGCCGAAGTTCACGGCTGTTGTTGACCAGAGGTTCGCGTCTGGCTGTGTGAGTTGGAAGAGGAGGATTACACCCATGGCTACCGATTGAATAATATAGAACCGGATGGATGATCAGATTAGACAGAGGAAGAGCGAAGGATAAGGTACGCACTGAATGAGCCTAGGAGAAGTAGGCATGGGATGAGCGCGACGTAGTAGTTGAAGTTGTAGATCAGCCAAAACCGGTATATCTGGAGGGGAAAGAAAGGAAGAGACGCGCAACGCAATTCAGCAAGGCTAGCCAATCCGGATTCACGCACACACTCACCACCAGCCCGTCGGCGAACCAGTTGAGGACAACGTACGCGGCCGTCGCAAAGATATTCACGAAATCGCCGTACTGGGCTGCAACGAACGCGTTCGGCCCGCCGGGGTAATTACGCGCGTCGATGAATGTAAGCTGATTAAAGCGCGCCTCGCCAGCGATACCGAATGTCCCCAATATGAAGTTCCAAGTAATATACGCTACGAGACCCCAAGAGACTTTTGCTTTGGCGCCGCTCGCGGAGCGGCTTGTGGGATACTTGACGAGGTGGTGGAGGACGAAGAAGTAGAGGGTGAGGTGGACGCCGTAGGCTACGGAGGAGAGGACGACGCCGGCGAAGTTTGAGCGCTCCTCCCAGAGTTCTGAGGCGGTCTCGCCAGGGGGCGCCCACGACGCGGGGTCGTTGACCGACATGGAGACGGTGGCGGGGGCGGGGACGGAGGCGGAGGAGGGATGGGGGAGGGAAGCGGCGTGAGGAACGGCATTTGAGGCTCGAGCGGTGGCCTGTTTAAATGCGCCCCCCGGGGGTTGCCAGCTGGGAGAGAGGGGGGACGAGAAGAACAAGAAGCGCAGAGGGGATACACACGCAACCTCACGTAAGCCACCCATGCATCTTGTCTTCGCGCGAGTAACCCCTGCCGCTTCCGGTTCAAGCGCACCCACACATCGGGAAATTTATGAATTACACCTTCTTCCTCGACCTTACTGACTCCGAACACAGATCGGGCTTACGTGAGATCATGTCTTTGTCGTTGTCGTCGACGTCGTATTCGTCTGCCTCCGCTGCGCTATGCCTTGCGTGCAGCGGCTGCGTCGTAGCGCACGCGTTCGTGACGCCCTGCTGCGCGCGACCGATCTGCGCACCGTGTCTCCACTCGAATCCGCGCCTCGCGCGTTACGACCCCTGTCTGGCCTGTGCCCGTCGGCCTGACGCCGCGAACGCCGACGGTGCGCTGCGTGATGCAGACATGTTCGTTGTCGGCGACGAAGAGGAAGAAGACGACGATGACGACGTCGCAAGCGAAGAGGCGAACGCCGGGTCCAGACCGCGGAACGAGGCCGCCGATCCGAACGCCGATCCCCCCGCCCCACCGACGTCAAGCGGATCCGCACCGCGTACGCACCGTGTCCAGAAAGGTGACACACTTCGCGGCCTGGCGCTCAGGTACGCCGTCGACGTATGTCTGTCTGTTTCACATGGTATTAAGCACCCCGCTGATGCTGGTCCATGCAGCCTCATGTGCTCTGCCGCCTCAACGGCCTCCCGCCCAGTACACTCAGCACGACGCCGTACCTCCTTCATACGCGCGCCGCGCTCGTCCTCCCGCCCTCTGCCAAACACCTCGAAGCTGACAATTGAGCGTGTGGGCGCAGCGTACCGGTGGACCCCGGAAAAGCGGCACATTACCCGCGACGCGTCAGCAATCAAACACGACACGCCAAAGTTACTGTCAAAACACAGCATCGAAGTACGCTAATACCGCATACGGACTCGGAGAAAAGCTTCGCGCAAACACGCACGCGGGACAAGTACCTGGGAGGTAACATACACACACTAGCGCATGAAAAAGAAAAAAAGAACAAAAGAACAAAAATTGGGTCCGCACTGTGGGTCGCTCTGCGTCTTCTCGCAAGTTTGTCGTCTCTACATCTGTCCCGCGACGACCCGCCGCATAGCAACGCCCCTCCGCAGCATATGTACACCGTGCACACGGCTGCCCACATCAGTCCTACAAGAACATTAATATTTGCGTCCCAAAGAGGAGGCGTACCTGCCACTTCGATAGCGATCGTCGTCACTCAGTTAATACCGCCCACACTATCCATATCCATCTCGAGACACTGCACATGCACCGGTCCTTCCCCGCCCTCGCGCCCTTTTCGCAGGCCTTTCATATCCCGTACGGCCGGCCCCGGTTCCCCGGGCCCCGTCTCCCGACTCCCTTGTCCTCGAGTACGACAAGCGACAACAAGCGACAGGCTCACCACTCCGCAGTACGTACTCCGGGCCTCACCCCCACCCCCCCGTGAGACCGCCCCACCACCGACCGCGTTATTAAACATTCAGTCCTGAGCGTTTATTAATCCATTAGCTATCCATTAATCGATAATCAAACATTAATTCGCAGTAGTGCCGCCGATACTGCGGTCATCGTCGCGGTCATCCCCGGCCGCCCGGTCGTGGGCTCGTGAGCTCATGAGTACTAGTACCACCCGCGTCCCTCAGAATATTGGACCGTGTGCGTGCGACAGGATTAGGCCTAGGGCTCCAAAAGACGCGCGCTTAGTTTATTAAGGGGTGCCAGTTTCCACGTCTTAAGGTTTTGTCGCTTCGTCGCTTCGAGTCGGTTCGTCCTTCCGTCGTTGTATTAGCGCGCCGCGTACTTGGAGGAATGGTGTGTATGATCATGGATGCGTTCCGGGAACTCTAAGTCTGTATGCTGTATGTAGATCACGATGCGTTGGTAATGCGTCAAGGACTCAAGGTACACGAGTAATCGGTATTAGCGCTTGGAAGCTCGAGGGGACGGACCACAGACCCGGACAGACTTTGTTAACATCAACATCAATCAATCAATACCGATATTAATATTAATTCCCGCGATTGAAACGTAGCCGAAAATACAAAACAGTTTGTATACGGGAACGGGGACGGGAACGGGAACGGGGAGTTGGACATCCTTTGGATAGACGATAGACGGTAAGCGGAATCAGAGTTCGTAGCTGACACTTGAAACTTGAAACTGAAACTTAAACTGAAACTGAAAAGGGACAGTACTAGTGCGAAGTTGGAAGATCCAAGTCATGATAAACCGAATACCCAAAATTGCTATTAAAGAAGGAGCTTGAACTGTCTACACGTCTACACGTCTACACAGGCTGCAGAGCGCGGGAAAAGAGGGGTGACCAGTACTTAGTACTCGGCCCGGACTCAGAGGGGATTGATATTCGGGGGAATATTGACAACTTGAATATTGATCAGGGAAACAATTAGGAAAACAAGTCGAGACCGCGACGAGAACAGTACTAGTCCGAGGTGAGGTGAGGTTTTTGTAATAATACATATAAAATAAAATAAAATATTGAGAAATGGGAAACGGGAGAATTAGACACTGGGCTGGGCTGGGCTGAACCGCTGCCAGTGAATGGCCGGGGACATGAGGAATTGTTATTAATGAATCCGCGTCCGCGTCAGTCTCACGCCGGTGTCCCGACTCGGACTCGGAAGCCGAGATAGCGTTGATAGCGACCTCGGATGATGTCGTTAACTTGAGGCGCCACAACCACAACGAGCCTGATCATGAGTGACAAGCCCGAGGTAAGTAAGTAAGTAAGTAAGTAAGTAAGTAAGTAAGTCAGTAAGTAAGTTAGAGACCACAAGCAGCGACATTAGTATTCGAAGGAGTCTGAGTTTCCCTCAGGCTGGGCCCTGACTTCTTAAAAAGTCGTAGAAAGTCGTACTAGTGTACCTAAAGCTTGAAAGAAGATCCTGTCAGACTCGGTTTTGGAAGCTCCGAGTCCATGTGGCACATGGCACATGGCACAAAGCACAAGCACAAGCACAAGCACAAGCGGTCGGTCACGGTCAGAACTCAGAACTCAGAACTCAGAACGCGAGATTAATACTCTATAATTGAACTAGACCAGATTGGACTAGACCGGATTGGACTAGACCGGATTGGACTGGACTGAACTGGATTGGATTGGGCTGCTCATTTCTGATTCGACCGCTAGTGTTTGCCAGTGCCATCATCATGGTATAGACTATCCTATCCTATCCTATCCCATAATATAATATAGTATAAGGATGCATTCAGTCCTCATTTGGGTTGACGCCTAGTGCTAGTGCTCACTGCTCAGCACTAGCCGCGGCGTCGCGTCGCTTCAAGTTAGTCGAGATAGTAGATAGTAGATGGTACGGTAGATAGTAAATGCGGCGCATCGTGATTCATGACTCGGATATGAGCCATACAGTACTGTACTTATGAGTTTTCGATTCCAGTTTCAGGTTTTAAAAAAAGTTCTTTCAGGGACGACGAGGACGAGGACGATGGCTTGAGTTTGGACTAGCACGACTCGGATATTATTGCACAGTAGATAGTAAGCTTATGATAGATGGGTACGGAAAGATATCGATAGAGCCAGGCTACTAAGGGGTGATGTTTTAATACCGCCCTGGGTTATTATCCGCTGTTTGGATCTTCTTTTAAGTTAATTACATGTATACAAGCAAAAAAAAGGGGGGGGGGAGAAGCGAGGTACGAGAATACGGGAATAGTGGGGTATGAGAATATGAAAGGAAGGAAGAGAGAGAGAAAGAGAGAAAGGGAAATAGAAGAGAAATAATAAGGAAGACGGAAGACGGAAGAAAGAAGGCGTAAAAAAATATGAAACACGAAAGAGGCTGCAGGAAAGGAAGACAGACTCGGATGAAGTGAAAATGAGGGAAAATAAATTTGGAATCGGAATCGGAATTGAAAAAGGGAGAAGTGGGAATGCTTGACGGTCTTGGTACTAGGATATGGTGATGGTGATGGTGATGGTGATGATGATATGATGAGGCAGCAGAGAACTTGGAAGGTCGGAAGGTCGGAAGGTTGGAAGTCGGGGGGTTGGAAGACAGTGAATAGGACCGACGATGGGGTCACTGTGTGCCAACGTGGCGCAGTTTAATTTCGCGGCGGGCATTAACGCGAGGGTGGGTGGAATGAAGTGGGGGGTGGGGGCGGAAAGGGGCGGGAAATCGGGAAATCGGGAAATCGGGAAATCGGGAGAAAGGTATTGGAGAGGAGGTAGTGGTGGCCCGGGGGGAAACGGTGTTGCGGTATGGGAGACGTAGAGAGCACGGTGATGATTGGCACGCCGAGAAGCCCTAAGGAAGCGGGGTGGGGAAGGGAAAGGGAAAGGAAATGGAATATAATGAAATGAGATGAAATAAGAACGAAAGGGAAAAAAGAAAAAGAAATGGAGTGATGGCTGTAAAAATTAAAAAAAGGAACAAGAAACAAGAAACAAGCTTGAGAGAGATAGATGCGCAAGTCTATCGACGATCGACCGTCGATCGGCACTTGGCATCAAGCATTCTGCATTCTGCAGTCGTCATCCCGTACAGTCAGTTCCGGGGCCAGACTAGATGCGCTGCGACCACCCCGCGCGGCGGGCCGCCTCGAGCGCCTCAGCACCGCGGATAAGCGTCGAGTCGAGCGGCGCGTAGACATCTATACCAGGCACCCAGTCTATAATATACGGGTCCCGCACGTCCTGCGTCTCGGCCTGCTCAGCCTGCTCCACCGTCGGCATCTGGTCGGAAGAGGGGAAACCACGCTGTCAGCTTACACATTCTGACCGGTGGGGAAGAGGAATACGCACGGGGAACAAGTCGTAGCGGCTCTTAAGGAATACGCGGCGGCGCGCGGGCATGACGCACGCTGCAGAGCTTACTAGCGCGGCGCATAGAGTGCGAATGGGGAGGAGCGCGCAGTACGTTGCGCGCTGCACGCCGTCTACTTTTGCGAGCTGTCCGCGGAAGGAAGGCGGTTGGCGGCGGGGCAGGACGCCGAAGACGCCGTATTCGTATGCGGTGCTTTCCTATATGGTTCGTCGGTGAGCGGATGCGTTCAAGGGATGTAGGCGAGAAATGAATAGGAGGAGAGGAGAAGAAGTGCTTACATCGTCTGCGGGGACTTCGCCAGTCTGGAGCTGCGGCCAGAAGGAATGCTTGATGATGGCTTCTATTTCCTCGATAACGACGTAGACCTGCTCGCCTGGTACGTACTGCTGGTAGGGATTGTGTGTGGGCCCGAGGCAGTACTATCAGATAGAAGAATACTTTTTAGCGCTGTGTTCTTTGGGCGCTTGTATGCTAGTATAGTCATACCTTTTTGTGATCGGTGACCTCCCAGAACCCGGTAACGTACGCGGAGACGCTCATGACGCTCCACACGCTCTCGCACTACATATCAAGTCCCAGATACAATTAACTCCAGACAGACGCTCAAAAAATGGGGGGAATGTACTCACAAATAGCACAATAGCAGCCCAGACGCGGGAAAGCCATGCAAAGTATGCAGGCTGGGGCTGTACGTCGCGTCTGCGAAGCCCGCGGTGGTCTGCCAGACGCTCGTGACGCGGCATGCGGTAGAATGGCTGTCGGTGCCGCGTCTGTGTTTGGGTCTCGGTCTCGGTCCGGCCACGCTGTGGGCGGGAGAAGCTCAAGTTCAGGGACTTCAGTGAGCGCTGGGACATCTTGATATATGCGTATATGTGTATGTCGGGAGGGGATATATCTGGTACTTGGTTCTGATTCTCAACGGAAGTAGACTCGGGGGGAGGCGGGATCGAAGACGTGGTCGGTCGGAGTGGGTATGCAGGTCTTTGCACGGTGTGGACAATAGCGACGCGGTACTCCTTAAGTATACACGTCTCGACATGGCGCGCTTTGGCCCGGGCCCTGGGGCGATGGCAGCAGAAAGCGATGGGCACCACAGGGCAGTGGGGGCTCAGCGGGCAGCGACGGCCGGCCGGCCGAGGGGGAGGGCCACAGCGAGCAACAAGGTTTAAAGCGGTCACCACTTATGGCACCGCCTTGCGACGGAATTGGGCCACCCGCATGTGTGGTCTGTGATCCGTGGTCGCAGTTGCGTCTTCGAAAGTCTAAGCATACGTGACGTGCTCCCCAAAACGGGGAGATCCGGACCTGGAAATGGGTGTTCTCGTGGACACGAGGGGAGCGAGGGCCGGAGAGACGAGGGGTACAGTAGGTGGTTGGCCTTTGGGCAGTGAGGCGAGGCATAATAAGGCCTTGAAAGCGTGTGGTGCTCAAGCGGAGGCGGTACGCGACCCAATCGCTATTGTTGGCAGATATCGATATCGGTCTAATTTTTTTTGTCGAGTGGCCGCTTGAGCCGTCCCCATGCGTCTGTAGTCTGTTTAGCTGCCGTTGTTGGGGGATGCGGGTAGGCCCAGTGGCCTAGCAAGTAACGGGGCTCAGAGAGTCACCGCTCAGAATTAAGGAAAGGGAGAAAGGGTACTCTAACATACCTCTTTTTCCCTTTTTCAAGGATCAATCAAGGATCTAAATCGATAATTTTCACCTGAAAAATGTTCTATTGGCATTTTCCCTGAGCTGCTCTTGACTTTCTCAATTGTTTTCACCTGCTCGCCGAACTGGACATGATGGATGTGGCGGTGCAAACAAGAGTTGTAATGGATCGACAGGGTCTTCGGTCTCCGGAAAATCCCGGAACGTCACTTCAAGCAGACGCCTAGAGAAAAGTACAACATATATTCTTGATGGTTCAGAAAGTACAGGGCTTGAAAGAAGTACACGCCGCACGGTGTTTGTGTATGTCCTATAGCCAGATTGGTATGCGTATTATGCAAGAAGCCGCTACAGACATCGACAAACGGAGCCATATGGGCCCCTGCTGGACTCAAGCACCGCTTCACAGGCTTGACGAATAAGGAGAAGAGACGAAAGCAGTGCCTTAGACTTGCTTCACATATCTAGTAATGGAAACGAATTAGCATATACATCAAAATCAGCGTGGGCGACGTAGTTGAGAGGAAATTCGTAGCTCACGTGGCGTCGAGCTGCTTCAACTTTGGCAGAGCAAGAATGATCTTGCGGCGGTACGATGCGCCCTCCGCAGCCTGCAATGGATTTGCCTCGAGATACACTGTCTCAAGTGACTTTAAATGAGCAAGTTGCGGCTCAAGGTCTGCCAACGTTCGGATGCGATTTCCCGACGCCTATTCAGAACGAACGCGTAAGGGTAGCCAGGGTTTTCGGACCAGCAAAAAGTATGCCTTCAGTGAAGGGAAAAGCGCGTGACATGCGGGAGAGAAGACAAGCTTACCCAAAGCTCTTCAAGTTCACTTAGGTTTGCAACCCCTTCAAGCCTTTCGATAAAGTTGTTGCTCACGTCAAGCACACGCAGTTTCTTCTGTTAAGCGCCGTCGGTTCAGCTTCTGTCATTAGGAAGCGCAAGATGAAGGACGGACGCACATTGTTCTCCAGTCCCTCGATACGCACAACGCCGTTATGGCTGATATAGAATTCTTCAAGTGCGTGTAACTCTTCGAGACCTTCCAGTTTAGTGATGCGGTTCGACTGAATTGACAGAATCTTGAGGCGGCCGAGAGTTTGCAAACCCTGCGTATGGAACACGATCAGTCAGAAAAATAAAGGGGGGTGCAGCGCGAATGGAAGACCAGACCTCAAGTTTAGTTATCTTATTCTTCCCTAACCATAGCTCTTCGAGATTCACGAGTGCGTCGAGGTTCTCTATTCTCTTTGTGGAGATCAGAGCAACGCTCCGAATGAAAACAAACGCATACATACACGTATTCGGTTACCACCAAGCTCGAGACTCCGGAGTGAAGCGCCAAGATTTGAGAGTCCGTCGATGCGCGAAATGCGATTCTGTACGAAATACACGGTCCGAAGCAACGGAAAATGTGCAAGGCACGTAGGAATAGCGCGTAGAAGGTTGAACGAAAGGTCGAGTACACTATTATCAGCCAGGACGTTTGGGATGATTACGGTCAAACCTCAGGCAGGACGTGTCAGATTTCATGGCGTGCTTACCTCATAATCGTGCACTCGTCGAGAGCCCCGTCTACGCTCTTCAGTTTGTTATCGTACATATCGAGCTCTTCAAGCGCAACAAGTGCGCCGAATATCTGCGGGTCGAGCGCCGCGATGAAGTTTTGGCGGAGGCACAATTTCTTCAAATGTTTCCCGAAGCGCTGCAGTCGCAGGTTCTGAAGGTTCTGTAGACGTGAATGCACAAGTTCTATTTCCTTCGGATGAGGACACCCGCGTTACAAGTCAATATTTAGCGAGAAGTTATGAAGCGGATGGACAGAAAACGACACACATCGGTTTCGTCAGGCAGGTCCATAAGCAAATCGACATCTCCGTCTTCCCCCTCTTCATCCTCCTCATCCTCCTCGCCCTCGTCGGTGTCCGGTTCGACTTCCACGACCACCGCGGCACGCTTCTTCTCAGTATTCTTAGGCAGTACTGCATGTTGCGTCTCTGATCCCGACCCTACTGTTGCCGCCTGTTTGCCTTCCATCTTGACTGCTCGTGTGTGAAAACACAGATAAGTGGGGGAGGCACGAAGTTGAGGCGGGTTTAGTATTGCAGTGATGACTCCGTCCGGATCGCTCAGGCGATGCGCCGAGTAAGTAATATTAATGGTGAATACCACCATTAACCATAATGCATAGCGCCTGGTCGGGTTACTTAGGGTCCTAATCCCATAATTGAACGAGGTACCCGGCCTGATCGGGGTCGTGCGGTGGCGTCCTGTCCCCTGTGAGTCGATCATCCGGAGTCACTTTTTATTTTTATTTACATCGATGAGGCTTACGTTCATCTTCTCCTCTAAATTTTGCAATCGTCGCTCTCCTCTCTATCACAACATCGACATCCGCACAGTCATCTTCCTAGTCCCAAACAACTTTTGGTACGGAGGAAAATGGAAAATTCAACAATGAACAGGCGTTGGCGAGCGGCGAGTCTGACGAGCTCACGGCGCGCGTCTAGCCGTTGTCCACCACTCTGCGCTAATGCACCTGGGCCAGAAAGCTTGTCACGAATTTAGGGTCCGAGTATTCCCCCTCAGCCCATTGGGGTCCCTTGATATAGCACTTCGCCTTCGTGTTTGAAGGCACCGTCGACGACCTCGACCCTTTTGTCCATCGCTCGAGTCATCCGTAGCATCAGGTGCGTAAATGATTCTGCAGCACCTACTGCTTCTCGGGAAGTTTACAGATGGCTTTCAATTCCTTCTAACTCGCTATCAGATTTCGCTGAATAAAGCCTCGATTTCCTGCGCCCCCCCCCCTCCAAGCATTATGTTTGGCGCATATGATCGACCTCGTAAATTTATACGCAGGGTATTGCACAAGGAAATGGCGCGTTAAATGTGGGAACTACCGCAAGCACAAAAACGGTGGTGCGAAGACCCAATGTCCATTACAGGCGTGTCGAAGGCGATCGTACAAGCGTTACGTACATACATATATCCCCCAACAAGAGGTCAAGACATAATAGTGGTGTAGCGGAAGTATCCACCCAAAACCGAAGGAGTACAAATGGTTATAACCGGGGCCGGGGGGAATACGATAGGATTAATAAGGCGAATGCGGACGATTGGAAGGCACAACAACAACAGGAGAAATCACGAATACTTTCGGCAAAGTCAGTGCATTTTCTCACTCTAGTCGTAATGTACTCACCAATTGCATAACTTAAGCGGAACTACTGATCTGAAGACCCATTGCCCGCGCACCAGCACCGACGGAGCCCTCCCATCCCATGAATCGTTCGCTACTACTGAGCTTTCCCGGCGAGCTACGCATCTCCTCGCCGTCACTCGTCCACTGGTGCCCACCCTTCGTTCGTGCGCAGACGGAGACGAACAGTATGCGCTTCAGCTTGCGGTTCAAGAAAAACCAATGCGAACTCCAGAGCAACGCACCACGCCGGCGCAGCCTCACGCGTAGCGGCGAACCATCCGAGTCGGTGTCGGATGATCTACGATTGGGTGTATACATGGAGCTCGGACCGGAACGCAGGGAGGACCGTGACTTCCGGGTTTCATCAACATCATAATCGTCGAATACGAATGCCTCTTCTTCGGAATCCGAAAGTGGCTCGTCATCTTCGTCCGGAACGACGTCGTCGTCATCATCAGAGTAGTCCGTTGCGTGCGGGTCCGACGCAATGTCGGGGACATATGAGTACACTTCGCAATCCGGAAGGCCAATCACCTCGTCGAGCATTCGGTAGAGTGTTGGATGTGTGCCCGTGATGATCGGAGGTGGTGCATGGGGGCTTACAAGCATTGAGTTCACAGGCGACGAGGACGTCGGCACTGAGCTCGGGAAGAAGTCTGAGGATGTGGGAGGATATGCAGAGTACGTGCGTGGAGCTAGCATGCCGGGATGTTGCGTCGCAGAACTGGTCGAGATAAGCGTCGTGCTGAGTGCATTAAGCACGCCTGCACCACTTTCCTCCTTACAAAAGTGCGCAGGACGCACGTCAGAGAATTCATGGTCCGGGAATGCGATGTTGAGGGTTGCGATGAGGAGGTAAAGCGTCTTGCGCGAGGCGTGTTTGTCCATAGGACCAAATGGCGTCACTTCAGTCTCACGATCGAGTGCAACAAAGGACGGCGGAGGCGGCGAATGCGCAACCTCTTCAGTATAGGCATGTTCGAGTGCTCGGAAGAGCTTCTTGTCGCGGTTGATGTTTTTGCAAGAGTAGGCCTCAATGCGCGTGTGCACCGAGCATTCGGGACCCTCGTGGGTAAGTGCCTGTGCGAGGCGGGCAAGCTCGGGAAATTCGATGTATTTCATGGACGTCAGGATATTATGTTGGGTCGGTTGTGAAGTTTTCGTCGATGGAGACGGCGTCACAGATGTGGGCGACGACGACCACGACGTTGTTAGTCCTCAGGGGCAGTGAAAGGGGACGGTGAGACTCAAACGCAATGTTGCACCGAACCGCATTGCTGGTGGCGCGGGAGGTTGCAATACAGGTGCAAACACGTCCAGTTTTGGTTATCTGTGGCGCTGCGCACGTTCTACTCTGGCTCTTCACCATTGGCACGTTCCTCAGCTATTACCGTCATATTTCACGCTCTGGCTCTTTCCCAAATCTCTGCTTAATATTCGACCACTAACCTCTCCTTTAATTTGGCCTTCAAGTCTACTTTTACACTCGCATCACTTGGCTTCGAATTTAATTCGCTTTACATATTCGGAACACCCGTTTGAATTGTAACGTGTTACACTCGTAGAGCACTCTTAAAACCAAGTTTACAGTGAAGCCGCAGTTTAACCTTTAGTCGGTGAGGCCTATTAGGCTCGACCGCCGTGTCATCTTCGCTGCTCCTTGACCAAATTAGGAGAAAAATGGTAGGGCCCTCACACACGTTCTTACGGGGTTGTGTAATATGGCTATTTTCCTTCAAATTTAAAAAATGCCGCCCTCTTCGATTATTACCATTACGGTCCTAGATTTTGTCTATTTACGTCTTTTCTCAAGAACTCGCTCTCAGCTTTCAAAGGCGGTCTCGTCGGCGAAGTGATTTCTCCGTCAACCTCCCATTAAGCTCGAGTTCAAACGTTCATTATTTACTTTGTCGACGCAGGTTCCATGTCCATCTGCTCGGTTCGATCCTGGGGTGCGTGATACTGTCTCTGCAAAATGCATATTCGGCTTCATATGTGCATATACGATTTTCAATTTGTATTCTTTGTAAAACTTTTTTTTTGTGCTAGGTCGGACTGTTTTTTTGTGATGAAGCCCTCTTCTCTCATATAACCGAGAAGATAGAATACCACCGTATACTACAACCCCTATCTCCTCAATCCTCGCTCCTGAAGGACTTGCTTTTCTCCCGTAAAGAGGAGATATTAGGTGAAGGTGAAGGGCATTTACGACTGGTATATCAAGACGGAATTTTGTAAGTCTGTGATTGCGAGTCTGCGACGGGTATCTCGAAAAACTAAACGTGTTATAACGTCATTCATTTTTAACCCGCTTACAGAAAGGCATGTTGAAAATACTCAACTGCGACAGCTATACACGTATCATCTAGCTAAGCAAGCCTGCTGCAATGTGGAAAGGATCTGTTCGGAGGGGACGAGAGCAGCTGTTCCGAGTCTTGAACAGGTTGGGAGCTGGACTGAATCAGGATCTAGCCCCTGAGTCACTAAGGACCTCTTCGAAAGGGAAAAAATACATTTTCTATCTCGACCACATCATCATTCAAATCCTAAGGAACAAACAGCATTCCCTGCGTTGTGCCCGAGGCCGAGGCTGCATGCCATCACTATTTAAAAATAAAATCCAGATTTGGAAGAGCATCTGTAAATGGACAAAATCCCAAATGCAGAAGTACTTGAAACGGAAGGTTCCGGTGTGTCACTTCATCATCCCCAAAGCGTGTTCGATCTCTTGCCTATGTCTTGATTCCTCGGGACGCCTTCGCCGCCGAAGAATCAGAATCAGTTATTTGGTACATCCGGGTTCTTGTTATTGGTTTGCTGATCTGTTCGTAGTCTCTTTATGTGCGTCTCAATTGCTGATCGCTTCGAAGAGAAAAAAAGGGTCATTGGACGAAGACCTTCATAAGTTTTTCGTATATGTCTATTCTGGAATGACATGAATATTTACTCTTGGCCGGAAATGCGTCCATTATCAAGCCGGGGGCTTCTAGCTGTTCGATGAGTCATTTGTGTGGGCGGTTCAAATTATTATGCTGCAAGTCTGTGGCGTCGGTTTTGCTCCTCGGATCCAACTTGAACTGATTCTGATTAATTCGGCGTTGTTTTGACACTGATGCGATATTACAACCATTTTCCCTCGGGCTTGCTTGAGCGACGCGGGATCAATCAATCCCGCGAGTAATAGTCGGATTCTCAAGTTTTACGGCCCTGAAAGGACAACACATCGGGGTTGTTCCGGCGCCGTTGTATCTTCTGTGCGTATAGGAAACATTGTTCTTGACTGTTTAACTTTTTCTGGTAGTCCTCTATGCTTCCCCCAAAGGACCGGACATATTCAGGTATTCTTCCCCTCGCGAATGGGTGTTGGTCTTCAGCGCTCGTCCAGGTTATTGCAAACTCTCGCTCTATCAGTGGCGTTTTATCCTTTGTTAAGCCGGTCTTTCCCAGATGTAGACGGCACTAGCCCTCCAACGGATGGGACCTTCCTTGATTATCATACTGCGCACTCCAACTTATTATGTTGGCGGTTACTTCATGAGCTTTAAAGAGGCCCCTCTTGGTTACCGTGTCGCGGTCACTTCCGTCCCGCACACCATTTTTAGCCAAGGGATTCCCTTGTACCGCACAGGGACGTCACTAGCAGGCCTTACAGAATGAGTGGCACCGAGACCCTTCCGTCGCTGAACAACACTGTGCGCCGACTTGTCGCCTACACGCGATACAAAACACGCTGACGCTTACCGCACCTTCAAGTTTGGTTGTCTTTTCTTAGCTGGAATGTGAGGTGGTGCACGGGATCCATAATTAACGCTGACTTGTTTGTCGTCTTCGACGACTATGTAGCTTCTCTACCGCGTAAGCCCTAGGTTCATCTTCTAATGAAAAGTGAATCTGAACACCATACTGAGGATAGCCTATGGGGTTCTGGTGGTGTCCAGCTCTACCTCTATTATGACGTCCGTCCAACCATCTCTCCGCATTACACCTTCTCTTGATTACGCGTATTATTCTGTGGTACAGAAATATACGAAAATCGACAAATGGGGGCTCAAAACATATATATTCATCCTATACACACTCGACACAGTATATCAAGCTCTACTCTTGAATGGTCTCTATTCGTACTTCGTAACGGGTTTTGCTGACGTCGCTGATCTCGGTCGGAACAAAAGGTAAATATTCAGCTTGAGTTGCAATAGCCTGGAATGACCATCTCCTTTCCTAGGCCTGTGATAGTTGTAAGCTTGTTCGCCGCTTTTATAAATGGTCTTTCGCAGTGTCTCTATGTCATGCGGGTCTGGCATCGTAAGATCCCTCTCCTTCATTCACACAAGCTCATAGACTCACTCCCTCCTGTAGTGAGCAAGGGGAATTACATTTTGACGGGAGTACTAGCCGCACTCGTTCTAGGACAGTTTGCAGTGACCACCGTCTACTTTGGACTGACTTACAACCTTCCCGAGATTTCGGAGCTCACTACCGGTTCAGTCATCAGAACGGAGTTTGCTTTGGATTCCATCGTGGCGATCACCGATATGACCATCGCTACCGTTATAGTCCTCCTCCTGCGCTCATCGCGTTCAGGAGTCAGGCAGACAGACTCGCTCATAAACTGTCTTATTCTGTATACGGTCAGTTCAAGTGTCATCACGAGTATAGTGGCGCTGGGGACCTTGATCACCGCTGTCGTTCTTCCCAAAACGTTCATTTACTTGCTTTCAGACCTTGTCATTCCAAAGCGTACGCATATATTTCCCCCTCTTCTCTCGACGATCCGTCATACTCAATAGTTCTTCGTATTGACAGTATACCTCAACTCAACTCTGGCTATGTCCGGATTACTTGTTTTCCCATGTTTCGTTCAACGCTAAAAAGTGTTGTTGTTATAGGTTGAACTCTCGTCAGAGACTCCGTAATGGATTTCATAATGACTCAGGAAATGGGATAAGTTTGTCCAATATACTCCCTCGTTGTGTCGGGAGCGTAAGCGCACGAAATGTACGATCTTCCCTATCATCTCTCACCAAATTTAACTTGACTCCTGTTTCTTTCATTCTTTGACATATCTAAAGGCTCCTGCTTCAACCGATATCGCAATGGTCAACATTAGAATTGACACGGAACAGACTTCGAGCAACGGTACTGTCGAGCACAAGGTGTGTTTCAATCCCATTCTGCCGCGTGACCTTCATACAAGCTTGCTGATAATTCCCGCGCTTGCCTTCCTGAACCTGTGGTAGAGGGCTCAGTTCAGTGTGGACGATGTTTCTTCCTATGCACCTGAAGAGGGGCAAGAGAGCAAGCATCACACTAGTGATTCTGATCTGATAAACTCAAGATGCTAGGGTGAAAGTGTCTTGCGCTCGACTCCCGGAACTTGATCTATTGTGATATTTTGTTTGAACAGTCTGCACTTCAAAGATGGTTCCTGTATGTAACATTGGTTATTTAACAACTGGGTTCCGCGAATAGTATCTGGGATGTACAGCCCCCGTCTTCCCTTAGCTCTCTGGAGTATTGTACTCACCGGAGGCGCTGGGGTTGCGATATAGGCGTGAACATGTCTGGTTTTGGTTTTGTGCGACGTTCTATTTCGGCTTCTTCGCCATTGACGCTTTTCCTAGCTGTGAACGTCCGTTAGGTATCCGGCAGGCTGTCTGCTCCCCTCTCGGTTCGCACTCGGGCACCTCGCGTGTCGTGTTCGTTTATCCTAGCTTGGTCTTCGAGTAATCCGAAAATAGCACGCAAAGACCGGAATATTTTATCACTGGAACCAACTTCTCCCGCTCTTCAAGTTGCTTGCAAACACGACCAAGCGCGAATTCGGGGATCGTCGCGAGTGCTCCATGAGTCTCAACTAGGTCGGGCGAATTTGTAATTTCCAGCTTTTCGGAGAATATATGCTCTAGAATTTTGATGTACGGAGCTTTGTGCTTGGGGATTTGCGGCACAGAAATTATGTCGTTCCCAGGGGTTTCTGTCGGCGACTTCCCAATACGCAGACACTGTGTTCTCGATGCGGGAGGATCCTGTTGTAGGAACTTAAGTAGATCGCTCTGTGAAATAGTCGATGCATCGCAGAGGGAGCCCGACTGCACCACGGGGGAGGTTAAGTCGTCGCGGTACTGAAGCGCGGCCATGACTTCCGGATAGAGCGGGGTCCATTTTACATTCCACTTGTACAGCTGCTCCGAGATAATAAACAAAAGAAGAGGAACATTAATATTGTGCATCCCCTCGTTCTCCGATAGGCTTGTGGTACTGGCGAGCGAAACAGTTCAGCGTTTTTTCACTCTCCTGAGTTGGCAACCCGGATTCGATAAATCACTTGCGGCCTGTGCCGTGCGTATGTGCTTCCAATCTTCTCTTATTCTGTTTATTCCTCCGCCACAAATAGGCGCCCTACCGTCCCGGTTGCTAATCGTTTGTGTGCTCAAGAGGTATCAGAGCCTAGTGCCACATAGGTGAATTTATATAGCACTTACATGATTACACGGATCCTTTGGGTGAGGGTGCAGTTCACCGCGGACTCTCATTTTGCCAATTCGAAAATCTCAATCCCATAACCCCGTGTTCTCCCGCTCGACGTGCTTCTCGGTGCTTTCCAGTGCATCCCATCATTGACCCCACAAGTTGGGACTTTCGCAGAAGTCTGTATAAGCGCCCGTTGATCAGGAGGCTTCACGGCTGTGTCCCAACCTCGAACCGGCCCGGGGGATGTCTGATGACTGGGATCCTGGCCGTACGAAAAAAGCGAGTACATGTAGTATAAAGAAGAAAAAAATTATGCTTTTTTTGTTTGAAAGAACTCACCGCCGAAATTTGTGGATGAAAAACGATGAAAGGTTCCGGACGCACATGCTACCCCGCAAAATTATGCGAGTCGAGTAGTGATCAGCTCTAGGGTAGCGGGAATCGGGATAGATCGGCGGGGGCTGTTGTAAAAGGCAATGCGCAGCCTCAGCCCAAGCTTGGCTGGATATGGTGACGGCCTGAACGTCTTCTGCCAGGCTCCCATCAGTCTGCTCTCGCTGTCGTTTCCACCTGCACCGGCAGCGAAGAACTGCTTTCCTTCATTCACTAACGACGGTCTCGTCTCCCGTTTTTCAAAATGGCAGCCGCCATCAGCAACACCTTTGGTAACGTCTCCAGCTTCTCGAAGCCAGTCCTCGTCATCGCCGCATGCTAATTTTACCCTCTTCGGTATGAATAGGATCGGCCTATATAGGTGCTATGATTATGATGATGTACGTGCTCTGGCCGTTGTCGTTCCCCGTAAAGCAAGATCTGATGATGCCTGGAACCAGCTTGTATGGAATAACGTGTCTCCAGGTACGCCATCACCTCCGTGCCGGACTGAGTCGATTTGTATCTAATGAACCGGCAGACGTACATGATTTTTATTCGGTATCCAAAAGACTCCGCGTCGACGAAATGGCTTGTACGTACCGCTTTGATCAATGGAACGGAAGGGGTGTTTATTTCGTGATGCTTCTGAACGGCTGGCAGGTTAGAGTGTTATGGTGAGTCTGCACCGCCTTCTCATCTATGTTCTCGCTATCGACACGTTTGAAGGGTCATGGAAACTTTCCATGTTGCACTTGGTGAGTGGTTCTGCATCCCGAAGTTCCGAAAGCGCGCATCTTACGACATCGTGAAGTCTCCCATACGATGTATCATTACTTGGTGCGCCGCCATCTCTCATTCGCCGCACGCACCTATCTCATTCGCTGTTGGGTGTATAGATTACGAATTACGCGAATCCGCCCGCATTATTAGACGGTGTCTGGTGTGTGCTTTCTTGTACTATCTGCTCGGGGGATGCTTACCGTTCCGTATCTCCGCAGGTCCTTATTTGTTCGTGCACCCTCGCCTTATTTATATGAACAGACGCTGACGAACAGTCGAAACTAGCTATCGCTGGGAACGAACGTGGCAATCGCATTTGTAGTGCAGTGGTGCGTCAAAGTCCGATAACGCGCGTGTGTACCTTACGCTAATGATGTCCTCTCTTCACAGTTTCTTCACGTTTAAGATTCATGGGTGTAAGTCACGCCAGGGTCGTCGGTGTGCTCAGCTCAAGAGACTAATTGTGTGCTAGTGAGCGGCAAGAACTGGTGGTTAACGGGACCGATCGTACGTCCGGCATCCGTTTTTAGAGCGCTTGAATGACTTCTGACTGTCTAATGTGTGTGAAGCTGGTCTTCGTAGTTTTACATTTGGGTAAGCCAGTTTGTGGACGTTGGAACCTTTTCTCACATGTTCGGATGGTCTTTCCAATCAGGGTTTGGGATGGGTACGTTTTACCGGCATTTTTGTTTGACGCAGGACTAACGTTGCTATGATCCCCGTAGAAACGATGGCAGAGTTGTAAGCTCGTTCGCAACTGAACGATCGTCCAATTAGGATCCACAATGATTTACCTTTGTATCCCCAGCTTTGTAAAGAAACAGCTAGACCGATTGCCGGAGTTGACTGTGCGTCTCTCTCCGTACTCCTCTTCGCTTTGTTGGACTGACTTACGTAATATCCATGTCCATAGTACATCGCTGCCCTTCCGTTTGCAATCGCAGCTGTTTTGTCGGATATCGCGATCACAGGCGCTTTGTGCTACCTGCTTCAGCACAATAGGACATCCTTCAAATCGTGCGTTTTGAAAGCTACTGTCTGAGGAGTCAACGCGATTTACACGCTAGTTTTGACAGAACGAACAAGCTTATTAATTATCTTATCATTTATGCGATCAATCGCTGTCTACTGACATCGTAAGTCTCTATTTCGTGATTTGCCGGAAATATGTTATTAAATTGGACTACAGTGTTATGGCAGTTGTAGAAGTCATTGTTGTGAGTCAAGCTGTTCGGGAGCGATGACCGAGGGTAGACCACTGATGCGTATATAGTTTGTGACACTGCCAGGCACTTTCTGGTTCCTTGCTGTTGATTTTGTGGGTATTCTTTGTTTATTGAGATCACAGACTTCTCACCCGGAGGTTCTTCAGGTCATCGGGAAATGTGAGGGGATCCGTCAACGTTATGGGGAAAAGCTAACCTAGTAGTATCAGGTTACGCGAACTCGCTTCTCGCGACGCTCAACTCACGCTCTGCTCTGCGGGGGAAAGGCTACGATACCGAGGGAATGACCATTTCATCGAGCGACGAGGGCGTAGAGCACACAGGCATTGAAATCGCTCATGTCACACCGTCGATGTTATCACGCAGTAGAATGACGACACAGGTAAGGAACGTCCGAAGGATATGAGTGTTTATCTTACTGGTGCCTTTTCCAGAACGGACAAGTGTCTTTGAACTTTGATGTATCGAGAAGTAGGGCGAGCAGAACTACCGAGACGGCGTCGATGGAACTGAAGGAGATGAAGGTACTGTCCTTTCGATGATGGTATTTTTTTTGACACTTACCGGCATCCCACACTAGACGCCGACGAAAAGTCGGACGCAGACGACCAACTCCGTTAAAGCTGAAGAATCTACGAATACCGAAAATGACGCCGGCGAGTTTAGGGCGTTATAACATATTATTCTTTCTTTTGCATGCTGTCTTCTCTTCTTTCATCTCGTTTCGGAAACTCAATGTCCATACGATTCGACGCACATTCGCTTTCTAAAATGCTCTATCTGTTATCTGCGCTAATTTCTTGCTTACCTGTCTGCACGCACACTGCATATTTATACTACGCCTCTTTCTCTCATCTCTATTCTCTTCGGATGGATCTTTATCATCATCTTTTACTACCTCGCTTATTCTTGATTGCCAACAATAAGACTCTGTGCTGTGTCGCTTTTCTTTCTTTTTATTTTATTTTATACATACGTACGCACATGCACTACTGTATATCGGTCTTGGATGACGCTCTGTTTTCTTGCATATCTATGTAATTCGTTTTGTGTATTTAAACTGCGAATGGTAGACCAGATCCTCAGACGGGTTTCAATAGGCTTCTACGCTCGTTGAGTGGCGTGAACCAGGTTCTGTCAGAGGACGCCGATCACCGCCGGCTTGTTATGGCAGTTGCTCTCTGTTTCTTGAATAAGTGACGTACGCGGGTGTCTCTTCAATTCACCCAGAAAATCCCCAGTCGTCACGGCCGTCACGTAATCCTATCAGCTCGTTTATATAAGTACGACCCGTAATCTACGGACGGGAAAACACCAGCTGCAAAGTTGCTGTTACTTCTACCCCCCACTCTATCGCGAACGCAAAGCTATGTCTGCTGGAAAAGTCATTTTGGTCACTGGAGGGAACGGCCTTGTTGGGCAGGCTATTAAGCGCGTTATTAACGATCCCGAGGGCGACCCGAGGCTGCGTGCGGCGCAGGACGAGACGTGGCATTTCGTTGGGAGCAAGGAGGGCGATTTGAGGTGCGTATTTTTCGTTGGTTGGGCGCGGATGAGGAAAATGTGCGATACGCGATGTGAGACGCTAGATGCTTATGGGGTGTAGGGATCCGGGCGCAACGAAGCAGCTGTTCGAGAAGTACAAGCCGACGCATGTCATCCATCTGGCCGCCGTAGGTTAGTTGTTGCTCGAGGTCGGCTACAGAGCCTTCAGGATCCGACGCTGATTGAATCGATTTGTTGCAGTTGGCGGGCTATTCAAAAACATGGCGCATAACGTATGTGAATTCCTGTTCTCCTCGCACGTTGCCAACCTCCTGACGCGTGTGTCTCGACTTTGCTCACTAGTTAACTATCCTGCGCGACAACCTGCTGATCAACGATGATGTCTTGCACTGCTCGCATGTGTACAAAGTCGAGAAGGTGATATCGTGTCTGTCTACGTGTGTGTTCCCGGACGAGAAGGAGGTGAAGAATATCTACCCGCTTACGGAGGCGAAGATACACCTCGGCCCTTCGCATCCGAGCAACTTTGGGTACTCGCAAGCGAAGCGGCTTGTGGATATCCAAAATCGGTGCGTACATGCGCTTATCTGAGGATTTGTGTTACTGAAACTAGAGGTTGTTGTGGTTAGGGCGTACAAGCAGGAGTTTGGGTGTAATTTCACGTCTGCGATCCCGACGAATGTGTTTGGTCAGTTTGATAACTTGTGCGTGTGGACTGTCGCATACAGCGAGTATTTCGCGCTGAGTTCTGACGTCGTACAGCGACCTCGAGGACTCGCACGTCATTCCCGGTCTCGTTCACAAATGCTACCTTGCCGAAAGTGCGTTTTCGCGTCCGCATACAATCTACTTTGTTTCTACTGAAACTTATTTCGTTTGCCTGACCTCATCAGGGGACGGTACCGTGTTCCGCCCGTCTGGCAGCGGAAAACCTTTGCGCCAGTTCATCTACTCTCTCGATCTCGCAAAGTTGTTCGTCTGGATGCTGAGGAGCTATGACGACGTCGACCCACTCATCCTGTCTGGTGCGTCTGCTCCGTCCTGTTCTCTGGTTCTCGCGTCCGCTGATGCTAATGCCGATGCCACTGCCTAGTTCCGGAGGAGCAGGAGGTTAGCATCGAGTTTGTGGTGAACTGCGTCGTCAAAGCCTTAGAGCGCAATCGGGAGAGACGGAGGGCTAGTGACCCGTCGCTGAAACCGTTTGAAATCAAAATGGAGGTATGTCTACGCATTTTTTTTCGCTTCCTCTGGGAGCATTACTCATGCGTGTTTGTTTTTTCTTCCTTCCAATTCTTTTTTTATTTTTCCTCCGGTGTCGGCGACAGTGGAACCGCGAGGCGTCCGATGGTCAATTCCGCAAACCCGCGTCCAACGCGAAGCTTGCCGGGTTGCTCGAGAAGACTGGCATGAACTTCCACTTTACGCCGTTCGACCAGGGTACGTGAAACTATCTAATTCTCATTTTTATGGGTTAAATGTTGATAATCCGACGGTTTGTTTCGTGCAGCTTTGCAAGAGACCGTCGACTGGTTCATTGAGAACTACGAGTCGGGCGTCCGAGGGTCTAAGTAAGGAACGATTGCAATGTGCAATGTGATGATCTTCACGCATATTTCGCCGTTTGCGATATGATATCCGGGGGCAGATTTACTCTTTTCCCTCCCTTCTTTTTCCCTCTAGGATGCTCGACTCCGAGTGAAAAATGTACTTGTAATGAGATGGAAAGTTGGGAATAGATGGAAGCTGCTGACGTCTCTGTATGAGTTTGGTTTCAAGTGCGCGGGCTGGGGTGTTGGTTGTCCTTTCTGGCAGAATCAGTTTGCTTGAGATTACGCTGCTTAGATTCACTGCAAAGATAGATTGAGTGCAAATTAGATAATTATGGAAGAGATTGAAGGGGTTAGGGGGACATGTATATTGTGTCCAAGACTCGAGATTACTCACGAAATTGCAAAGTTTAGTGGCTGTGTGGCGTGTCTCACAAACAGATACAAATTGACTTGGCCCGGTGAACCATCCAGTCTGAGTCTCTCCCCTTGACGGCGTCCAATTCAAATGCTTTCGCTTCTTTCCTCTTCTCCTGTGATAACTCCTTGTGAAAGCTGCTATTTCCCAAGAATCGCACTCTCGGGCCCAGGACTTTGTGTGGTCTCGGTCGCAGAGCGTGTATTGTCGGGCTCGAGCTTGCCTGGCAATCTGAACTCGGACTCGGACTCGGACTCGGATCAACTGGGAATTGCGGACTGAGACATATGTACACACGTTCGACGTGGGACTAGCCGACATCCGAGCCGCACAGCTTTTGAGCGGGAAGGGGCGCGTGGGCTTATTGTGAAACTCGGGATTTGTTGTCTGGTCTGTATGAATTGCCCTCGGGAGCTGGCCTAGATGCCTCCTCCGCCTGGGGAGAAAATAGGGGCACACGTGAATTTCTACGTTCTACGTAGTACTGGTTTCGGCGGTTCCTTCTCGACTTCAGCCTGGTAGATTACTTATGAGCTACGATCTTGGTGCACTCTCTACCGAATTCTTGAAGTCTCCAGACGCACCAAACTGGTCGTGGTCCCAGCTTGTTGACTTAATTGCTTCGCTGATGGTCTTACACTTACACCCGGCTCCAAGCGTCAAGCCCCTAAGAAGAAACATGTCTCCCCGGCCATAATCAAATCTACCCGCAAATCCCTATTTGTCTTGGGCCTCGTCTTGACGATCGAGGATCTGTTGACTCCCTGCATTGACAGGCTAACGAGCTTCCGGACAATACGATTGCATTTGTCTCTACCAATAAGCAACGTGCACCTCTCCTCCACTTGCGTTCTACCCAATCGGAATACTTTGCATGGGGGTGCGGTGAGTGTGGGCAGGGATTCTCATCCGCGTGCTTCCCGACTCACAAAAGCCTGGCACCACTAACCGACACTTGGAGCGTCGGACTCGCTCAGTCCTATCGTTCTGCTCCGCCCGCCCCCATTCCTCTCAAACCCCTGTCTTTGCGTGGCTATATAAGAGCGTCATCTGCCTGTATAACGATTTATCCTTCTTCTTCACCTTTTACTTTCTTCTTCGGATTTCTTCTTCTTCTCCTTCTCGTCCTTCATTTCCATCCGCCGGTTCGGATTTTACCCAACATATTCTACTTTTCCTTTTAAAATCTTTGATTTGACATCATGCCCTTCTTCTCCCTTTTCAAATCTGGCGAAAATGCGTTTGATATGCTTATTCTCTCGTGGACCTCCCACCCTCGTCTGGTGTGCGCGGCTGAGCCTCGCGACTATGACCAAATTTTGGATCGAATCATTTCAGAGTTGAAGTTTCATTGCGAGACGGTGAGTTTTATCCCTTTGTCAGATTTAATGTTTCTCATTATTTCTTGCGATTGTGTCTTAGCTTCTTGCAATTCTCTTGTGAGTATGACGGGTATGAATCCTTATTATTGGCTAATAGTTTTTTTTATTAAGTTTCATGGCGACGATTGGCGAGCTACCTTGTCTTATTTCGTGGACACTCGCCTGTCTTCTTTATACGTTGATGACATATATGGTTTTGGACGGCCTGTCCGGCGAGGTTTTGCACGTATGTCCAAATCCAATTACTATCCGAAACCCGCACTCAAGACTCTCACCTCTTTTTTTACCGGCATATCTCGCCCCTCTTCACAACATAATCCATCCCATCATCAGTTATGGATTGAATCAGCCTCGTATAAGCGCGCTTTGTTCGCATGTCTTGCGAAGCTGCCCGCGCTGTTGGTGCTAGGATCGCTTTGCGCGCTCGCACTCTCGCAGTGGAACACGCCGTTCACCGCTGTCATGCTGTGCTGCGTCGTGGGCGTGCTTATCGTTACGTTCGCGGTACGCTTGCGCGTGTATGTTGTCTTTGTGCAGGCGGGGATCTGGGTGGCCGACGTGTTCAAGAAGCTTGGACGCGTGGTGAGTCGTACGCGTGGAGCGGAAGGTGATGCTGACAAGAAGCAAAGTGGGGAAAAGGAGGGGGATGAGGAGGTTGTTTTTCCGGAGCTGCCGTTTGGTCCCGAACGCGTCTGACGTTTGGGTGGATGGGGATTTTGGGCGTTTGTCAACTGGTATTGATACGCTTATACACATTCGTTTGAATTTGAGATATTTGGAATAACATAATCATTTTCTAATTCAAGGCCAGGAAGTTGTAGGTGGATGCTTTTGGCGATTCATAGTGGCATGTATGATGGTGCGTCGTGCTGGTCTATAGCTACGCAGTGACGTTATTCACATTACAGGTTGCATAAATGATGGCACAACGCGTCGTGCGCGGAAATTTTTGTACAGTTTTGTAATTAAAATGACTTAACCAAACTTGGTGTGAGACTGACTTGGTCGTGTCGTGCCGTGCTGCGGCCGACGCATACTTTCTACTCTGCTCATAAAAAGTCATTTGCTTCTGGGTTCATGACGAACTCGGACTGCTTAAGATCATATGGCTGTGATTCTAATATCTTTTTTTAAATCTTACGGTGCAGCAGTTGGTCAAGTAGAGACCTGGCAGGGTGGAATGTTTGCGCTGGCCACAGCACGGCACGACGCGACTGAGTCAATTTCACAGCGAATTTGGCGAAGTCATTTCAATTGTAAAACTACAAGTGTGCACAATTTTTTACGACGCGTTGTGCCATCATATATGCAAACAGCTGTAAGGTTTCGGAAACAATTTGGGTGGCGGTAACCTCCGGGGGCAAGCGAGATCACAAATAGATACAAATACCCCGCTAACCGAGAGTCATATGTTTCTGGTTGGTACACACATGTTTCTCATCCCATTCTTTCTCTGTCGGGCACTTCTTCCGAATTCATTATCCAGTGTTGTGCTCTTGGGCTTGTTATCGTGCGTATGCTTCGATCATGTTCTTCAACACGTTTTCGTTCGGGTTCGGGTTCACTGGCTGGCCGCTGGCGCCACTAGGGATCGGCTTTACCACCGCCACTCGCAGACTGAGACACCTTTGTTGTACACTGCAAATAGTCTCAGCTTGTCTCGGGGAAGATTAAGTATGGAAGCTTAGCTCTTGTTCAGTTCGCCCTCACGTGCATAAAAAAATAGGGGCGTCCGAATTTGCCTTATATCCTCGTTGGTTTCTGTGATTTCCGGGCTTCAAGCCTTAAGGCCCCGAGTATAATGGTATACTCCGGTATCGACACTACGATCATCTTCGGGTTCCCTGGTATCCGGACGGAAGAAACTGGTCAAAGGGTGCGAAGCTTGTTCATGGTTTCGTTAACGAAGCAGGACTTCCAACGGTACTATTAATATTGTGCCCAACCCCGAGCCGTCAGGGAGAGACAAGGATCTATGTTACTAAACGGGACTGGTTTACAAACAAGCAGGAGGCCACCCGCTTACCTTGGCGCACCTCGAAACTGTCCATTTGTTAGACCCTCGCAAAAGGCGATCTATCCGCGATCGTTTCTTACCTGACACGCACCCAATGGCCCCACCTTGTCTGATACTTCAGCTATTGTTAAGAGGACTCCCTACTCTCTTAGTTGACTTACGAAGACTTTACATCAGCTAGTCTGCACTCGATGGAGCCAATCCGCTCTTCCCCAACGTTCTCCTTCGCCCGCACTCTTTTCTCCCCAACCCTTCTCCCACGTGGCTGTTCCGTATATCGTGCGTCACATTCATCCGGCTCCCAATCTGAATTTCACTTATATACCTTCCATCCTGAATTTCACCTTCGCCACCTATAGTTTTCGATCCGTCAGGATGTCCTCCTCTTCTCAGCCCAAATCCCCCTACGCCGCGTTCGAAAAAGTTATTCTTTCATGGACGTCGCATCCTCGCCTTGCTCGCGCGACCGAACCAAGTGATTTCGACTGTGTCCTAAAGCATACGATGAGCGAAATGAAGTTCCACTGCGTCACGGTGAGCTGGAGTTTGTCTCCTGCGTATATTTTGGCTTTCCTGATGGTTGCGTTGTTAGCTTCTCACAATCCTTTTGTAAAACTTCACCTTTAAGAATCGTTCATGCCACGTTAATACAAACCCAGTTTTATGGCCGCAGATGATGCCGAACGCTGGTCCTGTTTAATTTCGACGACGCTCGCTTGCCTTATATTCACGAGGTTAACTTACGCAGCATTGGGCACGGTGTCTGGCGAGGCATTACATGTACGTCAGGTTTTCCACACAAAACTCTTGTCCTTATAGCGGAACATCTTATTCAATCTTTCCCTGGACATCAGAATTGGATTGGGGATGCTCCGAGGAGGCGCGTGATGTTCGGGTGTTATTCGAAACTTCCCGCTCTCTCGGTGCTGGGAACTCTCTGTGCCCTCGCAATCCTGCAGTGGAATACGCCATTCACGACGGTCGTGCTCAGCGTTGTCGCGGGCGTTCTTGTTCTTTCAGTTATTGTGCGCATGCGCACTCTGTTCGCGCGGGTGGGACGCTGGGTGACTGGTATATGTGGGGGTTCAAGACGTTCGCGTATGGAGCAGAAGGACGAAGATGGTGAAAGAAGTAGTAGCGAAGAAACGAAGGATACCGAGAGTGTGGAGTCGACAGAAGAATGGAAGGATGGGGGGAAAGAGGAGAAAGAGGGAAATACTGAAGTCTTCCCCGAGGTGCCAGTCGGTCCTGAGCGCGTATAGTGTGTGTTGGTTCTTTGGATCGTGGATTCCCCGCACTTGTATATTGGCGTTTGATATGCCCTTTCACACACTCTCTTGTAATGTTGTTTACTATACCTATGGGACGAAACTAATGTTTAACACGGCCTGTCTTTTTATTTTGCTAAATAAATACCCACGAATTTCGGAGTGAAGACGCTGCACTAGAAGTTGATACTTATTATTCATTAAAAAGCTGCCCATCTGATTCGCTTTAATCCTGAGCGAGGAGAATTCAATATACTAAAAAGTCTTGTGCTAGCGATCACTGCATGGTACAAATAAATATAAACACTACTTCCCACTTCAAGTTCGTCATTACCCCGCTCGTCTAACTGCGAACTTCACAACGCCTGAATGTCTGCTCCTCCTTTCTTTTCGCTGGCAATCAATAACTATATGGACGATAATTCTTAAGCTTACTTTCGTGCATATTTCCTTGGTAGTGTCTTACAACGCACCACTGGCACTTGGACTCGCGAACTGGAACTGAAACACCGCACAAAACATGGACTTAATGATCGCACAGCATTTCACGAGAAGGGTCTATTGTCGACAATTATACTCCCTATACATTTGGGTGGAGGCAGTGCTGACTAGACATCTAATGCGCTACTTTTCGCTTGAGGAGAAAATAGGGGCATTTGCATTATTCTACTGGGCGTCGTAGCTTCTTTTTCGCTATGAGAACTTGGGGAAAATTGGTGCGCTAGATCACCTACGCCGTGATCTTAACCTGCCGTTTCCGGTAGTTCATTGAAGTCCTATGAAGACTGTTTAGAGGCGCGAAGTTGGTGGTGATCTAGCAATTTGCATCCAACTGGTCTTACCGCCGGCTCCAACTCCCTGAAATGGATACACCTCGCCGCAAAAGATGTCTTAAACGAAGGATCGCCGATTTGATGATCCTTGTACTCATTGACACCTCAGCAAACTCCAGGACAATATAACTGCTCCTCATCTCCTTTGGGAGCCGACGTATACTGCGACCTGTCCCAACATGCGATTCATTCAATCGTCTTTCTGGCTTATGAGACCCTTGTTTTGTCTACCCGAGACTCGATATTCCCACTGTTCATTTCTCTTCTGCCCTCACTTGTATTTCTCCTCACTTTCGTGCGCTTCACTTTCATCCTCTTCCGGTCGAGATTTTGTTTCATACAACTCTCCCTTGAACGTCACCTTGGTACCCTCAAGAACCTTCACTACGACAAAATGCCATTCTCTTTGCAACTCAAATCTTTCTGTGCTGCATTTGAGACTCTAGTTCTCTCGTGGACATCCCACCCTCGTTTGGTACACGCGGCCTCGCCGCGCGATTATGACCTGATTTTGGAGTACACTGTGTCTGAGATGGAATTTCAGTGCGAGACGGTATGAAATATCTTGCCATTCAACGTTGTACTTCCTAACGGTTGCATTTTTTGTAGTTCATTGATATTCTCTTGTAAGATACTTTCCTTCAAAAGTATAAATGCTGGATTTTGACGCAAATCCATTTAGTTTTTTGGCTGTGGATCCCGCTCACAAGAGGTCTTATCTCGTCTCGTCAACGCTCGCCTGCCTCTTACTCACGCGGCTATCATACTCGGCGTTGGGAACATTGTCTGGCGAGACATTGCACGTACGCGAATTTTTTCTGTCCTGTTCAATTCATGTGCTCACATCAGGATCCACTCTATCAATGCTTTCCCATCCTGTCAACTTCCCATAATTCGTGAATCCCTGCACTTACTCTTTCAGCAATGGATCGAGGACGCCCCGCACAGACGTGTGGTGTTCGCATGCCTAATGAAGCTCCCTGCACTTTCGGTGCTAGGCACGCTTTGCGCGCTCGCACTCGTGCAATGGCACACGACGTTCACGACGATCGTGCTTTCCTGCGTCGCATTCGTGCTCGTTCTCTCTGTCGTGGTACGCACGCGTGTTGACCTTCTGTTTGCACGCGTGGGGTGTTGGGTGGGTGGTACGTGCGCGGAGCTGGGGGGCGTGGTGGGTCGGGTGCGCGGGGCAGAGCAGGGTGAAAAGGAGATGGGGAAGAGCGGAGAGAAGAATGCGTCAGTGGATGATATTGACGTCGTCCCGGTGTTTTCAGTCGACCACGAACGCGTTTAACGTATTGGACATGTGAACTAGGAGTTCCGGTAAATTATTTATTAGGCCGGTACACTCCTATACGTTCTGTATTTTTTCTTTTCGCCTTTTGCGTGGAATCATCAGAAAGAGGCTATAGGCGACCCCGATGGTTCCCAATCTTGTCGCATGCCGCCTGGTCGCGGTGATATCTTGCATAATGGTACAACAGTGTGAAATAAGAGAAGCCCGGAACAATTATGGGGCGACTCGGAGTATGGTTTAGTGAGACCCATTCAGCGTCGGGTGCATCTGGGACATATACAACAGATTTGGCAAAGCGCTCGCTCGTCAGCATCGTGGATGGACTAAGGACTGCATTCGGCACGTCTAATTTTGAACATAAGACTTAGCGCGGACTTAGCGAGAGACGACGTCTTTAAAACTTAGAATCTATCCCCCAAGATTAGCAATGGAACATTACTGTAAACACACAGGACTTTTCAACATTTGAACAACAATAAACTAACACTATAGAAACGACAAAATGTAACGTGTACAACAACACGCCCCGTCGACAACATCCTTTTCTCGACCGTAAAACAAGAACTAAAAAAACCACTGTCCCGAAGAAGAGAAAGATGCAGTCCGTTTCCGTCTGCTTAAGACCAAGTGCCCAGGAGAAGTCCGAAATCGGCTATGCCATGACTGTGTATTAGACGAGAACCCAGAATGCGCCAGCCAGAGGAAGTGCCATTGCCAATTTGAATACCGAGAGCCTCGATCCGCCGGAGGTTGTCGTAGGTTGGGCGGAGGTCGGAATAGGTGATGCGATGCTAGGGGCTGTCGCTGAGCTCGGTCCACCACTCGCAGACGCAGCAGAAGATGGTGCTGATCCAG
Source organism: Coniferiporia sulphurascens (assembly GCA_002794785.1). Taxonomy (NCBI): domain Eukaryota; kingdom Fungi; phylum Basidiomycota; class Agaricomycetes; order Hymenochaetales; family Hymenochaetaceae; genus Coniferiporia; species Coniferiporia sulphurascens. The sequence continues at coordinate 437,580 of NBBA01000004.1, forward strand.
ACGCCGAACCTGATGCTGGTGCTGATCCAGACGCTGACCCTGATGCTGGTACTGACGCTGATGCTGGTGCCGATGACGGAGTGGCGCTCGATGGCGCTACGGTCGAGGTTTTAACGGGAGTCGAGCTGGAACCGGAGTTCCGGGTTGATGCACTTGAACTAGCGCTTGTGGGAGTAGATTCGGAGGCGGAGGTGGTGGTGACGGCGCCGACAGACGTCACTTCGACTGCGAAGGGAGCGAATGGAACGACCGTTTCGAGTGTTGCAATCACTCCCGCATTGCTTATGACCTCCTGGCAGATCGCGGAGCCGGAGGAGACGATGCAGCCTGCGGCGATGTGGATCGAGGATACCTCGAACCCCTCGGCAAGTTCGCTCGCACCCTCAAGAAGCGTCACTACGGTAGAGAGGGTAAACGAGACGTAGACAGTGGTTGGGCTAATCACATACCCGTTACAGGGACACCGTCCGTCTTTCCCTCGAGTACGAATGTCGTACCAGTTGCTCCTGTGCCGACGGCCTCGCCCGAGAGACTGTTGTCCGCGTTGAACCCCACCGGGAATAGAGTGGCAGTCGCCGCCCAGGCCACTTAACATGCATCGACACATTTTAGGACGGTCCAGTGCATACGAAAGGATGTGAGACGTACCAGGGGTGAGCGCAGCAGCGAGCAAGGCCAGGGAGACAAGTTTGCTGCGGACTGACAACATCGTGGGGACGTGCAACACCTGGGGGGAGTGGAAGGAGTGAAGGGACCCAGGACCGCGCTTAAAAAGGCGGGCAGGAGATCCCTTGATTGTATACTACCCACGAGACATCAATCAAGACGCCATTGTCGACGAAGGGAAGCATTTGAAAAGAATGGTCTTCAGGCGTCTCATGCCCAGAAGCACCGTTTTACATCGCCCCAGAACACGTCGATCAGAGCAAATGAGCCAGAGCGCCAGTTACTTCCATTCAATAATGCAGTGGATCAGGCAAAGGCGAATCAGAGTATCCGAGCAGCGGTACTAAGATGGGGAAAAGAAAAGAGCGAGACGCTAGGACCTGAGGTTGCAAATATCCAGGCCCGATCGCGCGAATCGAAGAGCTCGAAGTTCTCCGGAAGTTGTAGTTTTTTTTTGAAAAGCGCAGGACTTGCTCGTGTATCCGAGACCCCAACAAGTCAAAGCGTATCGGAATCACTTGCCAACAGTTCCGTAGCAATAGTGTGTCAGGTTGAAGTGTTTCCTGAGCCCAGCTGAGCTGGCAATTTCCGCGCCTTGCATTTCAAAAATACGTGAACGTGCAGTTACCCGTTTTGGAAGCTTATTCGAGTCTTGGTCGAAAATAGACATCGCTTTGCTTGAATTCATTATGCGCTGCACTCCTAACCTTCTGCAGAGCATCTCGATATTTCTGTACTACAATTACTGTTTACAGAGGACAGCTGGCGAACGAATGCGATACAACACCGACGCCGAAGCTCAACAAGAACAAGAATGACGAGAGAATTTATCACATCACTACACACTTACTAATCATTCTTCACATAATCCTTCAGCTTTTTTTTTTCCATATTTCATCCTAAGAAAGCCCCAGTCATGGGGGCCACGTCTGCCGAGGTGACGATCTCCTCCAAAGCACCTTCGCCGTCGTCTCCGGAGGTCCACACTGGCTGACCCACGTCTAGCATTGTCCTCTCCTCTTCTCCACTGTACGGCACCAAGACAAACTTCCCCGATGCTGTCGTAACGTTGCAGAATGTCGGCTGTATCAGCGTGCTCGAGTTGTGAGGCTGTGATTCTATGAGCGGAGACGAAATTGTGTCCGTAATATCGTCTCTGCGGGGACATGGTCCTACTAATGGACACGTATCAAAATGAGCCTAGTAAATGCAAAAAAAAGGAAACACACCGGCAGGAGTAGTTCGAAAACGGTAATCTCCAGAAGAGTCATCTGGGCAAGCCGTCAGTCCAGCAGGGCCGCTGACCATATTTCCCAGAGGTCCCATATCGCCATTCAGATACCCCACGACTACAACAGCCTTAGTTGTTACGGGTATTTCTCAAGAGACGGACAATATATCCACTCACGACTACGTAATGGATAGTATCGCATGGTTACATCAACTACAGTCCGTTTAAAGAAGACATTGAAAACTCACAATGGTGTGTTGTTAACATTCCTCAAGACGTTCCGGTAGAACGTGGCGAGCTGTTGTCCGTGCCCTGGTATTTACCTGAGCATTCAAAGGAAAACGAAAGATTGCAACTCGAGACCTACTGCGGTTCTGGGACGGGTCCGCGCATCTCGTGCTTCCTTGGTTAGCAAGAGGAGTAGTACCGTTATAGCCAGCTGGAAAGCACTGTGAAATGATTAAAAACTGCTGCAAACGTAGGGCACAAGTTGACGTCGTCGGATGACATACCCCAAGGCCACCATCGAATGTCGACGCGTAAGGATACTCGTCGCAATCGGTACCGGTGGGACAATAATTGCCAGCACCGCATCCGATGGCATTTCTGCGCTTTTGGCCTAAGCCCGTGCTGCTGCTAGTAGCGTCGTAATGAAGCGTATTTCCTGTAAAACCGTGACATAGGACAACGTTACTGTACGTGTCGCAGCTAAAACAACATTGATATTAGTCTTTGTCACTTAAACCATAACCAAAATGATTGAAAAATTGCGCACATGTCCGGATAAGCCGTGCAGTTTAAAGAGAATGTCTGTGCCTTTGCAGCACTGAAAAGATAAATAAGCAGAGCGGCAAACTGGGCAACAATGGGGGAAATCATTTCGCAGTGAGCAATAAACTGGAAGTAGGATGGGCAGTCCTTGTGGTCTGTGCATTCTCGATAAAGGCTGACCTTTTACACTGCAGGATGCAATGTTACCGGCTGAAGTGATCGAATAGGCAGAAGCCATCTGAGCGTGCCCTTCGATTCCGACTGTAGATGTAGTTGATTGACTTGATGATTCTAATTCCGAGGATTAACGAATGTGGACTAGTCGGAATAGGTGCATAGTTCCTTGGTTTGAAATATCCTTGCATATCGGTAAACGGAGATTTGGAAGACACATGGACGTGCTTGAGACGCATGCAACAAATCCTTCGCGCTGCCCTAGCTTCGTAATTCTGTGCCAACTGTCAACCCAAGCAGGATACATAATCAGTAAGACTGAGCGCACTTACGGGGGAACCGATGCTAACATAGAGAACTCAGTACTGGGATGAACATCACCGTTCTAGCCAAATACTATTCCGAAATCTTGCACATGCACGACTGGCAGAATAAGAATCAAACTATCAGTCCAGGGAAATGGCGATGCGCCCGGTCGCAACGTAGGACGTAGGTGTTGGGCGGCGCCATTCACGAATGCCTTATTTGCTGTTGCAACAAGATGGTATGACGCTGCGCAAGACTTCCAACCGGAGCTCTAGCTGAAGTACTTCCATTGCAATTCGTGTGTAGAACGAGAGGCCAGACAGTCCCTAGCAGAGGTATCCTTCCGGCTGAGCGCTTGTCCTAAAATACCTTGCAACCTGTTGATGCGCGATCAGTTCATAGTAAACGAATTACGGTTCCATGCAGCAAGGATTCGGGGAAAGCGAAGAACACAGATATCAAACTGAAATTCGCCATCTATAGGCGTACGTTCAGTTCCGACGCATGTGCGTTGTTGTGGCGTAGTATTTATCGCTGAGCTTGACAGTCTTGGAACTAGAAGCGGGGTGGGTACCAATCTTATAGATAGAAAGAAAAACGCCTGGTACGAAACGCTCGTTGAAGCCCGCAACTTCGTATTGTCCATGAATCGATGGTATGGACGAGAACTTTGCGATGTGATGTGAGTGTCGTAATCACGACATATGTTTTTGAGAGCCGATCAGAAGGTAAGACAATTCGGCTGACAGCATTCTAGGTCAAAGTAGAGATGATGCGGGGCGTTGCCAATGTTTTCTAGCTTGAGTTGCGCGTGTAATTGTGTTACCTTAGACCAAGCCATGAGCGCACCTGACAGGATCGTTCAATAAAAATCATCCAGAACGAAAGACCTGTAAGTTCTACTAAGTTTCAAGGACTTGAAGGTTCCACTTTTTGGCCAGATGCGTGAGCGGAGAATCCGCCACTGACGTAGACAATCAGACGTCAGCATACGGAAGTCGAAATCGTCCTTCGCGCTAGATACTGTGCTTCAGTTATTGTTGTGCAAAAAGAGCACGAGGCACTGAATCTTACTCATTGATCCCCGCTTGAGAACTAATCTCTACTTCATACAACAATCCATGGCCAACATTGGAAGAATGTACGCCCCCAGCCGCCAGCGCCTCCATCACGGATGGCCTACTTGCAGAACTGCAGAATATCTTCGACACAGCCCAGGACTTCCCAGAGATCCCGCCCCAGGCAGACTACATACGTCGCGTCCCAGATGCCGAGTGAGCAATCGGACAGACCCCAGCAGAGTTATACGCCCGCCACTGTCATCCACATGTTCCGGAGTATCTTACTCAACCGGTGATCGTGCTCGAGAGAACCGCGGTAGACAAGAGCATCCACGCCCTCGCGCAAATACTCACTGAGGACGATGAGTTCGTACTGCATGGGGTACGATTCCACGCAGCGAAGGTCCCGAGAATGGCGATGAACATTGAAATATCGAACCAGGATTTGTTCTCTGTAAGTCTCCGACCCCGCTAGACTTCCAATTAGGTCTCGTTCATTGACAAATCACAGTACTTGGATGCCGAGTACAATGGGTTCGAGACAGTGAACGAAGGGGGCACCAGGATTTGGGAGTTGTGAAATATCTTTAGGTTGTGCAATAATTCGGTTCTTGAAAAAGTTCAAGTTGTCGAGCCCGTGGTATCTCCTTTTTAGTCAATACCGAACTGCAGCAGTCCCTGAACTTGCCTTTTCTGTGTGTCCTGTCACCTTTTTTACGCACACTTTTATTTGTCTTAGCAGTTCCAAACCTCAAAAGGACTAGAACAAAACCTGCAGTTTCGGTTCAGAGGGATACTTTCGCAATCGCTATTGAAAGTTGCTAGCGCGGCTGGCCCCATCATTGTACATATATTGTTATGTATGGCTGTTTACCTCGTAATACACCAGTGTTGTGCGTTCCCGTAGGATTGTCGTGAGAAATTCCAATGCATAACTTCTGCAAATCAACTTGATATTTCCTTACCACAATCTGTTTACAAAAGACAGCTGGCGAACGAATGCGATACAACACCGACGCCGAAGCTCAACAAGAACAAGAATGACTAGAGGACATATCACATCACTACACACTTACTGACTATTCTTCATATATTCTTCATTCTGACATTTCATCCTAGGAAGGCCGCGTCTTCCGACGTGGCGATCTCCTCCAAAGTACCTTCGCCGTCGTCTCCGGTCGTCCAAACTGGCTGGCCCACGTCTAGCATTGCCTTCTCTTCTTCTCCGCTGTATGGCACCAAGACAAACCTCCCCGATGCTGTCGTGACGTTGCGGAATGTCGGCTGTACCAGTGTGCTCGAGTTGTGAAGCTGTGATTCTATGAGCGGAGTCGAAATTGCGTCCGTAAGATCGGCCCTACGGGGACATGGTCCCACTAATGGACACGTATCGGGATGGGTTTAGATACTGCAAGAAAAAAAGGAAACACACCAGCAGCAGTGGTCCTAAATCGGTATGGTCCGGTGGAAGTATCGGGACAAGCCGCTAGCCCAGCAGGGCCGCTGACCAGATTACCCAAAGGTCCCCTGTTGCCACCCAGATATCCTACGACTACAACACGCCTTCGTTATTACCGGTATATCTCAAGAGACGGGCAATATATCCACTCACGACTACATAATGGATAGTATCGCATGGTCACATCAACTACAGTCCGTTTAAAGAAGACATTGAAAACTCACAATGGTGTGTTGTTAACATTCCTCAAGACGTTCCGGTAGAACGTGGCGAGCTGTTGTCCGTGCCCTGGTATTTACCTGAGCATTTAAAGGGATCGAAGGATTGCAACCCGAGACCTACTGCGATTCTGGGACGGGTCCGCGCATCTCGTACCTCCTTGGTTAGCAAGAGGAGTAGCACCGGTATAGCCAGCTGGAAAGCACTATGGGATGATTAGGAACTGCTGCAAACGTAGGGCACAAGTTGACGTCGTCGGATGACATACCCCAAGGCCACCATCGAATGTTGACGCGTAAGGATACTCGTCGCAATCGGTACCAGTGGGACAATAATTGCCAGCACCGCATCCGATGGCATTCCTGCGCTTTTGGCCTAAGCCGGTGGCGCTGCTAGTAGCGTCGTAATGAAGCGTATTTCCGGTAAAACCGTGACATAGGACAACGTTGCTGTACGTGTCGCATCTAGAACAACAGTTAGTATTAGGCTTTGTCACTGATACCATGAACGAAATGACTGAAAAATTGCGCACATGTCCGGATAAGCCGTGCAGTCTAGAGAAAATGTCTGTGCCTTTGCAGCGCCAAAAACATATACAAGGAGAATAGCAAACTGGGCGACGGTGGAGGAAATCATTGAGCAGTGAGCAGCAAACTGGAAGTTGGGTAGTATGGCTCTTGTGGTCTGTGCATTCTCGATAAAGGCCGTCCTTTTATACTACAGGTTACAGTATCACCAACCGCGGTGACCGAATAAGCGGGAGCCATCCAGACCCGTCCTTCAATTTTGATTGCGGACGTAGTTGGTCTGCGCCAATATTCGAATTAAAACCGAAGACGAGGCATAATTCCACTTCCAAGAATTGACAAATGAGGACTAGTTGGAATGTGAAGATAGTTCATTGGTTTGAAATGCCCTTGCATATCGGCAGACGGAGACTTGGAAGACGCATGGACATGTTTGAGACACATAAGACAACCTTGAGAGGGAAGCCTCGCGTCGTTCATAATTCCGTGCCAACTGTCTTCCCAAGCAAGACAATTAGTCAGTGTGAGTAGACGAGGGAACCGGTGCTGACATAGACAGCTTAGTACCGGAGTGGACACCGCTGTTCTAGGCAAGTATACTATGTTGAAGTCTTGCACATGTACGATTGGTGGGGTAAGACATCAAACCATCCCAGTATTCTTTACCCGTAAACACCGATCAATCCGGGAACGTGGCGAAGCGCCTAGCCGCAACGTAGGATATACGTGTTCGGCGGCGCCAGTCACGAAGGCCTTGTCTGCGGAATGCAGTAAGTAGTGGATACCGCGCAGGACCTCCAGATGGAGCCGCAACCGGGCGCATCCATTGCGATCCGGATGTAGAACGGGCGGTTAGCTAGCTCCGGGCGTCAGTCAAGCCTGACCTAGAATACCTTGCAATTCGTTATTGCGTAACGAGCCCGTACCATAGGAGCTACGATTCCATGCAACAACAGTTTGGGGAAAGCGAAAAACGCAGACGTCAACTTGGGATTCGCCATCCGGGTTTTAGAGATGTTCATTGTTGCGGTGTAATCTCTATGCCTGAGCTTGGCAGTCTTGGGACTAGAGGCGAAGTGGACAGCAAGTCTTTAAGGAGAAAATTTGGATGCCCTGTATGAAGAACTCGTTAAAGCCTGCATCTTCATAATTTCCACTGGTATGGACAGGAACTTCGCAATGTGCCAGTCTCGTGATCACGGCATATGTTTCTGAGAGCTGATCAGAAGGTAAGGTAGTTCGGCTAACAGCGTTCTAGGTCAAAGTGGAGGTGATGCGGGGCGTTGCCAATGTTTTCTAGCTTGAGTTGTGCATGGAATCGTGCTGCCTTAGGCCAAGCCATGAGCACACCTGACGGGAAAATAAATTGTTTAACAAAGGTCATCCAGAACGGAAGGCCTATAAGTTCCATTTAGTTTGAGGGATCAAAGATTCCACTTTTTAGCCAGATAGTGAGCAGAGAAGCCGCCACCAACGTGGACAATCAGACGTCAGCATACGGAAGTTGGAGCCGCCATTCACGCTAAATACTGTGCTTCAGTTATTGTTGTACAAAAAGAGCACGAGGCACTAAATCTTACTCATTGATCCCCGCTCCAGAACTAATCTCTGCTCCATACAACAATCTATGGCCAACATCGTAGGAATGTACGCGTCCAGCGCCTCCATCACGGACGGCCTACTTGCAGAACTGCAGAATATCTTCGATACAGCCCAGGACTTCCCAGAGATCCCTCCCCAGGAAGGCTACATTCGCCGTGTCCCAGACGCAGAGTGGGCGATCGGCCAGACCCCAGCAGAGATATACGCCCGCCACTGTCAGACGCATGTTCCGGAATACCTCACCCAACCGGTGATTGTGCTTGACGAGAGAACCGTGGTAGACAAGAGCGTCCTCGTCCTCGCGCAAATACTCACCGAGGACGATGAGTTTGTACTGCATGGGGTACGATTCCACGCGGCGAAGGTCCCGGGAATGGCGATGAACATTGAAATATCGAACCAAGATTTGTTCTCTGTAAGTCTCCGACACCGCTAGACTTTGGATCAGGTCTTGTTCATTAACGAGTCACAGTACTTGGATGCCGAGTACAATGGGTTCGAGACAGTGAACGAAGGGGACACCAGGATTCAGGATATGTGAAATACATGTGTACATGTACAGACTGATTATTGCCCGCATAATGGAATTCACTACGTATAATTTGTAAGGAAACAATTTCCCACATAACTCATTCGGTTGACTTCGCGTCTTAAAAAGCTCCTGCTATCCATCAGCGTGGCTACAAATACAGGAGCAACATATTCAAAGCTGGCTAATACCAGAATTAGTACTGACGAGCACCACGCAGGCCTCAGCATGGTCACTCTGGTAAAAACAAAACCGAGCTTATGCACTGAGTTGGGACGACACTGGTTGTATAGAAAGATTCAAGCAGAGCTATGCACTGAGATTAAGAATATAAAGAGAAAGAATGCATGCAGGGGTAATTTCCGGGGCAGTGCTACTTGTGAAGAATAGAAAGACATGAACTCCAAGAACTTGGTGATTAACTCGTAAGAAAGGTCGTGAAATGCAACAAACTTATAAAAGAAGATTATACGTGAAAGTCGTAATCCATAAACAAAAGGAAAAGACGCCGTTTAGGGAGATGTAGAAATTACATGATAACACACCGCCATTTCTTGCTTTCCGCCTCTGGCTCCGCCGCGACTGGGGAAACCACCACGGCAGCCGCCGTGGCCGAAACGCCCTCCACTTGAGGCTTACTGAACACGCCAGTAGCCACCTCGAGTGACGGTCGCTCGTGAGTCGGCGAGGCCACCCAGCCTCCAGGGAAGATCAGCGAAGACGTAGTTGACTCGAGGCGACGGCGATTAATCGGAGGGGACAGCTCTTCCACGGCGTCTCGGTCCTCAGATACTAGCGAGACTCTGAAAGGTCAACAAAAGTCAGTAACGGTAATTTATCCAAAACGTATGACATACTTTGACTGCTGAACCGCCGCTGTCTGGTCTGTGGAAGTAAAGGTAGAGGGGAATGTCTTCATCGCGAGAGTGTGCGCAACACCCATAGACTTGCTCCCTCCACCATCACCCCTTGGGGTTGGGCTCGCAGACTCTCCCACACCAGTGACCTTATCAGACGTATATGCACCATCGTCTTCACCTAGGGGCTCAATACTCCCTGCCTCTGATCCTTCTCCGATATCTATCTTGGGCATGGTCAATGTCTCGACATCGGGGGTAGTCACATTCGTTCCAGTCTGTCCGGATGGAGACGCGAAGTCCGAAACCTGTGTGTACAAGCTGTCCTTGCTGAATGTCGTCGTAACAACGATAGGCTGGACATCGAGCCTGGGAATAGCCAAGTCAGGGACGGCGGTCGAAATGGCCGGTACGTCTTCCAAGGTTACAGTCTCCGATCTTTCCCCGCGAATGGTGTCAAGTTCTGACATACTTTCCGATAGATTCTCCTTCGTTGACACCAGGCTAACGTCGGAGACCATCGCAATATCGCTTTCGGCCTCAGATGAAATGGTGTCCCGTCTGGGATTCGGGATGACGACAGGAGAAGCGTCGAGGCCGGTGTGTACAGTTTCCTTAGGAATATCCACAACAAGGGAGAAATCATCGGATCCCACAGCCTCGGAGGGTGTAAGCCCGGTCTCGGAAGGACTAGACTCCACTTCGGAGTTCCTCTCAATGTCTATTTCCTTCACCCACTGCTCCGAAACAAATTCGACATTAGAAAGAGAATCAAAAGCATTGAGATTAATCCTCACCGAGTCGACTGAGGACGCCTGGAAGTCAGTATCCACGTCGCCGTCAAAGGCAGACATTGAAGAATCCGAGACATCCAGAGGGTCGCTAACAGCTTCCTTGAGCGCGCCTTCGACGTCATTAGGAGTCAAAGAGTTGCGGAGAGGCGTTGTGGGTGAATCCGTCGGTAAGCCACGCTCACCGGTAGCGACGGGAGTTTGCATCTCAATATCGGACGGGATCGCCTCAGGGTCAGTCCTAGGTGTGCTCGGGGCTATCGGTTCGCGACTGGCATCTGAGACCTCTGAACGCGAGTCGAAGCCAGGAGTGAGTATGCCAAAGTCGGACCTCGGACTTGAGGACACCTCAGGGATATTACTCGATGCTCCCGACACGCTTCCATCTACCGACTCAGGGGTGCTTATTGACGAGACCGACTCCAACGAAGAGACGTCCAAGTGCAACTTCAACGAGTTCTGCGAGTCTTCAGCCTCAGGCTCTGTGGCCTCATCGTCCGCAAGGTATGTCTCCTCGACGGCTTCACCAATACCAGGACCCATCTGCGTCACCGAGTACGACGGCGGGTAAGGTGATTTGGGACGCTCGATCTCCTGAGTAGCCTCTACTAGGTTGGAAGTGTCGACAACCGTAACGCCCTGCGAAGTAGTAGCTAAAACGCCCTCCGAGTCCGGTTGTTGAGCTTCAAGTTCCGAAATGACAGGTACAGAGCCCTCAGGTATCAGTGTCTCGGCTTGGGACTCTTGAGTTTGTTCCACCGAGTCTGTGGTCGTAGAAGTGTCTTCACGTGCTGGGATAGCCTCTTCTTCGACCTCCTCGGGCTGGTTGGAGATACCCGGGCCTTGCATTGTAACAGAGTATGAAGGCGTCCAAGGGGATTTAGGCCTCTCCGGGACATCAGTGATGTTCGTATTAACGGACAGGCTCGAAGCAGGGACGGAAACTTCCTCCTGGGCTTCGGCAACATCCTCAATGACAGGCTCGGCGGTCTTCTCAAACTCCTGTTTATAAAATGAGGTCAGAACTATGTTAAAGAGTGCTTAAACCTAAGGAGACTCACCTGTCCCTCAGGAACTATTGTCTCCTGTTCTGCCTCGTCATCTTGAATCGCCGTAAACTCTCCATCGGCCTTCGTGGGTGTCCTGACCTCTTCTTCCGAAACGACAGGCACAATATTCTCACCAGGAGTCGAGTCCGCACCTGTTAAAATAGCAGGCAAAGTCGGAACTTGATCTACAGGAACCCCAGCAGCATCCGCAAGCCTTTGTTCCAGTGACGCATCAGGGTCCACATCATCCCCGGAATCTTCTTCCAAGGGGAACATCTCCGACGAAGGCGTGGGCATCTCAACTTGGACATCGGGTATCGATTCTTCTGCGGTGACTGGGGTTTCCTTTGAAGATAACTCATCAACAACTGCAACGGCCCCAATTCCGGAAATTACATCGATAGCAGAATGATCGGCGTGAGCTATCGCGGCTTCTTCTAATACGAGAGGTGCAGACTCCGCATCTCCTGTCGTATCCGATGCCACGCCTTCCTGCGCATCCACAGGCTCGGCCGACTCAGTTTGCACGGGTGTTTCTGCTTCCGCAGCTTGTGCAACACTCTCCTCGACTTCTGACTCCACCGCATGCTTGTCTTCGTCCTGCGCAGTCACTGCGGTCTGGACTTGCTCAGCAGCCGCCGCCTCGCTGGCTTCTTCCACAGGGACCACCTCATCAGACACTGGCAGCGTTTCGTCCTCAACAGTGGCAGACACAAGCTCTTCAGGCACTTCCACAACCTCAGTCGTCTCAGCGGGCGTCTCTTCAGCACTGTCGACTGCTGCTTGCTCGGGCAAAGCGGAAACCACGGGGCTGGCTTCTTCTTCCTTTACGTCGTCACCCTTTAAGTCTGCTTCTTCCGTCAAAACGACTTCCGCTGCTGCGTCCTCTTCATTTCCATCGACCGCGGACTGTTCAGGAATAACCTCCTTAGGCTGCTCGATCTCTTCGTCTTCTGGCGCAGCGGCTGCGGTCTGTCCTTCTACGTCCTCAAGTTTCGCTTCTTCCACGACCTCAGACAAAGAGGTAACTACATCGGCCAAAGGAGCTTCCTCCGAGACCTCAACGGCCAAAGGCTCGGCCTCCTTAGGTGCGCCTTCAATAATAGTTTGCGGTTCGGGCGTGCCAGTCTCGGCCTCAACCTCGTGTACGGCTTCTGAGTCCAACGGCTCGTCCAACGGCTCCTCCACGCTTACTGGTGCCTCTGATTCGAACTCGACTACCGGTTCAGCGGGTGCCGTCCCCTGGACATCCACGAGGGGTGTTTCGATAGACTCTTCCTTGAGAGTTGATTGCACTACCGGCTGTAACGCAACTTCTTCGACGTTATTGACAAGCTCATTCGAATCCACAACTTCCTCTGCAGCGGGTACGACGTCTACAGAGGGCTCAGTAATAACTTCGGGCGAGACGTCAACCTCTGAAGGAGCAGGAACTGCTGATGGCTCAGCCGCAGCATCCTCCTCGACAGCGACTTCGGAAACGACATCCACAGGCGCCGACTCTACGATTGCTTCACCTACGGCCGCTTCTACTGGATCCTCGACTAACTCAGTCGGGACATCTGCGCTCTCCTCAGTGGGTACGGCATTGATATCCTCAATAGTAGCCTCTACAACTGGTTCCGTTACATCGTCAGTGGGGAAGGTCTCTTCAACTAGTTCGGGAGCTGCGCCTGAGGGAGCGTCGACAGCAGGTGCGACATCGGTCTCAGCTTCGGCTTCCGCGTGGACTTCAGACTCCTCAGACGTCTCAACGGCAACCTCGCTCTGGGTAGCGGGCTCGACGGGAGCGGGATCCTCGGCGCCGTCTTCGGTATCCTCAGACACATCAGTGACAGGAGGCTCAAGGGCGGGCTCGGTGGAATCTGAGACCTCAGCGGATACAGCAACAGCGGTTTCAACAGGGACCTCAGCTGGTAATTCTGTTTCCTCGGATGCTTCGACAACGGCCTCAGCGGGTACTGAGTCTTCAATAGCGTCCTCTGCGCTGGGCGCTGCGACCTCAACCACAACCTGTTCCTCGTCCCCCACAAGTATCGGCGCCTCTTCTTCGGGCACGACAACGGAAAGGTCTGCCTGCGCCTCTGACACTTCTCCAGCTGCAGTCGGAGTCGTATCGATAGGCTCTGGTTCGGGCTCTTCTGCGGCAGCAATGGCAGGTTCTTCAACGGCCTCCCCAGCCTCTTCGACAACAGGTTCTGCAGGCAATTCTGGCTTAGCTACCTCTGTCTCTTCCGGGGCCTCGACGGTCTCGGCTGGTACGGAGTCTTCGACAATACCCTCCGCTACCGGAGCTGCTGTCTCAACCGTAACTTCTTCTCCGCCGTCTCCAGTGCTCACTACGGGGGTTGGCGCCTTTTCCTCCGCTACGGCAACGGTTGGTACTACCTGGACCTCTGCCGCGCCTTCAGTTTCGGTCGGGATCGTTTCAACGGACTCGGGTTCCGACTCGGGTATGATGACAGGAGCAGGCCCGTCAGATACTTCCTTGGTCTCCTCAACAACTACCTCAGCCAGCGGTTCCACCGCCTCAGCGGGGGCTGCCAGATCTTCGACTGCGTCCTCTATGTCCGGCACTGCAGTCTGTTCCTCGCTAGCTGCGGATACTGGTATCTCTGACTCTGCTTCAGGTTCGGCTGGAATAGCATCAACAGGATCAGATTCAGACGCGAAGTCAGCAGCAGGTTCTTCAACGACCTCCTTGGCCTCTTCAATGACTGCAGGTGGCTCTGTCTCTTCCGCCATCACCTCTTCTGAAGTTTCAACGGCTACCTCGGCGGGTAGTGTGTCTTCAGTGGCGTTCTCATCCACTGGAGCCGGCACAGACTCTTCTTGCTCTTGCCCGACTGCCGTCGATTCCTCACTGGCCTCAACGCTAACCGCAGGGACTGAAGATTCCTCCCCCACTTCAGGAACAGTAACCGCAGTCTGCCCCTCGACAGGTGGTGCTTCTTCAGTCTCTGACTGAATCGTGTCAGCAGACTCGGGCTCCGACTCAGTACGGACTGGCAAGCTCTCCACGTCGTCTTTGACCTGCGTAGGATAAATTTTAAGCTATAATGTATATTTGGTGCAAAACACCACTGACCTGCGGTGCGGTCTCGACCGCAGCCTCTGATGCAGCACGCTCTGCCTCCGCCGCGATCTCGGCGTCAGTCGGCTGGTCAACTTCGACCTCGTCATTCGCATGAGTGGCGGTTAGAACTTCCTCTGCCTCGGTCTCGTCTGCAGCGATAGTCTCCTCTTGCTGAGTAGTAATCGCGCCTTCCACGACTCCGACGGCCTGTTCTGACTCTGAATCCGCCTCAATTTGTGGCTGGACCTCTGCAGCGGATTCCGGGACAAGATCAGGCGATGCAGCTTCTTCTTCCAAAGGCTGCTCAGCAGGATCCTGGTCCGCAGCAGTCTCGACTTCGATCGTGTGCGTCGGCTCTTTCTCCGTCTCCGCCTCAACTTGCGGTTCTACCTCCGCGACGGATTCCTGAACAGGATCGGATGACGCAACCTCTTCTTCCAAAGGCTGCACCGCAGACTCCTGGTCTACAATGGTTTCCTCGACCTCGACCGACTCCGGTGCCTCGGCAGGCTCTTCGACAGCAACAGGCTCCTCAACTTTAGCCGCCTCTTCATCCACCGGACTATCCTCTACACCTTCAGCAGCGACCTCAGTCTGCGCGTCGGCCGATTGAACAACTGGCTCCTAATGAAACAAAAGCACGAGGGCACCCATCAACAATTGCTCTCAATGGGGAACTTCGAAGACCAGAAGTGAAGATGAAAGTTACCTCAACAAGTTCCTCTTCCTCCTTAACAATCGGAGGAACAGAAGAGGAATCCTCAGCTGCCGCTTCTTCCCGGGCTGATTCAGCCAGCTCGGACTCAGAAGGTACAGGTACCACCGCTTCCTCGGGAGCATCCGTCCGTAATTCCTCCTGCAGCTTCTCCTCTTCAGCGGCCGTCACAGGCTCTTCAGCTGCGGCGCTTTCCTATACGTGATGTAGAGCAGTTAACACCAAGTTCGCGTAGTTACCGAAACACGTCAGAAAGAAATACGGACCTCAGTGGTAGCTGCTACTTCCTCAGATGCGATAGGGTCTTCTGCAGCGGGAATAGCCTCTTCGACAGGCTTTTCGATAACTAGGCTGGCATCAGCGGGTGTTGCGTCTTCATCAGGAGTAGCGTCGGCGTCGCCTCCTGAGGTAGGCTGAGGTTCCGCCTCAACGACAGCAACGACAGTCTGCTCGTCCACATCTGCCGGCTTCTTTGAGGAGACAAAGAGCGAAATAAGACAAAGAGAAGAGAAACAGGTCGGCAAAGAACGCCAAAAGCACAGTGACTCACCTCGACGTCTACAACGTGCGCCAGTCCGTCCGAGGTTGCAGTCGTTAGTACATCCTCGGTATCTACGCTTTGTGCATTGGAAGGCACGAGCGCGTCGTCGATTGCTGCATCAGGAGCCCCGTTGGCATCCTCAGCCCCTTTCTCAACCAGTGCGCTGTCGAGCTGCACACGCGTCTCCAGCTCCTTGAGCTTCGTCAATGCCACGTCAGCAATTTCATCCACACCCGCGTCGACGTCGACGCCAGTGTCAATCGCGGTATCAACATCAATGTTCTTCGTCAGGTTCGTGTCCTCGACCATCGAGGATATCTTCTCTCCAAGGCCCAGGTCGGCCAGCGACTCTGCCTGTACCGGTGCTGTAGCAAGAGTTTCAGACATGGGTAAGTCTGTAGCGGATAGCGCTCTGTTCAGAACGGCGTCCTGACGGAGAGTGAGAGAAAAGGGTATGATAGATAAGTTCGTGTCGAGGTTTGTTTGTTTGTTCTTCGGAACAGGTGCCGAACACTTACCACCTAGAAGTAAGAAAGGAGTCTTTGTAAAGGGGTAAAAGGCGCGACAAAGGGGTCGCCGACGCGCCGCTTGTCGTCCTCGTGCTCTTGAAGGTCGTCGTCTCGTCGTCGGTGTCGACGATAGGCGGTTTAAAGCGAGAAAATTGCCGGCGACGAACGAAGGTCAATGGAAGACCACGTGTTCCTTATCTAACACATCTTCGAAGTCCGGAAGCGCATACACGCGTCGCGCGTCGCGTCAGCAAACGTCAGCCACTCGGTCGCCACCTCATCCGTTTTCGCGCCCACAAGACGGACACGATAAAACTTGTAACGTGCGTAATATTTATTTCATAGAATTGTAATAGAGACGTGGATAAGGAGTGAAGTACCTACGGAACGTTGGACAAGACGGTATAGTATGCTAGTGGAACCTTAGGAATCTGAGTTCGTCAAAGTCTCTTTCATGCCCCTTTAGCCCCAGAGCAGCGCGGCGCCGATGGCACCCAAGACTCCCGCAAGGCCAACAGCATTCATGGACAAGCCGGGAATAGCGCCACTAGACGAAGCCTCGGCGTTCGCTGTGGATGAAGACGCGGTGGACTTTGCTGAATTCGAACTGCCCCCGGAGGAAGCTGAGGATGTTGGGTCCGAAGCCAGCCTAGTGCCCGCGGAAGAGGAACCGCCCGATTCGCCGGAGGATCTGCTGACCATTCCATGATTTTCTCAAAAAATGTACGGAACAGAGAGACATGCCACTTACGAAGCTGTAGCAGAAGACCCCCCTGAGACGGACTGAGAAGAGCCGCTCGACCCGCTCGACGCGGAGCTACCTTCGGCGACAGAAGAGTTTACACAGCTAATTATCTACCGTTAGCCACCGGTGGCATCTACGAACAATGACACGGCTCACCTGGAATCGGAGCTACCGGATATAGTCACTGCATCCGAAAACTCCTGTGCACCCGTGCTGTCCCTCAGTGCAAGAGTTCTAAAGTGTGTATCAATTAAAGTCTACAACATGAAGGAGTCCTTCGGCGAAAGCTTACATAGATGTGCCAGCCGCCACGTCTACATCCCAAGTGATAGAAGTGTCGGATGTTTGATCAAAAGACTTGAGCTACACAGAACGCCCAAGAAGTAACATTAGTGCCACATGCCACCCGAAGGTCGATGATCTGGTACTTGCCGGTGTTCCACCTGTTTGACCACCTAATGAAATTTATTAGCACACACATTCTTATAAAGAGCTTAAAGCGAATACGTGAGCTACGCACCAGGAATAACTGTCACGAAGTACGGGGCTGTACCACCCGACCACGAGAGGAGGGCAGGTTCTACGGTGGCTTCAACAGGTATTCTCCTGGTTTTTCGGACGTATGTACTTACCACACTGCACTATGCTCGGTCTAACAGATTTAAAATCAGCAACTCATATCAGAAGCGTCATTAAATATGCAGACTCCACTCACGGGGTGTTGATAGTCATGGAGGCAGCCGTGGCAACGAGGGTGGCAAGAGCGGTGAGGAGGGCGAAGGACTTCATGATGTGCGTAGTGTCGGTAGGGCAGACGTTATGGGAGACGTGTGTATGTTGGGGTGGGGATTAAGAGAGACTTATAGGGCTGCAAAAGTGGGGAAGCGAGAGATAAATAGGCTTGCGAGGAGGGGGGCGGACGTCTTGTATGCGTTTCTGCCACTGAGTTCAAGCGGAGCTTAATTACACCGTCGATCCCTTCGCGGGAACGCTAACACGATTTATGCCCCAAAACGGTAAGGCCCTTGCCCCAAATAGGTTCCGTAGGTGACATAGAATACAGAGCTCCACGCTGACACACAAAAGTTATTGCAAAAAATCTTACATAAATAGATATTTACAAGCTACCGCAACACCCAAGACTAGATAATATATACTCTCAACCCGAGGACGTTTCAGCATCCCCAACCTTCACAGTCCATACCAAGAGCTACGCCCGCCGGGATTATGCAATCCCGTCTGCCCAATCTTCACTCGCCCCGTGACCATCTCATCCCCCGATTCAGGCGACTCAACGCGCTCCGATCCGAAGCTTATATCTATCGCGTCGATGAGTGGACTGCGCGACGCAGGACTTGGTGACGCTGCTAGCACTGCTTGGGGCGCGACGAGTGTCCCGGAACCGTTCACTCGTGGCGAGCCGCCACTCGTATTCCCGCTCCCGGAAGAGTGTGACTGCGACCGCAGCGTAGTGGTTGATGGAAGGGGCGAGACGGGAAGAAACGCCTCCGCGTACCACTCGTACCAGACTTTATTTGCTCCCGTCAATCTCCAGAGATAGACACGCAGCTCGGAGTTACTCGGAAGGTACAATGGTTCCTGTTGTGAGAAATTTGACTGTGTTCAGAGGGAAAATTTGCATTTTTACGCGTCTGCCTGACCTTGATCGGGAAGAAGCACGGGAACCAGCTGAGCATATCCTTCGAGATCGCGTCCTTGCGATCAGGGTGGATGCTCAATCCTATATTTTCGTATAATACGGCCTCGAAGTAGCCCGCGAAGCCATGAAGAACGCCTGCGTGCGGAATTGCGAAGTCCAGTGACGAAGAGCGCACATTGTGGCTATTCGTAAGTGGCAGTCCTAGGCAAGACACCAATTAATAAGGGCCGTCACGGGCAATAACTCCTATGCATTGTTATACCTCTAGCATCCAGTACCGCGTTTCTCCTCGGGTGCTCGAACTCCCAACACTGCTGAATACGGCCCTCGCATCTACCCCCATGACATGTGCCGGGGTTTCCACCGAGGAAGCTTATCGCCTGGAGCATGACGACGTACGGCGTCTCAAGGCTTTTTTCTCTGTCTTTTTCTTTCGAGTCCTTGCTCCCTCCGGCCTCGTGATGGAGTTTTGCGGACTGAATAGGTGCGAGATACGCTGCATAAGAGGAGGGTATAGAGATGCCGCTGTCTGCATAAGTAAATCAGTGTTAATAGTTTAGTGTTAGAAAAGCATAATGGCGGACTTTCCTTTCAAGAAGCGCATTGCACCGTCCAAGCATTCCGGGCTCAGCTCGTTATCGCCAAACGACCCCAAGAGCTCACTGATGAGGATATCAGCCTGCTCTGGCACCTCCAAATGGCGCATGTCGCCAAAAAGCACCGTAACCTTATCCTTCCACTCCGTTTGTTGTCGTTGTTGTAACCTACAATGGAAAAGTTGGTCCGCCATCAAGCATAACTACTTAACTATCCGCTTCACGGATACGGGCGGACACGTACGTTACGTAGGCATTAGGATTTTTCTCGATAGCGTAGACTGTAACATTCCGCTTCGAACGCTCTATAGCTTTAAGCGAGCGAGCAACGAGAGGACCGCGCCCGGCGCCCGCAACTGCCAGAACTCTTCAAGACGCCATTAGTTTTGCAATACAGTATCCAATATGCTCTCACTCACATCCGTTCATCCGCCGAGCGATCGGAAAGGGCTTTGAAAATTGCCTGTGAAAGGCTTAGCATGAAAGAAACGGAAGAACACGGTTGCGATTAACCTCTTCATATTTTTGGTACTTTACCGGGTCACGCTCGAAATTCTCGTAGACCATGCTTGCAAGATGGTCTTGTAATGGCTATTACTCCAGTTCGATCAGCTCATGCTATCTTCCCTTCGAACATGAGAGGGCCTACCTGCAACGGCATCTGCAAGAAGTCCTGATAACCTTGTGCGTAGTTCTCAAGCGTATTCGCTTCCTGCGTACGGCGCGTATGCGGCGCACTTTTTTCCAAATAACGTATATAGTCGACGTATTTGTCCTCTGTACCGCGCGGATGTAAATGAGTACTCATTCCGGATAGTATTAGTGTCGGGTGACTCTGTCGATATTAAGATAGAAAATGAGAGAACTGACCGACTCTCCGACTAAACAACACTCACACGCATCATATTCTGGAGGAACGCCTGTGCGCCCTTAGGCAGCACGGGGTATCCTTTGGCATTAGGGATGAAGGTCGACGCAGGAAGGAATATATGCGAAACAGGCTCGGCGGTCCACCGCGCGAGGATCCCCTGCATAGATGGGAGCGGAAGCGCCAAATCAAGCGCTGGGCACAATCAGTCACCAGAAAAAGGTGCCCAGGGAGACTAACCACACACCAAGAGTCAGACGTGGATTGTACCCGCAAATCGTACGGATTGTGTCCCACGCTTCCCACGTCTCGCTCAGCTCGCCCAACGACGGCGCGACGTTCTTGCCCCTCCGCCCTGCGTGGTCATTCATCGGGCTCGGAGGCACCGAAAAGACCGGACTCGTTCCAGGGGAGGAGAGCGAGAAACTCGACGACGGGGACCCAGGAACGGGCGTCTTGCGTGCAGATGAGAGGATTTCCGCGTTGTAGAGTGGGAGGCGGACGGCGAGCTGCGTGTAAAAGGACGTGTCAAGACATGCACGCAGGGCGCGTCCGTACGAGGCTGCATGCTCCCGCCCGTGCGGAGGCGGGAGGATGACAGTCGAGAGCCCGAGGTACGCAGCGTACGCAAGCTCCTGTTTCAGCGCGATTTCACAATCGTGTCGGAGCCAGTCGTCGGGGGAGTCTAGCTGGAGCCAATCAGAAATGATACCAATCACGCCCTCCGCCTCGTCTGAGATACATTCAGTAAACCATTTCTCCCACACACTAGGTATGTTGCAAGCACTCACCTAAGCTCGTGAGATTGCATTCTTCCCTGAGGAAACTCGGGGCAGCCCTCCATCTCTCCCCTCGCGTTTCGAGCTCTTTCTCCTTCCTCGTCCTCTCCTCCTCGCCCTCTTCAAGGCCATCAAGGATGCCATCTGACTGAATGGAGCACATAGACTTCCACCTCTCCCTCCATTTCTCGTTAGCGATCGGAATGGCGACGCCGTCAAAGTGCTTTCGGCCATAAGTCTTGAGCTTGACCACGGGGGAGGAGAATCCCGAGCAATCGTCCTGCGCAGCCTTCGCGAGCTCTTCCGCAGTAATGAGACGCGTTATAGGGCTGCTTGCTGTCCATGAGTTCTCCATTTCGCGTTTGCACGGGGTTGCATATAACGCGCGAGCGTCGGGCAATGGGATGAGGGGACGGGATGACCCTGCAGACGACGATCAGCATTGTGTATGTAATCGAGATGCGCTAGCTGCCGGCGGCACAGTGCTTACGGCTGATCGTCGATCACTGCATCCACCGTCCGCTAGCTTTTTCACTCAAGCTCAAAGTTATCCGTGCATGAATGCTGAAACATGAATTAAACAACCAAACGTCTTACGTCCCTCAAAACTTAAAGCCTCAGGTAATAGATCCCTTCCAACGTAAATTCCTCCGCCAATTGTCATCCACCACATTTTCTATAATTATACAAACCCCGCACTAAAACAGATGCCCCCCGCCGCCCGGCCCATCTGAAAATAGCCGACTGCCCATCCAACGACCCCAGTTTCCTAGCGCCAAGTCTGTTAGATCACCAGAGCTCCGCAGATTCACGCACTTTGCTCCGCCGGCGCCAACGCCTTGGGCCACTCACTGAGTCAGATCCCTCGATTCACCCCTCCCCCCCGATCCGCATAAGCTAACTTACCTAGCGACACTGCAGAACCTTCGGCACGTCGGTAAACGCTTTTCAAATCCATTCCCCCAAACCTCATTCTCCCCCTCGAATCGTCGCTCCCTTTACCGACCTCGTTGCAAATAAGGGGGACTCGCATGACATGGACTTCGAAGCCTACGCTAGCCAACTACCGGGAGACCCCTAGGTTCGTCAGTCATGTTTCAGCTCTGACCATGTGGGCCGAAAATGAAACCGTCCTCAAGGAAAAGTCAGTCGCCTACTCGAAACCAATGCGTATGGTAGTATCGGCCTAATTCTCGACTAAAACGAGGGGTGCTCCAAGGAACGTGTATCCTTTCCCCCGGAGTCGTCTCGGGTCGTAATCACAAGAGAACCCATTCGTCTGCGTTGATGCCACCCGGCTGTTCTCTTTCGGCGACACTGGTCCGTATACTCGACTGAGTATACCCATCTTCCGCGAAAGTAGGACACTGTCTATTTGCATAAGCTTAGCCATCTCCTGGAGTGTTTCCTACAGCTGCTCGGAATGTTCTGGATACTACATCCTTGTTTTCCTGCTGTCACAGCGCCAAGTCTCCCCCACCACCTACGTGGAGGGGGGGGGACACAAACTCCAGCCGGCCTCGAACTCCTGTGGGAACCGAATCCTTACTCCGACTCTGAGTAAAGCTTTGTATGTGGCTTTCATATTCACAACCTCATATAGTACTACAATGCATCAAATGAAATGAAATAATATACAGTTGCTGCTGAGCGACCACCGAGTTACAAAGACACTAGTACCGGCAGATAAAACTTAAGGTTCCCGAGATAAATAAAGGGTATGGCAAATTAAGACATACTATACGATAAATACATAGCACTAGCGCAAACGTATTGATCCAAACGCCGACCCCCGCCTCAATAACTGTCATTTGAACGAAATCGCACTAAGCATATCATCGGGTCCGAATAGGGAGTTTCTTTATATTTTCCTTCAAATTCTCACCCAAGTGAACAATAAAGTTGGCTCCATAGCCGGGCGAAAGGGAGCGATTGACGGGACCCAGAGATCTACATGGGGTTTCCCTATTCTCTTATTTCGTTTCATCCCATTGCACAAAGAGCCAAGGTCGGTCCCCCCTCCGACGAGGGCGAGGACGAGGCGAGGTGCAGTGGCACAATGAAAATACATGAACAATAGAGTCGAAACAAAATATCTCCAGACGCTCATTTACGATAAACCTGACTTTGGGCCCACCCTTCCTCGAGATCAAGTCGAGCATTGTTTTGTGCGTAGTGCTAGAGTACCTCCATTGTTTCATATTCCGCTTATGTCTTGTCTTATTCATTCCTCCATTCCTCAATATCAATTAACGCGCATGCACGTAGCAACCCAAACAACAAGTTTTTATGACTGGCATACACAGAGGGCACGCCGCCAATCGGCAATCGGAAGTCTAGTGTACAGCTAAATGAAAAGGAGCCCAACAGTGGTGACAGCAGTCGCGCCGAGCATAGCGTATCCGGATACGTACGCGCCCTTCAACGTCAATACTGTAAACCAAATCGCATTAGCATTAGGTGCAAAGCATAGTGGCGCAAGGAAGATGAAGAAGGAAGAAGGGAAGGAAGGACGCACGTTTCCCGCTATCCCACGCAAGGTGACGAAGGCCGTTCCACGAGTGGTATGCGAAAGGCGCAGCGAGGATCGCCTTGCCGGCGTACTTGACGCTCTCAGGAAGGGCCGCAACGAGCTCTACGATGTCCGTGCTGCTGAACGGCGCGCCCGCAAGCGGGAACAGCACGTACGAGAGCGTGAAGCCGTAGAGCACTGACGATCCCATTATCGAGAAGCGGGGTTAGTGGATTTACAGTGCGAAAGAAAAACGGAGTAGGGGAGAGGGGACGCACGGACGCTGAGCCCGGATCCAAATATACGGTTGGCGATGGAACCGATCCAGGTAATTTGGGGCTGGTAGATGGTGAAGTGCGGGCTCGAAGGGCGCTTCATCCGTTGTGAGTCGAGGACGTCGCGTGCCTTCGAGTACGCAAGGAACTCGGTCTGAATTCCCCTAAGAGAAGTCAAGATATAAAGTCTTAGTTAGCAGCTTTCAAACAGTATTGGAGACAAAGAACGCACCGCTTAAGCACCAGACTCCGGAGGGCGGCCTGGTTGCGGAGTGCTGCGACCGCACGACAGCCTCATGAGTACGCCTCGCCCATGACTTGTCGAGATTTTCGTCTACTCACCGAAGCTTGGCTGCAACGCAGCGCGTCTGAAGGCGGGCGCAAGGCCGACAAGGCGTGTGCTCATCATATTGTGGGCGGCGTTGGCGGCAGCGAGGGGCGGGTGGTGAGGGACTCTGCGGGGAGGCAGTCGGGAAATCACGGATGACGAACGTGAGCGACTGCCACACGTGACCTCGGCGAATGCGTGTGTTTTGCCGGACCGACCCGTTCACGTCCACCAGACTAACGTCTCAACCTTGAATTACAGTATGAGCTGATACTGACGTTTACTGTAGAATCTGGATGAACGGCGTCTCTGGCTGAATCTGCGAGTCCAATCACGAATTTGATCCCGTAATATTAATGCTGCTCTGAGCTCTCGTTGCTCTGTACCGCCAGTGCTGCCAATGTGCCGTCATGATGTTCCACCTCACTCATGTCATAACTTCATAAGTACTACGTCCTCTGCCTACCCTTCAATTCGTATTCTGTGCAGATACACTGGTCAAGTACTAATCAGCTGTAGTATTTGCAACCAGTACCGGGCGCTGCTTCACGGCCCTCCACCTTCTGCACCCGAAGCGCTGACCCCGCGAGTACATCGAAGGGAGCAAGCAGCTTCAAAACAATAACGCCTCCCCGGGGAGGAGCAGTGCATACAAGCTACTCTTGCCGACGTCCGTCGCCTTTATCGCGCAGGATTCGAGCCTGGAACGTCGCATAGGCCAATTCACCAAGGTGCAACCAACCCCTGCTGCTCCATGGCGGCCCGCGACGGTGCGGAAACAAACGTCCGCAGTCGCCTCCCGTCCTCGCACTGTGTCTTTTACACACATACAGTACGCACACACTTCTAGCGCCTCCTCTTCTCTTCCCTTCGCGATCTTCGCCTCACGTATATTTCTTTATCTATGACGAATTGGAACGTCGCTCCTAACTTCTTACTCCCTTGATCTCGGTTTCCAATTTCGAATTTTGTTGATTTTCCGACACCAGTACTTCGAATCTTTCGAACTGTCGCTTGTTTTATTGTTTACTACATGGTCTGGGTCTGCGGTCTCTTGACTCTTGCGCACCCCTCGTTTGAGAACTCCATGCCCTAGGCCTGTTCGTGTTCTGCCCGATTTCGCGAACCTGGCACGCGTGCACGTGTTTTATTTATTTACTATGGAGTTTTCCCTCGCCTTTTCGCCGTTATCTCCGTTCTTTGCGTTGGTCCGATTCCGGACTCGGACTCGGGACTTGGACTCGGACTTGGACGTTTCCTCCGTCCTCCGGCCGTGTAATATGCGGCGTACCGTTTTCGTCCCCGCTCCTGTCTGGATGCTGTACGTGCTCCCCCATTTTTTCGCGACCGAGCGTGCTTCGTTGTATCATGTTCTCCATTGATTGATTAATACGCATATATTCGCTACGTCCTCCACGTCAGCTGCATTCGTAGTCATGCCACTTGCAAAACAACAGCCTCTACTCACGCATACACCCGCACCCACATGTAAGTACTTACGCATTCACGCATATACAGTACACACATAACACAGCCATCCATCCGAACGAGCGTACATGCCAATTTGGATCTGGTTCTGAACACGAAATTTGGTTCCGCACACGCCTCGAGGTCCTTGTGTCTCGCTATATGCTATGCCCGCCATGCCCACCCTATGCTCCACCTCGCCTACGCTCTACGTCCCCTAGGCCCGCCTGCCATTCGTGCCGACCGTTGTGCTAATCAGCGATCGCAGCCCAGCTGCGACGACTGAAACAGGGACTGTGGTCGGGCTGGGCTGTGGAGCAGCGCTTCTATGCACGTTTATATCTGTGCATACATGTATAATACACACACCCCGCCCCCTCTTTTCTTTACCTACCCCGCGCGCTGATCGACACGACTCGGGAGCGGTACCAGTCCATACAGTGCTTCCCCGCGCGTGCCGGACTCGGACATGAGCGCTGGAGCGGGTGGTGCAGGTCGGCTAGCGGCCAGCGGCCAGCGATACATATAAATCTAAATTTAAATGTGAATACACACTCACGGTAAGTACACATCAATAAACGTGTACGGGCGTAAGCGTAATCGTAAAACGCACATATCAAAAAGTCTGGCCCCTTCGGCCAAATATTAATGTCAAGTGTCAAGTGTGGAGTCCATCGCCGACTCAGAAACTCGGAAATATGTACATAAGCACCCTCTTTTTTTATTTGCTCTGGATTCGATTCGGCGGCGCGCGGGGCGCGCCGGAGATCACAACTTAGTACAGACAATACTAGTAAGTACAGCCCCTGTGCCTCTCCTCGCGCTTTGCTATACGTACCCACTCACACTACGAAACGTCCCCCCCCCTCCACGTGGCCGCGTTCTTCGGGTCCGTTTACTTGTGTTTCAATCCGGTTTTAGTTTTGGTTTGGTGTTGGTGCCAGCGCTGGACTCGGACTCGGACTCGGACTTGGAGCGGGTGGGCTGAGGCGCTGGCGCTGAGTCACGGTTGAGCTGAGCTCTGTGCGCGTGATTGGTTTCTTAGTCAGAAGTGATAGTGATAGTGATAGTGATACACGCTTTTCGAAAACAAAAACAGATGCACTGCTCTTCTCTTCTCTTCGCATTAGTATTCGCATTCGCATTCGTGTGTGTATTTCGTACCGCTTGCGTCACGGCGTTTCGCCAAGTTTCCAGTGCCGCTAGTACTCACAGCCTGAGCATGTGGCCCCAGGGAAGGGCCGGGTCCGAGTCACTGGCAGCCCCGAACCAAACTCGAGTTGGTAACTCAGGCTTGTCCGACATAGGACACACTTTCGCAGCCCCTAGGCCTCAGCGCCAATATTGCTATCAATGACAAGCGTTACGTGTCTGCCGTAGAAGTTGTGAAATCTAATCCGAGTCGGCGTCTCGGAGGTCGCGCGTGGGAGTACTAGTGAGGTCAGGAGGTGTGGGTCGCCGAGCTGGGTGGGTTTCGCCAGCCAATTTTTTTTTAGTTACGCGCTTCGTTTTCGCCGACTTTTGATTTCTTGATTTTTGATTTCGCGCTCATACGGTACTCATTCAGGGTGTTCGCCGAGTAGTGCCCAAGAGGCGCCGCTGATCCCGTTCGCCGAATTCGATGGTGTTCGTGATCCACGACTCGACTCGCCGACTCGTGGACTCGTGATTTGATTCCGTGGCGTAGATTTCGCGATTCATAAGCACTGTATTGCTATTAGGATTCGCAGAGGGGCTCGGCATGATCCGTTATTTGAATTGGTGAATTCATGATTCGCGCCGGAGGGGTCTCGTGGACAACCCAGGGATGCCAGTGATGAACTGATGATTCACGAGATCGACCCCGTGAGTCATCCCCCCTACGCATTCGCATTCACAAAGCTTCGAATTCGCAGTCGTAGTCGTAGTCGGCGCGGTCATGTTCGGACTCAAGTTTTAAGTTTCAAGTTGGACGAATCCATTGTCCGGGAAACTCCGGCCGCACCCACACCCGCACCCACATCCGAGTCCGCATCCACATTCGTACGCGCTTTCCCTCACGAGTCAGCGTCCCTAGGCCTGCCGCACGTCGACCCAAATCGCAGGGGTTCGCAACTCAAACACGTATGCACCGCAAGAGAAACCGCAGCCGAAGCAAGTTAGACCCAAGCTAAACTAAAAACCCCCCCTTCCCTTCCCTTCCTTTCCCTTCCCCGCCGGCGGGCCCCGTCACCAACTTGAATATTAATGCTATCATGAACCATGAATCGTGAATCGTGATGTAATCCCGTTACCCGTTACCCGCTACCCGTGTCCGCAGTCGATACTATAATAATGTCAAGTATAATTACTACTTATCACTGGCAGTACCACGGGGCCGGCGGAGGCTTTATGTTCGTCGAGACGTCACCTCATCCGCTGCATAGCATAGTCCTACTCAGCCTGTACTTACCACTTACTCATTTGCTGTTTGACGTTTGACGTTTGATGTACAGGAATTCAGTAAAGCTAGCACGTACGGACAGAGGCGGCAGTGCTAGTACTACCGTCAAGGTGACTCGCGCATCAACATCAACAAACAAAACAAACAAACAAGAAGAAATTAAAGACAAAAAGGATACTACAGTATCCA
The DNA here is from genome assembly GCA_002794785.1 of Coniferiporia sulphurascens. Lineage (NCBI taxonomy): Eukaryota > Fungi > Basidiomycota > Agaricomycetes > Hymenochaetales > Hymenochaetaceae > Coniferiporia > Coniferiporia sulphurascens. Next base: position 465,504 of record NBBA01000004.1, read on the forward strand.
TCCATCCGTCCGTCAAAGCGCCGAAACTCCGAGTCGACGACAACGTCAAAGTCCAAAGTCCAAAGTCCAACCATCCATTTATAATCGATAGCCTTCCTGCCAGTGAGTAACTAGTCAGCGACGTCACGCCGGTGAACAGAAGGCTCCGGCTTGTCAGGGAAACCCGGGTCCAAAACACGTCAGGGCAGGACAGGGAAGATCCCTTTCTCTCAGGCTGTAGCACGCAGTGACAACTGATATTACAATGGCAATCATGATTCATGATAGCGCTGGGAACCACTAGTACTAGCACTAGCACTGTATTACGGTAATATCACAGTTACAGTTCGAAGGAACGGAATCGACCCCGATCCCGTTCCGTTCCTACAATTTGAAATTCCCTTATACTATACTATATGTCAGCCTGTGTTTACTTCGCCACTACTGTAGATTTCATATACCACGAATCAAAAGTGAGTCAACAAGCTTAAGTACCACAACGACTACTACTACAAACCCAGTAACCCTCGCTACACATCACACACCCACACACACACCCGCACGCAAGCCAAAACGTACACGTATACATCCAAGATAAATTATATTATTCCTAGCGGTTGCGGTTACACATATATATACTTCGTTGCCTCGTTTTTTGTTTGTTTACGCGTGAAGACGCGAGGTATGAGGCGTGCATAATGGGGAAAAAGACATGAGTAAAAAGGAAGAAAAGAGAATCATGAGCGAGATGCAAGAAAGAAACCATAGGCTAGTTAGTCATATAAGAGGGCTTATGAAACGCGAACGGAAGGGAAAAAGAGAAAGAAAGAAAAAATAAAGGGAGCCCGAGCCAGATAAGGCCGCGCAGCAGCGCCGTTAATGGATATCTTACAAACGAAAACCGAGAAAAAAAGAATAACTAAGAAACGGGGAGAAAGGGAAAAGAGACCAAGAAAAGGAGATAACCGAAAGGAGGAGACAGAAGAGAAGAGAAACCGAGAAGAGGATGAGGAGGGGTGTGTGAAGAGCAGAACAGATTATACCACATGTGTGCGCAATAGTCCCTGTCCGTGGATTATAAACAGAAGAGAAGAGAAGGAAGAAAGGGGGGAGGCGAAACGAAAATAGAGCGGCCCCCCCTCGGAGGCGATAGAGGCATAAACAATACACCCTGCCGGTTAACAATTATTTTGAAGAGAGGGAGGTAGGGAGAGCGGCGCATATGCGCACGCCTCACTGAGGCTTCGCGAACACAAGCTCGCAAACCCCGTCCGCGCGACACTCAACGCCCCAGAGCACCGTCCGGCCGCACAGGAAATCCGATCTCCGGACGCCGGCGTCCCACTCGCGCTGCGACCCCAGCGCCTCACACCGCTTCTTGTACGCCTCCGCAACGCGTTTCTGCGTCGCGCTCCCCGCACCGAGCGCGTCCCACTCGCGACGCGACGCAGGCGTGCGCAGCGCAGCGTACACCGCATGCAGGACGTCGAGATTCGTCAACGCCGTACGCGCCGATTCTGACCCGTCCATGCTCACTGCACGTACTGCCCAGCCGGACGGAACGCCTGGTAACGTCGGCAGTGCGAGGTGAAGCTCGGGGACGAAGGGACGCGTTGCGGGGAGCGCAAGCGTATGCGCGGGAACGGGTGTGGGGAGCGTGCGTCGCCGTGTTAGGGAGGCGAGCAGCGAGCTGGAGGGCGGAGCGAGGATGTTGAGGTGTGACGGCGCGTGTGTAACGTCGTACAGCAGCGCCGGAGAGCGCGCCGTACACGCGAGGGCGCGGTGGACCTTCAGCGATGGTGCAAATGGCTGGGCGCCTGAAGCAGTGGGTTAACTCCGGCGTCGACAAGATGATATGACAAAAACAACGCACTAGGAGGGCCCTGCCATGTTGCGCGACGCGAAGCGTGGGGACGCTCCCTCACTGACGAGGGTAGCGCATGCTCGCGCGCATAGGGGTCCGCAGCGGCCGAGGCGATGTTCGCGGGGACGACGGAGGCAAAGTCCGGATGATGACGGCCGACTACGAGCGACGAAGCGCAGCGAAGAAAAGAGAAGAGCAAACCAAAAACCATGAGCAAGCAGTTCTAATGCCTCCGACACCGCGCGCGCGTCCCCATCCGTCCGCCGTCCCTTCATTCGACCCGGTGCCGAAGCCGATGCCGAGACCGGGGTCGGCAGAAGGGAAGAGAAGAGGACGAGGAAGAGAGTGGGGAAAAGAGACAAGGAGACGTAGACTACTCACTGGAGCCGTGACGGCCGCGCTCGTGGCCATGTCCGTGCCCGTGGCTGCTACTGGGAGCGGGGACGGGCGGGTAGAGCGGCGCGCGTGCGTGCGCATGCGAGCTGGCGCTGCGGCGGTGAGACGAGCGCGGGGGGTCCGAGTATGCAGAGCCGAGCGGGACGGCGACGGGCCCTGCAAAGGAGCGGGAACGTTTGCGGCCAATGGGGTCATGGTGGGCATATGGGTGGCCATGCTCAGGCGCGACGCGACGGGATGTCGATATCATGACGGCGACGGTGGTAGTGGGTAGTGATGATAGGAGGGCCGGGGAGTATGAGTGTGAGAGTATACGTATGCGTATGAGTGTGAGCGAGGGCGAACTGCCGAGTGCGTCAGGGGGAGAGGTAGAGGCAAAGCTAGTGGGGAGCAGGGATGGACAGGGCCGGGAGCGGAGGGAGGTCTTATATATGAAGACAAAGGGAAAACGGAAAAGGAAAAGAAAAGGGGAGGGAGCGACGGAGCCCTTTCGGGCGAGCCACGTCTCTGGTGGGTACTGAGAGCGCGTAGAGCCTGAGCATAATGGCTGCTAGGCGACGCACCGCTCGTCCTCCTCGGGGGAGGGCGAGGGCGGACGCGGTGGCCGTGCATAGACTCCGGGGCCTGGCCCACCCCCCGTCGCGTTCGCCTTCGCGAGCGGCAGCGGCAACGGCAAGGGAAGGGCAGAGACGAGAAACGGGGGTGCAGAAGAGAAAAAACTGAAGCGGCGCAGATGAGAGAGAGAGAGCCAGTCGACGCGCCGGTTGTTTAGGTAAGCACCTTATTTCTGGTTTACTAGGCGAGTTAGTCACCACGTGTTGATTACCGCATTCGGGGTGTATACGATTACCTTTACTCTCTTTTCCAAAATAGCTTCCGATCCGCTGCGCTACGAACGACCCAACCTTACTCAACAACCCCGAGGCAACCCCTAAATTCTGGCATTTGGCACTTTAAAGTGGTCTGGATTTATTTGGAATTTAAATTCTCGTTCTATTTCCCTTTTCTGTTTTCCGTTTATCATTTCTGCGTGCGCGTGTTGCGCCTCCGAGGGGAGGGAGGGAGAACGGATAACGGTAAACGGGAAGAAGGAGCGGGTAAAAGCAGTGAGAGAGGGCAGATCGAGAAAAGGAGCGAAACGAAGCAAGACAGGACCAACTCGGGTTTTCCTGTGACGTCGTTCGCGTCTCGCCCCTACCTGACTCATTCCCGCCCCCATCCCTGCATCAGCGCCCGCATCCATCATCCATGTTACTGCAAATCCAGTCTCCGTCCATCGGCATCCGTCATGAACCCATCTATTGCAAATCAAGGTAGAGCAAAGAACGAACGAGCGAAGAAAAAAATAGAGGAGGTTCGCGTTCATCTCCGAAGACCATGGGCCTGCGCGCAGCATAAGGGGTCCTTCTTCCCACCAGGGTCCCCCCCCAGCAGAACACGCAAGAGATTGCCTTCACGATCAAATAATCAATTACGCTCTCTTGAGTCCTGTTTACAGGAGAGAGACCTCAGGAGCAGCGCCAGGGATAAAAGAAAAAGAAAGAAGTCTTCCTATTACGATATCCAAATTCAATTTCAGCTTCAGCTGCGCTTCGTTTCCCTCGTGTCCGATAACATACAGTACACGCTTTGCATCGCATTGTGTTGCAACACACTGGCATAAGCATGAGCATAACCTACCGTACGTGTCCCTGCCCTACCGGCGCGCATTGCGCTGCGTGCACCATACATATGCGTCCGTTAATCGTCCCGACCCCATTGACACCGTGGCCCAGACCCGTCTCCCCCCTGTTCCCTACCTGTGCGAGCAAATACGCTAATCGCCGACTCGCTGTCCCCTCGCGTACACTAGAAAAAACACAAAACATATCCACAATTCAAGTTCATAAACCACACCACCGTGTCTTCCAGAACGACTTCCGAGCCTGAGTCTCCCCTCCCGGCCTAAAGTGTCACGCCCAATCAATCGCATCCCGTCTTCCTTCTTCCTTTCCTCCTTCTTCCGCCTTCCTCATTCCACGCACACCTTATCGAAATCGAAAAAAGAAAGGAACGTCATTGACGATGATGTATATGTGTATGTATATCATCTACACGGAGGATCTAGACCTCAGGCTCCTCGGGCCTCCCGCGCGCCCGCGACCGCGCCCGCACGCGTGGGTGTGGGCGTGAACGTGGGCGTGGCGGCGCGAAGCACGAAGCACGAAGCGCAAGGGGGGTAATCATAATCAGTGATGTACAGTATATGTATATGTATATGAATACACTAGTACTGTGCTTCCCGCACCTGCAGGCGCTCCGAGTTTCGTTACCAACTCAGCACTGGCAACGACGCAACGATGCAACGATGCAACTGAATAGGACGGGTCAGGTCAATCATCAATCATCAATCATCAATGAGTACAAGAATAGCTGGCTGAATGGACTCGGATGAGACGTCTGAGTTCTCTGTCTGAGTGGCCCTGACGCGTTCCCTTTCGAACCCCCTATTATTGCTATTGTTATTGCTATTGCTATTGCTATTCAAGCTGTACAGCACATGTGTGCATTTGGACTTGTACACTGTGCTTACGCCCGGGGACTACCCTCCCCCGTTCCCCCGTTTCGCCCGTTGAACGCGCGGAGAATGCCGGCGCCGGCGCCACCACCACCACCACCACCCCGCCAACGACTCGGACTCGGACTTGCACCTTGCACTCGAACCTGCATTTGCACCTGAAAGAGCCTAGCCTAGCTTGGCACCGGGGTGAAGCGAGCGAGTAGGAATTCCTTTATTTCGCTACTCTGCGGTAATACACGACTCGACTCGACTCGACTCGACTCGACTCGGGCGACAATCGGGGTGGGGTGGGCACGACCGCGACGACGACACCCGTTCTTTCGGACTAGAGTTCGGATTATGTACACTGTACTGTACTGTAGTACGGCATTCTCGAACCTAGCTATAGGCGGTTTGAAGGCGAGGGACGAATAGGAATGAATGAATTCTTACGATATTTATTTCTCGCCCCATTTTTTTCTTCTTTTTTCCGGGCTGGTTCTGTGCCCGAGCCTTCCTGGGACGGTAAAGTTGGAACATCGCGTAGGGCGTACGGGGGGTGCGTATCGCGTATCGTTGGCGGTGTATACATAAGCCACTTATCCCGTACCTGTATTCTAGTATATGAGCACGGACTTAGGGACTTAGGCGCTACGTGCGATGACGACTCGGACTGATATTGACGAGGGGCAACACGCGTTACGGCAGCAATAAAGGGCGGACGAACTGTGTGTAGGCGCGCACCGGGTAACTGGCTATGGTACGATTCAATACAATACGGTATGGTGCGGTATGGTGTGTGCTTGGCGAACGCAGAAGAAAGGGGGGATAGACTCAATGTGTTGTTGGCGTCAGCCTCAGCCTCAGCATCAGCATCAGCATCAGCCTCAGCATTGGTATAGACATCGCCGTATGTGTCCTGTCCCTCAGACTGTAACGCAGGGACGAGAATAGACCGTACAGCGAGGGGAACCGGCTATAGCAATAGCAATGGCAATGGCAATGGCAATGGCAATGGCAGCAAGTTAAGGGCGAGAGAAGCCGAGCACGATGACACCCACGTTCGCGTTCACAGTTCACGTTCACGCCTGATAAGATTGAGGATGGGAGCGAGGGAAGCTCGGGTTCACCATTCGTGCCGTGCTCAGGGCAGGGATTCCGTGTTCCAGTTTCGGGTAACCGTGTTCGTGTTCGTGTTCGTGTTCGCGTTCAGGTTCGGGAAGGACAGGACTTCAAGACCGCATAGGAAGTGAGCTTGCTTTGGACACTAGGATATTTGTGGATTTCATGCTTTGACCCGGACTGGTGTGAGGTCACGCGGCGCACAGGCCGAGCGCTAACCCCAATGCCGGGCCGGGAAAACCCAAACCCGAACCCGGGCCCGGGCCCAGACGCAGATGCGCTTATTTCTTATTTTGGACCCTGGCACACTCAGGCTCTCGAGTTTCGTCACCGTCACCGTGCTGCGGGGCAGAAGCCAGAACAGTGAAAGAGAAAGGGAAGAGGAAAAGAAAGGGGGGGGGAGAACAGACTCGGACGGAGGCATTGATCACTGGGCCCTGAGCTCTAGGAGACGGAATTGGATGATATACAGTACAGACCACGTTGTGAGAACGAGAACGAGAACGAGAACCTTCCCGTCACTGGCACAATGTTCTGAGGGTTCAAGTTCTTTCGTTCCCTTGTTCCCTGTTCTTCGTTCTTTGTTCCCTAGTCCTGTTCTTTGTTCCTTCCTCTCTTCCGCTATTATACCTATCCGTATCCCTCCCTATCCGCCCCTTTTCCCTGGTGCCGATGCCCACCCCCGAGTCGAACGAGTCGTGACGCACGCGCCCTAGGCTACGCCGCAGCATAAGCGACCCGATCACGAGTAACAGTAGCGCTAGTCCGCAAACGTACATAAATAGTGTATTACTGCTAGCCTCAGGCTGCTACCGTAAGTACCACTGCAATCACACCTAGAACCCCAAGCGCTAAGTATACCTCTGCTTCTTACTCCAAGTTCACCCCACGGGCCATGGCCACCCCACCTCTGCTGCAGCACGCGTGAAACGATCACCCAGTACCGGCTCTGGCACCTGGCACCTGCGCCGCATCCTGAACCTGAGCCTGAGCCTGAGCCTACAGCCGCGTTGCGCGCCAGAAGCCAGAGTCAGGACCCCGAAGCCCCGGGCCTCTCTCAAGTTAGCGCTGCTCTGCCCAGCTCAGCTCAGCTCAGCGAGGTCTAGTACCAATGTCCAACATGTGATTTAACGAAATGTGCGGTAACACCCAGAGTCCCAGAGTCCCAACTCCTGCACTCCTGCACTCCTCGCGCCTGCACCTGCGCCTGCGCCCGGGACCAGGATCGCCGCGGTTTACTTTGAAGCTCCGAGTCGTAGTCGTAGTCGTAGTCGTAGTAAGCGCCCCGACTCGGATTCCGACAGCGTCGTGTTCGATGGCTTGATGGCTTGATGCTAACTTACCAGGTAAGTTCGGTTTGTATTGTATAAGGATGGGGAACGGTACCTATTCAGTTACAAGTGCGTTAATATTCAAGTCGTGTGTATGCTACATTGCGTTGTTGTTAATACAGCGTTAGCGTTATGCTCGAAACCTAGCCGAGCGGGCGGGTGGCTCAGAACACCCAGCCTGACTCGGAGGAAGCTCAGGTCCAGGATTCAGGATTCAGGATTCAGGATTCAGGATTCGGGATCAGGCTCAAGCGCCCGAAGTCAGTCACAAGTACAAGTGCCTCATCCGAGAATATACTGCCAGTGTAATACACTCACCTTGACCCCCCGTTCTCGTGATTCCGTGATCCCCCCGCGAGGTAACGCGATTACTAGTAGGGGCGTAGCTTAAAGCTTGAGAGTTGAGTTGAGTTGAGAGTTCATCGACGCAAATACGCAAATACGCAACTATATATCTGCCGTCACGGTGCTACTGCCACTATGTAGTACTCTAATATCACTAGTACTGTGTATACATCCTAATGAAAGTATATCCTATACGTGCGCTTGATTGATGAATTAATACCTATATTCAAGTTCGTATGCACGCGAATGCGAATGCGAATGTGAATGTGAAAATGTGCGTGAAAGTGAAAGTGAACGTGGATGATGTGTGTATGCGTCGCGCATCGCGTGTCGCGTGTTCACCGCCCAGCCCAACTCTACTCCGAGTCTAAGCACTACTGCCGCGCATTTCACACAGGCAGCAGGCATATACGCGACTGGCCCGCGACTCGCGACTCGCGAGAAGCAGCCTTGGCCGCAGAAGACGTGTGGCTCATATGCATGTGTTTCGAGCGCCCGTGTGCCAGTGTGTGTTGAGTTGAGCCCGAACTCGAACTTGATCCTGAGATCGAGGACATTGAGATTGAGGTTAATATTATATTGAATACACAAAGAGAGCGCGCGCGCGCCCATCCGCATCCGCATTCGCATCCGAGTCCGAGTCCGAGTCCGACGCCATCGTACCCAGTCGGAGGACCGCTTTCCCACCTATCCCGGGACCATCCCCTTCCACCCCCACACACATCCGTCCCTGCTCCACATCCACCCCCACGGCAGCAGCGGAGAGAACCAACAGAACCAACAGAACCCGCGTAGAACCCACGCAGAACTCACGAACTCACGTAGAACCCAGTGAAAACCCAAATCAAGAACAACTGCGCGCCCAATTGCATTGCCATTGGATCAAGAACTCAACTTAAGAACCAAGAACCAAGAACCCGTGCGCACGCGCCCAGTCGAGAGAACCAATCAGTGACATAACTGATTTAGAACTGAAAGCGCAGAATAGATTCGAGAACTGATGACACTTGGAACCAAATCGAATCAAAAAACCGGAATCAAGAACTGAATGGAGGAACTGTACAGAGAATCGAAAGAACCAGGTAGACGGCAGACCACCCCACAGTAGTTGAATAGCTGAGCCGTCCTCCAATACCTATTACCGGAGACCAGGAAGGGAGTCATACACCGGCTGGCTGGCTGACCGGCACACGCGCACGCACACGTATCGCGTACGTACGAGCTTACAAGCCTACACAGACAAACGGCACTGTGGCTGCTCGTCGGGCCATTCTTTCGGGAGAGTCATGGTGGGGTCCAGACGCAATCTCGACCACTTGGTTCTTGGTTCGCGTCAACATCATTATTGGCATAAAACTATGACGCAGACGCGCCGCCGCCGGGCTAGGTGGACGTTCCCTTCCCGGTGGGCGAGAGGGAAAAGCGAAAGAGCGAGGAAGGCAAACGGTGAGCAAGGACGTAAGGGAGGGACCACGCGGTAATGCTCAACAAGGGCATAGGAAGAGCAAAAGCATGGACGTGGAACGCCTCCGTACACGTAGAGTCGACCCAACCCGCCAACCGCGGAGATAAAATGTCCGTTCGGGACAGATCTGCAGACTGCAGGACAAGAAGGACCGGCGTTTTGAGTGAGCATCCGCGCCTCGATGCAACGCAGGCATGCTGACAGTCCTGGTGGTACAATCGTCCCCAAAATTTCACTTTCCCAGTTCGGGGACGGGCCATACTCGGCTTAAAATCCAGGGTGGCGTAAAAAGCGCGCAGAGCGCGTTCATGTTCATTTTCATGTTCTTATTTGGACTGGTGTGGGTTGATGAGTCGCCGTGTTTAACGAGGGTTTCAGGACGTCAGAGTGTTACACCGGCGATGGAGATGGCGATGGCAAAGCCGCCCGACGACGGTGTGCGTGGCTAGTAAGTAATACCCGACCGGAGCGAAGCGAAGCAGCATCGCATGCACGCCCAGAAGCAGCGGCCACAGTTTGTTCGCAGTGCGCAAGTGGAGTCACGACGAAAGCGGCTTCATGAGCGAAGGTCGACCAAAAAAGTGTGTGGAAGGGACGGGACGGGACGCTAAGGGAGGATGAATCATCCTACAAAAAAAGATAGAGATCGCCGCGTGCCACCCTCGGCCGCACTGATGACGCCCGAAGCAACAGTTTTTTTTATACTCTCAAAAAGTTCTTCTCGGCCCTTTTTGTATGTGCATAGTGTGGTTCTGGGAAATGAAGGGCGCTCTGCGGCCGACAGTTATACCATATAAACACACCTGTTCGCAGCGCTGGAGATTGAGCGGCCGGCAAAGACGTATTGCGACCGAGACCGAGATGAAAAGAAGCGGCTACTGCAGGGGTCCCAAGGACCAGCCCTGGACCCAGTGCGTCATAGCCATTCAGCACGCGTGCGGACTAGCTAACAATTAATGAGAGAAGCGTGCCTGGCTGGTGTGCTTGGATGCTTGATGGGGTGGCGTGGCCGCGCAATCGAAGGATGCAACGAGTTACTAGTCCTACGGGTTTAGTTACTTGTCGTATCGTCCAGTAGGAGCAAGGCGCAGCTGCGGACGCGTGCGGCGATACTCACGCTCGCGCTTTATCAGATGCGATACCGCGTTCATTGATTGAGTTGCAATGCAACGCGATGTAATGTCATGCAATATTGCGATTCTTCCGCACGCCACACCGTGGCTAGGTGGACGGCGGACGTCACTGCTCGCGCGACCGCACTGTGGCGGCGCATTTTCCACGTCCCTCCGCAGACGTGCAGCCTGCAGACCGCAAGGTCGTTGTGGCCCTCGAATCTCCCGCGGATATCAGCAGCGGGAAAGGGGTGTGGCGCTGCCATGACGGGGAGTAGGTCTAGACGCAGCCACTTTGCTGCATAGAAAAGTCAGAGTCATACCCGAGAAAGTTAGTCGGAGGAATAGCAAGTGGGCGTGGTGCACGGCGCTGGGTACCTCCGGGGATGGACGCCTGTAGCATGGATAAATGATGTTCTGAGTATCCCTGTGCGAAGCGTATGCACAGCGCAGGTTCTAGGGCGGGCCCACTTCTTTCCGGTCAACACGAAGGGTGAGATGGCGCTAATTTTGTCTTTTTGTCAGGGAGGAAGAAGATATGTGGATTGGGAAGTTGATGGATAGGCTGCGGAGGGGAAAGGATGAGTTCTGGTACCAGCATCCCGACTCCGACTTTGACTCCGACTCCGATTCCAACGCGGCGTGCGGTGATGCAGAAATAGAACTAGTACTGCTGCAGAGCTGCGAAGCACACGAACGTTTGAAGATCGCAGTCGCCCGGTTTGGACGAACGGGTATCGACGGGTCCGGCAGGGGAAAAATCGAGTTGCGCTGGGAGTCAGATCTAGAGGAAGCCCTGGCGCGTGTGCGTACATGTAAAAGCGAAGGACAGGGTCAGCCTGGAAGGCGTCCTGTATCTTGATGGGCCACACGGTAAAATTGCACGAAGTTCTTGTCCTTGGCTTGCGCGCGCGACATTAATCAGGGCTTCCCGGTGAACATAGGCGCAGAAGAGACCAAAAGATGGAAGAGCTTAAGCGGGCTCTGGAGGAGAACGCAGCGGCGTTACCGTCTCCGTAGGGCTCGGATTAGGGTGGAATTGCCAATGAAGATTGAGAAGATTGACTAGGAGGCTGATTCATGATAGATATGAACTGGATTCGAAACGTAAAAGATAACGGTGTAATGGTCGTTGACCGACTTTGCCTGCCGTTCCTTGACGAGAGCAGTCTAATGATAACGGGCATGTGCGTTGTGTCTGGCTCTTCGAAGTTCGGACAGATGCGGACGACGAGTGGCAACTTCCCGGTCGCATAGATCGGCCTGACCATTCGGGTCTTGTTATTAAAACTCAGCTTCAAATGAAGTTGATTTAAATGCCAACATCAGGTGCGCACCCTTTCTGTCGTTGACCCCAGTGGGTTTCAAAATAGAATTGAATCGACAATTCAATTTGCTCGGATACTGACCTAAGTCATGAGTCGCTCACCCCCTATTACTTAAATTCGACCGAAATATCTATGCTAGGAGGAGCTGGCTACCACTATGTATCTGAGGCTATGAAAACGCACCGAAGCCGTAACTTTCTCGCCTTCAAGCGTCAATTACTTGTCGGGCCTGGTAATAGCCCCAAACGCGTAAAATCCGAGTGCCTGGACATTGTTATTGATACCAAGTCAAAGGCTATACACAATTACGCAACCCGGTGGTCCATGGACGAAGAAACAAGGGTTGGTCTTCAATCTTCACATCCAGCAAATTATTCGTTGCTTGAATCTCAAAGTTAAAAGAGGAAGACTCTTGTGGCACGTACGACAGATTTCTTTTTATCGGTGGACAATGCCTGCCATTATTAACAAGCTCAATAAGATCAGTTTTCTTGTAATGGTACTTCTCTGGAACGAGTGGGTGGAAGTCCGTAAAGGAAATTTGTCGAAGAGATCCGTGTACTCTCTCATGAATCATGAGCAGGCTTTTCATCTCGAACACATCGCTATGCATACTACATCCGTATTTGTCCCATGTTCAAGATGACCTGTATATGTAGCCACACACCCAGGTTCAGGTTGTGGCGCTGGAACTCGACGAACACTGTGACGCATGAGGTACGCCCGGGCCGCACACGCACATGAACACTAATGCAAAGAGAAAAGCATTTGTTTTCGAAAAGCGTGCACCACTAGTACTATCACCAACCTCAGCCTCAGCCGCAGCGAGAACTAGTCCTGACTAAGACTCTTAGTAAGACTGGGGATAATCACACGTCCCTGATTTCGCGCTCGCAAGAACACAGCTCAACTCAACTCAACTCAACTCAACTCAACTCAGCAGCGCCTCACTCCGAATCCGAGTTTAACGCTGAAACCGAACTAAAACCAAAACTGAAATTGAAACATAAATGGACCCGAGAACGCGGCCACGTGGTGGGGCGTTAGTAAACGTAGGCTTGGTCACTGGTGTGGGTATACTACGTGCAAGTGGGTACCAGTACAGCAATGCACGAGGAAGGCTGCCAGTGCCAGGCTGTACTTATTGTCTGTATTAAGTAGCTATCCCCGGCGCGCCCCGCGCCTCGCGCGCCGAATCCAGAGCAAATAAAAAAAGAGGGTGCTTGTGTACAGTACTCCCAAGTTTCTGAGTCGGCGATGGACTCTACGGTTGGCCGAGGGGGCCAGACCTTTTGATAGGTTGCTATTAAGTGCGCTTTACGCTTTACGATTACGCTTACGCCTGTACACGTTTATTGATGTGTGCTTTAGTATTCACAATTAAATTTAAATTTAAATGTACCGCTGGCCGCTAGCCGACCAGCACCACCGCTCCAGCGCTCACGTCCGGCATGCGCGGGGAAGCACTGTATGGGTACCGCCCCCGAGTACAGTCGATCAGCACCCGCCCGCGCGGGGTAGGGAAAAGAGGGGGCTGGGGGTGTGTATTATATGCACAGATATTAACGTGCAAGGAAGCGCTGCTCCACCGCCCAGCCCCAGTCCCCGTTTCAGTCGTCTCAGCGGCTGAGTTGCAATCGCTGATTAGCACAACAGTCGGCACGATCAGTTGGCAGACAGGCCTAGTGGACGTAGAGCGTAGGCGAGGTGGAGCACAGGGTAGGCATAGCGGGCATAGCATATAGCGAGACACACTGCAAGCCCTCGAGGCGTGCGCGGAACCAAATTTCGTGTTCGGAATCAAATCCAATTTGACATGTACGCCCGTTTGGGTGGATGGCTGTGCTATACGTGTGTACTGTATATGCGTGAGTGCGTAAGTACTTGCGTGTGGGTGCGGGTGTATGCGTGAATAGGTGCTATTGGTTTTGCAAGTGGCATGAGTACGAATGCAGCTGACGTGGAGGAAGCGGTGACTATATGCGTGACGAATGATCAGTCAAAGGAATATGATGCAACGAGGCACGCCCGATCGCGAAAAAATGGGGGAGCACTTACAACATCCAAACAGGTGCGGGGACGAAGATGGTATGCCGCATTACACGCCCGGGGGACGGAGGAGCACCCAAGTCCGAGTCTTAGCCCGGGATCGGACCAACGCAGAAAACGGAGATAACGGCGAAAAGGCGAGGGAAAGCTCCAAAGTAAATAAATAAAACACGTGCACGCGTGCCAGGTTCGCGAAATCGGACAGAACACGAACAGCACGAACAGGGCGTAGAATTCTCAAACGAGGGGTGCGCAAGAGTCGAGAGACCGTAGACCCAGACCATGTAGTAAACAAAAAAATAAGCGACAGTTCGAAGAATTCGAAGTGTCGGAAAACCAAAAAATTCGAAATCGGAAATCAAGATCAAGGGAGTAAGAACTTAGAAGCGTCGTATTCATTCATCATAGATAAAGGAGGGTGAAATGAGGCGAAGATCGCGAAGGGAAGAGAAGAAGAGACGCTAGGAGTGTGTGCGTATGTGCGTAAAAGACACAGTGGGAGGACAGGAGGCGATTGCAGACGTTTGTTTCCGCACCGTCGCGGGCCGCCTTGGAGCGAGAGGGTTACACTCCGGTGAATTGGTCTATCCGACGACTCATGTCTGCGGGCTTTCGCGGGTTGAAGTGTTCCAGGCCCGGTTCCTGTGCGATAAAAGGTAACGTACGTCGGCTAGAGTAGCTTGTATGCGCCGCGACCTATCTGGAAGGCGTTATTGTTTTGATGCTGCTTGCTCCCAAGCTCGATATACTCGCGAGGCCAGAGCTTCGGGCGCAGAAGATGGAGGGCTATGAAGCGAAGCCGCAGTGTCTGATACTGTAGTTGCAACTACCACAGCTGATTAGTACGCGACTGGTGTCACGGTATTCGCATAGAGGACGTACGTACGACATTGGCGAGGTGAAGCATGACGGCACGGCGACACAGTATAACGAGAACTCGGAACAGCATGTGCAAAATCAAATTCATGGTTGGAATCTCGCAGATACCGTCCGGCGAGATACCATACATCCAAATTCTGCAGTAAACCTTAACCGGTATTAGCCTATTTTAAGCGACGGAGCTGAGAGCTCACTAATAACTCACTTTATGGGTGTTTAAACCGGTTCATACTATGCATTGGATACATGTCCTTTTTCGTTGTTGACCTCAGTCAAGTGAGGCAACGAATCACATACACAACCGACCAAATCCTACACAGAGTGATACAATTTCCAAGCTTTGTATATGCCTGAAACAATATGATGACCTGTTGAAGCCACCATAGTTTGCTTCCTTTCAGGCGCTGCAGTTCCATCGGAGGTCTAAGCATATCAAGGTATCGGTGCCAGGGAGTCGATATCACCACTCGTACTTCTACATTCTTTCTAAGCCTTGAGAACCATCTCTAACTTGGGCAACAGCTCGAAGCGTACGACGCTCTTGCGAGTTCTGAGCAAATGCCAGTACTAGTGGTCCCCACTTTAGATTTGGCCACCCGTTTCGCTCTCCGTTGGTCCCACAGGTCCAGTCTCCCTCATTCCGACCTCTCCAAGCGAGGGTCCTCCGCTTGTAAACGAGAACTTGATCCTGATTTCTGACTAGTGGAAAACAAGACACGGTTCATAATTCCAATTTCCAACTACCAGCTTCCGGTGGACATTGGTTAAGGGGATGCGACCGGGGTTGCTGGGTCCAGCCTGCTCCAGGTGGTGTGGAACTTCTAGGAATCAAAGATACGAGAAAGTTCCCCCGGTTTTTCGTTGTAGCATTAGTGGCTGTGACGCTTCAGGAATCAGGTCCGTAAAGAGCGGTAGAGGTATCTGAAGCTTATGTAAGCATGACAAACCTGGAGCGGTTCCGGAATATGTGCCGACACATTTCGAAAACCGCCTGCAGTGCTATCTCGAAATACACTCAGCGAAGCTGCGCTCTAGGAGGGAACCATCTACGAGAGCTCTTTTTTTCCATCTCCTTTACAATTGAAACTTGACGCATTTAATTGGTTTGTGTTTGGTAAGTGCTGTAGCCAAATCAAACTTCTGGCCACACTAGCCTGAGATTGAGGTGCATAAATGCGTAATAGATATTTGAACATAGGGACTACATGGAGGTGCATATGCGGACAGGAGTTATATATATGTGTATGTGCGAGTACGAGTGCGGTTGCGAATGAAAACGTGGGTACGAATGCGGATGCGGATGTGATGAATGTATGCGTGACAAAAAACAATAAAAGAACAATATACTACGGAGGTACGGTCGATGAGCAAAAACAAGTGGGTGTATAATAATCAAACGATATGCAAGGCGGCCGGAGCACGAAGGGTGAGCGAAGGGGTATCGAAATCCTAATCCGAATTTGGGTTAAGACCAACGCAAGAAACAGTTATAACAGACACAGCGAGTTGAAAAAAGGGGGAATAATCAAACTAAGGAATAAGAAAAACACGTTCCGGAATTTTGCGCGGTGAAACAAAAGGGTATAAGTGCTCGGACGAGCCCGAAGTGACAAAACCTCGAACGAGCGGATGCAAAGGGGTAATAGGGGTACAAGACCCAGACCACACGTCAAAAAACAAGCGAACTTTCGAAAAAATCGAAGTCGGAAGATCGAAATTGGAAATTGAGAATCGAAATCAAGGAGGTAAAGGGCAACGTAAATCCATCTTAGATAAAAGAAGGCGAGGCGAAGATCACGAAGGGAAGGGGGAGGAAGGGAAGCGTCAGACGTATGCGGGAATGTGCGTAAAAGATACAGCGAGAGGACAGAGGCGGTTACTCTTCAGCACCGGTGCAGATGTCCGCACTTTCGCGGTCGTGAAGCAAGGAGCTGCATTTCATATCTGCGGGTTTTCACGGGTTGAAGTGTTCCAGGCTCAAGTCCTGTATGATAAAAGCAACGGACGTCGATCAGAGTGATTGTACGGGAATTCGAGCAGCAACTTACAATCCTTCTCTCGGTACCGATCTGTAAGGGGGAAGGCCCCAATTTTAGCCTTTTTTTGAGTGTAGTTGGTAAGAATACACACCACAGCCTCCTGCAATGGACCACCCTTCGCGCGCTCAGCCGCCTCCATTAAGGTATTCAAGATGTCCTGTGAGACATCATCGCCTGACTTACGTGCGCGCGATTGTGTCCGCTGTGTTCTCTTTGAAGGATCCTTCTTGTTTCGCTTACTCTCCTCAATATACTCCCGAATGTCGCCCGAGACGCTATTCAACCAAATCCTGCAGCAATCCGAAATCAGCACACACCCATCTGAGGCAACAAATTATGTTGGAACCCACTTGATAGATAACATCAACGATTTATATGTCGGGTGTGCGTCCTTTTCTGTTGACAATCCTAGTCAGTAGAGGTAGCATAACAAGCACACAAACAGCCACCTACCCAAAATCTTTACTAGAGCCTGCACGTTTCAGAACCGGACAATTATCAGCACTCTACATGCGCCTCGATAAGAACGCACAAACGCACAGAGGTCATAGTCTCCCCCTGCGAGTCTTCATACGCCAACTGCTCGTCTCTGGCAGCTCCAACCGATATCTAGACGCACTCAATGCTGTTAGCGCCGCTTTTGTTAGTAGCAAATCGAAGGCAGGGCTCACCACTTGCCCGTGGTCCAAACTTGCAGGGCGTGAGTTCTGGCAAATGCAGTTCTTTGATGCGCGGGGACCAGCTAACGAGTCGGGCGACAAGCACCGCCGGAATTCGAACGACTCCATTGATGTGGGTGAGTTCATCTCCGGTCCCTCTGTGATCGAGCTAAGCCCGGTTTGCGGAGGCGTTGACTGCCGCCTAGATGGCATCAGCGGCGTGATAGAAGCCTGTGAGGTGGTCGATGAGCGTGACTGTGGAGGCGCATCGCCGGCCCTCTTCACTGTCTGTACATCGCACACCCCGGTCGTTAAGCTCCTTTTGGGGCTGCCAGGGAGCCATTTCCGCTGGAGCAGCGAGAAGCACAGGCAGCTAGCGAAGAGACCACACCCGGCGCTGTGGGTATAAGGAGAGGGGTCGGAGAGCCTGCGCCTGTTGCTAGTGCCTTCCAAAACACGACCAATAGAATCTCCGGTAGATGCGCGCGGTATAGAGGTTTGCGTGAAAGATCTTGGTGGCGCGAATCCAGGAGGCCTACGTTCGCCGGCGTCACGTTCGCTCTGAGATCCACCACATTTGCTACACTTGCTGACGCCTGAGGACGCTGTCGCGCCGTCGCCAGTCTGGGAACCACCGCTTCCACTTCGCACTTTAGAGCTCGTCTCCGATATGAGCGAGAGCTCGGACCGCATGGTGCTCTTGCGAGCCTTGAGCGAGTACCGGCGCTTTCCTTTTTTGGCTTGGCCATCCACTGAGCTCTCGGGTAGTTCCCTAAGCACGATTTTCTCCTTTTCTACCTCCTGATGAGACAGGCGCTTGCAGACACGAACTGATCCCTGACGAATGGGTATCTTCAATCCACGCTTGAAGCTTGCCTGTGCATCGGTACGGGGGGCGCTAGGCCCAGCTTGTGATGCAGACCCTTTTCCTGGGGAGTAAAAAGTGAGTCAAGTAGCAGGAAAGCCGGGAAAAGATTATAGCGCACGAGAATTTCCCCCCAAATCTTCCTTGTAGCATTTGTAGTGCTTCAGGTCTTTTAAAAATGGCAGTCAGGCAAAATGGCTCATTAATGCTTATGTCAGCACGACTAACCCAAAGCGGTACCAGAATGGCACATGTCGAAAATCGCCTGGATAAAACGGTAAGCTCTTGTGCAATCTCTACATGTTTGGTAATCGACTCACAATGAGCTGCGCCCCGACGGGAAGCTTCTTCACGAGGATTTCGTTCATCTCCTGCACAGTCGAAGCACTTAATCGGTCATATCGTTGAATTCGGCGGTCATTCCACTCACGTTGTCGATAATCCACGTGTCCTTGTCCCCAGTTGCGTCGCATGGGATGATGGCTAGGGAATGTGAGCTTTACATGGCTGAGGGAAGGAGGTGAACTTGACAAACCTTCGTCCATACCATCGTCCTCAGACTTGTCGTCGGCGGCGCACGGCGTCTGGTCCCCGTGTCCGGAGACTAGGTAATGAAACCGTGTCAATCATGCAATAACGCGTCCGATGATCCACTCACAATGAAAGAAAAGTTGATCACCGGCCTTCGTGCCCGACACCAACTCGTTCATTGCTTGGATCTAGAAACGTTATTAGCAGCTGAAAAGGGCATGCAGATTTCCAGCGCACGCACGATGTTTTCTCTGGTCGGTGCGTTAGCAGGCTTGTTGTCATCAATAAGGACGGTAATATCAGATTCCTTGTAGTGGTATTTGTCTAGAAAGTGGCATGGAAACTTGTAAGGAAAGAACGCCGAAGAGACCTGTCGGCAGCACTCACCCATGAGCAGGCCCTTCATCTTAAGCACGTCTTTATGCGTGGCATAGAGACGGTGGTAGTGTACGTTGCCTATGTACTCTGCTCCGATGAGTAAGGCCCTGTGTTTGCGCTGTTGCCCCGACAGCAACGAACGTGGGCCCCTCGCACGAAAAGAAGGTTTCTTCAAGTTTCCCATACCTGTTGACACAAAAACGTCAGTTGTTACTTATGAGCAGTGAATGAGGAGCAGCAATGGATATCGACACGCTGTTCTATCTAGACGTATTATTCTTATTGACTTAGCCCAAAGCAAGCACTCACCGATGGTCTGTAAATAGCAAATGGACGTCTGCTCGTAGCGTCAACAAGAGACCGTATCCTTCGATGCGGTTGCTGCTACGGTTGTCGCGTAACTGTGTATGATGGACGTTGACGATGGCAAATGCTCGAGAATAATGCTAGACCAGTCTACAGACAACGGGAGTTGGGGACAAGCTTAAGGGGGAATCCCCGCTGGATAGTGAGGTCGGGTTTTGTAGCCATCGGAACAGCACTGCCCATCACTCTCTCAGTGGTGGCGGGAAACGCGACCCTGACGCCCTGAATACGGTGCGGCACCGGGCCTTGAATACGTAATTAGTAATTAAAAGATTCCGGTTTTCCGCCTTTTCAGAACAACAACACCAGCCTGACGGGCTGAGCTTGCGCACGGTAACTAAACTTCAAGGCTGATTTCTGGTCAAGATACCTTTTTATTTATTTATTTTATATAAATCAGTTCCTGTGCCAATAAAAGAAAGATGCTGGGTAGGGTGAGGGTCACGAGTGAGAAGTACTATACAAAACGGCATGCTAATATGATCCCTAGTAGTACAGCAATACACGGGCCCCACATCCTGTACATGTTCAGTTCCAACCGCCTACTCTTGACGCTTTGTCCATTGGAAGCTTCCTCACATCTCTGAGTACTGCTCAATTGCCAATAAAGCGTGGGCGATTTCCACTTTCGTACAGCAGGTCCGAAAGCAGAACAGAGCCTGCCTCGACAAGCCGAGCGTTGCGCCGGTGAGCCACAAACCTGTGTTCGCTTGTGCAGCCCGAGCATGGCTCAGCAAGCGGCTTGATCTACGTACATTAAGTGAAAATCTCGAGTGATAAGCAGCAGATCACGTCCGCTAATCACTATCGGCCGGACCCTCCCTCGCAGGCGAAAGAATCAGAGTTCCCGCCCTCAACGTGGACAGAACCAGCTTGTCGAGGGTCGTTTTTTCCAGGTTAATCTTATCTGCAGGCGCGCGCCTGTATCCAAGACGCCAGAGGCATCCCGTAACCACTTATTATCCGATTGTACACACACTCGTATGCCACGTGCGGTGGCAAATGTTGATACGGTACTCCCTGCTATTTTTTCGGTGAAGGATAGTGAGGCGTATTAGTATTCGATCAGTCACAGAAGAACTGCTGTATAGAAAAACAAGGAGGCGTGGGTGGGCCTGTGTTATGCTACACTGCAGGCATTGATATTCTCAACGCTGGGCTGTATTTGAAGCCCCTCATAGCAGTCAAGTCTACATCACAGCGCTCTGCGGACTGCCCATGCCACATGATCACGCGTGCTTGCATCAGGGATGGGAACGAATCTTCCAATGGGGAATGCAGGAATGGAGGCTCTGTCGACCAATGCGCTCCTGGATTTTCGGTTTACATACATCAATTGAGTCCGATTTGATACGAATTTGGACAGCATCGTCGTCGCAAAGTTACCGCGCAAGACTTGACGCACATGGTACAAGTGCAGTTGCATCTATCAATGGTACATTTTTCTTGTGTTTTGTTGCACTTTGCATCAAAGCTTGCAATGATAAAGTGCGGTTGATACCAGAAGCGATGGCCGTGTGCGATCGTCGTCACCGGGGCGATCATCTTACATAATGGTGATTTGAAGAAAATATACACAAACCAGGTATCTTTCTCACGGTCAATATTATACCTCCGCAACGACGAGGAGCAACAACTGGCTGCAGGTGCTTATGAAAAGTTGGACGACACCTTGGTTTGGTTTTTCATCCAACTCCCATAGTACGCTTACCGCCACCACCAACGAATACTAAATGAACAATGGGGCGGAGGCCAGCGCATCCGAGTACGAGCCTGAAGCCGCAGCTGCGCCTCATCTGTCGGATTCCGGGCTCCAGGACGCAGAGAAAGACGCCGCTGCCTTATCGAGGGCGAGGGCTGAGAACGCTCAGGCCTTCCAAGCCTCACGCGAGGATGTCTGGTTCTTGAAGGAGATTACCTTCAACGGGCACTCGAAGAAGATTGTCACACAGAATTACAACGGGTGCGCTAAAACAGACCGTGTATCCCTGGATTTGAATGGTACTTAATTTACTCGCGTGCAGGCCATGCTCGTTCATCGCGATATGTAAGCGCTTCGTATCTACACATCTACCCGTTGTACCGGCCGAGTCTGAGGCCTGTAAGGATATGTAGGCAATATCCTTATCCTCCGTGGCGATATCGAGATTCTCCCACCGGAACGCACCTCGGTGTCGTACGACTTCCTTGCGCCGCTCGTCGGAGGGTTCCTCCTGCACGTTTCGCCAGATGTCGACGTTTCTGCGGCGCTCACGATGATGCCGCTGACCCAAAGTATGTGCTTTTTGCCTCAGACATGTGTGGAACAGCCCACTGACTTACGCGATACACATAGAGGGCATGGACCTGAACCCGTTGTTTACCTCTCCGACGGCGTTCAGACCAGCAGGTGATGACGGTGCGCTGAAGCTTTTCGAACAAGCACGCATCCAGCTCGTGCATGGATGGCTTGTGGACCCCGGGAGCGCAGAGTACACCGTCCTTTCCTCAACCGAGGACTACGACACATCGGTGAATCTGATCGTCGAGGCGGATATAGTAGCGAAAGGCCAATTTGTGGTGGATGAGAGCATCCCTGGACCAAGTTCGGCTGGTCCGTCAAGCATGCATGTGAGCGACCAATGGACGGCAGAAGATAGGAAGAAAGTTGAAGACGGTAAATGAGTCTTCTGCATGAGAATACCTCCATCGATTTAATCTTGCGTGGGCAGCTCTCGTCGTTCGCAATTTCCTTGACTCTAGCAGCTCTCAATTGACGTACCACGGTATTTGCTAACCGCATCGATGTTATTGCAGTTGCTAAAATGCTTCTCCAGGGCTATTTACCCTCGCTTCAACGATCCAGCCCGGTTCTCTCGTCGCTCTCTTCCGAAACTCCCACCTCTCTGTGCTTTACCGCCGCGCAGATGAAGACGCCACACTTTATAATCTCGTTACGGACTACGTATTCTACAACGAGCCTTCGGTTGTGTGGGAACGGCTCGACGATGTCGATGGTGGTGCAACGACGTTTGTGGATGCTGTATTTCGGCGATCGAGTCCAGCCGGAGGCGACTTCGCAGGTTACACGGCAGAGAGTGCACTCGCCGCGTTAGATGCGGACGCAGGGCAGCACGCCCAGTTCGACCCTGCAGAGTGAGCTTCCCTTCTTCCCCTATCCTTCAATGTTGCAGCCCGAAGGACGCTCGTAAGCTGATAGATTAACGACATTTAGTCAAGAACTCGCTCGCCAGCTTCAAGCTGAAGAGGATGCACGTGCGCAGGAGATGTATGCACGGCGTGAGCAGCAAAACGCCGAACGTCGCAGGCAGCAGCAGCAATATGACCCTCGCGATCCGAGATATGCTCATTACGCCCAGCAGCAGCAGTATTACCAGCAACAGCAGCAGCAACAGCAAATGGACCCGCGTGATCCTCGGTACGCGCAATATGCACAAAATCCTGATGCGGGCCGTCCTTACCAACAACAATATACGCCTCCTCTGGGGCAACCTGCACAACCAGTAAAGATGAAAAGGAAGCAGTCTTGCATAGTAATGTGAATGATGCAAGGCTGAGTGCGCATTGTATACCACCTCATCTCTGGATGCTCACTTGTTTACAACATCTATCAATTTGTAAATTATGTCCGCTATTGTACACGGCTTGAATGAAGTTAATTCTCGACAAACGCGAGACTCGGACTGAGAAGAAAAAAGCGGAGCGTTTTTACATTTTTCGGACATACACAAAGGCCGATACCGACTATAATCTATACAGAAAAACGTTTCCTCTTATACCCAATTTCCCCCTAAAAATAAGCAGTCGTCTACTTCGCCGCCGCCGGCTCCTCTAACAGTGCAGACCTTCCACCGAGCATCTCGACCATCGGCATGAGCTTCTCCCACCAGGTGTTCTTCCCGCGGCGGTTCTTCATATCCGCGTGTTCGACCATCGCCTGTACGGGCGTGAACTCCACGCGCGAGCCTTGGATCGTGATCACCGCTGCGCTCCCTTCCGGCGCGCGCCGCTTGAGCTCGGGCCCCGGAAGCTCGGTGATCTTCTCGTAGTTCCGCTCGAGGAACGCCATGCACTTCAGCGAGAGGCGTACCGCGCGCGCGCGGTCCATCGGCGAGGGAATCCCACCCTGCAACGTGTGCCCGAGCGAAGCCGAGCGCGAGTCAAACAGCGGTGCGCCCTCTTCCTGCAGCATCTTCTGGATAAAGTCTGTGGTAAACACGCTCGAAGATGCCTCGTTTCTAGAAAACGCGGGTAAATAAAATGTTTGACATAAATTTGGTGTTCGAAAGAGAACAGACCTCAAAATGAGTCGGCCCTCGCTCTTTCCTTTGACGTCTAGACTGTAGCGAAGTTTCAGGAACTCGACGTCCTTCTGCAGTCTTTCTAACGTGATGCCGACTTCGGGGGTATAAAAGCAGACTGCTCCAACCTGTTTGTGTTGTATTCTATTAGGTCAAAAACTCATGTCGAACAATCCAGGGCTCACCGCCAAGGCCCCTAACGTAGCAATGTAACCGCATTTTCCGCCTTGCGTCTCAACGACGAAGACGCGATTACGGCTTGCAGACGCACTTTGCTTGATCGCATCGCACGCGTCTACAAGCGCGTTCAGACTTGTATCGCTGCCGAGACTAAACTCCGTGACAGGGACGTTGTTTGAGATCGTCGCAGGGAGGTGAACCATCGGAATGTGGAACGAGGGATAGTGCTGTCGTGCGTTGTCAAGGATCTGAAGTGCCCTGAATGCCTCAAAGCCGCCGATCAAGAAGAACGCGTCGAAACGATATTTCTGAAATTGAGCGGCAACTGCGCCGAGATCAACGTCCGGAAGCGTACGGTTCGTGCCAAGCTCGGACCCGCCCCGTGTCATCCAATTATCAACGCGCAGCCAGGAGAGCTCGTCAATGTTGTCGTCGAGGAGCCCGCGGATACCGTTAAATACGGCGAGGGGTGTGTGCCCACGACGCAAGCAATAGCGTACCGCTGCACGCGTAGCAGCGTTCATACCGCCGGCAGGGGCACCCATACTATTTCCAGTATTAGTGTGACATTGCATACAAGAGGATCATTGCATACTGGACAATCGCCACGCGCATTCTCTGGACAATATCGTCAGCTACTATACAAGTACAAGGGAAAGGCGTAGGATACGTACCTTGTTTATAGGGACCTTTTTAGTTGGGTCCAGGGCGGAGACAGCAATAAAGCCATCCAAGCTCTCCCGAAACTCAGGATCACGGTAAGACATTGCTTCATCGAACTTTTTCTCACTAATGGCCTTTGCGACGCTACGGGTCTGCCGCAAATAGTTAAATAATGGTTCTTAATAAGGGTCAGAAACACTTACCTGCGCGACGGCGTCAACCAGCGGAATACGGTGTATTTTGTTCTCGCGAATACCAATCATGTACGAAGGTGTCTCAGGAGTCGCCTCTAACAATGCAGAAACGGCTTCTACACCTTGCATTGTCGGCTGCCTATTCGTTAGATGGAGTCACGAATTTTTCAGACGAGCGTACCAATATGCGATCGAAAGCACAAGGCCGCCCACCACGTTGAGTGTGTCCCAAACACGTTACACGGGTATCCAATCCAAGTCGATCAGTGAGGACCTGTTTAACATATTCCGCGCGAATGGGATTGAGCTCAGAGTCAATTGCACCTTCTGCGACAATAACAATGGTCTTGCGCTTTCCGACCTCTCGGTGCTAGATAAAATAGATAAAATAGTGCCGGAGTCGAATTATTAATTGTTTTTGTTTACCTTCTGGATGTTTTCGCACATTTCGTCCTCCCAAGGGTTTGTCTGTGGCGGGCGCTCGGGGATGAATATGAAATCTGCACCTGCGCTAATGCCGGCCATCAGGGCCAGCCAGCCACAGTGGCGACCCATAACCTCGATAACGAAGGCACGCGAGTGCGAGAACGCGGTCGAGTTGATGTTGTCGATAGACTCGCAAATACGATGAAGGGCTGTCGGTGCACCGATGGTAAGGTCCGTCATGGACATGTCATTGTCGATTGAGCCGACAAGGCCAACGATTTTCAGGTGCGCGTAGTTCGTCACCTGCTCCTCCGTAATCTGTCCCGAGGTACGCAGTTCGGCGATAAGGCTTGGCCATTCCGACCTGAAAAGGTCCGCACCGGTCAAGGAGCCATCACCACCGCATACAACCAGCGAGTCGATTCCCTCGATGATCAGGTTGTGGGCGGCAGCCAGGCGCCCTTCCCTTGTGCGGAAAGTAGCTGAACGTGCAGTCCCGATTAACGTTCCTCCCTACGCGTGAGGATCAAATTACAATCTTTCCAAAAAATTGTTCATGGAAAGTACTGACCTCAGCGAACCAGGCGCGGACATCATCCCAACCGACGCGAATAATATAGCGACCTTTCAAGCTCCTGGCTCCATGGTGGTCTACAGCATCCCCTTCTCCTTCCTTTAACAACGCGCCGTCACCAAATCGGAGATTATTGACAAGCCTGTCATCTACGGGCCCATCGAGGTCGAGGGCAGAATTGTTCAGGTCGAGGTTGGCTTCGCGCCCCGGCGCGTTTACATTGCCACGGACGAGGCCCTCGTACCCCTCACGTACTACGTATACTTCGCACCCGCTAAAAAGGACTTGGTAAATCAAAATTAAATAGATCGAAACGGTGTGGCGTACTGAATGATTCCTGACTTCACGACTGCGCGTACGGCGGCATTCATGCCGGCGCTGTCGCCGCCCGATGTCAGCACGGCAATCTTGGGTTTGACCCTCGTCTTTGCCATCGTCAGTAAGGGTGGTGGTAGTATGGCAGAAAGCAGCGGATAACGGCCGCGTCCGTCGGCTTAATATTTGCGGTAGGACCTGAGCCGCGGCCCAATTCGGACTATGCGGGCGCGGCGCGTCTCTCCGACACACGTTGGCCCTCTTTGGCTTTACTACCGATAGCTACCGTTAGAAGCCAGAACGCGTCAAGTCGGGACTGCTGCGACCGAACGCCCGCGCCGACGTCCGATAACCAACGATGGTTCACAACCGCTTCAACGAGCGCGAGGCGAACCCCAACAAGCACATAAACTTCATCACGGCGCTACCAATGCCCGATGTTCCTCCGCCGTATTCAGATGAGGATGCCCGGCAGCTCCTGCGCGCTTTGGCCGCACAGATGAGACCAATCATGAAGAGTCACGGTTTTGCGGTGAACAGTTTAGAAGAGGTATGTGTGCGATCTCCGAGGTGGAGGATGGGGTTAAAGAGGTCCTTGTAGTATGAATACAACCGCGTATTCGCCGGACGCAATTGGAATAACGGAGAGACGGTTGGTGAGTCGCTTTTTTCGACATTAAAGGTTGTCTTAGTCAATCTTCTACGATTAAGAGCTCGTCCTTCGCCACGCCGATGGGACATTTGTAACGATACCGTGGCTCTTGAGCACGCTCTGTCATGAGGTGGGCAGGCTGAGATATCTTGTTTCTGATACTCATGCAGAGTCCAAACCAATAGCTTGCTCACATTAAGGTAAATGGTTCTCCGATACTTGTTTGACTTAACTCAAATTTCTATGTAGCACATGAATCATGGCCGAGACTTCCAAAAATTATGGACTCAGTTGAGGATGGAAGTAGGGGCCTTGCAGGGGAAGGGTTACTACGGGGATGGTATGTTTATTACGAGAGCTGACACGCAGACGCTGAACGGGCCCCCTTAGGCTATTGGTCCAGTGGAACTAGGATTGCAGACTCAGCTGTAATTGGTGGCCAAGGCATAGCAGACTACGACCTTCCGGACTACATTGTAAGACTCCCTTCATTAGTAAGTTCTTGCCGGGGGCTTACCCGTTGTCAGTGCGGGGGTGCTCAAACCCGCTCGCGCCCGAAATCATACGGGTGCCGAGGACACGTACGACGTCGCGTTGCTGGGCCATCAAAGCATACAGGAGCACAAACTGAGAAGAAGCGCAAGCCGGGAACAAGAGTCACTGCAAAGGGGAAGTTTAAAGGAGGGGGAGAAGCCCTTAACGCCGCCATCAGTGACAAAGACGAAAAAGCAAAAGGCATAGGCTTCAGAAAACAGGCAGGAAGGTGAGTGGCTCGTTCGTTTTTGCATGTCTGCGAGTAGAAACCCGTCAAATGGTAGCAAGCGGGCGAGAGAGGAACGGGCGTTGGCTGCAGAGAAACGACTGAAAGCCATTCAAGGTATAATCCACAAGTCAAAACAGCTTTACAACAAATAACATAAGTTAACTATAGGCACTCCAAAAGCGGAAGAGGGCGAGTCACAAAAAGTGCCATCAGACGGCGACAGTGCCACCGAAGACGACTTTGACTATGATGAGCATGCATGGGAACCTGCAGAAACCGATGAACGCCGCAGGAAAACAATGCAGGATAGCATGGATGATGATGAACTTAATTCTTCGCAGCAGTTCATGAAAGACTACCTTTCAGAATCTTCCCATGCCAAGAAAGGAGTGCCCAATGAAACCAAATTTGCGAGTGTACTGGACGCCATCGAGATATCGGATGATGATAGCAACTGTGATATCCCTTCTGTTTCTAATCCCGTCGTCTCTCGACCTTCAAAGACGCCGGACGAAAGTGATAGAAGGCCTAACAAGCGATTGCGGAAGGATTCTCCTTTATTGCCGGTGGCTGGACCCTCCAATCCTACGCGGAATTCTGGAAAGCCTTCCGGACTCAGTGGGCTCCTACGGGACGAGATGACTACCCGGAGGAGAGAATCGTCAGGTATGACTCCGGGCGGAAGGAAACTCGGCCCTGGTCCAACCCTCCCCGCCCGTGGTATTCCTGGAAAAGCGGCCGTCAACGACAGCCCTGTAAATAAATGGGTTTGTTTGGTGTGTACCTTGTGCGTGGCCCTGTTCTTTAATTGTAACAAATTCTCAAGAGTCCTTTTCACAGGGAGAATCGTCCTAATCATTTGGCTTGTTCGGCTTGTAATACCCCTCAGGGTGAATCTACCTGGACTGGATAGCTTGTATGATATATGCTCGTATTATTTCTGGATACAATACAATGTTTTTTAGATATCGCCTAATGTTAGGTTTCTTTGATGGAGTTCTTTGTTTTTTTGAGGCCCATGCGTGGTTGTGTCTAGAGTCCGAGGCCCTGCCACGTGTCACGTGGTTGCTGATTGGCCACAACATTCCCAGGCTCCCCGGAGTTGAGGCCATCGTGAACAACGTGCCTACTCATCGTTGCCCACAACCTGCACGAGCCTTTGCAGCCGCCCCGTCGCCCTTCTCACCTGCTTCTGCTCAACGGCGATACATCCCCTCCAGATGTCACATAATCCAGCAAATGTCGTCCCTAAGACGACTGCACCAAGGCCGCAGCTGCCTTACGCACATGCTAACCCGTTCCTTGCCATGAGTGCGTACATATACACGTTGCTGCGATGCATTACGTTTATAATTTATTTTGCTTCTCAAAACAGCGGACAATGCGAAAGTACCCAACGTGAAATATCAAGTAATCACGCGTGAAGGACAAGAGATTGTCGTGAGTCGACTGTCGTATATCTATCGGAGATACTATGCGTGGCTTACCGCAGATGGCGCCTTTAGGTGGGCAGAGTGAAGATACAGACGGTATGTATGCTTTGCGCTGCCTGGATGTTAATTAAATGTCTTTTTATCTAGCCCGGAGGTGGTCACGCTTTTGTTCTTCGACGGTTCGACACCGGTGCCATCAGCCTTACAACGATGTTCCGTGCTGCGTTCCCGAGCGCGCCTGAAGACTCGGAAAAGACGGAATCATCCTGGGTGAAAGCAAATTTCGATTCGTTCGGTGCGAATGGAGGGGGAGGAAAGGACATTCTGCGCTTGGCGGGGACGTGGGTCCGTCCGGACGTAGCTGCAGCGATCGCGCCGTTGTATTCACTCGACTACGTTATCTCGCCCCTCGTTAACGCATCGCCGGATCCTGGGCAGGAGTACCGCCGTTCGACGAAGCCCGCATCACCCCAGGTAAACGGAAGCACATCTCCAGCGAGGCCAACGAACCCACGTATCGAAGTGGACGCCCCCGCTTCTCCGACGCCCGCAGGTCCGGGACCAGCTAAGCGAAGGAAAGAGTTTTCTCCCATTTCAAGCTCCCCATCAGCGCCTGCGGAGATGCTACCTGTACCGCGCCGCAGTGTTCGAACTGCCAGCCCAGCCCCTATTCCGTCTGCTACCATTTCTCAGACGACTACACAGACAACTCGTATATCTCGTACGAAAGCATCGAAGGCAAGGACCTTCATAAAGCCGGCTGCTACTGGTAAGCCATCTAGCAGGTTGACACCTGTCGAGTCCGATCATGCCCACAACGACGACGATGCCGACGAAGACGTTGCGGAGGTGCCTGGGCCTGATATGCACGAGGACGTCGCTGAGCAAAAGGATTTGATTGCGAAGCTCAAGGCAGAAAGGGCAGAAAGGGAGGAGACTGAGAACCCTACGGCATCCGGTTCTTCGGCAGTGCCTATCCAGCAGTCCGATTCGCAATCCTCAAAGCGAAGCCGCGAGGAAGATGACCAGCCCTTGAAGTTCCAATTCCGTGAGCCGGAAGCACAGATTCCTGTGGCAACCCGCCAGATTAAATCGAACAAGAGGCTGAGCTTGGACCTGGAGCCTCAGCAGAAATCGGCCGCATGGGGGGCTCTTTGGTTTGCTGCTGGCCTTGCTGCTGCGTGAGTTTTCTGCCCTCGTATCAGCAGATTGTCCATTCTGATTAGCTTGTTTTTGCAGAGCAACGATCCCAAGTTTTTTCATGTAACATAACTTGGATTCAGTTATTGTTCCTCATAATGTTTTTTGACCCTTTTACGTGCGCTGCCTCCTGCCTCACAAATGCCCGATATCTTCGGAGAACATCGTTACCGAAATTATCTCCATACCTTTCTTTGTCATAAAGAGTGCTTTACAAGAGGGGTCTTACGGTTAAGTATAGGTTTGCATTTGTACTTTTGTACATCAACTATTTCTTCAAATACAGTTTTATTTCACCCTTCCTCCCCTCCCCTTTCCATCCCCATCCTCCATCACCGTTACCTCGTCTTATTATCTCTAAAGGAGATCCTTTTAAATGTTGCTTTGCCCACCGTGTTTTCCCGACTCTCCTCCTTTTCTTTTCTTTATTCTAATTTTCATCCCTCCCCCTGTGTTGATATAAATCCAGCTATTCCTACATCCATTCGCTCACTATCTCGGGCACCAGAGCACCTAACTGTAGCGATTCGCGTTATAGTACATTTCCTAGTCTGTGATAGGTTAGACGAAGCCTAGGTAAAACAAGATCTTCTGAATGGTGCGCTTTGATGATACAGCTTCCTTGTCAATGACTCAATATTACAACCAGAGATCGAAATGCTCGATGACACGCTTCATTACATCTTCTGCATGCTTCTTCTCCGTAAACCTGAAATCAAATAAGTTAATTCTTGGCACCAAGGTGAAAAGGGGAAATCGGAGGAAACGCACGAATGGGGCTCGCGCGGATAGATTACGAGCTGCGCACGTTCTGGGTACTTGGAGCGTCGGCGCAGGCCACGGAAGAACGAGATGCCCTGTGTTGCAGGTACACGCTTGTCCTTTTCACCGTGCAATATAAGCACAGCGGACTCCACATCCGCGACACGTCCAATCGGACTCCCGTTTAGATCGACCCGCTTCGTAAGGACAGGCGTATCCCATGGTGCGCACCCGCCGACATCAGCCTATGCAGACAAATGAGTTACATGGGGAGGAGGACCCAACAACGGACCCACCGGGGTATCTGGTAAGTCGGACTCGGCGACCATTTGGCCCCAATCGCTGATGCCTGCGCCCATGACGGCCGCTTTGAAGCGATTCTTCGTTGCGGTGACGCCCCACGCGGTCATAAATCCGCCAAAACTCCACCCGCCAATGCCCAGGCGGCCAGGGTCCGCGAAGCCCCGTCCGATCGCGGCATCGAGCATACTCACACAGTCCGCCCAGTCGAGTGTGCCCGCACCGCCGTGCGCTACGCGCGCGAATTTCGAACCGTGTCCTTGACCTTGTTTGAAAGTCAAACGGTCGTGTAAATACCGCTGGCCTTCGTGATGTTTGCAAGTGAACTTTGAATCGCACTAACCTCCTCTGAAATTGGGGGAAATGACCAGATACCCCCGCGCGGCGAGCAGGAATTCCCAAAATGCGAAAAGGGGTTCGTACCCGAGTGTAACCCGCCTATCGTTTTTATTAGTAACTAAGGTTTCCTGAGCCGGCCGAGAAAGCTATATAAAACTTACCAGTACGGCCCTAGTGGGGCGAAGCAGAAGCGTAAAAGACGTCGGCATTTACTGAACAACGGCATAAGAAACAGGGCCGGACTCACCGCCATGTGCAAGCATAACGGTGGGAAGCGGCTTGTTTGGTTTAGATCCTGTTTCACCGGGAGGGAAGACAATAACACCATCAAGCTTCGTCCCATCCTCAGCATTCCAATAAAAGGCTTCTGTATGCAAAGTTGGAACATCCTCCATCCACCGCAAATGCGAAGACAACTTCGTCACCAGTTTACACGCTTTTGTACGATCGTTTGTAATTCCGGTCCATACGTTTGGTGATTCTTTTTTCACTGCCGAACTTTTGATAACAGCGAGAACAATCGCCCCATCTGCACGACAGCGGACGTCCCAGAGGGCCCCGGGATAACTGATGGCTTCATCTGACGTTTCGTACAACGTGAATAGGATTTTTGGTTCGGAGCCTTTCACGTCAAGCACATCAATGCGTGTGCCCAAGCCCGTAGCAACATCCACAGCGACAAGCCCATCGCTTTTTATGTCCTTGACGCCCGCCGCGCAATCCACTTCTCCGTAAAGTTGTGTAGTGAGTGCAAAATCGTGTGCTGAGTGAACAAAAATGGACGAGGAATCAATTCGATGAGCGGGTGTGACTCTTTGAATATCAACAATTTTCCCATCCGGCATCGCGCAAATTCTCGATGCAGTTCGTGGATATGTGCCAATGACTTGAGCACTTGAGCCTACCGAGATCCCAATACGCTGGAGTGGTATCTCTTCTTCACTAAACTCAAACTCTGGCTGGCGCCACACAGCGAAAATGATCTCCTTGCTATCAGGTGTCCAGGTGAAGTCGAAGACGTGCTTATCCCGGGAAACGTCCAGGGTACGCACAGTTCTAGATGCGAAGGTGTACAGCCTTAGTCGCTCGAAGGTACGTCTGTCGCCGAAAACCATAGCGTCGTCCTTATCCTTCTCACGTTGCTCATCTTCTGGTGTTGATTCGTCCGCACTCGTGAAGACGAGGTAACGTCCGTCGGGAGACAACTCGAACATAGATACCCTCTTCTTGTTATCCTTTCCGAAGAGAGGAAATGCCTCTCCTCCGGCTATATTGATAGAGTAAATCTGGAGAGGGCCCCCGGCCTTGTGCCTGTCCGAGAGGAAAATGATCCTCTGTCCGTCTGGATGGAACTGGGCAGCAGTATCGTTGAATAGATCAGATGTGAACTGTTTCGCACTGCCCGCGGTATCCACATCGGCAAGCCAGATCGCACTGGTCTTGTACTCGCCAGAATTGTAAGCAGGACTTACGGTGTAAAGGACTCTCGATGCATCTGGGGAAAGTTTGATTCCACTGAGTTGCTCTGAGTCGGCCACCTTACTTGGCGTGAAGCCAGATTCCGGACCAGATTGAGGGAGTCCGGGAGCCATTAATCAATCGCACGGAGTAGAACAGACACAACGAGTAGTACTGAGTGCGGTTCCCTAGGAAGCGTTATCTTCCAGTGCGCCCCGCGTGGTGGTCCAATGTGCTTGAGAGCTAAGGGTGGCTCGAGGCACGACGCCTGACTCACTGTTATAAGCCGCCATCACGGAACCGTGTGTTTCCCATATGAATAATAATCTTCTTTAAATAGTTTCTGCATCGATAGTGAAGAAACTTCTTAGCTTAAGCTCTCTAGGAGACTATGGCGAGTAAGTCCAACGTCTGAAGTAGCATTAGCATACTAGGCAATTGTGATAACGAGTTGCAGTCTTAACAGCATGAGAGTGCTACTGTAAACTTGAACTTGAACTTGTCTCGTCTTATCAGCAAAGAGAAAGTCGGACGTTACGTAATTATTCACACGGTCGCTGGAGAAATATTTTAAACTATTTTACTCTTTAGTATTTGTTTTCAATCGGTTCGTCCGCTGTTCAGGACGGTTCATAGCAGCCAGACGATTGGGGCAACTCGTGAAAACTTGCATTTATCACTTAGCACAAGTTATAATTCGTCTGTGAGGCTCGATGATTTAACCCAGAACCCAAGCTTCCGGAGAATTCGCACTGGATGACAAGGACGGTGGGGATTCTTTGGAACGCAGTCTACTCAGTACTGCACCTATTACCCCGTCTTGTTCTCCCTAAGGGAAATCCCTTTAAATGTTGCTTTGCTCGCCGTGTTTTCCCGACCCTTTCCTCTTTTTTAAATTTTATTCTAATGTTCGTCCTCTCCTTGTGTTGACACAAATCCAGCTATTCCCACATCCATTTTGCGCGCCGTCTCGGACATTCGGGCATTCAACCGTAGCGATTCGCGTTATCCTACATTCCCAAGTTCGTAATTGGTTAATGAGGACAAAATAAAACAAGATCCTCGGGATGGTGCGTTTTGGTGATACAGCCTCCTTGTCAACGACTCAATATTACAACCAGAGATCGAAATGCTCGATGACACGCTTCATTACATCTTCTGCATGCTTCTTCTCCGTAAATCTGAAAACAAATGATTTAGTTCTTTTCACCAGGGAGGAATGAGAGAATACAGGAATTCACCCGTGGGGCTCGCGCGGATAGATCACGAGCTGAGCGCGCTCTGGGTACTTGGAGCGTCGGCGCAGGCCACGGAAGAACGAGATACCCTGTGTTGCAGGTACGCGCTGATCCTTTTCTCCATGTAATATAAGCACAGCGGACTCCACATCCACAACATGCCCAATCGGACTACCATTTAGATCGATCCGTTTCGTGGGGATATGCGTATCCCATGGTGCACAACCGCCGAGATCGGCCTATGCAAACAAATCAGTTATATGAGAGGTAGGCTCGACAACGGACGCACCTCGAACTCCGGCAAGTCGGACTCGGCAGCGATCTGACCCCAGTCGCTGACGCCTGCGCCCATGACGCCCGCTTTGAAGCGATTCTTCGTTGCAGTAACACCCCACGCAGTCATGAAACCGCCCTGGCTCCACCCACCGATACCCAGACGGCTGGGGTCCGCAAAGCCGCGCTCGATCGCGGCGTCAAGCATGCTCGCGCAATCCGACCAGTCGAGCGTGCCCATACCGCCATGGGCTGCGCGCGCGAATTCCGAACCGTGTCCTTGACCTTGTTGGAAAAGCAAAGGGCCGTGTGAGTAAGACTGGCTTCCACGATTTAAAAAAAATTGGCACTGCAATCGCACTAACCTCCTCTGTAATTGGGGGAAATGACGAGATACCCGCGCGAGGCGAGCAGGAATTGCCAACCCGCAAAAGAGGGTTCATACCCAAATGTAATCCGCCTATCGTTATATTAGTGACTGCTACTTCCCGAGCCATCTGAGGAAGCTATGAAAAAGTAACACACCAGTACGGCCCTGGTGAGGCGAAGCAGGAGCATAGTAAAGGTCGGCATCCACTGCTTAACATGAAGGTCGGACTTACCGCCGTGTACAAGCATAACAGTGGGAAGCGGCTTGTCCGGTTTAGACCCCGTTTCGCCAGGAGGGAAGAAAATGACGCCGTCGAGCTTCGTTTTATCCTCGGCATCCCAATAAAAAGCTTCTGTACGCAACGTTGGGACATCTTCCATCCACTGCAAATGCGAGGACAACTTCGTCTCTAGTTTACACGCTTTTGTACGATCGTTTGTGATTCCGATCCATACATTTGGTGGTTCCTTTTTCACTGCCGAACTCTTGATAACAGCGAGAACAATTGCTCCATCAGTACGACAACGGATGTCGTAGAGAGCGTAACCGATGGCTTCATCTGACGTTTTGTATAACGTGAAGACGACTTCCGGTTTGGAACCTTTCACGTCAAGCACATCGATGCGTGTGTCCAAACCTGTAGCAATATCGACGGCTACGAGCCCATCACCTTTTATGTCCTTAACGCCCACCGCGCAATCCACTTCTCCGTAAAGTTGTGTAGTGAGTGCAAAATCGTGTGCTGAATGGACAAAAATGGACGAGGAATCGGATAGACGAGCGGGTTCAACGCTCTGAATATCAACGATTTTCCCATCTGACATGGGGCAGATCCTCGATAGCATTCGTGGGTATATGCCGATGGTCTGCACACTTGAGCCTATTGGAGTCCTAATACGTTGGAGCGGTGTCTCCTCTACAATAAACTCAGGCTCTGGCTGTCGTCGCACTGCGAAAATGATCTCCTTGCTATCGGGTGTCCAGGTGAAGTCGAAGACGTGCTTGTCCTTGGAAACGTCTAGGGTGCGCACGGTTCCAGACGCGAAAGTGTACAGCCTTAGTCGCTCGAAGGCACGTTTGTCACCGAATACTAGAGCGTCGTCTTTGTCTTTTTCACGTTGTTCATCTTCTGGTGTTGGCTCGTCCGCACTTGCGAAGGCGAGGTGACGACCGTCAGGAGACAATTCAAACATGGATACTTTCTTCTTGTTATCCTTGCCAAAGAGGGGGGACGCTTCTCCTCCGGCTATACTAATGGAGTAAATCTGGAGAGGGCCCCCGGCCTTGTGTCTATCCGAGAGGAAAATAACCCTCTGTCCGTCCGGATGGAACTGGGCAGCAGTATCGTTGAATAGACCAGATGTGAACTGCTTCGCGCTTCCCGCGGTGTCCACATCGGCAAGCCAGATTGCACTGGTGTTGTGCTCGCCAGACTTGTAAGCAGGACTTACGGTGTAAAGGACTCTCGATGCATCTGGGGAAAGTTTGATTCCACTGAGTTGCTCTGAGTCGGCCACCTTACTTGGCGTGAAGCCAGATTCCGGACCAGATTGAGGGAGTCCGGGAGCCATTAATCAATCGCACGGAGTAGAACAGTTACGACGAGTAGTGCTGAGTGCGGTTCTCCAGAAAGCGTTATCTTCCAGTGAGCCTTGCGCAGTGGGTCCAATGTGCTCGAAAGCTGAGAGTGCCCCAAGGATAAGGCAACGCTTCGCCTGACTCACTGTTATAAGCCGTCACCATGGAACCGTGATGTGTTCCCCATGTGTACACTATGTCAATCTTCTTATCTTCATTGAATAGGTTTTCGGCATCAATAGTGAAGAAACTCCTTTGCTTCAGCTTTCTAGGTAACTATGTCGAGTAAGGCTGTCATGAGCATAAGCAAATGTGGTAACAAGCTGCAGTCTCGATGGCATGATAAATTGATAATGCTACTGTGACTTGTCATTATCAAAGAGAAATTTGAGAAAGTCGGACTTTACGTAACCATTCACACGGTCGCTCGAGAGATATTTCATTATTTTCTCCCTCAACGTCTATTCTCAGGCAGTTCTTCCGCTTTTCAGGACAGCTCATAGCAGCCAGACATTTGGCGTAACTTGGGAAAATTGGGATTGGTCATTAGCGCAAGGTTGACATTCGTCTGTGGGGCGATAGAGAATCGGGATGCAATTATCAAGCAACATGATTCAACCCAGAGCCCAAGCTTACGGAAAATTCGCGGTAGATGACAAGGACAGTGGAGACATGGAAAACGCAGTCTACTCAGTACTATCCATGTATATTTCTTGCGCCTGTCTTAAGTTTACTCTCTCAATCCACCAGAAACTGTATGGCCGGAGGGGCCGATGACGATAGGCCGCCGTGCAGAAGAAGAAGAAAACAGAAACTTAAAAGTAGCTACAGCCTACAAGTAGTCTTCTAAAACAATCAATAGTTATTAGAACGGGCGAGCACACGAATGGGACATTCACCTGGGACAAACTCTGAATGCCTGGCTAGGTCCGGCCACGCAAATTTGGTACATGACCGTTTCAGCAAAGACTTATTTTCCTCCTTGCGAGACCTAGTCTTGCATTCGAATGTTTTTAATATGGAAGTGGAAAGGCTAGTATGAGCAGCCAAGGTGGCGCTGGAACAGGGGAGCCTCCTTACACAAACAGGGCATAATGGAGAAATATGAAGGTCGAAGATGCTAATCTCGGAAGCTTTGGAGGAGTCTGGGTTTCGCCTTCGTTTAATTATGAGGCAGCCGACATTTTGTGATCTCCTGGACACGATTGAGAACATCGTCTACGAAGATACAGTCTCTATCTCTTTTTTCGTTTCTTTGCAGGATTTAGTGTAGGTTTGCATTTGTACTTTTATACAACAACTATTTATTCAGATGAAGTTTTCTTCATATTTCACTATTTCTACATTCATTAGCGCTCTGACTCGGACATTTGGATATTCAACCGTGGCGATTCATATTATAGTACATTCCCCAGTTCGTGATTGGTTAAAGAGGCAAAATGAAACAAGATCCTCGGGATGGTGCGTTTTGGTGATACAGCCTCCTTGTCAACGACTCAATATTACAACCAGAGATCGAAATGCTCGATGACACGCTTCATTACATCTTCTGCATGCTTCTTCTCCGTAAATCTGAAAACAAATGATTCAGTTCTTTTCACCAGGGAGGAATGAGAGAATACAGGAACTCACCCGTGGGGCTCGCGCGGATAGATCACGAGCTGAGCGCGCTCTGGGTACCTGGAGCGTCGGCGCAGGCCACGGAAGAACGAGATACCCTGTGTTGCAGGTACGCGCTGATCCTTTTCTCCATGTAATATAAGCACAGCGGACTCCACATCCACAACATGCCCAATCGGACTACCATTTAGATCGATCCGTTTCGTGGGGATATGCGTATCCCATGGTGCGCACCCGCCGAGATCGGCCTAGACAAACGAATCAGTTACATGGAAAGGAAGGTTCGACAACGGACGTACCTCAAATTCCGGCAAGTCGGACTCGGCGGCGATCTGACCCCAGTCGCTGACACCCGCGCCCATGACGCCCGCCTTGAAACGATTCTTCGTCGCGGTAACGCCCCACGCAGTCATGAAACCGCCCTGGCTCCACCCACCGATACCCAGACGGCTGGGGTCCGCAAAGCCGCGTTCTATTGCGGCGTCGAGCATGCTCGCGCAGTCCGACCAGTCGAGCGTGCCCATGCCGCCCTGGGCTGCGCGCGCGAATTCCGATCCATGACCTTGACCTTATTTGAAAAGCAAAAGGCCGCGTGAATATTGCGGGCCTTCGTGATGTTTGTAAATGACTTTGCCATCGCACTAACCTCCTCGATAATTGGGGGAAATGACGAGATACCCGCGTGAGGCGAGCAGGAATTGCCAACTCGCAAAAGAGGGCTCGTATCCAAATGTAATCCGCCTAACATTTTATTAGTGGCTGCTGTTTCCCGAGCAACCCAAGGAAGTTATAAAAAAGTAACACACCAGTACGGCCCTGGTAAGGCGACGTAGGAGCATAGTAAAGAACGGCTTTCACTGCGTAACAGAATTAGAGATGAAGGACAGGCTCACCGCCGTGTACAAGCATGACGGTGGGAAGCGGCTTGTTCGGTTTAGACCCCGTTTCGCCAGGAGGGAAGAAAATGACGCCGTCGAGCTTCGTTTTATCCTCGGCATCCCAGTAAAAAGCTTCTGCGCGCAACGTTGGGACATCTCCCATCCACTGCAAATGCGAGGACAACTTCGTCTCTAGTTTACACGCTTTTGTACGATCGTTTGTGATTCCGATCCATACATTTGGTGGTTCCTTTTTCACTGCCGAACTCTTGATAACAGCGAGAACAATTGCTCCATCAGTACGACAACGGATGTCGTAGAGAGCGTAACCGATGGCTTCATCTGACGTTTTATATAACGTGAAGACGACTTCCGGTTTGGAACCTTTCACGTCAAGCACATCGATGCGTGTATCCAGGCCCGTAGCAATATCCACAGCGACGAGCCCGTCGCTTTTTATGTCCTTGACGCCCGCCGCGCAATCCACTTCTCCGTAAAGTTGTGCAGTGTGTTTAAAATCGTGTGCTGAGTGG
Organism: Coniferiporia sulphurascens; assembly: GCA_002794785.1. Taxonomy (NCBI): domain Eukaryota; kingdom Fungi; phylum Basidiomycota; class Agaricomycetes; order Hymenochaetales; family Hymenochaetaceae; genus Coniferiporia; species Coniferiporia sulphurascens. The sequence continues at coordinate 504,801 of NBBA01000004.1, forward strand.
ACAAAAATGGACGAGGAATCGGATAGACGAGCGGGTTCAACGCTCTGAATATCAACGATTTTCCCATCTGACATGGGGCAGATTCTCGATGGCGTTCGTGGGTATATGCCGATGGTCTGCGCACTTGAGCCTATTGGAATCCCAATACGTTGGAGCGGTGTCTCCTCTTCACTAAACTCAGGCTCTGGCTGTCGTCGCACTGCGAAAATGATCTCCTTGCTATCGGGTGTCCAGACGAAGTGGAAGACGTGCTTGTCCTTGGGGACGTCCAGGGTACGCACAGTTCCTGACGCGAAGGTATATAGTCTTAGTCGCTCGAAGGCGCGTTTGTCGCCGAATACTATAGCGTCGTCCTTGTCTTTCTCACGTTGCTCATCTTCCGGTGTTGGCTCGTCCGCACTCGCGAAGGCGAGGTAACGACCGTCAGGAGACAATTCAAACATGGATACTTTCTTCTTGTTATCCTTGCCAAAGAGGGGGGATGCTTCTCCTCCGGCTATACTAATGGAGTAAATCTGGAGGGGACCCCCGGCCTTGTGCCTGTCCGAGAGGAAAATGATCCTCTGTCCGTCCGGGTGGAACTGGGCAGCAGTATCGTTGAATAGACCAGATGTGAACTGTTTTGCACTGCCCGCCGTATCCACATCGGCAAGCCAGATTGCACTGGTGTTGTGCTCGCCGGACTTGTAAAGTGGTTTCACGGTGTAGAGGACTTTCGATGCATCTGGGGAAAGTTTGATGCCGTTCAGTTGCTCCGAGTCCGCCACTTTACTCGGCGTGAAGCCAGATTCTAGAGCGGATTGAGGAAGTTCGGACACCATCGTTTATAATCGATCGCAGAGTAGCACGGTACGGTGAAGACAGTGAGAGGACCTGTCCTACAGGTGTGTCCTGCGTGGTGGGTTCGAGTTCAATGGGCTTGGAAGCTGCAGTGAGAAATAATTCTAGTTAAGCACTGCCTCTGCACCCCATATGTAAATATCCTTTAGTAAAGAAGAAACTTCTCTGCTTTGGCTTTTCAGCATGCTACGGTGGATAAGTCGTTGAAAGGCTAAACCGGATGAGCATTGGCAACTATTAAAACCAAAGGACTCGGAGTCTCAACAGCAGTGCTACCGTAACCTGCCACTGCAGTGCTGCCAGTGCCTCTCATTTTGGTCTTACGTAATCATATACCCGGTCGCTCGAAAAATATTTCATTAAATTCTTTTCTCAGCACTTGTCTTAAGGCGTTTCGTCCGCTTTCCACAGTTGAGACGGTCTGACTTGAAACTGCACAATAACCGAGACAGCCCATAGCAGCCAATCGCCTGGAACTCTGAGAGCAGCAAAAGCGATTAGGATTGTCCGTTTATCTTTCGCTTGGGAGCTCTCGATATGCAATGAAGTAACCCGACATTTCGTCCGAGATCGATACACGAAAACAAAAGACTGGCCAGCTTATTTTCCTGATTACAAAACCCGGTCTTGCATCCTTCCAAAGATAGAGGAGGGAGAGGGTAGGTGGATAAAAGACCGAATATGAGCGGCCAGGACGGCGGAAAGATTTTTGTATCAGTGAAACGGGGGAGGCTCCTTGAATATGTAGTTGCACGTAGCCGATCCCTGAAGCTCTCGAGGAGGTTGGTTTTTCCTTCGGTATGATTACGAAGCAACCGACATCTTGTCATGCCCTTCCCATGTGCGACTTGCGCAGCCGACGGAGAGGCAGCTTCAGGCTTGCGAGAAGATCGCGTGGCGACGGACCGCAGGCCCTTGTTCAGTCTGTCCGGTCCTTTCTTCGCTGGCTTGGGCCGTGCTCGCAGCAGCAGACACTGCGGTTACATCGAATACCACCAACGCCCGCGTCCACATCCGTTTTTATCTGTTTGCGACGTGACACTGGAAAAGATAACACACCAGCAACGCGCGGGCTATCGGCCTGAGCGTCCGAAGAATCCGTACTGACATCCCACCGGGGAAGGAATGGGGCAGATGGGCGCATAAAGGTTGATTGGGTGCTAGACACTGACATACTGATGCTGTCGTCTTTCATGCAAACCCGCCAGTGCGCGTGCGTTGCAGGGTGAGTATATCCGGTCTTGCACCCTTGTCCAAGAAATACTCCACAATGTCGCGTGCATCCGCCTCCACGGCCAACCGCAGCATCGCTGTCGTCACTTCCAGTCGGTCGGTAAGTCGCCTACGCTTCGTGCTTTTCTTCTTGGTCTCTGCCTTCGCAGGACTGCTTGCGCCGTCCCCAACTTTCCCGAAGCTTCTGCTACCCGCATTATTCACTTCATCATCGTCGTCGGTACGCTCGACAAGCATACGAACGAGCGCGAGGTCACGCTTTTTAATTGCAATGCGTACGGCGAGCGCGTCTTTCGGCTTCGGGGATGCCCCATGCTTCAATAGAAACTCCACAAGTGGGCGGAACCCCACGTATACTGCGCGCGAAAGCGCATAACCATCGTGTGAGTTTGCATTGGGTGAACATATGCGTGCGTTCGTGTACAGATACCGGAGAAAAGGAAGCGGGGCGTCAGAAGACGCCCAAGGTATCGTACGAGAGCCAAGGACTTTGAAAAGCCTGCGTGGAAGTTGAGGCTGATTATCATGCTGGTCTTGGGTTTTTGGCGAAAGACGCAGGACGCCGTCCAACACATCTTCAGAGCAAATGGGAAATTGTAGGGCGTATGTGATCAGGTCTCTTCTGACTGGCTGAGACAAAAAACGCCGGAAGACATAATCTGCGCGATAAGAGGAGTGGGTAGCCTTGAATATATCCAGCATCCGTCTATTTACAAGCGGAAGGCTCTCGCTCAAGGCGATGAGCTGGACCTCGTAGATGAGCTGTGATACAATCACTATTTAGTGGGAAAAGCACAAGGACACGCATTCGACTGACCTCTACGGGGAGCTTTTCTAGCTCTGAAATTGGGCTCATTCTCCTCTTTCCTCTGGTTTAACGCAGACTGCTGCAAGAACAGGGCTTCGCCAGCAAGGCCCTTTCTATAGGAGTCGGTTTGGCTACAGGTTTAGGCACAGAAAATCTCAGTGAAAGCAATTTCAGGTTCACATGTCACGTTAGTGCATTAGTCAGCAAGCATCCAGCTTCTTATTTTCGGGTTTAAGTGAGGTATCACATCGCTCAAATGCAAGGTGGCGCAAGTTCCTCAGTGTAGATTCGCGATGTGTTCAATCAAGGCTATAAAGCTTTGCACTGCCGTCCGTAAAAGCCCTGAACATTCATAACCAGGATACGAGCCAGACTGAGCAGGAAACACAAACTCTAAGCTTAAAGATATAATAACCACTGAGCCAGAGTTATGCGGGTGACCACCACATCATTATATAGTAATCCCGTCAGCTTTTCAAGTAAAAGAGATAGGTAAGACAAGACGACCTCACAAGGGCGCGCAAAGGCGCACCTGCATCGCCGTTAGGTCGATAAGCCATCTCGCATCCCGGCGGCCAGGCTGCACGACTGGTAGACGAGGCCAGAGTCGGTGGGAGGAGATAAATGGGTCATTCTATCGACGCCGAGTTCGATTGACCATAGAGGACAGAAGAAGATCCACTTATGCGAGCTAGAATGGCCGTAGTTGTTGCTTTCGAGTTGATCGGAGCCGTCTACGCCGTGCGCACCCCATGCTTTTGTCGGGACTCGAGACGGGAAGCAGTGGACAGCATAGCGAGCCTTTCAAATCGTGAAGTGGCTTGGCCTCTGGGTGCTTCGTCGCAGTCGAGGCCACCGGCTTGGCACGCTCCGTCACCATAACATTCGGCACCGCGGCTGAAAGCGGGGCCAACGGATATAGAACTCGACATTTTCCTTTGTCATTCGGTGGGGGCTTCGAAGTATTAGTACGCGCAGGAGATATCGAAAGTGATTAAAGTGGTACCGGAAACGACATCTGTGATTGAGCAATGAGCCATGAGAAGTCGACTGCAACTTCCTTTGCTCGTCGTTTTCGAAGTGCGGCAAACTCGGCACCGTCTTCGTATTCCCGCTCAATGACACTGTGAAAGAAAACGATTGTAAATGGACAGCAATTTTGACTTATGGCGAAGTGTGGCGGCTTACCGGATAGCTTTCGGAGGTTTCGGCTCGATGTTAATTTGACGAGGCAACTTGCTGCCGGACACAAGACGGAATTCTGGTTATACAGACATTTAGAGCGACAAAAATAACTAATATGTGCAGAATCATACCGAATGCTTGCGTCACTTCCTTTCCGTTTTCTACGTCTGTCCCCCGAGGTTTGTTGGGCGATGGTCTTACAGCTGGGGCCGAGTCGTCGGACACAATGGAAGACCGGATGTACGTCTCCAAACACTTGGTGAGTTCCTCGCGCCTTTCCGTCCCTAGCACCGGCTCGTCATCTGAAGCGAATATTTGCGAACGCGACACGGGCTCAATACCGGTCGCAGCATTATGTGGATTGAGGAACTTTCGCATCGACATTTCGCGCTTAGGTGTGACTGTCGTTGGGCTTGACTGGAACAAGGATTATGTGTTATGGCGTTATCCTGTACGTGTAATTTTTTCCGAAGGCTTTGGAGGGGGTTGATCAAGGGTAGCACTGGTAGATGGTTCACTGGTAGATGGTTCGGTTGTACTGTATGAGGTCTCTACTAAGGCCCTGAAGTGCTAAACATCAATATTCCCACGCTCCGAAAGCAACCATGGTGAGAGGACTAGCTAGTGCTCAGGAACTTCATCCTTGTCTCGACGTCTCGTTACGCTCGTATTTTTTATGCCAATGGTTGTCCCTTCCGCTCGTCCACAATAATGACTCTGACTGGTTCATTCCATGGATGTACTGAGCTAAGCCGCAAATTCGACTTTGGAAACCGTCGTGTTTCTTGGCTCGATTCGAGTCTCGGTCCAAGTTGCGAACGCTAACCCTGGATTTCGCGCATTGTAACCTGCGCATCCGGAGAAACATTGGGGTCTTCAAAAGTAACAAAGCACGCCGGATTCGTAGTCCGAAAGATTTCTATCACGCTGGTTGCTGCGGGCATTGACGCATGACTAATATTTTGAATAGTGTGCATACAATCTGGCCCAATTTCTGGTGATTTCAGGCTAGTTCACAGTATTAAATCCATTAGTATGCACAGCTTTCTTGTCAGATAATAGGGATTTATCCAAAACCTCGATGAAAAGAACGAACTTTGGTCTAATATCGATGCCTATCTCATATCCTTCGCTGCATAAGACCACATTCAGGACGGCACAGATTCGGCATCCTCACTAAACACTTATGTATGCTGTAGTTCTTTCCCCGAGACGATGCACAACTGCACAGGGTGCTCTTGGGCACGCGCCATCAAATACGGGCGTATATCTCGCTACGGACCGGCCAGTTGTCTATTCCGTGCGGGGACACGGCGCATGCACCCCGGATGGGGCGGTGTCGATATGGCCTATCATCGTCTCGTCTCCATTAATTGGGCTATTTTTATTCTAGGCTGCCTCTGGAGTGACCACCACGGGAACAAGGACTAGGACCGATCTAGGACACCAACAACAATTACTCTCCGTTCCTCTAAAAGTCGTCATGACACACCATTTCAGATTCTACACGGGGCCGTAAACCCCAAGAAACAATACGCGAAAGTACGCATTCGATGCCTCCCTCAGAGCCTGCTATCCCCCTCGCTCACAGTTTTAAGACCATTATACGCAGCATCCAAATACTTGGACTTGTCAATGAACACGTACCAGAATTAAGTGCACAGGAGACTTACGTCAAGCATATCCTGATTTCCCATCGAGATGTTCATCGCCATTCCCGGAACCTTCGCAGCAAGAAACCGTACTCCGTGCAGCACAAACTCTTCACGCTCGTTCAAAATTTGCGCGAGGACGAGGACACTCATGTCTGCTGCAGTTCTCTCGTCAATCACAACGACCGGCTTTGCAAGGTATTCTGGGAAGCGAGTCTGGCGGTGGCGAGAGAATATTTCAGCTGGGGGCTGGCCGATCGCCCACTCCGCGTCTGGGACACGGTGGATGAACCCTGGTTGAGGCGGGAACTCGGGAAAATCCTGTGCGGTGTCGAAGACCTGCTGTAGTTCTGCAAGCAAGGTATCCGTGACTGTGGCACTGGAGATGTACATCCCTACGTTGCGCCTGGGCATGATTATCAGATGCCTGGGCAGTTTAACGTCTGTGAGAGGAAACAAGGGGGTACTCAGCACCTTGTCCCAACCGTGTATATATGTATGAGACTTCTAGCACTGCATTTGGCTCGAACAGAAGCTATTTGATCCGGCAACAGGTTCTCTAGGTCAGCGCTGGCTTCTTCGTACACACGTTGGATTCCTTGCTGATTGTATGTCTTGCAGAAATTACAACCACGAAGTCCGGCGTCAAGGAAACTTCTCCTTAAAGATCTTACCTGTTCCAAGATGCCGAGTACGCAGCAAGCATGTCTGTGTATCTGTGTCCGCCATGTGTTCGGCGTGCCGGGATGTCGTAAGATGAAAGGCGCAACGAATAGTGATTCTTGCAGTAGGAATTTATATTCTTTCTTTTTGTTCCAAGGCAACGACCTCTTCGTACAGAGCCCAATTATCAGGGTGTCTCTGTACATCCATTTCTGTCGTTTCGCATCTGCTCTACCATTTGGTGCGCATATCCTTTGCACCGCTGAGTCCCACTACAGAGTGTTTCACCCCGCGATCTTTCACCACACCGCGTGTTTCGGGCTACCCCGGACTCGCTACGTTTAGTGCACGCACGAAACCATGACAGACTGCCGTTGAACGCGCAAGCATATTGCCGTGATCGGAGGCGTCGCATCTACAACTTATTTGAAGGACAGATCCACTAGACTTCTGTCCATCACTCGGGAGACGCCGAAGTACGTTAAAATGCGCTTTTTTGAGTCTACGAACAATTTCTTTTGCAGATATGAGCTAGCGTAGGCTGCTCGACTCCGCCATTTGTATAATCATAAGATGAAGATATACACATCTGCCTATCTATCCCCTTGACTCATAAGTAGCGGAGTGGATCATGGGTTGTATATTTTGCGTTTGTTCTGGAGTATCATAATTGTATTTATATCAGGCGGTAATTAATAATTCCAATGAGTAGTGCGCCTGGGTGCCCCTCTTGTAGTACAGGCAGGATAATAGTCTGGGAAGCGATTGTGAACTCCCATTCTCCACTAGATGATACGCTCGAGGTCTCTTTACAGTCAATATTAGCTGGATACTGTGTCAGGTATTCGGTGAAGGTTCCAAATGTGGCTGATCAATATTTTCCAATGGGGGGATTGCGAGGCATTCAATCTAGATACGGACCGAGAAGTACCTTTCCCACTGCGTGGTTTAGAGTGGGTGTCGCCGTGATTAGCATCCGAGTCCCGATCCTCATATCGAGCCAGACTGTCGATAGATACTTGTTAATCCATTAATTTGTTCTCACCGTTCGGTAGTCATGTCTCGAATTGCGTGTGACCGAAGAATCAATGAACTAGTAAAGATTCTTCTGAAACCTGGTGCTTGATAACGTTACCTAATTAGCCAAACACGGCCACATGAGGAAATTTCGAGCGCTGAGATCTCAGGCTCGCAGCTCAGCGTCTGTCAGCTCCCTATTCGCAGCTACTCACTGTCGACATCGAACCAAAGCGTTGAATCAACCCGTCTAAAATACAGCTGCAATCATGGGTCTGTCACTGGGCTCTTATCTCAAATAAAGTGGCCGCACTAAACATTTCTGCAGCCCCGAAAAAAGGACAGAAGATGTCGTTAAATGCCTTCCTGGAGGACAGCTGTGAATATTGCCGCATATTGCACTTCGGAGCACCCAGCTGAGGATACCATTTTTACAGCTCTCGGATCGTGGGCAGACGAGATGGACGCTCTCCCTTCGGCTCGTGAGTCGCGGCAACATTCGCAGTGGCAACTTGACTTGAGTACTCATGCATTTATTCAGCGGCCCCAAAGGTCGACGATGGAATGGGGGATAAGGGTTATGGTGGTCGGCGGGGCGACGACTTTCTTTCGTCACGTCGTAAGCACCGTCTTTACGATTCAAAGTCAATACCTACTCAATCTATGCGATTATCTTACAGCTGATCGTGCCGCTTACGCGCCTCGCGAAGACGTTCCGCTGCCAACCCACCCTCCATTTACCGCTTTCATTGGGAATTTAGCTTTCGACCTTACAGAGACAGAGCTGGGTGCGTTCTTCGGTTCCCCCGATGAGGTATGCATTATTCTTGAGTGGTATATATAGTCTCCTTCGGGTTCTTAGCGCTAATTGTGGTCTCAGATCATAAGCGCAAAGATTATACGCGATCGCGATGAAAAGCCGAAGGGGTTTGGATATGTTGAATTTAGTACTGTAGAGGGTCTGAAGGACGCCCTCGCAAAAAATGGGGCGGTGAGCGGCCACTTCTCTCACTTCGTCCCCTCTTATTGATCATCTGACCTGTAGTCGTTCTCGAGCCGCGCAATTCGAGTAAACATCGCCGAACCACGTAAGCTGACGTTACAATCATTATCCTTATATGATATGCTAATATCATTCTGCTCAGAAAAAGAACGCTCGGGAGGCTTCGGATCTGCTGACGATGATAAGTTCTCCGGGAACTGGCGGCGCGACGGCCCTCTTCCCGACCTAAACCCTCCTCAAGGAGGCAGCAGGCGCCGTTATGAGGGCATATCGGCCGAGCCTAATCGCGAATCTGTCGCAGAGGGGAAGAGTGACTGGCGCTCCAGCCGTGCTCCTCCGCGCTCTCCTCCCGAAGCTGAGGCACCACGGCGGCGCGGTGCGGGGTTTGCGGCGCTGTCCCACGAGGGTGATGTAAGCCCAGCGGACGCTGAGGAGAAGTGGTCGATCGGGAGCAAATTCAAACCCAGTTCTGGCCCTGCTCCCGGTTCCGACAGCCAGCCCGGAAGCCGCTTTGGTTCCATGAGGGGGAAAGGCGATATGGGTCCACCCTCAGCTACCCCAGATGAAGGCGCCTGGAGGAGGCCTGGACAGAACAGCACCTCACGTTAGTCACAAGCGTTTGATGTGGTCAGGAAATTTTTCTTATCGTCATAATAGCGACTAGCTCTGTTCCTCCGACCCCTCAGTTGGCACGTCGGAAGCTTGAGCTTCTACCGCGCTCGACGTCCGCATCGTCCCAACCTACCCCACTCTCATCGCCGAAGTCTGCCGGATTTACCGCAGTGAAGTCTAACCCCTTTGGCGCAGCCAAGTAAGCTATATCTGGCACGATCCGCGCATGTTATCTCAATCTTGTTTTATTTGTGCAGACCTGTTGATGTCTCTGCTCGTGAGGCCATTGTTGCAGAGAAGATCGAGAAAGAGAGGGGTGAGGTCAAAGAACGCGTCGCGCACCACTCCATGTCGCGCCAAGGCTCTCGTCAGGCGCGGGAGAGACCTAAACCTGAGCATAGTTCGGCTGACGGTGAAAGTGGTACACGCTCACCGGCGGCTTCCGTCGGAGCGGCTGAGGAGTCGACGCACGGATCTCCACGTAGTCCGCCAGCGTCGGTCGCTGCTACGGTACGGCCTGCCTTCAGCTTTGCCAATGCTGCAGCGAGGAAGAGGGACGCCGCGTCAGAGGCTGCGCAGACTCAGGCAGGAACGGAGAAACCCTCCGAGGCTACGGACGCCAACGCTGATGCCGTAGCGGAGAAGCTTGGCGAAGTAACCGTCTAAAGCTAAGTACTATAAGTTCGCAGTCTATTGTGTCATTTTGCTTGATTGCTTTTCTCGCTCCGTTTCCTTGAATGTGATTTATTCTGTGTCGTATGTATTTCTACATCTGGCGCACCCTTCGCATCTCTTGTTTGCACAGAAGGGTTGTATTTTATTGCACCCTCTGTGTCAGCAGGTAGCGTAATTTCTCCCCCTTTCTGTCCTGCCTCTGCCTTTCGCTCGTTCGCGACGTGTATAGTGTGGATATATGCTTTCGGTTTCTACCTCCTACCCTGGTTCAATCTCTGCCTCTTTGTTCTCGCGCAAAGACGCTGTCATCGCTAGCACTGCTTTCTGTTCTGCACGGTTTAAAGGCTTCTTTAATATCACATAGACTCAGCCTGTTTAGTACGGCTTGTGGTTGATGAAAAATGACAGCGGTGCACATTTACTAAAATCGGTAGGGTAATGATCGAGAAAAAAATATGAAGCAGGAGATACAGTAATATATTACCGTTTATTCCGCAGTGCGAGCTCCGGGTCTATGTATCTCATTCGTCCACGCCCTATCCGAATCTCGTCAGTATTTCTAAACTACATGAATACGCATCAGCACACACCTTTGTATCGCACGACATCACCCTCCTCAGCTTCCTTGGTACGGCGACGGGCCTCCTCCTCCGCATAGCGCCGTTTCATTTCCTCTAGGTCGCGCTTCCGCGCAGCCTCGATACGCTCAAGCTCCTCACGCTCCAGACGGGCGTCGTACTCTTCCTCGGTCTCCTCGCGCGGTTGCTTTGCAGCGCGGTCTTTGTCTCCGTCGGCGGAGCGCGGACGAGTTGCGGAGGCGGAACGGGAACGCTCTTTCCGTTTCTTGGATTTCTTTTTATCTTTTTTATCTTTGCGTTCTGATTTCGAGAGCTTTTTGCGCCGCTTGTGAGAGTTTTCTTCCGAGGCGTCGCTCGCTACTGAGGCAGGTGTACGCGATCGAGAACGGGAGGGAGAACGAGAGGGTGAGCGTTTTTTGGAGTGTTTCCTCCCTCGGTCCCGGTCGCTGTCTTCGTCGCTCTCGGAAACGGGGGTGCTCGCCCTGCGCTGCGGCTCTTTCGGAGGTGGACGGCGGAGCTCGAGCTCGCCACAATTAGCAATGACGACAGGGACAGTCGGACGGTCGCGCGCGTCGGTAGGAAGACCTCCGATCTTGCACACGACGTCGTCAAAGCCGCGCAAGACGTGCCCGAAGACGACGTGCTTGCCCGTGAGGTGCGGGCACGCGCGCAGGGTTATGAAAAACTGCGAGTTGTTGGTGTTCGGGCCCTTGTTCGCCATGACGAGGAGACTGTGAATTTGCACGCGTTAGAGAGTGATGGGAAGTGTTAGCTGATTGAGATGGTGTGCACCCTGGCTCGTCTACCGGCCGCGAGAGGTCTTCGTCGGCGAAAGGCGCGCCGTAAATTGACTCTCCGCCAGTGCCGTTGCGTTTTGTGAAATCACCGCCCTGGATCATAAAATCGCGGATGGAACGGTGGACCGTGCTGTTCTTGTAGAAGAGCGGCTGCTGGGAGATGGGCGAGACGCCCTTCTCGCCCGTACATAGTGCCCTGAAGCTAGAAGAGGAGATGAGATGGGTGATTGAAATATGTAAGTGATATGAACACACTTCTCGGATGTCTTCGGGGCAGATACGTTGAACAGCTCGAAAACGACCCTAGAAAACCGGGGAAAAAGTTGGCGACGAGCAGCAGGAGAGACGGGGAATACTTACCTGCCCAAGGGGGTGCCGTCGACAGCAAAGTCGAGAAAAACGCGGGGGGCGACCATGGGTGTGCTGTGCAGAGACGCGTGCGCGCTTGAGCGTGTGCAGGGATGGACCTAAAGAGGCAGGGCTCGGCCAGACGCAGCTCTGATCGCGACTGTTCTCTCGAAAGTCCATCGTATTCTATACAACGAGCAAGCTTAATCGGGGTCTGTTTGCTTGTTCGTTGCCTGTGCTTTCATTTTCGCTGTTCCTGTTCTCTTTGGTCCGAGCTGGCTTTCGGTTCGGCGACGCCGTCGGCTCGGAGCAACTCGAGACGCAGGGGGCCCGTTTCCCCGCCCCGCTTTGGTATGCATCCTCTTTCTTCTACGCCCATCATCTGACGCCAGTCCGCCCGCCGCGCATGCGTGAATTCAATGCAGTCGTCCTCGGAGGTGCGTGTTTCCGTCATCCCCCCTTGGTGCACAGCGTGCCGCGCCCACACTAAACCCGGTTCTGCTCGCTAGCGGGAGGCGTCGGCAAATCTGCCCTCACTTGTCGCTTCGTCAACGATGTCTTTCTCGACGCGTATGACCCAACCATAGAAGGTCTGTCTCTTTTCTCATCGTGCTAGTCGTCGCGCCCGCTTCCGACACTTACTCGCTCCCCTCGGTTGCAGAGCAGTTTAGTCGCGACGTCGTCGTAGATGGCGAATTGTCCAAGGCGTGTCGTGATTATTACCTACCATTTCGGGCGCTTGGGCTCACTCTTTCGCATTCCCTCATGCACAGCTCGAGGTGCTGGACACTGCCGGTGCAGAGCAATTCACCGCCCTCAGCGAAGTGTATATCAAAGTCAGTCCGTCTTGTCCCCGCCTTCTGTGGTGAAGAATGATGTTTACTGATGTTTATTGACTTTCCTATCAGTCCGGGATGGGTTTCGTTCTGGTCTTCAGGTGAGTTACCGGTGCCGTTTTGGGCGTCTGTATTTTGACCGTGGTCCCAGCTTGACGCAGATAGCAACCCTTCGGGAGGTCGATATCCTCAGGCAACAAATCAATCGCATTAAAGGCGGCAACGCGGCAAGTGATGTTCTTATCTGCTGGTCCCCCCTAATTCTCACGGCCCGCCCGTCCGCTGTTTTCCAGAAAGTGCCAATTGTCGTCGTGGGCACTAAATCGGACCTGACCGCGGAGCGTGAGGTAGGACGAGAGGCCATCCAGAAGTTCGCAGACCATTGGGGGCTTCCGTTTTACGAGACGTCCGCGAAGAAGAACCTGCATGTGAACGACGCGTTTGAGGACCTTGTCCGCCAGATGCGTGAGCGCTACCCGGCCCCACCAAAGCGGAAGGGACGCTTCGGAAGTGGGAAATGTATAATTATGTGATATGCTATCCAGATTCAGATTTTCTTGTTTGGTCGTCTTTCCTTCCTATAGCGTCTTCCTCGCGATCTCCCGCAACTTGAATAGACGCACGGGTATGTGTTTTTGAGTGGATATTTGAGTTCCATTGATCACCCATTAATATAGACCTTCTTAGGGCTCCTTTCCATTTCACTCCATCGGCACTGTGACACAGTACACTTTCAAACCTTCCCTTTTTACCCTCTTTTAGCTTTGCACACCGTACCACACGCTTCTGCTTCCCATCGGGACTGCTCGCTCACGGATTACTCGCTCGCTATTACTACTACTGTGTTTACCGATTTGCTTTCTTGTCTCGCTTGTCTCCCCGGTCCATGGCTAATAAACCATGTACACGACACTCCTTAACTACGTCCGTCCTAAAAACTGTACTATTGCCTCGCGGTAGCATATTATTCAAATAGTTATCTGCTACAGTTCATCAATATTGAAGCGTTTCCGCCTGATTTGTGCTTAGTATTTGCTCATGTTTGCTTACATGCAACGACCGGCCCTAAAGCATTTTCTCTGCTTTTTCGTCTTCAAGCGCTTTTCTCCTTCATCATTGCCCATCGCTTGCGTTCGTCCGCGGCACCTTAGACCTCTAGATTTCGATTTCCCGTCTCTCTTTAGTCCTTTCTGCAAGTTCTACATAGACTTATAGAATGGTTCGGTTTCGTTTTTCCTCTTGCACTTGTGTTTAACTGATATTTTTCCATGTCTGCTTAGCCATACGGTGATTCCTACAGCGGTGGTGGTTACAGCGGAGGCCATGGCGGCGGTGGTGGTGGAGGATACGGCGGCGGTGGATATGGTGGTGGAGGAGGCGGCTACGGTGGTGGCTTTGACTCCCGCGATAAGATGGGCGCCCTCGGGGGCGGTCTGAAGAACATCGATTGGTCTAGCACTCGTCTTGAGAAGTTCGAGAAGAACTTCTACCGAGAGGATCCCCGGGTGTCTGCCCGCAGCGAGCGCGAGATCGACGAGTTCAGGAAAACCAAGGAGATGAAGGTAAGGGCTTCATGTCTACCTCTGCCCATTGTGCGCGCGCTGACGCCGCGAATTTGATAGATCTCTGGCCGCAATATTCCGCGCCCTGTGACTTCGTTTGAAGAGGCCGGTTTCCCGGACTACATTATGACTACCATCAGTGCTCAGGGTTTCAGTGCTCCATCGTCAATTCAGTGCCAGTCATGGCCCATGGCTCTCAGTGGTCGTGATGTCGTTGCTATTGCCCAGACAGGCTCTGGAAAGACCATTTCTTTCGCCCTCCCTGCCATGCTGCACATCAATGCGTAGGCATTTTCTTTTATTAATTATGCACGGCGTTTGACATGTTCCGCTCCGTTCCTAAATTAGGCAACCGCTTCTTCAACCGGGTGATGGTCCCATTGCACTTGTGCTTGCGCCGACACGTGAGCTCGCTGTACAGATCCAGCAAGAGTGCACGAAATTCGGCTCAAACTCTCGCATTCGTAATACTGCGATCTATGGTGGAGCACCCAAGGGCCCGCAGATCCGCGACTTACAACGCGGCGTCGAGATCGTCATTGCGACTCCTGGTCGCCTCATCGACATGCTCGAGACACAAAAGACGAACCTTCGACGGGTTACGTATCTTGTGATGGACGAGGCGGATCGCATGTTGGACATGGGTTTCGAGCCTCAGATCCGCAAAATTGTATCCCAGATCCGTCCGGACAGGCAGACTCTGATGTTCAGTGCCACTTGGCCAAAGGACGTGCAAAAGCTTGCAAATGTTAGTTTTTTGTAAACGACCGCGTCGTACAGAACGCTGACTATTTGTTTAGGACTTCTTAAACGACATGATTCAGGTCAACATCGGTTCGATGGAGCTCACGGCTAACCATAACATCACCCAAATCATTGAAGTCTGCACTGACTTTGAAAAGCGTGCGAAGCTCGTCAAGCATCTTGACCATATCAGCACTGCAAATGCAAAAGTACTCATTTTCGTGGGTACGAAACGTGTGGCGGACGACATTACGAAATATTTACGTCAGGATGGCTGGCCTGCTCTCGCCATTCACGGTGACAAGGAACAGTGCGTACTACTGTCCGATGTCGTGGAGTATCATAACTGATGTCAATTTAGACGTGAGCGTGATTGGGTACTTAGCGAGTTTAAGGCGGGTCGTTCTCCGATCTTGATCGCTACCGATGTAGCATCGAGAGGTCTCGGTATGTTTTTTGCTTTCTATGCTTTTTCAGTGGTGGGCGGTTGCTGCCGCATAATGCACCTTAACGGGCAACTTAGCGATGCTCCGTCGCACTCGTCTGGCTTTTGACAGATCGAGTGCGCTTGGAGTGAGTAAGGACAGGTCCACCTTCGCTCCACTTGCTGGGTGGGCTGTTCTGTTGCGCACAATCTCCCCGCGGTACGTATCCGGGACAGGATCGGGACAAGCTGTGCATCTCTCAGGACCCAGCGCGCGCGTCAAACACCAATGTAATGTGGGAGGAGGAGAATAAACGGACGGACGCTCTGGCCCATCTAGGCTCCCTCTGCCCTGCCGCTGAACAAATCTGTTAGGGTTTGCCAGTTGATAGTGGTTACGGACTCGGGTCATTAGCGGACTGCGTGAATGCTCTTTTCCTGTCGTTGCTTTCGTCGTGCGCCTGGCCTGGGACCCTCTGTACTGCTTGTCTTTAGTGTCTTGGCTCGGACAGCGGACTACGCTAGGCTAGACTGGGGTCGTCGCATGCATAGACAATGGACTCAGGACTTTGTCGCAATGTTTGTAGATGCCTGGTTGAGCTGCTTAGTGTAAGCGTGTGCTTGGAATGTCGCCATCGCGAATTGCTGCGGTAGTGTGGTGTTGGCGTGTGTGCAGCTGCTCCGTGCTGTAAGCACCGAGTGTGTTTTTGATTATTGACTGGTCCCCATTCTTCTCTTCTCCCCGAATAGACGTCAAGGACGTTGGTTTCGTTATTGTGCGTCGTTTTCTCTTCATTCTCAGCCTGTTACTGAATTTTCGGCTTTCCCGCATAGAATTACGATTTCCCCAACAATTGCGAGGATTATATCCATCGTATAGGACGTACAGGGGTACGTATTTGGACTCAGTTGCACACCTATTTTTGTGCTAATTTTTATTGTTGTAATTTAGCGTGCGGGCCAGACGGGCACATCGTATACATTCTTCACAACGGAGAATGCCAAGTCGGCTAGGGAGTTGTTGACGATCCTGAAGGAGGCGAAGGCAGACGTCCCACCGCAGCTGCAAGAGATGGCTTCGATGGGCGGCGGGGGTGGAGGCCGTGGTGAGTAGTGTTTCGCGATCAGCCCGATCACTGGATTCTGATGCGATGATGTCCCTTGCGCACAGGACGCTACGGAGGAGGCGGTGGAAGACGCGGTGGTGGAGGCGGGGGCCGTGGGTACGGCGGTGGAGGAGGGGGAGGGGGAGGATACTCTGGTGGGGGCGACTCGGGGTGGGGCTCGCGGAGTGGCGGGGACCGCTGGTGAGGCAGTTAGTGCGTAGATGTGCGCAGCCCGGGCGCTGTCCCTGTCCCACGGGCTTCATCTCGAGGTTTCTCCGGGTGTATGGTTTGGAGATTATTTAATATTTTTTTGTGATGCACGGACTGCGATTCGTCCGTGTGTATATGTTTTGAGTGCGTGTGGATCTGGCAGTAGTAGATTAAGTGTACAGGACGGCTGAGCTCCCACTGGCCGGTAATACGAGTAGTACGTGTTTTGTGAGAACGGCTCGGGGTCGCGTCTGATCGAGTTTGAGCTCTCTCGGTTAGCGGGCCCCGGCCATAATGCTACAAATATCGCTGGCGTCTGAGCCCGAGGCCTCTTGAACAACATAAGTATCCCACGAGAACGGGCTCTTGTACAGACTAGCCACTACTGGCAGACAGGAACGCTCACGCTCACTGCCTGCAGTCCGACGGTTCGCCTATAGCATCCGTTATAACGCTTTTGTTAACCTGCCCCCTTCGTTCTTGTTCCCAGCCCTCTTGTATTCTTCCCTTCTGCCCCTCGACGACCGTCTGCAGGCGACCCGACCTCTGGAGAGAGCAACGAGCAACGCGCCGCAACACAGGTGAGTGGCACTGCCGACCCCGTGCAGTCTTCCGAGAGTGCGCCCCTTTCCTCCATGTGCGTTAGCTCACGTTGGGTAGCCCCCTTTGTTTGCTTTTTTGCAGAGTCTAGTCTCGCTCTTGTTTCTACCTCGGGGCGTCCGTGCGGTGTTTGAGCTCTGTGCTCTGGGTGCTGTGTTTATCGCCACGTCGAAGTTCGAACTCGAAGGCCCTTTGGTTCGTGGCGCGCTGCTACTTAGCTTTCCTGTCCGCCGCAGATTAGTCGGCCTAGCTAGCACGGCCCTTGTATATTCCCTGCCTCTTCTGCCGCCTTGTGTATCCCGGAGTCAAGCCGTCCGCTGTCTCCCTTGTATTCCCAGCTACGACCAACAGCCTGCGCGCCCGCTTTTCTACGATGCTCGCGCTCCTGTGCACTGCACCGCAGCTGTCCGCTGATGACGCGCTCCCCGACACCCCTTCCGTGTCATCCACTGCCTCCTCGTCAGACTCGTGCCACCTTGACGTGGGCTCGGGAACGGGCTCGGGCTCGGGCACAGATTTACCCACGTCCTCACCTTCGCCCTCTCCCCGCAAAGTGCGCCGCCCGCGCATGGCCACGCTCGCGAGCGTGTCCGCGACGTTCAGCAACGTCAAGGGCTCGCTGCTCCGGCGCGACTCGCTCGGACGCCCGAGGATCGCGTCGGAATCCGTCCCTTCGGGTAAAGCTGCGAAACAGGCTAAACATCCGCGTGTGCAGATTGGCACCCCAAGCGCGTTCAAGCATCATTTCCATCTGGGTAGTGACAGCGTGCGTACACTCATTCCCCCCACTTATCAACATACGTGTACATAACGACCATCCCGCTTCTTTGCTCCGTGATCGTGACGTGGCGTGTATGCTGACTTCTTTTTCTATTTTTTTTTCTTTGCCTTTTTTTTGTTACTGTGCATATAGCGAACGGCCTCCGGGGAGTGGGATGAGGAACGCTGGCGACAGGTCATTGAAATGCGCATGACCGAAATCGAAGGCGAGGTACGGTCCTCATGTTTGTTTTTTTCTTTCCGTGCCTTCGCTTATGCTCCTTGTTTTCATGTGCACAGAACATACCCGTTATCGAGGTCACAACTTCCTCCACTCCGAACACACCCGTGCGTCCACAGCCGCTTCCGCGCCGAAGTACCAGCTCTGGCCGGCTCGCGATAGACGCGACTATGGCCGCTCTCCTCGCGAACGCGGGCAAAAACTCTGACGAAATCGGAAAGGAGAAACGCAAAATGGACGAGGCACGAAATGAAGTGCCTGATGGTGTGGTGGACCCCGCGAAGGCTGCGAAGACTGCGAAACGCGCTAGTCTCGTGAAGCGCAAGCCCGTGCCGCCGCTGTATCCCGAGCCGCTACCGGCTCTCCAGGCACTAATGCCACCGAGAGCTGGTTCGTCGGCTGCTGGCGACAGCGTAGATTGTGCGGTCCCGCTGCCAGCTTCTTCGTCAGCGACGGCTGCCCCGGCTGTTTCCACGACGCCTGCGTCTGCGCCCGCACCTGTGCTCGCGCCGCTGCACATCTCGGTCCCACGCTCGATGAGTCCCCCCGTGGTACCCCCTCGGCGGCATACGCCCGTCAATGCGCTTACGCGTGTGGCAGCGTCGTCGTCGTCATCCTCGGCTACCCTCACTATTGATGCTTCGCTTGTGTCCTCGACCGATCTTGATCCTGGCCCCGACCCTGCGTCTGCGCTGGCACCGCCCCCCGCATGCGTGCCTGAGGTGAAGGGTGCGGCTGAGGAAGCGGATGCATCGCCCCGCCCGTCCATCTCGTCGCTGATGACAACCGAGTCGTCTGCGTCTGCGGCGAGCGCGGCTAGTGAGACTAGTGCGGAGTCTGCAGCGCCGCGCACGCCTACGGAGGATCGGGAGGGTGCGTTTGGGCCGAGTGAAGAGGAAAGGAAGGCAGGGCGGACGCGACGAACGGACGCGGAGAAAGATGCGGAGACGGAGTCAGTGTACGAGACTGCTGATGACGGCGATGGGGAGGGGCAGACGAGGGTGGGGTTAAGGCGGTTGAGGTCGAGGCGCGCGAGAGTGGATTTCCGCGCTGTGGAGGTCGGGGCTAGGACGGAGGCGCGCCGCGATGAGCGGGTGTCGTAGGCACGGCTACGCGTGGTGGAGCTCTTCCACGTCATACGCATGGGGTGAGTGTGGTGCTGCGCCCCCTGTGCGTTACAGACGGACACGAATACGACCGAGCAAAAAAGCAAGATTTCGGGCGTCTAACTTGTAAGAAACGATTAGCCCTCTTGTCCCTCCCTCTCCGCCGTCCACCCGGCCCTTCTCTCTCCACTCCACTCAAATTGCATACCTCCGTCTATATACACGACTACATGCGTTCGCAATACGCAGAAGACTACAGACTACATTCGCTAAACATTGCATTCAAGAATCATCCGTGCACTCATTCTCATTAATGTCCCGACCCACGAAGACTCCTCCCGACGCCCCCTGCCTACGGCCACGACTATATCTATATCTCCTTCGTTCCTCGCGTATATTTACTCTGGCGTATTTTTTTTCCCTCCACGATACGGCGTAGCACAGACGTTCATATCGGTTTCTTTTCTTTTTCTGATAGTGATATGAGGGCGACTGCTGCTGCTTGCTGCGGACGTTGTAATGGTATATCTATGTATGTGTACTTTAGTTTATTTTGTTTCGTGCCCGACCGGACCCCCGACCCCTTTCTTCTTTCCCTTTCTTAGCGCTTCGTTCTTTTTCTTTTCTTTTTTTGCTATGACATGGCTGCTGTCTAAGTTACGCGGGTGGATTGAATAAAGAACTTACACAAACAAATGCGAATGTTCGCGTCCCACGATCATGCGGCTGCGATGCGTTTGAGCTAGGACTTGGACTTGGACTTGGATCAGAGATTAGTGATTAATGATTAATTGAGGGACGCGGGCGCGCGGTAAATGGTAATTAGTGTAGAGCGCACTGTAGAGCGAAAGCGGTTTGGTGTCTACGTTGCTATGGCTATCTGCGTCGACTTCGCGGGAGATACTGTATAGTGTATACTAACTATAGAGAGAGAGAGAGACTGTGACTGCGGTGCGTGAGTACTGAGTTATGATGGACGAACGTGAACGTTAATTTTAAATAAGAAAGATGTATAGGAATTACGGAACTACGTAGGAGCGCTGAAGGGCGCCGCCGGTACTTGAAGTTGCAGTAGATGGGATTCAGGAACGATATATATGGATAAAGAATGAATGAATGGGAATATAGATGTGGATGTGGATGTGGATGTGAATGCGATTAACGCGCCTCGAACATCCCCCTGGTGATTGATCGTTGACCATTGAGCTCGGAGGGAGCCGACCGCCCCCGCGCCGCCGGGGCGCCGGGTAGGGGCTTAATAGAGAGGCGCCGACGCCGACGCCGACGCCAGAGTCAGAGTCAGAGTCAGCGCCAGCGACGCGGGAGGCGTTTGTCAGCTTCTTCCGAGTCGCTATGGTTTGCCTGTTATAGACGAGAGGTGCGAGTGCGGCGGGTGACTCGGAGGGGGATCTGCGCGCTGTGAGGCTGGTGTGGAGAGTGGGGTGAGGGGGGGTGGGAGGTGGGAGGGTTTTGAGGGCGATGCAGATGCGCAGGCGGGCTGGGGGCTGACGGAGGGGCGGGTGGGCGAGAGCCTAAGAGAGTTGTTTATTAACCAAGAGGGGAGTGCGAAGAGGGGAGGTTCTGGGACCCCCGTAGCTAGATGCTGGTCCTGGAGAACGGTTGGCGACGGGCGAACCTGCAATAACGATTAGGGTGATTGAAATTGGAGAAGAATTGAGCGCAGGGAAGGATAGAAGCGAATTTTAAGGCCCGGGGATATGAAAGGGAGGGAAATACGGGATGAATAGCATAAGAAGAGGGAAGAGGGAAGAGGGGGAAAAGAGAACTTCGAGGTACTTCTATGCGCCCGGTCCAAGCCCCGCATCAATGAGACGGCGGGATAGCCGAGTGCCTTTAACTATCCTGACGCCCCCGGTGCTGCGAAGGGCTTTATAGACTGGGCGCAAGTGGTCCGACGAGGATGTAGAGACGGGCGGAGCGCAGAGGAACCGAGTGCCTATGGCCCCCTGGCATACGCACCCGTTGTCGCCGGTCGGAAGGAGTATCTCAAACCGAAAGAACGAACAACGGAGGAGTAATTGGGATGGGATTGGGATGGGAGATCAATGACGGGGGAATTAGGCGAATAGAGGCGAAAACAGGGAGAAAGACTTTTTTTCTTTTTCTTTGATGTTTTTAGCGCCTCCCAACTTTGGACACTTAGACGGCGAGCAGAGAAGGCGCGTGTCATCATCTCCCCCGCTCGCAGCTCAAGAATGGAATGGGGAATAACGTACACTTTCCTGTCAGGAGGTTGAGACGGGAACTTCCGTTCAGGAAAGTGACGATATCGAAAGGGGGAAGTCGAGTATATGAAGATGAAGACTGGGTCATGAACGAATTTGAAAAAAAGAAAGCCTAATCGCGCAGAGTCATGAACCAAGGGAATAGGAAAAAGAATTAGTCAGGCGGAACGGAAGCGCGGGCGCACCAAGGCATGATATCCACCGTCCCTCGTTCCGACAAGTCCCCCGTGCGATTCGTGACACGATCGCTCCCAATACTCCTCTCGACGCCGCAGGTCTTCGTTCCTCGTCTCTCGAGTCGGTGGCATTCGGCATCCCAAACCGCCCCCGGATCGACATGACTGAACCGACAGTCAGTGAAAGCGTGCTTCTAGAAATGTACAATTCAGGCAGATCAGGCGTGTCATTCTCTGCGTCAGACGATGTCGACACTAGATTAGATGAGCTGTAATGGTTACCAGCGAATGAGTCCCGATGATCACGGCAACCCGACGCCCTGAGCCGTAACTCTTCGACGGCGGAAATCGAGCAATCGGACTCCGGAAGAACGTGCCTGTCTACATCTCGTCGGAGTCCGCGATCCGGGTTCCTTCGGTTGATCAGAATGTCGATGGCGGCAGTGCGCTTCTTCACGGCAACTTGCACGATGCGTATGAAGGCGTCGGGCTGGACCTCTACGACCGACAGACCGACGGCTCGGGGTACGACTTCTGGAACGAAGCCGGTCCCCGAGCGTCGCGTACACGCTCGGTCGATGCGATCCAGAACCAATCTCCCGACGCTCGTCCTTTCCTGCCTCGATTGTGAGTGACCGGTCGCCCGACGTTAGGCTTTAGCCGCGGCATCACGAAGTTGTTACCGCGGGACGAATAAAACCATCTCCTGCACAGAACGCGTTCGTCAATAAGAGCATCCCTGATGATTACCTTGCTAACGTCAATAACGCGTCTTGGAGGCGCCCACTCAGATGGAACCAAATAATCGCGCATTTCCATATGTATCCAGTCGATAAGGGAAAAGTATGGCTGTCACTTCGCACCCGCAACATTCAACTTTTCGTAAGGATTGGTCGAAAGTAACTGAATCATGAGGTTATAAGTAACCGGGTCAACTGCACACTTCAATGTGAATGTCGTAACTCCTGTTGCCTCCATAAGCCGTCTCTTACCTCTCTCTGTGGAAAGGAAGAAATCCGAATGTCATCTCATGGAACATGCATCCTAATGAGTACATATCGACTTGATAAGAGTGATACTTGCCAAAGGGTACTTCCGGAGCCATGTTCCCAGCGCGCCCCAGTTGCTAAGCAAACATTGAATAGGCTCAATATGGTATGCGCCGCCCTTGTTCACGCTTACTGAACAGGTCCTGCTCGAAAGACAAAAATCAGTAAGAGCAGCATTCCCTACAGCGTCAACGAGAATGTTCTCTGGCTTAATGTCCCGGTGCATGACACTATACCGGTGTATATGCTCGGTGATCGCGACGCATTGTGCCATGACGAACTTGACATGTTCCAGAGAAAGTTTGCCGCCGTCCCTAACTATCTCGTCCCTAAGCGTCTCACTAGGAATGTACTCTGAGACGAGATACAAGTTGTGAAAGTCCCAGGAAGACTCAATTAGGTCGGGGAAGAAACTAGATCTGTCATGCATACTAAAGTAAGCTGTAAATTCTTGTTCATCATTCAGAAAATTGGTTGAAAACGTCCTTTAGAGATTTGAACGCCGGACAACCTTGACGGCGATGAGGTTACGCTCGCCGCTAAGAAACGTCTCGGCAAGGGAAGACTGTACTGAAACCACCTTCACCAAGCTTCTTCCTCAAAATGTAATCGCAAAGCCGACCGATGAGAGCGTCGCGGGTGGGTGTCCCTCTTGACGTCTTTGGCTAACAGAGGCTGGTCAAGGCTGTGAGAACATGGACTAGTAGTGCATTGGACGTACCATAGCGAACATTTTTGTCGTAGAAACATCAGGACGAAACTTCCTGTGAACCTCAGAAAATCAAGTTCAGCAGAGTAGAATCCAATACGCGATGGTAGTGGATCAGGGGAAAGGAAGTTTAGGACCCCAAAGATGTCTTATATGGAGCACGCTGGGTGTACAGCAGAGCTGCAGGTATTTGACCATCGAGCTTTGGGACGAGTCCGGAATCATGCACTGCAGTGGGGGCTGACAGGATGCGGATTACTATGTGACTGGCGCAACATGAACTCAGGCCTAGACTCCGTGGGCGGCATTCTTCTGAGTAATGCCTGAGTAATAAAACAATGTGTATGCACGGCGTTCTCGAAATATGTTCTCTGTGCGCATCGCGGTAGTTGACCGTCAGTGCCAGACACAAACAGGTCGTCCACTGGAGATATGACGCGTCGACAGATCACGTGACCGTACTTTTTTTTTTTTGATTCTCAATTTGTATTCCACTATAGCAAAGTAATTACAAGATGCAGTTGCCCGACCGACGTATCTAGGGCATTTGTGATGGCATGTGGAGTGGGGTAAGAAGGGGATCTGGCATGGTAAGATGGTTCATTGGTTGGATTGTGGGAGGGCGGCTACCAAGATGGGTGGCATGAGAAGGTGATCATGGGGGATGGTAATGGTCATGAAGGACGACAGGCGGAGGGGGTGGGGCAGGAGTGGGTCACGAGAAGGCGGAGCACTGGCGAAGAAAGGCAAGGAGCCAGTTCAGCCCGGATTTGCTGCCAAGCGGGGGTGGCGGCGCAGTAGGGGTGTCCCCCATAAGAGGGGGTCCCATGGTGGGGGCGAGGAGGGGGCAGTGGTTGAGGAGATGCGCCTGGGTTTGAACAGAGGTGCCACACGGGCACGTGATGGGCATGTCAGGGATGAAGCGGCAGTAATAGTTGCCGAAGTGGCCATGGCCTAGGACGGTCTGGACAAGGCGTGATTGGACAGCTCGGGGGGCAGAGTCCCGGAGAGCGGAGGCGAGAATGGTGGTAGGCAGGTGGGGGAGGGCTTGGAAGGAGAGGGAGTGGGAGTGTGCACCAGCGGCCAAATAAGTGGTAGACCACATTTCTTGTGAGGTGTGTAGGCCCTCTTGGCGGATCGTGGAGTAGGTCGAGTAGAAAAGGGGGCGGCCGGAGGGGGGAGGTTGGTAAGTTTGTCCATGTATTCATTCCTGGGGATGCCAAGATGACCAGGACACCAGATAAGGTGGATGTGGTGATCGGGGGATGCAGCAAGGAAGGGGTTGAGGAATGACCGAAAGAGGATGGAGGAGGATTGGGCGGGGTGGGGGTGGAGAGAGAGGATAGCTGAGAGGGCAGGCGAGCAGTTGGAGATGAAGTAAATATGGCAGATGGGGGCAGAAGATGGGCAGAGTCGGAAGAGGGAGGTCCAGTGGAAGGCTTTGGCCAATGTGAACATTTTGGTGTCGAAAGAGGAGCCCGTGGGGGAATAGTAGAAGTGCCCAGAGTCGACATAGGCACCCCGGTATTGAATGGCGAAGGCAGAGATGGAGACGGGGGAGTGGCAGAGAAGGCAGCGGGAGCTGTTGGTATAGACCAAGAGGTTGGTGGGGTCGTTGGCAAGGAGGGCGAGCCGGGCGGAGAGAGAGTGAGCAATGGCGCGGCGCACATGTGGGTCATGGGAAGGGGGGGGCGGGTCGGGAAGGTGAAGATGGGGGTGTCGAGGGGGAAATGCGATCCATGGAGGAGCATGGAAGGGGAAGAGGGGCTCGGAGTCGGCCGAAGAGAGGAAACCGAGGCGGTGGAGAATGGTGGCAGGGCGTGTCGGAGTAGAGCATAAGTGGCCGACAGGGTTGGGCATGTGTGATGGGGAGGGGCCCCAGTTGGGGGGGAGATGCACAATGAGCTGGGAAGAGCGGGGGAGCTTGGAAAGGCGGGTGGCGGAGTTGACAAGCATGTGGCGGAGGAGGAAGGGAATGGGGAGGACCGAGAGGATGTGGTGGAGGCCATCAGAGGGGGAGGTGCAGAAGGCACCAGCAACGAGGCAGAGGGCTTGGTTCTGTGCTGTGACCATCGGCTGGAGGTGGGACTTCTGGCAGAACCCAGTGAACCACAGTTGGAAGCCGTATGTGAGGACAGGGACGATGAGGGTCTTGTAGAGGATGCAGAAGTTGAAGATGGATAGGCCACAGAGAGTGTTTCCGAGGATGCAGAGGGCAGTAGCGGTAGAACAGGCGCGATAGGACATGTGGCAGATGTGGGGTTTGAAAGTGAGGAGAGGGTTGAGGTAGAACCCGAGCCAATGGAGTTCGGTGGATGGGAAGACTGTGATACGGTCGCGACCATCTGGCGGTTGATAGATAAAGGGGAGAGTGCAGGCGGGGATGGAGTGGTGGCATCGGAAGTGTATAAGCTCGTCTTTGCCGGGGTCAGTGATGAGGCCGAGCCGGTGGAGGGCGGGGTATAGAGTGCCGTAGGACAGGGTGAGAAGGGTGATGTTGGTGGGGAAGGTGGGAGAGAAGACCAGAATGAATTTGTCATCCACGTAGGCCTTGAGAGTGCTACCGAGGATGGGTTCGAGCAGCCTTAGAATTAAGGAGGTGTAAATGGAAGACAAGATGGGTGACACTGGGGACCCCTGAGGGATACCCACAGCTGGGAGGTTGAGGGGCGGATGGCGGTAGTTGTTGACGTTGATGCACACTGAGCAGGAGGTTAGGAAGGCACGTACCCAGGCAACAATGGGGGTGGGGAAACCGTGAAGGCGAAGGATGTGGAGCAGGTGGCGGTGGTTGATGTTATCAAAATAGCCTTTGATGTCAAGGGCGAGACCCGAGACACAAAGACACCGTTTATGGGCGATTTGAATGTCGTGGACGAGGGAGAGGCCGGCGTCGATGGTGGAGGAGCAGGAGCAGCCACCAAATTGGTTGGTAGGGACCAAGTTGTAGTGACCACAGTCGAAGGTGAGGTGCGTGGCGATAATTTTTTCCAGGATTTTGCCGAGGCATTTGAGGAGGGCAATGGGGCAGAAGGCACATGGGGACGATGGGTCGGGTTTGTTGGGCTTGGGGATGACGATGATAGTCACCGAGGTCCAGGGATGTACCCCATAGGAGAGGCAACCCATGAACAAAAGGAGAAGGAGGGATGGGGAGGCAGCATGGGCGAGTTTGAGGTAGGGGTAGGAGATGCCCGAGGGGCCTGGGGCAGAAGTAGAGCTAGTGCCGGCAAGTGTGGCGTCGATTTCGGACAGGGTGATGGGTGAGAAAGAGCGAGCAGGGCGGGCTGGTGGGTCAAGGGGGTCGCATTCAAGGACCTCGTCCTTGCGTGGAGGAGGGGGGAAGAAGGTGGAGGCAAAAACGGTGGCTTGGGCAGCAGGGGTGGAGACCATCCCGGTGGGAGTGGAGAGGGGGGGGCAGACCGAGCGTCGAGACCCTGAAGACCACTTGGCGAATCGGTAGAGATCCGTGGTGGTGGCATTGCTGAGGAGGTCGGCGGCCCAGGTGCGTTTGGCCTGAGTGAAGGTGCGGTGGGCTTCGCAGGTGCGGAGGCGGCAGGTGATGGGGTCGTTGGCAGTGCGCATTGCAGCAAGGCTTTGGTCACATGCTGCATTCCACCAATAGGAGTAGGTGAACGGGGAGGGGGATGAGCGGGCCATGATGGAGGACATGGCGAAGGCAAGGGCAGAAAGGAGATGGGAGGCGAAGGCTGTGGTGGCGTCGGCGGAAGGTAGGGGTTCGTCAGGGAGGGGTCCGAGATGGTCGAGAAACGCGGCGGTCCAGTCAGCAGCCCGAGAGGCATCGAAGCGGAACTTGGGGTGAGGGTCAGGTGGAACGAGAGAGGGGCCAGAGTGAGAGATGGAGAAAGAAATGGGGATATGGTCGGAGGCAATGGTGGGGTTGTCCAGCACAAGCCATTGGGAAAAGCGGCCACTGGCTAGGGCTTCATGGGATAAGAGGGTGAGGTCGATGGTGGAGTCGATGCGGTTGGCGTGGCCGTGGTGGGTGAATTGGGAAGTGTTGTTAAGGAGAAAAAGGGGGGCCATGTCCATCCAGTCAAGGAAGGCTTCGGCAGCAGGGGATGTGTGGGGGGAGGATGTGTAAGACCAGGTGGGGTGGTGGAGATTGAAGTCACTGGCGACGACTGTCGGGATGTCGTGATCGAGGGCCGTGTCAGCGAGGTGGCGGCAGGTGTCGGCTTGCATACTGGGGCCGTAATTATAGGCGTTGACGATGCGGAAGTGGAAGTTGTGAAACCAGACGTCCATGGCAAGGATGTCTTTGTGGAGGTAGAGATCAGGGCGGGGTTGGGTATGGAGGCCCAGAAAGGAGTGGCGAACATAGATGGCAACATGAGGTTTGACAGGGGAATTAAGGTCGGCAACGGGAAGGTAGCATGTCCATGATGGGTGTTTGGGGGGGTTAATGATGGGGGTGCCGTCTGGGTTGTCGTCCGAGCGGCGGAGGGCAGAGAAGCCCAGGAAAGGTTCCTGGATAAGGATAATATGGCGTGAGGGGTCATTGAGGATGGGCATAATGTGGTCCCCACTCTTGGCGACATTGAGCTGCAGGATAGAAAGGCTCTGCATTAATATTCGGCCATGGGTTGGTCAGCAGGGGGGGGGGGGGTTAGAGGGGACAGGGGAAAGGTGGGCTGATGGGGGGCGGGGTAGATCAGCTGGGGCCCCCAAAGGGGATCCGAGTTGAACCAAGCGGACGGGGTTGCGGCGGAAGTAGCGGCTGCAGCGGGGGCAGTCCAAGGAGTCGGAGGCATGGGTGCCATTGCAGTTGATGCAGTGGAAATGATTGCAGGCCTGGTCTGCAGGGTGGTTGGTGTTGGTGCACAAGGTGCAGTAGAAGCGGTGGCGAAGGGTGGCGTGTTGCCGCAACGAACAAATGTGACATGTAGGCCATTCGAGGCAGGCCGTGGTGAGATGGCCAAACTTCCAGCACTTGGTGCACTGGGAGAAGTGTGGAAGGTCCTGGAAAGGGGTAGGGAGAGACGATTGCCCAAAAATGAAAAGGGGGCAGGCGCAAAAGAGTTGGAGGAGAGATCCATCAGGATCCTTGAATGAAAAAGTGATGGAGCTGCGGAGAGACTCGATGGTCTCTGGTCGTTGTAGCCATCGGGGAGGGTGGGTGAGGCAGAGGGTATTGAAGTGAGGGTTGACAGAAAGTCCCTCAAGGAGTTGGGCATCAGTGAAGAGGGGGCTGGAAGGGGAGTCTTGGGTAATGATGCGGCCCAAGATGACCTTAGCCCACTTGACGTCCTGGGAGATGGAGAGGGGGTGGTCGGCAGGTACCCGGAAGGCGGCGCGAAGGAGGGGGTGGATCGCGTCGATGGACTGAATGGTGATAGTGGTAGGAAAGGAGAGGATGCAGTTGCCGGAGTTGTTCCATTCGGCCCCGACCAGACGGATATGCTGGGCGGTGGGGATGGCGAGGAGACTGCGGTGGATTCTGTCGAGGAGAACCTTGGAGGAAGGGCATGTGTCGGAAGGGAGGGGCTGGTCATAGAAGCGGGTGATGAACCGGGTGAAGTTAACCCGGGATAGCGTGGCCATGGTGCAAACGGTGGCCGGCGGTGGGGGGGGCCGGGAGCAGGGACAGGGGCGGGGAGGGCGGAGGGGGCAGGGATGACGACACCGGTTGTGCCAGCAGGGGCAGCCCCGGGGAGAGTGGGTCCCACTTGTGGCAGGGGAAGGGCCATGCCAGAAGGAGGCCCGGGAGCCGTGGGACCGGTAGAGGGGACAGGGGCTTGTGGGGCAGGTGCCTGGGGGGGGGTGGGGGCTCTGCGAGGTCCATTGCGGGGACGACAGGTGGGGCGAGTGACGAAGGGGGGGGGGCAGCAGAATTGATCCATAGGAAGTGTTAAGCTCAACGGTTACGCGGTGATCGACATCGGGGCTTCCTGATCGTCGGAACTGATAGTACGGCAACGGGGCTTCCTAGATGTCGTAAGTCGAAAGGGGGATCATTGGTGGGTCTTCTTGATTGACGATGTGGACGCAGTAGGCTTCTATGGTGAGTCGGATTACGACGAAGCAACTATTTGGCCAAGAGGCGCACAGTTGACTGGTGGTAGCAGATAATGGGCTTGTATGAACAAAGAGCACAAGCTTAGGGCTTGTGCTACTGAAGTTACATGCTTATATGCTACTCTATGTGTTTGCTACTGTAGCGACTTGGTTAGGTGTGTTTACCAGACTATGGAAGGTCATGGAAACTCAAGGAAGGCCTTGGTAATACAAGTACGGTGATCAGTAAGCAAAGCATGTCATGATGGTGCAATAAGGCGTCATCATGGCGTCTTATGGCGCAAGGTGAATGGGGATGAGTAAGATAAAGAAATGGGGGAGTTGTGCTGACTGATGATGACGAAGAGGAAGTGAGTCAGCGCAATAGGGAAAGTAAAGGAAAATTGTAACAGGAAGGATGGCAGGGGCCGCAATAGTGCCGTCAAGGGGGTCGGCGGGCAGGGGTGGGGAAAGATGTGGAGGAGGGCTGCAGAGGCCAATAGGGCCTCAGAAGGCCATGTGGAAAGGTTCATGAGGGGCGGGGGTGTGGAACGGTCGAGCAGGGGGGGCGACAAAGTGAGCTGGGGCGGGGGCGGGGGTGTCCGCGAAGACGAGGTCCTCAAGCCGCTGGATGCGGTTCATAAGGATGGATTCGAGATGCACGGTTTGGTCATGCGCCTGTTGCGCCATGTTATCTTCAAAGGTCTGGAGCATAGTGCGGACTTGGCGCAGCTCAGCCTCCAAGGCAGATGGGGCAGTGGGAAGAATGAGGGGCACATTGTGATTGGGGGGAGAGGGTGGCAGGGGGTATGGGAGAGTTAGGGTGGGTGGGTGATACGGGTCGTGGGGGTCAGGAGGGCTGAAGTGGTTGAGGTGGCCGAAAAGGTTGGTAGGGTCCAGGGTTCCCACAAGGTTGTAGAGTGACTGGACAAGGCCTAGGTGGGTGTTAGGAATTGATGAATAAGCTTGCTTACAAGCTTAGACAATGATACCAGCGACTACCAATACAGGAAGGGACTCCCACAGAGACTATCCAGTGATCACTCAACATGGGGATGGAACTAACTAGAAAACCAGGACTTCTTGGGAACATCAGGCCAATCACAATGCTCAAGCGACTGCTAAAGACTCCTGACCCGTCAATACTCTGCCACCAATGCCAGACTGCATACAATCAATCATGGGAAGCATTTAACACGGTAATAACTGAATGCTTTTACATGGCAGGGTACATGAACTGCCAGGTAACTACAGATCACGCTGTAGACCCTATAGGCGATGGCATGGAGGTCAGGGTAATGCACATGATACAAATGTACATCTTCGATGTACAGGAGTTTTTGCACAACATCCATGTCCAGACGATAGTGAACCCGCACATACATGACAAGGAATGTGACCTACGAGTGGTCTCAGGATCCTTCCCGTACAGGACATTGCAGGATAACACATTCCTAGCTAATGCTCACTGATTACGTGCAAAGGTAATCACCCTCTTCGAGAATCTATCAGCAAAGGGATCAACGACCGCCGATCAACAGATCGGCAATGTTAATCTTTATGTGATAACACTATGGTTATCAAATGGATCACCCCCGGCGCCTCCTCCAGGATACACGTGACATATCGCTAGGATAAACCACATTAACGAACCGCCGGACAATGTGATCGATGACAGGACACCAACTGAAAGGTACCTGCCTATGGACCTTTAGCCGATATCGCATTACGTGATTAAGCCACACTCGGCAGGAACCGAAGTGCTTACCGAAGCCAGCCACAAACTCTAAATGGCGAAGTGTCCAATACGACAAGACAACATGAAGGAACCAGTACAGGAGGCCAACAAGACAAGTTAACGACTTACCAATCATCAAGCTGTTAGGCAGCATCTCAACAAGAAGCCACTGGCACATAAGACTACAGGGTAGCGTGCAGAACAGTGGGGTGACGCACACAGCCTAAGCATCATGGTGAAGTCATTATGACACCTATGACTTCACTATGAGCTCAGTGGAGCCTAGTGGAGCCTAGTGGAGCGCATGACGCGCAGTGGAGCTCAGTGGAGCACCAACAGCCAATCGTAGATAGTTATTTCTCATATGATCCTCTAATGAGGTCATTGCACTGGTATGCAGCTCCAAGTCAGTGGAGCTTATGACGACACTGTGAGGCATCATAGCTCCAACTGCAGAGCCTTGTGGAGCATCCGCTTTCAAGCGGAGCTTCTTCCTCATGTATATAAGGAGGGCCTAGACCAGCCTAGACCCCCAGTTTAATTCACCTTCTCAATTCTCTCAGACTTCTCCTGAGCGAAGTACCAACATCTACTGACTTATTCTTGACTCAATCACACGCCTCAACTCTATCTCAGCTACTTGTTCCATCGGCTAACCATGGTTACCCTTGGTCCTAACAGTGGGCTTCGGCAGGTGGGAGTTCCATGTTGGCAGGGATGGCATTGTGAAGGGTTACAATAAGGTTACGGGCATGGCCAGCCCAATCAGAAGAGCTGGCAGGGGCCAGGGTGCCCTGAGCGGCAGTTTGAAACATGTGTTGAAGGGTGTGAGCTTGGGAGTGGGCGTGGAAGGGGGCAGGCGGGCCAGGGAGGGTGTAGGCGGAATTGACGTCAAGGGCGAGCTGTTCATCGGCAGCCTTGTCGCTGTTGTACGGGTCATCGTGGTTGTCTTCATAGAAGGATGGGACTGGGGAGGGGTGTGGGTGAGGGGGAGTGGGTGAGATGGGGGAATGTGGGTGGGCGGAGCTGTGGGAGGAGAATGAGTGGGATTGAAAGGAGGCCGCATGGTGGGGGGTCTCGAAGTCCATAGAATGGGGGGAGATGGAGCCGGGGAGGTCAGTAGGGTACAAATTGGTAGGAAATACAGTAGTAGTAGGGGGAGCCGGGGCAGAAGTAGGACGCGAATGGGGGGGTGACTGAGATAGGGGGGTAGGACCAAACTGGGTAAAAGTGGGGGTGCTGGGAGGGAGAGCCATTGGGGGAGAAAGGAGGGTAAAGGGGAGAGGTAGAGGGGATAAGGAAGTGGATGAGGGGAAAAGAGGAAAAGTGTAGCTGAGACACTGTGTAGATGCAAGGCGGGGGAATACTAGGTGGAGTGAGGGCTCACAGTGACTAGAGGCTCTGGCGAAGGGGATGGGGAAATTTTGGGTGGAGTGGTGGTGGTAAGAGGGAAAGGGGTGCCGACGTGACCGTACTTATCACCATCGCCTGCAACTAGACTTCGGAAGTCAAAATGCGTAAACACGCATGTGGGCCCACACGTTATCGAGAAAAAGTTAGCTACGCCCTAGCAAAGTTCTTGACTAATACGATAAAGTTGCCCCCATTGTGTGTGCATATTCTAAAACGTCTAGTTTCCGAATGCGAAATAGCAGAGCCTTTATATTGTAGTGGCAGTCGTACAAATTGAGATGATGTTACTACAATGTCCGTGAAAATGCAATAAATCATACTACAGAGACCCAATGGATAGAAATATCAAAGCACAAAAGCGGATTATAGATAAAGAGCCTACTCGAGAAAGAGCACACTCGTCAAAAGCCGACGCGGACATAAATTAACTCACAATCCTCCTACCTAGGTTGAGGACAAAGTTGAAGAGACAGAAACTTCTTGCTGGGGGAAAAAGAATAGGCCCGAGGCGATGCTCGGTGAACCTTGCATGTTTAGGCCTTTCTTGCGTTCAAACTCGCGGTCCAGATCCTTCGTACTAGACCCCCTTGAAAGTTTATGACAGAATCTTGACCAGGAGTTGTCCCGTGGCAGTTGATGGAAACTACCACTGTCCGGAAACTTGTCACTCCGAATGTGCATTTTCCTGTGTCCCGACTTCTTCATCTGCTTCTTTCCCATGATTGAGTTTGATGACGGCGATTCGACAAGAATTGTGTATCCCGAGTCCGACAGGAAGGACTCTAGCTCGCAGCAAGATAGAGATCGATTCACAGCCCTTGCAGATACCCTTCTTTTGCTAACAGATGTGGTCGCATCCGGTCGGGTTTTCCTCCTTAGCGAATCAAACCAAGGCAGACTAAGATTTTTAGAGGATGTTGTCCATGCTGGTTTCGAAAAATACCCTTTTATCTCTTGCATAGAATGGGAAGCGAATAGGCCTAAGCTCTGTTTTCCGTTATCGAATCCAGCCTCGCCAGACTGGGTATAATCCTCAATGTTACATAGACCTTCTGTGAAGGTTGCACAGCTCGAGAGTCCACTCGAGTTGAAGCGCATGCTCTGAGACGCAAGTAAGTTCCTTCGGTGTGTGCGAAGTGATATTTGCCTGGATGGCTTAGATGTGCCACCCGTTGTGCGCCTCGTTGCGCGAATCTGTTGAAACCCAGCCGCATGTAAGTTCTGACTGTCCCCCCTTTCCGCACCAGAGTCGGCGTCTGTATCAAGAGGATTCCCCCTAGGTGGTCTCTCTCGCAGGCCGTACCGTGCCGTTTCCAGCTCCTCCTCTAAGTCGATCTTCTCGAACATTGCCCTTCCGTGCGTGTCAACTGCATGGGGACTTTCTGGACAGTTTAACTTGAAGCTGCCCGTTGCGCAGCCCTGGCGGGCGAGTGCAAGGCGCGCGCCCCGCGTCAGGCCTTGATTCGGGAGCTGTAACGTGAAGTCGCCTATAGTCCCCAGCGCCCCGCGCCATCGTCGGATTCCACCCGCGACGGCGTTGGATAGCCGAGGAGACACGGGTTCAGTCGGCTTGATTATCCGAATTATGGGGATGTGCATGAGCGAGGATACCGCTGGACCCCTGAGAGAAGAAAAGATCGAGGTTAGCGACACGGATGCGCGCATTTGATGTAGACCGTATACTATGCAGCTCGTGGTTTTAACCAAGGGACGTTGACGACAGCAAGCAGTCAGTAGGCCAGCCACCTGAATTTGTCCAACTTGGGAAAATGATTTGCGCTATGAGTAATGCACGCGCGACGACTTCAGCTAATATTCGAGAGGCGCAAATATTCTGGGATCGTTGCTACCAGCACCGACATCATGCCCCGTATGATTTTTGGCCCTCCGGCTGATGCCCTTGCTGCTCTTACCCTAGATCAGGTCACTTTCATACAGTCTCTCCCGAAGGCCGAGCTGCATGCCCACCTGAACGGATGTATCCCTCTTCGCACCCTTCAGGAACTATCTAGGAATTACGTCCCGGAAAAGGACGAAGTCGGGTCCGATTATATCAGAGACGGCATCGAGAAGCTCCAGAAGGGCGTGGAGCTCAGCGCAATCGGCGATTTTTTCGGGCTGTTCACCGCGATCTATGCTCTGACTTCGACACATGATAATCTAGCATACGCGACTCGGGCCGTCCTGAAAGATTTCCTTGCAGAAGACAATATACAATGCTCATACCTTGAGCTGCGGAGTACACCGCGTGCGACGAAGAGTATGACCCGGCTACAATATGTTGAAACCGTCCTGGACGAGATTGAACGCTACCCCGAAAACGAGGCTGCTTATATTCTTTCATTAGACCGCAGGATGTCCCCAGAAGTGTCGACAGAATGTGTTGACATTGCAATTGGGCTTAAAAAAGCGGGTCGACGCATTGTTGGCGTCGATCTTTGTGGTGATCCTCTGGTGTGCATTGCTCATTGCTGCCTTCTAAACGCGTGAGTACGGACTGACGAGGGTAGTAGTCGGGTGACATGAGGGAATTTTCAGAGTGTTTTCGCAGGGTGAAAGCCTCTGGATTGGGAGTGACTCTGCACATTGCCGAGGTGAAATTTTATCGCTTTCAATAGGCTTATCTCTAATTAATCACACTTTTTAAGACCGAGTCGAACATGGCGGAAGAGACAATGCAACTTTTGTCCCTCATGCCAAATCGGCTAGGACACGCGACATTTCTGGACGAAGAAGCGAAGCAATTCGTTTTTGATCACAAAATTGCCATAGAGATTTGCTTGACATCAAATCTCTTGTGAGTAATCAAGTTCTCACAGCGCTGGCGATTGACTACCTGGTATTTTAGATGCAAGACCATAGAAGACATACGAGACCATCATGTGAACTATCACTTCAGCCTCAACCACCCTGTCACAATCTGCGTAAGTGAATGCGTATCTATGATAGCATCCTTGCTTCATGATAGACTTTAACAGACAGATGACACTTTGCCCTTCCGGAACTCACTCCTTGGGGAATATGCCTTGCTGATGGCTCCGCCTCCACTCGGTCTAGGAATGAAGGAAGAAGAAGTCAGGGCGATAGCGCGGATGAGCTTAGACAACAGGTTCCTTCCTCGGGAATAACAAGTACTGGGGAACTAAATAATGGTCGGAAATTTAACGGAGTTACTTGGGTGATATGTTTCCAAAAACCGCCGCTAGGTATTTGAGTTTGATACACGATTGCGCGTTCCACATACACCTATGGGGAAACCCCCGAAGAAGCCATAATATGGCGTGCTCCTAGGCTCGCTTCGCCTGTGATTCCAGGGCTGATTTTATACATCACGAGCTTATTCTGGGATGTTTGTTTCAACTCTGTATAATTGTGTGTCTCAACATTAGCATAGCCTCGTAGCTCATTTGATCCCCTTTGATGTCCAGTTACTACGGGCGCATAAAAGCTCCGAGTGAGCGGTTGTGGTAGGCTCAGATAATTGTGGTCCCTCTTTGGTCATGTTGTCAAAGCTCCCCGCACTCTCCTTCATCTGCCTGACTTTTCTCCAAAGTCAGTATATTTATCTTCATGTAGCTTCGAGAGGGGACTGATTTTATCTGTGGCTCTGTAGCCGTCTGTTCGCAGCTCACCACTGCTACGGTATTTCCAGACGACGACATCACCAGCTTACAAGGACAGATTAAAGGCAGTGGCGCAGATGGTACAACCTATATTATTTCGGGTGTTCTTTCTTCCAATGGTGTTGCAGAAGCAGTAACTGGTAAGTTTTCCTGTGTAGTAAATGTGTATTTAAAAGAAGTTTATTGATGCTCGGCTTCCCTCTCAGCTACACTCGTCGAAGATGCCACGCATTTCTCTGAGGTAGTCGTGATAACCACGGAAAGCGCAACGGCCCGAGTTATCGAGGATTGCAACTACGACTCGCAGCTGAAGGGTACCTGCACTTTGGTCCAGGAAGCTGCCATACCAGGCTTCACCGTACATACAACTCTAACAGGAACGGGCGTGATTTCTCTCGACCCGGTAGTACTAGCCACAGCAAAGTCCGCCGCGAGTTTCTCGCACAGCGTGGCCTTCCTGACAGCTATACCCCTGCTATCCCTGGGTTTAGTTCTCGTATTATCTGCGTAACTTTCCGGGTGGGTTTTCCCTTTGTTTCTCCTTGCAATTGTGTATGTACTCGTCCGAGCTGTAGCGATCTGAACGTATATCTATAATTAATTATTCTCAACAATCGCCATCAATTAGCTCGTGGTAATGCTACTGAATTCCAACAAGCATAATGTACAGCGCATGGTGCATATCATGTGCATTGGTTACGGCACCACGGACGCCAACTAATGCCATCAGACTGTAATTCCTGGAGTTACGTCACATCTGGGCGGTATCCGCGATTACTAACGATGTTAATACATACACTATCCTCCGGTTGAGAATTCCCTCGCAAGGTTTTGATGTAATGCACGCTTCTGTGTCCCATACGGATATTATACGCCAGTGCTAGTATGAGCGCCCATCACCACTCGACACGAATTTACCAGTCCCATGGGACTTGTCCCGGGTCTCAGGTCAACTCCGCATTGCACGGGACCGCGCGTACTGTAAGGTTCTTCGTAGTGCCGATGTAACAGGTACTTGTTTAGAAGAATATTAATCATAGAAGAGCCACAGAAGCCTCATGATCATGAACTTGAATGTTTGGCGATCCTCATATTGAAGCGGCGATCTGGCTGATCACAGATCAGGTTCTCCATGGGAAAACGGATCACCAAATCTGGGCGTGTGAATTTCTGGGTCGGATGGGCGTCTCACCTCGTATCCCGCTTTCTCGTAAATTGTGGTGGTGACTAGGATGTAGCGGAAGCGCTCTTGTGAGAAACAAAGCCCTTCAAGTTAGGTATAAAAGCCCGTCAGTCGTTGTCGCCCTTAGATGATTGTAGTGCTTCCTCAATCATGTTTTCAAGGTTTCCCATCCTCTCGCTCATAGGTTTGGCCTCCTTCCAGAGTCAGTGCATTTCCTCCCGTACTCCTGCAGAGCGAGTCCAATTTGACGTTCCTCAATAACGAAGCTATCCGTTCGCAGTTCACTACTGCTTCGATTTTTCCCGACGATGGCATCACCAGTCTACAAGGACAAATTGAGGGCACTGGCAAGGATGGAACAACCTATGTCGTTTCAGGCATTTTTTCAACTGGTGGCACTACTACGGAATAAGTAACGGGTACGCTCCCCTGTACAGTCCCTGCGCCGCAAACGGAAGTTTCCCGACATGTATTGCTCCCTCTCAGGTACACTCGTTGAGGATGCTACGCATCTCTCTGAGATCATCGTAGCTTCCACGGCAGGCGCATCGGCCATACTCAAGGAGAACTGCGAATACAATTCGCAGCACGAGGGTGTTTGCACCGGGGTCCAAGAAGTCATCGCGCCGTCCTTCACCTTGGTGACGACCGCATCGGCGTCGGGCGTATTCTCGCTCGACCCGGTAGTGCTGACTACAGCGAAGTCTGCTGCGAGTGTTTCGCACAGTGTGTTCTTACTTTCGGCCGTGCCGTTGATGTCCTTTGGTTTGGGGCTTCTATTGCATGTGTAGTCCTTGTGCAGGTCTTTCACATGTAACTGCGTCGCTCACTGTAGTACTTTATACCCAGTAGGTCACGGTCCCGGGCCAGTGTGTGATGTACTGTACTGTACACAGCCTGACTCTTGATTGTGACGCCATGGTCTCAACTAACTGTTGTAGGAGGTACCCTCCGTCCTCCTTGAGCTCCCCGCAAGCACGGTAAGGTTAGGAAACATGTGAACCGCCAGTGCGGACACATTTGAAAAATAAAACTCCTGCGAAATCGGCTATCGACTCTTTAATATGGCCTAAAGGCACTTCCCCCGGTGCTTACTTTCTTTGGTCCCTTAAAATATATTGTGTGCGCCGTCCGCTTAAGCGGTATATTAAAGAGGGCTGAATTACGCTTTGTATTTTTTTCTGAATGAACTCCTGCCAAGGCTTCGTCTGTACTATCGTGTGATCCCTCTTACAAAATTCTTGTATTTTGCCTGTACAGCACTCAGATTCTTATGGATTCTCTTTTTTTTTTTGAAGCACTTAGTGTACCTGCAATTATCTATTTCCAGAAATTTTCCAGATGGTTTTTGATAAGCAGAATCTCTCAGAATGAAGGTGCCCCCCTCTTACAAAACTTTGGTCACGCTCTGTCACGAAAAATGTTAACACTCCGACTGATGGACACTCGCACCAGGCTGAAGCTCAGCACCGGACGTCAGCGGAGTTTTAAACGGAACAAAATGCCGAGTGCATTCTGTCACTTTTCGTCACCCTTTAGATAAATTTCTCTCTTTCTATGCAGCACAATGAGCTATTCCTCTCAGAATAGCACAGTAATATGATCTGATATCTAAAAAACAAATTTATGACAATAAATCTGTTGATATGCGCACATATTGTGCGAGCCGGTGGCCCCAAAAGACTTCTACAGACCGAAGAAACATGTATTTTGACAATGGCTTCACACCAATGCAACTTTTTACAAAGGAAATTCTGCAGTAACTGTTACATAGCTTACCAGGATCAACAAGAATTTTTCAGAAGGTAGTTTAGTTGTGTGGAAGCTCAGAAATGCGAATTTCGTAAGAGGGGTACACTTTGTAAGAGGGGTCACACGATAGTAGGTCCGCGGGAAAGGGCTGCTACTAAAAAAGGATAGGCGCTCGATGTGCCTTACTCTCTGTGAGCGGCGATCACGGTACCGCGCTAGGATTAACCATTCTTCCGGCATAATAGCGGCAGGGCGCCATATTTGCGCTTTAAGTAACACTCACTGTTGTACAACGATTCTCAGGCGGTTGTGGTCATGCTCTCAAATCTCCACATCCTCTCGCTCATAGGATTGGCCTCCCTTCAAAGTCAGCTTGTTTTGTTTCATGTTCTTCTCTGTGTACCGTATAACCCAGGACTGATCTTGTTATTCTGTAGCCATCTGTTCGCAGTTCACCACTGTTACAATTTTCCCAGACGACAACATCACCAGCTTACAGGGACAAATTGAGGGCACCGGCAAGGATGGTACAACCTATGTTGTTTCGGGCTTTATTTCGACTGCTGGTACTACGGAACAAGTAACGGGTACGCTCTCCTCTCCTGTGAAATGGGCCCGCATTGCATACGGAAGATTCCCGATATGGGTCGTTCCTTTCTTTTAGGTACAGTTGTTGAGGATGCTACTCATCTCTCTGAGGTCATCGTGGCTGCCACTGCGGGAAACATAGCGGTAATACTCAAGGAGAGTTGCAATTACAATTCGCAGCATGAGGGCGTTTGCACCGGGGTCGAAGAACTTGTCGCGCCGACCTTTACCTTGTCGTCGGTCGTATCGACATCGGGCGTGCTCTCGTTCGACCCGGTGGTGCTGCCTACAGCGAAGTCTGCCGCCGCGAGTGTCTCGCACAGCGTGTTCTTCCTCTCGACCGTGCCGCTGCTGTCTTTGGGTTTGGGGCTTCTATTGTATGCGTAATCTATCGTACAGCTTTCTCATATAACACTGCCATTCGAATTTATCCGGTGTATGGAGCACGATTCACAGCCTGGCTCTATTGATTATGACTTTATGAATATTAATAGACCGTTGAAGGGATTGAGCCCGTGGACCTGAAGGTCGGCAACCCCTCCACCTTTCTATAAATCTCTGCGGGCAGGGCAAGGTTAAAAAGCATGTGAACACACATGAAGGATAGACATTCCCTTCAAGTTCTTGCAAAGCATGGCCTCGCTTCCATTTGGAATTGGGACGGCGAGGTTGGGCTGATTACGCGAATGAACTTGATAACGGATTCCCTCTCCGGAAACAATGGCCTTGTGTTAGGGACTGGTAAGAATGCGTTTCCGGTTACTTTTGAATTATACGGCCCTTCGGTTGGGGCTTCCTTCGCGAGATCTTGATTTTGATGCACGCTCATATTGCTCGATTCCATATACACCGAAAAGGTTTCTCGGCGCAAGGAAGCGGCGATGCAGCGCGCTCTGTGTCATCATGGAATCACCTTTCAACCTTACCTGTGCTACTGCCGGAGCTTACGTTCATTTGTCGAATCTATTTCTTGGCGAGACTCAGCGTCCTACTAGTACTAGTCTCCGGGACTCAGCTATGTTTCCCAGGATTGAATGGTAGGCATAGAACATATTTTCTGTGCCTTTATCGATCCCTCCGTGTCGACGGAAGGAGGAGATGAAAGCTCGTGCATAACAAAGTGGGACCCGACATTACTATTAACGGTTTTAAGTAAGGTTTTAGGATCGGCTATCGGGTCCCGTTGGGAACGGATGCTACCAAAAGAGGATAGG
Organism: Coniferiporia sulphurascens; assembly: GCA_002794785.1. NCBI lineage: Eukaryota > Fungi > Basidiomycota > Agaricomycetes > Hymenochaetales > Hymenochaetaceae > Coniferiporia > Coniferiporia sulphurascens. The sequence goes on from NBBA01000004.1 coordinate 545,509, forward strand.
CGCCCGACTCGACGCGCGGTCAGTCCTGTGTGCCTTACATATAGTCTGCCGCTTTCTTGTGGGGTGCGGCGGCGGTGCATCAGCGATTAACGATTCTTCCGATGGAATGACTGCAGCCCGGGGCACCTATGTACACACAATATAAAACCCCCCGGTCGTCTCCGGCTCTCACTAGTTGTGGTCCTCCTTAATCATGCTCTCAAAACTCCCCGTTCTCTCCCTCATAGGCTTGGCCTCCCTCCAAAGTCAGCGTGTTCCCCTCCACGTTCTTCTATATACTGGGATTAATATTTCTTGTTATACTGTAGCTATCCGTTCGCAGTTCACCACTGCTACGGTATTCCCTGGCGATTCGGGGGCTATCTCCAGCTTGAAAGGACAAATTGAGGGCACCGGCAAAGACGGCACAACTTATGTTCTTTCAGGCGTTGTTTCTTCCGGCGACGTTACCGCGGAACTCGTAACGGGTTAGTCATTCTGCATAGGCCGTTTGTTCTCAAGCTAACTGACACTTGGATTTCTTCCCAGCTACACTCGTCGAGGACGCTACACATCTGTCCGAGCTTATCATAATATCCACGGAAGGTGCAACAGCCAAGCTTATCGAAGACTGCAGCTATAATGCACAGCTTGAGGGTGCCTGCACTGAAATTAATGAAATCGTTGGACCATCTTTTACTATCGATTCGACTGCAACGGCGACGGGCGTAATCTCGCTAAACCCGGTGGTACTAGCCACAGCAAAGTCTGCCGCGAGCCGCTCGCACGGCGTGGCCCTCCTTTCGGTCGTGCCGCTGCTGTCTTTGGGTTTGGGACTCCTGTTGCATGCGTAGTCTCTCGTGCAAATTTCTCACATTATGGTACTGCGTACTACAATTTATGTCCTGTATGATAAATGGTACACTCTATTGATTATGACGCAACGAGCACGAGCCGACCGCTGTAGGGATCAGGCCTCGTTGACCTGAGGTGGGTAGCATGGTGGCCGATGCCCCCCCCTTTTCCAACTCCCTGTAAGGTTAAGAAACATGTGGACTGGGGACACACTTACATGTAAACGATGAAACCGTTGCGAACTCGGCTACTAGTATCCACTGGCCTTTAATATAGCCTGATGGCGGTCGGCAGTGCTTACTTTATTTTTCCCCTAAGCATTGAGTGAGCCATCAGCCTTAGTCATAAATTAAGAATGGCTGAATTATGCTGCGAACTCGATTGAACTCCTGCCAAGGCTTCGTCGACAGGTTCCGCGGAAGTATTGTGGTAAGGTCCGAGTCTGTCTTCGGTTACTGTTGGATTGCGCAGCCCTCCAATTGAGGATTACTTCGCAGGATTTTGATTTTGATGAACGATCATGTGTCCACCTACACCAAAAAGGTTTCTTAACGAGGGAGTAGCGATGCAGCGTGGGTTGCGCCAATGGGTCACATTTTTGTACTACTACCGGAGCTTACGTGTATTTATTTGTTCGTCTCCGGCAAGAGTCTATTTCTTGGCAGGACTCACTACGGGGCTAAGACTCCGGGACCCGGCTAGGTTGCCCGGGATTGAGTGCTCCTCTACGCTTTCATCAATCCTTCTGTGTATGATAGAGAGGGGATTTGAGAACCCGAGTACGACAAAGTGGGACCCGACACTGAGTATGTAAGGTTTCAAGATTGGTAATCAGGCCCATCGGGAAGGGATAGGCGCCCGACACACGCGTGGTCCGGTCCCGGCCCGGTGCCTGCTGCCTTCTTGTGGGGTGCGGCGGCGGTGCAGCAGCGATTAACGGTCCTTCCGATGGAATAGCTGCAGCCTGAGGGACGCACATGTACACACGTATAAAATCTCACTAGTCGTCTAGGGCTCTCCGGTGTAGTTGTTGTGGTTTATCCTTAATCATGCTCTCAAATTATTAAATAAATATAACGAATGATATAAATATAGTACGTGGTCATATGAACAACCACCTTACTAAGTGAACGATAACACAACGATAACGCCATACGATAGGAGCTAGTTAGTTATAGTAGTACTAGCCCACGGAACGTGTATATAAGGGGAGCTGGTCTTGCCCTAGAAATACATCGGTTTACGCTGATAACCCACCTTGCCTGAACTTCACCACTGCACCTCACCGTCTACCACAACATGCGTAGATTTTAAGAGGTTATGAGCCTTGACTCTATAACTAACGAAACGATTAACAAAAAATACAATCCTCACATAACGAAATTATGTCTGACGGACAGAAACCAAACACTCGTGAGCAAACACGTTTGCAAAAATTATCAGGATTACGAATAATAGCTAACGAACTAAAAATAATGTATACACAGTCATCAATGATCGAAGAACTCGAAGAAAAAATTCAAAAAGCTAAAGATAGCAAAAGGTTGGTCGACCTAATACTTCAATGTAACTTAAGACAAATACCTATTAACGGAACGGAACAACAAATACAAGACTGAATAAACAGGTATGACAATTCTACTAAAGACGAAAAATCAAAAATAAGAACTGATTATAAACTGGAACTAACGAATCACGCTAAAGATTTAGGAATATCAGATCAAGGAAAATCATCCGAAATCAGATATTGAATAAGTACGTATTTGGGCATATCAGATCCAAATGAAAAAGCTCAATTTAAAATTGATAATCCATATATTAAGCCAGAAGAAGAAGAAGAAGAAAGCGATAACAAAGAAGACGACGATAAAAAAGAAGAAAACTCCGAAGAATCCAAAAATAAACCATCACGTGAGCCATCAGAGCCATCTGACCCTGACGATTCAGACGCTAACGATACCGAGGAAGATGAACCGAGTATGGCAACTAAACTCGCGGAACTCCAGAAATTCTTCGACGGAATCGAGAAACTCGACGGGCACAGAAACTACAAACTCTGGAATTACAGAGTCCGCAGCGCCATCGAGAGTGCAGGTTACGGTAACCTGCTCACTAACTCCCCAGGAACTGGAGAGGCTGGTATATCAAGCGCTTTATATAACGGCATTATGTGCACTATGCCCGACAAAATATTGGCTTATTATCTTAATTTTAACAAAGATATTCCAGCGCTACTCAAAGCGCTTGACGGACGATATAACGTCCAGACAACAATTACAAAGGGCTTTAACGAGGCTGCCCTTTTTGATATCAGAGGTCATGTCAGCCATTTCGATGGAACGCTCGATAACCTCAGCAATAAATATGAGGAACTAATAGCCCAAGGGGTAAAAGTTTCAGAGTCGACATACATATCGGCTATTACGAGGGCAACGCCCGAACAATATCAATATGTACTCACACAGAGTGAGTTATACATAAAAACAATCAACGAAACAAATCCAGACAAAGATGAAATTGAACTAACCCCTCAATTTTTACTAACGGCACTGAGAAACGCCTTTGAGGGGTGGCGTAAAAACCATCAGAGAACAGGAGCGGCAGCTAATCACCTGCCCAAGGACGAGCGGAACCACCCCTATTTCAGGGGCCGCGGACGCGGTAACAGCCGCGGAGTACAACCACGAGGTCGCGGCTATAGAGGCCGTGGAGGATACATACGAGGAAGAGGATGAGGGGGATATTCCCCTAACCAACAATCACACGTTATTAAGTGCTACAATTGTAACAAACTAGGGCACTTCAGTAGAGATTGCTGGGTGCCAAAAACGGAATGGACGAAGGCAGCCCAAAAGAAGAAAGAGGACGCGAACGACGACAAAGGAAAAGGGAAGGAAACGGGTGCGTCAGCGGCACCGACATCGACTGGGGCAAGTGCGGCCCAGGCTAAACATACCGCAGCAGCAGCAGCAACAAACGTCGCATCGAGCTCTCGCATCGAATTAAGCGCCGTAATCGGCCAAGGCGAAATTGGCGCCTTCATAACTGAAGTTGACGATAACGATTTCGACATGGGAGAATTCCCAATTTATTCATATAACGACTTCCTTGACAAAATAGGAAATTACGACAGCGCAATGGAAGACGTGGATGATAATAATTTAAACGTAAGCATTAACGCTATATTAACTGAAAAATTTGCTAACAATATTTATTCCTCAATGGACATAATTGATACTGGTGCAACGATACATCTAACACCATATCTAAATCGACTACGAAATACGTATAAAACCGACACGATTACGATAACGGCCGCAAACAAAACAATGTTTATGGCAAACATAGTAGGGGATCTTAAGCTTTACATCCCCAACGGACACTCGGTAAGTGTCATAAAATTATCAAACGTATACTACAATCCTAAAATGAATATGACATTAGTCTCTCAAGGACTTCTATGTCAAGACGGCTACGAATTTATTTATAAACAAAATGAATGCATAATAAAGTATCCTAATGGATCTTTATGCGGAAAAATTAAAAATACAAATGGATTGTATAGTATATTTAACAATGATGTACAAGCGGCTACAAAAAATGTAACATTATTTGAACTTCACAAAAAACTCGGGCATATAAGTTATGCTTACATAAAACGATTACTAAAAGAAGATCAAATTACAAATCAAAAAATATCAAATTATGACGAAACTCAATGCACAATCTGCATAGAAGCAAATATAAAAAGAATGCAAATCCCAAAATTACGATTTTCAAAGTTAGCCGAAAAATTTGGCGATCACATACACATGGACATATGGGGTCCAGCATCCACACATGCTATTGGAGGATATAAATATCTTCTAACACTTGTAGATGACGCTACAAGATGGATAGAAATGATTTTATTAAAAACAAAAGACGAAGGCTTAAAAGCGTATACAATTTGGGCTACTATGCTCAATACCCAATTCAATATAAAAATAAAAATATTACAAAGCGATAACGACACAGTGTTTTTAAGTAAACAATTCACTGAATATTTAGAAAAAAATGGAACAATACGAAAGCTGACTGTTCACGATACGCCACAACAAAATGGAGTAGCAGAACGATCACATCAAACGATTTTAAACAATACATGAGTAAATCTGCTACAAGCAAAATTACCACCCAGTTTATGGGGAGAAGCTGTAAAATACAGTACTTACGTTTACAATAGAACGCCAAAGAGCGCTATTGAATTTAAAACACCATATTCAAAACGATATAACGAAAATTACAATATAGACGATTTAAAAGAATTTGGTCAATATTGCATAATAAAACAAGAAGACGTAAATAAATTACAACCAAAAGGAATATATGCACAATGGCTAGGATTCGACCAAGAAAGTAAAGGTCATAGAACCTATCACAACAGAAAAATCACAGTCGAACGAAATCTACAATTTTTAGATTCTCCACCATCTAAAATTGAAGGGGAGAATATAACTGAAAAACATAACGAGCAAATAAAAGAATTAACAAATGAAAGACCAATAAGAAATATTAAACCAACAAAACGATCATTAGGTCTAAACTTTGACGAACAAAATACAGTCGCTTATCTTACGGAATTTAATCAATTCAATACGGAATTAATAGGCGATCCGAATTCATATCAACAAGCGATCAATAGAATTGACGCAAATCAGTGGATCACGGCAATGAAAGAAGAAATAAAAACGTTAATCGAAAGATTTACATGGAAAATCATTGATCCACCAAAAAAAGCAAACATAATTGGAACAAGATTTGTTTACAAAACAAAAAGATTAGCAAACGGAGAAATCGAACGTTACAAAGCAAGATTAGTAGTTCAAGGATTTGCCCAGAAAGAAGGCATAGACTACTACTCAAACGACACATTCGCTCCAGTAGCACGATTAGCTACAGTAAGAACAATATTAAGTTGGAGCGCAACAAACAATTACGAAATTCACCAAATCGATATAAAATCAGCTTACCTATACGGCGAATTAGAAAAAGACGAAAACATATACATAAAACCACCACCAGGAAATCTAATTAAAATAAAACCTGGACAAGTTTTAAAACTAAACAAAGCCTTATACGGATTAAAACAAGCAGGCAGACGATGGTATAAAAAATTATCAGAAATATTAATCGGAATTGGACTAACAAGAGCAGTCCAAGATAACGCAGTATTCCTAAGAAAAGATAAAGGAAAAACAATTCTAATACTTTTCATACATGTTGACGACATAACGATATGTGGCTTAAATCTAAAAATAATAAAAGCCTTTAAAGAAGAAATAGGAAAACATGTAAAATTCACTGACGGAAACGATATACATTGGTTACTCGGCATTGAAATTGAAAGAAACCGAGATGAAAGAATCATAAAATTAAGACAAAAACATTATATTGATAATATAATAGAAAAATATAAATTAAAAGACGCTGCAATGGTACAAACACCAATGACACCAGGTCAAGTGTTAAAATCACTCGAAAATCCAACTAATGAAGAATTAAACTTCATGAACCAAATACCATATATGAACATGGTTGGAGCGTTACGATATGCAGCAGATTGTACGAGACCTGACATATCATTCGCAACAGGTCAATTTGCTAGGCATTTAAATAAACCTAGTATTGAACATTACAATGCAGTAAAACACTGTTTTAAATATTTAAAAGGAACGAACGATTATTGGTTAATACTCGGTGGAAAAGAACCAATCGAGTTAATCGGATACACTGACGCTGACGGAATGACACAAGAAGGCCATAAAGCAATATCAGGATACATATTCCAAATAGGAAATGCAACGACATCATGGTCAAGTAAAAAACAAGAATTAGTGTCATTATCAGTATGCGAAGCAGAATTACAAGCTTTAACTCATGGAGTAAAAGAAGCTATATGGCTACGAAGACTGGTTGAAGAGGTACTGCAGACCTTAGATACACCTACGAAGATATTATGTGATAATCAAGCAGCCATAACAATAGTAAATTCAACAGAACAAAAATATACGCAACGAACAAAACACATTGATATACGAAAAGACTTCTTACGAGATTATATTGAAAATGAAACCATATCAGTTTCATATATTCCAACTGGACAGCAAAAGGCTGATATTATGACGAAAGCGCTAACGATTGAATTAATCAAACGTTTTACAAGTCTACTCCGCCTAGTAAAAGTTTGAAGGGGAGTATTAAATAAATATAACGAATGATATAAATATAGTACGTGGTCATATGAACAACCACCTTACTAAGTGAACGATAACACAACGATAACGCCATACGATAGGAGCTAGTTAGTTATAGTAGTACTAGCCCACGGAACGTGTATATAAGGGGAGCTGGTCTCGCCCTAGAAATACATCGGTTTACGCTGATAACCCACCTTGCCTGAACTTCACCACTGCACCTCACCGTCTACCACAACGTGCGTAGATTTTAAGACAAATCTACCTATTCTCTCGCTCATAGGCTTGGCCTCCCTTCAAAGTCAGTTTGTTCCCCCATGTTCTTCTCTACTATGAACCTATAAGCTGAAATGAATCCTTTCTGTTATACTGCAGCCGTCCGCTCACAGTTCACTACTGCTACGGTCTTCCCCGGAGACTCGGGGGTCATCTCCAGCTTGAGAGGACAAATTGAAGGCACCGGCAAAGACGGCACAGCTTATGTTGTTTCAGGCTTCGTTTCTTTCGGCGACGTTGGCGTAGAATCTATAACGGGTTCGCTATTTTGCACAGGCTGTATGTTTTCAAGCTTACCGACACCTTGCTAGCCACACTCGTCGAGGACGCTACGCACATGTCCGAGGTTATCGCAATATCCACGGGGAGTGTAACAGGCAAGCTCGTTGTGGACTGCAACTATGATTCCCAACTTGAGGGTTCCTGCATTGAAATCGAACACAATGTTTTACCATATGCTACTTTTGACTCGACTGCAACAGTGACGGGCGTAGTCGAGCTAGACCCGGTGGTGCTAGCCACAGCAAAGTCTGCTGCGAGAGTCTCGTACAGCGTACCTCTCCTTTCGGCCATGCCTCTGCTGTCTTTGGGCCTGGGGCTTCTGTTGCATGCGTAGTTTCCCGTACACGTACCACTGTCGCTCAAATCTGTCCATAATGTAGTGCTTTACACCCAGTAAGCTAAGTATAGGGTGCATGGTACGCAGCCTGAATGGGGCCACGAATGCGAACCGACTGTCATAGAGATAATGCCTGTAGGCCTGAAAGTCAGTGACATAGTCAAGGTGGCATCACCGTCCCTCCTTAAACTCTCTGCAAGGTCAAGGCAGAACAAGGTTAAGAAGCATGCAGACTGAGGGCACACTGGCACTTGAAAATTGGCTGTCAATTGTAATCTTTACTCTCATGGTCTGAGGACGGCCCACTCAGTGAATATTTGTTTTGTTCGTCCCTCACCTAAGTATTGAATGCGCTGACTGTTAGATATATATAAAAGGGCCGAATTACGCTTTGAATTTGAATGAACTCCTGCCAAGGCTTCGTCACATCCGGCAGGCGTGGGCGCAGGTACGAAGAAGAGAGAAGAGGAAGAAAAAAAGATTTGGATCCGCCTTTTGTATGCGTGTTTTTGATGCGCGAGCGGGAGCGAAAGGGGCGCGCCACTGCAGAGCGGGGGTCCCGCGGGAAAGGATTACTACCAAAAAATTATTGGGGGGCGAAGCCCTCCAGTTATCCGGTTAAGGGCCTCCAAAAAGCTAGATTAGTCAGCAAGGCGTGGTGGCTGTGTGGCCCCCCCCCCGTGAGAACATGCTCTTACTCCTCAAGCCTGCCTTAAAAGAAAGCCGTCCCTTGCTCAACTAGGATTAAGCCGTGAGTCAAAGCTTCGCCTCCCCACTCTATGTGGGCTCCCCACATATATTATCACAGTTTTAATGTCTTTCTTTGGTAGTAAATTTCACACTCTGATATGCGCGTTTATTTTCATTCCCGCGCATATACCCACCTCACGCTCGATACACCGAGCGCTGAGGTGAGTAGTACAACGCTACATTCCATTTTTCATTTACTTATCTATTACCTAGAATATATTTAGGTAATTTGTCTTCTTTAAACCTCACGCTCGATACGCCGAGCGCTGAGATATATATTTAGTTCAATAATTTTCTCGATGGAATTTTGGAGTATCTTTGTTTTTGTTATGCCGAAGTTCTGTGTTTTGTGGTTTGGATTATATCACTGATATTATAGTACTAACTACGACTTGAATACCACCACTGAAAAGTATGCGCATTGCGAAGCATGCTACTTACTGGGTGCCTATGTAGTGTACGAACTCAAAGCTTGAGGCTTGAGCTGTGCTAGATTACTTTTATTTCAACATGTAGTTTGATTTTATCAAGTTCCGGCGGCGAACAGTAGGATATACGGAATGTTACTAATAATAGTAGAAGAGACTATACTACGACGGGCTCGGGAGAGGAATATTCCGCACCGGACCAGCCTGAACTCGTGCGGGTGGGCAATTGCTATAACGAGTGATTCAAAGTTCAAACCCATCGTGGCAAGTTCCCAGCTGCTTAGAGTTCTTTGATCGCATAGTACCGGGACAGTACTCACAATTACGATTTAGTAGCATGTTCTGACGCGAGATGAGGTAGAGGAAACGATTTGTGAAGCAGGTATCGACGGTGATGACCGAATTAACAATGACGGTGCGAGTTCAAAGTTCGTCTACACCTTCTAGTATCTTATCATTACACGAATCTAAGTATCTGCTATCTTAATATGATACAGAGTTTGTGAAGGCGAGATTAGACATCCAAGCCTGTGAAGCCTCTTCACTTATCCGAACTTTCCGAATGGCGCCTGCACAGTTGAAATATTTGTCAAAAGTTTGAGATGATTGCTCGTATAGATCCGCTTGAATATCATGGTAACGTACTAAATTCGCAGCTGACTTTCCCAAACCAATTCAAGGAGAGAGCAGGTCACCGCGTTTTGCTAGGTGGTACGCCATTTCCCCCTCTCCCCCCTTCCCTTCCTCTAGGTGTAGCGGTACATCATAGAGAATACAGAACGTGTTTACGCCCCGTGCAGTGACAGGGTACTTTTATTATCCGCGGGGACTCCCTCGCCCCTTCTGATACATGAAAACAAAAAAAAGTACTAACACCGCCTTGAATAGATTATCTTCCGCGGACGACACACACGCAGCTTTGACTTCATCATAAACGTACGAATGTCACAATTACAACCCGAGTCCAAGAAAATGTTATTTAAGAACTATCTTACAAGCCTCCGAAGGCGCAAGAACACGAACAAGACGAAAGTAGTAAGGAGGAGAATCGGATACACGAAGACGGACAAGAAAGTGATAAGCTAAGTAGGTACGGGAAGTGGGGTTCAATATGTTATGGGACTGTTTACCATCCAAAGAACTAATTACTCAAGCGACGAAGCCATCAACTGTGCGTCGAGGGGCCAGGTACGCCCTGGTATGCATGTGGTACAGGCCGCCAACCACCCTCATTTATCTGTACCAGGGTCAGCGATGTTCGCGCAAAGGGCGTATCAAATACTCACTTTGTTTAAATGCGGCTGCATGTGGGCCTTCGTAACTACAGGATCCTTCTCCTCCAATACGTATGACTCTTGCGAGGGCTGACATCCAATCGTGCCAATTGGCTGGTACGTTTGCTGCACCGCGCCCTGCTGTTGTCCCTGTACCTGGTCCTGCTCGGTCATTGGAAGTCCGACGGGATTTTCCGGGTCCATCGGCCAGAACCACCCAGCAGGCACATGCGCGAGTGCTTTGCCTTGATTGTCGGTAGAGCCGCCGGCATTCATGTATGGTCCAGAAAATGAGGCGCGTGCGTGCTTTGGAGACAAATGGGCGCCCATGGATAGCGACATTGAACCCACTGTTGGACTACTCGCTTCCCAATCTTCCTCAGGAATGAGGACGGGCATGCCAGAGCGCTTGACATCACTGAAATTGAGTTCTAACACCTTTTCCGCAAGTTTCTCGATGAGCGGATGGCCGCCATTCATGTCCTTCCGCTCCCATCGCCAACGGAAACGCGGGAGCATGTCAAGCGCATACCATATATCTTCAACAGCAACCTCGCGCGGAAGACGATCGCAGTTGGACATCTGCCCATAAAGTATGACCATTGCGGCGATGTGCAGTGGAATAGGCGACGTGAAAAAGGCAATGTCGGGGAATTTGATGAGCGTGTAGTGGATAACAATGATATTATGAGATGCGACAATTGCTGTTGACGAAAAGTTAGAAACGGAAATGTGTCGTAAATAGTGTGTTGTTGCATTACTCACCATCGGTTAAAGCTTTCAGTCTTTGTGGGTAAGGAAGATCCTGCGAGCTGAATAGGGCTCGTAGCAATAGTATCCTTGCAATACCGAGCTTCAATAATGTCAGGCCTTGGTCCTCAGTAATATTCTGAACCAGCTTTCTTTTCTCCTCTATATTCCAGTTCTGCGTTCCTCCGAAGAAGTTAGAGTAGCTTTCGGGCAGTCCCTTACGGAATTCAACCATATTCTTAATAATGCGAGTTGCGTGTCGCATGATCGCTTCTTGAGTGTGTCGCGTTGGCGAGTAAAGCGCATTAACAATGTCGGCCTGGATATCTGCAACCGGAGCAGAGAGGAAGAAATGCTCAGAGAAATCGACGAGCTTGCCGCGCGAGGGATGTGAAGTGCTGGTGTCAGCCGGAGCAATCGCTAGTGGACGACCAAGAAGGAGGGAGGTGCCTCGGTCATGGATCATAACAATAGTCCATAGCCTAATTCGCAATTGACACTCGGATTCAGTAAATGTTTGACCTTGTTGGAATGGATCGTGATGGAGGCCGAGCTCTATGGCGACGCGGACAAGACTTCCAACCAAACGCCAGAGTGAACGTTGTTGACGCTGATGTACTATGAGTCATGTTAAAGGGCATGTAGACTGATAGCACATACCTCTGTGTACAAGTACCAATGCAGGAGGATCAGTGATTGAAGACTACTTATCGTCATCCTTAGGTCGGGCTTGACGGCCAATGCACGCTCGAATAACTCTTCATGATCAGGCCAGCCGGGCGCCAGGACATTCTCCATATTCAAACTTGGCGATTCCTCCAGTGTATTTCCAGCTGCCTTATTATGCTCGCTCATCGTTCCAAGCGCCAAGACAAGATAAACGTTGCACAAAAAGCCAGGGTCATAAGTGACTGGCTGCCGTTCGTATAAGGCATTTAAATCCCTCTCAAAGTCGTTCTTGAGCAGAACGGGGCGATGGTAATTGAGTTTGGTGAAGTAGACATCAACTATGAGCATAGTCATCGCGCGGTTTTCCGGGAGCCAGACATCGACGTCGCGGACGCGCGAACCGTGGTGATTGGTACTGACGTACTTCATGTGAACGTTGATCCAGTGTTTCGCATCCTTGGGTGGCGAAGTTTCAGTCAAGTCGCGATCACGGCCTGAGGAGAGACCCCCTGAGCCTACGGCGAGGTCTTCCATTTCCGCGCCGGCGGGGACACTATCAATCCTCGCTTCAGTAACGATGTGCTCGGAGACACCGAAGTTCTTAGCAAGCGCTTGAGCATTCGACATATCATTTGCCTTGGGGTCCTGTCCTTTGATGTTCATGTCAAGACGAAGATGTGGTGGCGGCGGCGGCGGCTGAACGTGGTGCTGGAAAGCAGGGAGTATGCGCGGGTCGTACATTCCTGCTGGTGGCATTCCCATGGGAGGATAGGGCCCGCCCGGGGGGGCGTGCGGGTAGCCTGGAGGGGGAACACCCATTGGCGGGTAGCCAGGGTGCATCATGTGCGGTGGAGGATAAGGGTAGCCGCCCTTTGGACCCAATGGACCGTCGTGATAAGGCCTGTGGTCGCCATTGTTGAGGTGCGATTGAAAATCGACTATTTCGTCGGAAGATTGTTCAATCTCGATGCCCTCACGAGTGAGGATGTTGTCGAGGTCGTCGAGGGAAAAGCCCGGGATGTGCCTACGGAGGAGAGCTTGACACTGGATAAGCTGGCGCTCGATCTTCTCTACATGGCCGCGAGGGGTGAGTGTTTTCCTGTGCCGGTCTTCTTGATTGCACTGGACGCCCGCCGTTGCGCAAGCTGTGCAACGCGGGTGCTTCGAGTCGCACTGTTTGGTGGCTCGAGTTAGGGAGTTTGCCGTCGGTCAGAACCGACGGCACTTGCCTTGATTTTCTTGCTCCTGCATCGCGCACACGCCTCATGCGACCGCCGAAGTCGTCGCGGCTCACTTGAGCCTGGCGTATCCTCATTCTCCACACCGCCCTTCTTGCGCTTGCGGTTGCCTCCTGCGCCGTTCGCGGACTGTTGGCTGCCGTCATGTTGCGGCGTGCTCGGGGACTGCTGTTGTTGGTGCTGTTGGTGCTGATGCTGCTGCTGCTGTTCCATGGCGAGCGCTGACGATATGGATGGCGCGATGTTGAGGTCTGGCCGACCTGGATGAGCCATGGTCTGGAATGCCTGTGAACGACGAGGGCCGGCGTCGGGTGCTGGGCAGCGGGTCGGGAGGCGAGGACAGAGGGGCTATTTGCGCCCTGTTTGCTCAGGGTGGCGTTTACTAATAAAGTTGACAAGCAAAATTACTTACCGGGTAATACACTTGGCCTTGCATAGTGCAAGTGCATATGGCCGACGCCGTCCCCGTTACCGTCTTCACTGGCTTTCTGGGTTCTGGAAAGACAACCCTCATCCTCAGTCTACTCCCTTTTCTCAACAAGGCCGGATACAAGGCCTGTTTGCTCAAGAACGAGTTCGGCGATGTCCAGGTCGACAGCCAGCTCGCCAGCCAGTCTTCGCTCGCGGGTGTCAGCGAAATATTAAACGGCTGCATGTACGTTTATTCTTGCTTCGCAGACAGTATCCGGTCTCAAAGCCAACGCATGTCACAGGTGCTGTGTCCTTGTCGGTCAGATGAAGACTGCTCTGCTCGAAATAAAGGGTATTTTTCTTCCCGAAATTATGCACTTTGGCGATCTGTGCACTTAAGCAGATCCAGACAAGTTCAAGCCGGACCGCATATTCGTAGAGACTTCGTAAGTCTCTTCCCTGTTATGCTTTGATTTATTTTCTTTGTTTTCTAAGGGGTCATCCAGTGGGTCGGCATTCCCCGCTACCCTCGCCTTCCAGATCCGCGAACTTGAGCGGGAAACGAACGGCGGGTTTAAGTTGGATGCCATCGTTACTGTCGTCGACGCGGAGAACTTTGCCGGCTACGAAGATACAAGCCCTACCGCCCGCATGCAGGCTAGTTACTCCGATCTCATACTGATTGTATGCAAAAGCCGTTTGCTCCCGTCATCTGCCAGTCTCACTACATTGTTCCCGTGCAGAATAAATGGGAGCATACGTCGGAGCGTCAACTTGACATCGTGATGGATCATTTGCACACCCTGAACGATCTAACCCCGAAAATCAAATGTAACGGACGAAAAGGCGTAGATCCGCGCCTCATTTTTGGCCTAGACACCAAACTCTTCAGCGATCCAACGCAATTTCCGCGGGGCGACGTCACTCACAATGATGAAGTACAGACGCTAACAGTTTGGAGGGGCTTTTCGGGGTCAGCGGCGGGAGACTTATGCGGTTGTGATTGCGCCCATGAGCCTTCTCACGCGCACAAATCCCTGCCTGGTGAACGCCCGGTCCTGACTGAGGAACTTCTGAGTTCTGCGCTGTCCAGGTTGCCCAAAGAGAGCGTCTGGCGCGTCAAAGGCTTCGTGCAGCTATCGAACTTGTCGGCATCTGAACCTATACATCCGAGTACCCCAGAAGCCAAGTTTATCGTCAATTGGGCTTTTGGGAGACTAGAACTGACACCACTCGCTGATTCAAACAAATCGGCCTCAGACGATGATGTGTTGTTAACAGTGATGGGTGAAAGGGGGGAAGTGAAGCGTTTAGCATTGAAGTTTGCGAGGGAATTAGGTGCTGAGCTTCGGTAGATTTACGATAATATCAGTGCATGAAATGAAAGAGACATGGTATAAAATTCACGTGCCGTCGACGCGTTAGCAGGCGTCATACGCGTTAAATCTCAGAGTAGTACATCGCCGTCATTTGACGACCAGAAAAAGCTCCCCGTGCCAGGCAACCCTCGCCTGCCGATATGTCGGGTATAAATCTCAACCTGAATACGTTGACGGAGAATACCTCGCGCTTGGGTGCGCGTATCTCTGAGAGCATTATCGAGCACACGCGCGACCTCGCCATCACACGAAGCCCCGGTGCCTCCTACTTCGATGCGCCCGAAGAGAAAGTGCGCAGCGTCCGCAAACAGCTCGATGCAAACAGTGACCGGGAGAAACTCGATGCACTCAAGACTCTAATCGCTGTACGTCGTCCGTTCCCTTTGGAGATGACATCCAATTGACTGGCGTTGCATCACAGCTCATCTCTAAAGGGCGCAATGTCTCAGAGTTCTTTCCCTCTGTCGTCAAAAACGTCGCGTCTCCGAATCTCGAAATCCGCAAACTTGTGTATATCTACCTCTTGCGCTATGCAGAGGCGGAACCGGACCTCGCTCTGCTCAGTATTAACACGTTCCAGCGCGACCTGACTGATGCAAACCCACTCATTCGTGCGATGGCACTCCGTGTGCTCAGCGGAATCAACGTGCCCATGGTTGGTAACATTGTTGTCCTCGCAGTGAAGAAGTGTGCGGCCGATCCAAGCCCTTATGTTCGTAAGGCGGCTGCGCTCGCTACAATCAAGTGCTACAAGTGCGTATCCTCCCCCTACATGCCCCACTTCACGTCGGTTTATACAAATGCCAAACAACTTCCCCAGCATGGACTCAACACATCTCCCTTCGCTTATTCCTATTCTTTCAATGCTCCTCAAAGACAAGTCTCCGCTGTCCATCGGCGCCGTCACCGTCGCCTTTCAAGCGATCTGTCCTACGCGTCTGGATCTCCTACATACACACTATCGCCGTCTCTGCCGTATGCTTCTTGATGCGGACTCTTGGGGCCAAGTCAGCGTACTTGACCTCCTTGCACGCTACGCGCGAAGTATGCTTCCAAATCCAGTCGTGTTCGATGCGAGCGGGGATGAAAGTGAAGGAAAAACAAAGGAAAGGGTCGACCCAGATCTGCAGCTTCTACTGAGTAATGCAGAACCATTACTCATGTCACGAAACCCCGCTGTATGCGATTTCCCTTTCGTTTTGCCCGGGTCCCGCGTTTCTGATATCTCGCGCTGGACAGGTAGTGATGGCAGTTGCTCGCGTCTTTTTCTATCTCGCGCCACCATCACAGCTTGTCAAGGTTGTAAGCCCACTGCTTCGCCTCCTACCGACGTCCAAGGAGGTCGAACGTGTCGTTTTGGCATACCTCGTAGTCATTATACGCGAAGCCCCTGTGAGCCTGCGTCTCCACTTCGGTTTCCAAAGATTTGATTAATTGACATCTATAACGAACTAGCAATTATTTGTGCCACATTACACCCGTTTTCTCATCCGAACAACAGATATCAGGGAAGTCAAACGGGATAAGCTCCGTATATTACTCAGGCTCCTTTCATCGGAGAACTACCAAGTTCTTCTAAGCGAGTTTGTCGTGCGTAGCCTCTTTTGTTTAAACGATTTCACGCCTTATTTGTGGGGGGACTCAGGTATATGCAGAGGATCCAGATGAGCAAATCGTTTCGGAGGCAATACAGGCGATTGGACATTGTGCAAGAACCATCCCTGACTCAGTCACCCAGTGTCTTTCGGCACTTATGGATTTTATAAAACAGGGCTCAGGTTCGCACATTACCCAGTTCTGCGCGACGAATGCGCTTAAACTATTATATTAAGAATCCGCCATATCCTCGGCTATCCTCGTCCTTAAGGCCCTTGTCCAAACGCGCCTTCAACAAAACCCGCGGTCTTCAGCATCTACTTCTCCGGCACATTCTCCGCTCGCCATCATTGCCGACCTTGCTGGAAGAATCGATGAAATTAAGCATCCGTCTGCTCGGGCCTGCGTTATTTGGCTCGTAGGACAATACGCAGCACCAGTGACGGACGGGCAGGGTAATCTTGACTTAGGAGATGGCGCGCTCCTAGGCGTTGCATGGTGGGCTCCGGATGTCCTCCGAAAAGTCGCCAAGACGTTTTCCTCGGAGGTATATCACATTGACCTTTTGTCCGGTCAGAATACTTAGTGATTTATACTTGAATATTATACAGGCACCGATCGTCAAGCTGCAACTTCTTACTATGGCTGCGAAACTCCAGGTTCTATCGTCAACATACCATCACACACTTGCCCTTCTCACTCGCTACGTTTTCTCCCTTGCGCGCTACGATGCAAACTACGACGTACGGGATCGCGCTCGTATGCTCAATGCGCTCCTTGCCGGTGTCGCACCACACCTGCAGAGCATGAATGGCAGCGACGGCAGTCACGCTGATGGGGATGTCAGTGACGAGGGTGAGGTTTTTGAGCAGGGAGGAGTGGTTTTACGGCGCGAGCAAGTGAAGCTGGTACTATTCGAAGGAAAGCTCGATGTGCCAGAAAAGGAGTCATTTCCTGGTACGTTCCCTGTTTATTAGGTTTTCATTCTTGCGAAACTCCAAGGCTCTGATATGACTCTGGTCTATTAAACGTAGATAACTCTGATATTTTGGGCTCATTGGAGCTTATAACTGGAAAGCTTATGGGACTAGGCACTAACCCACGCCTGCCCGATTGGCCAGAGGAAGGTACCGATGCGTCCCTGCGTGACGCAGAAGAAGAATATCCTTCCGTTCCTATTACTGCCCCTGGTTCTCGCGGTCTGTCCGGAATGGTTGGCTCACCGAGCGGATTCGGGTCATCACATCTGTCGTCTAACGCTGCAACGCCAATTGTTTTGACACCGACAGGCGTATCCCCGAGCGCACCAGGCACGCCGAGCGGCAAGGGTCCTTGGATTGATTTGGACAAATTCTACGAAGATGCGGACGACAACGGGGGAGAGGAAGAAGGGGAGGATGAAGAGGACGAAGACGAGAATGAGGATGAGGATGAAGACGAGGAGGGGGAAGAAGAAGAGGATACGGATACGGAGAGTGAAGAGGTCGTCGAGGAATACAAGGGCCGCTCGGAAGAGAAAGATAGTCCAAAGGCGGAAATTCGCCCAGAGCCTTCCAATGCGGGTGTGCGGGCTAGTGCCAGTCATAATGAGGATGAGGGTTCAGACGACTCAGAAGATACTTACGAATAGGCGCATTTCACAGGATTTGTACGACGGAGAAAAAGCATATTGCATTATACCTATCTTTACATCCCCTACAAGACCGCACCATCGGGAATGTTGTAATACAAAGGAGTACCGAACACGTGATAAAAATGACCGTTCTTGCCGCCCTTTCGCTCACTTCCGTAGTAATCCATTGGGAACCACTGACCAGTCATCAGACGCCGGCGCTATACAAACAGCAAGAAATCAATGCTCACATGTCGCTCGTCTAAGGTTTCCTTATGAATTCGCAGGTATCTCGCGCTCTCCGATTCGTCCGTGACACTATAACCGAAGCGCGGTACGACAAATTGCCCAACTTGCAATTCCGTATCCGTAACCCGACCCCGGGACATGCGGAGATATGACGTGCGATACAAGCCGCGGTAAAAAATGTATTCGCACCTGTATAGTTTTCAATTTCTGAGAAATAGTCTGTGCGGCTCTTTTCGCAATTTGCTTACCATCGATCCTCATCGAGTGCGTCTATGTCGTGTACGCGTCCATCTTCTGCGATGATCTGATAAGGAGAGGCTTCTCGGGGTGTTAGGTATACACGAGACAAAAAATCTGGATAAATTCCTCACGTCGAGGGGCATGGGGCTTCGTCACAACATAACCAAGGAAGATGACAGGCGTTGGATATGCCGAGTTCATGATACGGGCCAGTTCTCTGGATTGTAGCTCCCTGTCCAAAGGGTCCTCCTCTGTTATATGCCATTAGATCATTCTTTCTCGGAATCATATGGAAGAATAACGCACCTTGCCCATTATGGGCCACAACAACCATCACTTCTGTACCCCATACGTCCAAGTAAGCTGTGATAGCTGGTGCAAGTTCACCGTGAGGAGAAGGTAAAAGGTGGTGCGTAGAGTTGATAATTGGGAACTAGTTGGTAGTTTAGTTGACAAACGCCAATTAGGTATTGACACGCGATTTCACCTTCGAAAGAAGTACAGCACCCCAAGTATGCTGGTTGGGTCCTGGTCCAAGGTCCACATACTATACCGAGTGTGAGGTACGTTTACGTATCGCCAAAGCTAGAGGTAGTAGTTATATGTACTTACGTAGCCGATGTCTTCGACTAGTACCCGAGTCCTGAGAAGACTTATAAGACCCATGTAACAAACAGCAATTTGAGCTTACAAGTCTCGATTTCCGTATACGGGTCGCTAAAACAAATGGCATGAGGTTTAATGTATTAATCGATTATAATATAATCTTACGTGCAAGTCAGTCTCCAAAAGACCAACAATGTCTAGCTCCATATCCCTGAACGTGAGGGTTAATAACGGTCTAGTAGACAATCAGCCGATACAACTTACTGTATCAGTGTCCTCATGGCTCGTTGACTATCTCTTCCCTCGTTATCCATCCCAAAATGTACCGTCCAGATGCCAGCTCGCAATATACGGGGTCCAGGCCTGAAAGGCTGTGGTGCATGTGACGGGACTCGGTATAAGGAGACTAATCCTGATAACGCAGCTATGATGGCAAGCGTGGAGCAGAAATGTGACTTTAATGAAGGAGGAAAGTCCAGTTTCGGGTAGGATGTATTGTTCTTTAAGCCTGGCCATCTGAAAGCGGGGGCCAACAGTATGATCTGAGCGAACAAAACGCTTCACGGGGAGGTCAGCGGGGTACCTCATAATCTGCAGGAAGGGCGTACAGGTCTGTCCTCTCACGTAGGTACTCTCCGCCTGGCACGAAGGCATACGCGACCGTCCATACATTTGCGAGGTAGAGAAGAATAGTAACAAGGAATGCGGAAAAATATGTTCGCCCGATGTACTTCTTGTCCGTAGCACCCGAGAATGTCTGCGGTATGATAGACATTAAAAATGCAGCTACACCAAGACCCCCAACATATCCTAGCCAGTTTTTGTAAGAGTACAGAATGAAGGAAGACGCTGCACCAAAAGAGAACCAAACTGGGCTATACATAAAGGAAGAGGGGAAGACCAGCGGAATCAGTAAGCCGGTTGATTGTGCTACGAGAGTAATGGCGCCATGGAGATGAGGTACAGGCCCTTGGATCGGGTACCCAGTCCAAGTCCAGGCAATCAAGGTGCCGGGATCTGACAAGAAGCAATGGAGGTTGAAGATAAGGCTTCCAATAGACAGTGAACTAGGCAGCCAAGATGTAATCAAACCCGCCGCATTGGGTACAGTAGCCTCTTTCGCCGATTCTTTGGCAATATGACCTATAGGACGCGTCGCGAGTTCCCAAACAGCAAGAGCAGCCAAGAAAATGCCGATCTTGTTGAGTCTGCCAGAGTATTCGTCGATCATTGGCCATACTTTGGACGCGCGAACATTCTTAGACTCAGGTCGCTAGAATCAGACACCGAAGTGCTTACCGGGATTGTTAGAATGATTTGCGTGTTTTGAAAGAGAAGATAATCCTAGGCCAAGACCCAAGACTGCGAACAAAATACAGGGATTAGCTTAGTCGAAAGGAAAAATCAAGGAAACACCCACGAATGCTTTGATAATTCGTTGAACCAGAAAGACCTGACCAATCAGTGGCAACCCCTATACACAAGAACATATTCGCAAATGCAATAAGGGCAAGTCGCTGTGTCGGCTTTGGAAGCTTATAAGCTACGAGCCCAAGAAAGCTCAAAATATGCAGTGTGACCCGCCCGGACCTTGACGAAGCCCAGTCTCTGAAGACCTTGATACCAAGTAGGCCCGGTGAAAGAATGGCGAGAAGGGCCAGTTCAGCGCCCGCAATACCCAGCTCCCAGACGGAAAAGTAAAATAAACTAGGGATGAGCGAAGTATAAAGCGACCAGAAGATAAAAGCTGTTGAAAGATGTATGTTAGAACATGCATAAATCCGCCCTCTCGCTGAAACCAGTACCCAAGTAAAGATCGGCCAAAAAAGAGAATGTGACCCGGTGAGTTTGCAGCAGCGTTGTGATTGTTTTGTAACTGGCGCTTGGGCCCTTCTTAGACGAATTGTCATTGAAATTAGGCGCCTGAGTGACCGCTTCTTCGGTGGCTTTTGAAAAATGCGCTGCCTTAAGTCCCGTAGCAGCCCGTTCATTTGACTGATCAACTTGACTAGTGTCAAGGGGCAGGTTAATAAACTCGGGAGACTAGGAGTGGTAGGATTCACGCCGTACTTTACTGTGCTCGAGGCAACCAAGTCGCCCATTGTGATAGTAATCTGTGTATGGGAATAGCGGGATAGAGTTAGACAAGTAGAAAATAGAGCCATTTGAAAAATTCGCCTGAATTCCCAACTCCGTAAAGTCTAGTGCCATAACTGAATCATACAAGACATCGGTGAATATAAGAGTCCACTCAAACATGGCGTAATATGTATACGCTGAGCAAGCGACAGTCATTCAACCTGATGATGAGGATGGTCAAACCTTGGGATGAACATACCTCCCGCAATCTTATACACCTTGTGCTGAACAAAAAAGTAGACCATAGGTAACATTGACAAGAAAAAGCTGTGACGAATGAAAAGCTGATCAGGTCGGAAAATCGGAAGGACATACATAGATGCAAATATAATACTTTAAGACAATCAGCATCCTCAGCCTTGAGTTTGTGATCGTAAACTTACCGTTTGCGCCTTTGCCTAACACATTCCTTGGGCGTACAGGAGATTCCTCCAAACATCCATGGTATATTGCAAGCAATATAAGTTATCATAAGTATGTCGTGTGCATCGTGATCGTCTTCGGAAGTGATGTATACCCAGCCACCGCACGACAGAGTGCGCAGCAGGCCGGCCAGAAAAACAAGAAAGGGGATAGACGATACAGATGAACGCTGGATATAGTACTGTAGAACAACTGAAGCGAATCGCGGTCCTAATTGATGCGGTTGAAGTTTATGATATACGGGGAAGTGTATGGTACTCGCCTGAATTCAGTGCAATGAGAATATGGAATATGCTGCGCTCCGGGTACCAATCCCCAATCCTACAACGAAGCCTCGTCGTCTCGACTTGCGTACACTATTGTTGGAGGGGACTTACGTAGCTGATACCGAAGGGAACCATTCTAACGGGTAGCCAGCGACGCCATTCTTCACGATTTTCTTGAAATGCAGCGCGCAGCCCAGGACGAGTGCTGCGAGAAACGCTGTGAAGGCCAAGGCGGTATGTACACGAGCGATGTCAGACGCCCGGATCGTCAAGGGCTGCAGCGGTCGCCGCGTCATCTTAATTCATGTACAACGGGAGCAGACGGATAGGCTCTGAGAAGGCTGTTGGCCAAGATGAACTGTTCGGTTGATATAAATATAAATGGGTAGACCCCATCACGATTAATTGTGTAGTAAGAGGGGCGCCAGACGGGGCAAAAGCGGGCGCGACTCGCGCGAGAAGTCTGACGCGAGTCCGGACCCCGAGGTACAGCCGTATCCCTTCATTTGGATCTCCCTCAGTTTGCATAACCTCATGTTTCGCATAGATTTTGTTTCGATCAAGTCATCCATTACATGGGTCCGTGTCCCTTTAATTGTATAACCCTGTAAATTACACACAGTAATCCTTCCACCAATCTCGACTGTACTAGTGTAAGATTGGCATCGCAACACTCCAAAATATTCAGAACGGTTTTATAATTAAAAAACGACACAGGTCCGACTGTACACTACATTATCTGTGCTACATGGAGGAAAAAACAGTAAAATAAACAGACTTTAGCCCATAAGCTGCGTTAAATCGTCTGGGGGATACTTGGTTTGGGAAAACGTGAGCAACCTGCGGGGCACGGCTACGTCAGTATAGTGACAGGCTGCATTTAACACCGAGCCTTACCGTTTCAGACTCTGGATATACTTCCGGCTGACTTCGTCATTCAAAACGTGAGCAACCTGATCTGCAGAGATCTTTTCTCGCGCAGAACGCTCATGGATTCTGGGTAGCAGAACATGTCAGCGAAATCCTTGGCCCACTATACAACACACTTACCCAACCATCGTCACCCCGATGGGCCATGGCGCATTTCCGATCGACAAACGAAGGTAAGAATCATTTGCCCTCTGGTATTGTCGCTTCTGCATGTAATATACGATTTCTGCTATTCGAGCGAGCACGTCCGAGGGGAGGTTCTGTTTACGGGAAGTCAGTACGCGAATCAGGAAGGCGCCACATGTCCGGACTGACCCTTGACCTCAAGCTTTTGAATAGAGGCTTGAGATATTGAGCAGACTGTACTTGAGTCGCCGCTGCGAGTTTCCCTTGCGTTGATCGCTTAATATGATCTGGTCGCTCGTCCATAGCTTCTCCCCACTCTTTAAGAGTCCTCTTGAGTGCGTAATAGATGAGAGGATATAGCTTGTCTGGGCTTGTCTTGATTAATTCGAGGTCAATCATTGCCGTTCCAGTCGTGTCTGCCCCATCCTTTCCCTCGACCTCCTTCCTACCCTTGGCTTTGGCCTCAAGTTCACTGGTCACTACATTCTCCATCGCTTTCCTGAAATCGTTCTGCCCCCCGTGTCGGTCGTGCCCCTTCTCTTCGATGAGCTCCAACGCGCGCAATCGTAAACGACGTTCACGGTCGGTCTCACCAAACAGACATATGGGTTGGCCTTTTACACGCAAGCGCCGGACGGCCTCCTCGTTTGAGATATTAAACCCGCCCGTCTCAGGTGTGGACGAAGTCGTCTCTGCATTCCCTACTGAACTCGACGGATCCGGCATAGGCGAATTTGAATGCACGAGTGCAGCCTGTTCTCCATGCTCGCCTCAATACCCAGGGGTGACAGAACAACACAGAACACTCACTTTTGCCCGAACTTTGGCCTCTGCTGCCTCACGTTCTTCCTGTCCCTTCTTGAATTTTTGTTTTTCCTTTTCATTTCTCTCTTTCCTTTCCTGCTCCTCCTTCATCTTCTCAAGTTCGCCTCGTCGCATATACTTCGTTGGGCGGGGTGCATCATCTGATACACCTTTGCGCTTAACCGCAATTTCTGCTTTCAAAGCATCCAGAGACATATTCACCAGGGAAATACGACGAAAAGCTAGGAGTTCCGCGAACACTAGAGTAACAAGTGGCCTTAGTAGGAAGGAGGTTCAAGAGGGAGTTACTTAAAAGGTCGTACACGTAAGCCGGCTCTCTCCGTCCTGCTCTCTCGGGTGAAGTCGCCAAACGCCTCTCTTGCTCCTCGACCATTTCCCTCCGCCATGTCTGACTCTGACGAAGGTTCGCTCACCAGGTGCGTTCACCTAGAGAACTTACTGCGTACTTATTTCTGACATTTTTCCCCCTGTTGTTTCAGCAAATTCGTGCTGCAAACGGCTGGGTTTGACGGTAAATTTAGTTGCTACGGCATCGACCGCGCCTCACTAATTGACCGCTTCCTACAGCCCGTTTCCCCAATACCAACCAGAGCAGACACTGTTTCCAAAACTACACCGACTATTTCAAGTGCATCACTGCCAAGGGTGAAGACTTTGCCCCTTGCAAGCAATTCAGACGTGCCTACAATTCTCTTTGCCCGAGTGCGTCCGTAGTGTTATCCTATCTGGCTTCCACGCTGACCTCCGACCAAACTTCCAACTTCTAGATGAATGGGTACGTAGACGCGTTCGCATATTGCACTTGTGCGTTGCTGACAGGCCATACTCCCTTTTACAGATCACCAAGTGGGATGAGCAACGCGAGAACGGCAATTTCCCGGCGTCGCTTGAACCTTAAGCGTCTGGGAAAGACATTACGGTTGCGGGTGACACTTGCTTGCGAGGGAAGACCGGACGCGACGCGGTCGGGTCGTTGACCAAACGATAGGATAACACGTTCACTTCTGGTTATTTGTTGCTACCCTTGTAATGCATTACTCCGAACTATTCAACAAATTAGTAGACTTCCAATTCCAATTCCGATCTTCGATATGAATAGCGTTGGTCTACCAAACGTTCGTCCAGAGTTCGAGTCCAATTGCAAGTCACTTCGCACGAAATCTGTTTTTGGTTGCTTAGTTAAACCAAACTACGTAATGTGAATAACGTAAGTTCATGATGGCAGCTGTAAATTCCCTTTTGCGTCAAAAAAGGAGCTCCGCTTGAACTGGTCGCCTGGCGCCGCCGTTCCGGTTTGTGCCAGAGTCGTTCCCCACCACAGCCGACGACGACGAAGACACACGCTGGCCTCTGCTCTTTATTCTGTACTTTAACATTATACTCTTCTATTCTGTCGGGTCTCCGGTTCTCCGCCCTCTTGCCCAAATCACGACTCGACTGACTTGATTAAACAACCATGCCGGGAACGCATCTTCTTCCAGCTAATCTTCTCAAACTCTTTGCCCCTCGCCCTCCTTTACCATACATCCGGCCAGTAGGGAAGGACCCGGACCGTATTCACAACAAGAACGTTTTTGGTGTTGCCTCTTTGCTCTTGAAGCTTAATGAAGAGAGCACGCAGGGCCTAATTGAAGCGGGGACACAGGAGCTGCCGGATGGTATGGAAGAAGGCGAAGAGCCTGTGTTCACGCTCGCGGAGGAGACCCGGCGGCAGATCAAGAGGGAAGAGCGGAAGAAGGCCAAGGAGGAAAAATTCAAAACTGCCAAAGAAACGTGTATGGTTTTTTTCTTCCCTGTTGCAAGTTCACAATTTGACGACAGTTTGATTTTATAGACAAGCCAGCTGAGGACCCCGAAGCAGTCGGTGACCCGTACAAGACACTTTTCGTTGCACGCCTTGTGAGCAGCGCTAATCTTTTGTTTTCGTCCGGAGATTTATTAACCATATTACGCAGAATAAAAATGCCAGCGAAAGTGACCTTCGAAGAGACTTTGAAGGGTATGGTACTATTGAGCGTGTAAGGATTGTCCGGGATAAGAGGGGCCGCAGCAGGGGCTACGCTTTTATCGTTTATGAACGAGAACGCGATATGAAAGGTGAAATAATTTTGTTCTATCAGACTAAGAAAGGTAGGGGAAACTCCGGCTGAACTATCTAAAAACTAGCTGCCTATAAAGAAGCCGATGGTTTGCATATTCTTGGAAAGCGCATTCTGGTCGACGTAGAGCGCGGAAGAACGGTTCGCGGCTGGAAACCGCGTCGATTGGGTGGAGGACTTGGTGGGCGTCCAAAGCCGGAGCCGTCAATCCCTCTTAGTGCAAGTGTTGTTGCTCCTCGGGGAGGTGGGGGTTTCCGTGGTGAAGGACGAGGTGGGTTCGGCGGCGGACGCGGGAGAGGTTTCGGCGACAGGCCCGGAGGCGGTGGGTTCGGTGGCGGCCGAGGGGGAGGAGGATTCCGCGGCGGGGGATTCAACGGAGGGCCACCTGCGCGCGGGGGTGGTGGTTTCGGGCCGCGCGATGATGGATATGGGAGTAGAGGTGGTGGTCCCCCAGGGGGTGGAGGGTTTGGAAATGCTGGCGGCGGCGGCGGCGGATTCCGGTTAGTTCCATTCGCTTTCTTTTACGATTTCCTTGAACCTCTCCATTATTTGTGTCATTTGAGCATCATTGCCTGGTGGTGGGACTTTGTTCTTTGCAATATGTTTTCCCCCACACTACACGTCCTTCAAGCCTCTCTTTCAATCGAAGTGGATTGCTAACGTTGTTCTATTTGCTATGCACAGCGGTCGTGGTGGGGGTATTGGATACCAAAGCGGCGGATTTTCCGGTGACGCCAATGGATATGGCGGACCTGGTGGGTACGGCAGTGGTCCTCCTTCTGGTGGTCCTCCCAGTGGGTTCAAGAGGGAGGGCGGTGGGTATGACGACCGTGACGCGAAACGGCCGCGCTATTGAGAGCCGGGGTGAAAAAAACTACGCTTTTCCTGCCCCCGCTGATTCTTCGCTGATCTGGCAGATGTTATTTTATGTTTTATGCACACACATCATTACGGCTCGGACTTGGTAGGCGCATTTTTGCTCTTTTCCATGACGAGGCATGTAAGTGCACGTTCTCTTCTTATTTCCCTCTTAGGGCTGCTCCCTGTCTCCTTGCCACCTTTGCTTTCCTGTTGCTTTCTCGTTTGCTCCCCACTGTTTCGAGCGTCTCTGTTAGTTGCGTAAGTATCGAACTCCGGGTATATGTGCCGGCCGCAACAAAGATAGGCAAGTATAAAACTACGGTGGTAATGTAATCGTGTCAAGTAAGACTTGTGATACAAACTGTTGTCCGCTTGCCACGAGTCCGGGTCGGGTCCGATCTGATGTGTTGTGTGTGTGTTTTTTGTTTGTTTTTTCTTCGCCAAACGAATGGGCGCGCTGAAAAGCCTGGGCGAAAAAAAAAAGAAGGAATGATGGGAGACTCGAGGGAGGTTCGAGCTGGAACATTCCTACGACCCCTCGTAGTCAAGACCCTTTCTGGCGCGGGGGTTGTGTGCCTGCGACTTGTCCCCTTCGGGTTTTCCGCCCGCAAACACCAGCCCTGGGGCGGGGCACCGATGCAAGAAAATGGGGTCGGACCCGGCGCCCGTGGGGGGTCAGCATTGTGAAGATGGCTCCTCGGAACGCCTATAGCGTCCGCCGAGCGTTGAGCCGACAGTCGCCACCATGAGGCTTTGCTCACACGTCTTGGCGGCCCTCGATGCCAGCCATGCTTTTAATCTTAGCCTCTCTTCAACCACCTCACGTAACATGCCATTAGTGGTCTTATAGCCGTGGCTGTCGCCAGAGAGACGCGGCGCGACCGTGCCGTCGCGCGCGGGAGCCCGGGCGAGGGACGAAAAGCGCGGGATGGACGAATTCTGACGTCGAGGTCGTCAAGCGACGCGCCGCAGCGGCGGCTTGGACTTGCTTATTTTCTCTTCTCCGTTGCTGCAGCCGGTGCCTGGAAAAAGGGGCAGACGATCATGAAAAGGACCTTCTAAGGCCTAGCCGTGCCCGCACTCTTGAAGCCGAAAGATCTCGTCTGCAGCAAAACACCCGGATTTCCTTCCGTGACAAACAGCCCCCCTCTCGCTAACCTGGATGCCGCCTATCTGCTCAACTTATCGACGGAATCCGCTCGGCCTCGATTTTGCGCGTTTTTGTACCATCTGGCCTGGCGAAACTGCGCCGGCACAAGCCCGGCCCTTTCCTTAAAGCCATGTCGTCGCCTCTTGCCCGCGTTCCCTTCTCTGCTCCAGTCCGCTGCCACAGGCAACCAGACTACCAGAAGCCTTTTTCGGTTTTCCCTGTTTCCTTGCCACTGGTATTCGTATTCTGCCCGGAACCTGGCTGAGCGCGCTTTGATCGGCTCCTCTTCGGCAACGGTAAGCTACAAAGCGCATTCCCCGACTTTCCTCTCTCGCTGACTCTCTCCTGCTCTCCTTTCCTCCGTCCACTGTCCCTGCTTTGTTCCTTTCCTCTCTCGTCTCGTTTCCTCCGGGCCCACATTCATTTACACTCGCTATCGTTTGCTATTCCGCTCCTTGCTTTCACTCTGTCATTCCTTGATCTACACACGACGCCTTGGCACACTCGTTAACTCCCCTCTTTTCTTTTCTTCTTCTCTATCATCAATTAACTCTCTTTTTGATTTTCGTTCTTGATCTGAACAACCCGTCCTTGTCATTGTCCGGCTGCGCCGTGCGCATTATATCGGATCGCTGTCTTGTCCAGGAATACCTTCACTTTCCGACCTACAACCCCGTTTTCATCACCACGCGTGGACGCGCCTTTCCCTGGCTCCGTTCACGACGTCAGCATTTCCAATCTGGCGACCACTCTTCTGACTAATTTTGCGTCTTGGGACTTCCTGGGCATGGAGTGTTAGTATTCACTTCCTTCTACTATCGAGGACGATCTCATACTTATTAGCGCTCTCTTCCCACAGCCAAAGATCCGCTACTCCCGTTCGACAGTCTCTCTGGACTTCACAGCCGTGTCAGGCTTCCTCATCTCACTCTAGAGTCAACATCTAAATTTGATCCTACCGAGCGCATTTCCCTTGTCACGGAGTCTGCGGTGTCCTCGCCCAGCGCATCTATGTCCCCCAGGACGCCTGCGGACACACCTCTCTCAGCTTCCACTGACGTTCCCCCGGATTCCCCTAACGTCGATACAGAAACAATAGACTCACCATCCGACTCAGTACGGATGCGGTCCGCTAGCAACTCGGCCTCGACCTCCAAGTCAAGGGCAGGCGAGCCCCGGGAGAAACGCAAGCGCTCGCGGGTTACGCCAGAGCAACTCACACATCTCGAACGGTTTTTCGCAGCTGATAGGAGCCCTACCGCCGCTCGGCGCAGGGAAATATCGGAACTACTGGGTATGCAGGAGCGCCAAACGCAGATTTGGTTCCAAAATAGGTGAGCGGCATGCAGCGTTTTTTGTGCGGGGTTGTCATGGATATTGATTGCGTTCTCTTATTGAATCCAGACGCGCGAAGGCGAAGCTGTTGGATGGTAAGAAGTCTCGCTACCCCGGGGGCGAATGGACTGAAACGCCGCCCGACACGCCGCCTCAGCTAAGTGCTGGGTTTGAAGCAGACTTACACAGCCTTATCCATGAAGATCAGCGTCAGTCTAAAAAATGGGTTTATTCTGCTGACGCATGTTGATTTATGATTTATGCAGCTATTTCAATCATTCCCTGTACGGACTTGTCTGTCGGGTCTTGGCGACGCATCGCTACTGGAAAGCACGATCTTGTTGCATACGTTTGCGAGACCAAACAATGCTTGACATGGTTCATCCACTCCGCGGGCTACGGATTTAAAATGGAGATCCCCTTCGAAACGATTACACATACGGAGTTCCGCCATGTGAGCCCTGGCGAAGGCCTTGCGTCCTTCCATCTTTCCCAACCCCCCGCTTTTTTTCTTGAGAATATTGTCTCGCCGCACTCAGTTGGTGGATCTAGCGCTATGCTTGTCAAAAACTGGAAAAAATGCTCTGACTGGACAGAGGGTACACAAGCGTCCTTGGTTCTACGACACGACCTTATTGGTTCTGCGGTGCAACTGGCTCATGTGTTGAATGACCTGAAAGACCGACGGACTCGCTCGAGCATTCCACTGCTGAGCCCCGCGGCTTATAGTCCAAATGAAATGCTTAGTACCCCCATCTCTGCCGGGTCGATGTCGATGCAAATACCTCAGCCACCTCTCGCAAGCCTCCAGTCTGACGCCTTCTCTGAGCTCCAGCAACGGCCGGCATATTTTGGGCACTCCAGAAAGCGGTCAAACTCGGGGCCGCCGGCACTTGCACGAAATGTCCCGGGCTCATACGTGGATAATTTCCCCCCTGCTGCCACTATTCCAGAGCACAGTGCTGCCCATCCTTATTCTGCGGGGTATACATCAACATCATTTGACAGGCCGTCACAAATTGCTACGTATTCGTATGGGCAACGAGTAGCTTCGGACTACTTGCCGAGCTCACTACAGTCACCGCATATGCAGCAGTCCATGCAAGACCCGTCAATGCCGGACTACAGCAGCGTTCCCATTTCTCATGGGCCGTCGCATCGGCACTTCTCCGGGCCGAACACGACACATTTTTTCCCGTCGAGCCGTAATTCCCCTCCCTTACATCTTAACGTCCCACAGCATCCTTCTTCGCAACTGTCCCATATTGTTTCTCCCTCTTCTCCGCTCGTCTCATCGCCATACAATGCAGGTCCATCGATGAGCGTTCCCGGATTATCATACTTCGGACATAGAGAGCCGCAGGGCCAGGGGCCTCGCGGCAGTCCCAGCCTCGATTCTGGCTCGCTAGTCGGTGCCTTTGGAACCTCGTCTTCATCTAAAACAACCAACTCCCCGCCTCAGCCATCGATGTGATGGACAAGGAGGATCTTCTATCCGATGGTTGTGTTCTTCCCATCGCTTTCCTCAACTTTCATCTGCATTACCGAGACACATGTGCTCGTATACCCTCAAATAGCTCACTGTCATCTCCGTGTTGTCCCTTTTTGGTTTCTGCGGTCCAAGTACAAGGCTTCTCTTTACTCTCTTCGTCGATGCCCGTGGTGATTTATTGGATTCCGTTCCTCTTCCTCTGCAGTCGTCTCATTCTCATCTTCTCCTCGCCGCGCACATCTGTCAAAAGTCGAACCAATTCCTTATACCATTACTGTGTTGATCGCCCTTTCTGTAGCCAAAAGTTTCTCCTTTTCTACCCCCCTTACGTAGTATACTGGCTTCACGCCTCAACATGTTATAACACCGAACAAATCAAGAAGTCCCCTCAGCCGAGTTTGGTGCTGCCAATTAGTCGAGAAAAGCGGCCGAGAACTCGAGCTGATCTGTATTGTTACGGATAGAAAGTCTAATCGAAAGTCTAATCACTTGCTGGCTGAAAGTGGTCTAGTGCGGAAGGGGATGCCACGCTACGAATATCGATTCCCTTAGTCAATTCTTAGCTTTGCTTCGAGCACACCGTTAACTTTATCATACACCCGGGTCCCGACAAAGGGAACGTAAAGGTCCGCCAGGGAATGACCCTTTGATCGTGCCTTGCCGTTGCCGCGGTGACAGAAGGGCGCAAACAGGCTTCCACTGGGCAGGCAAGCAATATATATTGAACAAGGCAGCAGCAACCAGTATTAATCTTACCGACGCCCTGCTAAAAAAAAAGAAGCTCATCGAGAAGACTAGTTCTTCCTGTGGGCAGACTGGCGACCACAACGGTAAGCCTGTTAACGCACAAGACAAGTGATGGTGCCTCTTGTAACGACATAATTAACGGAATGACAATCGTAGCGACTACTGTCGTTCTAAGTGCGCGTTCACACCCAACGCGCCACTGGACTTGCCGGCAGAACAGCAAGGGAAGCCAGACCGGGACTGGATATAGTCCGCTCCGGTGTTCGGGAAGATTGTGGCAATTCGACATTAAATCCCGAGGAGAGCCTGGGCTTCGC
The DNA here is from genome assembly GCA_002794785.1 of Coniferiporia sulphurascens. Classification (NCBI taxonomy): domain Eukaryota; kingdom Fungi; phylum Basidiomycota; class Agaricomycetes; order Hymenochaetales; family Hymenochaetaceae; genus Coniferiporia; species Coniferiporia sulphurascens. The sequence goes on from NBBA01000004.1 coordinate 577,386, forward strand.
CGCCTAGAACGTACAAGCATGTGGAGACACGAAAGTGGGAAATACGTTGCAGGAAGGGTTTTTTGTAAGCCTAATTCAGATAGGAGAAAACTACGAATACGAGCATAAACGATATTTGCGTCGTGAATGAGCTTGTGCGGCCTACCGATCTTGAATCACTGGCATGCAGGGTTGTATTCGTGTACGTGGCATTTTATGCACCCGAACGAGTCAACATGCAAGGGGAGAGCGTCAGACATCTTGACGGCGTGAGGAAAAGTGCGCTGAGTGATGGAAGGGGACGGGAAAGGGGTGGAGACGAGATACAAAGGGTAAGGAGCGCTGGTACCTGCTACCAGTGGGGTTAACCCAGATCCTTCGTGAAGGACCGAAGTCTCCAGTAAGGCGATGTCGGGGATGTCGCTTGGATACGGGTGGCCTTCAAGCCTGTGATATTTTCGGGAGAGAAGCAAAGGAGGGAATGTGCGATCACTTGGCAGCTATACCTCGGTAAGGCAAGCCCGGTGGGCTCGGACATGTGCACGCAAAATTTTTTAGTCAATCTGCATTTCATTGCCTTCGTCTACCCTATGCTGAGTCGCGCCTTCTGCGTGCGTCCCGGCGTCTAGAGCGCGTGCAAGCACCTCGGTCCGAGCCATAACTGCACGTCGCATCTCCTTGTGGACTACTTTGCCTGCCTCGCAGGCAAGCTTGAATATCTCCTGGAAGCGATCTGCATGAAGGCGAGTCTCGAGCGTCACGAGCGTCACTTTGTCCGTGCGGGGCATAACGGCTGCGGTTAGATGGGGTATGTCGTTCTCCTCTAAGGTCGATAGATCAAGAAGCGGGTATGTCGCGTGCACGCCCGCTGATACGGCACAAACGTAATCGAAAAGGGAGATACCCGCGGTGATGAGTGCGAGCGTCGTTGCATTGATAGATGTGCTCAGAAGTCCGCCGTCCAATTGCAGTACCTGGACAAATATGTCTATTTGGGACCGAGGATAGAGATGTACTTGGATGACTGGTTCGAAGGTAGCCTTGATAGCAGCGGCGAACTCCAAAATCCGTCTGATAGTTACGCATTTGATCAGGGTTCAAGGGAGGAATATCTACAGTAATTTTAGCTTACTTGTCGTTTTTGGACCGTCTTCTCCTTTCACTGGAGCTGAATGCAGCGACGTTGACCTCGACGTTGACGTTCGCGCGATTGTGTATCGTCTGAGAGCGGCTTTTTGCTTCCCGTGGACCAAAGACCGTTACAAGCACCTGCGTAAGACCTTGCGAGACCAGTGCGGAGCCGTCTGCTTGCCCCCGGACGGAAAGGTCGAAGGTAATGTCGCGCAACTCGTGCTGTCGACGCCCATCGGAACGATATCCGCCGTCGTTAATGATCTCAACGCGCGATGCCTAGAGTGCTCATCAGCTAGAGGAAACAGCTTAGAGCAATAATATAAAAAGTAAAACTTACCATGGTGAACGCGTCCAAGGTGTGTCTGCCCCGAACAGGCAGGCGCGTCGCGCGCGAGCGCGTAGCAGCAGATTCGGACCTCGTCGTTCATCGACACGAACAACGATGGGCACAAAACATGACCGCCCGGAACGCTTGCCAACGCCTCCTGCTCCGGACCTTACTGGTGTCGCGCTCAGGTCTGCGTCGTCGCTTATGGGCCTTCAGCTCCTCTCGCGCCTCGTCACGTTCGCTCTCAACCAGGCCTTGGTCCGTCTCGCATCACCTGCTGTCTACGGAACAGCATCGGTCCAGCTTGAGCTCCTTCTAAACACCATTCTTTTCCTAAGTCGCGAGGGGATCCGAAACGCTTTGCTCAGGGCTAATAGTGACGAGAAACAGCAGAAAGACAGCGCCGTCCTCGTCTCAAATATTGCTCTGCTACCAGTCTATTTTGGCATACAGGTTTCTGTCTTGACTTCGGTCACGTACTACTATTATGCCTCCGTGGCAACGAAGGAGCTACCCTTTTTCAACCTCACCGTACTTATGTACACCGCCGCAGCCGTACTAGAGTTGTTCAGTGAGCCCATGTACATAAAGTGCGTCTTTCTCTAGTGCTGGATCTAATTTATATTGAGCACGAAAGAAGATCAGTGCAGTCCTTTGACTCTGGCGTACGTGTGCGGGCGGAAGGGAGCGCAGTCGTAGCCAGGAGTGTCACTACCGTCGCTGTCCTTGTCTTCGATTCGTATACTGGAAGTACGGGTTACTTTGGATTAATGGCTTTCGCTCTGGGTCAACTGGCATATGCTGTTGTGCTGCTTCTGGGTTATGCGCGTAAATACGGAAATTCCGTTTCTTATGCCTTCCACCATTCAAAGGTCGAGAAGGCACCCACTCCCAGGTAGTTTAGCTAATATCTTATCGGCGAAATACCTCTCACTTACAACACGCCAGCTTTACCACGACGTTTAATCTGCTATCAATACTCAAAAAGTACTTTGATGAAAGATTGCTCGAAGTCTCTCTAGCGCTAACTGCGCAGGGTTTTGTGAAACACATCCTGACTGAAGGTGACAAGGTAAAGTGTTCTGATTTAGCTGATTTTCGCACGTAACAACTGAATATGCATCTTACAGATAATAATATCACGTTTCAGTCCGTTGAAGGACCAGGGTGGGTATGCCGTCGCAACCAACTACGGTGAGTGCTCCCTGTTATTCTTTTCGATGCCCATCCTCCTTCCTCATCAATTGAATATTTATAACAATCGTAGGCGCGCTGGTTGCACGCATCTTCTTCCAGCCGATAGAGGAAACGTCACGGCTCTTCTTCTCAAAAACTCTATCGATGCATAACACCAACGGCCTGGACGCAAACGCTCTTCACTCCGCACTCTCTCGTCTTGGCTCCATGCTGCTCATATATACCCACTTCAGTCTTTTTGTGCTTTGTCTGGTGCCGCCATATTTGGGCATTGTATTGTCGGTGATACTACCCGCAAGGTCCGCATTAACTTTAACTAATTCGATAAGGGGCGTTACCAGGATAAATCTGAGCTAGGTATCTGAACACGAGTGCACCCGCTTTACTATCCGCATGGGTATGGTACATCCCCGTCCTGGCGATCAATGGAGTCCTCGAGGCGTTCGTTTCAAGTGTGGCTTCACCAAAGGATTTGGCCAAACAGTCGCAGTATGTTTCAGGCCCTTGCTACATACATTAATTCCTAAAACAAAGTATTGCCTAGGTGGATGGCGGGCGCTTCCGTGGCGTATATTGGACTGGCCGTCGTCCTCTACAATGTGGTTGGGCTCGGTGACACCGCTGTTGTCTATGCCAACATTGCGAATTTAGTTGCTCGCATCTTCTACTGCCTCCATTTCGTCTCTTTTGCCGCAAGACAACATAGAGTTAAATTGCCTTCGTGGAGAGACGTTTTCCCACCCCTCCCCATCTTAGTTTGTTTAGGGATTGTTAGTGTAGTAACGCGCGCGAGCTACCGGATCCTTGGCGTTGGGAGCGTCGTAAAAGGAGTGGAGGGAGGGATACTCAAGTCAAAACCTTGTATCCTTCATCTTGGCGTCGGTGTTACTTGTGGGCTAATAACGCTAATTTTCTGGTGAGCATCCTGTTATTTTTAGGCCCTCGAAACCGAAATGCTGATCTTGCAAACAGTTTTTTGTCTGAAAAGCAGAAGATAAAACAATTCGCATCCATGATTTTTAACCGTCCTCGGACAAAAACGCAGTAACCTGGGACATGGACCTGTAGAGGGCTCTATCACTACTTATACAATATGCTACCTGTATTTATCTGAAGTTGTGCAATCCTGATAATTTAAGACACGTACTAATGGAGGAAAAGGATTGGCCAACCGATATGGCAGTTGAGCAAATGAAAAAGTGCTAAGCTCAGCGCGACTAGAGTGTGCCCCACCGCCAGGTCGATTAACGACCTTGGCTCTGGCAGCCAATACTCCATGCTGACCCTCCCGGCGATTTCTAAAGAATATGGGCGCAAACGAGTCTAGACATGACGGAGGCGTCGCTGCTGAAGACGGTCCAGAGGACTATTACGCGCTGCTTGAAGTGGGCGAAGAGGCGACAGCTGATGAGATCAGGGTGCGTGTGTATTCGCCTTCAGAGCACTCGCCATTTCCCGCTGGTATTAATCGAGACGAACAGAGATCTTTCAGAAAGCTTGCGCTGAAGCATCATCCAGACAAAAACTATGAGAATGTTGATGAGGCGACGAAACGCTTCGCGTCAATACAGCAAGCTTACGAAGTATGCTAACCCCTTTAACATTTGCCCTTCCGCCTTGTGCTATACCCAACGTATTAACCTCAGGTATCTCGCAGGTACTAAGTGATGAGCAAGTTCGTCTTGTTTTTTTTGTCTCGACCCATGTCTCAAGATGGTCTGAATATATGCTGAACGAAAACCACTAGGAGCGTGCTTGGTACGACTCCCATCGAGCCTCGCTTGTGCCCGAGCCCGATGCCGAAACCGTCTTCGAAGAGATACGGAAGGCAGGGACGTCCACCGCCAAGCGAGCAGCACCCCGGCCGCGAGACCGCGGTATCACTGTACGCCACCTTGCGCCGTTCTTCGACGCCTCCAACTGGGGAAACTTTGACGATAGCGACTCCGTGTGTTATTCTGCTTATCTTTCATTTCTCGTTCCATTAATATCTGTTTGTCAGGGCTTCTTTACACTCTATCGCAACCTCTTCGCACGTCTCGCTGCGGATGAATGTGCATTTACATCTCACAACCCCTCAGACTATCCTTCATTCGGGTACAGTACATGGACATGGAGCGGGCCCGGGGGTGACTCCCAAAACGACCAGTTAGAGGGCGCGCGGTTCTTTTACAACTCTTGGCTTGGGTTCGCTACAGCGAAGGATTTTGTATGGGTTGAGTCCTGGAGCACGGTGGAGGCACCCGACCGTCAGGTGCGTCGCCTGATGGAACGCGACAACAAGAAGGCGCGAGAAAATGCGCGTAAGGAGTATAATGATACAATCCGAGTGCGTCGTATTCTGTCGGTGCACTTTGTCGCCGGTCAATCACTCATTTACTTTTAGTCCCTGGTGGTATTCATCCGTAAACGTGATCCACGATACAAGTCGCACCTTGCGCATCAAGCTGAGCTCAATGTTGCTAAGGCTGCTGCACCTCGCGGTGGCTCTGGTACTTCTACGCCGATCGCTTCATCCAGACATAAAGGCACTCCAAACCCAGCTTCGACACACGTATCAACTTTTACCCCACAATCCTGGCAAGAAGTCGACCCGCTAGCGAGTGCGCCGGATGGAGGCGATGCGTGGGCGGTAGCAGAGGATGACGGCGAAGTATTCGAGTGCGTCGCGTGTCGCAAGACTTTCCGGAGCGAGGCAGCTTGGGCAAGCCATGAACGTAGCAAGAAGCATATACGCGAGATGGAGTGGTTGCGACAAGAAATGCTTGCGGACGAGAAAGAGTTGGGACTTGGTGAAGAGGCTGAGGACAGAAATGGCGGGACTGAGGGAGAGGATGACGCGCCCCGAATAGATGCGAAAATAACGGAAGAAGATGTACCCGATGCGAGTTTACGTCCGAATGACTCGAGCGACAATGACGCATCAGACGGCAGAACGCTATCGGGCAAGCTCAGCACACCTCCGTCCATTGACGAGCAACTCTCCGACATCGATGTATCTCGAAAATCTAGGTCACGACGAAAGCCGAAGGCCGCAGGCGGTATGAAAAAAAATGCGCCCGACACCACGGTTGTAAACCCGGAAGTAAGTTCTGGGATGCAAGCCAGCATGTTTACACGATTGGGAGACAGCAAACGCGCGAGCGAGGACATAGACAAGAACGGGGACGCAGTAGAAGAAAAGCACGAGCCGTCAAAAAGAGATAAGCGACGCGCACGCGTAGCGGCGAAGACGGCGCGTCAGGATGCGGGTGCAAGCATGCAAGAGGTGTGAACTCTTTAAAACTGTTCAATCGTAATCTGCTTCCGACTCGACTCGGGAGCCTCAATGAAGCTATGCTCACTTCATATGACCTTACCCATAACAGACGTGCAATGTATGCAAGCGGTCGTTCACATCGCGGACCAAGCTATTTGCGCACATAAGCGAGACCGGACACGCTCTCGCCTTTGAAGCGGCAGGGGTCGACTACCCACACGGCGCACCGCGCGGAAAAAAGGGGAAGGGAAGGAAGTGACGGCCCCATCCCTCCCCACGACGGTAAGTAAACAGGTACGCAGACAGGGTATGCCTGTGATAGTAGGGATCATTGCAATTAGATTATGTAGAAGAGCAACGGGTCTTGATCATGTGAACGAGAACGAGATAGCTACGAAAGGCCTAAGTCTAAGTTTGCTGCGAGGGAGCACTATGCATCGAGGGTGTGCTCATCGCGCTCGCGGGAGAGGCGTGTAGAGTATGTCCGGCTGACAATGTTGACTAGAAGACAGTGTATGAGATACATAATCACCAGAAGGAACGTAATGTCGATAGCAGATCACATACAGGCTTCCATGTATCGCTCCATACACCGCGACAGACAAGTCTATATGGTGTGTAAAAGTAGGAGTTTGACGCATGCAAAATACAAAATTAGTCAGATCCCGGCAGCAAAGTATAGAGTAGCGACGCACCTCCTCCGACCCTGACAGAGAGGTACTCGGTTTTGTGACACACTTATAAAAGCATTTGTCGTTGATTTTCTAGGAACACCACCAGAAGTAACTTCAAGTAAGCACACGGCAAAATCTTAGTAAGATGAAAAAGAGGCACGTTTATGAGCTCCTGCGCGCCATTGATTGCAAGTTCATTGCGGATCTGCGCCATGAGCCGTTCTTTGCGCGCCTGAAGGTCTTTTCATCCATAAGACCAAGCGATATAACGCGAAAGACGCCAACACATACCCGCGGAAGCCACAGTAGACGCGCCGGGCGCAGAGGCACTTGATGAGCCCCCCAGAAAAGACATAGTTTACGCTCTGCAGTATACATGCTGTGAGCTTATCCCTGGTAGGGAACGGAAGAATGAACATACGAGTGGTAACGGAGGGTGAAGCAGGACAAACGCAGCTTGAAGGAGTGCAGAACACGTATTTTCGTGGTTTTCAGAGCCCGGTCACGTGCTTTCGTGCATGAGCCAAAAGTTACCGCGAGTAAGTGAGACTCGCCGACAGTCGACTGGCGACTGTTTCGAACGGGTACAAAGATAGAGGTTCGTCTTGTCCGCTTGCTTTTCTTGAGGAAGAAAAGAAACTGACGGCCACCACAAACGGAATGGAACAGGGATGTGACGATGTCCGTCATTTTTCAAAATCCCGTTCGAACAAGTTTTCTGAGTTTTGTCCGTCACGGTCCAGCAGCAGCGACCTCTTCTGCCCACTTCACTTCGTATTTTTGGAGAAACGACCAATGGTCCGCCGGTCTTCGGCGCAGCCCATTGCGGCGAGAAATGCTCTCCTACGCTGCGGTTGTTGATGGTTCTCAACCGTCGGCGTCAACGGTGTTGAACTCGCTTGCTCTCCCCGCCTCCTACCCCCCGCCGCTCTCAGCGCTCCCCTACAAGCCAGTCCCCACGCTCAAGCTTCCTCGCCTCCTCGGTATCTACTCTAGCCTATCAAAGTCGCGTCTTTCAGTGCTCGTCGTCCTTACCGCCATGTCCTCCGTCGCGCTCTCCCCGCTTCCTACCACCGTACCTGTCCTTCTTGCTACCGCACTCGGCACCGCGCTTTGCTCTGCGTCTGCAAACACATTGAACCAGCTGCAAGAAGTCCCTTACGATGCGCAAATGATGCGAACGCGAGGACGCCCGCTCGTACGACATGCTATATCCCCACTGCACGCTACTGGCTTCGCAGTTGTTACTGGTATGGCAGGTCCCGCCATCCTATGGGCTTGCGTAAATCCCACGACCGCTGCTCTCGGAGCCGTCAACATTGCACTTTACGCTGGTGCGTATACGTATCTAAAGCGCCGCAGCATTATAAACACATGGGTTGGCGCAGTTGTTGGCGCAATCCCTCCACTGATGGGGTGGACTGCGTGTGGAGGACAGCTCCTTCCCTCCGAGACGTATCCCATACAGCTTTTTCTTCCGTCATTTCTTTCCTCTCCCTCTAGCTCTCTTCCTGTTGCTCTTGCAGACAACCCACTTTCCGCCCTCGCCCTCTTTATGCTACTCTACACTTGGCAGTTCCCGCATTTCAACTCCCTCTCCTTCCTCGTGCGAGGCTCGTATGCACAGGCCGGATATCGTATGCTCAGTGTAGTCTCACCTCGCCAGAACGCCGTAGTTGCCTTGCGGCACGCCGTACTGCTCCTCCCCGTGTGCTCGGTGCTGTTTCCGCTAAGCGGCCTCACGGACTGGACCTTTGCATTGACAAGCCTTGTTCCGAACCTAATTTGTGCTCGCCACGCATGGGCATTTTGGCGCGTAAATGGCAATGGAGAAAAAGAGGCAAGAAAATTGTTCTATGCGTCCTTGTGGTATCTGCCCGTCGTAATGGGACTCATGATGCTGCACAAGAATGGCCTCGAGTGGGCTGGGTGGTTTACTGGGACAGAGGATGAGGCCAAGTCGAGGGAAGACGAAGGTGCTAGGCAAGAATAATTGACAAATTAGAGTAGGCTGCGCGCGATATTGTATCATATTATAGTGCTCTCCCAAATAAAACAAAAAATGCCTGTTATCTTCTGGTGACGTGAATAATTTATCTCAGCATGGGGATGTATATTCCTCTGAGCTATGGGTTGACTTTTGCCCCCCTTCCTGCCCTCTTCGCCTCGCGTGCTCGCTTCAAGGTCTCAATGCGAGCCTTTAGCATACCGACACGCTCGTCTGCTTCCTCCTGCACCCGTTCCTGCAAACACAATGGACGTGAGAGGAGCCCGTCAGAGGTAGCCTCAGCGGACCGATGTTAGAGAAACATACCTCCTCGACCAGCCTATCCATAATGAGCTCACGCTCTTCCTGCTCCTTTTTCCGTCGCCTCTCTTCCTCAGTCTCCTGCTTTGCCCCCTCCTCTCTCGTCGTTTCCCCACCAGGAACATTAATAGCAGATGGGAGCCCTTCTGCACTAGAAGATGCAAGCTCTGCTTCAGCGAACACTGTCGCGCGATCATATGCCGCTCTGCGGTCCTCCTCCGTCTCCTCTTCCCCTGCTGAGGCAGCGTTTGAAGAGAGTAGCGATGCCTGAAATTGCTCCCATTCAAGGTCGATCTGTGACTTCTGGACTACCTTCGCATTCGCTAACGCGGACACCGGAGCGGGAACGGACGACGCCTCTTCTTCGTCGGTGTCATCCTCGGGCACGGAGGGATCGGGCACGAGCGACGGATCAGAGAAGAAATCTGCAGGAAAGCCGCTGTTTGCTTTTGAAGGTAGGTGGCCAGCCGCTGGCCCCTCACTTAGTCTCCTTTTCTTTGCGCCCGTACCCAAGCTCGTCTCGGTGTCCTCGTCGACATCCATCTCCTCACCATCCCCATCCGCCTTCCTTTTCCTGTTCCCCTCTCTCTCCTTCTCTTCACGTCTGCGCATCTCTGCAACCGCAAGCCTGTGCGGCTTGCTCCCGACATGGCCTTCCCATGCAGCCGCGCTCTTGACTGGTACGCCGCACGCAACGCAACGCAGCTGCCCGGCTGAATTATACGCGGCAAGTGAATGAGTGACGCGTACGTCCTGACGTCGCGCACGCAAGAGAGCGCGTGCATCGGCCATTGGTGTTCGGGCTGTCTGGAATCCCCGTAGACTTACCATGATACGTTTATGTAAGCACGACATACTATTCGTGGGAACTCTGGACGACTCAGGCACTCGCTGCCCATTCAAGCGCCAGTTTGTTTCCCGACTACCAGTGATGCCTTCCGATGGCGCGAGCACAAGCGCAAGCCTCTCTTTGGATGACTACCGGCGCTATGGCCGCCAGATGATAATTGATGGCTTCGGACTGCCTGGTGTGCTATCACCTTAACCGCCATTCTGAGCTCAGTAATATTAACGGTTGAAAAAAATCAAAAAAAAACTGCAATCACGACTTTCACCGGCAGCGCAGGTCAAGTTACGAAACGCATCTGTTCTCGTTGTGGGTGCGGGAGGTCTCGGTTGTCCCGCGCTCCAATATCTGTGCGCAGCAGGCGTTGGTGTGTACCCGTGGTCATTGATAATTACTACAAATTTGTGGAACCTTCGTTCTCTGTATGCAGGTCGGATCGGGGTCGTCGATCCCGACGTGGTCGAGTTATCCAACTTGCAGCGTCAAGTTTTACATTCAGAAGCGACTCTTGGAAGGCCGAAGGTCGAGTCTGCTGCGCATGCACTCAGAAAGTTTGTTTCCCTGCCTTCCCATATGCGGGGGTTCGCCGTTGACCATCTCGATAGACTCAATAGCCATACACTCATCGACACGTACCACTTCGCCATCGACTCTTCAAATGCCAAGAACATTCTTGCAGGATATGATGTTGTACTTGATTGCTCGGACAACGCACCTACGCGTTATCTCCTCTCGGACACCGCCGTACATCTTATGCTCCCGCTTGTTAGTGGCGCCGCCCAGCGGTTCGATGGTCAGTTGTGCACGTACAACTTTCCCTTTCACCCCCCTCCGTTGGCTACCCCCACCGCGGACGTAGTACAAAGAATAGAGCGTGGCCCATGCTACCGATGTTTGTTTCCTCGACCACCAGCACCAGAAATGTCGACTAGTTGTGCAGAGACAGGCATCATAGGCGCTGTCACAGGCGTCATCGGCACACTACAGGCACTCGAAGCAGTCAAGATCATTACAGGTCTAAATGGTGAGTTCGTACTGTATGCACACTCCAAGCCATCAAGTTGAATCCGTGTCTTAAAATCGGTTGGTCTGTGTCTCAAATGGAAAAAGACCGCAAGCCTTCTCTCTTAATATACTCGGCTCTCGGATTTCCACCGTTCCGAAGCATTACCTTGCGTACGCGTCGGAAAACGTGTCCTGTTTGTGGGGATGGCGATCCAAATGGCCCACGTTCTGCTCTTGAATCTGATTATGTCGCATTTTGTGGAGGACCTCTTCCCGATTGGGTGCAAAAAGGGTTGGAAGTGAAAAATGATCGAGAGCGAAATCGAATAAGCGCAAAGGTTCGTAATTTTAGGGTTGTTAGCTGCGTTACATACGGGGTTTTTCTTACTCTTGATGTACTGTAGGAGCTCAGTGAGAAACTTTCTGCAAACAAGCACTTGGTTCGCATTTTGGACGTCAGGAGCTCGGTCGAGTTCGGCATCTGTCATCTACCTGGGTCAATTAGTAAGTTCATGAGGTTTTGTTCAGGCATATCAAAAAAACAACGCGCGTGTACTGATATCGAGGCGGATTACTAATGCTCTCCGCACTACAGATATCCCCCTCCCTGAACTTGTCGCCAGCCCTTCATCGCACATCACTGACCTTCGCTCTTCCGGCCACGCAACACCTGACACGCCTGCACTCGTCGTTTTTGTTTGCCGTCTCGGGAACGATTCGCAAATCGCTGCAGAAGCACTGCGTGAATGTATGGTCACTAACGGAGGGGAGGGCGAAAAGGGGAACGTCGAATATGATACCCTGACATCGCGTGCCGGGTCAAAATCGCATGAGATTGTAGACCTCATTGGAGGACTGCGAAGCTGGGCAACGGATGTTGACAGTCAGTTCCCTGTATATTAGCCTTGGAAAAGTGGCTTGTTGCGCCGTGTAAGACCGCCTAAGTGCTTGCTCGAGTCAGAAATTTGGCCTGGGCTGCTGCCGTTTTCATAAATGTTGAAGAAAACTAGCCTGTCGAAATTCTTGAGGGTGGGGAGTGCTACACAGCTGTCCAGGGGTGATGTCACGGCATGGGAGTGGCTGGTGGCTCCCCTGGGATTACACATCAGATCGGGATAGAGAATATGAAATAATATAATGCATGAAGTCCAGTTTTACATCAATAGCATGATCATATGGCCAAGAAGGAGAGAATCACTCCAATTTCTTCTTTTCAAATAAAGGAAGGAACTCATGGTATTGTGGTGGTACCAATTGTTCTAATCAATTACCAGAAGTGTTTGGATCAATCCTATGTTGTGGGCGACGATGCGCCTTAAGTTCAAACTCCATCTCCCATGCTCAAACATCCCCATGCATACATGGCTTACTGCATTTCAAACTCCGTCTCCCATGCTAAAACATCCTTTTGCATGTGCAGCTTAATGCATTTCAAACTCTGGTTCCCACACACCAGGACTGGATTCTGCCCATTACAAGGATCGGTCATTTAAAGTCCGCCTCCCATAATGCATTATATTCTTTTATATTCCTTCAAGCTCTGATTCCCCTGCAACTAAATTACATTAATATTGGGATTGCCACTATCTTACAACTATTACTACAAGTAGTAACTACTTCCAATCTAGTCGAGCCTTGTATTACTAATCCCAAATATATATTTTACTATGAATCTATGGGTTTTCCTCCTTTTACAAGGTATGTGAGGAGGGCATGCTTCTTCTTAGTCCGACTCGGACAACTGTGGCCCCCATCATCATCAGCAGCGGGGGGTCGGGGAAAGATCCCTGCGCCTTGCGTGCACGCTTATTGGGCTGGTCGATCATTGTGCCCTTGATGGGGTCCTTGGATGTAGAGGCTTTGCCAGCCTTGCGTGGATGCACTTGTTTCTTGGACTGGTCTGCATTCACCTCGAGTGGGGGTGAGGGTGAGTCCCCCAAGTCTGTCATTGGCATGGTAGTCACCATGTCTGTTGCCACTGGATTTGAGATTGCTGTGTTTGTCACTGCCAGCTCCATTGTTGTCATGCTTGACAATGGCATGCTCGTTGTTGCCAGGATCGTCGATGTTGTGCACATATATGCACCGCTTCCTGGATCTTTGTGTGTCCTGTTACTGTTCGTCATCACCGCCACATCTGCTGCTGGGTCCGTAGTCATCATGCCCGACATTGCCATCATGTTTGCAGTCCTTGCACTCGCCATTGCATTCGCTGCCCCCAGGGTAGCTGTGGTAGCATTGGTTGCTGCAGCACTCGGCGGGTACATGGGCACCATGCCTGACAAAGCCGATGCATAAGGCAGATGCATCATTGCCATGTTCGTCCGTGCATAAGGTGGATACATCATTGCCATGTTTGACTGTGAATATGGCACGTACATATAAGGCAGATACATCGTCACCGCCATAATTTTGTAGGTCATCACCATGTTGGTTGACAGTGCAATCAAAGCCGAGTAACCCAGGTAAATCGCTGTGTTGTAAGGAGGATACAATGGAGGCATGTTTGATGAGGCCAAGTTCGTTGATGCCATATATGCTAGCAGCAGATATGTCAATGGCACTGCTGCCCTTGGCCCAGTCGCAATCACAGGTAGGGATGTGGATGCTACTGGCACTGTCCCAGTCTCGATTGCAGGCAGGGATGTGGATGCTACTGGCGCTGGCTCAGCTACAGTCGCAGGTGGGGATACAGATGCTATGGGCCCCAGTGAATATGTCAATAATGCCACTGTCCCCAGCTTGGTTTCAATTGCAGGTGGTGGTATAGTGGATACCGCCTTTGACTCAGCAGTAGACATAGGGTTCGTCTTAGCTACTTTTGGCTTACAGGGCTGCTTCATTTGCTTCTTTGGACCAGTCTTCTCCACTGCCATCGACTTCAGATCCGTTGCCACCTCTCCTATATGACTACAATGATGGTACAAAATTCAGATGGCAATAATTGTTAACTGTCAGAATTCCTTACAGTTCTGCACTGTCAACCATAGATCCCCCAGTTGTTACAATTTTCCCTTACTTCCCCCTATTTTGCGCTGACTCACTTCCTCTTCGTCATCACCAGTCAGCGCAACTCCCCCATTTCTCTTCCTTACTCATCCTTATTCACCTTACACCATAAGATGCCATGATGACACCATATCGCACCATCATGACGTACTTTGCTTACTGATACCCTTACCTGTATTACCAAGACATTCCTTGGGTTTCCATGACCTTCCATAGCCATGTAAACTACCCTACACAGGACGCTACAGTAGCAAACACATAGAGTAGCATATAAGCATGTAACATAGATCGCACAAGCCCTAAGCTTGTGCTCTTTGTTCATACAAGCCCATTATATGCGCCTCAGTGCCCTCTGTGTGCTCTACCTCATCATCTGGCACTTCATCGTAACACAACTCCTCTAAGAACCCTACTGTGTCCACATCGTCGATCAGGAAGCCCTGCCAACAATCATCTTCGACTTATGACATCTAGGAAGCCCCGTTGTCATAACCATCAGACCCGATGATCAGGAAGCCCCAACATCGATCACCACGTAACTGCTGAGCTTAACACCAGTGGTTGGTGATACATGGAGGCCAATCAGCCCATTTCCAACTCTAGTAGAGTCACAGTAGTCAGTCACAATAAATAGTTCATTCAAGGGTGTACTGACCTGCTCACATTGCTGACATGGCCTGTGTGTGGTGCAGGTGCCAGGGATGAGACCCTTGGAGTACTTGAACCAACCACCATGGTTAGATTCCTTCTTTGTGGGACATCACCGGGAAGCAATGCAGGGTCAATGACTCTATACTTGATGTCCACCTTGTGACTGTCAGCAGGAGGAAGGATGTCTGATTCAACACCCAGGTAGTTGTTGTAATCTGACAACAGATGGCTGTGTATTGCACCATTTGCAATGACAGGAGGTATCCATGGTGATTCAACAGACACAGTCTCTTTGATATTGAGGTCTAAGCACATCAGATTAAAGTATGAGTTGCAAACGAAAGTATAAATACTCATGATTAGCCAACAACCTGACCGACTAATCCTGCCACCACCTGTCCGGCACAGGAATATATTTTTGCTTAGAGGACCCAACATGGATGCTTATATACTTTCCAATTAGAACTTGTTTCATGAATGGGACCATTCAAACACTTGCCTCTTTGTAATAAAACCGGCTTCCCCCTGGTATGTGTATTGGCAAAAAAACTCTGTGTCCCCCACTTTTGTCCACCCACAGCCGAGTAAAACACCAAAATAATGAGTGAGTGTACTATCCAACTTCCGTTGCTTCCTTCAAAAAACAATTAGTAATCTATCAAGACGAAAATGTCTTCACTCACTTGTAAAGCATGGCGTCTTTGACGGGCTGGTTTGCAAGTGCCTTGTTCGCCTTTGTGAGTCACATGGCTTCTTTTGTGTACCACTGCAGCTTATCCTTGGACAGTAAGTCAAACTCCCTACTGGCAACTGAGCATAAAATTCTGATTTGCAGCATTTTCTCACCCCCTCGAAGTGCAAGCTCTTCATCCATCATCCTGGTGTTAGGTGGTGACTGGGAATAACTCAGCCGGGCCTCCAGGGGATCAACAAGGCATTGACTAGGAAGGACTATAGCTCATATCATTGAGGGATGGGATCTGACCATAGTGCCGAGTAGATACCCACAAGCCCACCTAGGCGACTATCAAGGGTACCACCCTCTATAGATGACACAGGGGCAGCACAGAAGATAAAAGCGAAGGTAGACTTGGATTGGCAGAGATTATCGAGCCAAGGAATAAGTACATGAATGTGCTACTTATATACTCCAAGGCTGTGAGACTCTAGTGCTACTTTGGGACTACAATGATCACATGAAATGGAAGGTGATGGAATGTCGTAGAAGGAATGACTAACAGGTCAGCTGATGTCACATGTTGATCATGTGACCATCAAGGTACATGACAAACAGTGACAACAAACAAAGGATTAAAGAGATAAGATAAGATAAAACAAAAGGGGACTCAATTGAAAAGGAAAAAGGATTCACGCATGTACCAGTCCTAACACCTGGATATGCATTCGCCCTCACGGTGAAAGAACACACTGAATGCAGTATTCTTCATTGGAGTAGTATGAAAACCCAACTGCATTCCCATTGAAGCCTTGTTGTCATTGGAGATATCATCATCTGAAAGATATTTTGGGCCTTTGTAGGAACAAATATGGTTTTGGAACCATCGTCTAAACCTCTAAAATAACTGATGTCAGACTCAACATAATGCCCCAAAGTAATGTGAGCACTTGCCGCAAGGAGGATGTTATAATTGGCCTCCAGGGAGTCCGAATGAAACTTCATGGTGTACTCCTTGAATTGCATTCTGGTCCATGTCCTCCTCTCATCATTCATACTTGTCAAGTCCAGAGCTGCATATGTAGGTAACAACTCCCAACAGTAGATCTCTTTGGGGGATGGGGGGTCCTCAGTTTTGTCTTTCTTCTTTCCCATGTTGAATGCAGTATTAGATGCGCTCAGACACAGTCAATGAGGGGGCAAAAAGAAAGGGCTGAGAGTACTGTGTCTGACAGGAGAACACAGGAGACTGAACTGACCAGGTACAACATATCTAACCTTATTGAGTAATGTGAAGAAAACATTGCTGATATGCATGACAATATTCCTTGGGAACAGTCCTGTGCAAATAAGATCAGAAAAGTCCAAGAGATACTTACCTGATTAAGGCACTTCATCTTCAGCAATCAACACCAATGGGCAGGTAATTAGAAGCTGTGTTGATTGTGGCAATCAAATTGTACATTTCCGATGTAAAGGGTTTAGTCTCAATAGAGAAGAAATGTGTATGTTACATTGTCCCAATACAAAGAAAAATATTGAATTAAAAATAAAGTTCCTACCAGCTCCCAGCCAGGTTATCCACAACAGTTAAATTTACGAGAGGCTTGGACCACTTTGAGTGTCTGTCCTCTGGCCTGCATACTATTGCCGTTTTTTCAACCCCCCCCTTCAGTAGACCCAGTACAAGCAAGACTTTCCCAACAGCATCTTTTTCTGCCCCACCAATAACCATTACACTGAGGTTTTTTTAATCTGGATGTTGAGGGCCTAGTTCTAGAACAGGTACGGTGGCCGGGGATGTCTTATATCCATTGCTGAGGTGGATAGTCATATGGCATTGGTCATGCACATGCATGCATTTATCATGGTCACCTGCAACCCACTCAGGCACCATGTACCCGATGCAACAGCCAAGATGCCTCACATGTATCCTGTACATGGCAGACTGTGCCTGTACTGCTGGCGAAAAAAGCCACATGCCACTCAGGGAAAAATCTGAAAATTTCGATTCATTAGTAGCTTTTCTAGAACCCTGTGTTACAAATTTCCTTTACTCATCGCTTTTATCAGCATTGGTCATCTCCATTGACTAAGCTACCTTGTATGCTGACTGATCCTAGCCTCATGATCAGTCAGACTCTTCTACCAGTTTCTATCCCTTTCCATGCTGACTGATCCTTACTGTTTGCTCAGTCAGCATTCCATATTATTCTATAGTGTTCTACACATGTATATAAGGACTCACTTTCAGAGCATCAAGCCTTAAGCTTGTGCTCTTTGTTCAATAGAGCCTACTCGTTCATTATCTCCTTTGTGGGATATTAAGTCACCAATCACCAAGCCCACCAGTCTACTAGTCCTTGGGGAAACCCTTGCTCAATTATCGCCTCATATCTACCTTGTCTTACTCAGTCGATCTTCGTCGATTGCTTATTAAGCCTTACCTAATCAGTAGGCTTAACACCCTGTAGCCCTGTTATCTGTACCAGTAACAGGCAGTAGGGAAGAAGGGCCATCCCATTTGACCCAGTCGCCTTGGCCGACAAACCATGTGTCATCAGCAGAAGCATCAGGTTCGATGGGAGGGGGTGTGGCTTGCCACTCTCGTGTCTTGCCCTTTTCGATCAGGCCTAACTTGAACTCCCAGAATGTCACAGCATAGGTTTATTATTATTATTATTATTCCTGCAGTATTACATAATTACAAGCTGCCGCCCAGAGGGGGGGCCCTAACTACATAACAACAGAGGTGCCCGTTATCATGCATTGTGCGAAACTGGGTGGGGGCTCTGCTCCCCAAAGGGGTGCCACAGTGTGAAGAGCCCCTATTTAGTAGAAGAAAGGTAGAAGGAGGAATACATATTGCTACAAACAAACCAGGTGGGTAAGGGCAGGTTAAAGTAAGAAGCTTGGAATTGGAAAGGGAGGGCAAGAGTGCCAGCCAAGACGTATTCAAGGGAATTCGAAAGGCAGTCACTATTCAAGAGGGAAGGGAGGAAGCATACCTGAGAGCTCCAAAAGGGCTGGGTCCGAGTCCTGGGTTTGGGGTCTGAGCATATGACACATGTAATCCCATAGGAGGTCCAAGTCCATATCCTCATTGGTTGGGTGGCCACCAAGGTCCATCGCTGCAAAAGCTAGTCGGATGGCACCGGATGTCCGGTCAGAGAGGCGGTTTAGGTGCCCCATCAGCTGCAGCCAACATCGCAGAACTGGGAGGCGGTTTTCGTCAGCCCACTCTGAGTGGTGGACTGGAAGAGGGTCCCGAGGAGGCCATACACGTCATATCCAAGGTTGGAAGGTGCTACAGCCACCTAATATGTGGGCAGTCGACTGCGTGGGCCATGGGGGATGGTTGTGCCACCTGCAGTGCGAGATCAAGCCATGTCTGCATCAGTAGGTCGAGTCAAAACTCAGCCAGTATCCCCTGTAGGGACCAGCACGACAGAGGACTTGAGCGACTGCTGATAGCTCACTCCAGGGGTGGTCTGCCGATTGCATGAGCAGCTTTTTTGGGCGGTGTGTGGGGGGGCCCTGTACCGCCAAGTATTTGTCGGTGGTGGAGGCAAGGGGGCGGGCTAGTGCAAAGGTCCACCTGTCCATGAGGGTGCGGACAGCGACCTCTTTGAGTGTGGAGGTGGAGGGTTTAAGGTCGGATGGAGGGAGCTCCGTAGCTAGCTTCACTTCCACATCAGCCCATTCATTTCTGGGGATGTCTGAGTGACCAGGGCACCATACAAAGTGAATGGTGAGCTGTGGGTATGAGTCCAGCAGAGTCTCCACACCCACTTTCCAGATGTGGAGGAGATGGGTGCCGGGGGCGGGGGCCCATGTGCGGAAGAGGTGGAGTGCAGTCAGCGAATCAGATAGAAAGAAGATATCTGATGTGACATGCAGTTGTGCTGGGAGGCGGCGTGCTACCCAGCCAGGGGCCATGGCGAGGGAGAATTCCTTGGTGTCTGTGGCTGTGGCGCAGGTGGGGGACTCCAGTCGACGTGACTGGAGGCGGGTGGTGCCCAGCATGGCACAGATGGCCGAGCCTGACTTATTGTCTATGCAGGAGCCATCCATGAATACCTGGACATGTGTTGTGGAGCTGAGGGCTCTTGCTGTGCTAACAAATTGTTTGCACATGTCAGAGCTGACCAGGGTGATGGGGGTGGTGAAAAGGACTCGGCCATTGGTGAAAGCCAGAGGGTCCGTCCATGGGGGATGCATGTATGCGGGGACCTGTTGAACCCGGGGGGCTCGGACCTGCAGAGAAAGTGAAAAAGGTCTGTTAGCTACATTTTTTAATAATTTTCGGCCAATAGAGTGGGGGGTGCGCCATAGGCGCAGAGAATGGGTAGTCTTTATATACTCAAAGTAGAAAGAAAGGGGAGGGACTGAGCAGAGAAAATTAGTGGAATGGGGGGAGGTGCCTTTGAAGACGCCCAATATCCACCGACAAGCCGTGTTTTGCACAGTCTGGAGGCGGTTTACCAAAGTTTTTTGGCGGCAGCCATGGTACCATACTGGCGTGCCCCAGGACAGGACTGAGCAGATGCAGGAGGTGTACAGGCAGCGGAGGAGAAGGGCCGAAATGCCGCATTGGGTATTGCCCGGGATGCGGAGGGCAGCGAGGGTGGAGAGCCCCTTGGAGTGCATTCGCTCGACATGGGGCTTGAAGGAAAGGCCTGGGTCCCACCATATCCCCAACCATCAAAGTGGGATTGAGGGGCGGATCAGGGTGTTGGGGTTGACCTGGATGCCGGTGGTGTCCCAGCCGTCATAGCCAGTTCGTCGCCAAGGGGGGTGGAAGTGGAGGCACTCTGTCTTGGCGGCTTCAATGTTGAGACCGATGGTGCCGAAGAGGGTGTCGAGTTGTTGGTAGGCATGGGTGAGGGTGCAGCAGTTGGATGCCACTGAGGGACCTATGCAGATTAGTAAATGGTCGTTGACATATGCTAAGGCAGTGGTGCCGGCTTGGTGGAAGCGCTGGAGGACCATGCCTGCAAATATCATTGACAGGATGGGGGATACCAGCAATCCTTGGGGGGTGCCAAAGTCGGGTTTGGGGGCAGTAGGGAGGGTAGTGCCATCAAAAGCGACAGCCACCTGTCAGTCCATCATGAAGGACAAGCACCAGTTGGCCATGTCAGGTGTGCAACCGAGGTCCAACAGTTGCCGGTGGAGGAGTTGGGGGTGCACTGAGTCGAAAAAACCCTGAATGTCGACCACTAGGACTGAACAGACGAGGCCCTCTGAGTGGGCACACTCCGCAATCTGTAAAAGGTGTTGGGCAGCATCATAGACCGAATGTCCTTGATGCCCCCCATATTGGTTTGGTGGCAGCCAGTCCCTCATGTTAGCGAGGTACTGCAGCCAGTTAGCTATTATCTTTTCAAGGAGTTTCCCTAGGGTCTCCTTGAGAGTGATGGGCCAGTATGAATGCGGCGAGAAGGGGTCTTTCTTGTTGGGCTTCTGCAGCATCACCACTTTTGCTGCCTGCCAGCACTCAGGGTGGTGCCCCAAGCGCAGACAGCCATTGAAAAGTGAGAGAATCTCATCGGGGTAAGCATCCACGACCCATTTCAGGGGGCGGTAGCCTATTCCCGAGAGGCCCAGAGCCGACAAGTTGGACGTGTCGGACAGTGCCCCCATAAGCTCGGTGAGGAGGATCGGCGGGGCAGCTGGTTGGCGTGGTGGCAGCGGGGTGTTGGCCGCTGCCTGGGGTGGGGGGGGCATGAAGAAAGTTTCGCGGAAGAGCTCACCTTTCTCGTCGTCCGTTTGGGTGAAGGACCTGTCTTGTCGTTTCAGTGATGGGATGGGGGTGGGTTGATTACCAAGGCCTCACTTGGCCCAGTTCCAGATGTTGGAGGCATCCGCTTCCACTGCCTGATCGGCATAGAACTGCCGTTTGGCTGTCCTAATGCCTCGTTTGAAGGCACGTCAAGCTGCTGATCACTGGAGGGGGGTGGTGGCTGTCTGGATGGCAGAAAGGAGGGTCTTGCAGTGGGGTGACCACCATGGGACTTCCGCTTTCGATGGCTTGGTGAGATGGGTGAATGGCTGAAGGGCGGTGACCATAGAGTCAATGACCACCTTAGCTTTGATGTCCAGGGTGTGGGTGTCGAGCCCTGGTAGTCGGAAGGCTGTTTTGAGGAGAGGGAAGGTGATGTCAGTCCATTCCTCCTTGTCGGCTGGTAGCAGCCGGTGGGTCTTTAGGACAGGAGGGGGGGGCTGAAAGGGCAGTGACCAATGCAGGATAGCATGGTCGGACAGCGGTGAGGGGTTGTTACAATTTTCCTTTACTTTTCCCTTACTGCGCTGACTCACTTCCTCTTCGTCATCATCAGTCAGTGCAACTCCCCCATTTCTCTGCCTTACTCATCCTTATTCGCCTTGCACCATAGGACGCCATGATGACGCCTTATTGCACCATCATGACGTGCTTTGCTTACTGATACTTTCACTTGTATTACCAAGACCTTCCTTGGGTTTCCATGACCTTCCATAGTCATGTAAACGACCTAATACATGACCCTACAGTAGCAAACACATAGAGTAGCATATAAGCATGTAACTTCAGTAGCACAAGCCCTAAGCTTGTGCTCTTTGTTCATACAAGCCCATTATCTGCTACCACCAGTATACTGTGCGCCCGTGTGCCACAAGTTGCTTCGTCATAACCCGACTCACCTCAGAAGCCTACCGCATCCACATTGCCGATCAGGAAGCCCCATCGACAATCATCTTCGACTTACGACATCTAGGAAGCCCCGTTGCCGTACCATCAGTCCCGACGATCTGGAAGCCCCAACATCGATCACCATGTAACCATTGAGCTTAACAGGGGTTGGAGGTAACCAAATCTAAAATAGAGTCGGGGTTGACCACAGGTGGGGCCCAAATCATGTCAATGGGGCACCTATGACGATTGCCATCAGGCCATGAGTTGGAGTCAGGTAGATGGGCAGGCACCAGGCCATGCCCACGGAAAAAGTCATTGAGGGGTTGTGCCCCCAAGTCATCTTGTCATGGGACGGAGAATTCGGACCACATGTGGTGGCGATGGTTGAAGTCGCCTGCCATGAGTAGAGTGGTGGCTAGCACCAAGGGGAGTGAGAAAAGGAAGGACTCACCTGGGTACTGGGGGAGGTGTTCTGTCGGTCCGGGGGGTGCATGCCATAATAGTTGCACACCCGGACAGTGAGTTGGGATTGTACCTCCACCATCAGTACATCAGTGCCATGGGATGTGGCTCTGAGGATCGACCAGGAGGTAGGTGGGAGGGCCCTGGATATGTATGTGACTACCCGAGGACAGACCTCTGGTGGTAGGACAGGTACATAACCTGGGATGGTGGGGACGTTGAGGATGGGGGTGCCATTTGGGTCGATGAGTGAGGGTTGCAGCCCTATTTGATACCAGGGTGGTTCCTGGATAAGAATTAGGTGCGGGGGGGATGGGTCAGTTGTAAGGACAGGTATTAGGGAATGTATCGCCACAAGTGAGTGGGCGGCGTTCCACTGCAGGATAGAGAGTGTCTCTATCATACTTCCTCCATCTGTTTGTCGGTGGGGTCGGCGGCTAAGGCCTCTTCAATTTGACAGTAACACCTCTTCTTAGGGCAGGCCGGCAGGGTGGCGGGATGGTCGCCTTTGCAGTTGCTGCAGAGGTGGGGGTGGGGGCATGTGTCGCCTTCGGGCACTGCGTCAGTGGCACAGTGGGCGCATGATTTGCGATGATTGCAGGTCAGATGGGCACCCATGCAGTCAGCACAGCAAGGTTGGGCATGGCAGCCCTTGGTTCCATGGCCGAGGCCCTGGCACCGCTCACATTGAGTGAGGGTGGGGCGGACGGGTGGGACCAAGAGTCAGAGGGTGGATCTGAACATCCATACGTGTGGCCTCTTGAGGAGGCACTCATGGATGGAGCCATCAGGGTCGACAAAGGAGAAGACCACTGGGCACCTGTCGAGAGTCGGCAGGTGGTCCTCTGTGGCAGCGAAGTGGGGGGTCACAATGAAGTCGAGGTTGCGGAGTGCCGGGTTGTGCCGGATTTCGGCCATGAGGGCCTTGTCAGTGATGGTGTGCCTGTTCTGGCTGAACAGGAAGTCCTTGCAGGGCACCATGGAGATGCGCAATGCGGACCAGGGGCGGACTCTGGAGGGGGTCAGCGAGAAGGCAGCTGGGACATTAATCCCTGCTGCGATGCACTCTGTGCGCATATGGGAGGCGAATGCCGTGGAGTGATGGTCAATGATCGTTTCCATGGTAGGGTTAGCCGAGGATGGGCATGCCGCAAAGGTGGTCATGATGTTCCCCTTTACATTGTAGGAAGAGGACAGGACCGGGACTTGGTCTGTGGTGGGGAGGGAAGTGAAGAACTCATGGGATGTTTTTGTCAGGGCCATTGCTGACTTCTGGTTTTCGGCCCATATGCCGACTGTCAGGGTGAGGACCAAGGTTGGGTCCTTGGCATACATAGTGGGTGGGGGGGGCACCTTCTGCTGGCACTTCTTTTTCTTCGGCGCTGGGTTGATGACCATTCCAGCAGCTGGAGCCACTGGAGCTGGGTTGGTGGCTGTTGGGGGGGCCGCTGCTGCGGCTACCTGCATGTAGGAGGTGGGGGCAGCCTGAATGGCGGCCTGGGGGGCAGTTTGCTGTTGTTGTTGTTGCTGTTGTCAGGGTGCAGGCCTAGAACTGATGGAAGCCATCTGTCGTGAAATAGAAGCCATGTCAGTAGTCAGGTGCTTGACTGCATCAGTCAGCACCCTCATTTCTGGGGTCACAGGGGCGGTGCCGGGGGTCCCGGTGGTGGCCGGGGTCCTCTGGGGGGGGCAAGCTGGGGCAAAGGGTTCTGGGAGGGCAATTTCCACCCCCTCCCTTGCGAAGTTGTAGGCCATTACCGTGTTGCGGTAGATGATGAGTTGGGGGTCTTTCCTTTCTTGCACAATCTTGGCAATGGTTTGTTGGACATTCCAGAGGAGGTCGCCAACAAACTGGGCCGCCTTAATGTCGATATCGGTGGTGGAGGCATCCGCTGTTTCCTTGTCAAAGTCTTCCAGGGCGTGCGAGAGGGAGTATATGAACCCCACGGTGTGGGGTTCATGTTGTGCTTGGGATGGGGGTCCTCTCGGGGTGAGAGGCGACATGGCAGCAGAGGAGCATTTCCGCCCGAGGCTTGTGCCTCCCACCTGTTGCAGGGGGGTATGGGGGTCAACCGCCATCTCTGGGGCTGTCTCACCGAGTTCATTTGAGCCATGGATCGACCCTACCGAGGCGGCTGGGGAGCCGGCTCAGGATGTCTGCCTTGATTCCGCACACGCCTGGGCGGTGAAGTCATAAGCTGAGATCAGTTGGGAGTCACCGATAGCTGGGGAGGGTGCGAGGGCGTCCAGGGAGGAGGTCGGGGCCTGGGGGGGGTTTGTGTTGGGGGTGGTGGGGGCCGTTCCATATCGAGTGGCGGCAGAGGCGCCAGCAGCCACCCAGTTGGTGGCGGCCCTGGCCGCACGGTCGGCAGCATCGCTGGCCGAAGAGGGAGGTGGGAGGGGTTGTTGAGTATGACAGAGTGCTCCATGGTAATCACTTGGGTTCGACATGGGGGAGTTTTAGCTACCCACACTAGTCGATGGTGGTGGTTACTGGTCAAGAAGGATGTGTGTCACAGCATAGGTCATACTTTCTTCTATGGAAAGCGGTGTCGCATCGTCTGAACATGTAGTGGAGTGTCTGGAAATAATTACAAATAAATTGTTCCACAAGACTTTGTGAGATGTTGAAACTTACACCGAAATAAGATGCATGAGCTCAATATTATCGACTGTGTTGGAACCGTTTACGGCAACTTGTGCAGTCTTTTTGATTGGATGACTGTCCAACACATATCCATATAATCCTTTTGCATGCTTGTTTGACCATATAAGCACAAAGAGACTTGCAAATGGGTCCCACCATGTAAAGGACTCCGACGTTTTTGACCCAATATTAGTATCTGATTTAGATACTTTTTCCACAGGATCTGCATGTTCTTGCTTGATCATCTCCAGCCACTTAGATAGGACTTGAACCTTGTCCTGCATTAGTAACCATTATTCAGAGTAGCATTTCTCATTGATTCACCTGTTTTGAGTGGGAACCTTCCACAATGTGAATGACTGCAGTATCCTCCTCAATGCATATAACCATTCCAACTGTATCCATGTGGGGGCCCATTTGTATTACCACGTTGTCACCAGGTCCCAGTATGCAACTAACCTCATGCAATATTTCCAGTAGATCACTTCCATCACTTTCGGGCATTCAGATCAAGTCACCAATCCAAATGATGTTGTCATCCATGGACTTGATGATGCCCATGACAGACACAAATGTGCCTACTATGACATTTACTCTGTCACCACGACACAAGAATGGGTTTCCTTTCTCAAGGCAGCCTAAGCCATAACTGCTGCGAAGAAATAATGGTATTTCACTGAGGTCAGGCTTCACTGCCTTTACGTGATGTAACCTGGTAACTGTCTTCACCCATAGACCATGCACATAGAGGTGACGGCAAAATACATATGCATTGCTGCCTGTGTCCTGCACATCTTTGTCATCACATGTTGACACTACCTCCTTGGCATCGAAGAGTTTCGACATTGGCCATACATTGGGATCAGAGCCTTTCAGGGCAATTCGAGGGACAGCAACCACCACAAGTGTGTCACCAATGAGAACATCTATCACCATGGCATAGTCTCCTCAGAAAAGGCCTCGATGGAATGCAACCCAGTCGCCATCCTTAAAGCACTGATAGTCTTCACAGCTCCTATGTCATAGACCCAACATTGTAGAGTGCTCATCGCTCAGGATGAAACGGACCCCGCTCTCTCGAAGTATTGCAAGGACAAACAGGCTTCACAAATGACCCCAGCGCTTGGCACTTGAATGTAGAACCTGCCAGGAAGAGCTTTGACAGCAAATGCCAAGCAGCACTCGGGGAGTCGAGCATTCACACATGCTGCATTGGCCTCTTCTTTTTGTGGCTAAAACAAGCATAGGCTTAAAATGTACCTTCACTCAAGCCAGACATCCTTCTTGACCAGTAACCACCATCATCTCCCTAGTGTGGGCAGCTAAAACTCCCCCATGGCAGACTACAGTGGTGCCCTTTGTCACTCCAGACCTCCCATCCCCTCCTCCTCAGCCAGTATTGCCACTGAGCTCACTGCTTTTTTTTTTTTTTAAATTATTCCTGCAGTATTACATAATTACAAGCTGCCCCCCTGAAGGGGGGGCCCTAATTACATAACAACAGAGGCACCCATCATTGCGCAATGTATGAAACTGGGTGGGGGCCCTGCTCCCCAAAGGGTGCCAAGGTGTGTAGGGCCCCTATTAGTAAAAGGAGAGAAGAAAGAGGGAGGAATACATTTCACTACAGCACAGCCAAACAGGTGAGAGCAGGCAAATGGGGTAGCTTAGAATAGGAAAGGGGGGGCGAGAGCACCGGCCGGGACATACAAGAGGGAGTCCGAAGGGCAGGCGTTAATCAGAGGAAAAGGGGGGAAGCACACCTGAGAGCTCCAAGAGAGCTGGGTCTGGGTCCTAGGTACTGGGTCCAAGCATATGACTCATGTATTCCTGGAGGAGGTCCAAGTCCATATCTTCGTTGGTTGGGTGCCCCTCCAGCTCCATCATGGCGAAGGCCAGGCAGATAGCAGTGGAGGTGCAGTCAGAGAGGCGGTTCAGGTGCCCCGTCAGCTTCAGCCAGCGGCGCAGAACCTGAAGACGGTTTTCGTCGGCCCACTCGGTGTGGTGGGTCGGGAGTGGGTCACAGGGGGGCCAGACCCTGCGGATCCAGGGACGGAATGTACAACACCCACCCAAGATGTGGGCGGTCGACTGGGCCGGCCAGGGGTCTTGCAGTGGTGTGACCACCATGGGACTTCCATTTTCGATGGTTTTGAGAGGCATGTGAATGGCTGGAGGGTGGCGACCATAGCGTTGATGACCACTTTAGCTTTAATGTCCAGGGCATGGGTGTTGAGCCCCAGTAGGCGGAAGGCTGCTTCAAACCCTGATCCGCCCCTCAATCCCACTCCGGTGGTTGGGGATCTGGTGGGACCCAGGCCTCTCCTTCAAGCCCCATGTCGAGCGCATGCACTCCAAGGGGCTGTCCACACTTGCTGCCCTCCACATCCTAGGCAACACCCAACACGGAATCTTGGCCCTTCTCCTCCGCCGCCTGTATACCTCCTGTGTCCACTCTGTACTTTCATGGGGAGCACCAGTGTGGTACCATGGCTGCCGCCAAAAAACCCTGGTAAACTGCCTCCAGACCGTACAAAACTCGGCCTGCCGCTGGATTCTGGGTGTCTTCAAAGGCGCCTCCCCCCATTCCACAAATTTTCTTTGCTCAGTTCCCCCTCTCTCTTTCTATTTCAAATATATAAAGACTACCCACTCCCTGCGCCTTTGGTGCACCCCTCACTCTATTGGCCATAAATTATTTAAAAACGTAGCTAACAGACCTTTTTCCCTTTCTTTGCAGGTCCGAGCCCCCTGGGTTCAACAAGTCCCTGCATACACACACCCCCCATGGACAGATCCCCTGGCCTTCACTCAGGGCCGAGTTCGTTTCACCACCCCCGCCACCCCGGTTAGTGCCGACACATGAAAGTCATTTGCAACAGCCACGTGCCAACTCGGCTCCACCCCCCATGTCCAAGTATTCACCGACAGCTCCTGCATTGACAATAAGTCAGGCTCGGCCATCTGCACTATGTTGGGCCACACCCGACTCCAGTCATGACGATTGGAATCCACCACCTGCACTACAGCCATGGATGCTGAGGAATTCTCCCTCACTACGGCCCCTGGCTGGGTAGCACACTGCCTCCTGGCGCAATTGCGTGTCGCATCAGACATCTTCTTTTTGTCTGATTCACTGACTGCTCTCCATCTCTTCCACACTTGGGTGGCCGCCCCCGGCACCCACCTCCTCCATATCTGGAAAGCCGGCATGGAGACTCTGCTGGACTCGTATCCCCAGCTCACAGTTCATTTTGTGTGGTGCCCCGGTCACTCGGACATCCCCGGCAATGAATGGGCTGACAAGGAAGCGAAACTGGCGACGGAACTCCCTCCATCTGACCTAAAGCCCTCCACCTCTGTGCTAAAAGAGATCACCATCCGCACCCTCATGGAGCGGTGGATGCTCTCGCTTGCCTGCCCCCTTGCCTCAACCGCCGACAAATACTTGGCAGTACACGGCCTCCCCTCTTGAAGACCTCGAAAGCTGCTCATGCATTTGGTCGACCACCCACGCAATGAGCTATCTGCTGTCGCACAAGTCCTCTGCTATGCTGGCCCCTACGGGGGTTACTGGCTGAGCTTCGACTCAGCCTACCGGCACAGGCATGGCCTAATTTCGCACTGCAGGTGGCACAACCACCCCCCATGGCCCACACAGTCGACCGCTCACATCCTAGGCAGCTGCAGTACCTTCCACCCATGGATATGACATGTATGGCCACCCCGAGACCCTCTCCCAGTCCACCACACAGAGTGGGCCGACGAAAACCGCCTCCCGGTTTTGCGCCACTGGCTTAAGCTGATGGGGCACCTAAACTGCATTTCCGACCGCACCACAGGCACCATCCAGCTGTCGTTTGCCACGATGGACCTAGATGGCCACCCAACCAACGAACATATGGAACTGGACCTCCTATGGGAATACATGCATTGTATGCTCGGACCCCGAACCCAGGACTCGGACCCAGCCCTCTTGGAGCTGTCAGGTACGCTCCCCCCTTTTCCTTCTGATTAAATGCCCGTCTTTCAGATTCCTATGGATATGTCTCAGCCAGTGCTCTCGCCTCCCCATTCTCTCTTCTAAGCTTCTTACCTTACCTGCCCTCATCCATTTGGTATGTTTGTAGCAATATGTATCCCTCTTTCTCCTGTTTCCTTTACTAAATAGGGACTCTCTACACTTCGGCACCCTTCAGGGAGCAGAGCCCCTGCCCAGTTTTGTGCGATGCGCAATGACGGGTGCCTCCATTGTTATGTAGTTAGGGCCCCCCCTTCGGGGGGGGCTTGTAATTATGTAATACTGCAGGAATAATAAAATAAAATAAAATAAAATAAAATAAAAAAGAAAGGCAGAGGGAGGATCCAAACAGGTACACTCAGTTCCTTTTGAGGAGGCGAGCGTGGGTTTGACCGTCTGGGTCAACGAAGGTGAATGATACCGGGCAGGTCTTCAGCAGTGGAAGCTTCTCTGGTAGCATTGCAAAGTGTGGTGCCACCACAAAGTCGAGGTGGCGGAGGGATGGGTTTTGTCGGACCTCTTCAAGGAGTGTCGCTTTGGTGATTGGATGGGGGTTCTGTCCGAATAAGACGTCCATGCAGGGCACCATGGAGATGCATAACGTCGATCTGGGGTGAACTCTGGAAGGGATTAGCTGGAACCAGTCCGAAATGGGCCGGTCTGCCGGTCGGGCTAGGCAGTTGTCACACATGTACTTCATGAAAGCGTCCACATGGTGATCAATGATTGCTGATGTGGTGGGGGTGGAGGAAGCTGGCCTTTCTGCAAAAGTGGTCACCAGGTTGCCCTTCACGTTAAACTTGGAGGACAGCACGGTGACCGCATCAGCTGTAGGCAGGGCCCGGAAGAATCCCCGGGCCATTTCAGTGAGAGAGGCTCCTGACTTACGCATAGCAGCAGGTGTGACGAGGTCCCTCGGTGTTAGCACCAAGGTGGGTTCCTTGGCATACATTTTGGGTGGGGGTGGTGGTTGCCGGACTTTCTTCACTTTCTTTGCTGTGGCTGTCGGGGCTGCGGGGGGCTGGGGGAGGTTAGCTGCAATCACTGCTAACTGTGCGTATGTCATTGGGGCTCCTGCCGGCACAACTTTCGCCACAGCTTCCAGCTGAGCCGGTGTGATGGTTGTGGCTACCGGTGCCACAGTGGTGGGAGCAGGGGTGGTTCCTCCCATGTTGGTGGGAGTCTGCTGGGTGGCCTGTTGGGGCCACGGTGCAGGGCAAGAGGCCAAGGAGGACACTTGATGGGTGAAGTTGCCAACATCGACCGAGAGGTGTTTAACGATGTCTGCCAGTGCTGTGATCTGTGAGTCGGGGGGGGTAGGTTGGATTTGAGCCTGCGGTTTGCTCCTGGTGGTGAAGACGAACGGGGCTTTGAAGGCTGAGGAGAAGGGTGCTCCGAGGGAGATTCGCACCCCCATCGTGGACTGGGCATAGACCTGTTCTGCCGAGCGGGTGGCTATGTGGTCTGGGTCATCCTGTTCTTGTGTCCGGTATGCTGTTGACAGAGCTTCGTGGCTGAGGGCTGTTAGCTTCCCTAGGAACACTGCTGTCACTTGTATGACCAAGGTGGAACTGGCAGCCTCTTCAATGTTGGCCTTGAGGGTTTCGAGAGCTCTCTCGACATCTGGTGCAAAGTCAGTCAGAGCTCTAACGAACTCCGAGGTAACCAGCCGGTTGTGAGGGGTCTTGGGGGAGAGGACATCAGCATTGCATTTGCCCATCGATGGGGGGGGTGTATGTGGCTCGTCCTGCATCTGGTCATCTTGCGCCTGCCCCGATGTATTCTGGGCTCGAGTGACGTCAAGGGCGGTCTGTGATCCTCACTGCGGCCACTGGTTGAGGTCACCTAGAGGGGTTTCGCCTAGGAGGGCATCGTAGTTGGGGGGGGGTGAGTCGTGCCAGTGGGGACAGCGAGCGGCTCCTGGGGGCGGTGGGCAATTGGCGACGACCAGGGTTGGTCGCTCCAGCTGCAGCGGAACTAGATGTTGTAAGGCCTGTAGGTCGAAGGGGACGACCACCAAACCGATCCGCCATGGGGGAGTTTGAGCTGCCTGCGCTAGGGAGATGGTGGTGGTAAGAGGTCAAGAAGGGATGGGACAAACACCAGTCAGCCATGTCTGGAGTGCAACTGAGGCCCAACAGCTGTCGGTGGAGGAGCTGTGGGTGCACCAAGTCGAAGAAACCCTGAATGTCAACTGCGAGGACTGAACACACAAGGCCTTCTGAGTGGGCGCATTCCACTATCTGTAGAAGGTGTTGGGTGGTGTCATAGACCGAGTGGCCTTGACGCCCCCCATACTGGTTAGGTGGCAACCAGTCCCTCGTATTAGCGAGGTACTGAAGCCGGTTAGCGATTATCTTTTTGAGGAGTTTCCCTAAGGTCTCCTCAAGGGTGATGGGCTGGTATGAACATGGCGAAAAGGGGTCCTTCTTGTTTGGCTTCCTGAGCATTACCACCTTTGCTGCCCTTTTTTTTTTTTTTTTTTAAATTTATTATTCCTACTGAGCTATGTGGTACACCTGCAGCCTCGGAGGGGCTGCCTGTAAACTACCTAACTACTGAGGCACCCGTCATCACTCATCGAGTGAAACTGGGCGGGGTGCGTGCCTCCGAGGAGGCCTAGTGTACTTATGCGCCCTATTAGGGGTAAAATAGAGGAAAAGAGGAGAGAGGCATACATATCATGACTACAGGAAACCAAATCAAGTATGGAACGAGACCAGGAAAAGAGAGTCCCTTAGAAGCGGAAAGGAGTGGCTGCGATTGCCATAGAAGAAACTGATGGGGAATCCGAAGGGCAGTCACAAGTCAGAGGGAAATGGGGGGAGCATACCTGAGAGCTCCACAAGAGCAGGGTCTGCGTCCTGAGTCCTGGATCCTAGCAACCTGCGCACGTAGCCCCGGAGGGTGTCCAAGTCGAGGTCATTGTTGGTGGGGAGGCCGTCCAAGTCCATGGCCGCAAAAGCGAGACAAATCGCCCCAGCTGTGCAGTTGGACATCCGGTTGAGGTGGCCTGTCAGGTGTAGCCAGTGCCTTAAGACCAGAAGGTGGTTTTCGTCCGCCCACTCGGTGTGGTGGACAGGGAGGGGGTCGCTTCTTGGCCAGACACGTCGAATCCAAGGCTGGAAGGTTTCACATCTGCCGAGGATATGGGAGGTTGACTGTGCTGGCCAGGGTGGGTGGTTGTGCCACCTGCAGTGCGAGATCAGGCCATGTCTGCGCCGGTAGGTTGAGTCGAAGCTCGGCCAGTAGCCCCCATAGGGACCGGCAAGGCAGAGGACCTGCGCCACTGTGGTGAGCTCTGAGCGAGGGTGGTCGACTGAGATTGTGATGATCTTTCTTGGTCGTCGAGTGGGGGGCCTGGTTACTGCCAGATACTTGTCGGCAGTGGAGGCAAGGGGGCGGGTCAGCTGGAGGGACCAGCGCTCACTGAGTGTGCGAGTCGCGACTTCCTTCAGAGTGGAGATAGAGGGAGCGAGGGAAGAGGGGGGAAGCTCAGTTGCTAATTTCGCCTCAGAGTCGGCCCATTCATTCCCAGGGATGTCCTTGTGCCCTGGGCACCATCGGAAATGAATGGTTAGATTCGGGAACGAGTCAAGGAGGGTCTTGACCCCTGCCTTCCAAAGAGGGAGGAGCTGAGCCCCTGAGGTGGAGGGCCAGGTGTGGAAAAGGCCAAGTGCTGTTAGGGAATCCGAGAGGAAGAAGATCTCCTGGACGTCTGGCAGTAAATGGTGGAGTCGTCTTGCTGCCCAGCCTGGAGCAGTTGCCAGTGAGAAAATTTCAGTGTCTGTTGCTGTGGTGCAAGTGGGGGAGGCAAGCTTGAGGGAGCTGATGTAGAGTGGCCCCTTCATGCCGCAGATGGCTGACCCTGAGGCATTTCCGATGTGTGAGCCATTGGTGAAGACCTGCAGGGAGGTGTCAGTGCAGCATGTCCTGGCCTGGGCAACATAGTGGTCACGTAGGTTCGCCGAGACAGGTTGCCTGGGGACTGAGAAGATGATACGGCCTCTACCAAAGGCAAGGGGGTCCGTCCAGGGGGGGTGCGTGTACACTGGGATCCATTGGACTTGTGGGACGCAGACCTGCAATGAAAGGGAGAAAGGAGTGTTAGCATTAGGATTGAACTTTTTCTGTCCTACACGGTGGGGGGTGCGCCAGAGGCGCAGGGCATGGGCCAGAATTAAGAGCACCCTTGCGGGGCTCAAGCAACACATGTACCTTCCTCGGGATATGCAGCAACCGAAACTGCTCCTGCTGTCCTCTACGACATATGGGTGCTATATTGGAGCACTAGGGTAGGGCGTGCCACACCAGGAGGCCACCCTGGGTGAAGGTTGCAGCGCCGTAGGCACTACTCCACCCATATGGAATGACCCCCCTACCCTACACATTCCCTCCCTGACCATAGAGGTCCTGTAGAGTACTGCTGCGCTTCTGGGAATCAACTTAAGCCCGTAGTGGGAATTACCCCCACACGGACCAACGGAGGATTTAGTCCTCTGGAGCCACTGAGGGGAACTCTCCCACAGTGCTACGGCCCAAGACACTACACTTCAGCATGCCGGGATGCCAACACACACTCCATGCAGGCCCTTTCCCATGCCCTGGCACACACTTCAGAAACAGCTGTTACAGCCAGAATACTCAGGCACCAAGGTCATGGGACAAGTGCCCAGTCAACCCCCAGCCCCACTTCTGGATCCATGACCATACCAGGATCTCCATCTCGCATACCCGACCCCAATGGCAAAGCCATCCCAGGGAGTAGGGGATACTAACCACCTCAAGAGGGTCCAACCCACCCAAGAGGCCCATGGTGCCCTGTCGCCTTTCAGCGTCAGGTGGTTCTTACCGCCACACCATGTGTTATGAGCCCCCTATCTCCTTTTAGCATGAGGTGCTGTCATCAGAGACCCTTTCGGGAATTTGGGGGGGCAGTTTTTGATTTGTCATGCCAGGGACAACGTGGGCCCCGAGGTACCCAGAAGGGCATTGCTCAGCACCTGAAGGCGCGATCCGAGTTTCCCCGAACCGAGATCTCCCGACTGAAGCCACCTGCTGCGAGGCAGGGGGTTTCCCCCCCCCCCCTGTGAGGACGTTAATGTCATGTCCCCCCCCGCCTAGCCCACATACAACGCAGGCTAGACGAGCACGCCACCCCGAGAGGGCAGCACAGACGCCAGAAGGATGCAAGCTCACCGAGAATCCAACCAGTAGCAACGTTTTCGATGGGTTGCTAAGACTGCTGGCAAGCTCTGCACCTGTTCCCCACCACATTATGGCGACCGACGACCAACCCCAGCGCACCAGGGTGAGTCGGACCCTTCTCTCATACAATGCCCAGTCCCAGAGAGTCCAGACAAGGTCGGGTAGCTGCGACTTCCCCCAGCTGACCCCAGTTGCAAAACCGAGATGGTGGTGGTAAGAGGACAAGAAGGATGAGGCGGTTTAGGTGCCCTGTCAGCCGAAGCCAACATCGCAAAACTGGGAGGCGGTTTTCATCAGCCCACTCTGAGTGGTGGACTGGGAGAGGGTCCCAAGGAGGCCATATGCGTCATATCCAGGGTTGGAAAGTGCTACAGCCGCCTAAGATGTGGGCGGTCGACTGCGCAGGCCATGGGGGATGGTTGTGCCACCTGCAGTGCGAGATCAAGCCGTGTCTGCGTCGGTAGGTCGAGTCAAAGCTCAGCCAGTATCCCCCATAGGGACCGGTGCGACAGAGGATTTGGGCGACTGCTGATAGCTCGCTCTGGGGGTGGTCTGCCGAGTGCATGAGCAGCTTTCTTGGGTGGCGTGTGGGGGGGCCCTGTACTGCCAAGTATTTGTTGGTGGTGGAGGCGAGGGGGCAGGCTAGTGCAAAGGTCCACCTGTCCATGAGGGTGTGGATGGCAACCTCTTTAAGTGCAGAGGTGGAGGGTTTAAGATCAGATGGGGGGAGCTCTGTGGCTAGCTTCGCTTCCACGTCTGCCCATTCGTTTCCAGAGATGTCCGAGTGGCTGGGGCACCATACAAAGTGGACGGTGATCTGTGGGTATGAGTCCAGCAGAGTCTCCACACCCGCTTTCCAGATGTGGAGGAGATGGGTGCCGGGGGCGGCGGCCCATGTGCAGAAGAGGTGGAGTGCAGTCAGCGAATCAGATAGAAAGAATATATCTGATGCAACACGCAGTTGAGCCGGGAGGCGGCACGCTACCCAGCCTGGAGCCGTGGTGAGGGAGAATTCCTCGGTGTCTGTGGCTGTGGCGCAGGTGGGGGACTCCAGTCATTGTGACCGGAGGTGGGTGGTGCCCAGCATGGCGCAGATGGCCGAACCCGACTTATTGTCTATGCGGGAGCCATCCGTGAATACCTGGACATGTGTTGTGGAGCCAAGGGCTCTTGCTGCACTAATGAATTGTTTACGCATGTCGGAGCTTTTATTTTATTTTATTTTATTTTATTTATTATTCCTACTGAGCTACACAATACACCTGCGGCCCCATAGGGGCCGCCTGTAAACTACCTAACTACTGAGGCACCTGTCATCGCTCATCGAGTGAAACTGGGCAGGGTGTGTGCCTCCAGGGAGGCCTAGTGTACTTATGCACCCTATTAGGGATAAATAGGAGAAGAGGAGAGGGAGGCATACATATCATGACTGCAGGAAACCAAACCAAGTATGAAACAAGATCAGGAAAAGAGAGTCCCTTAGAAGCAGAAAGGAGTGGCTGCAATTGCCATAGAAGAAACCGATGGGGGATCCGAAGGGCAGTCACAAGTCAGAGGGAAATGGGGGGAGCATACCTGAGAGCTCCAAAAGGGCCAGGTCCACGTCCTGAGTCCTGGATCCGAGCAACCTGCACACGTATCCCCGGAGGGTATCCAAGTCGAGGTCGTTATTGGTCGGGAGTCCGTCCAAGTCCATAGCCGTGAATGCTAGGCAAATCGCCCCTGCTGTGCAGTTGGACATCCAGTTGAGGTGGCCTGTGAGATGCAGCCAGCGTCTTAAGACCAGGAGGTGGTTTTTGTCTGCCCATTCAGAGTGGTGGACAGGGAGGGGGTCGCTCTTGGGCCATACACGTCATATCCAGGGCTGGAATGTTTCGCATCTGCCTAGGACACGGGAGGTTGACTGTGCTGGCCAGGGTGGGTGGTTGTGCCATCTGCAGTGGGAGATCAGGCCGTGTCTGCACCGGTAGGCTGAGTCGAAGCTCAGCCAGTAACCCCCATAGGGACCGGCATGACAGAGGACCTGCACCACCACAGTGAGCTCCAAGCGAGGGTGGTCAACTGAGATAGTGATTAGCTTTCTCGGTCGTCTGGTGGGGGGCCCCATTACTGCCAGGTACTTGTCGGCGGTGGAGGCGAGGGGGCGGGCCAGTTGGAGGGACCAGCACTCGCTGAGGGTGCGAGTCGCCACTTCCTTCAGAGCGGAGATAGAGGGGGCTAGGGTTGACAGAGGAAGCTCTGTTGCAAGCTTTGCCTCGGAGTCCACCCATTCATTCCCAGGGATTGCCTCATGTCCCGGGCACCATCAGAAATGAACAGTCAAATTCGGAAATGAGTTGAGAAGCATCTTGACCCCCGCCTTCCATAGGGGGAGGAGCTGGGCCCCCGATGCTGAGGGCCAGGTGCGGAATAGGCCTAGAGCTGTCAGGGAGTCAGAGAGGAAGTAGATCTCCTGAACGTCTGGCAGCAGGTGTTGGAGTCGGCGTGATGTCCAGCCCGGAGCAGTTGCCAGTGAGAATATCTCGGCATCTGTTGCTGTGGCACATGTGGGGGAGGCGAGTTGAAGGGAGGTATTAAATAAATATAACGAAACAATATAAATAATGGATGGTCATATGAACAACCATCTTACTAATTAAATGATAATGCCATACGATATAAGAGCTAGATAGTTATAGTAGTACTAGCCCATGGAACGTGTATATAAGGGGAGCTGGTCTCGCCCTAGAAATACATCGGTTTACGCTGATAACCCCCCTTCGCCTGAACTCCACCACTGCACCTCATCATCTACCACAAAGTGCGTAGATTTTAAGAGGTTATGAGCCTTGACTCTATAACTAACGAAACGATTAACAAAAAAATAAATCCTTGAATAACGAAATTATGTCTGACGGACAGAAACCCAACACTCGTGAGCAAACACGTTTGCAAAAACTATCAGGATTACGAATAATTGCTAACGAACTAAAAATAACGTACACACAGTCATCTACTATCGAAGAACTCGAAGAAAAAATACAAAAAGCTAAAGATAGCAAAAGGTTAGTCGACCTTATAATCCAATGTAACCTACGACAAATACCTATTAACGGAACGGAACAACAAATTCAAGACTGAATTAACAGGTATGATAATTCTACCCGAGACGAAAAATTAAAAATAAAAGCTGACTATAAAATGGAATTAACAAATCATGCTAAAGACTTAGGAATATCAGATCAAGGAAAATCATCTGAAATCAGATATCGAATAAGTACGTATTTGGGTATATCAGATCCAAACGAAAAAGAACAATTTAAAATTGATAACCCCTATATTAAGCCAGAAGAAGAAAGCGATAAGAAAGAAGACGATGATAAAAAAGAAGATAATGAAGAAGAAACTACTGAAGAATTCAAAAATAACCCATCACATGAGCCATCAGAACCATCTGATCCTGACGACTCAGACGCTAACGATACCAAGGAAGATGAACCGAGTATGGCAACTAAACTTGCGGAACTCCAGAAATTCTTCGATGGAATCAAGAAACTCGACAGGCACCGAAACTACAAACTCTGGAATTACAGAGTCTGCAGCGCCATCGAGAGTGCAGGTTACGGTAACCTGCTCATTAACTCCCCAGGAACTGGAGAGACTGGTATATCAAGCGCTTTATATAACGGCATTATGCGCACTATGCCTGACAAAATATTGGCTTATTATCTTAATTTCTCTAAAGATATTCCAGTGCTACTCAAAGCGCTTGACGGACGATATAACATCCAGACAACAATTACAAAGGGCTTTAACGAGGCTGCCCTTTTTGATATCAGAGGTCATGTCAGCCATTTCGATGGAATGCTCGATAACCTCAGCAATAAATACGAGGAACTCATAGCCCAAGGGGTAAAAGTTTCAGAGTCGACGTACATATCGGCCATTACGTGGGCAACGCCTGAACAATATCAATACGTACTCATGCAGAGTGAGTTATATATTAAAACAATTAACGAAACAAATCCGGACAAAGATGAAATTGAACTAACCCCTCAATTCTTACTAACGGCATTACGAAACGCCTTCGAGGGGTGGTGTAAAAACCATCAGAGAACAGGAGCAGCGGCTAACCACCTGCCCAAGG
Source organism: Coniferiporia sulphurascens (assembly GCA_002794785.1). Taxonomy (NCBI): domain Eukaryota; kingdom Fungi; phylum Basidiomycota; class Agaricomycetes; order Hymenochaetales; family Hymenochaetaceae; genus Coniferiporia; species Coniferiporia sulphurascens. Next base: position 615,593 of record NBBA01000004.1, read on the forward strand.
ATGAGCGGAACCACCCCTATTTTAGGGGCTGCAGACACGGTTCTAGCCACGGTGTACAGCCACGAGGTCGCAGCTATAGGGGCCGTGGCGGATATATGCGAGGACGAGGACGTGGGGGATATTCCCCTAACCAACAATCACATGTTATTAAGTGCTACAATTGTAACAAATTAGGGCACTTTAGTCGAGACTGCTGGGCACCGAAAACGGAATGGACGAAGGCAGCCCAGAAAAAGAAAGAGGACGTGAACAACAAAAAAGGAAAAGGGAAGGAAACGGGTGCGTCAGCAACACCGACAACGACTGGGGCAAGTGCGGCCCAGGCTAAACATACCGCAGCAGCAGCAGCAACAAATGTCACATCGAGCTCTCGAATTGAATTAAGTGCCATAATAGGCCAAGGCAAAACCGCCTTTATAACCGAAATCGATGAAAACGACTTCGACATGGGAGAATTCCCAATTTATTCATATAACGACTTCCTCGACAAAATAGGAAATTATGATAGTGCCATGGAAGATGTGGATGCTAACAATTTGGATGTAAGCATTAACGTTATTACAACAGAAAAATTCGCTAACAATATTTATTCCTCAATGGATATAATTGATACTGGTGCAATGATACATCTAACACCATATCTAAACCGATTACGAAACATATACAAAACTGACACAATCACGATAACGGCCGCAAATAAAACAACATTCATGGCAAATATAGTAGGGGATCTTAAGCTTTACATCCCCAATGGACACTCAGTAAGTGTCATAACATTATCAAATGTATATTACAATCCTAAAATGAACATGACATTAGTCTCTCAAGGACTTCTATGTCAAGACGGTTACAAATTTATTTATAAAGAAAATGAATGTACAATAAAGTATCCTAATGGATCTTTATGTGGAAAAATCAAAAACACAAATGGATTGTATAGTATATTTAATAACAATGTACAAGCAGCTACAAAAAATGTAACATTATTTGAACTTCACAAAAAACTCGGGCATATAAGTTATGCTTACATAAAACGATTATTAAAAGAAGATCAAATTACAAATAATAAAATTTCCAATTATGAAGAAACTCAATGCACAATCTGCATCGAAGCAAATATAAAAAGAATGCAAATCCCAAAATTACATATTTCAAAGTTAGCGGAAAAATTCAGAGATCACATACATATGGACATATGGGGTCCAGCATCAACACATACTATAGGAGGATATAAATATCTTCTAACACTTGTAGACGATGCTACAAGATGGATAAAAATGATTTTATTAAAAACAAAAGACGAGGGCTTAAATGCTTATATGACTTGGGCTACTATGCTCAACACACAATTTAACATAAAAATAAAAATATTACAAAGCAATAATGACACAGTGTTTTTAAGCAAACAATTCACTGAATATTTAGAAAAAAATGGAACAATACAAAAGCTGACTGTTCATGACACACCACAACAAAATGGAGTAGCAGAACGATCACATCAAACGATTCTAAATAATACACAAGTAAATCTGCTACAAGCAAAACTACCACCCAGTTTATGGGGAGAAGCTGTAAAATACAGCACTTATGTTTACAATAGAACGCCAAAAAGTGCTATTGATTTTAAAACACCATACTTTAAACAATATAACAAAAATTATAACATAGATGATTTAAAAGAATTTGGCCAATACTGCATCATACGACAAGAAGATGTTAACAAATTACAACCAAAAGGAATTTATGCACAATGGCTAGGATTTGACGAAGAAAGCAAAGGTCATAGAACCTATCATAATAGAAAAATTACAGTCGAATGAAATTTACAATTTTTAGATTCTCCACCATCTAAAATTGAAGGGGAGAATATAACAGAAAAACAAAACGAACAAATAAAGGAATTAACAAATGAAAGACCAATAAGAACAACAAAACCAACAAAATGATTATTAGGTCTAAATTTTGACGAACAAAACACAGTCGCTTATCTTACGGAATTTAATCAATTCAATACGGAATTAATAGGCGATCCGAATTCATATCAACAAGCGATCAATAGAATTGACGCAAATCAGTGGATCACAGCAATGAAAGAAGAAATAAAAACATTGATCGAAAGATCCACATGGAAAATCATTGATCCACCAAAAGAAGCAAACATAATCGGAACAAGATTTGTTTACAAAACAAAAAGATTAGCAAATGGAGAAATAGAACGTTACAAAGCAAGATTAGTAGTTCAAGGATTTGCCCAAAAAGAGGGTATAGACTACTATTCAAATGATACATTCGCTCCAGTAGCACGATTAGCTACAGTAAGAACTATACTAAGTTGGAGTGCAACAAATAATTACAAAATTCATCAAATTGATATAAAATCAGCTTACCTATATGGTGAACTAGATAAAAATGAAAATATATATATAAAACCACCACCAGGAAATTTAATCGAAATAAAACCTGGACAAATTTTAAAATTAAATAAAGCCCTATATGGATTAAAACAAGCAGGCAGACGATGGTATAAAAAATTATCAGAAATATTAATAGGAATAGGACTAACACGAGCAGTCCAAGATAACGTAGTATTCCTAAGAAAAGTAAAAGGAAAAACAATTTTAATACTTTTCATACATGTTGATGACATAATCATATGTGGCTTAAATTTATTAATAATAAAAGCCTTTAAAGACAAAATAGGAAAACATGTAAAATTTACTGATGGAAACGATATACATTGGTTACTCAGCATTGAAATTGAATGAAACCGAGAAGAAAGAATTATAAAACTAAGACAAAAACATTATATTGATAATATAATAGAAAAATACAAGTTAAAAGACGCTGCAATGGTACGAACACCAATGACACCTGGACAAGTATTAAAATCACTTGAAAATCCAACTAATGAAGAATTAAACTTCATGAATCAAATACCTTATATGAATATGGTTGGAGCATTACAATATGCAGCAGATTGTACGAGACCTGATATATCATTCGCCACAGGTCAATTTGCTAGGTATCTAAACAAACCTAGTATTGAACATTATAACACAGTAAAACACTGTTTCAAATATTTAAAAGGAACAAACGATTATTGGCTAATACTCGGAGGAAAAGAGCCTATCGAGTTAATCGGATATACCGATGCCGACAGAATGACACAAGAAGGCCATAAAGCAATATCAGGATATATATTCCAAATAGGAAATGCAATGATATCATGGTCAAGTAAAAAACAAGAATTAGTGTCCCTATCAGTATGTGAAGCTGAATTACAAGCCTTAACTCATGGAGTAAAAGAAGCTATATGGCTAAGAAGACTGGTTGAAGAGGTACTGCAGACCTTGGATACACCTACAAAAATATTATGTGATAATCAAGCAGCCATAACTATAGTAAACTCAACGGAACAAAAATATATGCAACAAATGAAACATATTGATATACGAAAAGATTTTTTACGAGATTATATTGAAAATGAAACTATATCAGTTTCATATATTCCAACTGGACAGCAAAAGGCTGATATTATGACGAAAGCACTAACAATAGAATTAATCAAATGTTTTACAAGTCTACTCTGCCTAGTAAAAGTTTGAAGGGGAGTATTAAATAAATATAACGAAATGATATAAATAATGGATGGTCATATGAACAACCATCTTACTAATTAAACGATAACGCAATGATAATGCCATACAATATAAGAGCTAGATAGTTATAGTAGTACTAGCCCATGGAACGTGTATATAAGGGGAGCTGGTCTCGCCCTAGAAATACATCGGTTTACACTGATAACCCCCCTTCACCTGAACTCCACCACTGCACCTCATTGTCTACCACAAAGTGTGTAGATTTTAAGAGGAGGTGATGTAGATGTCTCCCTTCATGCCGCAGATGGCAGAGCCTGAGGTGTTACCGATGCGCGATCCATCTGTAAACACCTGTAGGGAGGAATTGGTGCAGAGGGCCTGGGCTTGGGCGACATAGTGGTCACGTACTTCCTTCGAGACTGGCTGCCTGGGGGCCGAGAAAACGATTCGCCTTTGAGTGAATGCAAGGGGGTCCGTCCAGGGGGGGTGTGTGTACGCTGGGATCCGTTGGACTCAGGGGACATGGACCTGCAATGAAAGTGAAGAAGGGGTGTTAGCGTTAGGATTGAACTTTTTCTGCCCAACACGGTGGGGGGTGCGCCATAGGTGCAGAGCATGTGTGGTCTTTAAATATTCGAAATAAGTGAAGAAAGGGTGAGTGGAACAAAGAAAATTTGTAGAATGAGGAGATGCGCCCTTATAGACGCCTAAGATCCAATGGCAGGCAGTGTTTTGTACCGCCTGTAGTCGATTGATGAGGGTTTTTTGTCGATGTCCATGATACCACACTGGTGCACCCCATGTTAGGACGGTGCGCACGCATGCAGTATAGAGTTGTCAGAGGTGGATGGCCGACAGGCCCCTCTCAGTGTTACTGAGAATCCGAAGGGCTGCCAGTGTCGAGAGGCCTTTGGAGTGCATTCGCTCCATGTGAGGTTTGAAGGTGAGGCCCACATCCCACCAAATTCCCAGCCATCGCAGGGGGTTGGTGGGGCGGACTAGGGTGTCGGCGTTGATTTGTATCCCAGCGGTGTCCCAGCAGTGGTAGCCGGTTCATCACCTAGGTGGGTGGAAGTGGAGGGCCTCCGTCTTTGCCGGTTCGATGTTAAGCCCAATTTGGTGGAAGAGGAGGTCGAGTTGTTGGTATGCTTGTGTGAGGGATCTGCAGTTAGCGGTTACCGAGGTGCCTATGCAGGCAATGAGGTGATCATCGATGTATGCCAGCAGTTGTGAGCCCCGCTGTTGAAAGCGTTGCATCATGATGCCCGTGAAAATTGTCGAGAGGATGGGAGACACCGGCGAGCCTTGTGGGGTGCCGAGGTCGGGTTTAGGTGTGGTCGGTAGGGTTGTGCTATCGCATGAGACGGCCACTTCCCTATTCATCATGAAGGAGAGACACCACACTGCCAAGTCGGGTGGGCATCCCATCTCCAATAGCTGATGGTGTAGTCGCCTTGGGTGCACTGAGTTGAAGAAGCCCTGTATGTCCACTGCTAGGATGGAGCACACTAGGTCTCTCGAATGGGCGCCCTCGATGACCTGTAAAAGGTGCTGGGTGGCGTCATAGACCGAATGGCCCTGGCGCCCTCCATACTGGTTGGGTGGCAGCCAGTTCCTTGTGTTAGCAAGGTACTGGAGCCTGTTAGCGATCATTTTTTCGAGTAACTTGCCCAAGGTTTCCTTGAGGGTGATGGGGCGATAGGAGTGGGGGGAGAATGGGTCCTTCTTGTTTGGCTTCCGAAGCATTACAACTTTTGCCATCCGCCAGCAGGCTGGGTGGTGGCCCAGTTGCAAGCAGTCGTTGAAAAGCACAAGTACCTCATCAGGATAGGCATCGACCACCCATTTGAGGGGGCAATACCCAATCCCTGAAGGGCCTGGAGCCAACAAGTTGGAGGTATCGGCCAGTGCGCCTGTAAGCTCCGAGAAGAGTAATGGCAGTGCAGCTGGAGTGGGAGGAGGCAGGGGGCCGAGGCCTGCAGCCGGGAGTGGGGGGGGCAGCGGAAAGAATGTTGATCTGAAAAGCTCACCTTTCTCTTCATCTGACTGGGTAAAGGTGCCATCCCCACACTTTAGTGAGGGCACTTGTGTTGGGTGGATGCCGAGGCCATGCTTGGCTCACAACCAGATGTTAGAGGGGTCAGCCTCTGATGCCTTTTTTTTATTTATTATTTATTATTTATTATTCCTGCAGTATTACATAATTACAAGCTGCCCCCCCAAAGGGGGGCCCTAACTACATAACAACAGAGGCGCCCATCATCGCACAATGCATGAAACTGGGCGGGGGCCCTGCTCCCTGAAGGGTGCCAAGGTGGGAAGGGCCCCTATTAACAGAGGAAAAGAAAGAGGGAGGAATACATATCACTACAATGAAACCAAGTGGATGAGGGCAGGTAATGGGGGTAACTTAGAATTGGGAAAGGGAGGGCGAGAGTGCTGGCCGGGACATATGTGGGAGAGTCTGAAAGGCGGTCACTGAGTAGAGGAAAAGGGAGGAAGCACACCTGAAAGCTCCAAGAGAGCCGGGTCTGGGTCCTGGGGGCAGGGTCCAAGCATATGACTCATGTGTTCCCATAGGAGGTCCAAGTCCATATCTTCGTCAGTCAGGTGACCTGCAAGCTCCATCGCAGCAAAGGCCAGGCGGATGGAGGCTGAGGTTCGGTCAGGGATGCGGTTCAGGTGCCCTGTTAGTTTCAACCAGCGGCGCAGAACCTGGAGGCGGTTTTCGTCAGCCCACTCGGTGTGGTGGGTCGGGAGTGGGTCGCGGGGTGGCCATACCTTACAAATCCATGGCCGGAAGGTGCGGCACCTGCCCAGCACGTGGGTGGTGGACTGGGCTGGCCAGGGGGGGTGGTTGTGCCATCGGCAGTGCGAGATCAAACTGTGCCTGTGCTGGTAGACTGAGTCAAAGCTCAGCCAGTAGCCCCCATAGGGACCGGCATGGCAGAGGATCTGGGCGACTGCGGAGAGCTCGTGACAGGGGTGGTCGACTGAGTGTGTCAGGAGTTTGCATGGTCGGCGGGAGGGGGTGCCGTTGACCGCCAGGTACTTATTGGCAGTCGAGGCAAGTGGGCAGGCGAGAGATAGGGACCATCGCTCCATGAGGGTGTTTACAGCGGCCTCTTTCAGCGCAGAGGTGGAGGGTGCGAGGGAAGACAGGGGTAGGTTTGTGGCAAACTTTGCCTCACTGTCTGCCCATTCATTGCCAGGGATGTTGGAATGACCTGGGCACCAGACGAAGTGAATGGAAAGATCCGGGTATGAGTCCAAGAGAGTCTGGACTCCAGCCTTCCATTGGTGAAGGAGGTGAGCGCCTGGTACTGGCACTCATGTGCAGATAAGGTGAAGTGCCATCAGCGAATCCGACAGAAAGAAGATGTCGGATGCGACAGGCAGGAGGTCCCATAGGTGGTGTGCGGCCCACGTGGGCGCAGAGGTAAGAGAGAAGATCTCCGCATCTGTGGCGGTGGTGCAGGTGGGGGAGGCGAGCCGGCGAGATTTGAGGCATATGAGGCCTTGCATGGCGCAAATGGCTGATCCAGACTTCAAGCCCATGCGCAAGCCATCGGTGAAGACCTGGAGGTGGGGGAGGGTGCTCAGGGAGCACACAGCGGCCACGAATTCCTCGCGGGTGTCCGCGCTGACTGGAGTGATAGGAGTGGCAAACAATACTTGTTTGGTCATAAATGCCAGAGGATCCATCCATGGGGGATGAGTGTATGCAGGGACCAGTTGCACCTGAGGGACCTGGACCTGCAGAGAAGTGGAAAAGGGATGGTTAGTTACGGTTTTATAATAACATTTTCTACCAACGGAATGCGGGGTGCGCCAGAGGCGCAGAGAGTGGAGGGTCTTAGCATATTCAAAATAATAAGAAAGAGGGGGAAGAGAACAAAGGAAATTTGTAGAGAAGGGGGAGGCGCCTTTGTAGACGCCGAGAATCCATCTGCATGCCGTGTTTTGCACAGCCTGCAGGCAGCTTACTAATGTTTTTTGGTGCCGGCCATGGTACCAGACTGGTGTGCCCCAGGTGAGAACGGAGCAGACACAGGTGGTATACAGATGGTGGAGGAGAAGGGCCGAGATTCCGCGTTCTGTGTTGCCAAGAATGCGGAGGGCAGCAAGGGTGGAGAGGCCCTTGGAGTGCATTCACTCCATGTGGGCTTTGAAGGTGAGGGCAGGGTTCCACCATATCCCGAGCCATCGAGATGGGATAGAGGGTCAGATTAGCATGGCAGGGTCAACCTGAACCCTGGCAGTGTCCCAGTTGATGTATGTGGCAGAACGGTGCCGAGGTGGGTGGAAGTGGAGGCACTCAGTTTTGGCGGCCTCAATGTTGAGACTGATGTCGCCAAAGTGAGCATTAAGTTGGTGATAGGTGTTGGACAGTTGCTGGCAGTTGGATGCCATGCTGGGTCTGACACACATGAGGAGGTGGTCGTCTACATAGGCGAGGGCGGTGGTGCCGGTTTGGTGAAATTTCTGGAGGACCACACCTGCAAATATGGTGGAGAGGATAGGGGATACCTGCGACCCTTGGGGGGTGCCGAGATTGGGTTTCTGGGCAGTAGGGAGGGTGGTGCCGTCGAATGCTATGGCGACCTGCCAATCCATCATGAAGGACAAGCACCAGTCTGCCATGTTGGGCAGGCACTGGAGGTCCAGCAGTTGTTGGTGGAGGAGTTGCAGGTGGACCGAGTCAAAGAAGCCCTGTATGTCAACCGCTAGGACCGAGCATACACGGCCCTCGGTGTGGGTGCACTCTGCAATCTGTAGGAGGTGTTGGGCGGTGTCATAGACTGAGTGTCCTTGACGTCCCTCATATTGGTTAGGTGGCAGCCAGTCCCACATGTTAGTGAGGAACTGGAGCCAGTTAGCTATGGTCTTTTCGAGGAGTTTCCCTAAGGTCTCCTTGAGGGTGATGGGCCAATAAGATCTCAGTGAGAATGGGTCCTTCTTGTTAGGCTTCCATAGCATTACCACCTTTGCCGCCCGCCAGCACTTGGGGTGGTACCCCATGCACAGGCAGTCGTTGAAAAGGGTAAGGATCTCTTCAGGGTAGGCGTCTACCACCCATTTGAGTGGGCGATAGCCAATCCCTGAGAGGCCTGAAGCCGACAAGTTGGAGGTGTCGGCCAGTGCCCCCATAAGCTCCGTGAGGAGTATGGGCAGGGCAGCTGGTTGGAGGGGGGGTGGAGGGGTAATGGCTGCTACCTGGGGTGGGGGGGGCATGAAGAAGGTTGTGTGGAAGAGCTCACCTTTCTCATCGTCCGATTGGATGAAGGTGCCGTCGCTCTTTTTCAATGATGGGATGGGTGTAGGTTGGTTGCCGAGGCCGCATTTGGCCCAGCCCCAGATGTTGGAGGCATCCGCAGTGTCGGCTTGGTTGGCATAGAAATGCCGCTTGGCTGCTCGCATGCCTCGTTTGAAAGCGCAGTGTGCTGCTGATTGCTGAAGGGGGGTGGTGGCCATCGAGATCGCCTGGAGGAGCGATTTACATGTTGGGGTCCACCAGGGGACCTCGGTTTTGGACGGCTTGGCGAGTCGGGTGAAGGGAGCGAGGGCGGTGATCATAGAGTCGACCACTGCCTGCGCTTTGATGTCTAGGGTGAGGGTGTCGCCCACCTGGAGGCAGAAAGCGGTTTTGAGTAATGGAAAGGCAATATCAGTCCAGGGCTCTCTGTTGTCCGGGAGGAGCCGGCGTGTTTTCATGACAGGGGGTGGGGATCGAGATGGCAGGGACCAACGCAGCATGGCATGGTCGGACAGTGGGGAGGTGGTTGATGAGCCCAAGTCTATGATGAAGTCGGGGTTGATTGTGGGTGGGGCCCAGATCATGTCAATAGGGCACTGCCGATGATTGTCGACAGGCCGTGAGTCAGAGTCCGGGAGGTGGGCTGGTGCAAGGCCATGCTCTTGAAAGAAGTCATCAAGGGGTTGTGCCCTCAAGTCCTCCTGCCGAGCGGCAAGGAGTTTGGACCATGAATGGTGGTGACAGTTGAAGTCACCTGCCACCAGGAGGGTGTAGGCCAAGGCTGGCAGGATTGTATAAAGGAATGACTCACCTGGGTATTGTGGGGTGGTGGTGGTGCGGTCCGGTGCATGCATCCCATAAAAGTTGCACAGGCGAATCATCAGATGGGCACAGATTTCAATAGTGAGGACGTTGGTGCCAGATGAGGCGGCCCTGAGGACAGACCATGATATGGAGGGGATGGCGCGGGAAACATAAGTGACCACCTGGGGCCGAGTGGCTGGGGGTAGGACAGCTATGTACCCGGGAAGGGAGGGTACGTTAAGGACCGGCATACCGGTGGGGTTGGTAAGGGATGGCTGGAGGCCGATTTGGTACCAGGGGGGTTCCTGAATCAAAATGACAGTAGGTGGGGATGGGTCAGTAGTGAGGATCAGGACAAGGGAATGGACTGCAGCCAAAGAGCGCACAGCATTCCACTGAAGAATAGAGATGTCTCTATTCATTGGTCCTCCATGTGGTCATCATCAGGTCCATCAATGGCCACCTCGATTTGGCGGAAACACCGTTTCTTGGGGCATTGAGGTAGGGTGGTGAGGTGGTTGCCTTTGCAGTTTGTGCAGTAGCGAGGGTGAGGGCAATGGTCGCCCTCAACGGCTTCGGAAGTGCAGGATGCGCACGACTTACGGTGGTTGCGGGTGAGGTGTCCTCCCCCGCAGTCAGCACAGCAGGGCTGGGCACGGCAACCCCTCGTTCCATGGCCTAGGCCCTGGCAGTGCTCACATTGTGTGAGGCCGGGGCAGTAAGGTGGGACCAAGAGGGAGAGGGCGGAGCCGAATAGCCATACAGGTGGGTGCTTGAGGAGTTGCGCCCTGATGGATCCATCGGGGTCGGAGAAGGAGAATGCCACGGGGCACTTCTGGAGGGTTGGGAGGTGCTCTTCAGTGGCGGTGAAGTGTGGGTCGACTACAAAGTCGAGGGGGTGGAGTGACAGATTGTTCCGAATTTCGGCCATGAGGGCCTTGGGGGATATGGTGTGGCCATTCTGGCCGAAGAGGTAGTCCATGCAGGGCACCATGGAGATGCAGAGGGCGGACCGGGGGCAGACACGGACGGGGGTGAGTGTATACTGCTCGGGGATCTTGTCGACCGCGACCAAGAGGCAACGCTCACACATGTGGGCCACAAAGGCCATGGAGTGCCGATCAATGATTGTGTCCATGGCCGGGGAGGCGGAGGTGGGGCGCTTGGCGAAGGAGGTCACAAGGTTCCCTTTTACATTGAAAGAGGAGGCCAAGACTGTGACCTGGTCAGCAGTGGGAAGGGAGGAGAAGAACTCATGGGTGGTGGCGGTGAGGCGCATTGCCGGGAGCTGGATCTCGGACTTAAGCGAGATCACCGGGAGGAGGACCAGGGTGGGGTCCTTGGTGTACATTGGGGGTGGGGGTGGAACTTGGCGTTGCTTTTTCTTCTTCTTGTGGGTCACTGTTGTGAAAACAGCGCCTGGGGCAGGTGCAATGGGGTTGGGGTTGGAGGCAGTAGGTGGGGCCGGGGCAGCTGCCACCTGGGCATATGATGTTGGGGCCGCAGCAATGGCGGCCTGGGGGGTGGTGGTGGGGGCCTGGGCCTTCTGGGCCTGTGGGGCATGGGGGGCAGGCCAGTTGACAAGTGTTGAGACCTGTTGGGAAATGGAGGTGACCTCTGTGGAGAGCTGTTTAACAATGTTAGTCAGCACAGCCACATTGGGTGAGACGTTAGCGGTTCCAGGGGTCCTGGTCTGGGCAGGGGGTTGGGGGGCAGTGACCGGGGTCTGTTGACAGGGGGAGGGCTGGGGCAAAGGGCACTGGCAAGGAGACTTCCATCCCCTTCCTGGCGAAGTTATAGGCCATCTCCATGTTGCAGGAGATGATGTACTGGGGGTCCTTCTCATCCCTTAAAATGCCCATGATGGTCTGCTGGAGATTCCAATAGAGGTCCCCAACAAATTGCGCTGCGGCCTGGTCAGTCTTGTTGATGTTGGTGCGGAGGGTCTTGTGGTCGAAGTCCTCCAAAGCGCGGGAGAGGGAGTACATGAAGCCCGCCATGTGCGGCTCGAACTGGTCTCGAGGGCGGGGGCGGGGGGTGTGCGGGGAGAGGCTCGCAGCGGAGTGCTTGTGGGTAAGCGGCAGCGAGGGAGTGTGTGGGTTCTCAAGGATGTCCTCCATCATGCCAGACTCATTGGAGCCAGCCAGGGGGTTGGAGCCTACTGAGGGGGGATGGCTGATGTGCACAAAAGTGCGAGTGAACTCAGTGTTCAAGACGCCAATGACGGGGGACAGAGCGAGCCGGAGAGTGTCTGGAGACGACGCTGGGAGGCCTGGGTCGATGTGGGTGGGGGTGGGGGTCGTGCCATGCATAGCTGCAGCGGCATTGCCGGTGGCCACCCAGTTGGCGGCGGCCCTGGCGGCCCTGTCGGCATCGACACTGGCCAATGAGGGAGGCGGGAGGGGTGGTCGAGTTGATCATAGAGCATTCTGGTACCCACTGGGGTTCAACATTTTTGAGGAGTTTTAGCTGCCTGCAAAAATTTCGATGGTGGTGGTTACTGGTCAAGAAGGATGCGGCCTCTGATGCCTGTTCTGAGTAGTAAGTCCGCTTCGTGGCATGCACCCCTCTTTTGAAGGAGCGCCTTGCTGCCGCTTTAGTGGTGGGTGTTGGGGCACTGTGAATCGCATTTAGTAAATCCCGGCATTTAGGCGACCACCAGGGGACTGCTGTTTTCAACAGTGACCGGATTGTGGTGAAGGGTTGTAGTGTGTCTGTCATGGCTTTGAGGACAGCACTTGCTTTCAGATCTAGGGAGTTAGCATCTGCTGATGGGAGGGCGAATGCTTCTGTGAGGGCCGGGAAAGCTGCCTCGGTCCACCTATCTTTATCCTCGTTGCCGAGTTTCCGAATCGATGGTGTGGGCTGGGGTGTCGAAGTTGGTATGGTCCAGCGCAGAATGTAGTGGTCCGAAAGTGGCGATTGGTTGCTGACGAAGGAGTCCATAATGGACTCTGGGTTTATTGATGGGGGGGCCCATACCATGTCAATTGGGCAGCATCGCTGCCCTGGTAGGGGACGAGTGTCGCAATCATGTGGGTGGGCCGGTTCATGGCCGTGTTCCCTGAAAAAGTCATCTAGAGGTTGGGCTCTGCGATCTTCTTCTCGGGTGGAGTTGAGGGCTGACCACGAGTGGTGGCGACAGTTGAAGTCACCAGCCACCATGAGGGTGGAGGCGAGGGCCGAGGGAAGAGAGAAGAGGAATGTCTCACCTGGGTACCCAAGTCTGGCTTCTGCTTGATCGGGGGGCAGCATACCGTAGTAGTTGCACACCCTGACCAGGCAGTTACCTTGGATCTCCACTGTCATGACATCGGTTCCGCTAGAGGCTGGGCCGACGACTGACCATGAAGATTGGGGAAGGGTTCTTGAGACATAGGTGACCACCCTGGGTCAGGTGTCAGGAGGGAGAACTGGTACATAGCCGGGGATTGTCGGTACATTGAATACCGGGTCCCTGTCTGGGTTGGTGAGGGAGGGCTGAAGTCCAATTTGATACCACGGAGGCTCCTGGATCAGCATCAGGTGAGGGGGGGAGGGTTCATCAGTAAGGACCGGGAAAAGGGAGTGAATCGCCACAAGTGAGCAGGCAGCGTTCCACTGGAGTACACAAATTTGTGCACTCATTGGTCCTCCTCCATGAAGGCATCAGTATCCTCTTCAACCTGGAGGGTGGAGTTGATGGTGCGGAAGCGCTTCTTCTTCGGGCAGGTGGGAAGGGTGGTGGGGTGGTCGCCCTGGCAGTTAGCACAGTGGCGGGGGTGGGGGCAGGTGTCTCCTTCGACTGCGTCATTTGCACAATAGGTGCACAACTTACGATGATTGGCCATCAAGTGCTAGCCAGCACATTCAGCGCAACAGGCCTGGGCTTGGCAGCCCTTCTTTCCGTGGCCAAGTCCTTGGCAGCACTCACACTGGGTGAGGCTGGGCCAGACTGGTGGGACTGAAAGGTGGAGGGAGGATCCAAACATGTAAACTCTGTTCCTCTTAAGGAGGCGAGTGCGGGTTTGGCCATCTGGGTTGACAAAGGTGAATGATACCAGGCAAGTCTTCAATAGTGGGAGCTTCTCCGGTAGCGTCGTGAAGTGTGGAGCCACCATGAAGTCGAGGTGGCGGAGGGACGGGTTTTGTTGGATCTCCTCAAGGAGAGCCACTTCGGTGATTGGGTGGGGGTTCTGTCCGAAGAAGACATCCATGCAGGGCACCATTGAGATGTGCAATTCTTAAAATCTATGCACGTTGTGGTAGATGATGAGGTGCAGTGGTGAAGTTGAGGTGAAGGTGGGTTATCAGCGTAAACCAAAGTATTTCATGGTAGAGACCAGCTCTCCTTATATACATCTACCATGAGCTATGTATACTATAACTATCATAGCTCCTATCATATGGCGTTATCATTGCGTTATCGTTCACTTAGTAAGATGGATGTTCATATGACCATCTGTTATTTATATCGTTTGTTATATTTATTTAATAGCAATGTCGATCGGGGACGAACTCTGGAGGGGGTTAGCTGGAAGTGGTCCGAAATGGGTTGGTCCGCTGGTCAGGAAAGGCAGTGGTCATGCATATATTTCGTGAATGCATCCGCATGGCGATCTATGATTGCCGATGTGGTGGGGGTGGAGGAGGCTGGCCTTTCTGCAAATGTGGTCACCAGGTTACCCTTTGCGTTGAACTTAGAGGACAACACAGTGACCGTGTCAGCAGTAGGCAGGGCCTGGAAGAAACCCTGGGCCATTTCAGTGAGGGAGGCGCCTGACTTACGCATCGCAGCAGGTGCAATGAGGTCCTGCGGTGTTAGAACCAAGGTGGGTTCCTTGGCGTACATTTTGGGTGGGGGTGGTGGTTGCCTGACTTTCTTCGCCTTCTTTGCTGGGGCCGTCTGGGCTGTGGGGGGTTGGGGGAGGTTAGCTGCAATTGCCGCTAACTGTGTGTACATCATAGGGGCTCCTTTTTTTATTTTTTTATATTATTCCTGCAGTATTACATAATTACAAGCTGCCCCCCCAAAGGGGGGGCCCTAACTACATAACAACCGAGGCGCCTGTCATCACGCATCACACGAAACTGGGCGGGGGCTCTGCTCCCCAAAGGGGTGCCGAGGTGTGAAGAGCCCCTATTTAGTGAAGAACAAGGTAGAGGGAGGAGTACATATCGCCACGAACAAACCGGGTGGGTAAGGGCAGGTTAAAGTAAGAAGCTTAGAATTGGAAAGGGAGGGCGAGAGTGCCGGCCGGGACATATTCCAGGGAATTCAAAAGGCAGTCACTATTCGAGAGGGAAAGGAGGAAGTGTACCTGAGAGCTCCAAAAGGGCTGGGTCCGAGTCCTGGGTTCGGGGTCCGAGCATACAACACATGTAGTCCCATAGGAGGTCCAAGTCCATATCTTCATCAGTGGGGTGGCCGTCTAGGTCCATGGTGGCAAATGCCAGCCGGATGGTCCTGGAGGTCCTGTCCGAAAGGCGGTTTAGGTGCCCTGTCAGCTTAAGCCAACGGCGCAAAACCAGGAGGCGGTGTTCGTCAGCCCACTCTGAGTGGTGGACTGGGAGAGGGTCCCAAGGCGGCCATACGCGTCATATCCATGGGTGGAAGGTACTGCAGCCGCCTAAAATATGGGCAGTTGACTGTGCAGGCCAGGGGGGGTGGTTGTGCCACCTGCAGTGGGAGATCAGGCCATGCCTGCGCCGGTAGGCTGAGTCAAAACTCAGCCAGTAGCCCCCATAGGGACCGGCACAACAGAGGACCTGCACGACTGCAGAGAGTTCGTGGCACTGGTGGTCTACTGAATGCATGAGGAGCTTTCAGGGCCTGCGGGATGGGATGCCGTGTACTGCCAAGTATTTATCAGCGGTCAATGCAAGGGGGTGGGTGAGCAAGAAGGTCCACCTATCCATGAGGGTGCGGACGGCTGCTTCTTTTAGTGCAGAGGTGGATGGCTTTAGGTCGGATGGGGGTAGTTCCATTGCCAGTTTCGCTTCCGTGTCAGCCCATTCATTACCAGGGATGTCCGAGTGACCGGGACACCATATGAAATGCACGGTGAGTTGTGGATACGAGTCCAGCAGGGTCTCCACACCTGCCTTCCAGATGTGTAGGAGGTGGGTGCCGGGGGCGGCTGTCCATGTGCGGAAGAGGTGGAGAGCAGTCAGCGAATCGGACAGGAAGAAGATGTCCGATGCGACATGCAATTGGGCCGGGAGACAGCACGCCACCCAGCTGGGGGCCATGGCAAGAGAAAACTCTTCGGCATCCGTGGCTGTGGCGCAGGTGGGGGACTCCAGCCGGCGTGACTGGAGTCGTGTGTTGCCTAGCATTGCACAGATGGCTGAGCCTGACTTATTGTCAATGCGGGAGCCATCGGTGAATACCTGGACGTGGGGGGTTGAGCCGAGTTCGCACGCAGCAGCCACAAAGGACTTGCAGGTGTCGGCGCTGACTGGGGTGACCGGTAAGGTGAGGTGGACTCGGCCCTTCATGAAGGCCTGAGGATCCGTCCATGGGGGGTGCGTGTATGCAGGGACTTGTTGAACCCGAGGGGCTTGGACCTGCAAAGAAAGTGAAAAAGGTCTGTTAGCTATGTTTTTAAATAGTTTATGGCCAATAGAGTGAGGGGTGCGCCATAGGTGCAGTGAATGGGTTGTCTTTATATACTCGAAATAGAAAGAGAGAGGGGGAATGGAACAAAGAAAATTTGTGGAATGGGGGGAGGCGCCTTTGAAGACGCCAAGGATCCAGCAGCAAGCCGTGTTTTGCACAGCCTGGAGGTGGTTTACCAGGGTTTTTTGGTGGTGTCCATGGTACCACACTGGCGCTCCCCAGGACAGGACAGAGCGGACGCAGGAGGTGTAAAGGCGGCAAAGGAGGAGGGCCAAGATGCCGCACTGGGTGTTACCCAGTATGCGGAGGGCGGCTAGCATGGAGAGCCCCTTGGAGCACATGCATTCGATGTGGAGCTTAAAGGAGAGGCCCGGGTCCCACCATATCCCCAGCCACCAAAGCGGGATGGAGGGGCGGATCAGGGTGTCAGGGTCGACTTGGACTCCGGCAGTGTCCCAGCCGTCATAGCTGGTGCATCGCCAAGGAGGGTGGAAATGGAGGCACTCTGTCCTGGCAGCTTCAATGTTGAGACCGATGGTGCCAAAGAGGGTGTCGAGTTGTTGGTAGGCATGGGCGAGGGCACGGCAGTTGGATGCCACTGTGGGACCTACACAAACAAGTAAGTGGTCGTCAACGTATGCTAGGGCAGTGGTGCCGGCTTGGTGAAAGTGCCGGAGGACCACCCCCACAAAGATTGTTGACAAGATTGGGGAGACTGGCGATCCCTGTGGGGTGCTGAAGTTGGGTTTAGGGGTGGTGGGGAGGGTGGTGCCATTGAATGCAATGGTGACCTGTTGGTCCGTCATGAAAGACAAACACCAGTCGGCCATACCGGGGGCACAACCAAGGTCCAACAATTGTTGGTGGAGGAGCTGGGGGTGTACCGAGTCGAAGAAGCCCTGGATGTCAACTGCTAGGACTGAGCAAACGAGGCCTTCGGAGTGGGCACACTCCGCAATCTGTAAAAGGTGTTGGGCAGCGTCATAGACCGAATGGCCTTGGTGCCCCCCATATTGGTTAGGTGGCAACCAGCCCCACATGTTGGCGAGGAACTGGAGCTGGTTAGCAATGATCTTTTCGAGGAGTTTCCCAAGGGTCTCTTCGAGGGTGATGGGCCGGTATGAGCATGGTGAGAAGGGGTCCTTCTTGTTAGGCTTCCTGAGCATTACGACCTTTGCCGCCCACCAGCACTCGGGGTGGTGTCCCAAGTGTAGGCAGTCATTGAAAAGTGTAAGTATCTCTTCAGGGTAGGCGTCTGCCACCCATTTCAGGGGGCAGTAACCTATTCCCGAGAGGCCCGGGGTTGACAAGTTAGATGTGTCGGCCAGTGCCCCCATGAGCTCCGAAAGGAGGATGGGCAGGGCAGCTGGTTGGTTTGGTGGCGGCGGGTTGTCGGCTGCCGTGTGTGGTGGGGGGGGCATGAAGAAGGTTTCTCTGAAGAGCTCACCTTTCTCGTTGTCCATCTGGGTGAAGGAGCCGTCTCGTCATTTGAGCAAGGGGATGGGGGTAGGTTGGTTACCAAGGCCTCACTTGGCCCAGTTCCAGATGTTGGAGGCGTCTGCTTCTGCTGCCTGGTCAGCATAGAATTGTCATTTGGCTGTCCTAACACCTCTTTTGAAGGCATGTCGAGCTGCGGAATGTTGGAGGGGGGTGGCGGCCATTGTGATGGCGGATAGTAGGGTCTTGCAGTGGGGGGACCACCATGGGACTTCCGTTTTTGATGGCTTGGAGAGGTGGATGAACAGCTGGAGGGCGACAACCATGGAGTCGATGACCACCTTTGCTTTGATGTCCAGGGCGTGGGTGTTGAGCCCCGGGAGGCAGAAGGCTTCTTCGAGGAGAGGGAAGGCGATGTTGGTCCATTCCTCCTTGTCGGCTGGTGTCAGCCGGCATGTCTTTAGGACAGGAGGGGGGGGGCCGAAACAGCAAGGACCAGTGTAGGATGGCGTGGTCGGACAGGGGTGAAGGGTTGGAGGTAGCCGTATCTAGTATAGTGTCAGGGTTGACTGCAGGTGGGGCCCAGATCATGTCAATGGGACACTGGCGGCGAGTGCCGTCAGGTTGTGAGTCAGAGTCAGGGAGGTGGGCAGGCTCCAGGCCATGCCCACGAAAGAAGTCATCGAGGGGTTGTGCCCCCAAGTCGTCCCGTCATGGGATGGGGAAATCGGACCATGTGTGGTGGCGACGGTTGAAGTCGCCCGCCACGAGTAGAGTGGTGGCGAGCACCGAGGGGAGTGAAAACAGAAAGGACTCACCTGGGTACTGAGGGGAGGCGTTCTCTCAATCTGGGGGGTGCATACCATAGTAGTTGCATACCCGGAGGGTGAGTTGGGATTGAACCTCCACTGTCAGTACATCGGTGCCGTGGGACGCAGCTCCGAGAATTGACCATGAGGTGGGGGGGAGGGCCCTGGATACATATGTGACTACATGAGGGCGAACCTCTGGTGGTAGAACTGGTACATAGCCCGGGATGGTGGGGACATTGAGGACCAGGGTGCCGGCTGGGTTGGTGAGCAAGGGTTGCAGTCCTATTTGATACCAGGGGGGTTCCTGGATAAGAATTAGGTGCAGGGGGGAGGGGTCAGTTGTAAGGACAGGAATTAGGGAATGTATCGCCACTAGTGAGTGGGCGGCATTCCACTGCAAGATAGAGAGTGTCTCTATCATATTTCCTCCATCTGGTCGTTGGTGGGGTCGGCAGTGAGGGCCTCTTCAATTTGGCGGTATTGCCTCTTCTTGGGGCATGCTGGCAGGGTGGCTGGGTGGTCGCCTTTGCAGTTGATGCAGAGGTGGGGGTGGGGACATGTGTCGCCTTCTGGCACTGCATCGGTGGCGCAGTGGGCGCACAATTTGCGGTGATTGCGGGTCAGGTGGGCACCCGTGCAGTCAGCGCAGCAGGGCTGGGCTCGGCAGCCCTTGGTTCCGTGGCCGAGGCCTTGGCACCACTCACATTGGGTGAGGGTGGGGCGGATGGGTGGGACTGAGAGTCGGAGGGTGGATCCGAACATCCAGATGCGTGGCCTCTTGAGGAGGCACTCGCGGATGGAACCATTGGGGTCAACAAAGGAGAAGACCACTGGGCACCTGTCGAGTGTCGGCAGGTGGTCCTCGGTGGCGGTGAAGTGGGGGATGACTACAAAGTCAAGGTTGTGGAGTGCTGGGTTGTGCCGGATTTCGGCCATGAGGGCCTTCTCGGTGATGGTGTGTCCATTCTGGCCGAACAAAAAGTCCTTGCAGGGCACCATGGAGATGCGAAGCGTGGACCTGGGGCGGACTCTGGAGGGGGTTAGGGAGAACGCGGTCGGGATGGTAATTCCCTCTGCGATGCACTCAGTGCGCATGTGGGAGGCGTATGCCGTGGAGTGATGATCAATGATCATTTCCGTGGTCGGGTTAGCAGATGATGGGCATGCTGCAAATGTGGTCATGATGTTCCCCTTTACATTGTAGGAAGAGGATAGGACCGGGACTTGGTCTGCAGTGGGGAGGGAGGTGACAAACTCACATGATGTCTTCATTAACACCATTGCAGATTTCTGATTTTCGGCATGAATGCCGATGGTTGGGGTGAGAACCAAGGTTGGGTCCTTGGCATACATTGTGGGTGGGGGGGGCACCTTCCGCTGGCGCTTCCTCTTCTTCTGCGCTGGGTTGATGACCATTCCGGTAGCCGGGGCCACTGGAGTCGGGTTGGCGGTTGTCGGGGGGGGCTGCTGCTGCGGCCACCTGGGCATAAGAGGTGGGGGCGGCCTGTATGGCGGCCTGGGGGGCGGGTTGTTGTTGTTGTTGTTGCTGTTGTCGGGGGGCGGGCCTAGAGCTGATAGAAGCCATCTGATGTGAGATAGAAGCCACGTCAGTAGTCAGATGCTTGACTGCATCAGTCAGTGCCCTCATTTCAGGGGTCACGGAGGCGGTGCCAGGGGTCCCAGTGGTGTCCGGGGCCCTTTGGGGGGGGGCGAGCTGGGGTGAAGGGTTCCAGGAGGGCAATTACTGCCCCCTCCCTCATGAAGTTGTAGGCCATGACCGCATTGCAGTAGATGATGTTTTGGGGGTCTTTCCTTTCTTGAGCAATGTTGGCCAGCATCTGTTGGACGTTCCAGAGGAGGTCACCCACAAACTGCGCAGCCTTAATGTTGATCATCTCGGTGGTGGCATCCCTGGTTTGCTGATCAAAGTCATCCAGGGCCCGGGTGAGGGAGTACATGAACCCTGTGGTGTGCTGTTCATGTTGCTGGGTTGGGGGTCCTCTCGGGGTGAGAGGCGACATGGCGGCAGAGGAGCGTTTCTGCCCAAGGCTTGCGCCTCCCACCTGTTGCGGGGGGGTATGGGGGTCAACCACCATCTCTGGGGCTGTCTCACCGTGTTCGTTGGATCTGTGGTGCGACCCTACCGAGGCGGCTGGGGAGCCGGTTCGGGATGCTTGCCTTGACTCCACTTGTGCCTGGGCAGTGAAGTCGTAGGCCGACACCAGTTGGGAGTCGCCAATGGCGGGGGAGGGGGCGAGGACGTCTGGTGAGGATGTTGCGGCTTGGGGCGAGTTGTTGGTGGGTGTGGTGGGGGCCGTTCCGAAATGAGCGGCGCCAGAGGCGCCAGCAGCCGCCCAGTTGGCGGTGGCTCTGGCAGCCCGATCGGCAGCGTCGCTGGCCAAAGAGGGAGGTGGGAGGGGTTGTCAAGTACGATGTAGAGCATTCCAGTAATCTCCTGGGTTCGACATGGGGGAGTTTTAGCTGCCCGCACTAGTCGATGGTGGTGGTTACTGGTCAAGAAGGATGATAGGGGCTCCTGCTGGCATGACTTTTGCTGCGGCCTCGAGCTGAGCTGGGGTAATGGTTGTGGCGACTGGTGCCACAGTGGTAGGGGCGGGGCTGGTACCTCCCATGTTGGTGGGAGTCTGCTGAGGGGCCTGTTGGGGCCGCAGGGCAGGGCGAGATGCCAAGGAGGATACCTGGCAAGTGAGGTTTCCAACGTCGACCGAGAGGCACTTGACAATATCTGCCAATGCTGTGATCTGTGAGTTGGGGGGGTAGGTTGGATTTGAGCCTGCGGTCTGCTCCTAGTACTGAAGGCAAACGGGGCTTTGAAGGCTGAGGAGAAGGGTGCACCGAGGGAAATTCATGCCCCCATGGTGGATTGGGCATAGACCTGTTCCACTGAGCGGGTGGCTATGTGGTCGGGGTCATCCTGTTCTTGCGGGCCTAGGCCCTGAGTATTCACCAGGGCAACTCGGTCTCTGAAGCACATGCCGGGGAACAGGAAACTCCAGGGGTGGGTATGGAACCCTGCCCCCACTATGGAGTGGGCTGTAGCGGTGGGGGGTAGTTCCCTCTACTGGCTCCAGAGCACTAAATCTGCCATGGGTTCGCATAGGAGTAAGTCCTACTGTGGGCTTGAGTTGATTCCCAACAGCTAGCCACACTCCATATATGCTCACAGGGATGCCGCCGGCACTCCTTTGCATTGAGGAGGACAGCGTATTGCACCGTTTAAAAACTTCACCCTCTGATGTATGAGGTGTTACCCTTTTTAAGGGGGCGATGTTACAAGGAAGGTGTAGGCAAATGTGGGCCCTGCAAGGGCGCCCTTAATGTTGGTTCGGACTCTCCCATGTACGTCCCAGCTGGCACTCTCACCCTCCCTTTCCCAATTCTAAGTTACCCCTGTTACCTGCCCTCATCCACTTGGTTTCGTTGTAGCGATATGTATTCCTCCCTCTTTCTTTTCCTCTGTTAATAGGGGCCCTTCCCACCTTGGCACCCTTTGGGGAGCAGGGCCCCCGCCCAGTTTCATGCATTGTGTGATGACGGGCACCTCTGTTGTTATGTAGTTAGGGCCCCCCCTTTGGGGGGGCAGCTTGTAATTATGTAATACTGCAGGAATAATAATAATAATAATAAAAATCCTGTTCTTGCATCTGGTAAGCTGTCGACAGGGCTTTGTGGCTGGGGCTGTTAACCTTCCTAGGAACGATGCCGTCACTTGTACAACCGAGGTGGAACTGGCGGCCTCTTCAATCTCGGCCTTGAGGGTTTCGAGGGCTCTCTCGACATTTGGGGTGAAGTCAGTCAGAGCTCTCATGAACTCCGAAGTGACTGGCCAGTTGTGAGGGGTCTCGGGGGAGAGGACATCGGCGTTGCATTTGCCCGTCGAAGGGGGGGGTGTATGTGGGTCGTCCCGCATCTGGTCGTCTTGCTCCTGCCTCGATGTGTTCTGGGCTTGGGCGATGTCAAGGGCGGTCTGTGTACCTCTCTGTGGCCACTGGTTGAGGTCGCCTAGGGGGGTTTCGCTGATAAGGGTGTCGTAGTTGGGGGCAGTGAGTCGTGCCGGTGGTGACAGCGAATGGCTTCTGGGGGTGGTTGGCGACTGACGGCAGCCAGGATTGGCCGCTCCAGACGCTGTAGAGCTAGCAGTAGAGAGGCCTGTAGGTCGTAAAGGATGACCACCGAACTGATCTGCCATGGGGGAGTTTGAGCTGCCCACACTAGGGAGATGGTGGTGGTAAGAGGTCAAGAAGGGATGGCAAGCAGTGTTCTGCATGGCCTGTAGTCAGTTGACTAGGGTTTTTTGTCGGCATCCATGGTACCATACTGGTGCACCCCAGGTTAGGACAGTGCATACACAGGCAGTGTAGAGTCGGCAGAGGTGGATGGCTGAGAGGCCTCGCTCGGTGTTGCCGAGTATATGAAGGGCCGCCAATGTTGAGAGTCCCTTGGAGCACATTTGCTCCACATGGGGTTTGAAGGTGAGGCCCGCATCCCACCAGATCCCCAGCCAGCACAGGGGGTTGGTGGGTCGGACTAGGGTGTTGGCATCGATTTGAATCCCAGCAGTGTCCCAGCGATGGTAGCCAGTTCGCCGCCTGGGCAGGTGGAAGTGGAGGGCCTCCGTCTTTGCTGGCTCGATGTTGAGACCGATTTGGTGAAAGAGGAAGTTGAGTTGCTGGTATGCCTGTGCAAGAGATCTGCAGTTAGCAGTAACTGAAGTGCCCATGCAGGCAATGAGGTGGTCGTCAATGTATGCTAGCAGCTGGGAGCCACGCTGTTGAAAGCGGTGGAGGACAATGCCAGCAAAGATTGTCGAGAGAGTGGGGGAGACCGGCGACCCTTGTGGGGTGCCTAAGTCCGGTTTTGGTGCTGTTGGTAGGGTTGTGCCATCAAACGAGATGGCCACTTCCCTATTTGTCATGAAGGAGAGACACCACACTGCCATGTCTGGCAGGCATCCCATCTCCAAAAGCTGGTGGTGGAGTCGCCTCGGGTGCACCGAGTCGAAGAAGCCCTGAATGTCCACAGCTAGGATGGAGCAAACGAGTCCCTTTGCATGGGCACCTTCAGCGATCTGTAAGAGGTGTTGGGCAGCGTCATAGACCGAGTGGCCTTGACGTCCCCCATATTGGTTTGGTGGCAGCCAGTCCCTCTGGTTAGAGAGGTACTGGAGCCGGTTAGCTATCATTTTTTCGAGTAACTTGCCCAAGGTTTCCTCGAGCATGATGGGGCGGTAGGAACAGGGGGAGAACGGGTCCTTCTTGTTCGGCTTCCAGAGCATCACGACTTTTGCCGTCCGCCAGCCGGCCGGGTGGTGGCCCAGTCGCAGGCAGTCGTTGAAAAGTGCGAGTACCTCATCAGGATAGGCATCAACCACCCATTTAAAGGGGCAATACCCAATCCCTGAAGGGCCCAGAGCCAATAAGTTGGAAGTGTCGGCCAGTGCGCCTGTAAGCTCAGAGAAGAGTAGTGGTGGCACAGCTGGGGTAGGAGGAGGCAGGGGGCCAAGGCCTGCAGCCGGGAGGGGGGGGGGTGGCGGAAAGAAGGTAGAACGAAACAGCTCACCCTTTTCTTCGTCGGTCTGGGTGAAGGTGCCATCTCCACGTTTGAGCGAAGGAACTTGGGTTGGGTGGATGCCAAGGCCATGCTTGGCCCACAACCAGATGTTAGAGGGGTCGGCCTCTGACACCTGTTCTGAGTAGTAAGTCCGCTTCGCAGTTCGGATGCCTCTTTTGAAAGCATGCCTTGCTGCCGACTTTGTGGTTGGGGTTTGGGCACTGTGGATCACATTCAGTAGGTCCCGGCAGTTGGACGACCACCATGGTACTGCTGTCTTTGATGGAGACCGGATTGTGGTGAAGGGCTGAAGGGCGTCTGTCATCACTTTCAGGACAGCACTTGCTTTCTGGTCTGGGGAGTTAGCATCTGTTACTTGTAGTCTGAATGCTATTGTGAGCTCTGGGAATGCCAGTTCCGTCCATCTATCCTTATCCTCATTGCCGAGTTTTCGAATTGTTGGGGTGGGGTGGGGTAATGTTGTGGGTATTGACCATTGAAGGATATGGTGGTCTGACAGTGGGGACTCGGTGTTAATGAAGGAGTCCAAGATGGACTCTGGGTTGATTGTTGGAGGGGCCCATACCATGTCGATTTGGCAACGTTGATGCCCTGGTAGGGGTCTTGTGTCGCAATCTGGTGGATGGGCTGGTTCAAGGCTGTTGTCCCTGAAGAAGTCGTCTAGGGGTTGTGCCCTGCGACTCTCCTCCTGGGTAGAGGCGAGGTTGGACCACGAGTGGTAACGATGGTTGAAGTCGCCCGCCACTGTGAGGGTAGAGGCAATTGCCAAGGGGAGAGAGAAAAGGAACATCTCACCTGGGTATCCTAGTCTTGCTTCCACCTGATCTGGGGGTAACATACCATAGTAGTTGCACACCCTGACCAGGAGGTTGCCACGGATCTCCACCGTCATGATGTCAGTACTGCTGGAAGCAGGGCCGACAACTGACCATGAAGACTGGGGGAGGGCTCTAGAGACATAAGTCACCACCCTGGGTTGGGTGGCTGGTGGGAGTACTGGGACGAAGCCAGGGATTGTCGGCACATTGTAGACCGGTTCCCTGTCTGGGTTGGTGAGGGAGGGCTGAAGTCCAATTTGATACCATGGAGGCTCCTGGATCATAATTAGGTGAGGTGGGGAAGGGTCGTTAGTAAGGGATGGGGTTAGGGAATGAATCGCTGCAAGTGAGCGGGCAGTGTTCCACTGAAGTACACAGATTTGTGCACTCATTGGTCCTCTTCCATGAAGGTGTCAGTTTCCTCTTCTACCTGGAGGCCGGAGTTGATGGCGCGGAATCGCTTCTTCTTCGGGCAGGTTGGAAGGGTGGTGGGATGGTCACCCTTTTTTTTTTTTTTAATTATTCCTGCAGTATTACATAATTACAAGCTGCCCCCCCAAAGGGGGGGCCCTAACTATATAACAACAGAGGTGCCCATCATCGCGCAATGCACAAAACTGAGTGGGGGCCCTGCTCCCCGAAGGGTGCCAGAGTGTGGAGGGCCCCTATTAGTACAGGCCAGAAGACAAGGGAGGAATACATATCACTACAATGATACCAAACGGACGAGGGCAGGCAAAGGAGGTAGTTTAGAATGGAAAAAGGGGGGGTGAGAGCACTGGCCAAGACATACGATGAGGAGTCCAAAAGGTGGTCACAAATCAGAGAGAAAGGGTGGGAGCATACCTGAGAGCTCCAAAAGAGCTAGGTCCAAGTCCTGGGTACAGGGTCCGAGCATACAACACATGTAGTCCCAAAGGAGGTCCAAGTCCATGTCCTTGTCAGTAGGGTGGCCATCTAGTTCCATCGCAGCAAAAGCCAGGCGGATGGTGCCTGCGGTTCTGTCAGAAAGGCGGTTTAAGTGCCCCATCAGCCTAAGCCATCAGCGCAAAACCGGGATATGGTTCTCCTCAGCCCACTCTGAATGGTGGATGGGGAGGGGGATTTTGGCTGGCCAAATGCGCCGGATCCAAGGTTGGAATGTGGTGCACCCACCTAAAATGTGGGCAGTCATCTGTGCTGGCCATGGGGGGTGGTTATGCCACCTGCAGTGGGAGATCAGGCTGTGCCTGTGCCGGTAGGCTGAGTCGAAGCTCAGCCAGTAGCCCCCATAGGGACCGGCACAACAGAGGACTTGCGCTACTGCAGACAGGTGGTGGTGGGGGTGGTCTGCGGAGTGGGTGAGCAATTTCCGCAGGTGGTGGGACGGGATGCCGTGCACTGCCAGATATTTGTCAGCGGTGGAGGCGAGGGGGCGGGCCAATGATAGTGTCCACTGTTCGACCAGTGTCTTGGTGGCCACCTCCTTGAGGGCAGAGATGGAGGGTGCAAGGTGCAAGGGGGGGAGCTCCGTGGCGAGTTTCGCTTCGTCATCAGCCCATTCATTCCTGGGGATGTCTGAGTGGCCTGGACACCACACAAAATGGATGGTGAGGCCTGGATGCGAGTCCAGAAGCGTCTCGATCCCCACCTTCCAAAGGTGGAGGAGATGGGCACCCGGAATGGCAGCCCAACCGTGGAAAAGGTTTAATGCCGTCAGCGAATCGGACAAAAAGAATAGGTCCGATGTGACAGGTAGATGTGTGTGGAGGCAGTGCGCAGCCCAGCCCGGTGCGGTGGCGAGAGAAAAGATTTCCATGTCCGTGGCTGTGGCGCAGGTGGGGGAGGCGAGTCGGCGTGACTGTAGCTTGGTGAGGCCGCGCATGGTGCAGACGGCGGATCCCGAGGCGGTTCCAATGCGGGAGCCATCAGTGAACACCTGGAGGTGGGGGGTGGTTCTGAGATCTAAGGCGGCCTGGACGAATTCGTCGCATGTGTCACCTGTGACTGGGAGGGAGGGGAGGGTGAAGGTGACCTGTCCGCCTGTAAAGGCCAGCAGATCCGTCCAAGGGGGATGCATGTATGTGGGGACTGGTTGTACCCTAGGGACTCGGGCCTGCAGAGAAAGGGAAAAAGGTCTATTAGTTACATTGCGGAAGTGTTTGTGGCCAATAGAGTGTGGCGTGCGCCATAGGTGCAGAGAATGGGACATTTTTAAATATTCAAAGTAAAAAGAAAGGGGAGGGACTGAGCATAGAAAATTAGTTGAAAAAGGGGAGGCACCTTTGTAGATGCCAAGGACCCACCAGCAGGCCGTGTTTTGCACCGACTGTAGGCAGTTGATCAGGGTTTTTTGGTGGTGGCCATGATACCAGACTGGGGTGCCCCATGCTAGGATGGAGCAGACGCAGCTGGTGTATAGTCACCAGAGGAGGAGGGCCGAAACTCCACGCTCTGTGTTACCTAAGATGTGGAGGGTGGCGAGGGTGGAGAGTCCCTTGGAGTGCATGCATTCCACATGGGGTTTGAAGGTCAGGCCTGGATCCCACCATATCCTGAGCCACCGAAGTGGGCAAGAGGGTCGGATAAGGGTGTTGGGGTCGATTTGAATCCCAGCAGTGTCCCAGCCATGATAGCCGATTCTTTGCTGGGGTGGGTGGAAGTGGAGTGCCTCTGTTTTGGTGGCTTCGATGTTGAGACCAATGTCGCCGAAGAGTCCGTCAAGTTGGTGGTATGCATCAGCCAGGCGTCGGCAGTTGGATGCTACTGAGGGTCCAACACATAAAGTAAATGGTCATCAACATATGCGAGCGCTGTGGTGCCGGCTTGGTGAAAGCACCAGAGGACTACCCCCATGAAGATTGTTGATAGGATGGGGGAGACGGGCAATCCTTGGGGGGTGCCGGAGTCTGGTTTGGGGGCCGTTGGGAGGGTGGTGCCGTCGAAGGGATGGTCGCCCTGGCAGTTAGCACAGTGGCAGGGGTGGGGGCAGGTGTCTCCTTCGACCGCATCATTTGCACAGTACATGCACGACTTACGATGATTGGCCATCAAGTGCTGACCAGCACATTTGGCGCAATGGGCCTGGGCTTGGCAGCCCTTCTTTCCATGGCCGAGGCCCTGGCAGCGCTCACACTGGGTGAGGCCTGGACACATCGGTGGGACCGAAAGGCGGAGGGAGGTTCCAAAAAGGTAGACCTGGTTCCTCTTAAGGAGGTGAGCCCAGATTTGGCCATCTGGGTCGACAAAGGTGAATGAGACTGGGCATGCTTTCAGTAGGGGGAGCTTTTCCGGTAACATTGCATAGTGTGGGGGCACCACAAAGTCCAGGTGGCGGAGGGAGTGTTAAGCTCAACGGTTACGTGGTGATCAACGTTGGGGCTTCCTGATCGTCTTGTCTGATGGTACGGCAACGGGGCTTCCTAGATGTTGTAAGTCGAGGGTGATCGTCGATGGGGCTTCCTGATCGACGTTGTGGACGCGGTAGGCTTCTATGGTGAGTCGGGTTACGACAAATCGACTAATGGCCACGTGGCACACAGTAGACTGGTGGTAGCAGATAATGGGCTTGTATGAACAAAGAGCACAAGCTTAGGGCTTGTGCTACTGACGTTACATGCTTATATGCTACTCTATGTGTTTGCTACTGTAGGGTCGTGTATTAGTATGTTTGCATGACTATGGAAGGTCATGGAACCCCAAGGAATGTCTTGGTAATACAGTTGAAGGTATCAGTAAGCAAAGCACGTCATGATGGTGCAATAAGGCATCATCATGGCGTCTTATGGCGTAAGGCGAATGAAGATGAGTAAGGTAGAGAAATGGGGGAGTTGCGCTGACTGATGACGATGAAGAGGAAGTGAGTCAGCGCACAAGGGGAAGTAAAGGAAAATTGTAACAGGGAGGGGTTTTCATGGACTTCCGCTAGGAGTGCCGCTTCGGATATCGGGTGGGGGTTCTGCCTGAAGAAGACATCTGTGCAGGGCACCATAGAGATGCGCAACATCGATCTGGGTCTAACTCTGGAAGGGGTCATCTGGAACCGGTCCGATAGGGGCCGGTCCTCTGGTCGGGCTAGGCAGCGGTCACGCATATACTTTGTGAATGCGTCCACATGGCGGTCTATGATCGCCAATGTGGTGGGTGTGGCAGAGGCTGGCCTCTCTGCAAAGGTGGTCACCGGGTTGCCCTTCGCATTGAACTTGGAGGACAACACAGTGACCGTGTCAGCAGTAGGCAGGGCCCGGAAGAATCCCCGGGCCAGTTCAGTGAGAGAGGAACCCGACTTATGCATAGCAGCAGGTGCAACAAGGTCCCGCAGTGTTAAGACCAAGGTCGGTTCCTTAGCATACATCTTGGGGGGGGGTGAAGGTTGTCGGGCTTTCTTCGCCTTCTTGGCGGGGGCAGCCAGGGTCACCTGTGGTTGGGGGAGGTTAGCTGCAATCGCTGCTAACTGCGCATACGTCATGGGTGCTCCAGAGGGCATGACTTTTGCCATGGCCTCGAGTTGAGCCGAAGTGATGGTTGCGGCTGCTGGTGCCGCAGTGGTGGTGGTTGGGGTGGTTCCTCCCACATTGGTGGGAGTCTGTTGGGTAGCCTGTTGAGGCCATGGAGCCGGGTGGGACGCCAGGGAGGAGACCTGTCGGGTGAGGTTCCCAACATTGACGGATAGGTGTTTGACCACGTCTGCCAACACTGTGATCTGCAAGTCTGGGGGGGTAGGTTGGGCTTGAGCCTGCTGTCTGTCCCTCGGGTTGAACATGAATGGGGCTCTGAAGGCGTTGGAGAATGGGGCACCCAGTTGGATGCACACTCCCATCGTGTTCATGGTGTACGCCTGTTCCGCAGCGTGGTGAACATGGGCTGGATGTCCTGGGCACAGAACTATGCCTGGGACTGTCCGACCTCTGGGGGAAATGGTGGTGCACTCCCAAGATACACTGTATATCATGTGACCTCTGGGCCACTACTACATACAATCCAGTAATGGCTACAATGCTGACATAATCAGTGGCTACCAGTAAACATACTGGTACAGCGGGTGGCGACATGGTCCGGGTCATCCTTTTCTTGTGTCTGGTAAGCTGTCAACAAGGCTTTGTGGCTGAGCGCAACCATTTCGCCCAGGAATGTCACCGTTGCATGTACGACTGCAGTGGAGTTGGCGGCCGAGTTAATTGCGGCCTGGAGGGCGTCTAGTTGCTTGCCCATGGTTGGTGCGAAGTCCGTCAGGGCTCTAACGAACTCTGAGGTGTCGGGACAGTTGCAGGGGGTTTCGGGGGAGAGGACGTCGGCCATGTGTTTGCCTGTCGACGGAGGGGGTGTATGCGGTTCTTCCCGCATCTGGTCGTCCTCCCCCTGCCCTGGTATAATCTGGGCTTGGGGGGTGTTGGCGGTGGACTCAGCTTCCCGTTGCGGCCACTGTTCGAGGTCGGAGAGGGGGGCAAAGCGGTTAGGGGAGGGGCGGCACTGGTGTGGTGACATTGAGCGGCTCCAGGGGGCGGTAGGTGACCGGCGGCCTTGGTTAGAAGCGCCAGACGCTGTAGACAGGGCAGAGGAGAGGCCAGTAGATCGTAGAGGACGACCACCGAAGCGATCCGCCATAGTGAGGTGCTTTTCGTATGCCTACACTAGGGAGATGGTGGTGGTAAGAGGTCAAGAAGGGATGTCGGGCCATAGCACTGTGGGAGAGTTCCCCCCAGTGGCTCCAGAGGACTAAATCCTCCATCGGTTCATGTGGGGGTAATTCCCACTATGGGCTTAAGTTGATTCCCAGAAGCACAGCGGTGCTCTACAGGACCTCTATGGTTGGGGAAGGAATGTGTAGGGTAGGGGGGTCATTCCATATGAGTGGGGTAGTGCCTACGGCGCCGTGACCCTCACTCGGGATGGCCTCCTGGCGCAGCACACCTTACCCTAGTGCTCCAATATAGTGCCCATATGTTGTAGAGGACAGCGGGAGCAGTTTTGGTCGCTGCATATCCTGAGGAAGGTACACACATTGTTTGAGTCCCACAAGGGCACTCTTAATTCTGGCCATCCACACCCTCATGGAGAGATGGATGTTCTCACTAGCCTGCCCACTGGCCTCAACCGCTGACAAGTACTTGGCAGCTCATGGCCTCCCCTCCCGCCGACCTCGAAAGCTGCTCATGCATTCGGTCAACCACCCCCGCAGTGAGCTGTCGGCAGTCGCCCAGGTCCTCTGCCATGCCGGTCCCTATGGGGGCTACTGGCTGAGCTTTGACTCAGCCTACCGGCACAGGCACGGCCTGATCTCGCACTGCAGGTGGCACAACCACCCCCCTTGGCCCATGCAGTCAACCGCCCACATCCTAGGCGGCTGCAGTACCTTCCACCCATGGATACAACATGTGTGGCCACCTCGGGACCCCCTCCCAGTCCACCACTCAGAGTGGGCTGATGAAAACCGCCTCCCAGTTCTGCGCCACTGGCTTAAGCTGACAGGGCACCTGAACCGCCTCTCTGACCGTGCCGCAGGCGCCATCCAGCTGTCCTTTGCCACAATGGACCTTGACGGACACCCTACCAATGAGGATATGGACCTGGACCTCCTACGGGAATACATGTGTCGTATGCTCGGACCTCAAACTTGGGACTCAGACCCAGCCCTTTTGGAGCTATCAGGTACACTCCCTCCTTTCCCTTCCGATTAGCACCCGTCTTTTGAATTCCTACGGATACATCCTGGCTGGTGCTCTCACCCCCCCTTTCCATTTCTAAGCTTCTTACTTAACCTGCCCTCATCTGCTCGGTTTGTTCGTAGCGATATGTATCCCTCCTTCTCGTGTTCTTCTCCTACTTAATAGGGGCTCTTCACACTTTGGCACCCTTCGGGGAGCAGAGCCCCCGCCCAGTTTTGTGCGATGCGCAATGACGGGCACCTCTGTTGTTATGTAGTTAGGGCCCCCCCTTTGGGGGGGCAGCTTGTAATTATGTAATACTGCAGGAATAATAATAATTTAAAAATTTAAAAATTTAAAAAAAGCTGGTTGGGGTGGTGGCAGTGGGGTGTTGGTTGCTGCCTGAGGTGGGGGGGGCATGAAGAAAGTTTTGCGAAAAAGCTCACCTTTCTTGTTGTCCATTTGGGTGAAGGTACCGTCTTGCCGTTTCAGCGAGGGGATGGGCGTGGGTCGGTTGCCGAGGCCACATTTGGCCCAATTCCAGATGTTGGAGGCATCAGCTTCTGCTGCCTGGTTGGCATAGAACTGCTGTTTGGCCGTCCTGATGCCCCTTTTGAAGGCTCTTCTTGCTGATGTATGCTGGAGGGGGGTGGTGGCCATTGTAATGGCAGATAGGGGGGTCTTGCAGTGGGGTGACCACCATGGGACTTCCGTTTTCGACAGCTTGGAGAGGCGGGTGAATGGCTGGAGGGTGGCGACCATGGAGTCGATTACCGCTTTGGCTTTGATGTCCAGGGAGTGGGTGTTGAGCCCTGGTAGGCTTTTTATTATTATTATTATTATTATTCCTGCAGTATTACATAATTACAAGCTGCCCCCCCAAAGGGGGGGCCCTAACTACATAACAACAGAGGCGCCCGTCATCGCACAATGCACAAAACTGGGCGGGGGCCCTGCTCCCTGAAGGGTGCCAAGGTGGGAAGGGCCCCTATTAGAAGAAGAGGAGGAGAAAGAGAGAGGAATACATATCGCTACGACAAAATCAAGCAGATGAGGGCAGGTAATGGGGGTAACTTAGAATTGGAAAGGGAGGGCGAGAGCGCTGGCCGGGACATACGAGGGAGAGTCTGAAAGGCAGTAACTGAGTAGAGGAAAAGGGAGGAAGCACACCTGAAAGCTCCAAGAGAGCTGGGTCCAAGTCCTGGGGTCGGGGTCCAAGCATACAACTCATGTATTCCCTGAGGAGGTCCAAGTCCATATCTTTGTCAGTAGGGTGCCCCTCTAAGTCCATTGCAGTGAAGGCCAAGCGGATGGTGGCGGAGGTGCGGTCGGATAGGCGGTTCAGGTGCCCGGTCAATTTCAGCCAGTGGCGCAGAACCTGGAGACGGTTTTCATCAGCCCACTCAGTGTGGTGGGTTGGAAGTGGGTCGCGGGGAGGCCAGACCTTATGGATCCATGGTCGGAAAGTACGACACCTGCCCAGAACATGGGCGGTGGATTGGGCTGGCCAGGGGGGGTGGTTGTGCCACTGGCAGTGTGAGATCAGGCCGTGTCTGCACCGGTAGACTGAGTCGAAGCTCAGCCAGTAGCCCCCATAGGGACCAGTGTGGCAGAGGACCTGGGCGACTGCCGAGAGCTCATGGTGGGGATGGTCGACTGACTGGGTGAGGAGCTTCCATGGTCGGCGGGAGGGGATGCCATTGACAGCCAAGTACTTGTCGGCTGTCGAGGCCAGAGGGCAGGCAAGAGAAAGGGACCACCGTTCCATTAAGGTTTTGATGGTGGCCTCTTTCAGGGTGGAGGTAGAGGGGGCGAGGGAGGATGAGGGGAGATTCATCATGAACTTGGCCTCTTGGTCGGCCCATTCATTCCCTGGGATGTCGGAGTGACCCGGGCACCAGACGAAATGGATGGAGAGTTCTGGGTACGAGTCCAAGAGAGTCTGGACCCCAGCCTTCCATTGATGAAGGAGATGGGCACCTGGGACCGGCGCCCATGTGTGGATAAGGTGGAGTGCCATCAGCGAATCTGACAGAAAGAAGATGTCAGATGCGACAGGCAGTAGCTCCCGGAGGTGGTGTGCAGCCCACATGGGCGCAGAGGTGAGGGAGAAGATTTCTGCATCCATTGCAGTAGCACATGTAGGGGAGGCGAGTCAGCGAGATTTTAGGCGGGTGAGGCCCATCATGGCGCAGACAGCAGAACCAGACTTCGTCCCCATGCGGGAGCCATCGGTGAAGACCTGGAGGTGGGGGAGGGTGCTCAGGGAGCAGGCAGCTTCCATGAATTCCTCGCAGGTGTCTTTGCTGACCGGAGTGATAGGAGAGGCAAATGATACTCGACCATTCATAAATGCCAGAGGATCCGTCCAAGGGGGATGAGTGTATGCAGGAACCAGTTGAACCCAAGGGACCTGGACCTGCAGAGAAGTGGAAAAGGGGCGGTTAGTTACAGTTTTATAATATTGTTTTCTACTGACGGAGTGCGGGGTGCACCAGAGATGCAGAGAGTGGAGGGTCTTTGCATATTCAAAATAATAAGAAAGAGGGGGGAGGGAACAAAGGAAATTTGTAGAAAAGGGAGAGGTGCCTTTGTAGATGCTGAGAATCCATCTGCATGCCGTGTTTTGCACAGCCTGCAGGCGGCTTACTAATGTTTTTTGGCGCCGCCCATGATACCAGACCAGTGCCCCCCATGTGAGGACAGAGCAGACGCAGGTGATGTACAGGCGACGTAGGAGGAGGGCCGAGATGCCGCGTTTGGTGTTGCCGAGGATGTGGAGGGCAGCGAGGGTGGAGAGGCCTTTGGAACACATTCGCTCGACATGGGCCTTG
The DNA here is from genome assembly GCA_002794785.1 of Coniferiporia sulphurascens. Lineage (NCBI taxonomy): Eukaryota > Fungi > Basidiomycota > Agaricomycetes > Hymenochaetales > Hymenochaetaceae > Coniferiporia > Coniferiporia sulphurascens. The sequence continues at coordinate 649,970 of NBBA01000004.1, forward strand.
AAGGTGAGGGCGGGATCCCACCAAATCCCCAGCCAACGAAGGGGGATAGAAGGTCGGATGAGCGTGGTAGGGTCGACCTGGACCCCAGCTGTGTCCCAGTTGGTGTATGCTGAGGTATGGCGCCAGGGCGGGTGGAAGTGTAGGCACTCCGTCTTGGCAGCCTCGATGTTGAGACCAATGTCGCCAAAGAGAGTGTCGAGTTGGTGGTAGGTGGCGGATAGTTGCTGGCAGTTGGATGCCACGCTGGGGCCGACGCACACGAGGAGGTGGTCATCGACATAGGTGAGGGTGGTGGTGCCGGTTTGGTGAAATTTCCAGAGGACCACACCCACAAATATGGTGGAGAGGATCGGGGATACTGGCGATCCTTGGGGGGTGCCGAGGTCGGGTTTCTGGGCAGTTGGGAGGGTGGTGCCATTAAAGGCAATGGCGACCTGCCGATCCGTCATGAAGGACAAGCACCAGTCCGCCATGTTGGGCAGGCACTGGAGGTCCAACAGTTGTCAGTGGAGGAGTTGCGGGTGCACCGAATCGAAGAAGCCCTGTATATCGACCACAAGGACCGAGCATACAAGGCCCTCTGCATGGGCGTGTTCTGCAATCTGTAAGAGGTGCTGGGCAGCATCGTAGACTGAGTGTCCTTGATGCCCCCTGTATTGGTTAGGTGGCAACCATTCCCTTGTGTTAGCAAGGAACTGGAGCCAGTTAGCTATGATCTTTTCAAGGAGTTTCCCTAAGGTCTCCTCAAGGGTGATGGGCCAATAGGATCTCAGCGAGAAGGGGTCCTTCTTGTTAGGCTTCCGTAGCATTACCACTTTTGCTGCCCGCCAGCACTTGGGGTGATGCCCCATGCGTAGGCAGTCGTTGAAAAGGGTAAGGATCTCTGTGGGGTAGGCATCTACCACCCATTTGAGTGGGCGGTAGCCGATCCCCGAGAGGCCTGGGGCCAACAAGTTGGAGGTATCGGCCAGTGCCCCCATAAGCTCCGAGAGGAGTATGGGCAGGGCAGCTGGTTGGGGGGGGGGGTGGTGGACTTGCGGCCACTGTTTGGGGTGGAGGGGACATGAAGAAAGTTGTGCAGAAGAGCTCACCTTTCTCATTGTCCGATTGGGTGAAGGTGCCATCGCATTTCTTGAGCGAGGGGATTGGTGTAGGTCGGTTACTGAGGCCTCTCTTGGCCCAGCTCCAGATGTTGGAGGCGTCCGCCTGGTCAGCTTGTTCAGCGTAAAAGTGCCGTTTAGCCGCCCGAACACCGTGTTTGAAAGTGCGGCGGGTGGCGGATCACTGGAGGGGGGTGGTGGCTGTCGAGATCGCCTGGAGGAGTGATTTGCAAGTCGGGGTCCACCAGGGGACCTCGGTTTTGGATGGCTTGGTGAGTCTGGTGAACGGGGCGAGGGCGGTGATCATGGAGTCGACCACTGCCTGCGCTTTAATGTCAAGGTCGTTTGTGTTGTCCGCCAGTAGGAGGAAGGCAGATTCAAGTAGTGGGAAGGCTATCTCGGTCCATTTTTCTCTATCCGCCAAAAGAAGACGGCGTGTTTTGAGGGTTGGGGGTGGAGGCCAGGATGGCAGGGACCAGCACAGCAGGGCGTGGTCAGACAGTGGGGAGGTGGTTGATGAGCCCGAGTCAATGATAGAGTTGGGGTTGATGGTGGGTGGGGCCCAGATCATGTCAATAGGGCACCACTGACAGTTGTCGATGGGCCACAAGTCAGAGTCTGGGAGGTGAGCTGGCACAAGGCCGTGCTCTCGAAAGAAGTCATCAAGGGGTTGCGCCCTCAAGTCCTCCTGCCGAGTGGTGAGGAGTGCGGACCATGAATGGTGGTGATGGTTGAAGTCGCCAGCCACCAGGAGGGTGGAGGCCAATGTAGGCGGGATCGTGAAGAGAAACGACTCACCTGGGTATTGTGGGTGGGTGGTGGTATGGTCTGGTGCATGCATCCCATAAAAGTTGCACAGACGGATCATCAGGTGGGCACGGATTTCGATGGTTTTATTTATTTATTTATTATTCCTGCTGTGCTATGTAATACACCTGCGGCCCCTCCGGGGCCACCTGTAAACTACCTAACTACTGAGGCACCCATCATCGCTCATCGAGTGAAACTGGGCAGGACACGTGCCTCCAAGGAGGCCTAGTGTACTTACATGTCCTATTAGGGATAAATAGGGGAGGGAGAGGGAGGAATACATATCGCAACTACTGAAAACCAGAACTGTTTTTAAGATGAGATCAGGAAGAGAGAGTCCCTTAGAAGCAGAAAGGAGTGGCTGCAATTGCCATAGAAGAGACCAAGGGGAATCTGAATGACAGTCACAAGTTAGAGGGAAATGGGGGGAGCGTACCTGATAGCTCCAAAAGGGCCGGGTCCACGTCCTGAGTCCTGGATCCAAGCAACCTGCACACATAGCCCCAGAGGGTATCCAAGTCGAGGTTGTTATCGGTAGGGAGTTCGTCTAGGTCCATGGCCACAAAGGCAAGGTGAATCGCTCCAGCTGTGTGGTTAGACATCCAATTGAGGTGGCCTGTAAGGTGTAGCCGGTGCCTTAAGACCAGAATGTGGTTTTCGTCCACCCATTCAGTATGGTGGACAGGGAGGGGGTCGCTCTTGGGCCAGACACATCGAATCCAGGGCTGGAATGTTTCACATCCACCTAGGATATGGGAGGTTGACTGTGCTGGCCAGGGAGGGTGGTTGTGCCACCTGCAGTGGGAGATCAGGCCGTGTCTGTGCCGGTAGGCTGAGTCGAAGCTCAGCCAGTAGCCCCCATAGGGACCGGTGCGGCAGAGGACCTGCGCCACTGCAGTGAGTTCCGCGCGAGGGTGGTCGACCGAGATTGTGATGAGCTTTCTTGGTCTTCGTGAAGGGGGTCCTGTCACCGCCAGGTATTTGTTGGCAGTGGAGGCTAGGGGGTGGGCCAGCTGAAGGGACCAGCATTCACTTAGTGTGCATGTCGCCACTTCCTTCAGAGTGGAGATAGAGGGGGCGAGGGAAGATGGGGGAAGCTCGGTTGCTAGCTTCGCCTCGGAGTCCACCCATTCATTCCCAGGGATGTCCTCGTGTCCCAGGCACCATCGGAAGTGAATGGTTAGATTCGGAAATGAGTCGAGTAGGGTCTCGACCCCTGCCTTCCAGAGGGGGATGAGCTGGGCCCCCGAAGCGGAGGGCCAGGTGCGGAAGAGTCCGAGTGCTGTCAGGGAGTCTGAGAGAAAGTAGATCTCCTGGACATCTGGCAGCAGGTGGTGGAGTCGTCTTGCTGCCCAGCCTGGTGCAGTCACCAGTGAGAAAATCTCGGTGTCTGTTGCTGTGGCGCAAGTGGGGGAGGCAAGCTTGAGGGAGCTGATGTAGAGTGGCCCCTTCATGCCGCAGATGGCTGACCCTGAGGCGTTTCCGATGCGTGAGCCGTCGGTGAAGACTTGCAGGGAGGTGTCGGTGCAGCAGATCCTGGCCTGGGCGACGTAGTGGTCGCATAGGTTCTCGGAGACTGGCTGCCTTGGGACTGAGAAGACGATGCGCCCTTTACCGAAGGCAAGGGGGTCCGTCCAGGGGGGGTGCATGTACACTGGGATCCGTTGGACTTGGGGGACGCGGACCTGCAATGAAAGGGAAAAAGGGGTATTAGCATTAGGGTTGAACTTTTTCTGCCCTACCCGGTGAGGGGTGCGCCATAGGCACAGTGCGTGGTTGGTTTTTAAATACTCGAAATAAGCAAAAAAAGGGGGGGTGGAACAAAGGAAATTTGTAGACTGAGGAGATGCGCCCTTATAGACGCCCAATATCCAACAGCAAGCAGTGTTCTGCACGGCCTGTAGTTGGTTGACTAGGGTTTTTTGTTGATGTCCGTGGTACCATACTGGTGCACCCCAGGTTAGGACGGTGCGCATGCAGGCGGTGTAGAGTCAGCGGAGGTGGATGGCTGAGAGGCCCCTCTTGGTGTTGCCGAGAATGCATAGGGCCGCCAATGTTGATAGCCCCTTGGAACGCATGCATTCCACGTGAGGTTTGAAGGTGAGGCCCGCATCCCACCAAATCCCTAGCCAGCGCAAGGGGTTGGTGGGTCACACCAGGGTTGCGGCATCTATTTGAATCCCAGTGGTGTCCCAGCGATGGTAGCCGGTTCACCGCCTGGGCGGATGGAAGTGGAGGGCCTCTGTCTTTGCTGGCTCGATGTTGAGACTGATTTGGCAGAAGAGGAGGTCGAGCTGATGGTAGGCCTGTGCAAGAGATCGGCAGTTAGCTGTCACCGATGTGCCCACACAGGTGATGAGGTGGTCGTCAACATATGCAAGCAGTTGGGAGCCACGTTGCTGAAAACGTTGCATCACAATGCCTGCGAAAATTGTCGATAGGATTGGTGATACCGGCAACCCTTGTGGGGTGCCGAGGTCGGGTTTTGGTGCTGTCGGAAGGGTTGTGCCGTCGAATGATATGGCCACTTCCCTGTTCATCATGAAGGAGAGACACCACTCCGCCATATTCGGTGGGCATCCCATCTCCAAAAGCTGATGGTGGAGCCATCTGGGGTGCACCGAGTCGAAAAAGCCCTGGATGTCTACTGCTAGGATAGAGCATACCAGGCCTTTTGTGTGTGCGCCTTCAACGATCTGTAAAAGGTGCTGGGCAGCGTCGTAGACCGAATGGCCCTGTCATCCTCCATACTGGTTTGGTGGCAGCCAGTTCCTCACATTTGCAAGGTACTGGAGCCGGTTAGCAATCATCTTTTTGAGTAACTTGCCCAGGGTTTCCTCAAGGGTGATGGGGCGATAGGATCGAGGGGAGAATGGGTCCTTCTTGTTCGGCTTCCGTAGCATCATGACCTTTGCTGTCTGCCAGCAGGCTGGGTGGTGGCCCAGTCGCAGGCAGTCATTGAAAAGCATAAGTACCTCATCTGGGTAGGCGTCAACCACCCATTTCAGGGGGCGATACCCGATCCCCGAGGGGCCCAGAGCTGACATGTTGGAGGTATCGGCCAGTGCGCCTGTGAGCTCACTGAAGAGTAGTGGCGGCGCAGCTGGGGTAGGGGGAGGCAGGGGGCCAAGGCCCGCAGCCGGGAGTGGGGGGGCAGTGGGAAGAAAGTAGATCTGAAGAGCTCGCCTTTCTCATTGTCCGTCTGGGTGAAGGTGCCATCCCCGCGTTTAAGTGAGGGTACTTGGGTTGGGTGAACGCCCAGGCCACGTTTGGCCCATGACCAGATGTTAGAGGGATCGGCCCCTGATGCCTGTTCTGTGTAGTAAGTTCATTTCGCAGCTCGCACCCCTCGTTTAAAAGAGCGTCTTGCCGCCGCTTTGGCGATTGGTGTTTGGGCACTGTGGATTGCATTCAGTAGGTCCCGGCAGTTGGATGACCACCATGGGACAGCTGTTTTCGATGGAAGGCAGGTTTTGGTGAACAGTTGCAGCGCGTCTGTCATGGCTTTCAGCACGGCACTCGCTTTCAGATCTAGGGAGTTAGCATCCACTACTGGCAGGGCGAATGCATTTGTGAGGGCTGGGAAAGCGGCCTCTGTCCAACTGTCCTTATCCTCATTGCTTAGTTTCTGTGTTGTAGGTGTAGGCCAGGGTATTGAGGTTGGTATTGACCACCGGAGGATTTGGTGGTCGGAAAGTGGTGATAGGGTTGCGTTGAATGAGTCCATGATGGACTCTGGATTGATCGACGGTGGTGCCCATACCATGTCGATTGGGCATCTCCGACACCCTGGGAGGGGTCGGGTGTCACAGTCGGGTGGGTGGGCTGGTTCATGGCCATTTTCCCTAAAGAAGTTGTCCAGAGGTTGGGCTCTGCGATTTTCTTCTTGGGTGGAGTTGAGGGTTGACCACGAGTGGTGGCGATGGTTGAAGTCACCAGCAATCATGAGGGTGGAGGCGAGAGCCGAGGGGAGAGAATTGAGGAATGTCTCACCTGGGTACCCTAGTCTGGCTTCCACCCTATCTGGGGGCAGCATACCATAGTAGTTGCACACCCTGACAGGACGGTTTCCCTGGATCTCCACCATCACCACATCAGTGCCACTTGAGGCTGGGCCGATGACTGACCATGCAGATTGGGGGAGGGTCCTTGAGACATATGTCACCACCCTAGGTCAGGTGTTCGGGGGGAGTACTGGTACGAAGCCGGGGATTGTCGGTACATTGAGTACCACTTCCCCGTCTGGGTTGGTGAGTGAGGGCTGGAGCCCGATTTGATACCACGGTGGCTCCTGGATCAGTATCAGGTGAGGGGGGGAAGGTTCGTTAGTAAGGACAGGAATTATGGAATGAATCGCCGTGAGTGAGTGGGCAGTGTTCCACTGGAGTACATGGATTTGTGCACTCATATGTCCTCTTCCATGAAGGTGTCAGTGTCCTCTTCTTCCTGTAGGGTGGCATCGATTACACGGAAGCGCTTCTTTTTCGGGCAGGTGGGAAGGGTGGCGGGGTGGTCGCCCTGGCAGTTAGTGCAGTGGCGGGGGTGTGGGCAGGTGTCTCCTTCGACTGCGTCATTTGCACAGTATGTGCACAACTTACAATGGTTGGCCGTCAAATGCTGTCCAGCACATTCGGCGCAATGGGCCTGGGCTTGGCAGCCCTTCTTTCCATGGCCAAGTCCTTGGCAGCGCTCACACTGGGTGAGGCCGGGCCGGACTGGTGGGACCGAAAGGCGGAGGGAGGAGCCAAAGAGGTATACCCTGTTTCTCTTGAGGAGGCAAGCTCGGGTTTGCCCATCTGGGTCGACGAAGGTGAAGGATACTGGGCAGGCTGCCAATTGAGGGAGCTTCTCCAGTATCATTGTGTAATGGGGAGGCACTATGAAATCGAGGTGCTTGAGGGAGGGGTTCTGGCGGACCTCTGCAAGGAGAGCCGCTTTGGTGATCAGGTGTGGGTTTTGCCCGAAGAAGACGTCCCGGCAGGGCACCATTGAGATGCGAAGCGTCGATCTGGGTCGAACTCTAGAAGGGGTCAGTTGGAATCGGTCTGATAGGGGCCGGTCCGCTGGGAGGGCTAGACAGCGGTCACACATATGCTTCATGAACACATCCGCATGGCGATCAATGATTGCCGATGTGGTTGGTGTGGAGGAGGCGGGTCTTTCTGCAAAGGTGGTCACCAGGTTGCCTTTAGCATTGAACTTAGAGGACAGCACGGTGACCGCATCAGCAGTAGGCAGGGCCCGGAAGAAACCCCGGGCCATTTCGGTGAGGGAGGCACCCGACTTATGCATGGCTGCAGGAGCGACTAGGTCCCATGGTGTTAGTACCAAGGTGGGTTCCTTGGCGTACATTTTGGGAGGTGGTGGTGGTTGCCGGACTTTCTTTGCTTTCTTTGCTGGGGCCATCTGGGTCGCTGGGGGCTGGGGGAGGTTAGCTGTAAGCACCGCTAACTGGGCGTACGTCATGGGTGTTCCTGCAGGCATGACTTTCGCCGCGGCCTCGAGTTGAGCCGGAGTGATGGTAGTGGCTACTGTTGCCACCGTGGTGGGGGCGGTGGTGTTTCCTCCCATGTTGGTGGGAGTCTGCTGTGTGGCTTGTTGTGGCTGTGGAGCAGGGCGTGATGCCAGGGAGGAGACTTGGTGGGTGAGGTTTCCCACATCGACTGAGAGCCACTTGATGACATCCACCAGCGCTGTTATCTGTGAGTCGGGTGGGGTAGGTTGGGCTTGAGCCTGCGGGTTAGTCCTTGTATTAAAGGTAAACGGGGCCCTCATGGCGGAGGAGAAGGGTGCACCGAGTGAGATCCTTGCTCCCATTGTGGCTTGGGTGTATTCCTGTTCCGCTGCGCGGGTGGCTATGTGTTCTGGGTTGTCCCTATCTTGCGTCTGGTAGGTTGTCAACAATGCTTCATGGCTGAGGGCTGTTAGTTTCCCCAGGAATGCCGCTGTCGCCTGTATGACCGCTGTGGAGTTGGGGGCCTGTTCTATTCCAGCCTTGAGGATGTCGAGTGCCCTTTCCACGTTTGGCGTGAAGTTGGTCAGGGCTCGGACGAACTCTGATGTGACTGGCCTGTTGCGGGGGGTCTCGGGGGAGAGGACGTCGGCACTGCGTTTGCCTGTCGACTGTGGGGGTGTTTGCGGTTCGACCCGCATCTGGTCATCTTGTTGTTGCCCTTCTGTGGTCTGGGCTCGAGCGATGTCGAGGGCGGTTTGTGTGCCCCGCTGAGGCCACTGGTTGAGGTCGCCTAATGGGGTTTCGCCCGTGAGGGTGTCGTAGTCGGGGGGGGTGAGTCGCGGTGGTGGGGACAGCGAGCGACTTCGGGGGGCGGTTGGCGACTGATGGCGGCCGGGGTTGGCTGCTCCAGTCGCTGTAGAGCTGTTTGGTGTGAGGCCTGTTTGTCGTAGGGGACGACCACCGAACCGATCTGCCATGGGGGAGTTTGAGCTGCCCGCGCTAGGGAGATGGTGGTGGTAAGAGGTCAAGAAGGGATGGCGGATTTCGATGGTGAGGACGTCAGTGCCGGAGGAGGCAGCCCTGAGAACAGACCATGATGTTGAGGGGATGGCCCAGGCAACATAGGTGACCACCTGAGGCTGAGTGGCTGGGGGTAGGATGGCTATGTACCCAGGGAGGGAGGGTATGTTGAGAACCGGAGTACCGGTGGGGTTGGTGAGGGAGGGCTGGAGACCGATTTGGTACCAGGGGGGTTCCTGAATCAAAATGACAGTGGGTGGGGAGGGGTCAGTAGTAAGGAGTGGGATAAGGGAATGAACCGCAGCTAGAGAGCGGGCGGCATTCCACTGAAGAATAGAGATGTCTCTATTCATACCTCCTCCATGTGTTCATTGTCAGGTCCTTCAATGGCCACCTCAATCTGGCGGAAATGCCATTTCTTGGGGCATTGAGGTAGGGTGGTGGGGTGGTCACCTTTGCAGTTAATGCAGTAGTGGGGATGAGGGCACTGGTCGCCCTCGACAGCTTCGGAAGCGCAGGATGCGCATGACTTACAGTGGTTGCGGGTGAGGTGACCTCCCCCACAGTCGGTGCAGCAGGGCTGGGCACGGCAGCCCCTCGTTCCGTGGCCTAGGCCCTGGCAGTGCTCACATTGTGTGAGGCTGGGGCGATATGGTGGGACTGAGAGGGTGAGGGTGGAGCCGAATAGCCATACACACAGGCGCTTGAGGAGTTGCACCCTGATGGATCCATCAGGGTCGGAGAAGGAGAACGCCACAGGGCACTTCTGGAGGGTCGGGAGGTGCTCCTCGGTGGCGGTGAAGTGGGGGTCAACAACGAAGTTGAGGGGGCAGAGTGCTGGGTTGTTCCGGATTTCGGCCATTAGGGCCTTGGGGGAGATGGTGTGGCTGTTCTGGCTGAAGAGGTGGTCGACGCATGGCACCATAGAGATGCGAAGCGCCGACCGGGGATGGACATGGATGGGGGTGAGTGTATACTGCTTGGGGATCTTGTCGACCGGGACTGAGAGGCAACGCTCGCGCATGTGGGCCACAAAGGCTGCAGAGTGCCGATCAATGATTGTGTCTGTGGCCAGGGAGGCAGAGGCAGGGCGCTTGGTGAAGGAGGTCATGAGGTTCCCTTTTACATTAAAAGAGGAGGCCAAGACCATGACCTGGTCAGCAGTGGGGAGGGATGAAAAGAACTCATGGGCAGTGGCGGTGAGGCGCATTGCTGGGAGCTGAATCTCAGACTTGAGCAAGATGGCCAGGGTGAGGACCAGGGTTGGGTCCTTGGCGTACATCAGGGGCGGGGGCAGGACTTGGCACTGCTTTTTCTTCTTCTTGTGTGTCACCATTGTGAAGATGGTGCCGGGAGCTGGAGCGATGGGGTTGGGATTGGAAGCGGTGGGCGGGGCCACTGCAGCCGCCACCTGGGCATAGGAAGTCGGTGCCGTGGTGATCATGGCCTGGGTGGTGGTGGTGGGGGCCTGGGCCTTTTGCGCCTGGGGGGCACGGGGGGCGGGCCGGTTGACAAGGGTTGAGACCTGTCAGGAGATGGAGGCTACCTCTGTGGAAAGCTGCTTAACAATGTTAGTCAGCATGGCCACATCAGGCGAAATGTTAGTGGTGCTGGGGGTCCTTGTCTGGGCAGAGGGTTGAGGGGCGGTGGCCGGGGTCCTTTGATGGGGGGGAGCTGGGGTGAAGGGTGCTGGGAGGGAGGCTTCCGCCCCCTTCCTGGCAAAATTATAGGCCATCTCCATATTGCGGGAGACGATGTACTGGGGGTCCTTCTTGTCCCTAATGATGCCGGCGATAGTTTGCTGAAGGTTCCAGAAGAGGTCCCCTACAAACTGGGCAGTGGCCGTGTTGGTCTCGGCGATGTTGGTGCGGAGGGTCTTATGGTCGAAGTCCTCCAAAGCACAGGAAAGGGAGTACATAAAGCCCGCCATGTGCAGCTCGAACTGGTCTCGAGGGCGGGGGCGGGGGGTGTGCAGGGAGAGGCTCTCTGCGGAGCGCTTGTGGGTGAGCGGTGGTGAGGGAGTGTGTGGGTTCTCAAGGATATCCTCCATCCCACCAGGCTTGTTGGAGCTGGCTGGAGGGTTGGAGCCTACAGATGGGGGGCGGCTGACGTGTGCAAAGGATCGAGTGAACTTGGTGTTCGAGACGCCAATGACAGGAGACAGAGCGAGCCGGAGTGCATCAGGGGACGACGCCGGGAGGCCTGGGTCGATTTGGGCAGGGGTGGGGGTCGTGCCATGCAACACAGCAGCGCATTCGCCAGCGGCCACCCAGTTGGCGGCAGCCCTAGTGGCCCTGTCGGCATCGGCGCTGGCTGATGAGGGAGGTGGGAGGGGTGGTCGAGTAGAATGTAGAGTGTTCCTGTATCCACTGGGGTTCAACATGGGGGAGTTTTAGCTGCCCGCACTAGTTGATGGTGGTGGTTACTGGTCAAGAAGGATGGTGTGAGCCCCAGTAGGCGGAATGCTGTTTCGAGGAGAGGGAAGGCTATGTCGGTCCATTCCTCCTTGTCAGCTGGGAGTAGCTGGTGTGTCTTTAAGACTGGAGGGGGGGGTCGAAACGGCAGTGACCAATGCAGGATGGCATGGTTGGACAGTGGTGAAAGGTCGGAGGTAGCCGAATCTAAAATAGCGTTGGGGTTGACCGTGGGGGGGGCCCAAATCATGTCAATGGGGCACCGATGATGGTTGCCATCAGGCCGTGAGTCAGAGTCAGGTAGATGAGCAGGTGCCAGGCCATGCCCATGGAAAAAGTCATTGAGGGGTTGAGCCCCCAAGTCGTCTCGTCGTGGGACAGAGAAATCGGACCACGTGTGGTGACAATGGTTGAAGTCGCCTGCCACGAGTAGAGTGGTGGCTAGCACCGAGGGGAGTGAAATTAAGAAGGACTCACCTGGGTACTGGGGGGAGGTGTTCTCTCGGTCCAGGGGGTGCATGCCATAGTAGTTGCACACCCGGAGGGTGAGTTGTGATCGTACCTCCACCATCAGTACATCAGTGCCATAGGATGCGGCTCCGAGAATCGACCAGGAGGTGGGGGGGAGGGCCCTGGATACATATGTGACTACCCGAGGGCGGACCTCTGGTGGTAGGACAGGTATGTAGCCTGGGATGGTGGGGACATTGAGGACCGGGGTGCCGGTCGGGTCAGTGAGTGAGGGTTGCAGGCCTATTTGGTACCAGGGTGGTTCCTGGATAAGAATTAGGTGCAGGGGGGAGGGGTCAGTTGTAAGGACAGGAATTAGGGAATGTATCGCCACTAGTGAGTGGGCGGTGTTCCACTGCAAAATAGAGAGTGTCTCTATCATATTTCCTCCATCTGGTCGTTGGTGGGGTCGGTGGTGAGGGCCTCTTCGATTTGATGGTAATGCCTCTTCTTAGGGCAGGCCGGCAGGGTGGCGGGGTGGTCGCCCTTGCAGTTGTTGCAGAGGCGGGGGTGGGGACATGTGTCGCCTTCGGGCACTGCATCTGTCGTGCAGTGGGCGCACGATTTGCGGTGATTGCGGGTCAAATGGGCACCCACACAGTCAGCGCAACATGGTTGGGCTCGGCAGCCCTTGGTTCCATGTCCGAGGCCCTGGCACCGCTCACATTGAGTGAGGGTGGGGCGGACGGGTGGGACTGAGAGCCAGAGGGCTGATCCAAACATCCAGACATGTGGCCTCTTGAGGAGGCATTTGTGTATGGAGCCATTGGGGTTGACGAAGGAGAAGACCACTGGGCACCTGTTGAGTGTCGGCAGGTGGTCCTCGGTGGCGGCAAAGTGGCACAACCACCCCCCCTGGCCAGCCCAGTCCACCGCCCATGTGCTGGGCGGGTGCCGCACCTTCCGGCCATGGATTCATAAGGTATGGCCACCCTGCGACCCACTCTCGACCCACCACACTGAGTGGGCCGATGAAAACCACCTCCAGGTTCTGTGCTGCTGGTTGAAACTAACAGGGCACCTGAACCGCATCTCTGACCAAACCTCAGCCTCCATCCGCCTGGCCTTTGCTGCGATGGAGCTTGCAGGTCACCCGACCGACGAAGATATGGACTTGGACCTCCTACGGGAACACATGAGTCATATGCTTGGACCCTGCCCCCAGGACCTGGACCTGGCTCTCTTGGAGCTTTCAGGTGCGCTTCCCCCCTTTTCCTCTACTCAGTGACCGCCTTTCGGACTCTCCCGCGTATGTCCCGGCCGGCACTCTCGCCCTCCCTTTCCCAATTCTAAGTTACCCCCATTACCTGCCCTCATCCGCTTGGTTTCATCGTAGTGATATGTATTCCTCCCTCTTTCTTTTCCTCTGTTAATAGGGGCCCTTCCCACCTTGGCACCCTTTGGGGAGCAGGGCCCCTGCCCAGTTTCGTGCGTTGTGCAATGACGGGCGCCTCTGTTGTTATGTAATTAGGGCCCCCCCTTTGGGGGGGCAGCTTGTAATTATGTAATACTGCAGGAATAATAATAATAAAAAATAAAAAAATAAAAAAAAGAGGAAAAGGGGGGAAGCGCACCTGAAAGCTCCAAGAGAGCCGGGTCCGGGTCCTGGGTATGGGTTCCAAGCATACGACTCATGTAGTCCCTGAGGAGGTCCAAGTCCATATCTTTGTCAGTCAGGTGTGTTAAGCTCAATGGTTACGCGGTGATCGATGCCGGGGCTTCCTGATCGTCGGGGCTGGTAGTATGGCAATGGGGGTTCCTAGATGTCGTAATTCGAAGATGATCGTCGATGGGGCTTCCTGATCATCGATGTGGACGCGGTATGCTTCTTTAGCAAAGTCGGGTTACAGCGAAGCTATTACTGTCTGAGGCACTCAGTAGACTGGTGGTAGCAGATAATGGGCTTGTATGAACAAAGAGCACAAGCTTAGGGCTTGTGCTACTGAAGTTACATGCTTATATGCTACTCTATGTGTTTGCTACTGTAGCGACTTGGTTAGGTATGTTTACCAGACTATAGAAGGTCATGGAAACTCAAGGAAGGCCTTGGTAATACAAGTACGGTGATCAGTAAGCAAAGCACATCATGATGGTGTAATAAGGTGCCATCATGGCATCTTATGGCATACGGCAAAATAGGGATGAGTAAGGCAGAGAAAAGGGGGAGGTGTGCTGACTGATGATGATGAAGAGGAAGTGAGTCAGCGCAGAGAGGGAAAGTAACGGAAAATTGTAACAGAGTGTCCCTTGAGCTCCATCGTGGTGAAGGCCAGGCGGATGGTGGCCGAGGTATGGTCGGAGAGGCGGTTAAGGTGCCCTGTCAGCTTAAGCCAGCGGCACAGAACCTGGAGGCGGTTTTCATTGGCCCACTCAGTATGGTGGGTCAGAAGGGGGTCACAGGGGGGCCAGATCTTGCGTATCCAAGGTTGGAAGGTGATGCAGCCGCCTAGGACATGCGTGGTCGACTGGGCCGGCCAGGGGTGGTGGTTGTGCCATCTACAGTGCGATATCAAGCCATGCCTGTGTCGGTAGGCCGAGTCAAAACTCAGCCAGTAACCCCCATAGGGACCGGCACGGCAGAGGACTTGAGCGACTGCGGAGAGCTCGCAGCAAGGGTGGTCCACCGACTGCATGAGAAGCTTTCAGGGATGGCGGGAGGGGACCCCGTTGACGGCGAGATACTTGTCAGCTGTCGAGGCAAGGGGACGGGCTAGTGAGAGGGACCATCGCTCCATGAGTGTGTTGACGGTGGCCTCTTTCAGTGCTGAGGTGGAGGGTGCAAGGGAGGACAGGGGTAGGTTCATTGCAAACTTCGCCTCATGGTCTGCCCATTCGTTCCCAGGGATGTCTGAGTGGCCCAGGCACCAAATGAAATGAATGGAAAGATCCAGGTGAGAGTCCAGTAGAGTCTGGACCCCTGCCTTCCATTGGTGGAGGAGATGTGCACCAGGAACTGGCGCCCATGTTCGGATCAGGTGGAGTGCCATCAGCAAATCCGACAGGAAGAAGATGTCAGATGCGACAGGCAGAAGCTCCCATAGGTGGTGGGTGGCCCAGCTTGGTGCGGAGGTGAGAGAGAAAATTTCCGTGTCCGTAGCTGTTGCGCAGGTGGGGGAGGCCAGCCGGCAGGACTTGAGGTGGGTGAGGCCCCTCATGGTGCAGACGGCTGATCCGGACTTCGAGCCGATGCGTGAGCCATCGGTGAAAACCTAGAGGTGGGGGAGGGTGCTCAGGGAGCATGCGGCGCCCACAAATTCCTCATGGGTGTCTTTGCTGACCGGAGTGATGGGAGTGGCAAATGAAACTCGTCCATTCATAAATGCCAGAGGATCCATCCATGGGGGATGAGTGTATGCAGGGACCGGCTGTACCTGAGGGACCCAGACCTGCAGAGAAGTGGAAAAGGGACGGTTAGTTATGGTTTTATAGTATCGTTTTCTACCGATGGAGTGCAGGGTGTTCCAGGGGCACAGAGAGTGGAGAGTCTTAGCATATTCAAAATAGTAAGAAAGGGGGGGAAGGGAACAAAGAAAATTTGTGGAGAATGGGGAGGCGCCTTTGTAGACACCCAGGATCCATCTGCATGCTGTGTTTTGCATGGCCTGCAGGCAGCTTACTAGTGTTTTTTGGCATTGGCCATGGTACCATACTGGGGCGCCCCATGTGAGGACAGAGTGGACACAGGCGGTATATAGTCGATGAAGGAGGAGGGCCGAGATTCCGCATTCCGTGTTGCCGAGAATGTGGAGGGCAGCAAGAGTGGAGAGGCCCTTGGAGCGCATGCACTCTACATGAGCCTTGAATGTGAGGGCGGGGTCCCACCATATTCCCAGCCAGCGGAGTGGGATAGAGGGTCGGATGAGCATGGTGGGGGTGACCCATACCCCGGCAGTGTCCCAGTCGGTGTAGGCGGCTGAACGTTGTCAGGGTGGGTGGAAGTGAAGGCACTCTGTTTTGGTGGCTTCAATGTTGAGACCAATGGCACCAAAGTGGGCGTTGAGTTGGTGGTAGGCATTAGACAATTGCTGGCAGTTGGATGCCACGCTGGGTCCGACGCACACAAGGAGGTGGTCATCTACATATGCTAGGGTGGTGGTGCCGGTTTGGTGAAATTTCTGGAGGACCACGCCCACGAAGATGGTCGAGAGGATCGGGGATACCGGGAAAAACCTCCCACCCTGTGAACAGGGGGGAAGCCCGACCTCCCAGTTGCCTGGGTTCCATGCTCTGACTGCACATGGACAGTCTGCCTGTGGGACCCTCTGGGTGAGAAGGAAACCCCACCCGTGGGAATCCCTAACGGCCCGGGGTAGGCCGAGGGATGCGGCATCAGTGGTTTAGTCATACGTGCTTCATCAAACCGGCAGGCATTTTCCGGCAGGTGCCTGATTCCAGGTTCAAAGGGGAGTCGAACCCCAATCCTGAACGGTAGCCAAACTTGGACACTCGGCACGCGCCAGACCACTGCACCATTGCAGCCCCCAACAGGGCATCTTAACCGCCTCTCTGACTGTACCTCCACCACCATCCGCCTGACTTTTGCTGCAATGGAGCTGGAGGGACACCCGACCGATGAAGATATGGACCTGGACCTCCTTCAGGAATACATGAGTCATATGCTTGGAACCCATTCCCAGGACCCGGACCCGGCTCTCTTGGAGCTTTCAGGTGCGCTTCCTCCCTTTTCCTCTGACTAGTGCCTGCCTTTCGGACTCCCCCTCATACATCCTGGCCGGCATTCTCACCCTCCCTTTCCTATTCTAAGCTACCCCATTGTGCCTGATGTCATCCATTTGGCTTTGCCATAGTGATATGTATTCCTCCCTCTTTCCTTCCTCTGACTAATAGGGGCCCTTCCCACCTTGGCACCCTTCGGGGAGCAGGGCCCCCGCTGTTACAATTTTCCTTTACTTTCCCCTATTGCGCTGACTCATTTCCTCTTCATCATCATCAGTCAGCACAACTCCCCCATTTCTCTCTATTACTCATCTTTATTCACCTTACACCATAAGACGCCATTTTTTATTTATTTATTATTATTATTCCTGCAGTATTACATAATTACAAGCCACCCCCCCGAAGGGGGGGCCCTAACTACATAACAACGGAGGCGCCCGTCATTGCGCATCGCACAAAACTGGGTGGGGGCTCTGCTCCCCGAAGGGGGCCGATGTGTGTAGAGTCCCTATTGAGTAAAAAGAAACCAGAGAAGGAGGAATACATATCGCTACGAACAAACCTCGTGGTTAAGGGCAGGTGAAAGTAAGAAGCTTAGAAGAGGAAAGGGAGGGTGAGAGCACCGGCCGAGATGTATCCTGGGGAATCCGAAAGGCAGGCACTATTCGAGTGGAAAGGGGGGGAGTGTACCTGAAAGCTCCATAATGGCTGGGTCCAAGTCCTGAGTTCAGGGTCCGAGCATATGATGCATGTATTCCTGTAGGAGGTCCAGGTCCATATCCCCATCGGTTGGGTGGCCGTCTAGGTCCATTGCGGCAAACGCGAGCCTGATGGCGCCTGTGGCGCAGTCTGAGAGGCGATTCAGGTGTCCCATTAGCTTAAGCCAGCAGCGCAGAATCGGGAGGCGGTTTTCGTCGGCCCACTCTGAGTGGTGGACTGGGAGAGGGTCTCGAGGTGGCCACATGCATCATATCCATGAGTGGAAGGTGCTGCAGCCACCGAGGATGTGAGTGGTCGACTGTGCGGGCCATGGGGGGTGGTTGTGCCACCTGCAATGCGAGATCAGGCTGTGCCTACACCGGTAGGCTGAGTCAAGGCTCAGCCAGTAGCCCCCATAGGGACCAGCGCAGCAGAGGACCTGTGCAACTGCAGATAACTCACTGCGGGGGTGGTTGACCAAATGCATGAGGAGCTTTCAGGGTCGGTGTGAGGGGGGGCCATGTACTGCCAGATACTTGTCAGCGGTTGAGGCAAGGGGGTGGGCTAGTGAGTGCGACCATCGCTCCATGAGGGTGCATACGGCGATTTCTTTTAGTGTGGAGGTGGATGGTTTGAGATCGGATGAGGGGAGCTCTGTTGCCAGTTTCGCTTCCGTGTCAGCCCATTCATTGCCGAGGATGTCTGAGTGGCCGGGGCACCATATGAAATGGACGGTGATCTGGGGGTATGAGTCCAGCAGAGTCTCCACTCCCACTTTCCATATGTGTAGGAGGTGGGCGCCGGGGGCAGTGGCCCATGTGCAGAAAAGGTGGAGGGTGGTCAGCGAATCGGACAGAAAGAAGATATCCAATGCGACACACAGCTGTGCAGGGAGGCGGCATGCTACCCAGCCCGGTGCCGTGGCTAAGGAGAATTCCTCGGCGTCTGTGGCTGTGGCACAGGTGGGGGATTCCAGTCAGCGCGACTGGAGTCGGGTGTGGCCAAGCATCGCACAAATGGCTGAGCCCAACTTATTGTCAATGCGGGAGCTGTCCGTGAAAACCTGGACATGGGGGGTGGAGCCGAGTTGGCGTGCTGCCATTATGAAAGATTTTCGTGTGTCGGCACTAACTGGGGTGGCGGGGGTGGTGAAGTGGACTTGGCCTTTAGTGAAGGCCAGAGGATCCGTCCATGGGGGATGCATGTATGCAGGGACTTGTTGAACTTGGGGGGCTCGAACCTGCAGAGAAAGGGAGAAAGGTCTGTTAGCTACGTTTTTTTTTAAAAGTTTACGGCCAATAGAGTGAGGGGTGCGCCATAGGCACAGAGAATGGGTCATTTTTATATACTCAAAATAAAAAGAGAGAGGAGGGACAGAGCAAAGAAAATTTGTGGAGTGGGGGGAGGCGCCTTTAAAGACACCTAAGATCCAGTGGCAGGCCGCATTTTGTATGGTCTGGAGGTGGTTTACCAGGGTTTTTTGGCGGTGGCTGTGGTACCACACTGGTGCGCCCCACGCAAGGATGGGGTGGATGCAGGAGGTATATAGGCGGCGGAGGAGGAGGGCTGAGATACTGCGCTGGGTGTTGCCCAGGATGCGGAGGGCGGCGAGAGTGGACAGTCCCTTGGAGTGCATACGCTCGACATGGGGTTTGAAGGAGAGGCCCGGATCCCACCATATCCCCAGCCACCGGAGTGGGATTGAGGGGCAGATCAGGGTGTTAGGGTCGACCTGAACCCCAGCTGTGTCCCAGCTATCGTAGCCGGTGTGTCGTCAGGGTGGGTGGAAGTGGAGACATTCTGTCTTGGCAGCTTCGATGTTTAGTCCGATTGTGCCAAATAGGGTGTCGAGTTGTTGGTATGCACGGGCTAGGGTGCAGCAGTTGGATGCCATGGATGGACCTACACAAATGAGTAAGTGGTCGTCAACATATGCCAGGGCGGTGGTGCTGGCTTGGTGGAAGCGCCAGAGGACCACCCCTGTGAATATTGTTGACAGGATGGGGGAGACTGGCGATCCCTGAGGGGTGCCGAAGTCTGGTTTGGGGGCAGTAGGGAGGGTGGTGCCGTCGAATGCAATGGCAACTTGCTGGTCCATCATGAAGGACAGGCACCAGTTGGCCATATCTGGCATGCAGCTGAGGTCCAACAGTTGTTGGTGGAGGAGCCGAGGGTGCACCGAGTCGAAAAAGCCCTGAATGTCGACTGCGAGGACCAAGCAGACAAGGCCCTCTGAGTGGGCGTGCTCCGCAATCTGTAGAAGGCATTGGGCAGCGTCATAGACCGAATGGCCCTGACACCCCCCATACTGGTTGGGTGGCAGCCAGTCCCTCATGTTTGTGAGGTACTGTAGCCAGTTAGCAATTATCTTTTTGAGGAGTTTCCCTAGGGTCTCCTCAAGGGTGATGGGCTGGTATGAGCATGGTGAGAATGGGTCCTTCTTGTTCGGCTTCCTGAGCATTACCACTTTTGCCGCCCGCCAGCACTTGGGGTGGTGCCCCAAGCACAAGCAGTCGTTGAAGAGTGTAAGTATCTCGTCGGGGTAGGCGTCCACCACCCATTTCAGGGGGCGGTATCCTATTCCCGAGAGGCCCGGTGCCGACAAGTTGGACGTGTCGGCCAGTGCCCCTGTAAGCTCCATGAGGAGTATGGGCAGGGCAGCTGGTTGAGGTGGTGGCCGTGGTGTGTTGGCTGCTGCCTGGGGCAGGGGGGGCATGAAGAAAGTTTCACGGAAGAGCTCACCTTTCTCCTTGTCCGTTTGGGTGAAGGAGCCATCTCGCTTTTTCAAAGAGGGGATAGGGGTGGGTCGGTTTCCGAGGCCACATTTGGCCCAGTTCCAGATGTTGGATGCGTCCGCTTCCAATGCCTGGTTGGCATAGAACTGCCGTTTGGCCGTCCTGATGCCTCTTTTGAATGTGCATTGGGCTGCTGATCGCTGGAGGGGGGTGGAAGCCGTCTGTATCATGGAAAGGAGGGTCTTGCAGTGGGGTGACCACCATGGGACTTCCGTTTTGGACAGCTTAGATAGGTGGGTGAATGGCTGGAGGGCGGCGACCATAGCGTTGAGGACCGCCTTGGCTTTAGTGTCCAAGTCCTGGGTGTTGAGCCCCGGTAGGCGGAAGGCTGTTTCGAGGATGGGGAAGGCTATGTCGGACCACTCTTCCTTGTCAGCTGGTAATAGCCGGCGTGTCTTTAGGATGGGAGGGGGGGGCTGAAAAGGCAGAGACCACTGCAGTATGGCATGGTCGGACAGTGGTGATTGGTCGGAGGTAGCCGAATCTAAAATAGAGTCGGGGTTGACCGCAGGTGGGGCCCAGATCATGTCTATAGGGCACCAGTGGCGGTTGCCATCAGGCCGTGAGTCAGAGTCAGGAAGATGGGCAGGTGCTAGGCCATGCCCATGGAAAAAGTCATTGAGGGGTTGTGCCCCCAAGTCATCTTGTTGTGGGACAGAGAAGTCGGACCATGTGTGGTGGCAACAGTTGAAGTCGCCTGCCACGAGTAGAGTGGTGGCTAGCACTGAGGGGAGTGAGAAAAGGAAGGACTCACCTGGGTACTGAGGGGAGGCGTTCTCTCGGTCCAGGGCATGCATGCCGTAGTAGTTGCACACCCAGAGGGTGAGTTGGGAGCGGACTTCCACCATCAGTACATCGGTGCTGTGTGATGCGGCTCCGAGGATTGACCAGGAGGTGGGGGGGAGGGCCCTGGATATGTACGTGACTACCTGAGGATGGACCTCTGGTGGCAGGATGGGCATGTAGCCTGGGATGGTGGGGACGTTGAGGATTGGGGTGCCAGTTGGGTCAGTGAGTGAGGGTTGCAGGCCTATTTGATACCAGGATGGTTCCTGAATAAGAATTAGGTGTGGGGGGGAGGGGTCAGTTGTGAGGACAGGGATTAGGGAATGTATTGCTGCTAGTGAGTGGGCGGCGTTCCACTGTAGGACAGAGAGGTTCTCTATCATACTTCTTCCATCTGGTCATTGGTAGGGTCGGCAGTGAGGGCCTCTTCGATTTGGCGGTAGTGCCTCTTCTTGGGGCAGGCCGGCAGGGTGGTGGGGTGGTCGCCCTTGCAATTATTGCAGCAGCAGGGGTGGGGGCATGTGTCGCCTTCGGGCACTGCGTCAGTGGCGCAGTGGGCGCACAATTTGCGGTGGTTTCGGGTCAGGTGGGCACCTGCACAGTCCACACAACATGGTTGGGCTCAGCAGCCCTTGGTTCCGTGGCCGAGCCCCTGGCACCTCTCACATTGTGTGAGGGTGGGGCGGACGGGAGGGACCGATAGGCGGAGGGTGGATCTGAACATCCATATGCGGGGCCTCTTTAGGAGGTGTTTGCAGATAGATCCGTCTGGGTTGACAAAGGAAAAGACCACTGGGCATCTGTCGAGAGTCGGCAGGTGGTCCTTGGTGGCAGTGAAGTGGGGGGTGACTACGAAGTCAAGGTTGTGGAGTGCCGGGTTGTGCCGGATTTCAGCCATGAGGGCTCTCTCAGTGATGGTGTGTCCATTCTGGCCGAACAGGAAGTCCTTGCATGGCACCATAGAGATGCAGAGTGCGGACCTAGGGCGGACTCTAGAAGGGGTGAGGGAGAAGGCAGTTGGGATGTTAATCCCTGCCGCGATGCACTCTGTGCGCATATGGGTTGCATAGGCCGCAGAGTGACAATCAATGATCGTTTCCATGGTCAGGTTAGCCGAGTTGGGGCATGCCGCAAA
The DNA here is from genome assembly GCA_002794785.1 of Coniferiporia sulphurascens. NCBI lineage: Eukaryota > Fungi > Basidiomycota > Agaricomycetes > Hymenochaetales > Hymenochaetaceae > Coniferiporia > Coniferiporia sulphurascens. Next base: position 671,371 of record NBBA01000004.1, read on the forward strand.
TGTGGTCACGGTGTTCCCCTTTATGTTGTAGGAAGAGGACAAGACCGGGACTTGGTCTGCAGTGGGGAGGGATGCAAAGAACTCACGGGCTGTTTTTGTCAGGGCCATTGCTGACTTCTGGTTTTTGGCCTGTATGCCAACTGTTGGGATGAGGACCAAGGTTGGGTCCTTGGCATACATAGTGGGTGGGGGGGGCACCTTCCTCTGGCATTTCTTCTTCTTCGGCGCCAGGTTGATGACTGCTCCGGTTGCTGGGGCAACTGGGGCCAGGTTGGTGGTTGTCGGGGGGGCCACTGCTGCGGCCACTTGGGCATAAGAGGTGGGGGCAGCTTGGGGGGCGGTCTGTGGAGCGGTTTGCTGCTGTTGTTGCTGCTGTTGGCGGGGGGCGGGCCTAGAGCTGATGGAAGCCATCTGGCATGAAATAGAAGCCACATCAGTAGTTAAGCGCTTGACTGCGTCAGTCAGTGCCCTCATTTCTGGGGTCACAGGGGCAGTGCCGGGGGTCCCAGTGGTAGCCAGGGCCCTTTGGGGGGGGCGAGCTGGGGCAAAGGGTTCCGGGAGGGCGATTTCTGCCCCCTCCCTTGCGAAGTTGTAGGCCATTACCATGTTGCAGTAGATGATGTGTTGGGGGTCTTTCCTTTCTTGCATGATGTTGGATAGCATTGTTTGGACATTCCATAGGAGGTCACCGACAAACTGTGCTGCCTTGATGTTGATCATCTCGGTAGTGGCGTCCCTGGTTTCCTTGTCGAAGTCGTCCAGGGCATGGGAGAGGGTGTGCATGAAGCCTGCGGTGTGGGGTTCATGCTGTTGTTGGGCTGGGGGGCCTCTCGGGGTGAGAGGCGACATGGCAGCAGAGGAGCATTTCTGCCCGAGGCTTGCGCCTCCCACTTGTTGCGGGGGGGTATGGGGGTCGATGGCCATTCCTGGGGCTGTTTCACCAAATTCGTTGGAGCTGTGGATCGACCCTACCAAGGAGGCTGGGGAGCCGACTCGGGATGCCTGCCTTGACTCTGCGCGCGCTTGGGCTGTGAAGTCATAGGCTGACACCAGTTGGGAGTCGCCAATGGCTGGGGAGGGTGCCAGGACATCTGGGGAAGATGTCAGGTCCAGGGGAGGGTTTTGTGAGTAGGGGGTGGGGGTCGTCTCGCGCTGGGTGGAGGCGGCAGCTAGACTAGCCGTCGATGAGGAGGAGGTGGAGGGTCGGGTATGATGAAGGGTGTTCCTGTAATCACTGGGGTTCGACATGGGGGAGTTTTAGCTGCCCGCACTAGTCAATGGTGGTGGTTACTGGTCAAGACCAGAATTAAGAGTGCCCTTGCGGGACTCAGACAACACATGTACCTTCCTCAGGATATGCAGCGACCAAAACTGCTCCCGCTGTCCTCTACGACATATGGGCGCTATATTGGAGCACTAGGGTAAGGCATGCCGCGCCAGGAGGCCATCCCGAGTGAGGGTCGCAGCGCCATAGGCACTACCCCACCCATATGGAACAACCCCCCTACCCTACACATTCCCTCCCCAACCATAGAGGTCCTGTAGAGTACTGCTGCGCTTCTGGGAATCAACTTAAGCCCGTAGTGGGAATTACCCCCACATGAACTGACAGAGGATTTAGTCCTCTGGAGCCACTGAGGGGAACTCTCCCACAGCGCTACGGCCTGAGACACTACACTTCAGTGCACCAGGATGCCGATGCACACTGGCACAACCACCCCCCATGGCCTGCACAGTTGACCACCCACATTCTCAGCGGCTGTAGCACCTTCCACTTGTGGATACAACATGTGTGGCCACCTCGGGACCCTCTCCCAGTCCACCACTCAGAGTGGGCTGACGAAAACCGCCTCCCGGTTCTTCGCCGTTGGCTCAAGCTAACGGGGCACCTGAACCACCTCTCAGACCACGCCTCAGGCGCCATCCGGCTCTCTTTTGCCACGATGGACCTAGACGGCCACCCCACCGACAAGGATATGGACTTGGACCTCCTACGGGATTACATGCATCGTATGCTCGGACCCCGAACTCGGGACCCGGACCCAGCCCTTATGGAGCTATCAGGTATGCTCTCTCCTTTCCCGCTCGAATAATGCCTGCCTTTCGGATTCCTCCGGATACGTCTCGGCCGGCGCTCTCGCCCTCCCTTTCCACTTCTAAGCTTCCTACCTTTACCTGCCTTTATCCGCATGGTTAGTTCATAGTGATATGTATCCCTCCTTCTCCTCTTCTTCTTCTGAACACAATAGGGGCTCTTCACACTTCAGCCCCCTTCAGGGAGCAGAGCCCCTGCCCAGTTTTGTGCGATGTGCAATGACGGGTGCCTCTGTTGTTATGTAGTTAGGGCCCCCCTTCGGGGGGGCAGCTTGTAATTATGTAATACTGCAGGAATAATAATTTAAAAAAAAAAAAAAAAAAAGATGTCCAGTGCAACACGCAATTGTGCCGGGAGGCAGTGTGCTACCCAGCCAGGGGCCATAGCAAGGGAGAATTCCTCAGCGTCCATGGCTGTAGCGCAGGTGGTGGATTCCAATTGTCATGACCAGAGTTGGGTGTGGCCCAACATAGTGCAGATGGCTGAGCCCAACTTATTGTCAATGCGGGAGCTGTCAGTGAATACTTGGATGTGGGGGGTGGAGCCGAGTTGGCGTGCAGCCATTGCAAATGACTTTTGTGTGTCGGCACTAACCGGGGTGGCGGGGGTGGTGAAACGAACTCGGCTCTGAGTGAAGGCCAGGGGATCTGTCCATGGGGGGTGTGTGTATGCAGGGACTTGTTGAACCCAGGGGGCTCAAACCTGCAAAGAAAGGGAAAAAGGTCTGTTAGCTACGTTTTTAAATAATTTATGGCCAATAGAGTGAGGGGTGCGCCAAAGGCACAGGGAGTGGGTAGTCTTTATATATTCGAAATAGAAAGAGAGAGGGGGAACTGAGCAAAGAAAATTTGTGGAATGGGGGGAGGTGCCTTTGAAGATGCCCAGAATCCAGCAGCAGGCCGAGTTTTGTATGGTCTGGAGGCAGTTTACCAGGGTTTTTTGGCAGTGGCCATGGTACCACACTTGCCCTCGCCCATGCATACCAACAACTCGACACCCTCTTCGGCACCATCAGTCTCAACATCAAGGCTGCCAAGACGGAGTGCCTCCACTTCCACCCCCCCAGGCGACACACCAGCTATGACAGCTGGGACACCGCCAGCGTACAGGTCGACCCCAACACCCTTATCCACCCCTCAATCCCACTCCGATGGTTGGGGATTTGGTGGGACCTGGGTCTCTCTTTCAAGCCCCATGTTGAGCGCATGCGCTCCAAGGGGCTCTCCACCCTCGCCACACTCCACATACTAGGCAACACCCAATGCGGTATCTTGGCCCTCCTCCTCCTCCGCCTATACACCTCCTGCGTCCGCTCAGTTCTGTCCTGGGGTGCGCCGGTTTGGTATCACGGCCGCTGCCAAAAAACCCTGGTAAACCGCCTCCAGACCGTCCAAAACACGGCCTGCCACTGGATCCTAGGTGTCTTTAAAGGCGCCTCCCCCCATTCCACTAATTTTCTTTGCTCCGTTCCCCCTCTCTCTTTCTATTTCAAGTATATAAAGACTACCCATTCCCTACGCCTTTGGCGCACCCCCCACTCTATTGGCTGAAAACTTTTTAAAAACGTAGCTAACAGACCTTTTTCCCTTTCTCTGCAGGTCCGAGCCCCCTGGGTTCAACAAGTCCCTGCATACACACATCCCCCATGGACGAACCCCCTGGCCTTTACCAAGGGCCAAGTCCACTTCACCACCCCCACCACTCCGGTCAGCGCCGACACCCGAAAACAATTTGTGCACGCCACCTGAGAACTAGGCTCCACCCCCCATGTCCAAGTCTTCACGGATGGCTCCCGCATCGATGACAAGTCAGGCTCTGCCATCTGCACAATGCTAGGCCCCACCCACCTCCGGTCACGACAACTAGAGTCCCCCACCTGCGCCACTGCCACGGATGCTGAGGAGTTCTCCCTCACTACGGCCCCAGGCTGGGTGGCGTGCCGCCTCCCAGCACAACTGCATGTCGCATCAGATATCTTCTTTCTATCTGATTTGCTGACCACACTACACCTCTTCCGCACATGGGCCGCCGCTCCAGGCGCCCACCTCCTGCACATCTGGAAAGCGGGTGTGGAAACTCCGCTGGACTCGTATCCCCAGCTCACCGTTCACTTTGTGTGGTGCCCCAGACACTCGGACATCCCCAGAAATGAATGGGCTGACAGGGAAGCGAAACTGGCAACTGAGCTCCCCCCATCTGACCTAAAGCCCTCCACCTCCACACTAAAAGAAGTGGCCATCTGCACCCTCATGGACCACTGGACACTTTCACTCACCCACCCTCTCGCCTCAACTGCTGATAAATACCTAGCGGTACATGGCCTCCCATCCCGATGACCCCATAAGCTACTCGTGCACTCGGTCGACCACCCCCGGAGTGAGCTATCAGCAGTTGCTCAAGTCTTCTGCTGTGCCGGTCCCTATGGGGGATACTGGCTGAGCTTTGACTCAGCCTACCGACGCTGGCATGGCCTGATCTCGCACTGCAGGTGGCACAACCACCCCCCTTGGCCCATGCAGTCTTTTTTAAAAAATTTTTAAAAAAAATTTATTATTCCTACTGAGCTATGCAATACACCTGTGGCCCCATAGGGGCCGCCTGTAAACTACCTAACTATTGAGGTGCCCATCATTGCTCATCGAGTGAAACTGGGCGGGGTGCGTGCCTCCCTAGGGAGGCCTAGTGTACTTACACTCCCTATTAAGGTAAAAGAAAAGGAGGAGGGGAAGAGAGAGGCATACATATCATGACTACAGGAAACCGAACCAAGTTAAAACAAGATCAGGAAAAGAGAGTCCCTTAGAAGTGGAATGGAGTGGCTGCAAATGCCATAGAAGAAACCGATAGGAATCCGAAGGGCAGTCAAGAGTCAGAGGGAAATGGTGGGAGCATACCTGCTAGCTCCAAAAGGGCTGGGTCCGTGTCCTGAGTCCTGGATCCAAGCAATCTGCACACGTAGCCCTAGAGGGTGTCCAAGTCCAGGTCGTCATTGGTCGGGAGTCCGTCTAATTCCATGGCCGTGAAGGCGAGGTGAATCGCCCTGGCTGTGTGGTTGGACATTCAGTTGAGGTGGCCTGTCAGGTGTAGCCAACGCCTTAAGACCAGGAGGTGGTTTTTGTCCGCCCATTCGGTGTGGTGGACTGGGAGGGGGTTGCTCTTTGGCCATATGTGTCGTATCCAGGGCTGGAATGTTTCGCATCTGCCTAGGATATGGGAGGTTGACTGTGCTGGCCAGGGTGGGTGGTTTTTTATTATTATTATTATTATTATTATTCCTGCAGTATTACATAATTACAAGCTGCCCCCCTGAAGGGGGGGCCCTAACTACATAACAACAGAGGCACCTGTCATCGCACAACACACAAAACTGGGCGGGGACCCTGCTCCCCAAAGGGTGCCAAGGTGGGTAGGGTCCCTATTAGTAAAGGAGAAGAGCGGGAGAGGAATACATATCGCTACGACAAGACCAAGTGGGTGAAGGCAGGTAAAGGGGGTAGCTTAGAATAGGGAAGGGAGGGCAAGAGCACCGGCTGAGACATATGGGGGAGAGTCCGAAGGGCAGTCACTGAGCAGAGGAAAAGGGGGGGAGCGTACCTGAAAGCTCCAAGAGAGCTGGGTCCGGGTCCTGGGGTTGGGGTCCAAGCATACGACTCATGTATTCCCGAAGGAGGTCCAAGTCCATATCTTCGTCAGTGGGGTGCCCTTCTAGGTCCATTGCTGCGAAAGCCAGGCGGATGGTAGCAGAGGTGTGGTCGGATAGGCGGTTCAGGTGCCCAGTCAGTTTCAGCCAATGGCGCAGAACCTGGAGGTGGTCTTCATCGGCCCACTCTGTGTGATGGGTCGGAAGTGGGTCATGGGGGGGCCAGACCTTACAGATCCATGGCCGGAAGGTGCGGCACCCACCCAGGACATGGGCAGTGGATTGGGCTGGCCAGGGGGGGTGGTTGTGCCATCTGCAATGCGATATCAGGCCATGTCTGCGCCGGTAGACTGAGTCGAAGCTCAGCCAGTAGCCCCCGTAGGGACCGGCACAGCAGAGGACCTGGGCGACTGCCGAGAGCTCTTGGCAGGGGTGGTCGACTGACTGGTTAAGTAACTTCCACGGTCTGCGGGAGGGGACGCCGTTGACAGCCAAGTACTTGTCAGCTGTTGAGGCGAGGGGGCAGGTGAGAGAGAGGGACCATTGCTCCATTAGGGTTTTGATAGCGGCCTCCTTCAGCGCAGAGGTAGAGGGGGCAAGGGAGGACGGGGGGAGATTCATCGCAAACTTGGCCTCGTGGTCGGCCCATTCATTCCCTGGTATATCGGAGTGGCCTGGGCACCATACGAAATGCATGGAGAGATCCGGGTACGAGTCCAAGAGAGTCTGGACCCCAGCCTTCCATTGATGAAGGAGATGTGCGCCTGGGACTGGTGCCCATGTGCGTATGAGGTGGAGTGCCGTCAGTGAATCTGACAGAAAGAAGATGTCAGATGCAACAGGCAGAAGCTCCCGGAGGTGGTGTGCCACCCATGTAGGCGCAGAGGTGAGTGAGAAGATCTCCACATCCGTTGCTGTGGCGCATGTGGGGGAGGCAAGTCGGCACAATTTTAGGCGTGTGAGGCCCATCATGGCGCAGACAGCAGAACCAGACTTCGTGCCCATGCAGGAGCCATCGGTGAAGACCTGGAGGTGGGGGAGGGTGCTCAGGAAGCATGCGGCTTCCATGAATTCCTCGTGGGTGTCTTTGCTGACCGGAGTGATAGGAGAGGCAAATGAAACTTGACCATTCATAAATGCCAGAGGATCCATCCATGGGGGATGAGTGTATGCAGGGACCGGTTGAACCCAAGGGACCCAGACCTGCAGAGACGTGGAAAAGGGGCAGTTAGTTACTGTTTTATAAAAATGTTTTCTACCGACAGAGTGCAGGGTGCACCATAGGTGCAGAGAATGGAGAGTCTTAGCATATTCGAAATAATAAGAAAGGGGGGGAAGGGAACAAAGGAAATTTGTAGAGAAAGGGGAGGTGCCTTTGTAGATGCCGAGAATCCATCTGCATGCCATGTTTTGCACAGCCTGCAGGCGGCTTACTAAGGTTTTTTGGCATCGGCCATGGTACCAAACCGGCGTGCCCCATGTGAGTACCGAGCGGATGCAGGCGATATATAGGTGACATAGGAGAAGGGCCGAGATGCCACGTTCAGTGTTGCCGAGGATGCGGAGGGCGGCAAGGGTGGAGAGGCCTTTGGAGCGCATTCGCTCGACGTGGGCCTTGAAGGTGAGGGCGGGATCCCACCAAATCCCCAGCCATCTGAGGGGGATTGACAGTCGGATGAGCGTGGTTGGGTTGACCTGAATCCCGGCTGAGTCCCAGTTGGTGTATGCTGGGGAGCGGCGCCGGGGTGGGTGGAAGTGTAGGCACTCTGTCTTGGTGGCCTCAATGTTGAGACCAATGTCACCAAAGAGAGCGTCGAGTTGGTGGTAGGTGGCGGCAAGTTGCTGGCAGTTGGATGCCACACTGGGGCCGACACGGACGAGGAGGTGATCGTCCACATATGCGAGGGCGGTGGTGCCGGTTTGATGAAATTTCTGGAGAACCACACCTGCGAAGATAGTGGACAGGATAGGGGATACTGGCGATCCCTGAGGGGTGCCAAGATCGGGTTTCTGGGCAGTTGGGAGGGTGGTGCCGTCAAATGTGATGGCTACCTGCCGATCCATCATGAAGGAGAGGCACCAGTCCGCCATGTCGGGCGGGCACTGGAGGTCCAGCAGTTGTCAGTGGAGGAGTTGCGGGTGCACTGAATCGAAGAAACCCTGTATGTCGACCACAAGGACCGAGCATACAAGGCCCTCTGCATGGGCGCGTTCTGCTATCTGTAAGAGGTGCTGGGCAGCGTCGTAGACTGAGTGTCCCTGATGCCCACCGTATTGGTTAGGTGGCAACCAGTCCCATGTGTTAGCAAGGAACTGGAGCCAGTTAGCTATGATCTTTTCGAGGAGTTTCCCTAAGGTCTCCTCAAGGGTGATGGGCCGATATGATCTCGGCGAGAATGGGTCCTTCTTGTTAGGCTTCTGCAGCATTACCACCTTTGCCGCCTGCCAGCACTTGGGGTGGTGCCCCATGTGCAGGCAGTCGTTGAAAAGTGTAAGTATCTCTTCAGGGTAAGCGTCTACCACCCATTTTAGTGGGTGATAGCCGATTCCTGAGAGGCCTGGAGCCGACAAGTTGGAGGTGTCAGCCAGTGCCCCCATAAGCTCCACTAGGAGTATAGGCGGGGCAGCTGGTTGGGGGGGGGGTGGAGGGGTGACGGCCTCTACCGGTGGTGGGGGGGGCATGAAGAAGGTCATGCGGAAGAGCTCACCTTTCTCATCATCTGATTGGGTGAAGGTGCCATCGCCCTTTTTTAATGATGGGATGGGTGTGGGTTGGTTGCCGAGGCCGCGTTTGGCCCAGCTCCAGATGTTGGTGGTGTCTGCAGAGTCGGCTTGGTCGGTGTAGAAGTGCCGCTTGGCCGCTTGTACGCCATGTTTGAAAGCGTGGTGGGCTGCTGATTGCTGGAGGGGGGTGGTGGCCATTGATATCACCTGGAGGAGTGATTTACATGTCGGGGTCCACCATGGGACCTCGGTTTTGCACAGCTTGGCAAGTCGGGTGAAGGGGGCGAGGGCGGCAGTCGTGGAGTCGACTACTGCCTGCACTTTGGTGTCTAGGGTGGTGGTATCGCCCGCCAGGAGGCTGAAGGTGGTTTTGAGTAATGGAAAGGCAATGTCGGTCCAAGTTTCTCTGTCATCCAGGAGCAGCCGGCGCATTTTCATGACAGGGGGTGGGGGTCGAGATGGCAGGGACCAGCGTAGCATAGCATGGTCGGACAGTGGGGAGATGGTTGACGAGCCCGAGTCTATGATGGAGTCGGGATTGATGGCGGGTGGGGCCCAGATCATGTCAATAGGGCACTGCCGACAATTGTCGATGGGCCGTGAATCAGAGTCTGGGAGGTGAGCTGGCGCAAGGCTGTGCTCTTGGAAGAAGTCATCAAGGGGTTGTGCCCTCAAATCCTCCTGCCAAGCGGCAAGGAGTTCGGACCATGAATGGTGGCGATGGTTGAAGTCGCCTGCCACTAGGAGGGTGGAGGCCAAGACTGGTGGGATCATGTAGAGGAACGACTCACCTGGGTATTGTGGGGTGGTGGTGGTGCGGTCTGGTGCGTGCATCCCATAGAAGTTGCACAGTCAGATCGTAAGGTGGGCGCGGATCTCGATAGTGAGGACATCGGTGCCTGATGAGGCAGCCCCGAGGACAGACCATGAGGTGGTGGGGATGGCACGGGAAACATACATGACCACCCTGGGCCGAGTGGCCGGGGGTAGGACTGCTATGTACCCGGGAAGGGAGGGTACATTGAGGACCGGCGAGCCGGTGGGGTCGGTGAGAGATGGCTGGAGGCCGATTTGGTACCAGGGGGGTTCCTGAATCAATATAACGGTGGGCGGAGATGGGTCAGTAGTGAGGATCAGGACAAGGGAATGGACTGCAGCCAAAGAGTGCACAGCATTCCACTGAAGAATAGAGATGTCTCTATTCATTGGTCCTCCATGTGGTTGTCATCGGGTCCATCAATGGCTGCCTCGATTTGGCAGAAACACCGTTTCTTGGGGCATTGAGGTAGGGTGGCAGGGTGGTCGCCTTTGCAGTTTGTGCAGTAGCGAGGGTGAGGGCAATGGTCGCCCTCAATGGCTTCGGAAGCGCAGGATGCACACGACTTACGGTGGTTGCGGGTGAGGTGTCCTCCCCCGCAGTCAGCGCAGCAGGGCTGGGCATGGCAACCCCTCGTTCCATGGCCTAGTCCCGGCAGTGCTCACATTGTGTGAGGCCAGGGCGGTAAGGTGGGACCAAGAGGGAGAGGGCGGAGCCAAATAGCCATACACATGGGCGCTTGAGGAGTTGCGCCCTGATGGATCCATTGGGGTCGGAGAAGGAGAATGCCACAGGGCACTTCTGGAGGGTCGGGAGGTGCTCTTCGGTGGCAGCAAAGTGAGGGTCGACTACAAAGTCGAGGGGGCGGAGAGACGGATTGTTCCGTATTTCGGCCATGAGGGCCTTGGGGGATATGGTGTGGCCGTTCTGACCGAAGAGGTAGTCCACGCAGGGCACCATGGAGATGCGGAGGGCGGACCGGGGGCGGACACGGATGGGGGTGAGTGTGTACTGCTCGGGGATCTTGTCGACCGGGACTGAGAGGCAGCGCTCACGCATGTGGGCCGTGAAGGCTGCGGAGTGTCAATCAATGATTGTGTCCGTGGCCAGGGAGGCAGAGGTGGGGCGCTTGGCGAAAGAGGTCACAAGGTTCCCCTTCATGTTAAAGGAGGAGGCCAGGACCGTGACCTGGTCAGCAGTGGGAAGGGAGGAGAAGAACTCATGAGCGGTGGCGGTGAGGCACATGGCCGGGAGCTGGATCTCAGATTTAAGCGAAATCGCCAGGAGGAGGACCGGGGTGGGGTCCTTGGCGTACATCGGGGGCGGGGGTGGAACTTGGCATTGCTTTTTCTTCTTCTTGTGGGTCACTGTCGTAAAGCCAGCACCTGGAGCAGGTGCAGCCGGGTTGGGGTTGGAGGCAGTGGGTGGAGCTGGGGCAGCCACCACCTGGGTGTAGGATGTTGGTGCCGCAGCAGTGGTGGCCTGGGGGGTGGTGGTAGGGGCCTGGGCCTTCTGGGCTGGTGGGGCACAGGGGGCGGGCTGGTTGACAAGGGTTGAGACCTGTTGGGAAATGGAGGCAACCTCTGTGGAGAGCTGCTTAACAATGTTAGTCAGTGCAGCCACATCAGGTGAGATGTTAGCGGTTCCTGGGGTCCTGGTCTGGGCAGAGGGTTGGGGGGTGGTGGCCGGGGTCCTTTGACGGGGGGGGCTGGGGTGAAGGGTGCTGGGAGGGAGGCTTCCGCTCCCTTCCTGGCAAAGTTGTAGGCCATCTCCATGTTGCGGGAGACGATGTACTGGGGGTCCTTCTCATCCCTAATGACGCCAGCTATAGTTTGCTGAAGGTTCCAGAAGAGGTTCCCTACAAACTGGGCGGTGGCCATGTTGGTCTCAGTGATGTTGGTGCGGAGGGTCTTCCGGTCGAAGTCCTCCAAGGCCCGGGAGATGGAGTACATGAACCCCGCTGTGTGTGGCTCGAACTGGTCTCGAGGGCAGGGGCAGGGGCGGGGGGTGTGTGGGGAGAGGCTCTCTGCGGAGCGCTTGTGGGTAAGCGGTGGTGAGGGCGTGTGTGGGTTCTCGAGGATGTCCTCCATCCCACCGGGCTCGTTGGAGCTGGCCAGGGGGTTGGAGCCTTCGGATGGGGGGCGGCTGATGTGCACAAAAGACCGAGTAAACTCGGTGTTCGAGATGCCGATGACAGGGGATGGAGCGAGCCGGAGAGCGTCTGGGGATGACGCTGGGAGGCCTGGGTCGATTTGGGCGGGGGTGGGGGTTGTGCCATGCATAGCAGCGGTGACGTTGCCGGCAGCCACCCAAGTGGCGGCGGCCCTGGCGGCCCTGTCGGCATCGGCGCTGGCCGATGAGGGAGGTGGGAGGGGTGGTCGAGTCGAACGTAGAGCATTTCTGTATCCACTGGGGTTTGACATGGGGGAGTTTTAGCTGCCCGCACTAGTCGATGGTGGTGGTTACTGGTCAAGAAGGATGAGGGTGGGTGGTTGTGCCACCTGCAGTGGGAGATCAGGCCATGTCTGTGCCGGTAAGCTGAGTCGAAGCTCAGCCAGTACCCCCTGTAGGGACCGGCGCAACAGAGGACCTGTGCCACCACAGTGAGCTCAGAGTGGGGGTGGTCAGTCGAGATGGTGAGGATCTTCCGTGGTCGACAAGTTGGGGGGCCTGAGACTGCCAAGTATTTGTTGGCTGTTGAGGCTAGGGGGTGGGCCAGCTGAAGGGACCATCGCTCGCTTAGGGTGCACGTCGCCGCTGGCCCGCACAGTCGACCACCCACATCCTTGGCAGCTGCAGCACCTTCCACTCATGGATACGACATGTATGGCCACCTCGGGACCCTCTTCCAGTCCACCACACAGAGTGGGCTGACAAACACCGACTCCTGGTTTTGCGCCGTTGGCTTAAGCTGACAGGGCATCTAAACCACCTTTCCGACCATGCCGCAGGCACCATCAGGCTTGCATTTGCCATGATGGACCTTGACGGCCACCCCACTGATGAAGACATGGACCTGGACCTCCTAAGGGATTACATGTGTCATATGCTCAGACCCAGAACCCAGGACTCGGACCCGGCCCTTTTGGAGCTATCAGGTATGACTCCTCCCTTTCCTTCTGCTTAATGCCTGCCTTTCGAATTCCTAACAATACGCCCCGGCCGGCGCTCTCACCATCCCCTTCTCAATTCTAAACTTCCTACTTTGCCTGCCCTTGTCCGCTTGGCTAGTTCATAGCGATATGTACTCCTCCTTCACCCCTTTTCCTCCTTTTTCTCTAACCCAATAGGGGCTCTCCACACTTTGGTACCCTTAGGGGAGCAGAGCCCCCACCCAGTTTTGTGCGATGCACAATGACAGGCACCTCTGTTGTTATGTAGTTAGGGCCCCCCCTTCAGGGGGGCAGCTTGTAATTATGTAATACTGCAGGAATAATAATAATAATAATAATAATAAAAAAAGGCCGTGGTACCACACTGGTGCTCCCCATGAAAGTACAGAGCGGACACAGGAGGTATACAGGCGGCGGAGGAGAAGGGCCGAGATTCCACGTTGGGTGTTGCCTAGGATGCAGAGGGCGGCGAGTGTGGACAGCCCCTTGGAGCACATGCACTCGACGTGGGGCTTGAAGGTCAGGCCTGGATCCCACCAAATCCCGAGCCACCTAAGTGGATGGGAGGGTCGGATAAGGGTGTTGGGGTCGACCTGAACCCCAGCCATGTCCCAGCCGTCGTAGCTGGTTCACCGCCGAGGGGGGTGAAAGTGGAGGCACTCTGTCTTGGCAGCTTCGATGTTGAGACTGATGGTGCCGAAGAGGGTGTCGAGTTGTTGGTAGGCGTGGGCTAGGGTGCAGCAGTTGGACACCACTGAAGGACCTACACAAATGAGTAAGTGGTCGTCAACATATGCTAGGGTGGTGGTGCCGGCTTGTTGGAAGCGCCGGAGGACCACCCCCGCAAAAATAGTTGACAAGATGGGGGAGACTGGCGATCCCTGGGGGGTGCCAAGGTCAGGTTTGGGGGCGGTAGGGAGGGTGGTGCCATCAAAAGCAACAGCCATCCTTCTTGACCAGTAACCACCACCATCAACTAGTGCAGGCAGCTAAAACTCCCCCATGTCAAACCCCAGTGGATACAGGAATGCTCTACATTCGACTCAACCACCCCTCCCATCTCCCTCATCGGCCAGCGCTGATACCGACAGGGCCGCCAGAGCCGCCGCCAACTGGGTGGCTGCTGGCAACATTGCCGCCGCCTTGCACAGCACGACCCCCGCCCCCGCCCAAATCGACCCAGGCCTCCCGGTGTCGTCTCCAGACACTCTCCGGCTCGCACCATCCCCGGTCATTGGTGTCTCGAACACAGAGTTCACTTACACCTTCACACACATCAGCCGTCCCCCATCAGTAGGCTCCAACCACCCAGCCGGCTCCAACGAGTCAGGCATGATGGAGGACATCCTCGAAAACCCGCACACTCCCTCACCACCGCTTACCCACAAGCGATCCGCAGAGAGCCTCTCCCCGCACACCCCCACCCCTGCCCTCGAGACCAGTTCGAGCCACACATGGCAGGCTTTATGTACTCCCTCTCCCGTGCCTTAGAGGACTTCGACCGGAAGACCCTCTGCACCAACATCACTGAGACCAACATGGCCACTGCCCAGTTTGTAGGGAACCTCTTCTGGAACCTTCAGCAAACTATAGCTGGCATCATTAGGGATGAGAAGGACCCCCAGTACATCGTCTCCCGCAATATGGAGATGGCCTATAACTTTGCCAGGAAGGGGGCGGAAGCCTCCCTCCCAGCACCCTTCACCCCAGCCCCCCTCGTCAAAGGACCCCGGCCACCACCCCCCAACCCTCTGCCCAGACCAGGACCCCAGGAACCGCTAATGTCTCGCCCGATGTGGCCGAGCTGACTAACATTGTTAAGCAGCTCTCCACAGAGGTTGCCTCCATTTCCCAACAGGTCTCAACCCTTGTCAACCAGCCCGCCCCCCATGCCCTACTGGCCCAGAAGGCCCAGGCCCCCACCACCACCCCCCAGGCCACCATTGCTGCGGCACCAACATCTTACGCCCAGGTGGCGGCTGCCCCAGCCCCACCCACCACCTCCAACCCCAACCCCATTGCACCAGCTTTGGGCACAGTCTTCACAACAGTGACCCACAAAAAGAAGAAAAAGCAACGCCAGGTCCCGCCCCCGCCCCTGGTCTATGCTAAGGACCCAACCTTGGTCCTCATCCCAGTGGTCGTACCCAAGACCGAACTACAGCTCCCAGCTATGCGCCTCACCACCACTGCCTGTGAGTTTTTCACTTCCCTCCCCACTGCTGACCAGGTCACGGTCTTGGCATCCTCCTTCAATGTGAAGGGAAACCTTGTGACCTCTTTTGCCAAGCGGCCCTCTTCCGCTTCACCAGCCATGGATATGATCATTGATTGTCACTCCACAGTGTTTGCAGCCCACATGCGTGATAGGTGTTTATCCACGATGGCCGACCAAATCTCTGCCCGGTTCACCCTCACCCCCGTCCGTGTCCGCCTCTGGTCCACCCTCCACATCTCCATGGTGCCATGTGTGGACTACCTCTTCGGCCAGAACAGCCACACCATCTCCCCAAAGGCCCTAATGGCCGAAATCCAGAACAACCCGTCACTCCATACCCTCGACTTTGTTGTCGACCCTCACTTTGCCACCACCGAAGACCACCTTCCGACCCTTCAGAAGTGCCCAGTGGCGTTCTCCTTCTCCAACCCCGACAGATCAATTCGTGCGCAGCTCCTCAAGCGCCCATGTGTTTGGCTGTTCAGCGCCTCCCTCTCCCTCTCCCTCTCTGTCCCTCCCTACCGCCCCAGCCTCACCCAGTGTGAATGCTGCCAGGGCCTAGGCCATGGGACGAAAGGCTGCCGTGCCCAGCCATGCTGCGCTGACTGCAGAGGGGGTCATCTAACCCACAACCATCGTAAGTCTTGCACATCCTGTGCCACCAAGGCCATCGAGGGCGACCACTGCCCTCACCCCTGCTATTGCACAAACTGCAAAGGTGACCACCCCGCCACCCTCCCTCAATGTCCCAAGAAACAGCGTTATTGCCAGATTTTGGAGGCCGTTGAAGGGCCCGACGACGAAATCATGGAGGACCAATGAATAGAGACATCTTTATTCTACAGTGGAATGCCGCCTGCTCCCTAGCCGCAGTCCATTCCCTTATTCCGATCCTGACCACTGACCCCGCCCCACCCACCATCATTTTGATCCAGGAACCACCCTGGTATCAAATTGGCCTCCAGCCCTCACTCACCGAACTAACCGGCATACTGGTACTCAACATCCCATCTCTCCCAGGATATGTAGCAGTGCTTCCCCCAGCCACCCGGCCAAGGGTAGTTACGTACGTATCCCGAACCATTCCACCAACCGCCTGGTCAGTTGTAGGTGCCGCATCCTCCGGCACCGATGTCCTCACCATCAAAATCCGTTCACTCTGGACGATCCGCCTATGCAACTACTACGGCATGCATGCACTGGACCACACCACCGCCACCCCCCTCTACCCTGGTGAGTTGTTCCTTTTTACACTCCCACTGGCCTTAGCCTCCACTCTTCTCATGGTGGGCGACTTCAACCATCACCACCACTCATGGTCCGAACTCCTCGCCTCATGGCAGGAGGACTTGAGAGTGCAACCTCTCGACAACTTCTTCCGGGAGCATGGCCTCGTGCCAGCTCACCTACCAGACTCTGACTCTCAGCCCACCGACAATCGTCAGCAGTGCCCTATTGACATGATCTGGTCCCCCCCTGCTATAAACCCGGATTCAATCCTTGACTTGGGCACTTCAACCACCTCCATCCTTTTTTTTTTTTTTTTTTTTAAATTTATTATTCCTACTGAACTACATAATACACCTGCGGCCCCGAAGGGGCCACCTGTAAACTACCTAGCTACTGAGGCGCCTGTCATTGCTCATCAAGTGAAACTGGGCGGGGTGCATGCCTTCCCAGGGAGGCCTAGTGTGCTTACGTGCCCAATTAAGGGGAAGGAGGAGTGAGGAAGAAGGAGGCATACATATTGCGACTGCTAGCAACCGAACCAAGTTTGAAACGAGATCAGGAAAAGAGAGTCCCTTAGAAGCGGAAAGGAGTGGCTGCAATTGCCATAGAAGAAACCAATGGGGAATCCGAAGGGCAGTCACAGGTCAGAGGGAAATGGGGGGAGCATACCTGAGAGCTCCAAAAGGGCTGGGTCCACGTCCTGAGTCCTGGATCCAAGCAACCTGCGCACGTAGCCCCGGAGGGTGTCCAAGTCGAGGTTGTTATTGGTGGGGAGTCCGTCCAGGTCCATGGCTGCAAAGGCGAGGCAAATCGCCCCAGCTGTGCGGTTGGACATCTGGTTGAGGTGGCCTGTCAGGTGTAGCCAGCGCCTTAGGACCAGGAGGTGGTTTTTGTCCGCCCATTCGGTGTGGTGGGCTGGGAGGGGGTTGCTCTTCGGCCAGACTCATTGTATCCAGGGCTCGAATGTTTCACATCTGCCTAGGACATGGGAGGTTGATTGAGCCGGCCAGGGTGGGTGGTTGTGCCATCTGCAGTGAGTGATCAGGCCATGTCTGTGTCAGTAGGCTGAGTCGAAGCTCAGCCAGTAGCCCCCATAGGGACCGGCACGGCAGAGGACCTGTGCCACCGCAGTGAGCTCAGAGCGGGGGTGGTCGGTCAATATGGTGAGTAGTTTCCATGGACAACACATCGGGGGGCCTGAGACTGCCAAGTACTTGTTGGCGGTTGAGGCTAGGGGGCGGGCCAACTGGAGGGACCAACGTTCGCTAAGCATGCATGTCGCTGTTTCCTTCAGTGCGGAGATAGAGGGGGCAAGGGTCGATGGGGGAAGCTCCATGGCTAGCTTTGCCTCGGAGTCCACCCATTCATTTCCAGGTCTTAAAATCTACGCACTTTGTGGTAGACGATGAGGTGCAGTGGTGTAGTAGAGGCGAAGGTGGGTTATCAGCATAAACTGATGTATTTCTAGGGCGAGACCAGCTCCCCTTATATACACATTCCATGGGCTAGTACTACTATAACTATCTAGCTCCTGTATCATATGGCATTATCGTTGCGTTATCGTTCACTTAGTAAGGTGGATGTTCATATGACCACGTACTATATTTATATTGTTCGTTATATTTATTTAATACCAGGGATAGCCTCGTGGCCTGGGCACCATCAGAAGTGAATGGTCAGATTCAGGAAGGAGTCGAGGAGGGTCTCAACCCCCACCTTCCATAGAGGGAGGAGTTGTGCCCCCGAGGTTGAGGGCCAAGTGTGGAAGAGGCCTATGGCTGTCAGGGAGTCGGAGAGGAAGTAAATCTCCTGTATGTCTGATAGTAGGTGGTGGAGGTGGCATGCAGCCCAGCCTGGAGCAGTTGCCAGTGAGAAGATTTCAGCATCCGTTGCTGTTGTGCATGTGGGGGAGGCGAGGCGAATGGAGGTGATTTGGAGGTCGCCTTTCATGCCGCAGATAGCGGAGCCTGAGGTGTTACCGATACGAGAGCCGTCCGTAAACACCTGCAGGGAGGAGTCGGTGCAGAGAGCCTGGGCTTGGGTGATGTAGTGTTTGTGCACTTCTGCTGAGACTGGCTGTCTGGGGGCTGAAAAGACGATTCGGCCCTGAATGAAGGCAAGGGGGTCCGTCCAGGGGGGGTGTGTGTATGCTGGGATCCGTTGGACTCGGGGGATGCAGACCTGCAATGAAAGGGAGAAAGGCATGTTAGCATTAGGGTTAAACTTTTTCTGTCCAACATGATGGGGGGTGCACCAGAGGCATAAGGAGTGGGTAGTCTTTAAATACTCGAAATATGCAAAGAAAGGGGGGGTGGAGCATAGGAAATTAGTAGAAAGGGGAGATGCACCTTTATAGATGCCCAATATCCAACGGCAGGCCATGTTCTGCATGGCTTGTAGTCGGTTGACTAGGGTTTTTTGGCAACGTCCATGATACCAGACTGGTGTGCCCCATGCTAGAACTGTGCGCATGCAGGCGGTATATAGTCAACGGAGGTGGATGGCTGAAAGACCTCTCTCGGTGTTGCCAAGAATGCGGAGGGCCGCCAGGGTTGAGAGACCCTTGGAGTGCATGCGCTCCACATGGGGTTTGAAAGTGAGGCCAGTGTCCCACCACATTCCTAGCCATCGCAGGGGGTTGGTGGGTCGGACCAAGGTGTCAGTGTCGATTTGTATTCCGGCAGTGTCCCAGTGGTGGTAGCCAGTTCGTTGCCTGGGCGGATGAAAGTGGAGGGCCTCCGTCTTCACTGGTTTGATGTTGAGACCAATTTGGTGGAAGAGGTGGTCCAGTTGTTGGTATGCGTTTGCTAAGGACTGGCAGTTAGCTGTTACCGATGTGCCTATGCAGGCGATGAGGTGATTGTCAACGTATGCTAGTAGTTGTGAGCCCCACTGTTGAAAGTGGCGTATCACAATCCCTGCGAATATCGTTGATAGGATGGGTGACACTGGCGAGCCTTGTGGGGTGCCGAGGTCTGGTTTCGGTGCTGTTGGGAGGGTTGTATTGTCGAATGAGACGGCAACTTCCCTGTTTGTCATGAAGGAGAGACACCATGACACCATGTCTGGTGGGCATCCCATCTCCAAAAGCTGATGGTGGAGTCATATTGGGTGTACCGAGTCGAAAAAGCCCTGAATGTCCACCGCAAGGATGGAGCACACCTGGCCCTTCTCATGGGCGCCCTCGACGATCTGTAAGAGGTGTTGGGCGGCGTCATAGACCGAGTGGCCCTGACATCCCCTGTATTGGTTCGGTGGCAGCCAGTCTTGTTGGTTAGCGAGATACTGGAGCTGGTTAGCGATCATCTTTTCAAGTAACTTGCCCAGGGTTTCCTCAAGGGTGATGGGGCAATAGGAGTGGGGGGAGAATGGGTCCTTCTTATTCGGCTTCCAGAGCATCATGACTTTTGCCATCTGCCAGCAGGCTGGGTGGTGCCCCAGTTGCAAGCAGTCATTGAAAAGTGCGAGTACCTCATTGGGGTAGGCGTCGACCACCCATTTAAGGGGGCAGTACCCAATCCCTGAAGGGCCCGGAGCTGACAAGTTGGAGGTATCGGCCAGTGCGCCTGTAAGCTCAGAAAAGAGTAATGGTGGTGCAGCTGGGGTAGGGGGGGGCAGGGGGCCGAGGCCTGCAGCCAGGAGTGGGGGGGGTGGCGGGAAGAAAGTTGATCTGAAAAGCTCACCTTTTTCTTTGTCAGTCTGGGTGAAGGTGCCATCCGCACGTCTGAGTGAGGGGACCTGGGTTGGTCGGACGCCTAGGCCACATTTGGCCCATGACCAGATGTTAGAGGGGTCGGCCTCTGATGCCTGTTCCGAGTAGTATGTCTGTTTTGCTGCTTGCACCCCTCGTTTGAAGGAGCGCCTTGCTGCTGCTTTTGCGGTGGGTGTTTGGGTACTGTGTATTGTGTTCAGTAAGTCCCAGCAGTTGGACGACCACCAGGGGACTGCTGTTTTCGATGGAGACCGAATTTTGGTGAAGGGTTGGAGTGCGTCTGTCATGGCCTTGAGGACAGCACCTGCTTTTAGGTCAAGGGAGTTAGCATCCACAACTGTTAGGGCGAATGCTTCTGAGAGGGCTGGGAAGGCGCCTTCCATCCAACTGTCCTTGTCCTCATTGCTGAGTTTTCGGGTGGTTGGGGTAGGGCAGGGCACTGATGTCGGGATGGACCACCTCAGGATGTGGTGGTCAGAGAGTGGTGATGGGTTGCTGGTGAAGGAGTCCATGACAGACTCTGGGTTGATTGATGGTGGGGCCCATACCATGTCGATAGGGCAGCATCGACGTCCCAGGAGGGGTCAGGTGTCGCAATCTGGTGGGTGGGCTGGTTCATGGCTGTTTGACCTGAAGAAGTCATCTAGAGGTTGTGCCCTGCGATTTTCTTCTTGGGTAATGTCGAGTTCCGACCATGAGTGGTGACGACAGTTGAAGTCGCCAGCCACTGTGAGGGTGGAGGCAAGTGCCGAGGGGAGAGAGCATAGGAAAGTCTCACCTGGGTACCCTAGTCTGGCTTCCGCCCGGTCAGGGGGCAACATACTGTAGTAGTTGCACACCCTGATCGGGAGGTTGCCTTGGATCTCCACCGTCATGACGTTGGTTCCACTTGAGGTGGGCCTGATGACTGACCATGAAGATTGGGGGAGGGTCCTTGAGATGTAGGTGACCACCCTTGGTCAGGTGGCAGGTGGGAGTACTGGTACGAATCTGGGGATAGTCGGCACACTGAATACCATGTCCCCTTCTGGGTTGGTGAGTGAGGGCTGTAGCCCGATTTGATACCACGGCGGCTCCTGGATCAGAATCAGGTGGGGGGGAGAGGGTTCATTAGTTAGGATGGGGGTAAGTGAATGAATCGCTGCAAGTGAGTGGGCGGCGTTCCACTGGAGTACATGAATTTGTGCACTCATTGGTCCTCTTCCATGAAGGCGTCGGTGTCCTCTTCGACCTGGAGGGCTGAGTCGATGGCACAGAAGCGTTTCTTCTTCGGGCAGGTGGGAAGGGTTGCGGGGTGGTCGCCCTGGCAGTTAGCGCAGTGACGTGGGTGGGGGCAGGTGTCTCCTTCGACTGCATCATTTGCACAATATGTGCACGACTTATGATGGTTGGCTGTCAAGTGCTGACCAGCACATTTGGCGCAACGTGCTTGGGCTTGGCAGCCCTTCTTTCCATGGCCGAGTCCTTGGCAGTGCTCACATTGGGTGAGGCCGGGCCGGACTGGAGGGACCGAAAGGCGGAGGGATGATCCGAATAGGTAGACCCTGTTCCTCTTGAGGAGGCGTGCTCGGGTTTGCCCATCTGGGTCAACGAAGGTGAAGGATACCGGGCATGCCGCCAAGAGAGGGAGCTTTTCCAGTACCGTCACGTAGTGTGGTGGCACCACAAAGTCGAGGTGCTTGAGGGAGGGGTTTTGGCGGACCTCTGTGAGGAGTGCCGCTTCGGTGATAGGGTGGGGGTTTTGTCCGAAGAAGACATCCCTGCAGGGCACCATGGAGATGTGTAGCATCGATCTTGGGGGCGCCCACCTCCTCCACATTTGGAAAGCGGGTGTGGAGACTCTGCTAGACTCGTACCCCCAACTCACTGTCCATTTCGTATGGTGCCCCGGACACTCGGACATCCCTGGAAATGAATGGGCTGACATGGAAGTGAAGCTGGCAACTGAGCTCCCTCCATCCGACCTTAAACCCTCCACCTCCGCACTCAAAGAAGCCGCTGTCCGCACTCTTATGGAACGATGGACACTCTCATTAGCCCACCCCCTAGCCTCGACCACCAATAAATATCTAGCAGTCCATGGCCTACCCTCATGCCGACCTCGAAAGCTCCTTATGCATTTGGTCGACCACCCTCACAACGAGCTATCTGCTGTCGTGCAGGTCCTCTGCCGCGCCGGTCCCTACAGGGGCTACTGGCTGAGTTTTGACTCAGCCTACCGCCACAGGCATGGCCTGATCTCGCATTGCAGATGGCACAACCACCCCCCATGGCCCGCACAGTCGACCACCCACATCCTCGGCGGCTGCAGCACCTTCCATCCATGGATATGACGCATGTGGCCACCTCGGGACCCTCTCCCAGTCCACCACTCAGAGTGGGCTGACAAAAACTGCCTCCCAGTTTTGCGCCACTGGCTAAAGCTGACAGGGCACCTTAACCGCCTTTCTGACCGCACTGCAGGCGCCATCCGGCTGGCTTTTGCCGTGATGGACTTGGACGGCCACCCTACCAACGAGGATATGGACTTGGACCTCCTAAGGGAATACATGCATTGTATGCTTGGACCCCAAACTCAGGACTCGGACCCAGCCCTTTTGGAGCTATCAGGTACACTCCCCCCTTTTCCATCTGACTAGCACCTGCCTTTTGAATTCCCCATGATACGTCTCGGCCGGCACTCTCGCCCTCCCTTTTCACTTCTAAGCTTCTTACCTTAACCTGCCCTCACCCGTGTGGTTTGTTTGTAGTGATATGTATCCCTCCCTCTCGATTTGTTTCTTACTAAATAGGGGCTCTCCACACTTTGGCACCCCTTGGGGAGCAGAGCCCCTGCCCAGTTTTGTGTGATGCGCAATGACAGGTGCCTCTGTTGTTATGTAGTTAGGGCCCCCCCTTTGGGGGGGCAGCTTGTAATTATGTAATACTGCAGGAATAATAATTTAAAAAAAAAAAAAAAAAGTGTCAATCTCAGGCGTACTCTGGAGGGGGTTAGTTGGAACCGGTCTGATATGGGCCGGTCAGCTGGGAGGGCTAGGCAGCAATCACACATGTATTTTGTGAACGCATCCACATGGTGATCAATGATTGCCAATGTGGTTGGGGTGGCGGAGGCTGGTCTCTCTGCAAAGGTGGTCACCAGGTTGCCCTTTGTGTTGAACTTGGAGGACAATACGGTGACCGCATCAGCAGTAGGCAGGGCCCAGAAGAATCCCCGGGCCATTTCAGTGAGGGAGGCACCTGACTTACACATAGCTGCGGGCATGACAATGTCCCGCAGTGTTAGCACCAAGGTGGGTTCCTTGGCATACATTTTTGGGGGGGGTGGTGGTTGCCTGACTTTCTTCGCCTTCTTTGCTGGGGCTGTCTGGGCTGCAGGGGGCTGGGGGAGGTTAGCTGCTATTGCTGCTAACTGGGCGTACGTCATTGGGGCTCCAGCCGGCACAACTTTTGCTGCGGCCTCAAGCTGAGCCGGAGTTATGGTTGTGGCGACTGTTGCCACGGTAGAGGGGGTGGGGGTGGTTCCTCCCACGTTGGTGGGAGTCTGCTGAGGGGCTTGTTGCAGCCGTGGGGCAGGGCGTGATGCCAAGGAGGAGACCTGGCGGGTGAGGTTCCCCACGTCGACTGCAAGTCGTTTGATGATGTCTGCTAATGCTGAGATCTGTGAGTCAGGGGGAGTGGGTTGGGCTTGAGCCTGCTGGTTAGTCCTTGTGTTGAAGGTAAACGGGGCTCTCATGGCAGAGGAGAATGGTGCACCGAGTGAGATTCTCGCGCCCATCGTGGACTGGGCATATTCCTGCTCCGCTGCACGGGTGGCGATGTGGTCTGGATCATCCCGATCTTGCGTCCGGTATGTTGTTGACAGTGTTTCATGGCTGAGGGCGGTTAGTTTCCCCAGGAATGCTGCTGTCACCTGAACGACTGATGTGGAGCTGGCGGCTTTTTCAATGTCGGCCTTGAGGGTGTTGAGGGCCCTTTCTATGTTTGGCACGAAGTCTGTCAGGGCTCGGACGAACTCTGAGGTGATGGGCCTGTTTCAGGGGGTCTCAGGGGAGAGGACGTTGGCTCTGCATTTGCCAGTCGACTGGGGGGGTGTATGCGGTTCGTGCATCTGGTCGTTGGTGTCCTGGCCGGTGTGTGTCTGGACCAGGGCGACGTTGAGGGCAGTTTGTGTTCCCCTTTGAGGCCACTCATTGAGGTCGCCAATGGGGGTGACTCCCGATAGGTTGTTGTAGTCGGGGGTGGTCAGTCGTGCTGGTGGAGACAGCGATCGGCTGCAGGGGGTGGTTGGCGACTGACGGCGACCAGTGTTGGCCGCTCCAGACGCAGTAGAGCTAGCAGTAGGGAGGCCTGTTTGTCGTAGGGGACGACCACCAAACCGATCTGCCATGGGGGAGTTTGAGCTGCCTGCGCTAGGGAGATGGTGGTGGTAAGAGGTCAAGAAGGGATGAACCACCTCCGTCCTGTCCGACCACGCAATCCTGCGCTGGTCCTTGCCGTCCCGGCCCCCCCCTCCCACTGTCAAAACCCACCGACTAACACCGGCCGACAAGGAAGAATGGACCGACATTGCCTTCCCATTACTTGAAGCTGCCTTCCTCCAACCAGCGGACAACATCCTCACCCTTGACATGAAAGCGCAGGCAGTCATTGACTCAATGACTGCCGCCCTCACACCCTTCACCAAAATCAGCAAGCTGTCAAAAACCGAGGTCCCCTGGTGGACCCCGACCTGCAAATCGCTCCTCCAGGTGATCACAGCAGCCACCACCCCTCTTCAGCGGTCAGCAGCCTGCAGTGCATTTAAGCAGGGTGTCCGGGCAGCAAAGCGACACTTCTATGCCAAGCAGGCAGACCAAGCAGACACCTCCAACATTTGGAGCTGGGCCAAACGAGGCCTCAGCAACTGCCTCACACCAATCCCGTCACTCAAAAAGCATGATGGCTCCTTCACCCAATCAGACGACAAGAAAGGTGAGCTCCAACCAGCTGCCCCGCCCATACTCCTTTCGGAGCTTACAGGGGCACTGGCCGACACTTCCAACTTGTCGGCTCCGGGCCTCTCGGGAATAGGATACTGCCCCCTGAAATGGGTGGTGGACACCTACCCTGATGAGATACTTACACTTTTCAACGACTGCCTACGCTTGGGACATCACCCCGAGTGTTGGTGGGTGGCAAAAGTGGTAATGCTCCGGAAGCCAAACAAGAAGGACCCCTTTTCGCCACATTCATACCGGCCCATCACCCTTGAGGAGACCCTAGGGAAACTCCTCGAAAAAATAATCACTAACTGGCTCCAGTACCTTGTGAATACGAGAGACTGGTTGCCACCAAACCAATATGGGGGGCGTCAGGGCCATTCAGTCTACGACGCCGCCCAACACCTTCTACAGATCGCAGAACACACCCACTCAGAGGGCCATGTGTGTTCGGTCCTTGCAGTCGACATTCAGGGCTTCTTCAACTTGGTGCATCCACACCTCCTCCACCGACAACTGTTGGACCTCGGTTGTGCACCAGAAATGGCCGACTGGTGTTTGTCCTTCATGATGGATCGGCAGGTCGCTGTCACCTTCAACGGCACTACCCTCCCAACTGCCCCTAAACCCAACCTCGGCACCCCCCAGGGATCACCAGTCTCCCCCATCCTGTCAACAATATTCGCAGGGGTGGTTCTCCAGCGCTTTCAACAAGCCGGCACCACTGCCCTGGCATATGTTGATGACCACTTACTTATCTGTGTAGGACCTTCAGTAGCATCCAACTGCCGTGAGCTCGCACGTGCCTACCAACAACTCGACACCCTCTTTGGCACCATCAGTCTCAACATCGAAGCCGCCAAGACAGAGTGTCTCCACTTCCACCCCCCTCAGCAACGCACCGGCTATAACGGCTGGGACACTGCTGGCGTACAGGTTGACCCCAACACCCTAATCTGCCCCTCAATCCCACTCAGGTGGCTGGGGATATGGTAGGACCCTGGCCTCTCCTTCAAGCCCCATTTTTTTTTTTTTTGTTTTTCTTTTGTTTTTTATTATTCCTGCAGTATTACATAATTACAAGCTGCCCCCCCAAAGGGGGGGCCCTAACTACATAACAACAGAGGTGCCCGTCATTGTGCATCACACAAAACTGGGTGGGGGCTCTGCTCCCCTGGGGGTGCCGAAGTGTGAAGAGTCCCTATTTAGTAATGAAGAAGAAAGAACACAAGAAGGAGGGATACATATCACTACAAACAAACCAAGCGGGTGAGGGCAGGTTAAGTAAGAAGTTTAGAACTGGAAAGGGAGGGCGAGAGCACCGGTCGAGACATATCCATAGGAATTCGAAAGGCTGGTGCTAATCAGAAGGAAAGGGGGGGAGTGTACCTGCTAGCTCCAAAAGGGCCAGGTCCGAGTCCAGGGTTCTTGGTCCGAGCATATGACGCATGTAATCCCGTAGGAGGTCCAGGTCCATATCCTCATTGGTGGGGTGACCGTCAAGGTCCATCATGGAAAAGGAGAGCTGAATGGCGCCCACAGTGCGGTTAGAAGGGCGGTTCAGGTGCCCCATTAGTTTGAGCCAACAGCATAGAACCGGGAGGCGGTTTTCATCGGCCCACTCTGAGTGGTGGGCTGGGAGAGGGTCACGTGGTGGCTACACGTGTCGTATCCATGATCGGAAAGTGCTGCAGCCGCCTAAAATGTGGGCGGTCGACTGCGCGGGCCATGGGGGGTGGTTGTGCCATCTGCAGTGTGAAATCAGGCCATGCCTGCGCCGGTAGGCTGAGTCAAAACTCAGCCAGTAGCCCCCATAGGGACCCGCACGACAGAGGACTTGTGCTACTGCTGATAGCTCATTGCGTGGGTGGTCGACTGAGTGTATGAGGAGCTTTCTCGGTCGTCATGATGGGAGGCCATGTACTGCCAAGTATTTGTCGGCAGTGGAGGCGAGGGGGCGGGCTAGTGAGAGCGTCCATCGTTCCATTAAGGTGTGAACAGCAACCTCTTTTAGTGCGGAGGTGGAGGGTTTAAGGTCAGATGGGGGGAGCTCCGTGGCCAGCTTCACTTCCGTGTCAGCCCATTCATTTCCGGGGATGTCCAAGTGTCCGGGGCACCATACAAAATGGACAGTGAGCTGGGGGTATGAGTCCAGCAGAGTCTCCACACCCGCTTTCCATATGTGGAGGAGGTGGGCACCAGGGGCGGCAGCCCATGTGTGGAAAAGGTGTAGGGCGGTCAGTGAATCGGATAAGAAGAATATGTCTGATGTGATGCGCAGTTGTGCCGGGAGGCGGTGTGCTACCCAGCCCAGGGCCATTGCGAGTGAGAATTCCTCGGCATCTGTGGCTGTGGCACAGGTGGGGGATTCCAGTCGGCACGACTGGAGTCGGGTGTGGCCCAGCATGGCACAGATGGCCGAACCCGACTTATTGTCAATGTGGGAGCCATCTGTGAAAACCTGGACATGGGTGGTGGAGCCGAGTTGGCATGCAGCCGTTATGAATGCCTTTCATGTGTCCGCGCTAACTGGGGTAACAGGGGTGGTGAAGTGGACCCAACCTTTGGTAAAGGCCAGGGGGTCCGTCCATGGGGGGTGCGTGTATGCAGGGACTTGTTGAACCCGGGGGGCTTGGACCTGCAGAGAAAGGGAAAAAGGTCTGTTAGCTACATTTTTAAAAAGTTTGCGGCCAATAGTGTGAGGGGTGCGCCATAGGCGCAGAGAATGGGTCATCTTTATATACTCAAAGTAGAAAGAGAGAGGGGGAACAGAGCAAAGAAAATTAGTGGAGTGGGGGGAGGCGCCTTTGAAGATGCCCAATATCCAGCGGCAAGCCGTGTTTTGCACAGCCTGTAGGCGGTTTACCAGGGTTTTTTGGTGGCGGCCATGGTACCAGACTCCCCCACCTGTGCCACAGCCATGGACGCCAAGGAGTTTTCCCTCGCCACGGCCCCGGGCTGGGTCGCACACCGCCTCCCGGTGCAACTGCGTGTCACATCAGACATCTTCTTTCTGTCCGATTCGCTGACTGCTCTCCACCTCTTCCATACATGGGCCACTGCCCCTGGCACCCACCTCCTACACACTTGGAAAGCGGGTGTGGAGACTCTGCTGGACTCATACCCCCAGCTCACCATCCATTTCGCATGGTGCCCTGGACACTTGGACATCCCAGGAAATGAATGGGCTGACACAGAGGCAAAGCTGGCAACCAAGCTCCCCCCATCCGACCTCAAACCCTCCACCTCCGCTCTAAAAGAAGCTGCCATTTGCACCCTCATGGAACGTTGGACGCTCTCACTAGCCCACCCCCTAGCCTCAACCGCTGATAAATACCTGGCAGTCCACAGCCTACCATCACGCCAACCTCGAAAGCTCCTTATGCATTCAGTCGACCACCCACGCAATGAGCTATCGGCAGTTGCGCAGGTCCTCTGCCGCGCCGGTCCCTACGGGGGTTACTGGCTGAGCTTCGACCCAGCCTACCGACACAGGCACGGCCTGATCTCGCACTGCAGATGGCACAACCACCCCCCTTGGCCAGTGCAGTTGACCGCCCACATCCTCGGCGGCTGTAGCACCTTCCACTCATGGATACGACGCGTGTGGCCACCTAGAGACCCTCTCCCAACCCACCACTCCGAGTGGGCTGATGAAAACCACCTCCCAGTTTTGCGCCGTTGGTTAAAGCTAATGGGGCACCTTAACCGCCTCTTAGAACATGCCGTGGGCGCCATCCGGCTGTCTTTTGCTGTGATGGACCTTGATGGGCACCCCACCGACAAGGATATGGACTTGGACCTCCTACGGGACTACATGCATCGTATGCTCGGACCCCATACCCAGGACTCGGACCCAGCCCTTTTGGAGCTATCAGGCACACTCCCTCCCTTCCCACTCGAGTAAAAGCCTGCCTTTCGGTATCCCACATGATACGTCTCAGCCAGCGCTCTCGCCCTCCCTTTCCACTTCTAAGCTTCCTACTTGAACCTGCCCTCAACTGCTTGGTCTGTTCGTAGCGATATATATCCCTCCCTCTTGCAGTTTCCTCACTAAACAGGGGCTCTTCACACTTCGGCACCCCTTCGGGAGCAGAGCCCCTGCCCAGTTTTGTGCGATGCGCAATGATGGGTGCCTCCGTTGTTATGTAGTTAGGGCCCCCCCTTTGGGGGGGCAGCTTGTAATTATGTAATACTGCAGGAATAATAAAATAAAATAAAATAAAATAAAAAATGGTACCAGACTGGCACCCCCCATGACAGGACGGAGTGGATGCAGGAGGTGTACAGGCAGCAGAGTAGGAGGGCCGATATGCCGCGTTGGGTGTTCCCCAGTATGTGGAGGGTGGTGAGTGTTGAGAGCCCCTTGGAGCGCATGTGCTCAACATGGGGTTTGAAAGAGAGACCTGGATCCCACCATATCCCCAACCACTGGAGGGGTATTGAGGGGCGGATTAGGGTGTTGGGTTTGACCTGGATGCCGGTGGTGTCCCAGCCGTCATAGCCGGTGCGTTGCCGAGGAGGGTGGAAGTGGAGACTGATGGTACCAAATAGGGTGTCGAGTTGCTGGTATGCCCGGGCGAGGGCGTGGCAGTTGGATGCCACTGAGGGACCTATGCATATAAGTAAGTGGTCGTCTACGTATGCTAGGGCAGTGGTGCCGGCTTGGTGAAAGTGCCGGAGGACCACCCCTGCAAATATTGTGGACAGGATGGGTGAGACTGGCGATCCTTGTGGGGTGCCAAAGTTGGGTTTGGGGGCTGTGGGGAGGGTGATGCCGTCAAATGAAACAGCTACCTGCCGGTCCATCATGAAGGAAAGGCACCAGTCGGCCATGTCGGGAGTGCAGCCGAGGTCCAACAGTTGTCGGTGGAGGAGGTGGGGGTGTACCGAGTCGAAGAAGCCCTGTATGTTGACTGCGAGGACCAAGCAGACAAGCCCTTCTGAGTGGGCATGTTCCGCAATCTGTAAAAGGTGTTGGGTGGCATCGTAGACCGAATGGCCTTGGCGCCCCCCATATTGGTTAGGTGGCAGCCAGTCCCTCGTGTTTGTGAGGAACTGGAGCCGGTTAGCGATTATCTTTTCAAGGAGTTTCCCTAAGGTCTCCTTGAGGGTAATGGGTCGGTATGACCATGGTGAGAAGGGGTCCTTCTTGTTGGGCTTCCTGAGCATGACTACCTTTGCTGCCCGCCAGCACTCAGGGTGGTGCCCCAAGTGCAGACAGTCATTGAAAAGTAGGAGAATCTCGTCGGGGTAAGCCTCCACCACCCATTTCAGGGGGCGGTAACCTATTCCTGAGAGGCCCAGGGCTGACAAGTTGGATGTATCGGCCAGTGCCCCTGTAAGCTCTGATAGGAGTATGGGTGGGGCAGCTGGTTGGGTTGGGGGTAGCGGGATGTCGGCTGCTGCCTGGGGTGGGGGGGGCATGAAGAAAGTTTCTTGAAAGAGCTCACCTTTCTCCACATCTGTCTGTGTGAAGGATCCATCTTGTCACTTCAATGAGGGGATAGGGGTGGGGCAGTTGCCGAGGCCTCGTTTGGCCCAGCTCCAGATGTTGGAGGCATCCGCTTCTGCTGCCTGGTCCACATAGAACTGCCGTTTGGCTGTCCTAACGCCTCTTTTGAAGGCACATCGGGCTGATGAATGCTGGAGGGGGGTGGTGGCCGTCGTGATAGCAGATAGGAGCATCTTGCAGTGGGGGGACCACCATGGGACTTCTGTTTTTGATGGCTTCGAGAGACGGGTGAACGGTTGAAGGGCGGCAACCATAGAGTCGATGACCGCCTTTGCCTTTGTGTCTAGGGTATGGGTGTTGAGCCCTGGGAGTCGGAAGGCTTCTTCAAGGAGCAGGAAGGCGATATCGGTCCATTCCTCCTTGTTGGCGGGTGTCAACCGGCGTGTCTTTAGGACATGAGGGGGGGGCCGAGACGGCAGGGACCAGCACAGAATGGTGTGGTCTGACAAAGGTGAAGGGTCGGAGGTAGCCGAATCTAGAATAAAGTCGGGGTTGACCACGGGTGGGGCCCAGATCATGTCAATGGGGCACTGACGGTGGTTACCGTCGGGCTGTGAGTCAGAGTCAGGGAGATGGGCAGGCGCCAGGCCGTGCCCACGGAAGAAGTCGTCAAGGGGTTGGGCCCTCAAGTCATCCCGTCATGGGACGGAGAAATCGGACCATGTGTGGTGGCAACAGTTGAAGTCGCCTGCCACGAGTAGCGTGGTGGCTAGCACCGAGGGGAGTGTAAACAGAAATGACTCACCTGGGTACTGGGGGGAGGCGTTCTCTCGGTCTGGTGGGTGCATGCCATAGTAGTTGCACACCCGGAGGGTGAGTTGGGATCGAACTTCCACCATCAATACATTGGTGCCGTGTGAGGCGGCTCCAAGAATCGACCATGAGGTTGGGGGGAGGGCTCTGGATACGTACGTGACTACTCGAGGGCGAACCTCTGGTGGTAAGACTGGTATGTAGCCCGGTATGATTGGGACGTTGTGTACTGGGGTGCCGGCTGGGTCGGTGAGCAAGGGTTGCAGTCCTATTTGGTACCAGGGGGGTTCCTGTATAAGAATTAGGTGCAGGGGGGATGGGTCAGTTGTAAGGACAGGAATGAGGGAATGTATCACTGCTAATGAGCGGGCGGTGTTCCACTGCAGGATAGATATCGTATCTATCATATTTCCTCCATCTGATCGTCAATTGGGTCGGTGGTGAGGGCCTCTTCGATTTGGCGGTAACGCCTCTTCTTAGGGCAAGCCAGTAGGGTGGCGGGGTGGTCGCCCTTGCAGTTGTTGCATAGGCAGGGGTGTGGACATGTGTCGCCTTCGGGCACTGTGTCAGTTGCGCAGTGGGCGCACGATTTGTGGTGATTGCGGGTCAGGTGGGCACCTGCACAGTCAGTGCAGCAGGGTTGGGCTTGGCAGCCCTTGGTTCCATGGCCTAGACCCTGGCACCTCTCGCATTGAGTGAGGGTGGGGCGGACCAGTGGGACTGAGAGTTGGAGGGCGGATCTGAACATCCAGATGCAGGGTCTCTTGAGGAGGCGTTCGTGTATGGCGCCATCAGGATCGACGAAGGAGAAGACCACTGGGCACCTGTCAAGTGTCGGCAGGTGGTCCTCGGTGGCGGCGAAGTGAGGGGTGACTACGAAGTCCAGGTTGCGGAGTGCCGGGTTGTGCCGGATTTCGGCCATGAGGGCCTTCTCATTAATGGTGTGTCCGTTCTGGCCGAACAGGAAGTCTTTGCAGGGCACCATGGAGATGCACAGTGCAGACCAGGGGCGGACTCTGGAGGGGGTTAGGGAGAATGCAGCCGGGATGTTAATCCCTGCTGCTATGCACTCCGTACACATGTGGGAGGCATAGGCCATGGAGTGACAATCAATGATCGTCTCTGTGGTCGGGTTAGCGGAAGATGGGCGTGCCGCGAACATGGTCATGATGTTCCCCTTTATGTTGTAGGAAGAGGAAAGGACTGGGACTTGGTCTGCAGTGGGGAGGGAGGCAAAGAACTCATGGGATGTTTTGGTCAGGGCCATAGCTGACTTCTGGTTTTCGGCCTGTATGCCGACAGTGGGGGTGAGGACCAAGGTTGGGTCCTTGGCGTACATTGTGGGTGGTGGGGGCACCTTCCTTTGGCGTCTCTTCTTTTTCTGGGCCGGGTTGATGACCGCTCCAGCAGCTGGGGCCACTGGGGCTGGGTTGGTGGATGTTGGGGGGGCCACAGCTGCAGCGACCTGCACATAGGAGGTGGGGGCAGCCTGAATGGCGGCCTGAGGGGCGGGTTGCTGTTGTTGTTGTTGTTGCTGTTGTTGGGGGGCGGGCCTAGAGCTGATGGAGGCCATCTGACATGAGATAGAAGCTACGTCAGTAGTCAGGCACTTGACTGCATCAGTCAGCGCCCTCATTTCTGGGGTCACAGGGGCGGTGTTGGGGGTCCCGGTGGTAGCCGGGGTCCTTTGGGGGGGCAAGCTGGGGTGAAGGGTTCTGGGAGGGCGATTACCGCCCCTTCCCTCGCAAAGTTGTAGGCCATTACCACATTGCGGTGAATGATGTTGTCAGGGTATGTCCTGTCTTGCTCAATGTTGGCTAGCGTCTTTTGTACGTTCCATAGGAGGTCCCCTATGAATTGAGCTGCCTTCACGTTGATTGTCTTGGTGGTGGCGTTCCTGGTTTGCTGGTCGAAGTCATCCAGGGTGCGGGTGAGGGAGTACATGAACCCTGCAGTGTGCTGTTCATGTTGTTGGCCGGGGGGTCCTCTCGGAGTGAGAGGCGACATGACGGCCGAGGAGCGTTTCCGCTTGAGTCTTGCGCCTCCCACCTGTTGCGGGGGGGTATGGGGGTCAACTGCCATTTCTGGGGCTGTCTCACCTGTTTCGATGGAGCCGTGGATCGATCCTACCGAGGCGGCTGGGGAGCCGACTTGGGATGCCGCCCTTGATTCCACGCATGCTTGTGCGGTGAAGTCGTAGGCCGATATCAGTTGGGAATCGCCGATGGCTGGGGAGGGGGCCAGGATGTCTGGCGATGATGTCGGTTCTTGGGGGGGGTTGGGGGTGGGTGTGGTGGGGGCGGCCATTCCGTGCCTTGTGGCAGCGGTGGCGCCGGCAGAGGCCCAGTTGGTGGCCATCCTAGTGACCTGGTCTGGATCGGCATTGGCCGATGTGGCAGGTGGGGGGTTGGTTCGGTTTGTTCTTTTTTTTTGTTTTTTTTTAAAATTTTTTTAAAATTATTCCTGCAGTATTACATAATTACAAGCTGCCCCCCCAAAGGGGGGGCCCTAACTACATAACAACGGAGGTGCCCATCATCGCGCATCACATGAAACTGGGCGGGGGCTCTGCTCCCTCACAGGTGCCAGTGTGTGAAGAGTCCCTATTTAGTAAGAAGACAGTGGGAGAAGGAGGAGTACATATCGCTACAAACAAACCGGGCGGTTTAGGGCAGGTAAGGGTAAGAAGCTTAGAATTGGAAAGGGGGAGTGAGAGCGCCGGCCAGGATGTATTCAAGGGAATCCAAAAGGCAGGTGTTATTCATGAGGAAAAGGGGGGAGTGTACCTGAGAGCTCCAAAAGGGCTGGGTCTGAGTCCTGGGTTCAGGGTCCGAGCATATGATGCATGTATTCCCTTAGGAGGTTCACGTCCATATCCTCATTGGTTGGGTGTCTGTCTAGGTCCATAGTGGCGAAGGAGAGCCATATGGCGCCTGCAGCGCAGTCAGAGAGGCGGTTTAGGTGCCCCATTAGCTTAAGCCATCGGCGCAAAACCGGGAGGTGGTTTTCATCAGCCCACTCTGAGTGGTGGGTTGGGAGAGGGTCTCGAGGTGGCCACACCCATCTTATCCATGGGTGGAATGTGCTGCAGCCGCCTAGAATATGAGTGGTCGACTGTGTGGGCCAGGGGGGGTGGTTGTGCCACCTGCAGTGCGAAATCAGGCCGTGTTGGCAATGGTAGGCCGAGTCAAAACTCAGCCAGTATCCCCCGTAGGGACCGGCGCGACAGAGGACCTGTGCAACTGTGGACAGCTCGTTGCATGGGTGGTCGACTGCATGCATGAGTAGCTTTCGTGGACGGCATGATGGGAGGCCATGAACTGCCAGGTACTTGTCAGCAGTTGAGGCTAGGGGGCGGGCTAGTGAGAGTGTCCATCTTTCCATGAGGGTGCAGATGGTGACTTCTTTTAGTGCGGAGGTGGAGGGTTTAAGGTCAGATGGGGGGAGCTCCATGGCCAGCTTCACTTCCGTGTCAGCCCATTCATTTCCGGGGATGTCCGAGTGGCCGGGACACCATACGAAGTGAATCGTGAGTTGGGGGTACGAGTCCAGTAGAGTCTCCACACCTGCTTTCCAGATGTGAAGGAGGTGGGCACCAGGGGTGGCGGCCCATGTGCGGAAGAGGTGGAGAGCGGTCAGCGAATCGGACAGGAAGAAGATGTCCAATGCGACATGCAGTTGCGCCGGGAGGTGGTGTGCCACCCAGCCTGGGGCCGTTGCGAGGGAGAACTCCTCGGCGTCTGTGGCTGTGGCACAGGTGGGGGATTCCAGTCAGCATGACCGGAGTCGGGTGTGGCCCAGCATGGCACAGATGGCCGAACCCAACTTATTGTCAATGCAGGAGCCATCAGTGAAGACCTGGATGTGTGGGGTGTAGCCTAATTGGCACGCCGCTGTCACAAACGATTTCCGTGAGTCTGCGCTAACCAGGGTGGTGGGGGTGGTGAAGCGGATCCGGCCTTTCGTAAATGCCAATGGGTCCGTCCATGGGGGATGCGTGTATGCAGGGACCTGTTATTAAATAAATATAATGAACGATATAAATACAGTATGTGGTCATATGATCAACCACCTTACTAAGTAAACAATAATGCAACGATAACGCCATACAATATAGGAGCTAGATAGTTATAGTAGTACTAGCCCACGGAACGTGTATATAAGGGGAGCTGGTCTCACCCTAGAAATACATCGGTTTACGCTGATAACCCACCTTCACCTCAACTTAACCACTGCACCTCATCATCTACCACAACGTGCGTAGAATTTAAGACCTGTTGAACCTGGGGGGCTCGGACCTGCAGAGAAAGGGAGAAAGGTCTATTAGTTACATTTTTATAAATTTTTCGGCCAACAGAGTGCAGGGTGCGCCAAAGGCGCAGGGAATGGGTGGTCTTTATATACTCGAAATAGAAAGAGAGAGGGGGAATGGAGCAAAGAAAATTAGTGGCATGGGGGGAGGCGCCCTTGAAGACGCCCAGGATCCATCAACAAGCCGTGTTTTGCATGGCCTGTAGGTGGTTTACCAGAGTTTTTTGGCGGCGGCCATGGCACCAGACCGGCACTCCCCATGACAAGACAGAGCGGACGCAGGAGGTGTAGAGGCGGCAGAGGAGGAGGGCTGATATGCTGTGTTGGGTATTGCCCAGGATGCGGAGTGCAGCGAGGGTGGAGAGCCCCTTGGAGCACATTCGCTCGACGTGGGGCTTGAAGGAGAGGCCTGGGTCCCACCATATCCCCAGCCACCATAGTGGGATTGAGGGGCGGATGAGGGTGTTGGGGTCAACCTGTACGCCAGCTGTGTCTCAGCCGTTATAGCTGGTGCATTGCTGAGGGGGGTGAAAATGGAGACATTCCGTCTTGGCGGCTTTGATGTTGAGACCAATGGTGCTGAAGAGGTTGTCTAGTTGTCGGTAGGCTTTGGCTAGCTCACGGCAGTTGGATGCAACTGAGGGTCCTACACAAATGAGTAAGTGGTCGTCAACATAAGCCAGGGCAGTGGTGCCGGCTTGGTGAAAGTGCCGGAGTACCACACCTGCAAATATTGTTGACACATCCTTCTTGTCCTCTTACCACCACCATCTCTGGTTTGCACTGGGGGTCGTCTGGGGGTTCGTTGCAGCAACCTGTGCTCTGGTCTGGTATACTACTGGGTCGACATGAGAGAAGGCTACCAACTGCACACCGGTCCTTCGGAGTGCGCGCTCACTGGTTGTCCAGTCGCTGTAACGGCGGTTTCGAAGACGTGAAAAGGGCTCTAGGGCTCGCCAGAGGGTATGCAACCTGTCGTTAACGTTGCATTGGGGGGATAACTCGGTGAGGATGATTCCTCTTCACATCTGCCATGCTCTCTCGGGGTGTGGTGCCTCGACTGGTCTGCTGGTCGTGCCTTCGGGCCTGGTCAGCAGGGCAAGGTGCAAAGTGTGCCAGTCGGGGGGGAACATGACGATAACGTTCCCATGGGAGTTGGGAAACCCTCTGCCCACTAGCGGTCAGTGAAAACCAGGAAACCTCGGGTTCGGCGAAAGTCGGGTCTAACCTTCCAGGCTTGATGTGCTTGCATTGAGGCCGTGATGACTGGCATGTCATACCAAAAACTGCTCCCCAAATTCCCGAAAGGGTCTCTGATGACGGCACTAGTTGCTAAAAGGAGATAGGGGTCTCATAACACATGGCATGGCGGTAATAACCATCCAACGCAGAAATGCGACAGGACACCATGGGCCTCTCGGGTGGGACGGGCCCCCTTGAGGTGGTTAGTAAGAGGCACTCCCTGGCAGCTGTAAAAAGCGTCGGGGTCCACCCCTCTGTGACATGGAGATTCTGGTATGCTGCGGATCCAGAAGCGGGAAAACCCTTGAATGCGGGCCCCAAGTATTCCCCACAGAGCGTGTTGGGGTAACACCTGATGCTGATGCGGGTTTCTGAAGCACGTGCCAGGGCATGGGAAACTCAGTGCACTGAGCGGGCCATAGCGGCAGGGGGTAGTTCCCTCTGTTGGCTTGAGAGGACTAAATCCTCCATGGGTTCTAATGGGGGTAATTCCCATTTGGGCTTAAGTTGATTCCTTGACACGCAGCGGTGCTTCACATCACCAAGTGGGTACGGGGGGGCGTGAGTCCAGGCGGCTGGGGGTGGTGGGGTAGTGCCTACGGCGCTGCGACCCTCACACTACACCTCTGGCGTGTCAGGTAGCTCTAATCTCACCTTTAGGCCTGTGTGGCGTGAAGGACAGTGGGAGGGGTTTGTCCGGCCCCATATCCTGAGGAAGGTACATGTGTATGTTGGGCCCCACAAGGGCGCCCTTTAGTCAGGCTTGGGGGGACAACGCTGGGGCTCACCTAGCAGTCACGGGAAGTCCCTGGTAGCCGGCCCTCTTTTTTATTTTTATTTTTATTTTTTATTATTATTCCTGCAGTATTACATAATTACAAGCTGCCCCCCCGAAGGGGGGCCCTAACTACATAACAATGGAGGCGCCCATCATGGCGCATCACACCAAACTGGGCGGGGGCTCTGCTCCCCGCAGGGTGCCAAAGTGTGAAGAGCCCCTATTTAGTAAGAGAAACTGCAAGAAGGAGGGATACATATCACTACGAACAAACCAAGCAGTTGAGGGCAGGTTAAAGTAGGAAGCTTAGAAGTGGAAAGGGGGGGCGAGGGTGCCGGCTGAGACATATCATGTGGGATTCCGAAAGGCAGGCTTTACTCGAGCGGGAAGGGAGGAAGGGTACCTGAGAGCTCCAAAAGGGCTGGGTCCGAGTCCTGGGTTCGTGGTCCGAGCATATGACGCATGTATTCCCGTAGGAGGTTCAAGTCCATATTCTTGTCAGTAGGGTGTCCGTTCAGGTCCATTGCTGCAAAGGACAGTCAGATGGCGCCTGCAGCATGGTCAGAAAGGCGGTTAAGGTGCCCTGTTAGCTTTAGCCAGTGGTGCAGAACCAGGAGGTGGTTTT
Organism: Coniferiporia sulphurascens; assembly: GCA_002794785.1. Lineage (NCBI taxonomy): Eukaryota > Fungi > Basidiomycota > Agaricomycetes > Hymenochaetales > Hymenochaetaceae > Coniferiporia > Coniferiporia sulphurascens. Next base: position 709,126 of record NBBA01000004.1, read on the forward strand.
CGTCAGCCCATTCTGAGTGGTGGACTGGGAGAGGGTCTCGAGGTGGCCAGATGCGTCGTATCCATGAGTGGAAGGTGCTGCAGCTGCCTAGGATATGAGCGGTTGACTGCGCTGGCCAGGGGGGGTGGTTGTGCCATCTGCAGTGTGAGATCAGGCCATGCCTGCGGCGGTAGGCTGAGTCAAAGCTCAGCCAGTAACCCCCGTAGGGACCGGCACGGCAGAGGACCTGAGCGACTGCGGATAGCTCACTTCGTGGGTGGTCGACCGAGTGCATGAGGAGCTTTCGAGGTCGGCATGATGGTAGGCCATGGACTGCCAGATATTTATCAGCAGTTGAGGCGAGGGGGCGGGCTAGTGAGAGTGTCCATCTTGCCATGAGGGTGTGGACGGCAACTTCTTTTAGGGCGGAGGTGGACGGTTTGAGGTCAGATGGGGGGAGCTCAGTTGCTAGCTTCGCCTCTGTGTCAGCCCATTCATTTCCGGGGATGTCCGAGTGTCCGGGGCACCAGACGAAATGGATGGTGAGCTGGGGGTATGAGTCCAGCAGAGTCTCCACACCTGCTTTCCAGATGTGGAGGAGGTGGGTGCCAGGGGTGGCAGCCCATGTGCGGAAAAGGTGGAGAGCAGTCAGTGAATCGGATAGAAAGAAGATATCCGATGCGACACGCAGTTGCGCTGGGAGACGGCATGCAACCCAGCCCGGGGCCATGGCGAGTGAGAACTCCTCAGCATCTGTGGCTGTGGCGCAGGTGGGGGACTCCAGTCGGCGTGACCGGAGATGGGGTAGCCGACAGTTCTATGCTGACCAGGCGTCGGAAGCAGATGCCACCAATATCTGGAACTGGGCCAAGTGCGGCCTCGGCAACCGACCCACTCCCATCCCATCGCTGAAACGGCGAGATGGTACCTTCACCCAAACGGACAAGGAGAAAGGTGAGCTCTTTCGTGAAACTTTCTTCATGCCCCCCCCACCCCATGCAGCAGCCAACACACCGCCACCACCACCCCAACCAGCTGCCCTGCCCATACTCCTTTCGGAGCTTATGGGGGCACTGTCCGACACATCCAACTTGTCGGCACCGGGCCTCTCGGGAATAGGTTACCACCCCTTGAAATGGGTGGTGGACGCCTACCCTGACGAGATTCTTACTCTTTTCAACGACTGTCTGTGCTTGGGGCACCACCCTAAATGCTGGCAGGTGGCAAAGGTGGTAATGCTCCGGAAGCCAAACAAGAAGGATCCCTTCTCGCCGCGATCATACCGGCCCATCACCCTCAAGGAGACCCTAGGGAAACTCCTCGAAAAAATAATCACTAACTGGCTCCAGTACCTCGCAAACACAAGGGACTGGCTGCCACCTAACCAGTATGGGGGGCATCAAGGCCATTTGGTCTATGACGCCGCCCAACACCTCTTACAGATAGCAGAACATGCCCACTCAGAGGGCTGTGTGTGCTCAGTCCTTGCGGTTGACATCCAGGGTTTTTTCGACTCAGTGCACCTGCAGCTCCTCCACCAGCAACTGTTGGACCTCGGTTGTGCGCCAGACATGGCCAACTGGTGTTTGTCCTTCATGATGGATCGGCAGGTTGCAGTCGCCTTCGATGGCACCACACTCCCAACCGCCCCAAAACCAGACTACGGCACCCCTCAAGGTTCACCAGTCTCCCCCATCCTGTCAACAATATTCTTTTATTTTTATTTTTATTATTATTATTATTATTATTATTCCTGCAGTATTACATAATTACAAGCTGCCCCCCTGAAGGGAGGGCCCTAACTACATAACAACGGAGGCGCCCATCATTGCACATTGCACCAAACTGGGTGGGGGCTCTGCTCCCCGCGGGGTGCCGAAGTGTGAAGAGCCCCTATTTAGTAGTGACACTAGGAGAAGGAGGGATACATATCGCTACGAACAAACCAGGCGGTTAAGGGCAGGTTAAGGTAGGAAGCTTAGAAGTGGAAAGGGAGGGCGAGAGTGCCGGCCGGGACGTATCATGGGGATACTAAAAGGCAGGCTTTACTCGAGAGGGAAGGGAGGGAGGGTACCTGAAAGCTCCAAAAGGGCTGGGTCCGAGTCCTGGGTTCAGGGTCCGAGCATACGACACATGTAATCCCGTAGGAGGTCCAGGTCCATATCCTCGTCAGTGGGGTGTCTGTCCAGGTCCATCGCGGCAAAAGATAGCCGGATGGCGCCCATGGCGCATTCCGAAAGGCGGTTGAGGTGCCCTGTCAGCTTTAGCCAAGTCACAGAACCAGGAGGTGGTTTTCATCAGCCCACTCAGAGTGGTGGGTTGGGAGAGGGTCCTGAGGTGGCCACACACATCGTATCCACAGGTGGAAGGTACTACAGCCGCCTAGGATGTGGGCGGTCGACTGCATGGGCCAGGGGGGGTGGTTATGCCATCTGCAGTGCGATATCAGGCCATGCCTGCGGCGGTAGGCTGAGTCAAAACTCAACCAGTAACCCCCATAGGGACCGGTGCAGCAGAGGACCTGAGCAACTGTGGATAGCTCGTTGCGTGGGTGGTCGCCTGAATGTGTGAGGAGCTTTCGGGGTCGGCATGATGGTAGGCCCTGGACCACCAGGTATTTGTCAGCGGTCGAGGCGAGGGGGCGGGCTAAAGAGAGCGTCCATCTTTCCATGAGGGTGCGGACGGCAACCTCTTTTAGGGTGGAGGTGGAGGGTTTGAGGTTGGATGGGGGGAGCTCAGTTGCCAGCTTTGCTTCCGTGTCAGCCCATTCATTTCTGGGGATGTCTGAGTGTCCAGGGCACCACGTGAAATGGATGGTGAGCTGGGGGTACGAGTCCAGCAGAGTCTCCACACCTGCTTTCCAAATGTGGAGGAGGTGGGCGCCAGGGGCAGCAGCCCAAGTTCGGAAAAGGTGGAGGGCGGTCAGCAAATTGGACAAAAAGAAGACGTCTGATGCGATGCGCAGTTGCGCTGGGAGACGGCATGCTACCCAGCCCGGGGCCATGGCAAGGGAGAACTCCTCGGCGTCCATGGCTGTGGCACAGGTGGGGGACTCCAGTCGGTGTGACCGGAGTTGGGTGTTGCCCAGCATAGCACAGATGACTGAGCCTGACTTATTGTCAATGCAGGAGCCGTCAGTGAATACTTGGACATGGGGGGTGGAGCTTAGTCGGCATGCAGCTGTTGCAAATGATTTCCAGGTGTCGGTGCTAACCGGGGTGATGGGGATGGTAAAGTGAACCCGGCCCTTCGTGAATGCCAGTGGGTCTGTCCATGGGGGGTGCGTGTATGCAGGGACCTGTTGAACCTGGGGGGCTCGGACCTGCAGAGAAAGGGAGAAGGGTCTATTAGTTACGTTTTTAAAAAGTTTACGACCAACGGAGTGTGGGGTGCGCCAGAGGCGCAGAGAATAGGTTGTCTTTATATACTCAAAATAGAAAGAGAGAGGGGGAACGGAGCAAAGAAAATTAGTGGAATGGGGGGAGGCACCTTTGAAGATGCCCAGGATCCAACGACAGGCTGTGTTTTGTACTGCCTGCAGGCGGTTTACCAGGGTTTTTTGGCGGCAGCCATGGTACCAGACTGGCGCTCCCCATGATAGGATGGAGCGAACGCAGGAGGTATATAGGTGGCGAAGTAGGAGGGCCGATATGCTGCGTTGGGTATTGCCTAGTATGCGGAGTGCAGCGAGGGTGGAGAGCCCCTTGGAGCACATGCGTTCCACGTGGGGCTTAAAGGAGAGGCTTGGGTCCCACCATATCCCCAGCCATCGCAGTGGGATTGAGGGGCAGATGAGGGTGCTGGGGTCGACCTGTACGCTGGCAGTGTCCCAGCCGTTATAGCCGGTGCGTCACCAAGGAGGGTGGAAATGGAGACACTCTGTCTTGGCAGCTTTGATGTTGAGACTGATGGCACTGAATAGGGTGTCAAGTTGTTGGTAGGCACGTGCTAACTTGCGGCAATTGGATGCTACGGAGGGTCCTACACAAATTAGTAAGTGGTCGTCAACATATGCCAGGGCAGTGGTGCCGGCTTGGTGAAAGCGCCAGAGGACCACCCCTGCAAATATAGTTGACAGAATGGGGGAGACTGGCAATCCCTGGGGGGTGCCCAGGTCAGGTTTAGGGGCAGTTGGGAGGGTAGTGCCATCGAAGGCGACGGCTACCTGCCAGTCCGTCATGAAGGACAGACACCAGTCGGCCATGTCTGGGGTGCAACCGAGGTCCAACAACTGTCGGTGGAGGAGCTGTGGGTGCACTGAGTCGAAGAAGCCCTGTATGTCGACCGCCAGGACCGAACACACATGGCCCTCTGAGTGGGCGCATTCCGCAGTCTGTAAAAGGTGTTGGGCGGTGTCATAGACCGAGTGCCCCTGACGCCCCCCATACTGGTTAGGTGGCAACCAGTCCCTCATGTTAGCGAGGTACTGGAGCCAGTTAGCGATGATCTTTTCGAGGAGTTTCCCTAGGGTCTCCTCGAGGGTGATGGGTCGGTATGAATGCGGTGAAAAGGGGTCCTTCTTGTTTGGCTTCCGGAGCATTACTACTTTTGCCACCTGCCAGCATTCAGGGTGGTGCCCCAGGCGCAAGCAGTCGTTGAAAAGAGTAAGAATCTCGTCGGGGTAGGCGTCCACCACCCATTTCAGGGGGCGGTAACCTATTCCCGAGAGGCCCGGAGCTGACAAGTTGGATGTGTCGGACAGTGCCCCCGTAAGCTCCGAAAGGAGTATGGGCGGGGCAGCTGGTTGGGGTGGTGGGAGCGGGGTGTTGGCCGCTGCTTGGGGTGGGGGGGGGCATAAAGAAAGTTTCGTGGAATAGCTCACCTTTCTCCTTGTCCATTTGGGTGAAGGTGCCATCCCACCGTTTCAGCGATGGGATGGGGGTGGGTCAGTTGCTGAGGCCACGCTTGGCCCAGTTCCAGATGTTGGAGGCGTCTGCTTCCGATGCCTGGTCGGTGTAGAACTGCCGTTTGGCCGTCTGTACTCCCCTTTTAAAGGCTCTTCTTGCTGATGCGCATTGGAGGGGGGTGGTTGCCATTGTAATGGCGGATAATAGGGTCTTGCAGTGGGGTGACCACCATGGGACTTCCGTTTTCAATGGTTTTGAGAGGCGGGTGAATGGCTGGAGGGCGGCAACCATGGAGTCAATAACCGCTTTGGCCTTGATGTCCAGGGTGTGGGTGTCATGCCCCGGAAGGCCGAGGGCTATTTCGAGGAGAGGGAAGGCTATGTCAGTCCATTCCTCTTTGTTGGCTGGGAGCAGCTGGCATGTCTTTAGGACCGGGGGGGGGGGCCGAAATGGCACTGACCAGCGTATGATGGCGTGGTCAGACAGTGGTGAGGGGTCGGAGGAGCCTGAGTCTAGGATAGAGTCGGGGTTGACCGCAGGTGGGGCCCAGATCATGTCAATGGGGCACTGATGGTGGTTACCATCGGGCTGTGAGTCAGAGTCAGGAAGGTGAGCAGGTGCATGGCCATGCCCCCGAAAAAAGTCATCAAGGGGTTGTGCCCTTAAGTCATCCCGTTGTGGGACAGAGAAGTTGGACCATGTGTGGTGGCGACAGTTGAAGTTGCCCACCACGAGTAGGGTGGTGGCTAGCACCAAGGGGAGTGAGAATAGGAAGGACTCACCTGGGTACTGGGGGGAGGCGTTCTCTCTGTCCAGGGGGTGCATGCCGTAGTAGTTGCACACCCAGAGGGTGAGTTGGGATTGTACCTCCACCATCAGTACATCGTTGCCATAAGATGCGGCTCCGAGTATCGACCAGGAGGTGGGGGGAGGGCTCTGGATACATACGTGACTACCCGAGGGTGTGTTTCTGGGGCAGGACGGGTGTGTATCCCAGGATGGTTGGGACGTTGTGGACCGGATTGCCGGTTGGCTCAGTGAGTGAGGGTTGTAGTCCTATTTGGTACCAGGGGGGTTCCTGTATAAGAATTAGGTGCGGGGGGGATGGGTCAGTTATAAGGACAGGGATTAGGGAGTGTATCGCTGCTAGTGAGTGGGCGGCGTTCCACTGTAGGATAGAGAGTGTCTCTATCATATTTCCTCCATCTGATCATCGGTTGGGTCGGTGGCAAGGGCCTCTTCGATTTGGCGGTATCGCCTCTTCTTGGGGCAGGCCAGTAGGGTGGCCGGATGGTTGCCCTTGCAGTTGCTACAGAGGCGGGGGTGGGGGCATGTGTTGCCTTCGGGCACTGCATCAGTTGCACAGTGGGCACATGATTTGCAGTGGTTGCGGGTCACATGGGCACCCGTGCAGTCCACGCAACAGGGTTGGGCTCGGCAGCCTTTGGTTCCGTGGCCGAGGCCCTGGCACCGCTCACATTGGGTGAGAGTGGGGCGGATGGGTGGGACCGAAAGTCGGAGGGCAGATCCGAACATCCAGACGTGGGGCCTTTTGAGGAGGCATTCATGGATGGAGCCATCAGGGTCGATGAAGGAGAAGACCACTGGGCACCTGTCGAGGGTCGGCAGGTGGTCCTCGGTGGCAGTGAAGTGTGGGTTGACTACAAAGTCGAGGTTATGGAGTGCCGGGTTGTGTTGGATTTCGGCCATGAGGGCCTTCTCATTGATGGTGTGTCCGTTTTGGCTGAACAGAAAGTCTTTGCAGGGCACCATAGAGATGCACAATGCGGACCTGGGGCGGACTCTGGAGGGGGTTAAGGAGAAGGCGGCTGGGATGTTAATTCCCATCGCAATGCACTCTGTGCGCATGTGGGAGGCATAGGCCACAGAGTGGCGGTCAATGATCATTTCCATGGTCGGGTTAGCCGAGGATGGGTGCGCCGCAAATGTGGTCATGATGTTCCCCTTTACATTGTATGAAGAGGAGAGGACCGGGACTTGGTCTGCAGTGGGGAGGGAGGCAAAGAACTCATGAGACGTTTTAGTCAGGGCCATTGCTGACTTCTGGTTTTCGGCCTGTATACTGACAGTGGGGGTGAGGACCAAGGTTGGGTCCTTGGCATACATGGTGGGTGGTGGGGGCACCTTCCTCTGGCGTTTCTTCTTCTTCTGTGCCGGGTTGATGACCACTCTGGCAACTGGGGCCACTGGAGTTGGGTTGGTGGATGTTGGGGAGGCCGCTGCTGCAGCTACCTGTGCGTAGGAGGAGGGGGCGGCCTGAGTGGCGGCCTGTGGGGAGAGTTGCTGTTGTTGTTGTTGTTGTTGTTGTCGGGGGGCGGGCCTAGAGCTGATGGAAGCCGTCTGACGTGAAATAGAGGCTACGTCAGTTGTCAGGCACTTGACTGCATCTGTAAGCGCCCTCATTTCTGGGGTCACGGGGGTGGTGCCGGGGGTCCCGGAGGTGGCCGGGGCCCTTTGGGGGGGGCGAGCTGGGGCGAAGGGTTCCGGGAGGGTGATTACCACCCCCTCCCTCATGAAGTTGTAGGCCATTACCGTGTTGCGGTAAATGATGTTTTCCGGGTATGTCCTGTCTTGCTCTATGTTGACCAGCGTTTGTTGGATGTTCCAGAGGAGGTCTCCCACAAACTGTGCGGCCTTAACGTCGATTGTTTTGGTGGTGGCGTCCCTGGTTTGCTGGTCAAAGTCATCCAAGGCTTGGGTGAGGGAGTACATGAACTCTGCAGTGTACTGTTCATGTTTTTTCTGGGTGGGGGGTGCTCTCGGGGTGAGAGGTGACATGGCGGCAGAGGAGCGTTTTCGCCCAAGGCTTGCGCCTCCCACCTGTTGAGGGGGGTATGGGGATCCACCACCATTCCTGGGGCTGGTTCACCTGTTTTGACGGAGCCATGAATCGACCCTACCGAGGCAGCTGGGGAGCTGGCTCGGGATGCTGCCCCGGATTCCGTGCATGCTTGGGCAGTGAAGTCGTAGGCCGAGATCAGTTGGGAGTCATCGATGGCTGGGGAGGGTGCTAGAACGTCCGGGGAGGAGGTCAGTGGGGGGAAATCGGCCAGGGGTACCTGTTGGGGGGTGGTGGGGGCAGCAGTACTGTGCCTTGCAGCAGCGGTGGTGCCTGCTGAGGCCCAGTTGGCAGCCATCCTGGCGACCCAGTCTGGGTCGTTGTTGGCCGGTGGGGCGGGGGGGTTGGTTCGGGTTGTCCGATGGAGAGTGTTCCTGTAATCGCCTGGGTTCGACATGGGGGAGTTTTAGCTGCCCGCACTAGTTGATGGTGGTGGTTACTGGTCAAGACGGGTGTGTGCTCGGTCCTTGCAGTCGACATTCAGGGCTTCTTCGACTCGGTGCACCCACAACTCCTCCACCGACAACTGCTGGACCTCGGCTGCGCCCCAGACATGGCCGACTGGTGTCTGTCCTTCATGACGGACCAACAGGTAGCTGTCGCCTTCGACAGCACTACCCTGCCGATGGCCCCGAAACCCGACCTCGGCACCCCCCAGGGGTTGCCAGTCTCCCCCATCCTGTCGACAATCCTTGCAGGGGTGGTCCTCCAGCGCTTTCACCAAGCCGGCACCACCGCCCTAGCATATGTCGACAACCACTTACTAATATGTGTAGGACCCTCAGTAGCATCCAACTGCCGCAAGCTCGCATGCGCCTACCAACAACTCGACACTCTTTTCGGCACCATCGGTCTCAACATTGAAGCCGCCAAAACAGAGTGCCTCCATTTTCATCCCCCTCGGCGACACATCGGCTATAACGGCTGGGACACTGCCGGCGTACAGGTCGACCCCAACACCCTCATCCACCCCTCAATCCCACTCAGGTGGCTGGGGATCTGGTGGGACCCAGGCCTCTCCTTCAAGCCCCATGTCAAGCGAATGCACTCCAAAGGGCTCTCCACCCTCGCTGCACTCCGCATTCTAGGCAACACCCAATGCGGCATATTGGCCCTTCTCCTCCGCCGCCTTTACACCTCCTGTGTCCGCTCTGTCCTGACATGGGGAGCGCCGGTATGGTACCACGGCAGCCACCAAAAATCCTTGGTAAACCGCCTCCAGGCTGTGCAAAACACAGCCTGCCACTGGATCCTGGGCGTCTTCAAGGGCACCTCCCCCCATTCCACTAATTTCCTTTGCTCCATTCCCCCTCTCTCTTTCTATTTTGAATATATAAAGACTACCCATTCCCTGCGCCTATGGCGCACCCCGCATTCTATTGGCCATAAATTATTTAAAAACGTAGCTAACAGACCCTTCTCCCTTTCTCTGCAGGCCCGAGCTCCCCGGGTTCAACAGGTCCCTGCATACATGCATCCCCCATGGACAGACCCACTGGCATTCACGAAGGGCCGAGTCCGCTTTACCACCCCCGTCACCCCAGTTAGCGCCAACACCCGGAAGTCATTCGCAACAGCCACGCGCAAACTAGGCTCCACCCCCCACGTCCAGGTCTTCACAGACGGCTCCTGCATTGACAATAAGTTGGGCTCGGCCATCTGTGTGATGCTGGGCAACACCCAACTCCAGTCATGCCGACTGGAGTCCCCCACCTGTGCCACAGCCACGGACGCCGAGGAGTTCTCCCTCGCCACAGCCCCAGGCTGGGTAGCACGCCACCTCCCAGCACAACTGCATGTCACATCGGACATCTTCTTTCTGTCTGATTCGCTGACTGCTCTCCACCTTTTCCGAACATGGGCTGCCACCCCCAGCGCCCACCTCCTCCACATTTGGAAAGCGGGTGTGGAGACCTTGCTGGATTCGTACCCCCAGCTCACCATCCATTTCATATGGTGTCCTGGACACTCGGACATCCCTGGAAATGAATGGGCTGACACGGAGGCAAAGCTGGCAACTGAGCTCCCCCCATCCGACCTCAAACCTTCCACCTCCACACTAAAAGAAACAGCCATCCATATGCTCATGGAATGATGGACACTCTCACTAGCCTGCCCCCTCGCCTTGACAGCCGATAAATATCTGGCAGTCCACAGCCTACCATCACGCCGACCCCGAAAGCTACTCATACATTCGGTCGGCCACCCACACAATGAGCTATCTGCAGTCGCGCAGGTCCTCTGCCATGCCGGTCCCTATGGGGGATACTGGCTGAGTTTTGACTCAGCCTACCACCACAGGCATGGCCTGATCTCGCATTGTAGATGGCACAACCACCCCCCCTGGCCTGCACAGTCGACCGCCCACATCCTCGGTGGCTGCAGTACCTTCCATCTGTGGATATGGCACGTGTGGCCACCTCAGGACCCTCTCCCAGTCCACCACTCAGAGTGGGCTGACAAAAACCACCTCCCAGTTTTGTGCTGCTGGCTAAAGCTGACAGGGCATCTTAACTGCCTTTCTGACCATGCCACAGGTGCCATCCGGCTGGCTTTTGCCACGATGGACCTTGACGGCCACCCCACTGATGAGGATATGGACTTGGACCTCCTAAGGGAATACATGCATCGTATGCTTGGACCACGAACTCGGGACTCGGACCCAGCCCTTTTGGAGCTAGCAGGTACGCTCCCCCCTTTTCCATCTGACTAACGCCTGCCTTTTGAATTCCCCATGATATGTCTCGGCCAGCACTCTCGCCCCCCCTTTCCACTTCTAAGCTTCTCACCTTAACCTGCCCTCATCTGTGTGGTTGGTCCATAGCGATATGTAGCCCTCCCTCTCGAGCTTTTTCTTACTAAATAGGGGCTCTTCACACTTCGGCACCCCTCAGGGAGCAGAGCCCCTGCCCAGTTTTGTGTGATGCACAATGACAGGCACCTCCGTTGTTATGTAGTTAGGGCCCCCCCTTCGGGGGGGCAGCTTGTAATTATGTAATACTGCAGGAATAATAAATAAAAAAATAATAAATAAAAAAGCGTACCTGAAAGCTCCAAGAGAGCTGGGTCCAAGTCCTGGGTATGGGGTCTGAGCATACAATGCATGTAGTCCCTAAGGATGTCCAGGTCCATGTCCTCATCGGTTGGGTAGCTGTCTAGTTCCATTGCGGCGAAAGCCAGGCGAATGGTGCCTGTGGTTCTGTCTGAGAGGCAGTTCAGGTGCCCCGTCAGCCTAAGCCAATGGCGCAGAACCAGTATAAGGTTTTCCTCGGCCCATTCTGAATGGTGGGCTGGGAGGGGGGTTTTGGCTGGCCAAATGCGCCGAATCCAAGGTTGGAAAGTGGAACACCCGCCTAATATGTGGGCAGTCATCTGCGCTGGCCATGGTGGGTGGTTATGCCACCTGCAGTGGGAGATCAGGCCATGCCTGCATCGGTAGGCTGAGTCGAAGCTCAGCCAGTAGCCCCTGTAGGGACTGGCATGACAGAGGACTTGTGCTACTGCAGAAAGGTGGTGTCGAGGGTGGTCTGCGGAGTGGGTAAGCAGCTTCCGTGGGCGTCGGGAGGGGATGCTGTGTACAGCCAGGAATTTATTGGCGGTGGAGGCTAGGGGGCGGGCCAGGGATAGTGTCCACCATTCAACCAGAGTCTTGGTGGCCACTTCCTTTAGGGTGGATATGGAGGGCGCAAGTTGCGAGGGGGGGAGCTCTGTGGCGAGTTTCACTTCGTCATCTGCCCATTCATTTCCAGGGATGTCCGAGTGGCCCGGACACCATACAAAATGGATGGTGAGGCCTGGATGCGAGTCCAGAAGCATCTCGACCCCCGCCTTCCAAAGGTGGAGGAGGTGGGTGCCTGGGACAGTGGCCCATGTGCGGAAGAGGTTGAGTGCCGTCAGCGAGTCAGACAGAAAGAAAAGGTCTGATGCGACAGGCAGATGTGATCGGAGGCGGTGCGCGGCACAGCCCAGGGCGGTAGCAAGTGAGAATATTTCCATGTCTGTGGCTTTTTTCTTTATTTTTATTTTTATTTTTTAAATTTATTATTCCTATTGTGTTATGTAATACACCTGCAGCCCCGGAGGGGCCGCTTGTAAACTACCTAACTACTGAGGCACCCGTCATCGCTCATTGAGTGAAACTGGGCGGGGTGTGTGCCTCTGGAGAGGCCTAGTGTACTTACACGCCCTATTAGGGATAAATAAGAGGAGGGGAGAAGGAGGAATACATGTCGCAACTACAGAGAACCTGAACAGGTCACAAACGAGGTCAGGAAAGGAGAGTCCCTTAGAAGTGGAAAGGAGTGGCTGCAATTGCCATAGAAGAAACCAATGGGGAATCCGAAGGGCAGTCACAGGTCAGAGGGAAATGGGGGGAGCGTACCTGAGAGCTCCAAAAGGGCTGGGTCCACATCCTGAGTCCTGGATCCAAGCAACCTGCGCACGTAGCCCCGGAGGGTGTCCAAGTCGAGGTTGTTATTGGTGGGGAGTCCATCCAGGTCCATGGCCGCAAAGGCGAGGTGAATCGCCCCAGCTGTGCGGTTGGACATCCAGTTGAGGTGGCCTGTAAGGCGTAGCCAGCGCCGTAAGACCAGGAGGTGGTTTTCGTCCGCCCATTTGGTATGGTGGACCGGGAGGGGGTCGTTCTTGGGCCAGACACGTCATATCCAGGGCTGGAAGGTTTTGCATCCTTTTTTTTTTTTAAATTATTATTCCTGCAGTATTATGTAATTTACAAGCTGCCCCCCTGAAGGGGGGGCCCTAACTACATAACAACAGAGGCGCCCGTCATCGCACAATGCATGAAACTGGGTGGGGACCCTGCTCCCCAAAGGGTGCCAAAGTGGGAAGGGTCCCTATTAGTAAAGGGGAAGCCAGGGAGAGGAATACATATCGCTATGGCAAGACCAAGTGGGTTAGGGCAGGTAAAGGGAGTAGCTTAGAATTGGAAAGGGAGGGCAAGAGCACTGGCCGGGACATACACAGGAGAGTCTGAAAGGCAGTCATTGAGTAGAGGAAAAGGGAGGGAGTGTACCTGAAAGCTCCAAGAGAGCCAGGTCCGGGTCCTGGGTTTGGGATCCAAGCATATGACTCATGTATTCCCTAAGGAGATCCAAGTCCATATCTTCATCGGTGGGGTGCCCCTCTAAGTCCATCGCAGTGAAGGCCAGGCAGATGGTGGCAGAGGTGCAGTCAGAGAGGTGGTTCAAGTGCCCGGTCAATTTCAGCCAGTGGCGCAGGACCTGGAGACAGTTTTTGTCGGCCCACTCAGTGTGGTGGGTCGGAAGTGGGTCACGGGGAGGCCAGACCTTACGGATCCATGGCCGGAAAGTGCGGCACCCGCCCAGGATGTGGGCAGTGGATTGGGCTGGCCATGGGGGGTGGTTGTGCCACCTGCAGTGCAAGATCAGGCCGTGTCTGCACCGGTAGACTGAGTCAAAGCTCAGCCAGTAACCCCCATAGGGACCAGCGTGGCAGAGGACCTGGGCGACTGCCGAGAGCTCCTGGTGGGGATGGTCGACCGACTGGTTGAGTAACTTCCATGGTCTGCGGGAGGGGGTGCTGTTGACAGCCAAGTACTTGTCGGCTGTCGAGGCAATGGGGCAGGCAAGAGAGAGAGACCAACGTTCCATTAGGGTTTTGATGGCGGTCTCCTTCAGAGCGGAGGCAGAGGGGGCGAGGGAGGATGGGGGGAGATTTGTCACGAACTTGGCCTCATGGTCAGCCCATTCATTCCCTGGTATATTGGAGTGGCCCGGACACCATACGAAATGGATGGAGAGATCCGGGTATGAGTCCAAGAGAGTCTGGACCCCAGCCTTCCATTGATGAAGGAGATGTGCGCCTGGGACTGGTGCCCATGTTTGGATGAGGTGGAGTGCCATCAGCGAATCTGACAGAAAGAAGGTGTCAGATGCGACAGGCAGAAGCTCCTGGAGGTGGTGTGCGGCCCATGTAGGCACAGAGGTGAGGGAGAAGATCTCCGCATCCGTTGCTGTGGCACATGTGGGGGAGGTGAGTCGGCGCGATTTTAGACAGTTGAGGCCCATCATGGCGCAGACAGCGGAACCAGACTTCATGCCCATGTGGGAGCCATTGGTGAAGACCTGGAGGTGGGGGAGGGTGCTCAGGAAGCATGCGGCTTCCATGAATTCCTCGTGGGTGTCTTTGCTGACCGGAGTGATAGGAGAGGCAAATGAAACTCGACCATTCGTGAATGCCAGAGGATCCATCCATGGGGGATGAGTGTATGCAGGGACCAGTTGAACCCGGGGGACCTGGACCTGCAGAGAAGTGGAAAAGGGGCGATTAGTTACTGTTTTGTAAAAACGTTTTCTACCGACGGAGTGCAGGGTGCGCCATAGGCGCAGAGAATGGAGGGTCTTAGCATATTCAAAGTAATAAGAAAGGGGGGGAAGGGAACAAAGAAAGTTTGTAGAGAAAGGGGAGGTGCCTTTGTAGACACCCAGAATCCATCTGCATGCCGTGTTTTGCACTGCCTGCAGGCGGCTTACTAAGGTTTTTTGGTGTCGGCCATGGTACCAAACTGGCGTGCCCCAGGTGAGTACTGAGTGGACGCAGGTGATGTATAGGCGACGCAGGAGAAGGGCCGAGATTCCGTGTTCAGTGTTGCCGAGGATGCGGAGGGCGGCAAGGGTGGAGAGGCCTTTGGAGCGCATTCGCTCGACATGGGCCTTGAAGGAGAGGGCGGGGTCCCACCAAATCCCCAGCCACCGGAGGGGGATTGAAGGTCGGATTAGCGTGGTTGGGTCGACCTGCACCCCGGCTGAGTCCCAGTTGGTATATGCTGAGGAATGGCGCCGGGGTGGGTGGAAGTGCAGGCACTCTGTCTTGGCAGCCTCAATGTTGAGACCGATGTCGCCGAAGAGAGCGTTGAGTTGGTGGTAGGTGGCGGCGAGTTGCTGGCAGTTAGATGCCACACTGGGGCCGACACGCACTAGGAGGTGATCATCCACATATGTGAGGGGGGTGGTGCCGGTTTGGTGAAATTTCTGAAGGACCACACCCACGAAAATGGTGGACAGGATAGGGGATACTGGCGATCCCTGAGGGGTGCCAAGATCGGGTTTTTGGGCGGTTGGGAGGGTGGTGCCATCGAATGTGATGGTGACCTGCCGATCCGTCATGAAGGAGAGGCACCAGTCCGCCATGTCGGGCGGGCACTGGAGGTCCAGCAGTTGTCGGTGGAGGAGTTGCAGATGCACTGAATCGAAGAAACCCTGTATGTTGACCGCAAGGACCGAGCATACAAGGCCCTCTGCATGGGCGCGTTCTGCTATCTGTAAGAGGTGCTGGGTGGCATCGTAGACTGAGTGTCCCTGATGCCCACCATATTGGTTAGGTGGCAACCAGTCCCATGTGTTAGCAAGGAACTGGAGCCGGTTAGCTATGATCTTTTTGAGGAGTTTCCCTAGGGTCTCCTCGAGGGTGATGGGCCGATATGATCTCGGCGAGAATGGGTCCTTCTTGTTTGGCTTCCAAAGCATTACCACCTTTGCCGCCTGCCAGCACTTGGGGTGGTGCCCCATGGGCAGGCAGTCGTTGAAAAGGGTAAGTATCTCTTCCGGGTAAGTGTCCACCACCCATTTGAGTGGGTGATAGCCGATCCCTGAGAGGCCTGGAGCTGACAAGTTGGAGGTGTTGGCCAGTGCCCCCATAAGCTCTGCGAGGAGTATGGGCGGGGCAGCTGGTTGGGGGGGGGGGTAGAGGGGTGACGGCTGCTACTGGGGGTTGGGGGGGCATGAAGAAGGTTGTGCGGAAAAGCTCACCTTTCTCATTGTCTGATTGGGTGAAGGTGCCATCGCCCTTTTTTAACGATGGGATGGGTGTAGGTCGGTTGCCGAGGCCTCGTTTGGCCCAGTTCCAGATATTGGTGGCGTCAGCGGAGTCGGCTTGGTCAGCATAGAAGTGCCGCTTGGCCGCTTGTATGCCATGTTTGAAAGTGCGGTGGGCTGCTGATCGCTGGAGGGGGGTGGTGGCCATTGAAATCGCCTGGAGGAGCGATTTACATGTCGGGTCCACCATGGGACCTCGGTTTTGCACGGCTTGGCGAGTTGGGTGAAGGGGGTGAGGGCGGCGGTCATGGAGTCGATTACTGCCTGCGCTTTGGTATCCAGGGTGGTGGTGTCACCCGCTGGGAGGCTGAAGGCGGTTTCGAGTAATGGAAAGGCAATGTCGGTCCACGTTTCTCTGTTGTCCAGGAGGAGCCGGCGCGTTTTCATGACAGGGGGTGGGGGTCGAGACAGCAGGGACCAGCATAGCATAGCATGGTCGGACAGTGGGGAGGTGTTTGATGAGCCCGAGTCTATGATGGAGTCGGGGTTGATGGCGGGTGGGGCCCAGATCATGTCAATAGGGCACCGCCGACAGTTGTCGACAGGCTGTGAGTCCGAGTCTGGGAGGTGAGCCGGCGCAAGGCCGTGCTCTCGGAAGAAGTCATCGAGGGGTTGCAATCCTGCCCACCTCCCTGACTCTGACTCAAGGCCCGATGGCAATCGTCATCGGTGCCCCATTGACATGATCTGGGCCCCACCTGCAGTCAACCCTGACTCTATTCTAGATTCAGCCACCTCTGACCACTCACCACTGTCTGACCACGCCATTCTATGCTGGTCCTTGCCGTTTCGGCCCCCCTCCTGTCCTAAAGACACAAAGGCTACTACCAGCCAACAAGGAGGAATGGACCAACATCGCCTTCCCTCTACTTGAAGAAGCCTTCCGACTCCCAGGGCTCGACACCCACTCCCTGAACATCAAAGCAAAGGTGGTAATCGACTCAATGGTCACCGCACTTCAGCTGTTCACTCACCTCGCCAAACCATCAAAAATGGAAGTCCCATGGTGGTCACCCCACTGCAAGACCCTCCTATCCACAATCACAATGGCCACCACCCCCCTTCAGCACTCATCAGCCCGACACACCTTCAAAAGGGGCATTAGAACGGCCAAACGGCAGTTCTATGCTGACCAGGCAGCAGAAGCAGACACCTCCAACATCTGGAACTGGGCTAAACGAGGCCTAGGCAACCGACCCACCCCCATCCCTTCACTTAGACGACAGGATGGATCCTTCACCCAGACAGATGTGGAGAAAGGTGAGCTTTTCCAAGAAACCTTCTTTATGCCCCCCCCACCCCAGACAGCGGCCGACATCCCGCCACCCCTAACCCAACCAGCTGCCCCGCCCATACTCCTATTGGAGCTTATGGGGGCACTGGCCGATACATCCAACTTGTCGGCTCCGGGCCTCTTGGGAATAGGTTACTGCCCCCTGAAATGGGTGGTGGACGCTTACCCCAATGAGATACTCACACTTTTCAATGACTGCCATGCTTGGGCCACCACCCTGAGTGCTGGCAGGCAGCAAAAGTTGTGATGCTCAGGAAACCGAACAAGAAGGACCCATTCTCGCCACGCTCATACTGGCCCATCACCCTCAAGGAGACTCTAGGGAAACTCCTGGAGAAAATCATTGCTAACCGGCTCCAGTTCCTCGCTAACATGCGGGACTGGCTGCCACCCAACCAGTATGGGGGGCGCCAAGGCCATTCGGTCTATGATGCCACCCAACACCTTTTACAGATTGCGGAACACGCCCACTCAGAGGGCCTCGTCTGTTCGGTCCTAGTGGTCGACATTCAGGGCTTCTTTGACTCGGTACACCCCCATCTCCTCCACTGACAACTGTTGGATCTCGGCTGTGCCCCGGATATGGCCGACTGGTGCCTATCCTTCATGACAGACCGGCGGGTTGCTGTCTCCTTTGACGGCACCACCCTCCCCACCGCCCCTAAACCAGACTTCGGCACCCCACAGGGATCGCCTGTCTCCCCCATCCTATCAACGATTTTCGCAGGGGTGGTCCTCTGGCACTTTCACCAAGCTGGCACCACTGCCCTGGCATATGTTGATGACCACTTACTTATTTGTGTAGGTCCCTCTGTGGCATCCAACTGCCGCACACTAGCCCACGCATACCAACAACTAGACACCCTCTTTGGCACCATCGGTCTCAACATAGAAGCTGCCAAAACGGAATGCCTCCACTTCCACCCCCCCCCAGCAACAAACTGGCTACAAAGGCTGGGACACAGCCAGGGTCCAGGTCGACCCCAACACCCTGATTCGCCCCTCAATCCCCCTTCAGTGGTTGGGGATATGGTGGGATCCGGGCCTCTCCTTCAAACCCCATGTCGAATGCATGCACTCCAAGGGACTCTCCACCCTCGCCGCTCTCCGCATTTTAGGCAACACACAACGTGGTATTTCGGCCCTCCTCCTCCGCCACCTGTACACCTCGTGCATCCGCTCTGTGCTTGCATGGGGTGCACCAGTATGGTACCACAGCCACCGCCAAAAAACCCTGGTAAACCGTCTACAGGCCGTGCAGAACACGGCTTGCAGATGGATCTTAGGCGTCTTTAAGGGCACCTCCCCCCACTCTACAAATTTTCTTTGCTCTGTTCCCCCTCTTTCCTTCTATTTTGAATATATAAAAATGACCCATTCTCTATGCCTATGGCGAACCCCCCACTCTATTGGCCGCAAACTTTTTAAAAACGTAGCTAATAGACCTTTCTCCCTTTCTCTGCAGGTCCGAGCCCCCCGGGTTCAACAGGTCCCAGCATACATGCATCCCCCATGGACGGACCCCCTGGCCTTTACAAAAGGCCACATCCACTTCACCACCCCCATCACCCCAGTCAGTGCCGACACTCGGAAGTCATTCATGACCGCCATGTGCCAACTAGGCCTCACCCCACATGTACAGGTTTTCACCGATGGCTCCCACATTGACAACAAGTCGGGCTCGGCCATCTGTGCCATGCTTGGCCACACCCGACTCCGGTCTCGACAACTGGAGTCCCCCACCTGTGCCACAGCCATGGACACCGAGGAATTCTCACTCGCCACGGCTCCAGGCTGGGTAGCACACCACCTCCCGGCTCAACTGCGTGTTGCATCAGACATCTTCTTTCTGTCCAATTCACTGACCGCCCTCCACCTTTTCCACACATGGGCTGCCACCCCTGGTGCCCACCTCCTTCACATCTGGAAAGCGGGTGTGGAGACTCTGCTAGACTCATACCCCCAGCTCACTGTCCATTTTGTATGGTGCCCTGGACACTCGGACATCCCCAGAAATGAATGGGCTGACATGGAAGCTAAGCTGGCAACCGAGCTCCCTCCATCCGACCTTAAACCCTCCACCTCCGCACTAAAAGAAGCCGCTGTCCGAACTCTGATGGAACGATGGACGCTCTCCCTAGCCCGCCCACTAGCCTCGACCACCAACAAATTCTTGGCAGTCCACGGCCTACCCTCACGCCAACCTCGAAAGCTCCTCATGCATTCGGTCGACCACCCACACAGTGAGCTATCAGCAGTTGTGCAGGTTCTCTGCCGCGCTGGTCCCTACAGGGGATACTGGCTGAGTTTTGACTCAGCCTACCAACACAGGCATGGCCTGATTTCGCATTGTAGATGGCACAACCACCCCCCCTGGCCTGTGCAGTCGACCGCTCACATCCTAGGCGGCTGCAGTACTTTCCATCTGTGGATACAACGCGTGTGGCCACCCCAAGACCCTCTCCCAGTCCACCACTCAGAGTGGGCCGATGAAAACCGCCTCCCAGTTCTGCACCACTGGCTAAAACTGACAGGGCATCTTAACCGCCTCTCTGACCACACCACAGGCGCCATCCGGCTGGCCTTTGCCGCGATGGACCTGGGCGGCCACCCCACTGACAAGGATATGGACCTGGACCTCCTAAGGGAATACATGCACCATATGCTTGGACCCTGAACCCGGGACTCGGACCTAGCCCTATTGGAGCTATCAGGTATGCTCCCCCCTTTTCCATCTGACTAACACCTGCCTTTTGAATTCCCCATGATACGTCTCGGCCAGTGCTCTCGCCCCCCCTTTCCACTTCTAAGCTTCTCACCTTAACCTGCCCTCATCTGTGTGGTTGGTCCATAGCGATATGTAGCCCTCCCTCTCGAGCTTTTTCTTACTAAATAGGGGCTCTTCACACTTCGGCACCCCTCAGGGAGCAGAGCCCCTGCCCAGTTTTGTGCGATGCACAATGACAGGCGCCTCCGTTGTTATGTAGTTAGGGCCCCCCCTCCGGGGGGGCAGCTTGTAATTATGTAATACTGCAGGAATAATAAATAAATAAATAAATAAAAAATCGAGGGGTTGCACCCTCAAATCCTCCTGCCGAGCAGTGAGGAGATCGGACCATGAGTGGTGGCGATGGTTGAAGTTGCCTGCCACTATGAGGGTGGAGGCCAAGGCTGGCGGGATCGTATAAAGGAATGACTCACCTGGGTATTGTGGGGTGGTGGTGGTGCGGTCTGCTGTGTGCATCCCGTAGAAGTTGCACAGGTGGATCATCAGGTGGGCGCAGATTTCGATAGTGAGGACGTCAGTGCCGGATGAGGCGGCCCCAAGGACAGACCATGAGGTGGTGGGGATGGCCCGGGAAACATATGTGACTACCCTGGGCCGAGTGGCTGGGGGGCTGGGGCGAAGGGTGCTGGGAGGGAGGCTTCCGCCCCCTTCCTGGCAAAGTTGTAGGCCATCTCCATGTTGCGGGAGACGATGTGCTGGGGGTCCTTCTCGTCCCTAATTATGCTGGTGATAGTTTGCTGGAGGTTCCAGAAGAGGTCCCCTACAAACTGTGCCGCTGCCGTGTTGGTCTCAGTGATGTTGGTGTGGAGCATCTTCCAGTCGAAGTCCTCCAAGGCACAGGAGATGGAGTACATGAAGCCTGCCATGTGCGGCTCGAACTGGTCTCGAGGGTGGGGGCATGGGGTGTGCGGGGAGAGGTTCTCTGAGGAATGCTTGTGGGTGAGTGGTGGCAAGGGCATGTGTGGGTTCTCAAGGATGTCCTCCATCTCGCTGGGCTCGTTGGAGCCCACTGGGGGGTTGGAGCCTTCGGACGGGGGGTGGCTGATGTGTGCGAATGATCGAGTGAACTCGGTGTTCGAGACGCCAATGATGGGGGACAGGGTGAGCCGGAGGGCGTCTGGGGACGATGCTGGGAGGCCTGGGTCGATTTGGGCGGGGGTGGGGGTTGTGCTGTGCATGGCGGCGGCCCTGGCAGCCCTGTCAGCATCGGCGCTGGCCGATGAGGGAGGTGGGAGGGGTGGTCAAGTCGAACGTAGAGCATTTCTGTATCCACTGGGGTTCGACATGGGGGAGTTTTAGCTGCCCGCACTAGTCGATGGTAGTGGTTACTGGTCAAGAAGGATGAAGGTTTCGCATCCGCCGAGAATATGAGAGGTTGACTGTGCTGGCCAGGGTGGGTGGTTGTGCCACCTGCAGTGAGAGATCAGGCTGTGTCTGTGCCAGTAGGCTGAGTCAAAGCTCAGCCAGTAGCCCCCATAGGGACCGGCACAGCAGAGGACCTGCGCTACTGCAGTGAGTTCCACGCGAGGGTGATCAACTGAGATAGTGATCAGCTTTCTCGGTCATCGTGTGGGGGGCCCTGTTACTGCCAGGTATTTGTCGGTAGTAGAGGCAAGGGGGCGGGTCAGCTGAAGGGACCAGCGTTCACTGAGTGTGTGTGTCGCCACTTCCTTCAGAGCAGAGATAGAGGGGGTGAGGGAAGATGGAGGAAGCTCAGTTGCTAGCTTCGCCTCGGAATCCGCCCATTTGTTCCCAGGGATGTCCTTGTGGCCTGGGCACCATCGGAAATGAACGGTTAGGTTCGGAAATGAGTTGAGGAGGGTCTTGACCCCTGCTTTCCAGAGGGGGAGGAGCTGAGCCCCCGAAGCGGAGGGCCAGTTGTGGAAAAGGCCGAGTGCCGTCAGGGAGTCCAAGAGGAAAAAGATCTCCTGGACATCTGGCAGTAGGTGGTGGAGTCGTCTTGCCACCCAGCCCAGGGCAGTCGCCAAAGAGAAGATTTCGGCGTCTGTTGCTGTGGCGCAAGTGGGGGAGGCGAGCCTGAGGGAACCAATGTGAAGTGTCCCCTTCATGCCACAGATGGCTGATCCTGAGGTGTTACCGATGCGTGATCCATCCGTAAAGACCTGCAGGGAGGTGTTGGTGCAGCATATCCTGGCCTGGGTGACATAGTGGTCGCATAGGTTTGCAGAGACGGGCTGCCTTGGGACTGAGAAGACGATGCGCCCATTACCGAAGGCAAGGGTTCTGTCCAGGGGGGGTGCATGTACGCTGGGATTCGTTGGACTCGAGGGACACGGACCTGCAACAAAAGGGAAAAAGGGGTGTTAGCATTAGGGTTGAACTTTTTCTGCCCTATGCGGTGGGGGGTGCGCCACAGGTGCAGTGTGTGAGTGGTCTTTAAATACTCGAAGTAAGCACAGAAAGGGGGGGTGGAACAAAGAAAATTTGTGGAATGGGGAGATGTGCCCTTATAGACACCCAATATCCAATGGCAAGCAGTATTCTGCATGGCCTGTAGTCAGTTGACTAGGGTTTTTTGTCAATGTCCATGGTACCATACTGGTGCGCCCCAGGATAGGACGGTGCGCACACAGGCGGTGTAGAGTCGGCAGAGGTGGATGGCTGAGAGGCCCCTCTTGGTGTTGCCGAGAATGCGGAGGGCCACCAACGTTGATAGTCCCTTGGAACGCATACATTCCATGTGTGGTTTGAAGGTGAGGCCCGCATCCCACCAAATCCCGAGCCAGCGCAGGGGGTTGGTAGGTCGGACCTTGGTTGTGGCGTCGATTTGGATCCCCGCGGTGTCCCAGCGGTGGTAGCCGGTACGTCACCTGGGCGGGTGGAAGTGGAGGGCCTCCGTCTTTGCTGGCTCGATGTTGAGGCCAATTTGTTGAAAGAGGAGGTCCAGTTGTTGGTAGGCCTGTGCGAGGGATCGGCAGTTAGCTGTCACTGAGGTGCCCACACAGGCGATGAGGTGGTCATCGATGTATGCTAGCAGTTGGGAGCCACGCTGTTGGAAGTGCCGCATCACTATGCCTGCGAAACATCCTTCTTGTCCTCTTACCACCACCATCTCTGGTTTTTACTGGGGGTCATCTCAGGGTTCGTCGCAGCAACCCATGCTCTGGTCTGGTATTCTACTGGGTCGACATGAGAGAAGGTTCCCGACTGCGCACCTTTTATAAAGGAGCGCTGCTCGCTGGTCACCGAGGCACTGTAGCGGTGTCGTCTGATGGCGCAAAAGGGGCTCACACCTGCCAGGGGGTATGCAACCCGTCGCTAACATTGCAGTGGGGGGGGATGGCTCAGTGAGTACCAAGATCCTCTCTCACATCTGCTGTGCTCTCTCGGGGCATGGTGCTCGGCTGGTCTGTCTCTCGGCGGCGCAAGGGGCGCATGCCTGCCAGTCGGGGGGGGACACAACGTTAACGTCCCCACACCTGTGCGGGGGGGGTAACCCTCTGCCCTTCAGCAGTCGGCTTCGGTCGGGAGACCTCGGGTTTGGGGAAACTCGGATCTGACCTTCGGGTTGGGACTTAAAAATCCTGGGGCCGTGTTGTCCTTGGCATGACAAACCATAAAAACGGCCACCCCAAATCCCGAAAGGGTCTCTGATGACGGCACTAGTTGCTATAAGGAGATAGGGGCTTCATAACACATGGCGTTGCGGTAAGAACCAGCCAACGCGAAAGCGACAGGCCACCATGGGCCTCTTGGGGGGACAATGCTGGGGCTCACCTAGCAGTTGCAGTCACCCCCACCTCTGCAACAACTGCAAGGGCGACCACCCCGCCACCCTGCCAGCCTGCCCCAAGAAGAGGCGCTACCGCCAAATCGAAGAGGCCCTCGCCGCCAACCCTACTGATGACCAGATGGAGGAAATATGATAGAGACGATCTCTGTCCTGCAGTGGAATGCTGCCCGCTCTCTAGCAGTGATACATTCCCCAATCTCTGTCCTTACAACTGACCCCTCCCCCCCGCACCTACTTCTTATCCAGGAACCCCCCTGGTACCAAATAGGCCTGCAACCATCACTCACTGACCCGACCAGCACCCCAGTCTTCAACATACCCACCATCCCGGGATATACCCCCGTCCTACCGCCTGAGGTCTGCCCTCGGGTAGTCACATATATCTAGGGACCTCCCTCCCACCTCATGGTCAATTCTCGGAGCTGCATCTTACGGCACTGATGTACTGACGGTGGAGGTACGATCACAACTCACCCTCCGGGTGTGCAACTACTACGGCATGCACCCCCTGGACCGAGAAAACACCTCCCCCCAGTACCCAGGTGAGTCCTTCTTATTCTCACTCCCCTCGGTGCTAGCCACCACTCTACTCGTGGCAGGCGACTTCAACTGTCGCCACCACACATGGTCCGACTTCTCCGTCCCACAACGGGATGACTTGGGGGTGCAACCCCTCGACGACTTCTTCCATGGGCATGGCCTGGCGCCTGCTCACCTTCCTGACTCTGACTTGTGGCCCAACGGCAACTGCCGCCGGTGCCCCATTGACATGATCTGGGCCCCACCCACGGTCAACCCCGACTCTATTCTAGACTCGGGCTCCTCCGACCAATCACCACTGTCCGACCTGCGCTGGTCGGTGCCATCTCGGCCCCCCCCTCCTGTCCTAAAGACATGCCGGCTTCTTCCAGCCGACAAAGAGGAATGGACTGAAATAGCCTTCCCTCTCCTCAAAACAGCCTTCAGTCTTCCAGGGGACAGCACCCATGCCCTGGACATCAAAGCCAAAGCAGTCATTGACTCCATGGTCGCCGCCCTCCAGCCGTTCACCCACCTTTCAAAGCCATCAAAAATAGAAGTCCCATGGTGGTCACCCCACTGCAAGACCCTCTTATCCGCCATTACAACGGCAACCACCCCCCTCCAGCATGCATCAGCAAGAAGAGCCTTTAAAAGGGGTGTCAGGACAGCCAAACGGCAGTTCTATGCCAACCAGGCATCAGAAGCAGATGCCTCCAACATCTGGAACTGGGCCAAGCATGGCCTCGGCAACCGACCCACCCCCATCCCATCGCTGAAACAGCGAGATGGTACCTTCACCCAAACAGACAAGGAGAAAGGTGAGCTATTCCGCGAAACTTTCTTTATGCCCCCCCCCACCCCAGGTAGTGGACAACACACCGCCGCCACCACCCCAACCAGCTGCCCCACCCATACTCCTTTCGGAGCTTATGGGGGCACTGTCCGACACATCCAACTTGTCGGCACTGGGCCTCTTGGGAATAGGTTACTGCCCCCTGAAATGGGTGGTGGACGCCTACCCTGATGAGATTCTTACTCTTTTCAACGACTGCTTGCGGTTGGGGCACCACCCCAAATGCTGGCGGGTGGCAAAGGTGGTAATGCTCCGGAAGCCAAACAAGAAGGATCCCTTCTCGCCGTGATCATACCGGCCCATCACCCTCGAGGAGACCCTAGGGAAACTCCTCGAAAAAATAATTGCTAACTGGCTCCAGTACCTCACAAACACGAGGGACTGGCTGCCACCTAACCAGTATGGGGGGCGTCAAGGCCATTCGGTCTACGACGCTGCCCAACACCTTTTACAGATCACGGAACACACCCACTCAGAGGGCCTTGTGTGCTTGGTCCTTGCGGTCAACATTCAGGGCTTCTTCGACTCAGTGCACCCACAGCTCCTCCACTGACAACTGTTGGACCTCGGCTGCACCCCAGACATGGCCAACTGGTGTCTGTCATTCATGACAGATTGACAGGTAGCTGTCACTTTCGATGGCACTACCCTCCCAACTGCCCCTAAACCCGACCTCGGCACCCCCCAGGGATCGCCAGTCTCCCCCATCCTGTCAACAATATTTGCAGGGGTGGTCCTCCGGTGCTTTCACCAAGCCAGCACCACCGCCCTAGCATATGTTGACAACCATTTACTTATTTGTGTAGGACCCTCAGTAGCATCCAAC
This sequence comes from Coniferiporia sulphurascens, assembly GCA_002794785.1. Classification (NCBI taxonomy): domain Eukaryota; kingdom Fungi; phylum Basidiomycota; class Agaricomycetes; order Hymenochaetales; family Hymenochaetaceae; genus Coniferiporia; species Coniferiporia sulphurascens. The sequence goes on from NBBA01000004.1 coordinate 734,702, forward strand.
TGCCGCGAGCTCGCACATGCCTACCAACAACTCGACACCCTCTTCGGCACCATTGGTCTCAACATTGAAGCCGCCAAAACAGAGTGTCTCCATTTTCACCCCCCTCGGCGACCATCCTTCTTGTCCTCTTACCACCACCATCTCTGGTTTGCACTGGGGGTTGTCTGGGGGTTCGTCGCAGCAACCCGTACTCTGGTCTGGTATACTACTGGGTCGATACGAGAGAAGGCTACCAACTGCACACCGGTCCTCCGGAGTGCGCACTCACTGGTCGTCCAGTCGCTGTAACAGCAGTTTCGAAGATGTGAAAGGGGCTCTAGGGCTTGCCAGAGGGTATGCAACCTGTCATTAACGTTGCATTGGGGGGATGACTCAGTGAGGATGATTCCTTTTCACGTCTGCTGCGCCCTCTTGGGGTGCGGTGCCTCGACTGGTCTGCTGGTCGTGCCCTCAGGCCCGGTCAGTGGGGCAAGGTGCAAAGTGCGCCAGCTGGGGGGGAACACGATGATAATGTTTCCATGGGAGTCGGGAAACCCTCTGCCCACTAGTGGTCGGTGAAAACCGGAAAACCTCGGGCTCAGCGAAAGTCAGGTCTAATCCTCTGGGATTGATGTGGTTGCATTGAGACTGTGATGACTGGCATGTCATATCAAAAACTGCTCCCCAAATTCCCAAAAGGGTCTCTGATGATGGCACTAGTTGCTAAAAGGAGATAGGGGTCTCATAACACATGGTGTGGCGGTAATAACCATCTGATGCAGAAATGCGACAGGACACCATGGGCCTCTCGGGTGGGACGGGCCCCCTTGAGGTGGTTAGTAAGAGGCACTCCCTGGTGGCTGTAAAAAGTGTTGGGGTCCACCCCTCTGTGACACAGAGATTCTGGTATGCTGCAGATCCAGAAGCGGGAAAACCCTTAAATGTGGGCCCCGAGTATTCCCTGCAGAGCGTGTTGGGGTAACACCTGATGCTGATGTGGGTTCTGAAGCGCGTGCCAGGGCACAGGAAACTCAGTGTGCTGAGCAGGCCGTAGCGGCAGGGGATAGTTCCCTCTGTTGGCTTGAGAGGACTAAATCCTCTGTGGGTTCTAATGGGGGTAATTCCCATTTGGGCTTAAGTTGATTCCTTGACACACAGCGGTGCTTCACATCACCAAGCGGGTATGGGGGGGCGTGAGTCCAGGTGGCTGGGGGTGGTGGGGTAGTGCCTACAGCACCGCAACCCTCACACTACACCTTTAGCGTGTCGGGTAGCTCTAATCTCACCTTTAGGCCTGTGCGGCATGAAGGACAGCAGGAGGGGTTTGTCGGGCCCCATATCCCGAGGAAGGTGCACGCATATGTTGGGCCCCGCAAGGGCATCCTTTAGTCAGGGACACTCAGACATCCCCAGAAATGAATGGGCTGACACAGAGGCAAAGCTGGCAACTGAGCTCCCCCCATCTGACCTCAAACCTTCCACCTCCGCCCTAAAAGAAACGGCCATCCATACTCTCATGGAACGATGGACGCTCTCACTAGCCTGCCCCCTCGCCTCAACCACCAATAAATACCTGGCAGTCCACAGCATACCATCACACCAACCTCGAAAGCTCCTCATACATTCGGTTGACCACCCATGCAACAAGCTATCTGCAGTTGCACAGGTCCTCTGCCACACTGGTCCCTATGGGGGATACTGGCTGAGCTTCGACTCAGCCTACCGTTGCAGGCACGGCCTGATCTCGCACTGCAGATGGCACAACCACCCCCCCTGGCCAGCGCAGTCGACCGCCCACATCCTCGGCGGGTGTAGCACCTTCCATCCGTGGATACGATGCATATGGCCACCTCGTGACCCTCTCCCAGTCCACCACTCTGAGTGGGCTGACGAAAACCGCCTCCCGGTTCTGCACCGCTGGCTAAAGCTAACGGGGCACCTGAACCGCCTGTCTGAATGCGCTGCAGGCGCCATCCAGCTGTCCTTTGCCACGATGGACCTTGACGGGCACCCCACCGACAAGGATATGGACTTGGACCTCCTATGGGACTACATGCGTCATATGCTTGGACCTCGAACCCAGGACTCGGACCCAGCCCTTTTGGAGCTCTCAGGTACCCTCCCTCCCTTCCCGCTCGAGTAAAGCCAGCCTTTCGGTATCCCACATGACATGTCTCGGCTGGCACTCTCGCCCTCCCTTTCCACTTCTAAGCTTCCTACCTTAACCTGCCCTCAACTGTGTGGTTTTGTTCATAGTGATATGTATCCCTCCCTCTCCTGGTTTCTTAGCTAAATAGGGGCTCTTCACACGACGGCACCCTTCAGAGAGCAGAGCCCCCACCCAGTTTTGCGCAATGTGCAATGACGGGTGCCTCCGTTGTTATGTAGTTAGGGCCCCCCCTTTGGGGGGGCAGCTTGTAATTATGTAATACTGCAGGAATAATAATAATAATAATAAAAATAATAAAAAACACAACAACCGAGGAAGCTGATCACTATCTCAGTTGACCACCCTCGCGTGGAACTCACTGCAGTAGCGCAGGTCCTCTGCCGTGCCGGTCCCTACGGGGGCTACTGGCTGAGCTTTGACTCAGCCTACCGGCACAGACACGGCCTGATCTCTCACTGCAGGTGGCACAACCACCCACCCTGGCCAGCACAGTCAACCTCTCATATTCTCGGCAGATGCAAAACCTTCCAGCCCTGGATACGACATGTCTGGCCCAAGAACGACCCCCTCCCGGTCCACCATACTGAATGGGCGGATCCTTCACCCATATGGACATGGAGAAAGGTGAGCTTTTCCAAGAGACCTTCTTTATGCCCCCCCCACCCCAGACAGCGACCGACATCCCGCTACCCCCAACCCAACCAGCTGCCCTGCCCATACTCCTATCAGAGCTTACGGGGGCACTGGCCGACACATCCAACTTGTCGGCTCTGGGCCTCTCGGGAATAGGTTACCGCCCCCTGAAATGGGTGGTGGATGCCTACCCTGACGAGATACTTACACTTTTCAATGACTGTCTGCGCTTGGGCCACCACCTGGAGTGCTGGCGGGCAGCAAAAGTTGTGATGCTCAGGAAACCAAACAAGAAGGACCCTTTTTTGCCACGTTCATACCGGCCCATCACCCTCAAGGAAACCCTAGGGAAACTCCTGGAAAAAATTATCGCTAACCGGCTCCAATTCCTTGCTAACACGTGGGACTGGCTGCCACCCAACCAGTATGGGGGGCGCCAAGGCCATTTGGTCTATGACGCCGCCCAACACCTTTTACAGATTGCGGAATGTGCCCACACAGAGGGCCTTGTCTGTTTGGTCCTAGTGGTCGACATTCAGGGCTTCTTTGACTCGGTACACCCCCACCTCCTCCACCGACAACTGTTGGATCTCGGCTGCACCCCTGATATGGCCAACTGGTGCCTATCCTTCATGATGGATCAGCGGGTCGCTGTCTCCTTCGATGGCACCACCCTCCCCACCGCCCCTAAACCCGACTTCGGCACCCCACAGGGATCGCCTGTCTCCCCCATCCTATCAACGATTTTCGCAGGGGTGGTCCTCCGGCACTTTCACCAAGCCGGCACCACCACCCTGGCATACATTGACGACCACTTACTTATTTGTGTAGGTCCCTTGGTGGCATCCAACTGCCGCACACTAGCCCACGCATACCAACAACTAGACACCCTCTTTGGCACCATCGGTCTCAACATCGAAGCTGCCAAGATGGAATGCCTCCACTTCCACCCCCCCCAGTGACAAACTGGCTATGAAGGCTGGGACACAGCTGGGGTCCAGGTTGACCCCAATACCCTGATCTGCCCCTCAATCCCCCTCCGGTGGTTGGGGATATGGTGGGACCTGGGCCTCTCCTTCAAACCCCATGTCGAGCGCATGTGTTCCAAGGGACTCTCCACCCTCGCTGCTCTCCGCATTTTAGGCAACACACAACACGGTATTTCGGCCCTCCTCCTCTGCTGCCTGTACACCTCGTGCATCCGCTCTGTGCTTGCATGGGGTGCACCAGTATGGTACCACGGCCACCGCCAAAAAACCCTGGTAAACCGTCTACAGGCCGTGCAGAACACGGCTTGCAGATGGATCTTAGGCGTCTTTAAGGGCACCTCCCCCCACTCTACAAATTTTCTTTGCTCTGTTCCCCCTCTTTCCTTCTATTTTGAATATATAAAAATGACCCATTCTCTATGCCTATGGCGAACCCCCCACTCTATTGGCCGCAAACTTTTTAAAAACGTAGCTAATAGACCTTTCTCCCTTTCTCTGCAGGTCCGAGCCCCCCGGGTTCAACAGGTCCCAGCATACATGCATCCCCCATAGACGGACCCCCTGGCCTTTACAAAAGGCTGCGTCCACTTCACCACCCCCATCACCCCAGTCAGTGCCGACACTTGGAAGTCATTTGTGGCCGCTGCGTGCCAACTAGGCCTCACCCCACATGTACAGGTTTTCACCGATGGCTCCCACATTGATAATAAGTTGGGCTCGGCCATCTGTGCCATGCTTGGCCACACCCAACTCCGGTCCCGACAACTGGAGTCCCCCACCTGCGCTACAGCCATGGACGCCGAGGAATTTTCCCTCGCTACAGCTCCGGGCCGGGTAGCACGCTGCCTCCCAGCACAATTGCGCGTCACATCGGATATCTTCTTTCTGTCCAATTTGCTGACCGCCCTCCACCTTTTCCGCACCTGGGCCGCCACCCCTGGGGCCCACCTCCTTCACATCTGGAAAGCGGGTGTGGAGACTCTGCTAGACTTGTACCCCCAACTCACCATCCATTTCGTATGGTGCCCCGGACACTCGGACATCCCCAGAAATGAATGGGCTGACACAGAAGCTAAGCTGGCAACTGAGCTCCCTCCATCCGACCTTAAACCATCCACTTCCGCACTAAAAGAAGCCACTGTCCGAACTCTTATGGAACAATGGACGCTCTCACTAGCCCGCCCACTAGCCTTGACTGCCGACAAATTCTTGGCAGTCCATGGCCTACCCTCATGCCGACCTTGAAAGCTCCTCATGCATTTGGTCGACCACCCACGCAATGAGCTATCTGCAGTCGTGCAGGTCCTCTGCCACGCCAGTCCCTATGGGGGATACTGGCTGAGCTCTGACTCAGCCTACTGCCGCAGGCATGGCCTGATCTCGCATTGCAGATGGCACAACCACCCCCCCTGGCTTGCGCAGTCGACCGCCCACATCCTAGGCAGCTGCAGTACCTTCCATCCGTGGATACGACACGTGTGGCCACCTCGAGACCCTCTCCCAGTCCACCACTCAGAGTGGGCTGATGAAAACCACCTCCCGGTTTTGCGCCACTGGCTAAAGCTGACGGGGCACCTTAACCGCCTATCTGACCGCACCGTGGGTGCCATCCGGCTGGCCTTCGCTGCGATGGACCTGGATGGCCACCCCACTGATGAGGATATGGACTTGGACCTCCTAAGGGAATACATGCGCCATATGCTTGGACCCCAAACTCAGGACTCGGACCCAGCCCTCTTGGAGCTATCAGGTACACTCACCCCTTTTCCATCTGACTAATGCCTGCCTTTCAAATTCCCCATGATACGTCTCGGCCAGCGCTCTCGCCCTCCCTTTCCACTTCTAAGCTTCTTACCTTAACCTGCCCTCACCTGCATGGTTTGTTCATAGCGATATGTATCCCTCTCTCTTGAGTTGTTTCTTACTAAATAGGGGCTCTCCACACTTTGGCACCCTTTGGGGAGCAGAGCCCCTGCCCAGTTTTGTGTGATGCGCAATGACGGGTGCCTCCGTTGTTATGTAGTTAGGGCCCCCCCTCTGGGGGGGCAGCTTGTAATTATGTAATGCTGCAGGAATAATAAAATTAAAATTAAAAATTAAAAAATACTGAATGGGCGGACGAAAACCACCTCCTGGTCTTACGGCGCTGGCTACGCCTTACAGGCCACCTCAACCGGATGTCCAACCGCACAGCTGGGGCGATTTGCCTCGCCTTTGCGGCCATGGACCTGGACGGACTCCCCACCAATAACAACCTCGACTTGGACACCCTCCGGGGCTACATGCGCAGGTTGCTTGGATCCAGGACTCAGGACGCGGACCCGGCCCTTTTGGAGCTCTCAGGTATGCTCCCCCCATTTCCCTCTGACCTGTGACTGCCCTTCGGATTCCCCATTGGTTTCTTCTATGGCAATTGCAGCCACTCCTTTCCATTTCTAAGGGACTCTCCTTTCCTGACCTCATTTGTGACCTGTTTGGGTTCTCTGTAGTCATGACATGTATTCCTCCTTCTCCCCTCCTCTTATTTATCCCTAATAGGGCGTGTAAGTACACTAGGCCTCTCCAGAGGCACACGCCCCGCCCAGTTTCACTCGATGAGCGATGATGGGCGCCTCAGTAGTTAGGTAGTTTACAGGCGGCCCCTCCGGGGCTGCAGGTGTATTACATAACACAGTAGGAATAATAAATTTAAAAAAAAAAAAAGCACATTCTCTCTATGTGGGGCTTGAAGGTCAGGCCTGGGTCCCACCAAATCCTGAGCCACCTAAGTGGGCAGGAGGGTCAGATAAGGGTGTTGGGGTCGATTTGGATCCCAGCAGTGTCCCAGCCATGATAGCCAACTCGTCGCCAAGGTGGGTGAAAGTGGAGGGCAACCTGGTGACCACCTTTGCAGAAAGACCGGCCTCCTCCACTCCCACCACATCGGTGATCATTGACCACCATGTGGATGCATTCACTAAGTACATGCATGATCGCTGCCTAGCCCTCCCAGCGGACCGGCCCATCTTGGACCGATTCCAACTAACCCCCTCCAGAGTTCGCCCTAGATCGACGTTACACATCTCCATGGTGCCCTGCAGGGACATCTTCTTTGGGCAAAATCCCCACCCCATCATAGAGGCAGCACTCCTCACGGAGGTCCGACAAAACCCCTCCCTCAAGCACCTCGACTTTGTGGTGCCCCCCCACTACGCAACAGTACCGGAAAAGCTCCCTCTTCTGGCAGCATGCCCAGTATCCTTCACCTTTGTCGACCCAGACAGGCAAACCCGAGCATGCCTCCTCAAGAGGAACAGAGTTTACCTCTTCAGATCCTCCCTCCGCCTTTCGGTCCCACTGGTCTGGCCCGGCCTCACCCAGTGTGAGCGCTGCCAAGGACTGGGTCATGCATCCTTCTTGTCCTCTTACCACCACCATCTCTGGTTTTCACTGGGGGTCATCTCAGGGTTTGTCACAGCAACCCATGCTCTGGTCTGGTATTCTACTGGGTCGACATGAGAGAAGGTTTCTGACTACACACCTTTTATAAAGGAGTGTTGCTCGCTGGTCGCCGAGGTGCTGTAGCAGTGTTGTTTGATGGTGCGAAAGGGGCTCACACCCGCCAGGGGGCAGGCAACCCATCGTTAACATTGCAATGGAGGGGGATGGCCCAGTGAGTACCAAGATCCTTCTTCACGTCTGCCGTGCTCTCTTGGGGCATGGTGCTCGGCTGGTCTGCCTCTCGGCGGCGCAAGGGGCACATGCCTGCCAGTCGGGGGGGACACGATGTTAATGTCCCCACACCCGCGCAGGGGGGGGTAACCCTCTGCCCTTCAGCGGTCGGCTTCGGTTGGGAGACCTCGGGTTTGGGGAAACTCGGATCTGACCTTCGGGTTGGGACTTAAAAATCCTGGGGCTGTGTTGTCCTTGGCATGACAAACCATAAAAACAGCCACCCCAAATCCTGAAAGGGTCTCTGATGACGGCACTAGCTGCTATAAGGAGATAGGGGCTTCATAACACATGGTGTTGTGGTAAGAACCAGCTGACATGAAAGTGACAGGCCACCATGGACCTCTCGGGGGGACAATGCTGGGGCTCACCTAGCAGTCGTGGGAAGTCCCTGGTAGCTGGCCCTCTCCCATCAAAGTGGGAAGGACACTGGTACCCCCTGAGAGGTGGTTAGTTGGAGCGGACTCCCTGGTGGCTGTAACAAGCACTGGGGTCCAAGCAATGGCAACACATCAACTCCGGTACATTGCGGATCCAGAAGCGGGCCTTGTGCCTGAGTATTCCCCCTCGGGGCTCTGAAGCATGTGCTGGGGAACAGGAAACTCCGGGGGGACCTAGGAAACCCTCCCACTATGGAGCGAGCTGTAGCGGTGGGGGGTAGTTCCCTCCACTGGCTCCAGAGCACTAAATCTAGCGTGGGTGCGCATAGGAGTAAGTCCTATTTTTATTTTTTATTTTTATTATTATTATTCCTGCAGTATTACATAATTACAAGCTGCCCCCCCAGAGGGGGGGCCCTAACTACATAACAACGGAGGCACCTGTCATTGCGCATTGCACAAAACTGGGCAGGGGCTCTGCTCCCCGAAGGGTGCCAAAGTGTGGAGAGCCCCTATTTAGTAAGAAACAACTCAAGAGGGAGGAATACATATCGCTACGAACAAACCACGCAGGTGAGGGCAGGTTAAGGTAAGAAGCTTAGAAGTGGAAAGGGAGGGCGAGAGCGCCAGCCGAGACGTATCATGGGGAATTCGAAAGGCAGGTGTTAGTCCGATGAAAAAGGGGGGAGCGTACCTGATAGCTCCAATAGGGCTGGGTCCGAGTCCCGAGTTCGGGGTCCAAGCATACGGCACATGTATTCCCTTAGGAGGTCCAAGTCCATATCCTCATCAGTGGGGTGGCCGTCCAGGTCCATCGCGGCAAAGGCCAGCCGGATGGTGCCAGCGGTGTGGTCAGAGAGGTGGTTAAGATGCCCTGTCAGCTTTAGCCAGTGGCGCAAAACCGGGAGGTGGTTTTCATCAGCCCACTCTGAGTGGTGGACTGGGAGAGGGTCTCGAGGTGGCCACACATGTCGTATCCACGGATGGAAGGTACTGCAGCCACCTAGGACGTGGGCGGTCGACTGCATGGGCCAGGGGGGGTGGTTGTGCCATCTACAATGCAAGATCAGGCCATGCCTGCGGTGGTAGGATGAGTCGAAACTCAGCCAGTATCCCCTGTAGGGACCGGTGTGGCAGCCTGACTAAAGGGCGCCCTTGTGGGGCCCAACATACGCATGTACCTTCCTCGGGATATGGGGCCTGACAAACCCCTCCCACTGTCCTTCATGCCGCACAGGCCTAAAGGTGAGATTAGAGCTACCCGACGCACCAGAGGTGTAGTGTGAGGGTCGCGGTGCCATAGGCACTACCCTACCACCCCCAGCCGCCTGGACTCACGCTCCCCCGTACCTGCTTGGTGATGTGAAGTGCCACTGCATGTCAAGGAATCAACTTAAGCCCAAATGGGAATTACCCCCATTAGAACCCATGGAGGATTTAGTCCTCTCAAGCCAACAGAGGGAACTATCCCCTGCCACTACAGCCCGCTCAGCACACTGAGTTTCCCATGCCCTGGCACGTGCTTCAGAACCCACATCAGCATCAGGTGTTACCCCAACACACTCCGTGGGGAATACTCGGGGCCCGCATTTAAGGGTTTTCCTGCTTCTGGATCCGCAGCGTACCAGAATCTCTGTGTCGCAGAGGGGTGGACCCCAACACTTTTTACAGCCACCAGGGAGTGCCTCTTACTAACCACCTCAAGGGGGCCCGTCCCACCCGAGAGGCCCATGGTGTCCTGTCGCATTTCTGCATCGGATGGTTATTACCGCCACACCATGTGTTATGAGACCCCTATCTCCTTTTAGCAACTAGTGCCATCATCAGAGACCCTTTTGGGAATTTGGGGAGCAGTTTTTGGTATGACATGCCGGTCATCATGGCCTCAATGCAAGTGCATCAATCCTGGAGGATTAGACCCGACTTTCGCTGAACCCGAGGTTTCCCAGTTTTCACCGACTGCTAGTGGGCAGAGGGTTTCCCGACTCCCATGGGAATGTTATCGTTGTGTTCCCCCCCAACTGGCGCACTTTGCACCTTGCCCCACTGACCGGGCCTGAGGGCATGACCAGCAGACCAGTCGAGGCACCGCACCCCAAGAGGGTGCAGCAGACGTGAGAAGGAATCATCCTCACCAAGTCATCCCCCCAATGCAACGTTAATGATGGGTTGCATACCCTCTGGCGAGCCCTAGAGCCCCTTTCGCATCTTCGAAACCACCGTTACAGTGGCTGGACGACCAGTGAGCACGCACTCCGGAGAACCGGTGTGCAGTCGGTAGCCTTCTCTCATATCAACCCAGCAGAGTACCAGACCAGAGTATGGGTTGCTGCGACAAACCCCCAGATGACCCCCAGTGAAAACCAGAGATGGTGGCGGTAAGAGGACAAGAAGGATGAGGAGTAAGTCCTATTGTGTGCTTAAGTTGATTCCCAGAAACTAGTGGTGCTCTACAATGGAAAGCGGGGTAAGGGGGGGAATGTGTAGGGTAGGGGGGGCACCCAATGGGTGGGGTAGTGCCTATGGCACTGCAACCCTCACTCGGAATGTCCTCCTGGCGCGGCATGCCCTTCCCAATCCAGCGCGTCATAGAGGACAGCATGTCGGGTATAAGTCCTTTGGTCAGGCATCTATGTCACGAGGAAGGTGTACGTGTAGTGGGGCCCCGCAAGGGCACTCTTTAATTCTGGAGAAAGCTCCTCATACACTCGGTCGACCACCCACGCAATGAGCTATCAGCAGTAGCACAAGTCCTCTGTTGCACGGGTCCCTATGGGGGCTACTGGCTGAGTTTTGACTCAGCCTACTGGAGCAGGCATGGCCTGATTTCACACTGCAGATGGCACAACCACCCCCCATGGCCTGCGCAGTCGACCACCCACATTTTAGGCGGCTGCAGCACTTTCTGATCATGGATACAATGCGTGTGGCCACCATGTGACCCTCTCCCAGCCCACCACTCAGAGTGGGCCGATGAAAACTGCCTCCCGGTTCTACACTGTTGGCTCAAACTAACAGGGCATCTGAACCGCCCTTCTAACCGCACTGCGGGCGCCATTCGGCTCTCCTTTGCCACGATGGACCTTGACGGTCACCCCACCGATGAGGATATGGACCTGGACCTCCTATGGGATTACATGTGTCATATGCTCGGACCAAGAACCCTGGACTCGGACCCGGCCCTTTTGGAGTTAGCAGGTACACTCCCCCCCTTTCCTTCTGATTAGCGCCAGCCTTTCGAATTCCTACAAATACGTCTCAACCGGCGCCCTCGCCCTCCCTTTCCAGTTCTAAACTTCTTACTTAACCTGCCCTCACCCGCTTGGTTTGTTCGTAGTGATATGTATCCCTCCTTCTTGTGTTCTTTCTTCTTCATTTTCTAAATAGGGACTCTTCACACTTTGGCGCCCCCAGGGGAGCAGAGCCCCCGCCCAGTTTTGTGCAATGCGCAATGACGGGCACCTCCGTTGTTATGTAGTTAGGGCCCCCCCTCTGGGGGGGCAGCTTGTAATTATGTAATACTGCAGGAATAATAATTTAAAAAAAAAAAAAAGGACCAATGAGTGCACAAATTCATGTACTACAGTGGAACGCCGCCTGCTCACTTGCAGCGATTCATTCCCTAATTCCCATCCTTACTGATGAACCTTCCCCCCCTCACCTGATTCTGATCCAGGAGCCACTGTGGTATCAAATCGGGCTACAGCCCTCCCTCACTAACCCAGACAGGGAAGCAGTATTCAACATTTTTTTAAAAATTATTCCTGCAGTATTACATAATTACAAGCTGCCCCCCTGAAGGGGGGCCCTAACTACATAACAACAGAGGCGCCTGTCATCGCACAACACACAAAACTGGGTGGGGACCCTGCTCCCCAAAGGGTGCCAAGGTGGGTAGGGTCCCTATTAGTAAAGGAGAAGAGCAGGAGAGGAATACATATTGCTATGACGAGACCAAGTGGGTGAAGGCAGGTAAAGGGGGTAGCTTAGAATAGGGAAGGGAGGGCGAGAGTGCTGGCCGGGACATATGAGGGAGAGTCCAAAAGGCAGTCACTGAGCAGAGGAAAAGGGGGGGAGCATACCTGAAAGCTCCAAGAGAGCCGGGTCCAGGTCCTGGGGTCGGGGTCCAAGCATACAACTCATGTATTCCCAAAGGAGGTCCAAGTCCATATCTTCGTCAGTGGGGTGCCCTTCTAGGTCCATCGCTGCGAAAGCCAGGCAGATGGTAGCAGAGGTGCGGTCGGATAGGCGGTTCAGGTGCCCAGTCAGTTTCAGCCAATGGCGCAGAACCTGGAGGCGGTCTTCATCGGCCCACTCTGTGTGATGGGTCGGAAGTGGGTCATGGGGGGGCCAGACCTTATGGATCCATGGCCGGAAGGTGCGGCACCTGCCCAGGACATGGGCGGTGGATTGGGCTGGCCAGGGGGGGTGGTTGTGCCATCTGCAATGCGATATCAGGCCGTGTCTGCACCAGTAGACTGAGTCGAAGCTCAGCCAGTAGCCCCCATAGGGACCGCCACAGCAGAGGACCTGGGCGACTGCCGAGAGCTCTTGGCGGGGGTGGTCGACTGATTGGTTAAGTAACTTCCGCGGTCTGCAGGAGGGGATGCCGTTGACAGCCAAGTACTTGTCAGCTGTCGAGGCGAGGGGGCAGGTGAGAGAGAGGGACCATTGCTCCATTAGGGTTTTGATAGCGGCCTCCTTCAGCGCAGAGGTAGAGGGGGCAAGGGAGGATGGGGGGAGATTCATCGCAAACTTGGCCTCGTGGTCGGCCCATTCATTCCCTGGTATATCGGAGTGGCCTGGGCACCATACAAAATGCACGGAGAGATCCGGGTACGAGTCCAAGAGAGTCTGGACCCCAGCCTTCCATTGATGAAGGAGATGTGCGCCTGGGACTGGCGCCCATGTGCGTATGAGGTGGAGTGCTGTCAGCGAATCTGACAGAAAGAAGATGTCAGATGCGACAGGCAGAAGCTCCCGGAGGTGGTGTGCCACCCATGTAGGCACAGAGGTGAGTGAGAAGATCTCCACATCCGTTGCTGTGGCACATGTGGGGGAGGCAAGTCGGCACAATTTTAGGCGTGTGAGGCCCATCATGGTGCAGACAGCAGAACCAGACTTCGTGCCCATGCAGGAGCCATCGGTGAAGACCTGGAGGTGGGGGAGGGTGCTCAGGGAGTGCGCAGCTTCCATGAATTCCTCACAGGTGTCCTTGCTGACCGGAGTGATAGGAGAGGCAAATGAAACTCGACCATTCATAAATGCCAGAGGATCCATCCATGGGGGATGAGTGTATGCAGGGACCGGTTGAACCCAAGGGACCCGGACCTGCAGAGACGTGGAAAAGGGGCGGTTAGTTACTGTTTTATAAAAATGTTTTCTACCGACAGAGTGCAGGGTGCACCATAGGCGCAGAGAATGGAGAGTCTTAGTGTATTCGAAATAATAAGAAAGGGGGGGAAGGGAACAAAGGAAATTTGTAGAGAAAGGGGAGGCGCCTTTGTAGATGCCGAGAATCCATCTGCATGCCGTGTTTTGCACAGCCTGCAGGCAGCTTACTAAGGTTTTTTGGCGTCGGCCATGGTACCAAACCGGCGCGCCCCATGTGAGTACTGAGCGGATGCAGGCGATATATAGGCGACGTAGGAGAAGGGCCGAGATGCCGTGTTCGGTGTTGCCGAGGGGTCAGAACTCGACTCCACCCAAGAAGAAGATCCATCCTTCTTGTCCTCTTACCACCACCATCTCTGGTTCTCACTGGGGGTCATCTGGGGGTTCATCGCAGCAACCTGTACTCTGGTCTGGTATACTACTGGGTTGATATGAGAGAAGGCTACCGACTGCACACCAGTCCTCCAGAGTGCACGCTCGCTGGTCGTCCAGTCACTGTAATGGCGGTTTCGAAGATGCAAAAGGGGCTCTAGGGCTCACCAGAGGGTATGCAACCCGTCGTTAACATTGCATTGGGGGGATGACTCGGTGAGGATGATTCCTTTTCACATCTGCTGCGCCCTCTTGGGGTGTGGTGCCTTGACTGGTCTGCTGGTCGTGCCCTCGGGCCCGGTCAGTGGGGCAAGGCGCAAAGTGCGCCAGTTGGGGGGGAACACAATGATAATGTTTCCATGGGAGTTGGGAAACCCTCTGCCCACTAGCGGTCGGTGAAAACCGGGAAACCTCGGGCTCGGTGAAAGTCGGGTCTAATCCTCCGGGATTGATGCAGTTGCATTGAGACTGTGATGACCGGCATGTCATATCAAAAACTGCTCCCCAAATTCCCAAAAGGGTCTCTGATGATGGCACTAGTTGCTAAAAGGAGATAGGGGTCTCATAACACATGGTGTGGCGGTAATAACCATCCGATGCAGAAATGCGACAGGACACCATGGGCCTCTCGGGTGGGACGGGCCCCCTTGAGGTGGTTAGTAAGAGGCACTCCCTGGTGGCTGTAAAAAGTGTTGGGGTCCACCCCTCTGTGACACAGAGATTCTGGTATGCTGCAGATCCAGAAGCGGGAAAACCCTTAAATGCGGGCCCCGAGTATTCCCTGCAGAGCGTGTTGGGGTAACACCTGATGCTGATGTGGGTTCTGAAGCGCATGCCAGGGCATGGGAAACTCAGTGTGCTGAGCAGGCCGTAGTGGCAGGGGATAGTTCCCTCTGTTGGCTTGAGAGGACTAAATCCTCTGTGGGTTCTAATGGGGGTAATTCCCATTTGGGCTTAAGTTGATTCCTTGACATGCAGCGGCACTTCACATCACCAATCAGGTACGGGGGGGGCGTGAGTCCAGGCGGCTGGGGGTGGTGGGGTAGTGCCTACGGCACCGTGACCCTCACACTACACCTTTGGTGCATCGGGTAGCTCTAATCTCACCTTTAGGCCTGTGCGGCGTGAAGGACAGCAGGAGGGGTTTGTCGGGCCCCATATCCTGAGGAAGGTGCATGCATATGTTGGGCCCCGCAAGGGCATCCTTTAGTCAGGCCCTCCGCATCCTAGGCAACACCCAACACAGCATCTCGGCCCTTCTCCTCCGCTGCCTGTACACCTCCTGCATCCGATCAGTCCTGTCATGGGGTGTGCTGGTATGGTACCATGGCCACTGACAAAAAACCTTGGTAAACCGCCTCCAGACCATGCAAAACACAGCCTGCCAAGTGGATTCTTGGCATCTTTAAGGGCACTTCCCCCCATTCCACAAATTTTCTTTGTTCTGTTCCCCCTCTCTCTTTCTATTTTGAGTATATAAAGACAACCCATTCCCTGCACCTATGGCGCACCCCTCACTCTATTGGCCGAAAATTATTTAAAAACATCACTAATAGACCTTTTTCACTTTCTTTGCAGGTCTGAGCCCCCTGGGTTCAACAGGTCCCTGCATACACACATCCCCCATGGACAGACCCCCTGGCTTTCACCAAAGGCCAAGTCAGCTTCACCACCCCCATCACACTGGTCAGCTCTGACACGCGCAAACAATTCATGAACATGGCAATGGCCCTAGGCTCCACAACACATGTCCAGGTATTCATGGATGGCTCCCACATAGACAATAAGTCGGGCTCGGCCATCTGTGCCATGCTGGGCACCACCCGCCTCTGGTCACAACAACTGGAGTCCCCCACCTGCACCACAGCCATGGACACCAAGGAGTTCTCCCTCGCCACGGCCCCTGGCTGGGTAGCACACCACCTCCTGGCACAACTGCATGTCGCATCAGACATTCTTTCTATCTGATTCACTGACCGCACTCCACCTCCTCTGCTCTTGGGCAGCTGCCCCCGGCGCCCACCTCCTACACATCTGGAAAGCGGGTGTGGAGACACTGCTGGACTTGTACCCCCAGCTCACTGTTCATTTCATATGGTGCCCTGGCCACTTGGACATCCCCAGCAATGAATGGGCTGACACAGAAGTGAAACTGGCTACAGAGCTCCCCCCATCTGACCTCAAACCCTCCACCTCTGCACTAAAAGAAGTCGCCATCCACACCCTTATGGAGTGATGGACACTCTCGCTAGCCCACCCCCTGGCCTCAACTGCTGACAAGTATCTGGCAGTCCAGGGCCTCCCCTCACGCCGACCATGAAAGTTGCCCATGCATTCAGTCGACCACCCATGCAACGAGCTATCTGCAGTTGCACAGGTCCTCTGTCGTGCCGGTCCCTACGGGGGATACTGGCTGAGTTTTGACTCGGCCTACCGATGCAGGCACGGCCTGATTTCGCACTGCAGGTGGCACAACCACCCCCCCTGGCCCGTGCAGTCGACCGCCCACATTTTAGGCGGCTGCAGTACCTTCCACCCATGGATACAATGCATGTGGCCACCTCGGGACCCTCTCCCAACCCACCACACAGAGTGGGCTGACGAAAACTGCCTCCTGGTTTTGCGCCGATGGCTAAAGCTAATGGGGCACCTAAACCACCTCTCAGAATGCACCGCAGGTGCCATATGGCTGTCCTTCGCCACTATGGACCTCAACGGACACCCCACCGACGAGGATATGGACCTGGACCTCCTACAGGACTACATGTGTCATATGCTTGGACCCTGAACCCAGGACTCAGACCCAGCCCTTTTGGAGCTATCAGGTACGCTCCCTCCCTTTCCACTCGAATAAAAGCCTGCCTTTCAGATGCCCACAAGATATGTCTCGGCCAGCGCTCTTGCCCTCCCTTTCCACTTCTAAGCTCCTTACCTTAACCTGCCCTCATCCACGTGGTTGGCCCATAGCGATATGTAGCCCTCCCTCTCGAGCTTTTTCTTACTAAATAGGGGCTCTTCACACTTGGGCACCCCTCAGCTGAGACATATCTTGTGGGCATCCGAAAGGCAGGCTTTTATTCGAGTGGAAAGGGAGGGAGCGTACCTGATAGCTCCAAAAGGGCTGGGTCTGAGTCCTGGGTTCAGGGTCCAAGCATATGACACATGTAGTCCTGTAGGAGGTCCAGGTCCATATCCTCGTCGGTGGGGTGTCCGTTGAGGTCCATAGTGGCGAAGGACAGCCATATGGCACCTGCGGTGCATTCTGAGAGGTGGTTTAGGTGCCCCATTAGCTTTAGCCATCGGCGCAAAACCAGGAGGCAGTTTTCGTCAGCCCACTCTGTGTGGTGGGTTGGGAGAGGGTCCCGAGGTGGCCACATGCATTGTATCCATGGGTGGAAGGTACTGCAGCCGCCTAAAATGTGGGCGGTCGACTGCACGGGCCAGGGGGGGTGGTTGTGCCACCTGCAGTGCGAAATCAGGCCGTGCCTGCATCGGTAGGCCGAGTCAAAACTCAGCCAGTATCCCCCGTAGGGACCGGCACGACAGAGGACCTGTGCAACTGCAGATAGCTCGTTGCATGGGTGGTCGACTGAATGCATGGGCAACTTTCATGGTCGGCGTGAGGGGAGGCCCTGGACTGCCAGATACTTGTCAGCAGTTGAGGCCAGGGGGTGGGCTAGCGAGAGTGTCCATCACTCCATAAGGGTGTGGATGGCGACTTCTTTTAGTGCAGAGGTGGAGGGTTTGAGGTCAGATGGGGGGAGCTCTGTAGCCAGTTTCACTTCTGTGTCAGCCCATTCATTGCTGGGGATGTCCAAGTGGCCAGGGCACCATATGAAATGAACAGTGAGCTGGGGGTACAAGTCCAGCAGTGTCTCCACACCCGCTTTCCAGATGTGTAGGAGGTGGGCGCCGGGGGCAGCTGCCCAAGAGCAGAGGAGGTGGAGTGCGGTCAGTGAATCAGATAGAAAGAATGTCTGATGCGACATGCAGTTGTGCCAGGAGGTGGTGTGCTACCCAGCCAGGGGCCGTGGCGAGGGAGAACTCCTTGGTGTCCATGGCTGTGGTGCAGGTGGGGGACTCCAGTTGTTGTGACCAGAGGCGGGTGGTGCCCAGCATGGCACAGATGGCCGAGCCCGACTTATTGTCTATGTGGGAGCCATCCATGAATACCTGGACATGTGTTGTGGAGCCTAGGGCCATTGCCATGTTCATGAATTGTTTGCGCGTGTCAGAGCTGACCAGTGTGATGGGGGTGGTGAAGCTGACTTGGCCTTTGGTGAAAGCCAGGGGGTCTGTCCATGGGGGATGTGTGTATGCAGGGACCTGTTGAACCCAGGGGGCTCAGACCTGCAAAGAAAGTGAAAAAGGTCTATTAGTGATGTTTTTAAATAATTTTCGGCCAATAGAGTGAGGGGTGCGCCATAGGTGCAGGGAATGGGTTGTCTTTATATACTCAAAATAGAAAGAGAGAGGGGGAACAGAACAAAGAAAATTTGTGGAATGGGGGGAAGTGCCCTTAAAGATGCCAAGAATCCACTTGGCAGGCTGTGTTTTGCATGGTCTGGAGGCGGTTTACCAAGGTTTTTTGTCAGTGGCCATGGTACCATACCAGCACACCCCATGACAGGACTGATCGGATGCAGGAGGTGTACAGGCGGCGGAGGAGAAGGGCCGAGATGCTGTGTTGGGTGTTGCCTAGGATGCGGAGGGCGGCAAGGGTGGAGAGCCCCCTGGAGCACATTCGCTCGACATGGGGCTTAAAGGAGAGGCCTGGGTCCCACCAGATCCCTAACCATCAGAGGGGGATTGAGGGGCGGATCAGTGTGTTCAGGTCGACCTGTACGCCAGCAGTGTCCCAGCCGTCGTAGCCAGTTCATCGCCAAGGGGGGTGGAAGTGGAGGCACTCCATCTTTGCAGCTTCGATGTTGAGACCAATGGTGCCGAAGAGGGTGTCGAGTTGTTGGTATGCTTGGGTGAGGGTGCAGCAGTTGTATGCTACTGAGGGGCCTACACATATTAGGAGGTGGTCATCGACGTATGCTAGGGCAGTGGTGCCGGCTTGGTGGAAGCGCCGGAGAACCACCCCTGCAAAGATCGTTGACAGGATGGGAGATACCAGCGATCCTTGGGGGGTGCCGAAATCGGGTTTGGGGGCGGTAGGGAGGGTGGTGCCATCGAAGGCGACGGCAACCTGCCGATCCAACGTTTTCAGCAACATGGCTCCCAACTGCTTGCATATGTTGACGACCACCTCATCGCCTGTGTGGGCACATTGGTGACAGCTAACTGCCGATCTCTTGCACAGGCCTACCATCAGCTCGACCTCCTCTTCCGCCAAATCAGTCTCAACATCGAGCCAGCAAAGACAGAGGCCCTCCACTTCCATCCGCCCAGACGGTGAACTGGCTACCATCGCTGGGACACCACCAGGATTCAAATAGACGCCGCAACCCTGGTTCGACCCACCAACCCCTTGCACTGGCTAGGGATTTGGTGGGATGTGGGCCTCACCTTCAAACCTCATGTGGAACGCATGCGCTCCAAGGGGCTATCAACATTGGCGGCCCTATGCATTCTCAGCAACACCGAGAGGGGCCTCTCAGCCATCCACCTCCGCCGACTCTACACCGCCTGCATGCACACCATCCTAACCTGGGGTGCACCAGTATGGTACCATGGATGTCGACAAAAAACCCTAGTCAACCAACTACAGGCCGTGCAGAACACTGCTTGCCATTGGATATTGGGTGTCTATAAGGGTGCATCTCCTCAGTCTACAAATTTTCTTTGTTCCACCCCCCCTTTTTTTGCTTATTTCGAGTATTTAAAAACCAACCATGCACTGCGCCTATGGTGCACCCCTCACCGGGTAGGGCAGAAAAAGTTCAACCCTAATGCTAATACCCCTTTTTCCCTTTCATTGCAGGTCCACATCCCCCGAGTCCAACAGATCCCAGCGTACATGCACCCCCCCTGGACGGACCCCCTTGCCTTCGGTAAAGGGCGCATCGTCTTCTCAGTCCCAAGGCAGCCAGTCTCTGAGAACCTACGCGACCACTACGTCGCCCAGGCCAGGATCTGCTGCACCGACACCTCCCTGCAAGTCTTCACCAACAGCTTATGCATCGGAAACGCCTCAGGGTCAGCCATCTGTGGCATGAAGGGGACTCTCCAAATTAGCTCCCTCAAGCTCGCCTCCCCCACCTGCGCCACAGCAACAGACGCCGAGATTTTCTCACTGGCAACTGCACCAGGCTGGGCAGCAAGACGACTCCACCACCTGCTGCCAGACATCCAGGAGATCTACTTTCTCTCGGACTCCCTGACAGCACTCAGACTCTTCCACACCTGGCCCTCCGCTTCGGGGGCCCAGCTCATCCCCCTCTGGAAGGCGGGGGTCGAGACCCTACTCAACTCATTTCCAAATCTAACCATTCACTTCCGATGGTGCCCGGGACATGAGGACATCCCCGGGAATGAATGGGCGGACTCCAAGGCGAAGCTAGCAACCGAGCTTCCCCCATCTTCCCTCGCCCCCTCTATCTCCGCTCTGAAGGAAGTGGCGACACGCACACTAAGTGAATGCTGGTCCCTTCAGCTGGCCCACCCCCTAGCCTCCACTGCTGACAAATACCTGGCGGTGACAGGACCCCCTTCATGAAGACCAAGAAAGCTCATCACAATCTCGGTTGACCACCCTTGTGCAGAACTCACTGCGGTGGCACAGGTCCTCTGCCGCGCCAGTCCCTATGGGGGCTACTGGCTGAGCCTCGACTCAGCCTACCGGCACAGACACAGCCTGATCTCCCACTGCAGGTGGCACAACCACCCTCCCTGGCCAGCACAGTCAACCTCCCATATCCTAGGCGGATGTGAAACATTCCAGCCCTGGATATGACATGTCTGGCCCAAGAGCGACCCCCTCCCTGTCCACCATACTGAATGGGTGGACAAAAACCACATTCTGGTCTTAAGGCGCTGGCTATGCCTTACAGGCCACCTCAATCGGATGTCTAACTGCACAGCTGGGGTGATTTGCCTTGCCTTTGTGGCCATGGACCTAGACAAACTCCTGACCGATAACAACCTCGACTTGGATACCCTCCGGGGCTACATGCACAGGTTGCTTGGATCCAGGACTCAGGATGCAGACCCGGCCCTTTTGGAGCTATCAGGTATGCTCCCCCCATTTCCCTCTAACTTGTGACTGTCATTCGGATTCCCCTTGGTCTCTTCTATGGCAATCGCAGCCACTCCTTTCCGCTTCTAAGGGACTCTCTCTTCCTGATCTTGTCTCAAAAACGGATCCGGTTTTCAGTAGTCATGATATGTATTCCTCCCCCTCCCTCCCCTATTTATCCCTAATAGGATGCATAAGTACACTAGGCCTCCTTGGAGGCACACGTCCCGCCCAGTTTCACTCGATGAGCGATGACGGGTGCCTCAGTAGTTAGGTAGTTTACAGGCGGCCCCTCCGGGGCTGCAGGTGTATTACATAGCACAGCAGGAATAATAATTAAAATTTTTAAAATTTTTTTAAAAAAACCTGCCAATCCGTCATGAAGGCCAAGCACCAGTCCGCCATGTCTGGTGTGCAACCGAGGTCCAACAGTTGTCGGTGAAGGAGTTGGGGGTGCACTGAGTCGAAGAAGCCCTGAATGTCAACTGCTAAGATCAAACAGATGAGGCCCTCTGCATGGGTGCATTCCACAATCTGTAAGAGATGTTGGGCAGCATCATAGACCGAATGTCCTTGATGCCCCCCATACTGGTTCGGTGGCAGCCAGTCCCTCGTGTTAGCGAGGTACTGTAGCCAGTTAGCAATTATCTTTTCAAGGAGTTTCCCTAGGGTCTCCTTGAGGGTGATGGGCCAGTATGAACGTGGTGAGAAGGGGTCCTTCTTGTTGGGCTTCCGGAGCATCACCACTTTTGCCGCCTGCCAGCACTCAGGGTGGTGCCCTAAGCGCAAGCAGTCATTGAAAAGTGAGAGGATCTCGTTGGGGTAAGCGTCCACCACCCATTTCAGGGGGTGGTAACCTACTCCTAAGAGGCCCAGTGCCGACAAGTTGGATGTGTCGGACAGTGCCCCTGTAAGCTCAGTTAGGAGGATCGGTGGGACAGCTGGTTGGTGTGGTGGCGGCGGGGTGTTGGCCTCTGCCTGAGGTGGGGGGGGCATGAAGAAAGTTTCGTGGAAGAGCTCACCTTTTTCATCATCTGTTTGGGTGAAGGACCCGTCTCGTCATTTAAGCGATGGGATGGGGGTGGGTCGGTTGCCCAGGCCTCGCTTGGCCCAGTTCCAGATGTTGGAGGCGTCCGCTTCCGATGCCTGGTCGGTGTAGAACTGCCGCTTGGCTGTCCTGACGCTGTGCTTGAAGGCGTGTCGAGCTGTTGATCGCTGGAGGGGGGTGGTGGCCATCTTGATGGCAGAAAGGAGGGTCTTGCAGTGGGGTGACCACCATGGTACTTCCGCTTTCGACGGCTTGGTGAGACGGGTGAACGGCTGGAGGGTGGTGACCATAGAGTCGATAACCGCCTTGGCTTTGATGTCCAGGGTGTGGGTGTCGAGCCCTGGTAGTCGGAAGGCTGCTTTGAGGAGAGGGAAGGCAATGTCGGTCCATTCCTCCTTGTCAGCTGGTAGCAGCTGGCATGTCTTTAGGACAGGAGGGGGGGGGCCGAAAGGGCAGTGACCAATGTAAGATAGCATGGTCAGACAGGGGTTTTTATTATTATTATTATTCCTGCAGTATTACATAATTACAAGCTGCCCCCCCGAAGGGGGGGCCCTAACTACATAACAACGGAGGTGCCCATCATCGCGCAACGCACGAAACTGGGCGGGGGCCCTGCTCCCCAAGGGGAGCCAAAGTGGGGAGGGCCCCTATTAGTGAGGTGTCAGAAAGAGAGGGGGATACATATCACTACAGCCAAGCCAAACGGACGATATCAGGCAAAAGGGGGTAGCTTAGAAATGGAAAGGGGGGGTGAGAGCGCCAGCCAGGACATATGCGGGAGAGTCCGAAAGGCATTCACAGAGCAGAGGAAAAGGGAGGAAGCGCACCTGAAAGCTCCAAGAGAGCCGGGTCCGGGTCCTGGGTATGGGTTCCAAGCATACGACTCATGTGTTCCCGGAGGAGGTCCAAGTCCATATCTTCATCGGTCGGGTGCCCCTCGAGTTCCATCGTGGTGAAGGCCAGGTGGATGGAGGTGGAGGTGCGGTCAGAAAGGCGGTTAAGATGTCCTGTTAGCTTAAGCCAGTGGTGCAGAACCTGGAGGCAGTTTTCATCGGCCCATTCAGCATGGTGGGTCGGAAGTGGGTCACGGGGGGGCCAGACCCTACAGATCCAAGGGTGGAAAGTTCAACATCCACCCAATACATGGGCGGTCAACTGGGCTGGCCAGGGGGGGTGGTTATGCCATCGGCAGTGCGAGATCAGGCCATGCCTGTGTCGGTAGGCTGAGTCGAAGCTCAGCCAGTAACCCCCATAGGGACCGGCACGACATAGAACCTGGGCGACTGCTGAGAGCTCCCAGCAGGGGTGGTCCACTGACTGCGTGATGAGCTTTCAAGGACGGTGGGAGGGGACACCGCTGACAGCTAGGTATTTGTTGGCTGTCGAGGTGAGGGGACGGGCGAGAGAAAGGGTCCATTGCTCCATGGGGGTTTTGACAGCGGCCTCTTTCAGTGCGGAGGTGGAGGGTGCGAGGGGAGACGGGGGGAGATTCGTTGTGAACTTCGCCTTGTGGTCTGCCCATTCATTCCCCGGGATGTCCGAGTGACCTGGGCACCAGACAAAATGAATGGAAAGATCCAGGTATGAGTCCAAGAGAGTCTGGACCCCTGCCTTCCATTGGTGGAGGAGATGCACGCCTGGAACTGGCGCCCATGTTCGGATCAGGTGGAGTGCCGTCAGCGAATCCGACAGAAAGAAGATGTCAGATGCGACCAGCAGGTGCTCCTGGAGATGGTGTGCGGCCCAGCTAGGCGCAGAGGTGAGAGAGATGATTTCTGCATCTGTAGCTGTGGCACAGATGGGGGAAGCAAGCTGGCGAGACTTGAGGTGGGTAAGGCCTTCCATGGCGCAGACTGCTGAACCAGATTTTGAACCGATGCGGGAGCCATCAGTGAAAACCTGGAGATGGGGGAGGGTGCTCAGGGAGCATGCGGCACCCACAAATTCCTTGCAGGTGTCTTTGCTAACTGGAGTGATAGGAGTGGCAAACGAAACTCGACCATTCGTAAATGCCAGGGGATCCGTCCATGGGGGATGAGTGTATGCAGGGACCAGTTGTACCTGAGGGACCCGGACCTGCAGAGAAGTGGAAAAGGGGCAGTTAGTTACTGATTTATTATATTGTTTTCTACCGATGGAGTGTGGGGTGCGCCAGAGGCGCAGAGAATGGAGAGTCTTAGCATATTCAAAGTAATAAGAGAGAGGGGGGAGGGAACAAAGAAAGTTTGTTGAGAAAGGGGAGGCGCCTTTATAGACGCCCAGAATCCATCTGCAGGCCATGTTTTGCACCGCCTGCAGGCAGCTTACTAGTGTTTTTTGGTGCCAGCCATGGTACCAAACTGGGGTGCCCCATGTGAGGATGGAGCGGACACAGGCGATATACAGTCGATGGAGGAGAAGGGCCGAGATTCTGTGTTCTGTGTTGCCAAGGATGTGGAGGGTGGCTAGGGTGGAGAGGCCCTTGGAGCGCATGCGTTCCATGTGGGCCTTAAACGTGAGGGTGGGATCCCACCATATTCCCAGCCAGTGGAGCGGGATGGAGGGTCGGATTAGCATGTTGGGGGCGACCCAGACCCCCGTGGTATCCCAGTCGGTGTAAGTGGCTGATCGGCGTTGGGGTGGGTGAAAGTGTTGGCACTCCATTTTGGCGGCTTCAATGTTGAGACTGATGGTGCCAAAATGGGTGTTGAGTTGGTGGTATGCGTTGGACATTTGCTGGCAGTTGGATGCCACGCTGGGTCCGACACATACAAGGAGATGGTTGTCGATGTATGCCAGTGCAGTGGTGCCGGTTTGATGAAATTTCTGGAGGACCACGCCCATGAAAATCGTTGAGAGGATCGGGGATACCGGCACTCAGTGCACATATGGGATGTGTAGGCTGTGGAGTGGCGATCGATGATCGTCTCCGTGGTTGGGTTAGCTAAGGATGGGCGCACCACGAACATGGTCACAATGTTCCCCTTTACGTTGTAGGAAGAGGACAAGACCGGGACTTGGTCTGTGGTGGGGAGGGAGGCGAAGAACTCACAGGACGTTTTTGTCAGAGCCATTGCTGACTTCTGATTTTCGGCCCGAATGCCTACTGTGGGGGTGAGGACCAAGGTTGGGTCCTTGGCGTACATTGTGGGTGGTGGGGGCACCTTCCTCTGGCATTTCTTCTTCTTCATTGCCGGGTTGATGACCGCTCTGGTGGCCGGGGCCACTGGGGCTGGGTTGGTGGCTGTTGGGGGGGCCGCTGCTGCAGCGACCTGTGCATAGGAGGTGGGGGCGGCCTGGACGGGGGCCTGGGGGGTGGGTTGCTGTTGTCGGGGGGCAGGCCTAGAGCTGATGGAAGCCATCTGACATGAAATAGAAGCTACGTCAGTTGTCAGGTGCTTTCACCTCCCCCACCTGCGCCACAGCAACAGATGCCGAGATTTTTTCACTGGTGACTGCTCCAAGCTGGGCAGCAAGACGACTACACCACCTGCTGCCAGACGTCCAGGAGATCTTCTTCCTCTCGGACTCCCTGACAGCACTCGGACTCTTCCGCACCTGGCCCTCCGCTTTGGGGGCCCAGCTCCTCCCCCACTGGAAGGCAGGGGTCGAGACTCTACTCTACTCATTTCCGAATCTAACCGTTCATTTCCGATGGTGCCCGGGGCATGAGGACATCCCCAGGAATGAGTGGGCGGACTCTGAGGCGAAGCTAGCAACCAAGCTTCCCCCATCTTCCCTCGCCCCCTCTATCTCCGCTCTGAAGGAAGTGGCGACACGCACGCTTAGTGAACGCTGGTCCCTTCAGTTGGCCCGCCCCATGGCCTCCACTACCAACAAATACTTGGCAGTGACAGGGCCCCCCACATGAAGACCAAGAAAACTCATCACAATCTCGGTTGACCACCCCCGTGCAGAACTTACTGCGGTGGCACAGGTCCTCTGCCATGCTGGTCCCTATGGGGGCTACTGGCTGAGCTTCGACTCAGCCTACCGGCACAGACACGGCCTGATCTCCCACTGCAGGTGGCACAACCATCCTCCCTGGCCAGCACAGTCAACCTCACATATCCTCGGCAGATGCGAAACCTTCCAGCCTTGGATATGACGAGTCTGGCCCAAGAGCGACCCCCTCCCTGTCCACCACACTGAATGGGCAGATGAAAACCGCCTCCTGGTCTTAAGGCACTGGCTACACCTCACAGGCCACCTCAATCGGATGTCTAACTGCACAGCTGGGGCGATCCGCCTTGCCTTCATGGCCATGGAAATAGACCAACTCCCCACAGATAACAACCTCGACTTGGACACCCTCTGGGGCTATGTGCGCAGGCTGCTTGGATCCAGGACTCAGGATGCGGACCTGGCCCTTTTGGAGCTTTCAGGTACGCTCCCCCCATTTCCCTCTGACTTGTGACTGCCATTTGGATTCCACTTGGTTTCATCTATGGCAACTGCAGCCACTCCTCTTCACTTCTAAGGGACTCTCTTTTCCTGACCACTTTTAAACGGTTTGGTCTCCTGTAGTCACGATATGTATCCCTCCCTATCCACTCCCTATTTATCCTTAATAGGACGTGTAAGTACACTAGGCCTCCTCGGAGGCACACGTCCTGCCCAGTTTCACTCGATGAGCAATGACGGGCGCCTCAGTAGCTAGGTAGTTTACAGGTGGCCCCTCTGGGGCTGCAGGTGTATTACATAGTACAGCAGGAATAATAAATTTAAAAAAAATAAAAAATAAAAATTGTCAGGCACTTGACTGCATCTGTCAGCGCCCTCATTTCTGGGGTCATGGGGGCGGTGCTGGGGGTCTCAGTGGTGGCCAGGGCCCTTTGGGGGGGGGGAGCTGGGGTGAAGGGTGCCGGGAGGGAAATTACTGCCCCCTCCCTCACAAAGTTGTAGGCCATCACCATGTTGCGGTAGATGATGTCTTGGGGGTAGGTCCTATCCTGCTGTATTTTGGCAATGGTTTGTTGGATGTTCCAGAGGAGGTCGCCTACAAACTGTGCCACCTTGACATCTATTGTCTCGGTGGTGGCATCCCTGGTTTGCTGGTCAAAGTCGTCCAGGGCGTGGGTGAGGGAGTACATGAACCCTGCCATGTGGGGTTCGTGTTGTTGGGCGGGGGGTCCCCTCGGTGTGAGGGGTGACATGGCGGCTGTGGAGCGTTTCCGCCCAAGGCTTGCGCCTCCCACCTGTTGCAGGGGGGTATGGGGGTCGACCACCATTTCTGGGGCCGTTTCACTGAATTCGTTGGAGCCATGTATCGACCCTGCTGGGGTTGCTGGGGAGCCTGCGTGGGATGCCTGCCTTGACTCTGCATGTGCTTGGGTGGTGAAGTCGTAGGTGGATATCAGCTGGGAGTCGCCAATAGCTGGGGAGGGTGCCAGGGCATCCGGGGAGGATGTCTCGGCCTGGAGAGGGCACCAGTATGGGGGGCGTCAAGGCCATTTGGTCTACAATGCCGCCCAACACCTCCTACAGATTGGGACACTGCCAGGGTACAGGTTGACCCCAATACCCTTATCCGCCCCTCAATCCCACTTAGATGGTTAGGGATATGGTGGGACCCCGGCCTCTCCTTTAAGCCCCATGTTGAGCGGATGCGCTCCAAGGGGCTCTCCACCCTTGCTGCACTCCACATCCTGGGCAACACCCAACGTGGCATATCGACCCTACTACTCTACCGCCTATACACCTCCTGCGTTCGCTCCGTCTTGTCATGGGGAGCACCGGTATGGTATCATGGCCACTGCCAAAAAACCCTGGTAAACCGCCTCCAGGCTGTGGAAAACACGGCCTGCCAATGGATCTTGGGCGTCTACAAAGGCGCCTCCCCCCATTCCACTAACTTCCTATGCTCCGTTCCCCCTCTTTCTTTCTATTTCGAATATATAAAGACTACCCATTCCCTCCGCCTCTGGTGCACCCCCCACTCTATTGGACATAAACTTTTTAAAAACGTAGCTAACAGACCCTTCTCCCTTTCTCTGCAGGTCCGAGCCCCCCGGGTTCAACAGGTCCCTGCATACACGCATCCCCCATGGACGGACCCACTGGCTTTCACAAAGGGCCGAGTCCGCTTCACCACCCCCATCACCCCAGTTAGCGCCGACACCCGGAAATCTTTCGTAGCCACAGCGTGCCAACTAGGCTCCACCCCCCATGTCCAGGTCTTTACCGATGGCTCCCACATTGACAATAAGTCGGGCTCGGCCATCTGTGCAATGCTGGGCAACACCCATCTCCGGTCACGCTGACTGGAGTCCCCCACCTGTGCTACAGCCACGGACACCGAGGAGTTCTCACTCGCCACAGCCCCGGGCTGGGTAGCACGCCGCCTCCCAGCGCAACTGCGTGTCACATCGGATATCTTCTTTCTATCCGATTCGCTGACTGCCCTACACCTTCTCCGAACGTGGGCCGCCGCCCCTGGTGCCCACCTCCTCCACATTTGGAAAGCGGGTGTGGAGACTCTGCTGGATTCGCACCCCCAGCTCACCATCCATTTTGTATGGTGCCCCGGACACTCGGACATACCCAGAAATGAATGGGCTGACTCGGAAGCAAAGCTGGCAACTGAGCTCCCCCCATCTGATCTCAAACCTTCCACCTCTGCCCTAAAAGAAGCGGCTGTCTGCACCCTCATGGAATGATGGACACTCTCACTAGCCCGCCCCCTAGCCTCGACCACCGACAAATACCTGGCAGTCCACGGCCTACCATCCCACCGACCTCGAAAGCTCCTCATGCATTCAGTTGACCACCCATGAAGCGAACTATCCACAGTCACGCAGGTCCTCTGCCACGCCGGTCCCTACGGGGGTTACTGGCTGAGCTTCGACTCGGCCTACCACCGCAGGCATGGCCTGATCTCGCACTGCAGATGGCACAACCACCCCCCCTGGCCAGCCCAGTCGACCGCCCATATCCTAGGCGGCTGCAGCACCTTCCACTCATGGATACGATGCGTTTGGCCACCTCGGGACCCTCTCCCAGTCCACCACTCAGAGTGGGCTGCCGAAAACCGCCTCCCGGTTTTGCGCCGCTGGCTTAAGCTAACAGGGCACCTTAACCGCCTCTCTGACCACGCTGCAGGCGCCATCCGACTATCATTTGCTGCGATGGACCTGGATGGACACCCTACCGACGAGGATATGGACTTGGACTTCCTACAGGAATACATGCATCGTATGCTCGGACCACAAACCCCGGACTCGGACCCAGCCCTTTTGGAGCTTTCAGGTACGCTCCCTACCTTCCCGCTCGAGTAAAGCCTGCCTTTCGGAATCCCACTTGATACGTCTCGGCCGGTGCTCTCGCCCTCCCTTTCCACTTCTAAGCTTCCTACTTTAACCTGCCCCCAACTGCTTGGTTTGTTCATAGTGATATGTATCCCTCCCTCTCTCAGGTTTTTTCTCTACTAAATAGGGGCTCTTCACACTTCAGCACCCCTTGGGGAGCAGAGCCCCTGCCCAGTTTGGTGCAATGCACCATGACAGGCGCCTCCGTTGTTATGTAGTTAGGGCCCCCCCTTCGGGGGGCAGCTTGTAATTATGTAATACTGCAGGAATAATTTAAAAAAAAAAAAAAAAAGACCTCCTACAGATTGCAGAATGCACCCACTCAGAAGGCCATGTCTGTTCGGTCCTCACAGTCAACATTCAGGGCTTCTTCAACTCGGTGCACCCCCAACTCCTCCACCAACAGCTGTTGGACCTCGGTTGTGCGCCAGAAATGGCCAACTGGTGCTTGTCCTTCATGACAGACTGGCAGGTTGCCATTGCCTTTGACGGCACCACCCTCCCTACCGCCCCCAAACCCGACTTCGGCACCCCCCAGGGATCGCCAGTCTCCCCCATCTTGTCAACTATATTTGCAGGGGTGGTCCTCTGGTGCTTTCACCAAGCCAGCACCACTGCCCTGGCATATGTTGATGACCATTTACTTATCTGCATAGGTCCCTCAGTGGCATCCAACTGCCACGCCTTAGCCCGCGCCTACCAACAACTCGACACTCTCTTCGGCACCATCAGTCTCAACATCGAAGCTGCCAAGACAGAGTGCCTCCACTTCCACCCCCCTCGGCAACGCACCGGCTATGAAGGCTGGGACACAGCCGGGGTACAGGTCGACCCCAACACCCTTTTTTTTTTTTTTAATTATTATTCCTGCAGTATTACATAATTACAAGCTGCCCCCCCGAAGGGGGGGCCCTAACTACATAACAACAGAGGCACCTGTCATCGCACAATGCATGAAACTGGGCGGGGACCCTGCTCCCTGAAGACCCCAACACCCTGATCCGCCCCTCAATCCCACTTTGGTGGCTGGGGATATGGTGGGACCCGGGCCTCTCCTTCAAGCCCCACGTGGAGTGTATGCACTCCAAAGGGCTGTCCACCCTCGCTGCCCTCCACATACTGGGTAACACCCAACACAGAATCTCAGCCCTCCTCCTTCGCCGCCTTTACACCTCCTGTGTCTGCTCTGTCCTCGCATGGGGGGCACCAGTGTGGTACCATGGCCACTGCCAAAAAAACCTTGGTAAACTGCCTCCAGACCATACAAAACACGGCCTGCCGCTGGATATTGGGTGTCTTTAAGGGCGCCTCCCCCCATTCTACAAACTTTCTTTGCTCCATCCCTCCTCTTTCTTTTTACTTTGAATATATTAAAACGACCCATTCCCTGTGCCTGTGGTGAACCCCCCACTCTATTGGCCGAAAATTATTTAAAAACATAGCTAACAGACCTTTCTCCCTTTCTCTGCAGGTCCGAGCCCCCCGGGTTCAACAAGTCCCCGCATACATGCATCCCCCATGGACGGACCCCCTAGCCTTCACTAAAGGACAGGTCCATTTCACCACCCCCGTCACCCCGGTGAGCGCAGACACGTGAAAGTCCTTCGCAACGGCTGCATGCCTACTTGGCACCACCCCCCACATTCAGGTCTTCACAGACAGCTCCCGCATTGACAATAAGTCAGGTTCAGCCATCTGTGCCATGCTCGGCCCCACCCAACTCCGGTCCTGCTGACTGGAATCCCCCACCTGCGCCACAGCCACAGATGCCGAGGAATTCTCCCTCGCTACGGCCCCAGGCTGGGTAGCATGCCGCCTCCTGGCACAACTGCATGTCGCATCGGACATCTTCTTTCTATCCGATTCACTGACTGCCCTCAACCTTTTCTGCACATGGGCTGCCACCCCCGGCGCCCACCTCCTCCACATTTGGAAAGTGGGTGTGGAAACCCTGCTGGACTCATACCCACAGCTCACCATTCATTTTGTATGGTGCCCTGGCCACTCGGACATCCCCAGCAATGAATGGGCTGACATGGAAGTGAAGCTAGCGACAGAGCTCCCCCCATCTGACCTCAAACCCTCCACCTCCGCACTAAAAGAAGTAGCTGTCCACACCCTCATGGAGCAGTGGACACTCTCGCTAGCCCGCCCCCTCGCCTCCACTGCAGACAAGTACCTCACAGTTCATGGCCTCCCCACACGCCAACCCCGAAAACTACTCATACACTCAGTCGACCACCCCTGCAGCGAGCTCTCTGCAGTTGCACAAGTCCTCTGCTGCACCAGTCCCTACAGGGGCTACTGGCTGAGCTTTGACTCAACCTACCGGCACAGACATGGCCTGATTTCGCATTGCAGGTGGCACAACCACCCCCCATGGCCCACACAGTCGACCGCCCACATCCTTGGCAGCTGCAGCACCTTCCACTCGTGGATACAATGCATGTGGCCACCTAGGGACCCTCTCCCAGTCCACCACTCAGAGTGGGCTGATGAAAACCGCCTCCCAGTTCTCTACCATTGGCTCAAGCTGACAGGACACCTGAACCGCCTCTCAGACCACGCCACAGGCGCCATCCGGCTGTCATTTGCCGCGATGGACCTGGACAGCCACCCCACCGACAAGGTTATGGACCTGGACCTCCTAAGGGATTACATGCGTCGTATGCTCGGACCTCAAACTCGGGACTCGGACCCAGCCCTTTTGGAGCTGTCAGGTATGCTCCCTCCTTTTCCATCTGATTAGCACCTGTCTTTCGAATTCCTATGGATACGTCCCGGCCGGTGCTCTCGCCCCCCCTTTCCAGTTCTAAGCTTCCTTCTTAACCTGCCCTCATCCGCTTGGTTTGTTCATAGCGATATGTATCCCTCCTTCTCACGTTTCTTCTTACTAAATAGGGGATCTTCACACTTTGGCACCCCACGGGGAGCAGAGCCCCCACCCAGTTTTGTGCGATGCACAATGATGGGTGCCTCTGTTGTTATGTAGTTAGGGCCCCCCCTTTGGGGGGGCAGCTTGTAATTATGTAATACTGCAGGAATAATAATAATAAAAGTTGGTGGCGGCCCTGTCGGCATCAGTGCTAGCCGATGAGGGAGGTGGGAGGGGTGGTCAAGTAGAACATAGAGCATTCCTTTTTTTTTTTTTTTAAATTATTCCTGCAGTATTACATAATTACAAGCTGCCCCCCCAAAGGGGGGGCCCTAACTACATAACAACAGAGGCGCCCGTCATTGCACAACACACAAAACTGGGTGGGGACCCTGCTCCCCGAAGGGTGCCAAGGTGGGAAGGGTCCCTATTAGTGGAGGCAAAGCAAGGGAGAGGAATACATATCGCTATGACAAAACTGAGTGGATGAGGGCAGGTAACGGGGGTAACTTAGAATTGGTAAGGGAGGGCAAGAGCACCGGCCAGGACATATGTGGGAGAGTCCGAAGGGCAGTCACTGAGTAGAGGAAAAGGGAGGAAGCATACCTGAAAGCTCCAAGAGAGCCGGGTCCAGGTCCTGGGTTCGGGGTCCAAGCATACAACTCATGTATCCCCTGAGGAGGTCCAAGTCCATATCTTCATTGGTAGGGTGCCCCTCTAAGTCCATCACAGCGAAGGCCAGGCAGATGGTGGCAGAGGTGTGGTCGGAGAGGCGGTTCAGGTGCCCAGTCAGTTTCAGCCAGCAGCGCAGAACCTGGAGATGGTTTTTGTCAGCCCACTTGGTGTGGTGGGTCGGAAGTGGGTTGCGGGGGGGCCAGACCTTTTGGATCCATGGCCGGAATGTATGGCACCCACCCAGGACATGGGCGGTGGATTGGGCTGGCCAGGGGGGGTGGTTGTGCCACCTGCAGTGCAAGATCAGGCCGTGTCTGCACCGGTAGACTGAGTCGAAGCTCAGCCAGTAGCCCCCATAGGGACCGGCATGACAGAGGACCTGGGCGACTGCCGCTAGTTCCTGGCAGGGATGGTCGACTGACTGGTTGAGTAGCTTCCGTGGTCTGCGGGAGGGGATGCCATTGACAGCCAGATACTTGTCGGCTGTCGAGGCCAGTGGGCGGGCAAGAGAGAGAGACCACCGTTCCATTAGTGTGTTGACGGTGGCTTCCCTCAGAGCGGAGGTAGAGGGGGTGAGGGAGGACGGGGGGAGATTTGTTGTGAACTTTGCCTCGTGGTCAGCCCATTCATTCCCTGGTATGTTGGAGTGACCCGGGCACCATACGAAATGCACGGAAAGTTCCGGATACGAGTCCAAGAGAGTCTGGACCCCAGCCTTCCATTGATGAAGGAGATGGGCACCTGGGACTGGCGCCCATGTGCAGATAAGGTGGAGTGCCATCAGCAAATCTGACAGAAAGAAGATGTCAGATGTGACAGGCAGTAGTTCCCAGAGGTGGTGTGCGGCCCACATAGGCGCGGAGGTGAGGGAGAAAATCTCCATGTCCGTTGCTGTGGCACATGTAGGGGAGGCGAGTCGGCGAGATTTTAGGTGGGTGAGGCCCATCATGGCGCAGACGGCGGAACCAGACTTCGTCCCCATGTGGGAGCCATCGGTGAAGACCTGGAGGTGTGGGAGGGTGCTCAGGGAGTGCACGGCTTCCACGAATTGTTCGTGGGTGTCCTTGCTAACCGGAGTGATGGGGGAGGTGAATGATACTTGGCCATTCATAAATGCCAGAGGATCCGTCCACAGGGGGTGAGTGTATGCAGGAACCGGTTGAACCCGGGGGACCTGGACCTGCAGAGAAGTGGAGAAGGGACAGTTAGCTACGGTTTTATAATAATGTTTTCTACTGATGGAGTGTGGGGTGCACCAGAGACGCAGAGAGTGTAGGGTCTTAGCATACTCAAAATAATACAAGAGAGGGGGAAGGGAACAAAGGAAATTTGTGGAGAATGGAGAGGTGCCTTTATAGATGCTGAGGATCCATCTGCATGCCGTGTTTTGCACAGCCTGCAGGTGGCTTACTAAGGTTTTTTGGCATTGCCCGTGGTACCAGACCGGCACCCCCCATGTTAGGACAGAGCGGATGCAGGCGATGTATAGGCAACAAAGGAGGAGGGCCGAGATGCTGCGTTCGGTGTTGCCAAGAATGTGGAGGGCAGCGAGGGTGGAGAGGCCTTTGGAGCGCATTCGCTCGACATGGGCCTTGAAGGTGAGGGTGGGGTCCCACCAGATCCCCAGCCAGCGGAGGGGGATAGAAGGTCGGATAAGCGTGGTAGGGTCGACCTGGACCCCGGCCGAGTCCCAGTTGGTGTAAGCTGAGGAGCGACGTTGGGGTGGGTGGAAGTGTAGGCACTCTGTCTTGGTGGCCTCGATGTTGAGGCCGATGTCGCCAAAGAGGGCATCGAGTTGGTGGTAGGCGGCAGCGAGTTGCTGGCAGTTGGATGCCATGCTGGGGCCGACACGCACAAGGAGGTGATCGTCAACATATGCAAGGGCGGTGGTGCCAGTTTGGTGAAATTTCCAGAGGACCACACCCACAAATATGGTGGAGAGGATAGGGGATACTGGCGAACCCTGAGGGGTGCCGAGGTCGGGTTTCTGGGTGGTTGGGAGGGTGGTGCCATTGAAGGCGATGGCGACCTGCCGATCCGTCATGAAGGACAGGCACCAGTCCGCCATGTTGGGCAGGCACTGGAGGTCCAGCAGTTGTCGGTGGAGGAGTTGCAGGTGCACTGAGTCGAAGAAACCCTGTATGTCGACTGTGAGGACTGAACATACAAGTCCCTCTGCATGGGCGTGTTCTGCAATTTGTAGGAGGTGCTGGGCGGTGTCATAGACTGAGTGTCCCTGATGCCCCCCATATTGGTTAGGTGGCAACCAGTCCCACGTGTTAGCGAGGAACTGGAGCCAGTTAGCTATGATCTTTTCGAGGAGTTTCCCTAAGGTCTCCTCAAGGGTGATGGGCTGATATGATTTCGGCGAGAACGGGTTCTTCTTGTTAGGCTTCCGCAGCATTACCACTTTTGCCGCCCGCCAGCACTTGGGGTGGTGCCCCATGCACAGGCAGTCGTTGAAAAGGGTAAGTATCTCATCCAGGTAAGCGTCTACTACCCATTTGAGTGGGCGATAGCCGATCCCTGAGAGGCCTGGAGCCGACAAGTTGGAGGTGTCGGCCAGTGCCCCCATAAGCTCCACAAGGAGTATAGGCGGGGCAGCTGGTTGGGGGGGGGGTGGTGGGGTAATGCCTGCTGCCTGGGGTGGGGGGGGCATGAAGAAGGTCGTGCGAAAAAGCTCACCTTTCTCATTGTCTGATTGGGTGAAGGTGCCATCACCCTTTTTTAGCGATGGTATAGGTGTGGGTCGGTTGCCGAGGCTGCGTTTGGCCCAGCTCCAGATATTGGAGGTGTCTGCAGTGTCAGCTTGGTCGGCGTAGAAATGCTGCTTGGCTGCTCATACACCACGCTTGAAAGCGGGGCAGGCTGCTGATCGCTGAAGGGGGGTGGTGTTAAGCTCAATGGTTACACGGTGATCGACGTCAGGGCTTCCTGATTGTCGGGACTGATGGTATGGCAACGGGGCTTCCTAGATGTTGTAAGTCGAAGATGATCGTTGATGGGGCTTCCTGATCAATGATGTGGACGCGGTAGGCTTCTGAGGTGAGTCGGGTTACGATGAAGCGACTTGTGGCACACGGGCGCACAGTAGACTGGTGGTAGCAGATAATGGGCTTGTATGAACAAAGAGCACAAGCTTAGGGCTTGTGCTACTGAAGTTACATGCTTATATGCTACTCTATGTGTTTGCTACTGTAGGGTCGTGTATTAGGTCGTTTACATGACTATGGAAGGTCATGGAAACCCAAGGAAGGTCTTGGTAATACAAGTGAAAGTATCAGTAAGCAAAGCACGTCATGATGGTGCAATAAGGTGTCATCATGGCATCTTATGGCGCAAGGCGAATAAGGATGAGTAAGGCAGAGGAATGGGGGAGTTGCGCTGACTGATGATGACGAAGAGGAAGTGAGTCAGCGCAGTAAGGGAAAAGTAAAGGAAAATTGTAACAGGTGGTGGCCGTCGATATCGCCTGGAGGAGCGATTTGCATGTCGGGGTCCACCAGGGGACCTCGGTTTTGCACGGCTTGGTGAGTCGGGTGAAGGGGGTGAGGGCGGCAATCATGGAGTCGACCACTGCCTGCACTTTGATGTCTAGGGTGAGGGTGTCGCCCACTGGGAGGCGGAAAGCGGTTTCAAGTAATGGAAAGGCGATATTGGTCCAAGTTTCTCTGTCATCCAGAAGGAGCTGGTGTGTTTTAGTGACAGGGGGTGGGGGTCGAGACGGCAAGGACCAGCATAGCATAGCGTGGTCGGACAGTGGGGAGGTGGTTGAAGAGCCCGAATCTATGATGGAGTCGGGGTTGATGGCGGGTGGGGCCCAGATCATGTCAATAGGGCACCACCGACAATTGTCAATGGGCCATGAGTCAGAGTCCGGGAGGTGAGCTGGTGCGAGGCCGCGCTCTCGGAAGAAGTCATTGAGGGGTTGCACCCTCAAATCCTCCTGCTGGGCAGCGAGGAGTTCGGACCATGAGTGGTGGCGATGGTTGAAGTCGCCTGCCACTAGGAGGGTGGAGGCCAAGGCTGGTGGGATCATATAGAGGAACAACTCACCTGGGTATTGTGGGGTGGTGGTGGCGCAGTCTGGTGCATGCATCCCATAGAAGTTGCACAGGCAGATCATCAGGTGGGTGTGGATTTCGATAGTGAGGACATTGGTGCCGGATGAGGCGGCCCCGAGGACAGACCATGAGGTGGTGGGGATGGCATGGGAAACATAGGTGACCACCCGGGGCCAAGTGGCTGGGGGTAGGACTGCTATGTACCCGGGGAGGGAGGGTACATTGAGGACCGGCATTCCGGTGGGGTCGGTAAGGGATGGCTGGAGGCCGATTTGGTACCAGGGGGGTTCCTGAATCAAAATGACGGTGGGCATAGAGCATTCCTGTATCCACTGGGGTTCGACATGGGGGAGTTTTAGCTGCCCACACTAGTCGATGGTGGTGGTTACTGGTCAAGAAGGATGGCCTCCCCCACCTGTGCCACAGCAACAGACGCCGAGATCTTCTCGCTGGCGACTGCCCCAGGCTGGGCTGCACGCCGACTACAACACCTACTGATGGACATCCAGGAAATTTATTTCCTCTCCAACTCTCTGACAGCCCTTGGCCTCTTCCGCACTTGGCCCTCAGCATTGGGGGCCCAGCTCCTCCCTCTCTGAAAGGTGGGGGTCGAGACTCTTCTCGACTCTTTTCCAAACCTGACCATTCATTTCCGATGGTGCCTGGGACATGAGGCCATCACTGGGAATGAATGGGCAGACTCTGAGGCGAAGCTCGCCACCAAGCTTCCCCCGTTGACCCTAGCTCCCTCTATCTCCGCTCTGAAGGAAGTGGCGACTCACACCCTACGTGAGCACTGGTCCTTACAGCTGGCCTGCCCCCTCGCCTCAACTGCAGACAAATACCTCGCAGTCACCGGCCCCCCAACCTGCCGACCACAGAAGATCCTCACGGTCTCGGTAGACCACCCCCGCTCTGAGCTCACTGCTGTGGCACAGGTCCTCTGTTGTGCCGGTCCCTATGGGGGCTACTGGCTGAGCTTCAACTCAGCCTTTTTTTATTATTTTATTATTATTTTATTATTATTATTCCTGCAGTATTACATAATTACAAGCTGCCCCCCCAAAGGGGGGGCCCTAACTACATAACAACAGAGGCGCCTGTCATCGCACATTGCATGAAACTGGGCGGGGACCCTGCTCCCCGAAGGGTGCCAAGGTGGGAAGGGTCCCTATTAGAGAAGGAAACGAATGGGAGAGGAATACATATCGCTATGACGAAACCAAACAGATGAGGGCAGGTAACGGGGGTAGCTTAGAATAGGAAAGGGAGGGTGAGAGCGCTGGCCGGGACATGCAGGGGAATGGATTCTTGGCGTCTACAAAGGGGCCTCCCCATTCTCTACAAATTTCCTTTGCTCCCTTCCCCCCCTCTCTTATTATTTTGAATATGCTAAGACTCTCCATTCTCTGCACCTATGGCGCACCCTGCACTCCATCAGTAGAAAATGTTTTTATAAAACAGTAACTAACTGCCCCTTTTCCACTTCTCTGCAGGTCCGGGTCCCTTGGGTTCAACCGGTCCCTGCATACACTCATCCCCCATGGACAGATCCTCTGGCATTTATGAATGGTCAAGTTTTGTTTGCCTCTCCTATCACTCCAGTCAGCAAAGACACCCGTGAGGAATTCGCAGAAGCCGTGCGCACCCTGAGCAACCTCCCCCACCTCCAGGTCTTCACCAATGGCTCATGCATGGGCAAGAAGTCTGGTTCAGCGGTCTGCACCATGCAGGGCCTCACCCGCCTCAAATTGCGCCGACTGGCCTCCCCCACTTGTGCCACTGCCATGGACACAGAGATTTTCTCCCTCACCTCCGCCCCAATGTGGGCCGCACACCACCTCCGGGAGCTACTGCCTGTCGCATCAGACATATTCTTTTTGTCTGATTCGCTGACAGCCCTCCACCTTATCCGCACATGGGCGCCGGTCCCAGGCGCCCACCTCCTTCATCAATGGAAGGCTGGGGTCCAGACCCTCTTGGACTCCTACCCAGATCTGTCCATTCACTTCGTATGGTGCCCGGGTCACTCGGACATCCCTGGGAATGAATGGGCCAACAGCGAGGCCAAGTTTGCCACAAACCTACCCCTGTCTTCTCTCACACCCTCCACCTCCACACTGAAAGAGGCCACCATCAACACTCTGATGGAACGATGGTCACTCTCACTCGCCCGCCCCCTGGCCTCGACTGCCGATAAATATCTCGCAGTCAACGGGGCACCCTCTCGCCGACCACATAAGCTGCTAACGCACTTGGTTGACCACCCATGAAAAGAACTCTCAGTGGTTGCCCAGATCCTCTGCCATGCCGGTCCCTACGGGGGTTACTGGCTGAGCTTCGACTCAGTCTACCGACACAGACATGGTCTGATCTCGCACTGCCGATGGCACAACCACCCCCTCTGGCCTGCTCAATCCACCACCCACGTCTTGGGCGGCTGCCGTACTTTCCGGCCATGGATCTGTAAGGTCTGGCCACCACGTGACCCTCTCCCGACCCATCACACCGAATGGGCCGACGAAAACCGCCTCCAGGCTCTGCGTCGCTGGCTAAAGCTGACAGGACACATGACCCGCCTCTCAGACCGTACCTCCGCCACTATCCGCTTGGCCTTTGCTGCGATGGAGCTGGAGGGACACCCAACCGACAAAGATATGGAGCTGGACCTCCTCCGGGATTACATGAGTCGTATGCTTGGACCCCGTTCCCAGGACCCGGACCTGGCTCTCTTGGAGCTTTCAGGTGCGCTTCCCCCCCTTCCCTCTACTCTGTGACCGCCTTTCGGACTCTCCCACATATGTTCCGGCCAGTGCTCTTGCCCTCCCTTTCCAATTCTAAGTTACCCCATTGCCTGCCCTCATCCACTTGGTTTTTGTTGTAGTGATATGTATTCCTCTCTCCTTCTCCTCCTTTTCTTCTAATAGGGGCCCTTCCCACCTTGGCACCCTTTGGGGAGCAGGGCCCCCACCCAGTTTCATGCGCTGTGCGATGACGGGCGCCTCTGTTGTTATGTAGTTAGGGCCCCCCCTCCGGGGGGGCAGCTTGTAATTATGTAATACTGCAGGAATAATAAATAAATAAATAAAAAGGGACATGCAGGGGAGAGTCCAAAAGGCAGTCACTGAGTAGAGGAAAAGGGGGGGCGCGTACCTGAAAGCTCCAAGAGAGCCAGGTCCGGGTCCTGGGGTCGGGGTCCAAGCATACGACTCATGTATTCCCTGAGGAGGTCCAAGTCCATATCTTCGTCAGTAGGGTGCCCCTCTAAGTCCATCACGGCAAAGGCCAAGCGGATGGTGGCGGAGGTGCAGTCGGAGAGGTGGTTTAAGTGCCCTGTTAATTTCAGCCAGCGGCGCAGAACCTGGAGATGGTTTTCATTGGCCCATTCCGTGTGGTGGGTCAGGAGTGGGTCACGGGGGGGCCAGACCTTTCGGATCCATGGCCGGAATGTACGGCACCCGCCCAGGACATGGGCAGTGGATTGAGCTGGTCAGGGGGGGTGGTTGTGCCACCTGCAGTGCAAGATCAGGCCATGTCGGCACCGGTAGACTGAATCAAAGCTCAGCCAGTAGCCCCCATAGGGACCGGCATGACAGAGGACCTGGGCAACTGCCGATAGCTCCTGACAGGGATGGTCGACTGACTGGTTGAGTAGCTTCCGTGGTCTGCGTGAGGGGACGCCATTGACGGCCAAGTATTTGTCAGCTGTTGAGGCCAGGGGGTGGGCAAGAGAGAGGGACCATTGTTCCATTAGGGTGTTGATGGCGGCTTCCTTCAGGGCGGAGGTGGAGGGGGCGAGGGAGGACGGGGGGAGATTCATCGCGAACTTGGCCTTGTGATCGGCCCATTCATTCCCTGGTATGTCGGAGTGACCCGGACACCATACAAAATGGACGGAAAGTTCCAGATACGAGTCCAAGAGAGTCTGGACCCCAGCCTTCCATTGATGAAGGAGATGGGCGCCTGGGACTGGCACCCATGTGCGGATAAGGTGGAGTGCCGTCAGCAAATCTGACAGAAAGAAGATGTCAGATGTGACAGGCAGTAGCTCCCGGAGGTGGTGTGCAGCCCACGTAGGCGTGGAGGTGAGGGAGAAGATCTCCGTGTCCATTGCTGTGGTGCATGTGGGGGAGGTGAGTCGGCGAGATTTTAGGCGGGTGAGGCCCATCATGGCGCAGATGGCAGAACCGGACTTCAACCCCATGTGGGAGTCATCGGTGAAGACCTGGAGATGGGGGAGGGTGCTCAGGGAGCGCACAGCTTCCACAAATTGTTCGCAGGTGTCTTTGCTGACCGGAGTAATAGGAGAGGCAAATGATACTCGGCCATTCGTAAATGCCAGAGGATCCATCCAAGGGGGATGAGTGTATGCAGGAACCGGT
The DNA here is from genome assembly GCA_002794785.1 of Coniferiporia sulphurascens. NCBI lineage: Eukaryota > Fungi > Basidiomycota > Agaricomycetes > Hymenochaetales > Hymenochaetaceae > Coniferiporia > Coniferiporia sulphurascens. Next base: position 775,846 of record NBBA01000004.1, read on the forward strand.
TGAACCTGAGGGACCCAGACCTGCAGAGAAGTGGAAAAGGGATGGTTAGCTACTGTTTTATAATAACATTTTCTACTGACAGAGTGCGGGGTGTGCCAGAGACACAGAGAGTGAAGGGTCTTTGCATATTCAAAATAATATGAGAGAGGGGGAAGGGAACAAAGGAAATTTGTGGAAAATGGAGAGGTGCCTTTATAGACACCAAGAATCCATCTGCATGCCGTGTTTTGCACAGCCTGCAGGCAGCTTACTAAGGTTTTTTGGCACCGCCCATTTTTATTTTATTTTTTAAATTTATTATTCCTGCTGTGCTATGTAATACACCTGCGGCCCCGTAGGGGCCGCCTGTAAACTACCTAACTACTGAGGTGCCTGTCATCGCTCATCGAGTGAAACTGGGCAGGGTGCATGCCTTCAAGGAGGCCTAGTGTACTTACATGCCCTATTAGGGATAAATAAGAGAGGGGGAGAGAGAGGTATACATATCGCGACTATGGAGAACCCGAGCAAGTCAAAATGAGGCATCCTTCTTGTCCTCTTACCACCACCATCTCGGTTTTGCGACTGGGGTCGGTCAGGGGGAAGTCGCAGCTACCTGACCTTGTCTGGACTCTCTGGGACTGGGCATTGTATGAGAGAAGGTTCCGACTCACCCTGGTGCACCGGGGTTGGTCATCGGTCGCCGTAACACGGCGGGGAATGGGTGCGGAGCTCGCTGGCGGTCTTGGCAACCCGTCGAAAATGTTGCTTCTGGTTGGATTCTCGGTGAGCTTGCATCCTTCTGGCGTCTGCGCTGTCCTCTCGGGGTGGCGTGCTCGTTGGGCCTGCATTGTATGTGGACTCGGCAGGGGGGGGGGGACACGACGTTAACGTCCTCACAGGGGGGGGGGAAACCCCCTGCCTCGCAGCAGGCGACTTCGGTCAGGTGATCTTGGTTCGGGGCAACTCGGATCATGCCTTCGGGTGCTGAGCAATGCCCTTCTGGGTACCTCGGGGCCCGTGTTGTCCCTGGCATGACAAATCAAAAACTGCCCCCCCAAATTCCTGAAAGGGTCTCTGATGACAGCACTGCGTGCTAAAAGGAGATAGGGGGCTCATAACACATGGCGTGGCGGTAAGAACCACCCGACACTGAAAGGCGACAGGGCACCATGGGCCTCTTGGGTGGGTTGGACCCCCTTGAGGTGGTTAGTATCCTCTACTCCCTGGGATGGCTTTGCCACCGGGGTCGAGTATGCGAGACGGAGATCCTGGTATGATCGCAGATCCAGAAGTGGGGGCTGGGGGTTGACTGGGTGCTTGTCCCATGACCTCGGTTCCTGAGTATTCCGGCTGTAATGGCTGTTTCTGAAGCGCATGCCAGGGCATGGGAAAGGGCCTGCATGGAGTGTGTGTTGGCATTCCGGCATGCTGAAGTGTAGTGTCTCGGGCCGTAGTGCTGTGGGAGAGTTCCCCCCAGTGGCTCCAGAGGACTAAATCCTCCATTGGTTCATGTGGGGGTAATTCCCACTACAGGCTTAAGTTGATTCCCAGAAGCACAGTGGTACTCTACAGGACCTCTATAGTCAGGGAGGGAATGTGTAGGGTAGGGGGGTTGTTCCATATGGGTGGGGTAGTGCCTACAGCACCGCAACCCTCACTCGGGATGGCCCCCTGGCACGGCACGCCTTACCCTAGTGCTCCAATATAGCGCCCATATGTCGTAGAGGACAGCAGGAGCAGTTTTGGTCACTGCATATCCCGAGGAAGGTACACGCATTGTCTGAGTCCCGCAAGGGTGCTCTTAATTCTAGCTCTTCTCCTTTACTAATAGGGACCCTTCCCACCTTGGCACCCTTCGGGGAGCAGGGTCCCCGCCCAGTTTCATGTGATGTGCGATGACGGGCGCCTCTGTTGTTATGTAGTTAGGGCCCCCCCTTCGGGGGGGCAGCTTGTAATTATGTAGTACTGCAGGAATAATAATAATAATAATAATAATAATAATAAAAAGTCAAAACAAGGTCAGGAAAAGAGAGTCCCTTAGAAGCGGCAAGGAGTGGCTGCGATTGCCATAGACGAAACCGGTGGGGAATTCGAAGGGCAGTCACAAGTCAGAGGGAAATGGGGGGAGCGTACCTGAGAGCTCCAAAAGGGCCTGGTCCGCATCCTGAGTCCTGGATCCAAGCAACCTGCACACGTAGCCCCGGAGGGTATCCAAGTCGAGGTTGTTATCTGTGGGGAGTCCGTCTAGGTCCATAGCCGCAAAGGCGAGGTGAATCGCCCCAGCTGTGTGGTTAGACATCCGGTTGAGGTGGCCTGTCAGACGTAGCCAGCGTCGTAAGACCAGGAGGTGGTTTTCGTCCGCCCATTCAGTATGGTGGACAGGGGGGGGGGGTCGCTCTTGGGCCAGACACGGTGTATCCAAGGCTGGAAGGTTTCGCATCTGCCAAGGATATGAGAGGTTGACTGTGCTGGCCAGGGTGGGTGGTTGTGCCACCTGCAGTGAGAGATCAGGCCATGTCTGTGCCGGTAGGCTGAGTCTAAGCTTAACCAGTAGCCCCTGTAGGGACTGGCGCAACAGAGGACCTGCGCTACTGTGGTGAGTTCTGCTCAAGGGTGGTCAACCGAGATTGTAATGAGCTTTCTTGGTCATCATGTGGGGGGCCCCATTACCGCCAAGTATTTGTCGGTGGTGGAGGCCAGGGGGCGGGCCAGCTGAAGGGACCAGCGCTCACTGAGTGTGCATGTCGCCACTTCCTTCAGGGTGGAGATAGAGGGGGCGAGGGAAGATGGGGGAGGCTCGGTTGCCAGCTTCGCCTCGGAGTCCGCCCATTCGTTCCCAGGGATGTCCTTGTGGCCCGGGCACCATTGGAAATGAACAGTTAGATTCGGAAATGAGTCGAGAAGGGTCTCGACCCCTGCCTTCCAAAGGGGGAGGAGCTGGGCCCCCGAAGCGGGGGGCCAGGTGCAGAAAAGGCCGAGTGCCGTCAGAGAGTCCGAGAGGAAGAAGATCTCCTGGACGTCTGGCAGTAGGTGGTGGAGACGTCTTGCCGCCCAGCCCAGGGCAGTTGCCAATGAGAAAATTTCGGCGTCTGTTGCTGTGGCACAAGTGGGTGAGGCGAGCCTGAGGGAGCAGATGTGAAGTGTCCCCTTCATGCCGCAGATGGCTGATCCTGAGGTGTTACCAATGTGGGAGCCATCTGTGAAGACCTGCAGGGAGGTGTTGGTGCAGCATATCCTGGCCTGGGCTATGTAGTGGTCATGTAGGTTCGCAGAGACAGGCTGCCTTGGGACTGAGAAGACGATGCGCCCTCTACCGAAGGCAAGGGGGTCCGTCCAGGGGGGGTGCGTGTACGCTGGGATCCGTTGGACTCGTGGGACATGGACCTGCAATGAAAGGGAAAAAGGGGTTTTAGCATTAGGATTAAACTTTTTCTGCCCTACATGGTGGGGGGTGCGCCAAAGGCGCAGTGCATGGGTGGTTTTTAAATACTCAAAGTAAGCATGAAAAGGGGGGGTGGAACAAAGAAAATTTGTAGAATGGGGAGACGTGCCCTTATATACGCCCAATATCCAACGGCAAGCAGTATTCTGCACGGCCTGTAGTCGGTTGACTAGAGTTTTTTGTCGATGTCCATGATACCATACTGGTGTGCCCCAGGATAGAACCATGTGCACACAGGCAGTGTAGAGTCGGCAGAGGTGGATGGCTGATAGGCCCCTCTCGGTGTTGCCGAGAATGCAGAGGGCCGCCAGTGTTGATAGTCCCTTGGAACGCATGCATTCCACATGTGGTTTGAAGGTGAGGCCTGCGTCCCACCATATCCCTAGCCAGCGCAGGGGGTTGGTGGGTCGGACCAGGGTTGCGGCGTCAATTTGAATCCCGGCAGTGTCCCAGCGGTGGTAGCCAGTTCGTCGCCTGGGCAGGTGGAAATGGAGGGCCTCTGTCTTTGCTGGCTCGATGTTGAGACCGATTTGGCGGAAGAGGAGGTCGAGTTGTTGGTAGGCCTGTGCAAGGGATCGGCAGTTAGCTGTAACCGAGGTGCCTATGCAGGCAATAAGGTGGTCATCGACATATGCTAGCAGTTGGGAGCCATGCTGTTGGAAGCGCTGCATCACAATGCCTGCGAAAATTGTCAATAGGATAGGTATTAAATAAATATAACAAACATGCTAAATATAAAGGTGGTCATAAGACTAACCACCTTACTAAGTAAATGATAATGCAATGATAATGCCATACAAATAGGAGCTATGATAGTTATAGTATAAGTAGCTCATGGTAGATGTATATAAGGAGAGCTGGTCTCTACCATGAAATACATCGGTTTACGCTGATAACCCACCTTTGCCTCAATCTCACCACTGCACCTCATCGTCTACCACAACGTGCATAGATTTTAAGAATAGGTGAGACTGGTGACCCTTGTGGGGTTCCAAGGTCGGGCTTTGGTGCAGTCGGTAGGGTTGTGCCATCGAATGAGACGGCCACTTCCCTGTTCATCATGAAGGAGAGACACCACTCCGCCATGTTTGGCGGGCATCCCATCTCCAAAAGCTGGTGGTGGAGTCATCTTGGGTGCACCGAGTCGAAAAAGCCCTGGATGTCTACCACTAGGATAGAGCATATGAGGCCTTTTGCATGTGCACCTTCGACGATCTGTAAAAGATGCTGGGCAGCATTGTAGACCGAGTGGCCCTGACGTCCTCCATACTGGTTTGGTGGCAGCCAGTTCCTCGCATTTGCGAGGTACTGGAGCCGGTTAGCGATCATCTTTTCGACCCTCCCTTCCCACTCGAGTAAAGCCAGCCTTTCAGTATCCCACATGACATGTCTCGGCCGGTGCTCTCGCCCTCCCTTTCCACTTCTAAGCTTCCTACTTTAACCTGCCCTCAACCACTTGGTTCTGTTCATAGTGATATGTATCCCTCCCTCTCCTTGTCTCTTAGCTAAATAGGGGCTCTTCACATAACAGCACCCTTTGGGGAGCAGAGCCCCCGCCCAGTTTTGCATGATGCACAATGACAGGCGCCTCCGTTGTTATGTAGTTAGGGCCCCCCCTCCGGGGGGGCAGCTTGTAATTATGTAATACTGCAGGAATAATTTAAAAAAAAAAAAAAAAAAAGATCATCTTTTTGAGTAACTTGCCCATGGTTTCCTCAAGGGTGATGGGGTGATAGGACTGGGGTGAGAATGGGTCCTTCTTGTTCGGCTTCCGAAGCATCACAACTTTTGCTGTCTGCCAGCAGGCTGGGTGGTGGCCCAGTTGCAGACAGTCGTTGAAAAGCGTTAGTACCTCCTCTGGGAAGGCATCAACCACCCATTTCAGGGGGTGATACCCGATCCCCGAGGGGCCTGGAGCCAACAAGTTGGAGGTATCGGCCAGTGCGCCTGTAAGCTCGGAGAAGAGTAGCGGCGGCACAGCTGGGTTAGGGGGGGGCAGGGGGCCAAGGCCCACAGCCAGGAGTGGGGGGGGCAGTGGGAAGAAAGTGGATCTGAAAAGCTCACCTTTCTCGTCATCCGACTGGGTGAAGGTGCTGTCTCCGCGTTTAAGCGAAGGTACTTGGGTTGGACGGATGCCTAGGCCGCATTTGGCCCATGACCAGATGTTGGAGGGGTCAGCCTCTGACGCCTGTTCTGAGTAGTATGTCCGTTTCACAGCTCGCACCCCTCGTTTGAATGAGCGTCTTGCTGCCGCTTTCACAGTTGGTGTTTGGGCACTGTGGATTGCATTCAGTAAATCCTGGCAGTTGGATGACCACCAGGGGACAGCTGTTTTTGACAGAGTGCAGATCTTGGTGAATGGCTGTAGCACATCTGTCATGGCTTTAAGGATGGCACTCGCTTTCAGATCGAGGGAGTTAGCATCCACTACTGGTATGGTGAAAGCATTTGTGAGGGCTGGGAATGCGGCCTCTGTCCAACTGTCCTTATCCTCATTGCTGAGTTTCCGGGTCGTAGGTGTCGGCTGGGGTATTGAATTTGGTATTGACCATCGCAGGATTTGGTGGTCAGATAGTGGTGATGGGGTTGCATTGAAGGAGTCCATGATGGACTCTGGATTGATTGATGGTGGGGCCCATACCATGTCAATTGGGCATCTCTGACATCCTGGGAGGGGTCGGGTGTTGCAGTCAGGTGGGTGGGCTGGTTCATGGCCGTTTTCCCTAAAGAAGTCGTCCAGAGGTTGCACTCTGCGATTTTCTTCTTGGGTGGAGTCGAGGGTTGACCATGAGTGGTGGCGACAGTTGAAGTCACCAGCAATCATGAGGGTGGAGGCGAGGACCGAGGGGAGAGAGCTGAGGAATGTCTCACCTGGGTACCCTTGTCTGGCTTCCACCCTTTCTGGGGGCAGCATACTGTAGTAGTTGCACACCCTGATGGGGCGGTTTCCTTGGATCTCCACTGTCACCATGTTGGTACCGCTTGAGGCTGGGCCAATGACTGACCATGAAGATTGGGGGAGGGTCCTTGAGATGTAGGTCACCACCCTGGGTCGGGTGGTCGGCGGGAGTACTGGTACAAATCTGGGGATTGCTGGTACATTGAGTACCAGTTCCCAGTTTGGGTTGGTGAGTGAGGGTTGCAGTCCAATTTGATACCACGGTGGCTCCTGGATCAGAATCAGGTGGGGGGGAGAAGGTTCATTAGTGAGGATGGGAATTAGGGAATGAATCGCCACGAGTGAGCAGGTGGCGTTCCACTGGAGTACACGGATTTGTGCACTCATATGTCCTCCTCCATGAAGGCATCAGTGTCCTCTTCTACCTGTAGGGTGGAGTCGATGGCACGGAAACACTTCTTCTTCGGGCAGGTGGGAAGGGTGGCGGGGTGGTCGCCCTGGCAGTTGGCGCAGTGGCGGGGGTGGGGGCAGGCGTCTCCTTCGACTGCGTCATTTGCACAGTAAGTGCACGACTTGCGATGGTTGGCCGTCAAGTGCTGTCCAGCACATTCGGCACAACGGGCCTGGGCTTGGCAGCCCTTCTTTCCGTGCCCCAGTCCTTGGCAGCGCTCACACTGGGTGAGGCCGGGCCGGACCAGTGGGACCGAAAGGTGGAGGGAGGTTCCGAATAGGTATACCCTGTTTCTCTTGAGGAGGCGAGCTCGGGTTTGCCCATCTGGGTCGACGAAGGTGAAGGATACTGGGCAAGCTTCCAGTTGAGGGAGCTTCTCCATTACCGTTGTGTAGTGGGGGGGGACCACAAAATCGAGGTGTTTGAGGGAGGGGTTCTGGCGGACCTCCACAAGGAGAGCCGCTTCAGTGATGGGGTGTGGGTTTTGCCCGAAGAAGACGTCCTGGCAGGGCACCATTGAGATGCATAATGTCGATCTGGGTCGTACTCTGGAAGGGGTCAGTTGGAACCAGTCTGATATGGGCCAGTCCACTGGGAGGGCTAGGCAGCGGTCACGCATATACTTTGTGAATGTGTCTGCATGGCGATCCATGATTGCCGATGTGGTTGGTGTGGATGAGGCGGGTCTTTCTGCAAAGGTGGTCACCAGGTTGCCTTTAGCGTTGAACTTAGAGGACAACATGGTGACCGTGTCAGCAGTAGGCAGGGCCCGGAAGAAACCCCGGGCCATTTCGGTGAGGGAGGCGCCTGACTTATGCATGGCTGCAGGAGCGACTAGGTCCCGTGGTGTTAATACCAAGGTGGGTTCCTTGGCATACATTTTGGGGGGAGGTGGGGGTTGCCGGACTTTCTTCGCTTTCTTTGCTGGGGCCGTCTGGGTTGCTGGGGGCTGGGGGAGGTTAGCTGCAATCGCTGCTAACTGGGTGTACATCATTGGGGCTCCTGCCAGCATGACTTTTGCCATGGCCTCGAGTTGAGCTGGGGTAATGGTAGTGGCTACTGTTGCCACGGTGGTGGGAGCAGGGGTGTTTCCTCCCATGTTGGTGGGAGTCTGCTGTGGGGCCTGTTGCGGCCGCGGAGCAGGGTGTGAGGCCATGGAGGAGACCTGGTGAGTGAGGTTCCCCACATCGACTGAGAGCCGCTTGACAACGTCCGCCAGTGCTGTTATCTGTGTGTCGGGGGGGGGTAGGTTGGGCTTGGGCCTGCTGGTTAGTCCTTGTGTTAAAGGTAAACGGATCTTAAACCTTCCACCTCCACACTAAAAGAGGTCGCTGTCCGCACCCTCATGGAACGATGGACGCTCTCACTAGCCTGCCCCCTCGCCTTGACCGCCGACAAATACTTGGCGGTCCATGGCCTACCATCACGCCGACCCTGAAAGCTCCTCATGCACTTGGTCGACCACCCATGCAATGAGCTAGCTGCAGTAGCTCAGGTCCTCTGCCACGCCGGTCCCTACGGGGGATACTGGTTGAGTTTCGACTCAGCCTACTGCCGCAGGCATGGCCTGATCTCACACTGCCAATGGCACAACCACCCCCCCTGGCCCGCACAGTCGACCGCCCACATCCTTGGCGGCTGTAGCACCTTCCACCCGTGGATACGACATGTGTGGCCACTGCATGACCCTCTCCCAGTCCACCATTCCGAGTGGACTAACGAAAACCGCCTCCCGGTTCTGCGATGTTGGCTAAAGCTGATGGGGCACCTCAACCGCCTTTCGGAACACGCCGCGGGCACCATCCGGCTATCTTTCGCCACGATGGACCTTGACGGGCACCCCACCGATGAGGATAGGGACTTGGACCTCCTACGGGATTACATGCATCATATGCTCGGACCCCGAACCCAGGACTCGGACCCAGCCCTTTTGGAGCTTTCAGGTACACTCCCTCCCTTCCTGCTCAAGTAAAGCCTGCCTTTCAGTATCCCCCATGATACGTCTCGGCCAGTGCTCTCGCCCTCCCTTTCCACTTCTAAGCTTCCTACTTTAACCTGCCCCCAACTGCTTGGTTTGTTCATAGTGATATGTATCCCTCCTTCTCTCAGTTTCACTACTAAATAGGGGCTCTCCACACACCAGCACCCCTCAGGGAGCAGAGCCCCTGCCCAGTTTTGTGCGATGCGCAATGATGGGCACCTCCGTTGTTATGTAGTTAGGGCCCCCCCTTTGGGGGGCAGCTTGTAATTATGTAATACTGCAGGAATAATTTAAAAAAAAAAAAAAAAAGTTAAAGGTAAATGGGGCCCTCATGGCAGAGGAGAAGGGTGCTCCGAGTGAGATCCTCGCTCCCATCGTGGCTTGGGCGTATTCCTGCTCCACTGCATGGGTGGCTACATGTTCCAGATCATCCCTGTCTTGCATCCGGTACATTGTTGACAGAGCTTTGTGACTGAGGGCTGTTAGTTTCCCCAGGAATGCTGCTGTCGCTTGTACAACCGCTGTGGAGTTGGCGGCCTGTTCGATTCCAGCCTTGAGGATGTCGAGTGCCCTTTCCACGTTTGGCGCGAAGTCTGTCAGGGCTCGTATGAACTCTGAAGTGACTGGCCGGTTGCAGGGGGTCTCGGGGGAGAGGATGTCGGCAGTGCGTTTGCCTGTCGACTGGGGGGGCGTCTGCGGTTCATCCCGCATCTGGTCGTCCTGCTGCTGCCCTGATGAGGTCTGGGCTCGGGCAACGTCGAGGGCGGTCTGTGTGCCCTGCTGAAGCCACTGGTTGAGGTCGCCTAGCAGGGTTTCGCCCATGAGGGCGTCATAATTGGGGGGGGTGAGTTGCGGCAGTGGGGACAGTGAGCGGCTTCAGGGGGCGGTTGGCAACTGACGGCAGCCAGGGTTGGTCGCTCCAGATGCTGTAGAGCTAGCTGTTGTGAGGCCTGTAGGTCATAGGGGATGACCACCGAACTGATCTGCCATGGGGGAGTTTGAGCTTCCTGCACTAGGGAGATGGTGGTGGTTAGAAGTCAAGAAGGGGTCATTTGGCGCTGCCCATGGTACCAGACCGGCACCCCCCATGTAAGGACAGAGCGGATGCAGGCGATGTATAGGCGGCAGAGGAGGAGGGCCGAGATGCTGCGCTCGGTGTTGCCGAGGATGCGGAGGGCAGCAAGGGTGGAGAGGCCTTTGGAGCGCATTCGCTCTACATGGGCCTTGAAGGTGAGGGCAGGGTCCCACCAAATCCCCAGCCAGTGGAGGGGGATCGAGGGTCAGATAAGTGCGGTAGGGTCAACCTGAACCCCGGCTGAGTCCCAGTTGGTGTATGCTGAGGAACAGCACTGGGGCAGGTGGAAGTGGAGGCACTCTGTCTTGGTGGCCTCGATGTTGAGACCGATGCCGCCAAAGAGAGCATCGAGTTGGTGGTAGGCAGCGGCAAGTTGCTGGCAGTTGGATGCCACACTGGGGCCAATGCACACAAGGAGGTGGTCGTTGACATATGTGAGGGTGGTGGTGCTGGTTTGGTGGAATTTCTGGAGGACCATGCCTGCGAATATGGTGGAGAGAATAGGGGATACTGGCGATCCTTGAGGGGTGCCGAGATCGGATTTTTGGGCGGTTGGGAGGGTGGTGCTGTCGAAAGCGATGGCGACCTGCCGGTCTGTCATGAAGGACAGGCACCAGTCCGCCATGTTGGGCGGGCACTGGAGGTCCAGCAGTTGTCGGTGGAGGAGTTGCAGGTGCACTGAGTTGAAGAAGCCCTGTATGTTGACTGTGAGGACCGAACATACAAGGCCCTCTGCATGGGCGCGTTCTGCAATCTGTAAGAGGTGCTGGGTGGCGTCGTAGACTGAATGTCCCTGGCACCTCCCATATTGGTTGGGTGGCAACCAGTCCTGCATGTTAGCGAGGAACTGGAGCCGGTTAGCTATGATCTTTTCGAGGAGTTTCCCTAGGGTCTCTTCGAGGGTGATGGGCCAATAAGATCTCGGTGAGAATGGGTCCTTCTTGTTGGGCTTTCATAGCATTACCACCTTTGCCACCTGCCAGCACTTGGGGTGGTGCCCCATGCGCAGGCAGTTGTTGAAAAGGGTAAGTATCTCTTCCAGGTAGGCATCTACCACCCATTTTAGTGGGCGATAGCCGATCCCTGAAAGGCCTGGAGCTGACAAGTTGGAGGTGTTGGCCAGTGCCTCCGTAAGCTCCGTAAGGAGTATGGGCGGGGCAGCTGGTTGGGTTGGAGGTAGTGGAGTGTCAGTCACTGCCTGGGGTGGGGGGGGCATAAAGAAGGTTTCTTGGAAGAGCTCACCTTTCTCGGCGTCTGACTGAGTGAAGGATCCGTCTCATCGTTTAAGCGAGGGGATAGGGGTGGGTCGGTTGCCAAGGCCGCGTTTGGCCCAGCTCCAGATGTTGGAGGCGTCCACAGTGTCAGCTTGGTCGGCATAGAAGCACCGCTTGGCCGCTCGTACACCGCGTTTGAAGGCATGGCGAGCTGCTGATCGTTGAAGGGGGGTGGTGGCCGTCGCTATTGCCTGGAGGCATCCTTCTTGACCAGTAACCACCACCATCGACTAGTGCGGGCAGCTAAAACTCCCCCATGTCGAACCCAGGCGATTACAGGAACACTCTCTGTCGGACAACCCGAACCAACCCCCCACCTGCCCCACCAGCCAACACCGACCCCGACCGGGTCGCCAGGATGGCCGCCAATTGGGCCTCCGCAGGCGCAGCTGCTGCCGCGAGGCACAGCACCGCTGCCCCCACCACCCCCCAACAGGCACCCCTGACCAACTTCCCACCATTGACCTCCTCCCCGGATGTCCTGGCACCCTCCCCAGCCATTGGCGACTCGCAACTGATCTCAGCCTACAACTTCACCACCCAAGCGCGCATGGAATCCAGGGCAGCATCCTGAGCCGGCTCCCCAGCCGCCTCGGTAGGGTCGATCCATAGCTCCATCGAAACCGGTGAGACAGCCCCAGCAATTTTTTATTTTATTTTATTTTATTTTATTTTATTCCTGCAGTATTACCTAATTACAAGCTGCCCCCCCGAAGGGGGGGCCCTAACTACATAACAATGGAGGCGCCCGTCATTGCGCATCGCACAAAACTGGGCGGGGGCTCTGCTCCCTGAGGGGTGCCAATGTGTGAAGAGCCCCTACTTGGTGGTGAGAATGAGAGAGGGAGGGATACATATCGCTACAAACAGACCAGGCGGTTGAGGGCAGGTTAAAGTAGGAAGCTTAGAAGTGGAAAGGGGGGGCGAGAGTGCCAGCTGGGACATATCATGGGGGATACCGAAAGGCAGGCTTTACTCGAGTGGAAAAGGAGGGAGCGTACCTGACAGCCCCAGCAATGGCGGTTGACCCCCATACCCCCCCGCAACAGGTGGGAGGCGCAAGCCTCGGGCGGAAACACTCCTCGGCCGCCATGTCGCCTCTCACACTGAGAGGACCCCCTGCCCAACAACATGACCAGCATATGGCAGGGTTCATGTACTCCCTCACCTGCGCCCTGGACGACTTCGACCAGCAAACCAGGGATGCCACCACCGAGACGATCAATGTCAAGGCTGCACAGTTTGTGGGCAACCTCCTATGGAACGTCCAACGGACGCTGGCCAACATAGAGCAAGACAGGACATACCCACAGAACATCATCTACCGCAATGCAGTGATGGCCTACAGTTTCGCGAGGGAGGGGGCGGTAATCGCCCTCCCGGAACCTTTCGCCCCAGCTCGCCCCCCCCAAAGGGCCCCGGCCACCACCGGGACCCCCGGCACCGCCCCTGTGACCCCAGAAATGAAGGTGCTGACTGAGGCAGTCAAGCGTCTGACTACTGACGTGGCTTCTATTTCACGGCAGATGTCTTCCATCAGCTCTAGGCCTGCCCAGCACCAACAGCAACAACAACCGCAACAACCGGCCCCCCAAGCCACCGTCCAGGCCGCCCCCACCTCCTATGCCCAAGTGGCCGCAGCAGCGGCCCCCCCAACGACCGCCAACCCATCCCCAGTGGCTCCAACCACTGGGGCAGTCATCAACCCGGGGCAAAAGAAGAAGAAGCGCCAGAGGAAGGTACCCCCGCCACCTATGATGTATGCCAAGGACCCAACCTTGGTCCTCACCCCCACAGTCGGCATATGGGCCGAGAACCAGAAGTCAGCAATGGCCCTGACAAAAACGTCCCATGAGTTTTTTGCCTCCCTCCCCACTGCAGACCAAGTCCCAGTCTTGTCCTCTTCCTACAATGTAAAGGGGAACATCGTGACCACATTTGCGGCACGCGCATCCTCGGCTAACCCGACCATGGAAATGATCATTGATCGGCACTCCGTGGCCTATGCCTCCCATATGCGCACAGAGTGCATCGTGACAGGAATTAACGTCCCAGCTGCCTTCTCCCTAACCCCCTCCAGAGTCCGCCCCCAGTCCGCATTGCGCATCTCCATGGTGCCCTGCAAGGACTTTTTGTTCAGCCAAAATGGACACACCATAAACAAGAAGGCCCTCATGGCCGAAATCCGGCATAACCCGGCACTCCACAACCTTGACTTTGTAGTCACCCCCCACTTTGCCGCCACCGAAGACCACCTGCCGACACTCAACAGATGCCCAGTGGTATTCTCCTTTGTCGACCCCAACAGCTCCATCCGCGAGTGCCTCCTCAAGAGGCCACACATCTGGATGTTCGGATCCGCCCTCCGCCTCTCAGTCCCACCTGTCCGCCCCACCCTCACTCAATGTGAATGGTGCCAGGGCCTCGGTCATGGAACCAAGGGCTGCCGAGCCCAACCCTGTTGCACCGATTGCACAGGTGCCCACCTGACCCGCAATCACCGCAAATCATGCGCCCACTGCACAACTGACGCAGTGCCAGAAGGCGACACCTGCCCTCACCCCCGCCTCTGCAACAACTGCAAGGGCGACCACCCCGCCACCCTGCCGGCCTGCCCTAAGAAGAGGCGATACCGCCAAATCGAAGAGGCCCTCGCCGCTGACCCTACCAATGACCAGATGGAGGAAATATGATAGAGACAATCTCTGTCTTGCAGTGGAACGCCGCCTGCTCTCTAGTGGCGATACATTCCCTAATCCCTGTCCTTACAACTGACCCCTCCCCCCCACACCTAATTCTCATACAGGAACCCCCCTGGTATCAAATAGGCCTGCAACCATCACTCACCGACCCGACCGGCACCCCAGTCCTCAACGTCCCCACCATCCCAGGCTACATCCCCGTCCTACCACCAGAGGTTCGCCCTCGGGTAGTTACGTATGTATCCAGGGCCCTCCCTCCCACCTCCTGGTCGATCCTCGGAGCCGCATCTTATGGCACCGATGTACTGATGGTGGAAGTACGATCCCAACTCACCCTCCGGGTGTGCAACCACTACAGCATGCACCCCCTGGATCAAGAGAACGCCTCCCCCCAGTACCCCGGTGAGTCCTTTTTATTCTCACTCCCCTCGGCGCTAGCCACCACACATGGTCCGATTTCTCTGTCCCACGGTGGGAGGACTTGGGGGCACAACCCCTTGACAACTTCTTCCATGGGCATGGCCTGGCGCCTGCTCACCTCCCTGACTCTGACTTGCAACCTGACGGTAACTGCTGCCGGTGTCCCATTGACATGATCTGGGCCCCACCCGCGGTCAACCCAGACTCTATTTTAGACTCGGGCTCCTCCGACCCCTCACCACTGTCCGACCACACCATGTTGCATTGGATGGTGCCATCTCGACCCCCCCCTCCTGTCCTAAAGACATGCCGGCTACTTCCAGCTGACAAGGAGAAATGGACCGAAATAGCCTTCCCTCTCCTCAAAACAGCCTTTGGTCTTCTGGGGCACAACACCCATGCCCTGGACACCAAAGCGAAAGCGGTCCTCGACTCCATGGTTGCCGCCCTACAGCCGTTCACCTGCATCTCAAAGCCGTCGAAAACGGAAGTCCCATGGTGGTCACCCCACTGCAAGACCCTCTTATCCACCATTACAATGGCAACCACCCCCCTCCAGCGTGCATCAGCAAGAAGAGCCTTTAAAAGGGGCGTTAGGACAGCCAAATGGCAGTTTTACGCCAACCAGGCATTGGAAGCAGACGCCTCCAACATCTGGAACTGGGCCAAGCACGGTCTAGGCAACAGACCCACTCCCATCCCATCGCTGAAACAGTGAGATGGCACCTTCACCCAAACGGATGAGGAGAAAGGTGAGCTCTTCTGCGAAACTTTCTTCATGCCCCCCCCCCCCAGGCAGCAGCCAACACCCCACCGCCACCACCCCAACCAGCTGCCCTGCTAATACTCCTTTCAGAGCTTATGGGGGCACTGTCCGACACATCCAACTTGTCAGCACCGGGCCTCTTGGGAATAGGTTACTGCCCCCTGAAATGGGTGGTGGACGCCTACCCCGATGAGATTCTTACACTTTTCAACAACTGCATGTGTTTGGGGCACCACCCCGAATGCTGGTGGGTGGCAAAGGTGGTAATGCTCCAGAAGCCAAACAAGAAGGATCCCTTCTCGCCACGGTCATACCGGCCCATCACCCTTGAGGAGACCCTAGGGAAACTCCTCGAAAAAGTCATCACTAACAGGCTCCAGTACCTCGTGAACACAAGGGACTGGCTGCCACCCAACCAATATGGGGGACGTCAGGGCCATTCGGTCTACAACACCGCCCAACACCTTTTACAGATCGCGGAACACGCCCACTCAGAGGGCCTTGTGTGCTCGGTCCTTGCGGTCGACATTCAGGGCTTCTTCGATTTGGTGCACCCATGGCTCCTCCACCGACAATTGCTGGACCTCGGCTGCACCCCAGACATGGCCAACTGGTGCCTGTCCTTCATGACAGACCAGCAGGTAGCCGTCGCCTTTGATGGCACCACCCTCCCAACTGCCCCGAAACCCGACCTCGGCACCCCCCAGGGATCGCCAGTCTCCCCCATCCTGTCAACGATATTCACAGGGGTGGTCCTCCAGCGCTTTCACCAAGCTGGCACCACCGCCCTAGCATACATTGACGACCACTTACTTATCTGCATAGGACCTTCAGTAGCATCCAACTGCCACAAGCTCGCACACACCTACCAACAACTCGACACACTTTTCGGCACCATTGGTCTCAACATTGAAGCCACCAAGACAGAGTGTCTCCACTTTCACCCCCCTCAGCGACGCATCGGCTATAACGGCTGGGACACCGCCGGGGTACAGGTTGACCCCAATACCCTTATCTGCCCCTCAATCCCACTTAGATGGTTAGGGATATGGTGGGACCCTGGCCTCTCCTTTAAGCCCCATGTTGAGCGGATGCGCTCCAAGGGGCTCTCCACCCTTGCCGCACTCCGCATCCTGGGCAACACCCAACACAGCATATTGGCCCTACTACTCCGCCACCTATACACCTCCTGCGTTCACTCTGTCCTGTCATGGGGAGCGCCGGTATGGTACCATGGCCACCGCCAAAAAAACCCTGGTAAACTGCCTCCAGGCTGTGCAAAACACAGCCTGCTGATGGATCTTGGGCATCTTCAAAGGTGCCTCCCCCCATTCCACTAATTTTCTATGCTCCGTTCCCCCTCTCTCTTTCTATTTTGAATATATAAAGACTACCCATTCCCTTCACCTCTGGTGCACCCCTCACTCTATTGGCTGTAAAATTTTTAAAAACATAGCTAACAGACCCTTCTCCCTTTCTCTGCAGGTCCGAGCCCCCCGGGTTCAACAGGTCCCTGCATACATGCATCCCCCATGAACAGACCCACTGGCTTTCACGAAGGGCCGAGTCCGGTTCACCACCCCCGTCACCCCGGTTAGCGCTGACACCCGGAAATCATTCATAATGGTGGTGCACCAACTAGGCTCCACCCCCCATGTCCAGGTCTTTACCGACGGCTCCCGCATTGACAATAAGTTGGGCTCGGCCATCTGCGCAATGCTGGGCAACACCCGTCTCTGGTCACGCCAACTGGAGTCCCCCACCTGTGCTACAGCCATGGACACCAAGGAGTTCTCACTCGCCACAGCCCCGGGCTGGGTAGCACGCCGTCTCCCAGTGCAACTGTGTGTCGCATCGGATATCTTCTTTCTATCCGATTCACTGACTGCTCTACACCTTTTCTGAACCTGGGCCGCTGCCCCCAGCACCCACCTCCTCCACATTTGGAAAGTGGGTGTGGAGACTCTGCTGGATTCGTACCCCCAGCTCACCATCCATTTCGTATGGTGCCCCGGACACTTGGACATCCCCAGAAATGAATGGGCTGACACAGAGGCAAAGCTGGCAACTGAGCTCCCCCCATCTGATCTCAAACCTTCCACCTCCACCCTAAAAGAAGCTGCTGTCCGCACCCTCATGGAATGATGGATGCTCTCACTAGCCTGCCCCCTCGCCTCGACCGCCAATAAATACCTGGCAGTCCATGGCCTACCATCATGCCGACCTCGAAAGCTCCTCATGCATTTGGTCGACCACCCGTGCAGCGAACTATCCGCAGTCGCACAGGTCCTCTGCCATGCCGGTCCCTATGGGGGTTACTGGCTGAGTTTTGACTCGGCCTACCGCCACAGGCACAGCCTGATCTCGCACTGCAGATGGCACAACCACCCCCCCTGGCCAGCCCAGTCGACCGCCCACATCCTAGGTGGCTGCAGCACCTTCCACTTGTGGATACGACGTGTTTGGCCACCTCGGGACCCTCTCCCAGTCCACCACTCAGAGTGGGCTGACGAAAACCACCTCCTGGTTTTGCGCCACTGGCTTAAGCTAACAGGGCACCTTAACCGCCTCTCTGACCGCGCCACAGGCGCCATCCGACTGTCCTTTGCCGCAATGGACCTGGATGGACACCCCACCGATGAGGATATGGACTTGGACCTCCTACGGGACTACATGCATCCTATGCTCGGACCACGAACCCTGGACTCGGACCCAGCCCTTTTGGAGCTTTCAGGTATGCTCCCTCCCTTCCCGCTCGAGTAAAGCCTGCCTTTCGGAATCCCACATGATACGTCCCAGCCGGTGCTCTTGCCCTCCCTTTCCACTTCTAAGCTTCCTACTTTAACCTGCTCTCAACCGCTCAGTTTGTTCATAGCGATATGTATCCCTCCCTCTCTCAGTTTCTCTACTAAATAGGGGCTCTTCACATGTCGGCTCCCTTTGGGGAGCAGAGCCCCTGCCCAGTTTGGTGCGATGCGCCATGACAGGCGCCTCTGTTGTTATGTAGTTAGGGCCCCCCCTTTGGGGGGGCAGCTTGTAATTATGTAATACTGCAGGAATAGAAAAAAAAAGCTATCGCCTGGAGGAGCAATTTGCAAGTTGGGGTCCACCAGGGGACCTCGGTTTTGCACAGCTTGGCGAGTCGGGTGAAAGGGGCGAGGGCGGCTATCATGGAGTCGACCACTGCCTGTGCTTTGATGTCTATGGTGAGGGTGTCATCTGCTGGAAGGTGGAAAGTGGCTTCAAGTAATGGAAAGGCAATATCAGTCCACGTTTCTCTGTCATCTGGGAGGAGCCGGCATGTTTTCATGACAGGGGGTGGGGGTCGAGACGGCAAGGACCAGCGTAGCATAGCATGGTCAGACAGTGGGAGGTGGTTGACAAGCCCGAGTCTATAATGGAGTCGGGGTTGATGGCAGGTGGGGCCCAGATCATGTCAATAGGGCACCACCAGCGATTGTCGATGGGCCGTGAGTCAGAATCCGGAAGGTGGGCTGGTGCGAGGCCATGCTCTTGGAAGAAGTCATTGAGGGGTTGCACCCTCAAATCCTCCTGCCGAGTGGTGAGGAGTTCGGACCATGAGTGGTGGCAACAGTTGAAGTCACCCGCCACTAGGAGGGTGGAGGCCAAAGCTGGCAGGATCATATAGAGGAACGACTCACCTGGGTATTGTGGGGTGGTGGTGGTGCAGTCCAGTGCATGCATCCCATAGAAGTTGCACAGGCAGATCATCAGATGGGCGTGGATTTCGATAGTGAGGACATCGGTGCTGGAGGAGGCAGCCCCAAGGACTGACCATGAGGTGATAGGGATGGTGTAGGAAACATAGGTGACCACCCGGGGCCGAGTGGCTGGGGGTAGGACTGCTATGTACCTGGGGAGGGAGGGTCCTTGGATATGCCGTATCTGGCCCAAGAGCGACCCCCTCCCTGCCCACCATTCCGAATGGGCAGACAAAAACCACCTCCTGGTCTTAAGGCGATGGCTTCACCTGACAGGCCACCTCAACCGGATGTCCAACCGCACCACAGGGGCTATTCGCCTTGCCTTCGCAGCCATGGAACTGGACAGACCCTCGACTGATAATGACCTCAACTTGGACACCCTCTGGGGCTACATGCGCAGGTTGCTCGGATCCAGGACTCAGGACACAGACCCAGCTCTTTTGGAGCTTGCAGGTACACTCCCACCATTTCCCTCTGACTCTTGATTGCCCTTTGGACTCCACATCGGTTTCTTCTATGGCACTTGCAGCCACTCCTTTCCTCTTCTAAGGGACTCCTCTTTCCTGATCTCGCTCCTGCCAGGTTTGGCTTTTCGTAGTCGTGATATGTACGCCTCCCTCTCCCTTCCTCTATTTATCCCTAATAGGGTGCGTAAGTACACTAGGCCTCCCATGGGAGGCACGTGCCCCGCCCAGTTTCACTCGATGAGTGATGACGGGCACCTCAGTAGTTAGGTAGTTTTACAGGCGGCCCCTTCGGGGCCACAGGTGTATTGCATAACTCAGTAGGAATAAAAAAATTAAATTTAAAAAAAGCGTGCATCAGCAAGAAGAGCCTTTAAACGGGGCATCAGGACGGCCAAACAGCAGTACTACGTGGACCAGGCATCAGAAGCGGACGCCTCCAATATATGGAACTGGGCCAAACGTGGCCTTGGCAACCGACCCACCCCCATCCCCTAGCTGAAATGGCGAGATGGCACCTTCACCCAAACGGATGATGAGAAAGGTGAGCTATTTCATGAAACTTTCTTCATGCCTCCCCCACCACAGGCAGCGGCCAACACCCCGCCACCACCACCCCAACCAGCTGCCCTGCCCATACTCCTTGCGGAGCTCATGGGGGCACTGGCCGACACATCTAACTTGTCAGCTCCAGGCCTCTCAGGAATAGGATACCACCCCCTGAAATGGGTGGTGGATGCCTACCCTGATGAGATTCTTACACTTTTCAATGACTGTCTGCGCTTGGGGCACCACCCTGAGTGCTGGCGGGCGGCAAAGGTCGTAATGCTTAGGAAGCCAAACAAGGGGGACCCCTTCTCACCATGCTCATACTGGCCCATCACCCTTGAGGAGACCCTAGGGAAACTCCTCAAAAAGATAATTGCTAACCGGCTCCAGTACCTCACGAACACAAGGAACTGGCTGCCACCTAACCAATATGGGGGGCGTCAAGGCCATTCAGTCTATGACGCCACCCAACACCTTTTACAGATAGCGGAACGTGCCCACTCAGAGGGCCGTGTGTTCGGTCCTTGCAGTTGACATTCAGGGTTTTTTCGACTCGGTACATCTGCAACTCCTACACAGACAATTGTTGGACCTTGGTTGCATGCCAGATATGGCCGACTGGTGCTTGTCCTTCATGACAGACTGGCAGGTCGCCATCACTTTCGATTTTTATTTTATTTTATTTTAAATTATTCCTGCAGTATTACATAATTACAAGCTGCCCCCCCGAAGGGGGGGCCCTAACTACATAACAACAGAGGCGCCTGTCATCACACAATGCACGAAACTGGGTGGGGACCCTGCTCCCCAAAGGGTGCCAAGGTGGGAAGGGTCCCTATTAGTAAAGGAAAATAAAGGGAGAGGAATACATATCACTATGACAAAACCAAGTGGATGAGGGCAGGTAACAGGGGTAACTTAGAATTGGAAAGGGAGGGTGAGAGCGCTGGCCGGGACATATGAGGGAGAGTCCGAAAGGCAGTAACTGAGTAGAGGAAAAGGGAGGAAGCACACCTGAAAGCTCCAAGAGAGCTGGGTCCAAGTCCTGGGGTCGGGGTCCAAGCATACGACTCATGTATCCCCTGAGGAGGTCCAAGTCCATATCTTCATCGGTAGGGTGCCCCTCTAAGTCCATCGTGGCAAAGGCCAGGCGGATGGTGGCAGAGGTGCGGTCGGAAAGGCAGTTCAGGTGCCTGGTCAATTTCAGCCAGCAGCACAGAACCTGGAGGCAGTTTTCATCGGCCCACTCAGTGTGGTGGGTTGGAAGTGGATCGCAGGGAGGCCAGACCTTACGGATCCATGGTCGGAAAGTACGACACCTGCCCAGAACATGGGCGGTGGATTGGGCTGGCCAGGGGGGGTGGTTGTGCCACCGGCAGTGCGAGATCAGGCCATGTCTGCGCCGGTAGACTGAGTTGAAGCTCAGCCAGTAGCCCCCATAGGGACCGGCATGGCAGAGGACCTGGGTGACTGCCAAGAGCTCATGGCAGGGATGGTCGACCGACTGGGTGAGAAGCTTCCATGGTTAGTGGGAGGGGATGCCATTGACAGCCAAGTACTTGTTGGCTGTCGAGGCCAGAGGGCAGGCGAGAGAAAGGGACCACCGTTCCATTAAGGTTTTGATGGCGACCTCCTTCAGGGCGGAGGTAGAGGGGGCGAGGGAGGACGAGGGGAGATTCATTGCGAACTTGGCCTCTTGGTTGGCCCATTCATTCCCTGGAATGTCGGAGTGACCCGGGCACCAGACGAAATGGACGGAGAGTTCCAGATATGAGTCCAAGAGAGTCTGGACCCCAGCCTTCCATTGATGAAGGAGATGGGCGCCTGGGACCGGCACCCATGTGCAGATAAGGTGGAGTGCTGTCAGTGAATCTGACAGGAAGAAGATGTCAGATGCGACAGGCAGTAGCTCCTGGAGGTGGTGTGCAGCCCATGTGGGCACAGAGGTGAGGGAGAAAATTTCCGCATCCATTGCTGTAGCACATGTGGGGGAGGCAAGTCGGCAAGATTTGAGGCGGGTGAGGCCCGTCATGGCGCAGACAGCGGAGCCAGACTTCGTCCCCATGTGGGAGCCATTGGTGAAGACCTGGAGGTGGGGGAGGGTGCTCAGGGAGTGCATGGCTTCCACGAATTCCTCGCGGGTGTCTTTGCTGACCAGAGTGATAGGAGAGGCAAATGATACTCGACCATTTGTAAATTCCAGAGGATCCGTCCAAGGGGGATGAGTGTATGCTGGAACCAGTTGAACCCGAGGGACCCGGACCTGCAGAGAAGTGGAGAAGGGGCAGTTAGTTACAGTTTTATAATATCGTTTTCTACTGACAGAGTGTGGGGTGCACCAGAGATGCAGAGAGTGAAGGGTCTTTGCATATTCCAAATAATAAGAAAGAGGGGGAAGGGAACAAAGGAAATTTGTAGAAAAGGGAGAGGCGCCTTTGTAGACACCGAGAATCCATCTGCATGCCGTGTTTTGCACAGCCTGCAGGCGGCTTACTAAGGTTTTTTGGCGCTGCCCGTGATACCATACCGGTGCCCCCCATGTGAGGACAGAGCAGACGCAGGTGATGTACAGGCGACGTAGGAGGAGGGCCGAGATGCCGTGTTCAGTGTTGCCGAGGATGCGGAGGGCGGCAAGGGTGGAGAGGCCTTTGGAATGCATTCGCTTGATGTGGGCCTTGAAGATGAGGGCGGGATCCCACCAGATCCCCAGCCAGTGGAGGGGGATAGAAGGTCGGATAAGTGTGGTCGGGTCGACCTGGACCCCGGCCAAGTCCCAGTTGGTGTAAGCTGAGGAGTGACGTCGGGGCGGGTGGAAGTGTAGGCACTCTGTCTTGGTGGCCTCAATGTTGAGGCCGATGTTGCCAAAGAGGGTGTCGAGTTGGTGGTAGGCGGCGGTGAGTTGCTGGCAGTTGGATGCCATGCTGGGGCTGATGTGCACGAGGAGGTGATTGTTGACATATGCAAGGGCGGTGGTGCTGGTTTGGTGAAATTTCCGGAGGACCACACCTGCGAATATGGTGGAGAGGATAGGGGATACTGGCGATCCTTGGGGGGTGCCGAGGTCGGGTTTTTGGGCAGTTGGGAGGGTGGTGCTGTTGAAGGTGATGGCGACCTGCCGATCCATCATGAAGGACAAACACCAGTCTGCCATGTCCAGTGGGCACTGGAGGTCCAACAGTTGTCGATGTAGGCATTGCGGGTGTACTGAGTCGAAGAAACCCTGTATGTCGACCGCTAGGACCGAACATACTAGGCCCTCTGCATGGGTGCGCTCTGCAATCTGTAAGAGGTGCTGGGCGGCATCGTAGACTGAGTGTCCTTGACACCCCCTGTATTGGTTTGGTGGCAGCCAGTCCTGCATGTTAGCAAGGAACTGGAGCTGGTTAGCTATGATCTTTTTGAGGAGTTTCCCTAAGGTCTCCTCGAGGGTGATGGGCCGATATGATCTCAGCGAGAACGGGTCCTTCTTGTTAGGCTTCCACAGCATTACCACTTTTGCTGCCCGCCAGCACTTGGGGTGGTGCCCCATGCGCAGGCAGTCATTGAAAAGGGTAAGGATCTCATCGGGGTAGGCGTCTACTGCCCATTTGAGTGGGCGGTAGCCGATCCCCGAGAGGCCTGGGGCCGACAAGTTGGAGGTATCAGCCAGTGCCCCTGTAAGCTCTGAGAGGAGTATGGGCAGGGCAGCTGGTTGGGGGGGGGGCAGTGGACTCACGGCCACCATTTGGGGTGGAGGAGACATGAAGAAAGTCGTGTGGAAAAGCTCACCTTTCTCATTGTCTGACTGGGTGAAGGTGCCATCGCATTTCTTGAGCAAGGGGATTGGTGTAGGTCGGTTACCGAGGCCTCTCTTGGCCCAGCTCCAGATGTTGGAGGCGTCCGCCTGGTCGGCTTGTTCGGTGTAAAAGTGCCGTTTAGCCACCTGAACGCCGCATTTGAAGGCGCGGTGGGCGGCAGATCACTGGAGGGGGGTGGTGGCTGTCGAGATCGCCTGGAGGAGTGATTTGTAAGTCGGGGTCCACCAGGGGACCTCGGTTTTGGATGGCTTGGCGAGTCTGGTAAACGAGGCGAGGGCGGTAGTCATGGAGTCGACCACCGCCTGCGCTTTAACATCGAGGTTGTCAGTGTTGTCCACTGGTAAGAGGAAGGCGGATTCGAGTAGTGGGAAGGCTATCTCGGTCCATTCCTCTCTATCTGCCGGAAGAAGATGGCGTGTTTTGAGGGTTGGGGGTGGGGGCCGGGACGGCAGGGACCAGCGCAGCAGGGCATGGTCAGACAGTGGGGAGGTGGTTGATGAGCCCTTTTTTTTATTTTTTTATTTTATTTTTTATTTTATTTTAATTATTCCTGCAGTATTACATAATTACAAGCTGCCCCCCCAAAGGGGGGGCCCTAACTACATAACAACAGAGGCGCCCATCATTGCACAACACACAAAACTGGGTGGGGGCCCTGCTCCCCGAAGGGTGCCAAGGTGTGGAGGGCCCCTATTAGGACAGAGGAAGAAAGAGGGAGGAATATGTATAACTACAGCAAAGCCAAGCAGCTGAGGACAGGCAAAGGGGGTAGCTTAGAATTGGAAAGGGAGGGCGAGAGTGCCAGCCGGGACGTACATAGGAGAGTCTGAAAGGCAGTCACAGAGGAAAAGAAATGGGGGGAAGCACACCTGATAGCTCCAAGAGAGCCGGGTCTGGGTCCTGGGAACAGGGTCCAAGCATACGACTCATGTAATCCTGTAGGAGGTCCAAGTCCATATCTTTGTTGGTCGGGTGTCCCTCCAACTCCATCACCACAAAGGCTAGGCAGATGGTGTCCAAGGTACGGTCAGAGAGGCGGTTCAGGTGCCCTGTCAGCTTTAGCCAGCGGCGTAGAACCTGGAGGCGGTTTTCATCGGCCCACTCTGTGTGGTGGGTCGGAAGGGGGTCGTGGGGGGGCCAAACCTTGTGAATCCAAGGTTGGAAAGTACAACATCCACCCAAGACATGGGCAGTGGACTGGGCTGGCCAAGGGGGGTGGTTGTGCCATCAGCAGTGCGAGATCAGGCCGTGTCTGTGCCAGTAGACTGAGTCAAAGCTCAGCCAGTAACCCCCATAGGGACCGGCACAGCAGAGGACCTGCACTACTGCAGTGAGCTCTGGGCAGGGGTGGTCAACTGAGATGGTGATAATTTTTCTTGGTCGCCAGGTGGGGGGGCCAGTAACTGCCAAGTACTTATCAGCAGTGGAGGCGAGAGGGCAGGCCAGCTGGAGGGACCAGTGCTCACTAAGAGTGCGAGTCGCTACTTCCTTCAGTGCGGAGATAGAGGGGGCTAGGGTCGACAGAGGAAGCTCTGTAGCAAGCTTCACCTTGGAGTCCACCCATTCATCCTTCTTGACCAGTAACCACCACCATTGACTAGTGCAGGCAGCTAAAACTCCCCCATGTCGAACCCCAGTGGCTACAGGAATGCTCTACATTCGACTCGACCAT
Source organism: Coniferiporia sulphurascens (assembly GCA_002794785.1). Lineage (NCBI taxonomy): Eukaryota > Fungi > Basidiomycota > Agaricomycetes > Hymenochaetales > Hymenochaetaceae > Coniferiporia > Coniferiporia sulphurascens. The sequence goes on from NBBA01000004.1 coordinate 801,045, forward strand.
CCCTCCCACCCCCCACATTGGCCAGCGCCAATGCTGACAGGGCTGCCAGGGCTGCCACCAACTGGGTGGCCACTGGCAACGCCACTGCCGCATTACATGGCACGACCCCCACCCTCTTTTTTTAATTTAATTTTTTAATTTAATTTATTATTCCTGCAGTATTACATAATTACAAGCTGCCCCCCTGAAGGGGGGGCCCTAACTACATAACAACAGAGGCGCCCGTCATTGTGCATCGCACAAAACTGGGTGGGGGCTCTGCTCCCCAGGGGGTGCCGAAGTGTGAAGAGTCCCTATTTAGTACAAAAGACTGGAGTGGGAGGGATACATATCGCTACGAACCAACCAGGCGGGTGAGGGCAGGTTACGACCCCCACCCCTGCCCAAATCGACACAGGCCTCCCAGTGTCGTCTCCAGACACTCTCCGTCTCGCCCCGTCCCCCGTCATTGGAGTCTCGAACACCGAGTTCACTTGCACGTTCAAACACGTAAGTCGTCCCCCCTCCGTAGGTACAAACCCCCCTGCCGGCTCCAACGAGTTCAGCGAGATGGAAGATATCCTTGAGAACCCACACACTCCATCACCACTGCTCACCCATAAGCAATCCTCGGAAGCCCTCTCCCCACACACCCCCCGACCACACCCTCAAGGCCAGTTCGAGCGACACACGTCGAGCTTTATGTACTCCATCTCCCGAGCACTAGAGGACTTCGACCAGAAGACCCACCACTCCAGCACCGCAGAGACCAACCATGCAGCCGCTCAGTTTGTGGGCGACCTCCTTTGGAATGTCCAACAGACCATCGCCGGCGTTTTTAGGGACGAGAAGGACCCCCAGCACATCGTCTCCTGCAACATGGAGATGGCCTACAACATTGCAAGGGGGGGGTGGAAGCCTCCCTGCCAGCACCCTTCACCCCAGCTCCCCCCCTGCACAACTCTATGATCGTTGCCCTCACTCCTTTCACTAGGCTCGCAAAGCTGTCCAAGTCCGAAGTCCCCTGGTGGACCCCAACATGCAAGTCACTCCTCCAGGTGATCTCGACAGCCACCACCCCCCTCCAGCAATCAGCAGCCTGCTGCACATTCAAACGCAGCGTACAGATGGCCAAACAGCATTTTTATGCTGAACAGGCCAACCAAGCCGACACCTCCAACATCTGGAGCTGGGCCAAGCGTGGCCTTGGCAACTGACCTACCCCAATCCCCTCGCTCAAAAAGCGCAATGGCACCTTCACCCAATCGGACAATGAGAAAGGTGAGCTTTTCTGCACCACTTTCTTTATGCCCCCTCCACCCCAACCAGCAGCCGACACACCGCTGCCTCCTCCCCAACCTGATGCCCCGCCAATACTCCTCACGGAGCTTATGGGGGCACTGGCCGACACTTCCAACTCATCAGCTCCGGGCCTCTTGGGGATCGGCTATCGCCCACTTAAATGGGTGGTAGATGCCTACCATGATGAGATCCTCACCCTTTTCAACAACTGTCTGTGCATGGAGCACCACCCCAAGTGCTGGCGGGTGGCAAAAGTGGTGATGCTCAGGAAGCCAAACAAGAAGGATCCCTTTTCACCGTGTTCCTACTGGCCCATCACCCTTGAGGAGACCTTAGGGAAACTCCTTGAAAAGATTATCGCTAACCAGCTCCAGTTCCTTGCTAACATGAGAGACTGGCTGCCACCAAACCAATACAGGGGGCATCAAGGACATTCCGTCTATGACACTGCCCAGCACCTCTTACAGATTGTGGAACGAGCCCATGCCGAGGGTCGTGTATGTTCGGTCCTAGTGGTTGACATACAGGGCTTCTTTGATTCGGTACACCCGCAACTCCTCCACTGGCAACTTTTGGATCTCCAGTGCCCACCCAACATGGCGGACTGGTGCCTGTCCTTCATGACAGACCGGCAGGTCGCCATCGCTTTCGACAGCACCACCCTCCCAACCGCCCAAAAACCCGACCTCGGCACCCCTCAAGGGTCCCCAGTATCCCCAATCCTCTCGACTATATTTACAGGTGTGGTCCTCCGGAAGTTTCACCAAACCGGCACCACCGCCCTCGCATATGTTGACGACCACCTCCTCATGTGCGTCGGACCCAGCGTGGCATCCAACTGCCAGCAATTGTCTAACACCTACCACCAACTCAACACCCACTTCAGTGCCATCGGTCTCAACATTGAAGCGGCCAAAACGGAGTGCCTACACTTCCACCCACCCCAACGACATTCAGCCACCTATACCGACTGGGATACCACTGGGGTTTGGGTTGCCCCCACCATGCTTATCCGACCCTCTATCCCGCTTTGCTGGCTGGGAATATGGTTGGTGGTAGGCATTGGACAGTTGCTGGCAGTTGGATGCCATGCTGGGTCCGACGCACACCAGGAGGTGGTCATCGATGTATGCAAGGGCGGTGGTGCCAGTTTGGTGAAATTTCCGGAGGACCACACCCACGAATATAGTCAAGAGGATAGGGGAGACTGGTGACCCTTGGGGGGTGCCGAGGTTGGGTTTCGGGGCAGTTGGGAGGGTGGTGCCATCAAGTGTGATGGCGACTTGCCGATCCATCATGAAGGACAAACACCAGTTCACCATGTCAGGCGGACACTGGAGGTCCAGCAGTTGTTGGTGGAGGAGTTGTGGATGTACCGAATCAAAGAAGCCCTGTATGTCAACCGCTAGGACCGAACATACACGACCCTCGGCATGGGCTCGTTCCGCAATCTGTAAGAGGTGCTGGGCAGCGTCATAGACGGAATGTCCTTGATGCCCCCTGTATTGGTTAGGTGGCAACCAGTCCCTCGTGTTTGCAAGGAACTGGAGCCGGTTAGCAATGATCTTTTCGAGGAGTTTCCCTAGGGTCTCCTCAAGGGTAATGGGCCAGTAGGATCGCAGCAAAAAGGGGTCCTTCTTGTTGGGCTTCTGAAGCATCACGACTTTTGCCGCCCGCCAGCACTTGGGGTGGTGCCCCATGTGCAGGCAGTCATTGAAAAGGGTGAGAATCTCGTCAGGGTAGGCGTCCACCACCCATTTCAGGGGGCAGTAGCCAATGCCTGAGAGGCCTGGCACTGACAAATTGGAGGTGTCGGACAGTGCCCCCATGAGCTCTGAAAGGAGTATGGGCAGGGCAACTGGTTGGAGGGGAGGTGGCGGGGTATCGGCCGCTTGGTGGGGTGGTGGGGGTGTAAAGAAAGTATTGCAGAAAAGCTCACCTTTCTCATCATCCATTTGGGTGAAGGTGCCGTCGCATTTCTTGAGCAAGGGGATTGGGGTAGGACAGTTGCTGAGGCCACGCTTGGCCCAGCTCCATATGTTGGAGGCATCAGCCTGGTCGGCTTGGTTGGTGTAGAACTGCCGCTTGGCCGCCCGAACCCTGCATTTGAATGCGTGGCGGACTGCTGACCGCTGAAGGGGGGTGGTGGCCATCGAGATCCCCTGGAGGAGAGCCTTACATGTCGGAGTCCACCAAGGGACCTCAGTTTTAGATGGCTTGGCGAGTTGGGTGAAGGGTGTGAGGGTGGCGATCATAGAGTCGACCACTGCCTGTGCTTTAACATTGAGGGTGAGGGTGCTGTCCACCATTAGGTGAAAGGCAGATTCAAGTAATGGAAAGGCAATGTCGGTCCACTCTTCCCTGTCAGCCGGGAGTAGCTGGCGCATTTTGATGACTGGGGTTGGGGGCTGAAAAGGCAGGGACCAGCACAGCATTGCATGGTCAGACAAAGGGGAGGTGGCTGAAGTGCCCAAATCTAAAATTGTGTTGGGGTTTATCACTGGAGGGGACCAGATCATGTCAATTGGGCACCATTGATGATTGTCGATGGGCCATGAGTCAGAATCCGGGAGGTGAGCTGGCACAAGGCTGTGCTCCCGGAAGAAGTACCTCCTTCACATCTGGAAAGCAGGTGTGGAGACTCTGCTGGACTCATACCCCCAGCTCACCATTCATTTTGTATGGTGCCCCGGTCACTCAGACATCCCCGGCAATGAATGGGCTGACACGGAAGTGAAACTGGTGACGGAGCTCCCTCCATCCGAACTAAAGCCCTCCACCTCCACACTAAAAGAAGCCGCCATCTGCACCCTCATGGATCGGTGGACACTCTCACTTGCCCGCCCACTCGCCTCCACCACTGACAAATATTTGGTGGTTCATGGCCTCCCTTCCCACTGACCTAGAAAGCTGCTCATGCATTCAGTCGACCACCCATGCAGCAAGCTATCTGCAGTTGCTCAGGTCCTCTGTCATGCCGGTCCCTACAGGGGCTACTGGCTGAGCTCTGACTCAGCCTACCAGCACAGGCACGGCCTGATTTCGCATTGCAGATGGCACAACCACCCCCCCTGGCCCACACAGTCAACCGCCCACATTCTAGGTGGCTGTAGCACTTTCCAATCATGGATATGACGTGTTTGGCCACCTCGGGACCCTCTCCCAGTCCACCACTCAGAGTGGGCTGACGAAAACCACCTCCCAGTTTTGCGCTGCTGGCTAAAGCTGATGGGGCACCTAAACCACCTTTCCGACTGCACTGCAGGCACCATCCAGCTTTCCTTTGCTGCGATGGACCTAGATGGCCACCCAACTGATGAGGATATGGACTTGGACCTCCTAAGGGACTACATGTGGCGTATGCTCGGACCATGAACTCGGGACTCGGACCCAGCCCTTTTGGAGCTCTCAGGTATGCTCCCTCCCTTTCCCTCTGATTAAGCACCCATCCTTCAAATTCCCACCAATACATCTTGGCCGGCACTCTCGCCTCCCCATTCCCACTTCTAAGCTTCCTACTTTAACCTGCCCTCACCAGTTTGGTTTGTTCGTAGCAATATGTATCCCTCCTTCTCGGGTTCCCTCTTTCTCACTCAATAGGGGCTCTCCACACTTTGGCACCCTTTGGGGAGCAGAGCCCCCACCCAGTTTTGTGTGATGCACAATGATGGGCACCTCCATTGTTATGTAGTTAGGGCCCCCCCTTTGGGGGGGCAGCTTGTAATTATGTAATACTGCAGGAATAATAAATTAAATTAAATTAAATTAAATTAAAAAAAGGCCTACAACTTCACCACCCAAGTGTGCAATGAATCGAGGCATGCATCCCAAGCAGGCTCACCAGCTACCTCGGCAGGGTCGATCCACAGTTCCAACGAGTTCGGCGAGACAGCCCCAGAGATGGTGGTCGACCCCCACACCCCCCCACAACAGGCGGGAGGCACAAGCCTCGGGCGGAAGTGCTCCTCAGCTGCTATGTCACCTCTCACACCGAGAGGACCCCTGGCCCAAGCTCAGTTTGAACCCCACACCTTGGGGTTCATGTACACCCTATCCTGCACACTGGAGGACTTTGACAAAGAAACCCAGAACACCTCCATCATTGAGACTGACAAGAAAGCGGCACAGTTTGTAGGGGACCTCTTCTGGCAGGCCCAACTAACGATTGCCCACCTATGGGAGGAAAAGAAGGACCCCCACTTCATCATCTACTGTAACATGCAGATGGCCTACAACTTTGCGAAGGGGGGGCAGAAATTGCTCTCCCAGAACCCTTCGTCCCAGGTAACCCCCAACAGGAGCCCCCAGCCACCACCAGGACTCCTGCCACCACCCCAGTGACTCCGGAAATGAAGGCGCTGACTGATGCAGTCAAACGCCTGACCACTGACGTTGCTTCTATTTCTTGTCAGATGGCCTCCATCAGCTCTAGACCCACACTGCGCCAACAGCAACAACAATAACAACAACAACAAACCACAGCCCAGGCTGCCATCACAGCAGCCCCCACCTCCTATGCACAAGTGGCCGCAGCAGCAGCCCCCCCAACATCTGCTAACTCATTTCCAGTGGCCCCGGCCACTGGAGCAGTCATCAACCCAGTGCAGAAGAAGAAGCGCCAGCAGAAGGTGCCCCCACCACCCACCATGTATGCCAAGGACCCAACCTTGGTCCTCACCCCGACAGTTGGCATACGGGCCGAGAACCAGAAGTCAGCAATGGCCCTGACAAAAATGTCCCATGAGTTCTTCACTTCCCTCCCCACTGCAGACCAAGTCCCGGTCCTGTCCTCTTCCTACAACATAAAGGGGAACATCATGGCCACATTTGTGGCACGCCCGTCCTCGGCTAACCCGACCATGGAAACGATCATTGATCATCACTCTGCAGCCTATGCCTCCCACATGCACACAGAGTGCATTGCAGTGGGGATTAACATCCATTAAACATCCTTCTTGACCAGTAACCACCACCATTGACTAGTGCAGGCAGCTAAAACTCCCCCATGTCGAACCCCAGTGGATACAGGAATGCTCTACGTTCGACTCGACCACCCCTCCCACCCCCCTCATCGGCCAGCGCCGATGCCAACAGGGCCGCCAGGGCTGCTGCCAACTGGGTGGCTGCTGGCAATACCACTGCTGCATTACATGGCACGACCCCCACCCCCGCCCAAATCGACCCAGGCCTCCCGGCGTCGTCTCCAGACGCTCTCTGTCTCGCCCTGTCCCCCATCATCAAAGTCTCAAACACCGAGTTCACTCACACATTCAAGCATGTCAGCTGTCCCCCCTCCATAGGTACAAACCCCCCACCAGCTCCAATGAGTTCGGCAAGATGGAAGACATCCTCAAGAACCCACACATGCCCTCACCACCACTCACCCACAAGCAATTGTCTGAAGCCCTCTCCCTGCACACCCCCTGACCCCACCCTCGAGGCCAGTTTGAGCGACACACGTCAAGCTTCATGTACTCCATCTCCCGAGCACTAGAGGACTTCGACCGGAAGACCCACCACTCCAGCACCGCAGAGACCAACCACACAGCCGCTCAATTTGTGGGCGACCTCCTATGGAACGTCCAACAGACCATCGCCGGCATTTTTAGGGATGAGAAGGACCCCCAGCACATCATCTCCCGCAACTTGGAGATGGCCTACAACATTGCAAGGGGGGGGTGGAAGCCTCCCTGCCAGCACCCTTCACCCCAGCTCCCCCCCTGCAAAGGACCCCAGCCACCACTAACCAACCCTCTGCCCCAACCAGGACCCCCAGAACCACTAACATGTCACCTGATGTGGCTGCACTGACTAACATTGTTAAACAGCTCTCCACAGAAGTCACCACCATCTCCTGGCAGGTCTCAACCCTAGTCAACCAGCCCATGCCCTGTGCCCCACAGGCCCAGAAGGCCCAGGCCCCCTCCACCACCACCGCCCAGGCCCCTATCACCATGGCACCAACCTCCTACGCACAGGTGGCGGCCTCCCCTGCACTGCCCACTGCCACCAACCCCAACCCAGCTGCCCCAGCCGCCGGCACCATATTCACCACCATGATGCATAAGAAGAAGAAGAAACAGCATCAGGTCCCGCCCCCACCCCCGATGTATGCCAAGGACCCAACCCTGGTCCTTATCCCAACCATCACCCTTAAAGCCGAGATCCAACTCCTGGCTATGTGCCTCACCGCCACAGCTCGTGAGTTTTTCTCCTCCCTCCCCACTGCTGATCAGGTCACAGTCCTGGCCTCCTCCTTCAATGTGAAAGGCAACCTCGTGACCTCCTTCGCTAAGCGCCCCACCTCTGCCGCTCCCGCCACAGACACAATCATAGATCGACACTTGGCAGCATTTGCGGCCCACATGTGTGACCGGTGCCTCTCGGTGGTGGCTGACAAGATCCCCGCCCAGTACACCCTCAACCCAGTCCGTGTCCATCCCTGGTCCACACTCCGCATCTCTATGGTGCCCTGTGTGGACTACCTCTTCAGCCAGAATGGCCACACCATTTCCCCGAAGGCCCTCATGGCCAAAATCCAGAACAACCCAGCACTCCACCCCCTCGACTTTGTGGTCAACCCCCACTTCGCAGCCACCGAGGACCACCTCCCGATCCTCCAGAGGTGCCCCATGGCGTTCTCCTTCTCCGACCCCAATGGATCAATCCACACGCAGCTGCTTAAGCGCCCGCAGGTTTGGTTGTTCGGCTCCGCCCTCTCCCTCTCCATCCCTCCCTACCACCCCAGCCTCACCCAATGTGAACGCTGCCAGGGCCTAGGCCATGGGAGGAAGGGCTGCTGCGCCCAGCCGTGCTGTGCCAATTGCGGAGGAGGCCACCTATCCCACAACCACCATAAGTCGTGCGCATCCTGCGCCACTGAAGCCATCGAGGGCAACCACTGCCCTCACCCTCACTACTGCACTAACTGCAAAGGCGACCACCCCACCACCCTCCCTCAATGCCCCAAGAAACGGCGATTCCGCCAGATCCTCGAGGCCGTTGAAGGTACCAATGACGAAATTATGGAGGACCAATGAATAGAGACATCTCTATTCTTCAGTGGAATGCCACCTGCTCTTTAGCCATGGTCCATTCCCTTATACCGATCCTTACCACTGACCCATCCCCACCCACCATCATTTTGATCCAGGAACCCCCCTGGTACCAAATTGGTCTCCAACCCTCCCTCACTGACCCTACTGGTATGCCAGTCCTCAATGTACCATCCCTCCCAGGGTACACAGCAGTGCTCCCCCCAGTCACATAGCTGAGGGTCGTCACATATGTATCCTGCACCATCCCCTCAACTGCATGGTCCATCCTTGGAGCTGCCTCCTCCAGCACCGACATCCTCACCATCGAAATCTGCTCCCACCTAACAATCCACCTCTGCAACTATTATGGCATGCACACCCCGGACTGCACTACCGCCACCCCCCTCTACCCTGGTGAGTCTTTTCTATTCACAATCCCACTGGCCTTAGCCTCCACTCTACTCGTGGCAGGCGACTTCAACTGTTGCCACCACTCGTGGTCCGAACTCCTCGCCTTGCGGCAGGAGGACTTGAGAGCACAACCTCTCAATGACTTCTTCTGGGAGCACGGCCTTGCGCCAGCTCACCTCCTGGATTCTGACTCACGGCCTGTCGACAATCGTCAGCGGTGTCCAATTGACATGATCTGGTCCCCCCCCCCCCCCCCCCCCCCCCCCCCCCCCCCCCCCCCCGTGATCAATCCCGACTCAATCCTAGACTCGGGCACCTCAACCACCTCTGCTCTGTCCGACCATGCTATGTTATGCTGGTCCCTGCCGTCCCAGCCCCCACCTCCCACCGTCAAAACCCACCAGCTACTACTGGCTGACAGGGAGGAGTGGACCAACATCGCCTTTCCACTACTTGAAGCCACCTTTCTTCAACCGGCAGACAACACCCACACCCTCGATGTCAAAGTGCAGGCAGTGGTTGACTCCATGATCGCCGCCCTTGCCCCCTTCACCAGAATTGCCAAGGCATCCAAAACCGAGGTCCCCTGGTGGACCCCGACCTGCAAATCGCTCCTCCAGGCGATCTCAACAGCCTCCACCCCCCTTCAGCGGTCAGCAGCCCGCTGTGCATTTAAGCACGGCATCTGGGCAGCAAAGCGGCATTTCTATGCCAAGCAGGCCAACCAAGCAGACACCTCCAACATTTGGGGCTGGGCCAAACAAGGCCTCAGCAACTGACCCACACCGATCCCCTCACTCCAAAAGCGAGATGGCACCTTCACCCAATCAGACAACGAGAAAGGTGAGCTCTTCCGCTCTACGTTCTTCATGCCCCCTCTACACCACCAAGCGGCCCACACCCCACCGCCCCCACCCCAACCAGCTGCCCCACCCATACTCCTCTCAGAGCTTACGGGGGCACTGTCCAACACCTCCAACTTGTAGGCTCCAGGCCTCTCAGGGATCGGCTACTGCCCACTCAAATGGGTGGTGGACACCTACCCTGATGAGATCCTCACCCTTTTCAATGACTGTCTACACATGGGGCATCACCCCAAGTGTTGGCAGGCGGCAAAAGTAGTGATGCTCCGGAAACCGAACAAGAAGGACCCCTTCTCGCCAAGATCGTATTGGCCCATTACCCTCAAGGAGACCCTAGGGAAACTCCTCGAAAAGATCATCACTAACCAGCTCCAATTCCTCGCTAACACAAGGGATTGGCTGCCACCTAACCAATATGGGGGGCGCCAAGGACACTCTGTCTACAACACCGCCCAGCACCTCTTACAGATTGCAGAGTGAGCCCACACCGAGGGCCATGTATGCTTGGTCCTAGCGGTCGACATACAGGGTTTCTTTGACTCGGTACACCTGCAACTCCTCCACCGGCAGTTGTTGGACCTCCAGTGTCCACCCAACATGGCGGACTGGTGTTTGTCCTTCATGACAGATTGACAGGTTGCCATCACCTTCGACGGCACCACCCTCCCAACTGCCCAGAAACCCGACCTTAGCACTCCTCAAGGGTTGCCAGTATCCCTGATCCTCTTGACCATATTCGCAGGTGTGGTCCTCTGGAAATTTCACCAAACCGGCACCACCGCCCTAGCATATGTTGACAACCACCTCCTTGTGTGTGTCGGACCCAGCGTGGCATCCAACTGCCAGCAACTGTCCAATGCCTACCATCAGCTCAATGCCCATTTTGGCGCCATCAGTCTCAACATCGAAGCAGCCAAAACAGAGTGCCTCCACTTTCACCCACCCTGACGCCACTCAGCCGCCTACACCAACTGGGACACCGCCGGGGTCTGGGTTTCCCCTACCACACTCATTCAACCCTCTATCTCGCTTCGCTGGCTGGGAATATGGTGGGACCCCACCCTCACCTTCAAGGCACATGTCGAATGTATGCATTCCAAAGGCCTCTCCACCCTCGCCGCCCTCTGCATTCTCGGCAACACCGAACGCGGCATCTCGGCCCTCCTCCTCCATCGACTGTACACTGCCTGTGTTCGCTCTGTCCTCACATGGGGTGCACCAGTATGGTATCATGGCCAGTGCCAAAAAACATTAGTAAGCCACCTGCAGGCTGTGCAAAACACGGCATGCAGATGGATTCTCGGCATCTATAAAGGCACCTCCCCCTTTTCTACAAATTTTCTATGTTCCCTCCCCCCCCTTTCCTATTATTTTGAATATGCTAAGACCCTCCACTCTCTGCATCTCTGGCACACCCCACACTCTGTTGGTAGGAAATGCTATTATAAAAACGTAATTAACTGTCCCTTTTCCACTTCTCTGCAGGTCTGGGTCCCTTGGGTCCAACAGGTCCCTGCATACACTCATCCCCCTTGGACGGATCCTCTGGCATTTACGACCGGACAAGTCTCGTTTGCCACTCCTATCACTCTGGTCAGCAAGGACACCCACAAGGAATTCGTGGCTGCCGGGTGCTCCCTGAGCACCCTCCCCCACCTCCAGGTCTTCACCGATGGCTCTTGCATTGGTACTAAGTCTGGATCAGCCGTTTGCGCCATGAGGGGCCTCACCCGCCTCAAGTCTCGCCGGCTGGCCTCTCCCACCTGCACCACCACCATGGACATGGAGATTTTCTCCCTTACCTCTGCATCAATGTGGGCCACACACCACCTCTGGGACCTTCTGCCTGTCGCATCAGATATCTTCTTTCTGTCCGATTCGCTGATGGCACTCCACCTCATCCGCACATGGGCGCCAGTCCCAGGCGCCCACCTCCTTCACCAATGGAAGGCTGGGGTCCAGACTCTCTTAGACTCGTACCTGGATCTCTCTGTTCATTTCATCTGGTGCCTGGGCCACTCCGACATCCCCGGGAATGAATGGACCGACAGCAAGGCAAAGTTTGCCACAAATCTACCCCCATCTCCCCTCGCACCCTCCACCTCCGCTCTGAAAGAGGCCGCCATCAACAACCTGATGGACCATGGTCAATCTCACTCGCCCGCCCCCTGGCCTCCACAGCAGACAAGTACCTGGCTGTGAATGGCATCCCCTCCCATTGGCCCCGAAAGCTCCTAATGCAATCAGTCGACCACCCTCACCACGAGCTCGCCACAGTCTCCTGGATCCTCTGCTGTGCCAGTCCCTTTGGGGGCTACTGGCTGAGCTTTGACTCAGCCTACCGGCACAGGCATGGTCTGATTTCACACTGCCAATGGCACAACCACCCCCCCTGGCCAGCCCAGTCCACTGCTCATGTCTTGGGCAGTTGCCGCACATTTCAGCCATGGATCCGCAAGGTCTGGCCCCCCGAGACCCGCTTCCAACTCACCATGCCAAGTGGGCCAACGAGAACCGCCTCCAGGTTCTGTGCTGCTGGCTGAAGCTAATGGGACACTTGAACCACCTTTCTGACTGCACCTCTGCCACCATTCGCTTGGCCTTTGCCGCAATGGAGCTGGATGGTCACCCGACCGACAAAGATATGGACTTGGACCTCCTTTGGGACTACATGAGTTGTATGCTTGGACCCCGCCCCCAGGACTTGGACCCAGCTCTCTTGTGTTAAGCTCAACGGTTACATGGTGATCGACATCGGGGCTTCCTGATCGTCGGAACTGATGGTACGGCAACGGGGCTTCCTAGATGTCGTAAGTCGAAGGTGATCGTCGGTGGGGCTTCCTGATCGACGATGTGGACGCAGTAGGGTTCTTGTGGCGAGTCGGGTTACGACGAAGCGACTCTTGGTCTGAGACACACAAGAGACTGGTGGTGGCAGATAATGGGCTTGTATGAACAAAGAGCACAAGCTTAGGGCTTGTGCTACTGAAGTTACATGCTTATATGCTACTCTATGTGTTTGCTACTGTAGCGACTTGGTTAGGTATGTTTACCAGCCTATGGAAGGTCATGGAAACGCAAGGAAGGCCTTGGTAATACAAGTACGGTGATCAGTAAGCAAAGCACATCATGATGATGCAATAAGGTGTCATCATGGCGTCTTATGGTGCAAGGTAGATAGGGATGAGTAAGACAGAGAAATGGGGGAGTTGCGCTGACTGATGATGACGAAGAGGAAGTGAGTCAGCGCAGTTAAGGGAAGGGTAAAGGAAAATTGTAACATCTTGGAGCTTTCAGGTGCGCTTCCCCCCTTTCCCTCTGGTTTGTGACCGCCTTTCGGATTCCTAATCATACATCTTGGCCAGTGCTCTCACCCCCCCTTTCCCCATTCTAAACTACCTCTTTTGCCTGCCTTTGTCCATATGGTATCATCATAGTGATATGCATTCCTCCCTCTTCTTTTGTTGTGTACTAATAGGGGCCCTTCACACCTTGGCACCCTTTGGGGAGCAGGGTCCCCACCCAGTTTCGTGCATTGCATGATGACGGGTGCCTCCGTTGTTATGTAGTTAGGGCCCCCCCTTCAGGGGGGCAGCTTGTAATTATGTAATACTGCAGGAATAATAATAATAATAATAATTAAAAATAAAAAAAACTCAAACAACGAGACAGCTCCTTCACCCAGACGGACAACAAGAAAGGTGAGCTTTTCCATGAAACTTTCTTCATGCCCCCCCCCAGCCCAGGCAGCGGTTACTACCCTGCCGCCACCACCTCAACCAGCTTCCCCGCCCATCCTCCTCACGGAGCTCACAGGGGCACTGGCCGACACATCCAACCTGTCAGCACCAGGCCTCTCAGGTATAGGTTACTGCCCCCTTAAATGGGTGGTGGACGCTTACCCCGACAAGATTCTCTCACTTTTCAATGACTGTCTGTGCTCAGGGCACCACCCTGAGTGTTGATGGGCGGCAAAGGTGGTGATGCTCTGGAAGCCGAACAAGAAGGACCCTTTCTCACTGTGTTCATACTGGCCCATCACCCTTGAGGAGACCCTAGGGAAACTCCTCGAAAAGATAATAGCTAACTGGCTCCAGTTCCTCGCTAACATGTGGGACTGGCTGCCACCTAACCAATACAGGGGGCATCAAGGCCATTCGGTCTATGATGCTGCCCAACATCTCTTACAGATTGTGGAGCATGCCCACTCAGAGGGCCTTGTCTGCTCAGTCCTAGCAGTCGACATTCAGGGTTTCTTTGATTTGGTGCACCCCCAACTCCTCGACCAACAATTGCTGGACCTCGGTTGCACGCCTGACATGGCCAACTGGTGCTTGTCCTTCATGATGGACCAGCAGGTTGCAGTCGCCTTCAATGGCACCACCCTCCCTACTGCCCAAAAACCCGACCTCAGCACCCCTCAGGGATCGCTGGTCTCCCCCATCCTGTCAATGATATTCGCAGGCATGGTCCTCCGGCGCTTTCACCAAGCCGGCACCACTGCCTTAGCATATGTCAACGACCATTTACTAATCTGTGTAGGTCCCTCAGTGGCATCCAACTGCCGTGCTCTTGCCCATGCCTACCACCAACTCAACACCCTCTTCAGCACCATCGGTCTCAACATCAAAGCTGCCAAGACAGAGTGCCTCCACTTTCACCCCCCTCAGTGACACACCAGCTATGATGGCTGGGACACCGCTGGGGTTCAAGTCGACCAAAACACCCTGATCCACCCCTCAATCCCACTGCAGTGGTTGGGGATATGGTGGGACCCAGGCCTCTCTTTCAAGCCCCATGTTGAGCGCATGTGCTCCAAGGGGCTCTCTACCCTCACCGCTCTCCGCATTTTGTGCAACACTCAACGCAGCATCTCGGCCCTCCTCCACTGCCTGTACACCTCCTGTGTACGCTCCATCCTGTCCTGGGGCACGCCGGTCTGGTACCATGGCTGCCACCAAAAAACCTTGGTCAACCGCCTCCAGGCCATGCAAAACACAGCTTGCTGCTGGATATTGGGCATCTACAAAGGCACCTCCCCCCATTCCACTAACTTCCTCTGCTCCATTCCCCCTCTTTCTTTCTATTTTGAATATATAAAGACCACCCATTCCCTGCGCCTTTGGCGCACCCCCTCACTCTATTGGCCGCAAATTATTTAAAAACGTAGCTAACAGACCTTTCTCCCTTTCTTTGCAGGTCCGAGCCCCTCAGGTTCAACAAGTCCCTGCATACATGCATCCCCCATGGATGGACCCCCTGGCCTTCACCAACGGCCGAGTCCACTTCACCACCCCAGTCACCCCAGTCAGCGCCGACACCCGCAAACAATTTGTGCATGCCGCCCAAGCCTTAGGCTCCACCCCCCATGTCCAGGTATTCACAGACGGCTCTCGCATCGACGACAAGTCAGGCTCCACCATCTGCGCTATGCTAGGCCCCACCTGTCTCTGGTCACGCCAACTGGAGTCCCCCACATGTGCCACTGCCACAGATGCCGAGGAGTTTTCCCTCACAACGGCCCCCAGCTGGGTAGCACACCGCCTCCCAGCACAACTGCGTGTCGCATCAGACATCTTCTTTCTGTCTGATTTGCTGACTGCACTGCACCTTTTCCATATGTGGGCTGCCACCCCAGGCGCCCACTTCCTCCACATCTGGAAAGCAGGTGTGGAAACTCTGCTGGACTCATACCCCCAGATCACCATCCACTTCATGTGGTGTCCCGGACACTTGGACATCCCTGGCAATGAATGGGCTGACACAGAAGCGAAACTGGTGACTGAGCTCCCTCCATCTGACCTCAAACCCTCCACCTCTGCATTAAAAGAAGTCACCGTCCGCACACTCATGGACCGGTGAACACTCTCGCTTGCACACCCACTTGCCTCAACCGCTGACAAATACTTGGTGGTACATGGCCTCCCTTCCTGCCGACTGTGTAAGCTACTCATGCACTTGGTCAACCACCCACAGAGTGAGCTTTCTGCAGTTGCTCAGGTCCTCTGCTGTGCTGGTCCCTATGGGGGCTACTGGCTGAGCTTTGACTCAGCCTACTGGTGCAGGCACGGCTTGATCTTGCATTGCAGGTGGCACAACCACCCCCCATGGCCCGTGCAGTTGACCGCCCATATCTTAGGTGGCTGCAGTACCTTCCACCCATGGATATGACGTGTGTGGCCACCTCAAGACCCCCTCCCTGTCCACCATTCAGAGTGGGCTGACAAACACTGCCTCCTGGTTTTGCACCGTTGGCTAAAGCTGACAGGGCACCTAAACCGCCTCTCTGACTGTGCCACAGGTGCCATCCGGCTAGCTTTCACCACAATGGACATGGACAGACACCCCACCGATGAGGATATGGACCTGGACCTCCTACAGGACTACATGCATCGTATGCTCGGACCTCGAACCCAGGACTTGGACCCAGCCCTTTTGGAGCTTTCAGGTACACTTCCTCCCTTTCCTTCCAATTAGAGCCTGCCTTTCAAATTCCCTGGAATACATCCTGGCTGGCACTCTCGCCATCCCTTTCTCCTTTCTAAGCTTCTTACTTTGCCTGCCCTCGCCCGCTTGGTTGGTTCGTAGCAATATGTATTCCTCCTTCTTTGGTCCATTTCACTCAATAGGGGCTCTTCACACTTTGGCACCCTTTGGGGAGCAGAGCCCCTGCCCAGTTTTGTGCAATGCACAATGACAGGCACCTCCATTGTTATGTAGTTAGGGCCCCCCCTTTGGGGGGGCAGCTTGTAATTATGTAATACTGCAGGAATAATAAAATTAAAATTAAAAAAATTAAAAAAAGGGAGGCATGTGCCCCACCCAGTTTCGCTCAATGAGCAATGACAGGCACCTCAGTAGTTAGGTAGTTTACAGATGGCCCCTTTGGGGCCATAGGTGTATTGCATAGCTCAGTAGGAATAATAAATTTAAAAAATAAAAATAAAAAAAGTCCCCTATGACCTACAGGCCTTTCTACTGCTAGTTCCATAGCATCTGGAGTGGCTAACCCTGGCTGCCATTAGTCGCCAACCGCCCCCCGAAGCCGCTTGCTGTCCCCACCGGCACGAATCGGCTCCCCCAACCGCTTTGCCCCCCTTGATGACCTCCACCAGTGGCCACAATGGGGCACACAGACTGCCCTCGATGTCGCCCAGGCCCAGCTTGCAGCAGGGCCTGGGGAGGATGACCAGATGTGGGACGACCTGCATACACCCCCTCCATCGATGGGCAAACACAGCGCCAATGTCCTCTCCCCCGAGACCCCTCGCAACTGGCCAGTCACCTCGGAGTTCATCAGAGCTCTGACTGATTTCGCACCGAATGTCGAGAGAGCCCTCGAAACCCTCAAGGCCGAGATTGAAGAGGCTGCCAGCTCCACCTCGGTTGTACAAGCGACAGCATCGTTTCTAGGAAGGTTAACAGCCCTCAACCACAAAGCCCTGTTGACAGCCTACTGGATGCAAGAACAGGATGACCCCAACCACATAGCCACCTGCTTCACCCTCCCCTCCCTCCCGGTCACAGGCGATACATGTAAAGAATTTGTGAAAGCCGCCCTGGACTTAAGCACCACCCCCCACCTCCAGGTCTTCACTGATGGCTCACACATTGGAACTGCCTCGGGATCCACCATCTGTGCTATGCACAGCCTCACCAGACTCCGGTCCCACTGACTAGCCTCCCCCACCTGTGCCACTGCAACGGATGCAGAAATCTTTTCACTCGCCACCACTCCGGGCTGGGCTGCACACTGCCTCCTCAACCACCTGCCTGTCGCATCGGACTTGTTCTTTTTGTCTGATTCACTGATGGCACTCAACCTTTTCCACTGCAGCATCCTTCTTGACCAGTAACCACCACCATCAACTAGTGCGGGCAGCTAAAACTCCCCCATGTTGACCAACAGTGATTACAGGAATGCACTCTGTCAGACCACCCAAACCACCCTCCCACCTGCCTCATTGGCCAGCGCTGATGCCGACAGGGCTGCTAGGGCCGCCGCCAACTGGGTGGCCGCTGGTGCCAATGCAGCCGCTGCCCCCACCACCCCCAACCGTCAACCCCTCACCGGTTTCCCACCACTGACCTCCTCCCCAGACATCCTTGCACCTTCCCCCAACATTGGCAACTCCCAGCTGATATCGGCCTACAACTTCACCACCCAAGCACACAACGAATCGAGGCAAGCATCCCGAGTAGGCTCCCCAGCCTCCTCGGTAGGGTCGATCCATGGATCCAATGAGTTTGGCGAAATGGCCCCAGAGATGGTGGTCAACCCCCATACCCCCCCACAACAGGCAGGAGGCACAAGCCTCGGGAGGAAACACTCCTCTGCCGCCATGTCGCCTCTCACACCGAGAGGACCCCCAGCCCAAGCTCAGTTTGAACCCCATACCTTGGGGTTCATGTATGCCCTATCCCGCGCCCTGGAGGACTTCGACAAAGAAACCCAGAATGCCTCCATCATCGAGACCAACAAGAAAGCGGCACAGTTCATAGGGGACCTCTTCTGGCAGGCCCAACTGATGATCGCCTGCCTATGGGAGGAAAAGAAGGACCCCCACTTCATCATCTACCACAACGCGCAGATGGCCTACAACTTCACAAAGGGGGGGGTGGAAATCGCCCTCCTGGAACCCTTCGCACCAGCTAACCCCCAACAGGAGCCCCCAGCCACCACCAGGAACCCTGCCACCACTCCGGTGACCCCAGAAATGAGGGTGCTGACTGATGCAGTCAAGTGCCTGACTACTGACATGGCTTCTATTTCACGTCAGATGGCTTCTCTCAGCTCTAGGCCCGCCCAGCATCAACAGCAGCAACAACAACAGCAGCCTGCCCCCCAGGCCACCACCCCAGCCACCCCCACCTCCTATGCCCAGGTGGCCGCAGCAGCGGCCCCCCCAGCAACTGCTAACCCATCTCCAGTGTCCCCGGCCGCAGGAGTGGTCATCAACCCGGTGCAGAAGAAGAAGAAGCGCCAGCATAAGGTGCCCCCCCCACCCACAATGTACGCCAAGGACCCAACCTTGGTCCTCACACCAACCATAGGCATACAGGCCAAAAACCAGAAGTCAGCAATGGCTCTGACTAAGATGTCCCATGAGTTCTTTGCCTCCCTCCCCACTGCAGACCAAGTCCCGGTCCTGTCCTCTTCATATAATGTGAAGGGGAACATTGTGACCACATTTGCAGCATGCCTGTCCTCAGCTAACCCGACTATGGAAACGATCATTGATCATCACTCCACGGCCTATGCCTCCCATATGCGCACAGAGTGCATCGCAGTGGGAATTACCATCCCAACTGCCTTCTCCCTAACCCCCTCCAGAGTCTGCCCCCAGTCCGCCCTCCGCATCTCAATGGTGCCATGCAAGGATTTCTTGTTCGGCCAAAATGGACACACCATCACTGAGAAGGCCCTCATGGCCGAAATCTGGCACAACCCGGCACTCTGCAACCTCGACTTTGTAGTCACCCCTCACTTTGCCGCCACTGAAGACCACCTGCCGACGCTCAACAGGTGCCCAGTGGTCTTCTCCTTCATTGACCCCAATGGCTCCATCCTTTTTTTAAATTTATTTTATTATTCCTGCAGTATTACATAATTACAAGCTGCCCCCCAAAGGGGGGGCCCTAACTACATAACAATGGAGGTGCCCATCATTGCGCATCGCACAAAACTGGGTGGGGGCTCTGCTCCCCGAAGGGTGCCGAAGTGGGAAGAGCCCCTATTTAGTAAGAAGAACACCAGAAGGAGGGATACATATCGCTACGAACAAACCAAGCAGATGAGGGCAGGTTAAAGTAAGAAGCTTAGAAGTGGAAAGGGAGGGTGAGAGCGCCGGCCGAGACGTATTGGTAGGGATTCGAAAGACAGGCACTAATCAGAGGGAAAGGGAGGGAGTGTACCTGAGAGCTCCAAAAGGGCTGGGTCCAAGTCCCAAGTTCGAGGTCTGAGCATACAATGCATGTAATCCCGTAGGAGGTCCAAGTTCATATCCTCATTGGTTGGGTGACTGTCTAGGTCCATCATGGCAAATGAAAGCCGGGTGGCACCTGCAGCATGGTCAGAAAGGCGGCTAAGGTGCCCCGTCAGCTTTAACCAGCAGCGCAGCACCGGGAGGCGGTTTTTGTCAGCCCACTCAGAGTGGTGGACTGGGAGAGGGTCCCGAGGTGGCCATATGCGTTGTATCCACAGGTGGAAGGTACTACAGCCGCCTAGGATGTGTGTGGTCGACTGCGCGGGCCATGGGGGGTGGTTGTGCCACCTGCAATGCGAGATCAGGCCGTGCCTGCACCGGTAGGCTGAGTCAAAACTCAGCCAGTAGCCCCCATAGGGACCGGCATGGCAGAGGACCTGAGCAACTGCAGATAGCTCGTTTTGTGGGTGGTCAACCAAATGCATGAGTAGCTTTCAAGGTCGGCATGAGGGGACGCCATGGACCACCAAGTACTTGTTGGTGGTCGAGGCTAGGGGGCATGCGAGCAAAAGGGTCCACCACTCCATGAGGGTGTGGATGGCGACTTCTTTTAGTGCAGAGGTGGAGGGCTTGAGGTCAGGTGGCGGGGGCTCTGTCGCCAGTTTTGCTTCTGTGTCAGCCCATTCATTGCCGGGGATGTCCGAGTGACCAGGGCACCATACGAAATGAACAGTGAGCTGGGGGTACGAGTCCAGCAGGGTCTCCACACCTGCTTTCCAGATGTGAAGGAGGTGGGCGCCAGGGGCAGCTTTCCATGTGCAGAAGAGGTGTAGGGCAGTCAGCAAATCAGACAGAAAGAAAATGTCTGATGCGACACACAGTTGGGCTGGGAGGCGGCACACTACCCAGCCCGGGGCCATGGCGAGGGAGAACTCCTTGGTGTCCATGGCTGTAGCACAGTTGAGGGACTCCAGTCAGCATGACCGGAGGCGGGTGGGGCCCAGCATTGTGCGGATGGCAGAGCCTGACTTATTGTCGATGTGAGAGCTGTCCATGAAAACTTGGACATGGGGGGTGGAGCCTAAGGCCCGTGCCGCACTCACAAATTGCTTGCGAGTGTTGGTGCTGACCGGGGTGATGGGGGTGGTGAAATGGACTCAGCCATTGGTAAAGGCCAAGGGGTCCATCCATGGGGGATGCATGTATGCAGGGACCTGTTGAACCTGGGGGGCTTGGACCTGCAAGGAAAGGGAGAAAGGTCTATTAGCTACGTTTTTAAAAAGTTTTCGGCCAATAGAGTGAGGAGTGTGCCATAGGCGCAGGGAATGGGTTGTCTTTATATACTCAAAATAGAAAAAGAGAGGGGGAACAGAGCAAAGGAAATTGGTGGAATGGGGGGAGGCGCCTTTAAAGATGCCCAAAATCCAGAGACAGGCCATGTTTTGCACAGTCTGAAGGTGGTTTACCAAGGTTCTTTGGCGGCAGCCGTGGTACCACACTGGTGCGCCCCAGGCAAGAACAGATCGGACACAGGAGGTGTATAGGTGGCAGAGGAGGATGGCCGAGATGCCGCATTGGGTGTTGCCAAGGATGCGGAGGGTGGCAAGAGTGGAGAGCCCCTTGGAGCGCATGTGCTCCACATGGGGCTTGAAGGAGAGGCCCGGGTCCCACCATATCCCCAGCCATCTTAATGGGATTGAGGGGCGGATCAGGGTGTTGGGGTCGACCTGGACCCCAGCCATGTCCCAGCCGTCATAGCCAGTATGTCACTGAGGGGGGTGAAAGTGGAGGCACTCTGTCTTGGTGGCTTTGATGTTGAGACCGATGGTGCCGAAGAGGGTGTCGAGTTGGTGGTAGGCATGGGCAAGGGCGAGGCAGTTGGATGCCACTGAGGGACCTACGCAGATTAGTAAGTGGTTGTCAACATATGCTAAGGCGGTGGTGCTGGCTTGGTGGAAATGCCGGAGGACCATGCCTGCGAATATCGTTGACAGGATGGGGGAGACCAGCGATCCTTGGGGGGTGCCGAAGTCAGGTTTAGGTGCCATAGGGAGGGTGGTGCCGTCAAAAGCGACTGCAACCTGCCAGTCCATCATGAAGGACAAACACCAGTTGGCCATGTTGGGTGTGCAACTGAGGTCCAGCAATTGCCAGTGGAGGAGTTGGGGGTGAACCAAGTCGAAGAAGCCCTGGATGTCGACCGCTAGGACTGAGCAGACAGGCCTTCTGAGTGGGCTCGTTCCGCAATCTGTAAAAGGTGTTGGGTGGTGTCATAGACCGAATGGCCTTGACGCCCCCCGTATTGGTTGGGTGGCAGCCAGTCCCACGTGTTAGCGAGGAACTGGAGCCGGTTAGCGATTATCTTTTCGAGGAGTTTCCCTAGAGTCTCTTCGAGGGTAATGGGCTGGTATGAGTGTGGCGAAAAGGGGACCTTCTTGTTCAGCTTCCTGAGCATTACCACTTTTGCCGCCCGCCAACACTCGGGGTGGTGCCCCAAGCGAAGACAGTCATTGAAAAGCGATAGGATCTCATCGGGGTAGGCGTCCACTACCCATTTAAGGGGGCGGTAACCTATTCCCAAGAGGCCCAGAGCTGACAAGTTGGATGTGTCGGCCAGTGCCCCTGTAAGCTCCATGAGGAGAATGAGCGGGGCAGCTGGTTGGGGTGGTGGTGGTGGAGTGTTGGCCGCTGCCTGGGGTGGGGGGGGCATGAAGAAAGTATTGTGGAAGAGCTCACCTTTCTCATCGTCCATCTGGGTGAAGGAGCCGTCTTGTCGTTTGAGGGAGGGGATAGGGTTGGGTCAGTTTCCAAGGCCATGCTTGGCCCAGCTCCAGATGTTGGAGGCGTCTGCTTCCGATGCCTGGTCAGCATAGAACTGCCATTTGGCTGTCCTAACACCCCTTTTGAAGGCACATCTAGCTGAGGAATGCTGGAGGGGGGTGGTGGCTGTTGTAATGGCAGTTAGGAGGGTCTTGCAGTGGGGTGACCACCATGGGACTTCCGTTTTCGATGGTTTGGAGAGGCAGGTGAACGGCTGGAGGGCGGCAACCATAGAGTCGATGACCGCCTTCGCTTTGATGTCCAGGGTGTGGGTGTCGAGCCCCAGGAGGTGGAAGGCTTCTTTGAGTAGAGGGAAGGCGATGTTGGTCCATTCCTCCTTGTTGGCTGGTAGCAGCCGGTGTGTCTTTAGGACAGGAGGGGGGGGCCGAAATGGCAGTGACCACTGCAGGATGGTGTGGTCGGACAGCAGTGAGGGGTCAGAGGTAGCTGAATCTAGAATAGAGTCGGTGTTGACCACGGGTGGGGCCCAGATCATGTCAATGGGGCACCAATGGCGATTGCCGTCGGGCCATGAATCCGAGTCAGGCAGGTGGGCAGGCACCAGGCCGTGTCCATGGAAAAAGTCATCAAGGGGTTGCGCCCCCAAGTTGTCTCGTCGTGGGACAGAGAATTCGGACCACATGTGGTGGCGACAGTTGAAGTCACCCGCCACAAGTAGAGTGGTGGCTAGCACTGAGGGGAGTGAAAACAGAAAGGACTCACCTGGGTACTGGGAGGAGGTGTTCTCTCGATCCGGGGGGTGCATGCCATAGTAGTTGCACACCCAGAGGGTGAGTTGGGATCGTATCTCCACTGTCAGTACATCAGTGCCATGTGATGCAGCTCTGAGGATCGACCATGAGGTAGGGGGGAGGGCCCTGGATACATACATGACCACCCAAGGGCGAACCTCTGGTGGTAGGACCGGTACATAGCCTGGGATGGTGGGGATGTTGATGACCAGGGTGCCAGTCGGGTCGGTGAGTGAGGGTTGCAGACCTATTTGGTACCAGGGTGGTTCCTGGATAAGAATTAGGTGCAGGGGGGAGGGGTCAGTTGTAAGGACAGGGATTAGGGAGTGTATCGCCACTAGTGAGTGGGCAGCATTCCACTGCAAGATAGAGAGTGTCTCTATCATATTTCCTCCATCTAGTTGTCAGTGGGGTCAGCAGCAAGGGCCTCTTCGATTTGGTGGTAGCACCTCTTCTTGGGGCAGGGTGGCAGGGTGGCAGGGTGGCAGGGTGGTCGCCCTTGCAGTTGTTGCAGAGGCAGGGGTGGGGACATGTGTCGCCTTTGGGCACTGTGTCAGTTGTGCAGTGGGCACACGATTTGCGGTGATTGTGGGTCAGATGGGCACCCACACAGTCAGCGCAGCAGGGTTGGGCACAGCAGCCCTTGGTCCCATGGCCGAGGCCCTGGCACCGCTCACATTGGGTGAGGGTGGGGCAGACAGGTGGGACTGAGAGTCAGAGGGCGGACCTGAACATCCAGACACATGGCCTCTTGAGGAGGCGCTCCCGGATAGATCTGTTGGGGTCGACAAAGGAGAAGACCATGGGGCATCTGTCGAGAGTCGGCAGGTGGTCCTCAGTGGCAGCAAAGTGGGGGGTGACTATGAAGTCGAGGTTGTGGAGTGCCGGGTTGTGCCGGATTTCGGCCATGAGGGCCTTCTCAGTGATGGTGTGTCCATTTTGGCCAAACAAGAAATCCTTGCATGGCACCATTGAGATGTGGAGGGCGGACTGGGGGCGGACTCTGGAGGGGGTTAGGGAGAATGCAGTCAGGACATTAATCCCCGTTGCGATGCACTCTGTGCGCATGTGGGAGGCATAGGCCACGGAGTGACAATCAATGCCCAACCTCGGCACCCCTCAGGGATCGCCGGTCTCCCCCATCCTGTCGACGATATTCGCCAGTGTAGTCCTCCGGTGCTTTCACCAAGCCGGCACCACCGCCTTAGCATATGTCGATGACCATTTACTAATCTGTGTAGGTCCCTCAGTGGCATCCAACTGCTGCGCTCTGGCCCGCACCTACCAACAACTCGACACCCTCTTCGGCACCATCAGTCTCAACATCAAAGCTGCCAAGACAGAGTGCCTCCACTTCCACCCCCCTCGGCGACGCACCAGCTACAACGGCTGGGACACGGCTGGGGTTCAGGTCGACCAAAACACCCTGATCCGCCCCTCAATCCCACTGCAGTGGTTGGGGATATGGTGGGACCTGGGCCTCTCTTTCAAGCCCCATGTTGAGCACATGCACTCCAAGGGGCTCTCTACCCTCACCGCCCTCCACATCCTGGGCAATACCCAACATGGCATTTCAGCCCTCCTCCTCCGCTGCCTTTACACCTCCTGCGTTTGCTCTGTCCTGTCATGGGGAGCGCCAGTGTGGTACCATGGCAGCCGCCAAAAAACTCTGGTAAACCGCCTCCAGGCTGTGCAAAACACGGCTTGCCGCTGGATATTGGGCATCTTCAAAGGCACCTCCCCCCATTCCACCAGTTTCCTTTGCTCTGTTCCCCCTCTCTCTTTCTACTTCGAGTATATAAATACCACCCATTCCCTGCGCCTCTGGCGCACCCCTCACTCTATTGGCCACAAATTATTTAAAAATGTAGCTAACAGACCTTTCTCCCTTTCTTTGCAGGTCCGAGCCCCTCAGGTTCAACAAGTCCCTGCATACACACACCCCCCATGGACGGACCCCCTGGCCTTCACCAACAGCTGAGTCCACTTCACCACCCCCATCACTCCGGTCAGCGCTGACACCTGCAAACAATTTGTGCGCACTGCCCGAGCCCTAGGCTCCACCCCCCATGTCCAAGTATTCACAGATGGCTCTCACATCAACAATAAGTCGGGCTCTGCCATCTGCGCAATGCTAGGCCCCACCCGCCTCTGGTCATGAAGACTGGAGTCCCCCACCTGCGCCACTGCCATGGATGCCAAGGAGTTTTCCCTTGCAACGGCCCCAGGCTGGGTAGCACGCCGCCTCCCAGCACAACTGTGTGTCGCATCAGACATCTTCTTTCTGTCTGATTCGCTGACCGCAATACACCTCTTCCGCACATGGGCTGCCGCTCCTGGTGCCCACCTCCTCCACATTTGGAAAGCAGGTGTGGAGACTCTGCTGGACTCATACCCCCAGCTCACCATTCACTTTGTGTGGTGTCCCGGACACTCGGACATCCCAGGCAATGAATGGGCTGACATGGAAGCAAAACTGGCGACCAAGCTCCCTCCATCCGACCTCAAACCCTCCACCTCCATGTTAAAAGAAGTTGCCATCCACACACTCATGGACTGGTGAACACTCTCACTTGCACACCCACTTGCCTCAACTGCCGACAAATACTTGGTGGTACACAGCCTCCCTTCCTGCCAACTGTGTAAGCTACTCATGCACTTGGTCAACCACCCACAGAGTCAGCTTTCCACGGTCGCTCAG
Source organism: Coniferiporia sulphurascens (assembly GCA_002794785.1). Taxonomy (NCBI): domain Eukaryota; kingdom Fungi; phylum Basidiomycota; class Agaricomycetes; order Hymenochaetales; family Hymenochaetaceae; genus Coniferiporia; species Coniferiporia sulphurascens. Next base: position 826,836 of record NBBA01000004.1, read on the forward strand.
GTCCTCTGCTGTGCTGGTCCCTATGGGGGCTACTGGCTGAGCTTTGACTCAGCCTACCGGTGCAGGCACGGCTTGATCTTGCATTGCAGGTGGCACAACCACCCCCCATGGCCCATGCAGTTGACCGCCCATATCTTAGGCAGCTGCAGTACCTTCCACCCATGGATACAATGTGTGTGGCCACCTCGAGACCCCCTCCCTGTCCACCATTCAGAGTGGGCTGACAAACACTGCCTCCCGGTTTTGCACCGTTGGCTTAAGCTGACAGGGCACCTAAACCACCTCTCCGACTGTGCTGCAGGCACCATCTGGCTAGCTTTTGCTGCGATGGACATAGACGGCCACCCCACCAACGAGGATATGGACCTGGACCTCCTACGGGACTACATGTGTTGTATGCTCAGACCTCGAACCCAGGACTTGGACCCAGCCCTTTTGGAGCTATCAGGTACGCTTCCTCCTTTTCCCTCCGATTAGAGCCTGCCTTTTGAATTCCTTGGAATACATCCTGGCCAGCACTCTCACCATCCCTTTCCCCATTCTAAGCTTCTTACTTTGCCTGCCCTCACCTGCTTGGTTGGTTCATAGTGATATGTATTCCTCCTTCTTTGGTCCATTTTACTAAATAGGGGCTCTTCACACTTTGGTGCCCCTTGGGGAGCAGAGCCCCTGCCCAGTTTTGTGCAATGCGCAATGACGGGCACCTCCATTGTTATGTAGTTAGGGCCCCCCCTTTGGGGGGGCAGCTTGTAATTATGTAATACTGCAGGGATAATAATAATAAAAAGTGATGATCAATGATCGTTTCCGTGGTCGGGTTAGCTGAGGACGGGTGTGCCATGAATGTGGTCACAATGTTTCCCTTCATGTTATATGAAGAGGACAGGACTGGGACTTGGTCTGTGGTGGGGAGGGAGGTGAAGAACTCATGTGATGTCTTGGTAAGAGCCATCATGGACTTCTGGTTTTCGGCACAAATGCTGATGGTTGGGGTGAGGACCAAAGTTGGGTCCTTGGCATACATAGTGGGCGGGGGGGGCACCTTCCGTGTGCGCTTCTTCTTCTTTGGCGACGGGATGATGACTGCCCCAGCAGCCGGGGCCGCTGGGGAGGGGTTGGCGGTTGTTGGTGGGGCCACTGCCACAGCTACACTTGCATAGGAGGTGGGGGGGCTGTGCTGGCGGCCTGGGGGGCGGGTTGCTGTTGTTGTTGTTGCTGTTGCTGATGGGGGGAGGCCTAGAGCTGATGGAAGCCATCTGACATGAAATATGTTAGTAAATTGATGAAAATCGTGGTGATCAACGGATCGACAGATCGACATGGCAAGACCTGTAACTCTAATCGATACCAGAAACCTATGTCAATGTTGTAAAGATGCAGACCAAATAGCATGGAGAGCATTTAACATTGCATGTGCAACAGTAGGACAGAATGCAGGATATGACAACTGTCAAATTACATTTGATCATACTACAAGGGAACAACAAGTGGCAGAAAGGCTAGAAGTAATAATTGAGCATAGAGCGACTATGTTCTCATATCAATTGAATAGATATGTAATCAGTGCTTACACAAGAACCAAGATTTATAATCAACCACATAATGTATTATGTTATCAAAGGGTGGTTATTACATCAACTGACTATGCAGAAGCGGCACACCAAATAGTTCATACTATCAATAAACAATTATGAGAACAACTATTTGCATACAAGGCCAACTTCATAGCCAAAGGACACACAACAGTAGATTGAAAGGAACCAAGACAAGGACAGGAGTTAGTACCAATAGATAAAGAAATTGTAATATGATGGCTCAATGATGAACCTTCATATAGAGTCACACCAGGGTATAGCAGGATAACAAATATAAATGCTACAGGACCCGAAGAGCTCTTTATGTCAGTAGATGATGGGACACCAGAGCAAACCCCTTTCAACAGTATCATAGAAGAAATGAATCAATCTTAGTCTACGGTAATAAGTAACAAGCCACAACAAGATAAGATTAAGAAGGCTAGCATAATTGCTGAGCCACACAAGTATATCTAAGCATTTGGCTAAGAATAGCTGATGGAAGCATGGCAATCAATTGAAGACACAATTGATGGGAGCCAAGTATAGCACATTGCACAGCAGAACCGATTAGGAAATAAGGAGAAGCATCATAGGTATAGTAGTATCTGAGAATGGTTAACTTAGGTATTATACTGTATGACTTGATGGAAACTCAGGGAAGGTTCTGGTATAAGATAAAGATAGCACAGTAGGCTGTAGAATGTACTGGAATATGTAACTGACTCATAGGAAGCTAAGAATAGTAAATAGCATGTACAGGATTGTACTGGAACATTCCTATGACTTATAAATCAAGAGTAGTATGTTGTAGTATCTACTGGAACATAGTAAATAGACTATAACATGTAGGGTATAAAAGCCCAATGTAAAATTGCAATAAAAAGCAGTTTAATTCATCTCTTGTCTCTTACCACCATCATCAGCTCTAACACTCTAGCAAGTGAAGGGTATCAAGCCTACCCTAAACTAACTAGTATTATTGTGTGAATCTGTTATCACTTGTTTCAATCCCTTACTCAGGGAGTGAATCTAACACTGTGGATATTCTTACTAAACCACTCCCTCAAGAACTTCACATTAAGTGTATTTCTCTATTGGGTATGAACTAATTGCTGTCATGCTGAGGGGGAGTGTTGGGAAAGTGCAGTGTGAAGGCGATTAGTAAACTATTAGTAATGTAGTTTCCAATTCCGACAACACATATAGTCGATGAAAATTTTCCTTTGCACCTCAGTCCTATATTTTTATTTGGGGACTGAGGTGAGTTGATTGGGCACTCATTTATGTTTTTGTATCTGACAAGTATCTAGTATATTTCATCAGGTAGTTTTTAATAAAAGAGACCTATATTTTTATTTGGGGACTGAGTATATTTCATCACAACACAGCACAAATCACATGAGTTTTGGCTTATGCCAACATTTATGAAAACAGCAGTAAAGCACCCTTAAGTATATTTTAAAATATTTACACAGTGATATAAGTACACTTCTGTCCAGTGATTTTAATCATTTATCAGTATCCTGGGAAAGGAGACCATGAAATAACCCTGTTTTTTATTATAATATTCTGGGGAAGTACATCTTAAGTTTGTTTCAGATAATAATGTTGAAGTTCAAGCTCGATGCCGAAATGGCATCGGAGTTTGAAATATTTTTCGTAGTTTTTTTCCCTGCTTGTATGCGCTCGGTTTCCCTCACACAATTATCTACTGGTTACAAAATATCTATGTTGGTGTATGGAAAGCATTTGCAAGTGCCACAAATAGCTGAAAACCAACAAATAATATACCATCAATTCTTGGGAATGACTGAATAGATGATATTGCAAAATTCAGTGTAAATTTTAAGGTCTTCCAAGGCAAATGAGGCAAAGTTGCTGTTACAATTTTCCGTTACTTTCCCTCTCTGCGCTGACTCACTTCCTCTTCATCATCATCAGTCAGCACACCTCCCCCTTTTCTCTGCCTTACTCATCCCTATTTCGCCATACACCATAAGATGCCATGATGGCGCCTTATTACACCATCATGACATGCTTTGCTTACTGATCACCGTACTTGTATTACCAAGGCCTTCCTTGAGTTTCCATGACCTTCTATAGTCTGGTAAACATACCTAACCAAGTCGCTACAGTAGCAAACACATAGAGTAGCATATAAGCATGTAACTTCAGTAGCACAAGCCCTAAGCTTGTGCTCTTTGTTCATACAAGCCCATTATCTGCTACCACCAGTCTACTGCGTGCCTCAGGCCAGTAATAGCTTCGCCATAACCCGACTTTGCTAAAGAAGCATACCGCGTCCACATCGACGATCAGGAAGCCCCATTGACGATCATCTTCGACTTATGACATCTAGGAACCCCCGTTGCCGTACTACCAGCCCCGATGATCAGGAAGCCCCAGCGTCGATCACCGCATAACTGTTGAGCTTAACAGTTGCTCCTTGTGTAGTCCATTATGATTGACAAATTTAGTCTCCACTTACCACTGTACAAAGATCTCAGCCCAGGTCAAAAGGACTCTATAGTGTAGTAGTCTACCTGTACAAAGATCTAGAATACGGGTGTCAATTCACAGGCGCTTATACAATAAATAGAAGATGCTCACCTCAGCCTGGGTCAAAAGGACTGAGGTGTGTGGTCGCCTCGGGTGCAGCTATATGCACCCGACTGTACAGTTTATGATGTATACTATAAAATAGGAAATAGGATCACCACGAGCTGACATATATCTTACTAATCGCATATATTCACACTCCCCCTCAGCGAGTGGTATGTCTCCTGCTTGCAGACATGTGCAATGCGCATGCTCCCCCTCTCCCTACGCCATCCCCAAATGTGCCATGCACCGTTTGTGTGGTTCCGGATCGAGGGGTTTTGTAAATATATTGGTGGGGTTCTCGGTCCCGGCTATGTGTTGAAAGTCGACATGGCCGGACTTGGATTCGTCGTGGATGTGGTGTGCAGCTAGGTCGATGTGTTTTGAGCGGGCATGGTACACTGGGTTCTTGACCATGGCCATCGCACTCTCGTTGTCAGTAAATAAGTTGAATGGAGCTCTTCCCAGACCTCGCCCGATCTCCTCGAAGAAGCTCTGCATCCATAGCACATGGCACATGCAGTATGAAGCGGCAATGTACTCAGCTTCTGCACTCAATAGCACTACTACAGTTTGCTTTTTCGCCTTCCAGCTTACTGCCGCCTGTTACATTTTTCTTTACTTTTCCCTTACTGTGCTGACTCACTTCCTATTTGTCATCATCAGTCAGCGCAACTCCCCATCTCTCTCCATTACTCATCCTTATTCACATTAAACTATAAGATGCCATGATGACACCATATCACATCACCATGACATGCTTTGCTTACTGATTCACCCTACTTGTATTACCAAGACTTTCCTTGGGTTTCCATGACCTTCCATAGCCATGTAAATGACCTTACACAAGACACTACAGTAGCAAACACATAGAGTAGCATATAAGCATGTAACGTAGATCGCACAAGCCCTAAGCTTGTGCCCTTTGTTCATACAAGCCCATTATATGCACCTCAGCGCCCTCTGTGTGCTCCACCTCATCATCTGGCCTTTCGTCATAACCCGACTCCTCTAGGAAGACACTGCATACCCTCTTGATGATCAGGAAGCCCCACCATCGATCTACTTCATTACCGGCATCTAGGAAGCCCTGCTGCCATCACCATCAGTCTCGATGATCAGGAAGCCCCGACGTCGATCACCGCATAACCATTGAGCTTAACACTGCCCCTGCAAACATAAACACATACCCCGACATTGATTTCCTGTCGCTCAGGTCGCTCCCCCAGTCCGCATTGCAGTATCCCACTGGTGTTTCCAGGTCGTTCTTCTGGTATACCAACCCAAGTTCCCACGAACCCTTGAGGTAACACACCACCCTTTTTGCTGCGGTCCAATGTGTGTCCTTCGGCTTGGTGGTGAACTGTGATAAAACCATGTGTGCAAACGATATGTCCGGGCGACACATTTGCGCAATCCATCCCAGTGCTCCCATTACCGAGTTGTACGGCCATGGGGGTGAATCGTACCCCTCCGATTTGTCGGCTTCAAATCGCCAGAGAGTGTCGCTGGCCATCGGGGTTGGGGCCGCATTCACGTTTTGCAGGTTGAGGAGTTCGGCAAGTTTGTTGATTGTGGCTGGAATGGATATTTTGACTGTACCTTCGTTTGTGTCTTTCACCACTTTCATCCCTAGGATGATCATTTCCCCTCCCAGATCCTTCGTCTTGAACTCATATTCCTCCCCGATCTCCTCCTTGAACCGATGCACCTCTGCACCTGATGAGCATGTTAATGTACAATCATCTACATGTGTCGCCATCAGACACTCCCCCTCAGAGGTGTGGCGGTGGAAGACAGTCGGCGTGGACACGAGAGTCTGGAAACCGAGGGAGCGCATGGAGTCGGTAAGCTTTGAGTTCCATGCGTTCCCACCTTGCTTGAGGCCATATAGCACCTTGTTCAGGTGGCAGATGTGGTGCTCATGACCAGGGGTCAGGTGGCCATGGGGTTGCTTGACATAGACAGGGGGACCTGAGAGCGGACTATGGAGGTAGGTGGAAGAGATGTCAATGGCTGCAAGTGTCGTGGGGTCATTGGGGCTGTCATAGGCATTGATGGCATTGACAATACAAAAGGAATCCAGGTCGCCTGAGGGGGCGAAACGGAGATGGGCGGGTATGTCACCCTGTTCATCTCCACAGGTGACCCAGTGTGCGTGGTGGGTGATAATGTCGCCATCCAGGTTAAATTTGTAGGAAAATGCCCACTTACCATGGAGCACATCCATGTCCGACTTGCGAGGTATGAGAGACCACACCTGCATTTCGTCGAGCTTACCAACCTCATATTTCATAGCGGTAGCCCAGTCGTCTGCATTGGAAGACTTAAGAGCCTCTGCATATGAGTGTGGGGGGCGTGTGGTGCTGGCAACAAAGGCGCATGCGGCAGGCTGGCTGTCATGGGCCAGTGATGCCTGAGCGGTGTGGCGGGTTGCAGCTTCGATGTCGTTGAGGATTTTCTTCTCAGTTGGACAGGTTTCCCGAGTCAATCAATGAAGCATCGGCAGGTGAGGGGTGTCAGGACCAGTGGGGGAGGCAGCAGGAGGTGGGGACGGGGATCGTGTCGGGGGAGTAGCATCAGAAACGAGTTCATGAGTTTCCAAATCATTGAGGGTGATGGTACACCTGGGCAGTCCCTCTTTGAAGATTATGTCATGGGACTTTTTGATCTGTCTCATCGCAGGTATCCAAATATGATAGGCCGCATCTTCGAAGACACTGACAAAGTGTCCCTTAAGTGAGTAAGGGTCTAATTTCTGATGGTCTGCTGCAGGGATGCGAACATATGCCGGGCATCCCCAACATCGAAGGTGAGATGCATTCGGTTTCTGGCCGAAGAATATCTCATGCAGTGTCACTCCCTCTGGCAGGGACAAGTGTGGCATAAGGTTCATACAATGGACCTTATACACTGCAGCTTCCGCCCACTGCTCCTTGGGGAGAGTGGCGTCTAACAACATGGAATGGACGCCATCGAAAATCATCTGACCAATGCATTCAGACTGTCCATTCATTGTGGGTGTGTGGGGTGCGGTGGTGGTATGGATGGTGCCTTTAGCCATGCAATGATCATCAAACGCACGATTGAGGTATTCAGTCTTGTTGTCCGATTGGAGTCGCTTGATGTGTCTCCCGGTGAGTGTTTCCAGCTGCGTTTCGAGAGCAGTATACACCTTTAATGTATCACTTTTGTTTTGGAGAAAACGAATCCATGTGTGACATGAGCAATCGTCCACAAAGGTGATAGCGTATCACGCCCTGCCAACAGACGGGGATTGGATGGGGCCTATAATATCGGTGTGCACAAGATCGAGTGGGTGCTGGGCCCGCTGAGAATTCCACGTGAAAGGGGTGCTGGCATGCCTGCCGAGGATGCAAGGTTCACATCTCCTGTGAGTGTCACCATCGCTGATATTGACCCCCATGACAGCTCCCTGCACCATCCTGTGGACAAGGTCCTCATGGCCATGTGCGATGTGCATGTGCCACGTGGCCAAGTCTGCAGTTGAAGACTTGTCCTGGGAGGTGATTGTGGCATGCTCCCACCAGACCTTCATCGCTACATGGTATAGGCTGCCTTTCTTTATGCCAAACACAAATATCTCGGTACATCCATTCGTCATGCAGGAGAATGAGCACTTCCCATTTGAGAAGTTCGTCGTCATGCTGGAGTCATCGAGGCAGGAAATGGATAACAGGTTGGATGAAATATCTGGTGTGTGCAGCACATTTGTTAGCATTACAACTGATACACTCCCCTGGTAGGTAAACTGAACACATATGGATCCCCTGCCTACCGCCTGGAAGGATCCACCTAGCTTGGCAGAATTTACCTCGATAGGGGTGATTGGGGAGTATATTTTGAAGTCACTGCAGTTTGTGGCCATGTGGGAGGATGCACCCGAGTCGGCAAGCCATTCATCAGGCATATGGTCAGCGGACAGGGTGGAGGCCATTAGGGAGAATTCTCGGTGAGTCATGAATTGTAGGGCTGCCGCATTGGCGTGCTGTTCATGTGAGGTTTCTCCTCTTGGTGGGCGCCAATACGATGGGCCCTGCCCTTCTTGTCCACCTCCTTTAGCCCAACAATGTGCTGCTGAGTGCCCTCTGCATTTGCAGTTTGTGCACTTGAATGTCAGTTGCGCCTTCAGGGCCATCTCGCTTTTGACGAGATTTTGGTTGGTAGGTCCCATGGATGCACACATTTGCTCCTCTTGCAATGAGAGGATATTGAAGACCTCATCTGAAGTCTTTACAGAGTGCATGGAACCGGCAATTGCATTCCATTCAGACATACTCAGCAGGGATGGGATCGCAATCATCGCAAAATGGGAGTTGTCCAGTGGTAAACTGCTTCCTATGACTTGCACCTTTAGGCGTCTGAGTTCGTTGATGTGCATTTTCATTTCAGATCCCTCAATGTATTTCTTGGATGTCAATGCTGTCATTGCCATGGACTAGGCAAGTACCAAAGTGTCCTGGAATCGCTTCTTCAACCCACTAAGCATGGCTTTGGCTGATGTCACATCAAGGTCAACCAGGGTGTTGGCAGCGATGTTTAACCCGATTTGTGTATGTGCCTTTTTGTCTTTATCAAGCCATGCTGCTAAAGAAGCATCCCCATCAGGTGGTCTTGCCTCTGTCCCTGTTGCAACATCAAGAATGTTGCAGTATTCTAGTGCAAGACTTATTTGCATGTACCAGGGTCCGTAGTTTCGTTTTTCGATTGATAATTTTTCATCTGATGACAGCATCAAGATATTGCTCATTGGTGTCGACATTTCTGTATTGTTCAATTTCTTCATTGTGCTCGATTTATGCTGGACGGTTCGTTTTTTAGGTGGATTGCTCATTTTGCTTTTGGATGTGCTGGTTTGGTCAAGGCTCATAACCTGTACAAAGATCTCAGCCCAGGTCAAAAGGACTCTATAGTGTAGTAGTCTACCTGTACAAAGATCTAGAATACGGGCATCAATTCACGGGTGCTTATACAATAAATAGAAGACGCTCACCTCAGCCCGGGTCAAAAGGACTGAGGTGCACAGTCGCCTCGGGCGCAGCTATATGCGCCCAACTTTACAGTTTATGATGTATACTATAAAATAGGAAATAGGATCACCGTGGGCTGACATATATCTTACTAATCGCATATATTCACAACCACAATGTACAAACACCCAGGAAACATACTTATGTGTTGCTCTTCTGACCTGCATCTCGAGTAACTTGTCTTCGGTACCGTCGCTGAACAGTCCCCCACCGACTTTAAGATGCTTTGTCGTACCGCTGTAGAGCTCTTCGAGGGAGACTTTGAGCGGACAGGTTATTCCTGAGGGTTCTTGCTCTTGCGATGTCAAGCAAGCATCAAAAACCACCAAAAGACTCTTGTAATGTGGCTTTTCATCAGGAAAAACCATTAACCTATTTTTTGCTATTTTCTGCTATTTTTCACTATATAGTGCTATATAGTGAAAAATAGTAAAAATAGTAAAAAATAGCAAAATATAGGTTAATGGTTTTTGCTGATTTCGATCGAAAACATGGTGATGATGACCTGCTCATGCCTCCGAGAAGTGCCGAAAATATCGTCGGACATGTGCCGACACATAAACAGGTTATCGTGATCGTCTTCATCCATGCCACCCGGGCCGACAGGACCACCTGTATAGATTTCACTGCTGACGTACCTCTGACCGTGTGTGGGGAAAGTGCACCCCCTACTTCTGTGTGAACATGATAGTGTGCTCACGCGGTTGTTCTAGCAGTTTGCAACTTGTGCCGGGCCTGGACGAAGAACGGATCAAGGGGATGCATTTTTGTCGACTTGTACGGGGCAGATGCCTTCTCGGCTTTTCCCGGACACTCGGCCTGTCAATATGCATGAGAACTAATTTCCGAATGTAGCAAGTCAAGGATCGTTGTTCAAACATTTTTCTGCCCGCTTACCGCCACGGCTCATTAGCAGGGATAAATATGAGCAAAAGAAAGCGCACGTCTGTCCCTAACACCGCCAGCGAACATGGCGCGGCATCGGAATCCCGCTTGCTTCCCCAGGTATAATATGCAAAACTAAGTGTGGGACTCAGATAACCTACAGTCTCGTCCTGCAGAAAAGATTCTACCGCCAACGAGCACACGCAAATCCTTTTTCTGACCATTCATTGGAGTATCCGTCGGAACCCGATTCATTTGATCTTACGAAATTGTATCCGGACTACAACGGCTCTGAGCAACGTCCCGAATTTGTTGATATCGGTTGCGGATTTGGGGGACTGCTTATCGCCTTGGCGCCTCTCTTCCCAAACACCTTGATCCTAGGTGAGCTCGCCCGCGGTGAGACTAGTAAATAATATCATCTTAATAATGCTAAAAACAGGATTGGAGATTCGCGTTCAAGTCACAAAATATGTTCAGGATCGGATTACGGCCCTACGACTCACCGAGAGTTCGAGCGCCGAGCCAATTTCATCAACAGGCTCAACCAAAAAAGGCCCCTATCAAAACGTAGCTATCATCCGCGCAAACGCTATGAAGTTTCTGCCGAATTACATCCAAAAGGGACAGTTGTCGAAGATGTTTTTCTTGTTCCCGGACCCGCATTTTAAAGCGCGCAAGCATAAGGCTCGTATAATCTCGCCAACGCTCCTTGCAGAATATGCCTACGTTCTCCGACCGGGTGGAATTGCGTACACAATCACAGACGTCAAGGATTTGCATGAGTGGATGAGCGCGCACTTGGGCGCATTTCCACTATTTGAGCGTGTCGAGGAGGAAGAGCTTCGCAGGGAGGGACATGGGCCAACCTTGGATGCGGTAAGGACCGCGACGGAGGAGGGGAAAAAAGTGGAACGGAACAGCGGGGAGAAGTGGCTGGCATGTTTTCGCAGAAAGGAAAATAGTCGTTGCTAAATACACATCACCTTTCCATCCTTTTTGCTAGAAGTCTTATTCCCTGTTTTTTATGATGTAGGTGTAGTCGAAATGTAAAGTCGGTGTACTTATCATGAAATATGGAAAAGGATTAGTGAGTTTTCCTTTCATGTCCATACGTGTAGTCGAAGGGGTCCACCGACCAATAATAAACATCTCACGCCGAACCTCTTTGTACCGGAAAAATCGCTGTACCATCACAAGAAACGGGCGCAGGGAACGGACGCGATTGCCACTTACGTTGAGTTTCATAAGCCAGATAGAGCACATTGGAACAACGCCCTCGCCACCGTCTATAAAGCATATTACTGACATGTTCGCAACAGAACCGCGTGTAAGAGGAAGCCATGATGACCGAAAGAATTAGTTCTTCAGGGACTGACAAGGAGTCAACTTGAAGATGGCTAGAAGTCCTGTGGAATGGGCGATATAACAGCGATTACCTGTCGAGCATTGAGTTACTCATGCGAACGGAGATAAAGTAATACACATGTTCGCGGCCGCACTCATTTTACCGGCTTATGAAAGATAACCGGGAGTTCTAGTCTACATCTGAACCAGAATGAACTACGGGGTGGTTGTCGCAGAGACAGTTTCCCAAACCTTGAATAACCAATGACAACGCTCGCATCAATACCATGACGGGAAGATTAAAATGTTTTTATTGCTACTCCATTGTAGTATAGAGCAAGCTACACTATTTAAACTTACGTTCCTCCGGTCTGTGCACGCCTAGACTCGCCAGCTACTTCGAAGAAAACATATTCTTGATGGCCTCGCTTGAATAGCTCTTCGGCCGTTCCAATGCTGCGACGAATGGCTCAGTATTTAATTTCTCGAGACAATGGCCAAATACTTACGTGCACCCAGCGCGCGATCCCAGATGAGCTGCGCTGCAACACCAAAGGCTCGCGAGACACCAAACAGAACGGTGTAATACTGCATTTGATCAAGACCGTAGTAGGTCAGCAGCACACCCGAATGAGCATCCACGTTCGGCCACGGGTTCTTCGCCTTCCCAGCCTCGAGAAGGATGTTGGGAACGATGTTATAGATTTGACCGACTAGCTTGAAAAGCGGGTCCTTAGGGAGATGCTTAAGCGCGAATTCACGTTGTGCAACATAGCGAGGATCCGTCTTCCGCAGAACAGCGTGTCCGTATCCGGGTACAACCTGACCACCCTTCAAGGTAGCCCAAACGTACTCCTTCACAGCATCATCTGAAGCATTCTCGCCAATCTGGGCCTGCATCTTTCTCAGCCAGATAAGAACTTCCTGGTTGGCGAGGCTTAAAAACGGAAGAAAAAGCATAAGTATACGCAGAAAAGCAAGAGCAAAGGAGATGGTAGCTACCCGTGAAGCGGTCCGGCAAGACCGTTAAGAGCAGCACTGTAAGCCAAGAAGGGATCGGATAGAGCCGAACCAACAAGCTTGCCGGTGTGGGCAGAAACGTTACCGCCCTCGTGATCACTAGATTAAAAATATTCAATGACCAAATAGCTAAGATAGCAACCAAATGAAGATACCTATGGATGGTGATGTAAAGACGCATGAGCTCCACGAACGCCTCATTATCGCTGAACCCAAGTAGATGTGCGAGATTCCAAGAATAATCCTTCGTAGAGTCAATCGCAGGGACCTTGCCTTTGCCATACACATTCCGGAAGATACGACCGGCGATGTTAGGCAACTTTGCAATCCTGCAAAAGATGCATTAGAAACGGAAAGAAGTCGGTTGCCTAAGACGCTTACAAGTCCATGGAATCTTCGAAAGTCGGTCCCCAATAATCCTTCTTCGAGATACCCTCCGAGTAAGCCTTTGCGAAAGACGAATCGTGGTTAAGCTACGATAATTCCAACGGATTAGTTCCTCATATAAAATAAAGACAGCATTGCAAGAGATATACTCACCGCCGTCACCGCCAGAGAAAACTGACTCATTGGGTGGAGAGTCGTAGGACATCTGTCCAAGAGCTCCTCTACAAATTCCGGGATGGCAGAACGAGCGGCCCAGTCTTTGGACAGTTCTTGAACCTGTTCGGCAGTCGGTACCTCTCCTGTCAGGAGAAGCCAGAATAGACCCTCGGGAAGTGGCTCCGAACCACCCGGTGCCCTCGGAAGTAGTTCTTGGCACTCAGGAATAGTCTTTCCGCGGAAGCGAATGCCTTCGTCTAGAGAGATCGAGCGAACCAGTCAGCACAACTTTCCAAAAGTATGGGCGGAGATAAACGGCAAAAGGGTATGTGCGGAGCAAGAGGGGACAAGAAGGAACACCGACCCGCATCTAACACGGAGCCGTCCCAGAGCAGAGCGGGCAGTCCGCGCATTCCACTATGAGCGAGAATAAACAATCAAGTAGATACGGCCAGAATGATTCAACACACCCGTAAACCTGGTCAACCAGGACGGGACCAAACGACTTTTTACCATGTTCGGCGCGAATTGCCTTGACCTAAGATACGCGCGGACGAGGTGAGGAAGCGAGGTAGAGGAAGCGAGGGACTTGTGCTGACATTCTCAATTTGAGCAGGAATGAGCTCTGCGAGGCGTTCCTTGAGGGTCTGCTGTTTTGCTGCAGTGGAGGCAAAACGAGCAGCCGCGAAGCCAGCTCGCGGGGAGACCTGCAGGGAAAGGCGGGTGAGACACGCGCGAACAAGAGGGAAGAGGACGAAAAGGAACCTTTTTGAGGGCAATGCGGAGTGGGAAGGACATGTCAGTAGAGACGACGGCGGGTGGTGGTAACAGCGAGAAGGGAAAAAAGAAATATTTATCGAGGGGTCGGGGAGGTACGGTGACGTAATGCCATCATCGTACGCGTATGTAATCGGGCGGGACCGCGGGGATTGGTTGGGCCAATAGCGTTAGGTGGTTCCGGGACGTCCCGAATGGTCGGCGACCCTGTTGCAGGCCGACACGTCGGAGTCGGACGGCCTGGCCGCTCGGTAGCCGGTTCTGGCCGCTGCTTGCCGGCCACTGACTGCTGACCGCCGGCTGCTGGCTGCTGACCGCCGGCTGGTACTGCTGCTGACCTCCCGCCACTGGCCGCTGGCCGCTGACTGGTACAGCGACGATCCGCTTGCTTCTGTGCCTATGGCCAGGCGCTTCTGCTACGTGCTAGGCAGACGTCGTGACCTTGCATGCTTCCCTAGCGTGGAGTTTAGAATATTTGGATATTTATACCACTACATAGTTAGCCCCATGCCTCCGACTACGTAGCACTTTCAGCCATGCTCAGGCTCATCGCTCTCTCCCTCGCCGTTCTCTCCTCTAACCATTTGGCTCTGCTCGTCCGCGCCATTTCGGTCTCTGTCCCAGTCCTTGCCCCGGCCGCTGCTGTTGCTCTCGATCCTGCTCTACTGTCCCTTTCAATCGAGCAGGATCGCTGGCCCGATTGGGTCGGTGCCACTGCTCCGAACAACTTTTTCCTCAACACACTTGATAATCTCGTCTTGCGCACTGGCAAACCGCCCTGGATTCGTATCGGCGCAGATTCTGAAGACCATACAAACTTCAATTCCCATATTCAGGTCTGTCCCCACCAGCGCCATGCGGCATCCGCATGCACTGCATCTCTTACCTAATTTATACCCAGATTTCGGAAACCATTTTCCCCGCAGTAACGGCTACTGTCCCGTACCCGGAAGCGTCAAATATCACTGTCGGAGAAAATTACTACAAACTGGCCAGTCGCTTGCCAAGAGGCACTCAGATCATATGGGGCGTGAACTTTGGCCAAGACAATCTGACTGCCGCGTATCTCGAGGCAAAGGCCATCAAAGACGCGTTTCAGTCCCCTGAGGTCAGAGACGCTGGTGTAAGCCTGGAATTCATTGAGATAGGAAACGAGGCGGACCTCTACCTGGACAACGGTGACCGAAATCCAAGTACTTGGACTATCAGCGAATACGTGAAAGAGTGCATACTTGTTTCATCAGTGGCTGATGGCCGTCCTTCTGAACATGAACTGTCTCTACAGGTGGACGAGTTTCGCGAAAAACGTATCCGCTGCAGCCGGAATAACTAGCGGACCAGGGCCTAAGTTTATTGGCGCTGCATTTGCCGGTTCCTCTCATTCCACTTCTTCCTTTTCTCCTCAAGGTGCATTTGCCAGCGGTCTGCTGGATTCCGAACAAGGGAAATTAATAACGACGTGAGTTATCCGTGCTATCTTTCGGCCTCACTCCGATTAATTGGGTTATGCCAAATTTTGTGCCCAGAATATCCCAGCATCATTATAGTGGTGAGCAAATGAATGGTCCGCTCACAACGAGCTTATAATGAGGGCCGGAGTTTTCAGGTTCTTTTTGTTCCGGCAGTGGTGGTCTTCTCCAGGATTTGATGACAAAGTCTACCATTCGAAGCAATTTAACCTCTTTCAGTCCGGACATCTCTGCGGTGCATGCTCAAGGTTTGGATTACATTTTGGGGTAAGTATTCGCCCATATATGATTATGTGTGAAATTTATGTGTTCCTTTTTCCTTCCAGAGAAACTAACAGTTATTCATGCCATGGTGCCCCCGGCGTTAGTAACACTGCTGGCGGGGCACTGTGGACTTTGGACTACACACTTTTCGCCTCTCAAATTGGCATTAAACGCGTACACTTCCACGAAGGTGTTGGTTACAAATATAATTTGGTAAATTTTTTCCTGAGGTTCATACTAAACGTGCTAAACTATGTTCACAGATTCAACCCGCGACTCTCAATCGATCCATATTAGATGGTTCAGCCCTTCCGGAGCCGTTACAACCACATGTCCAACCTCAGTACTATGCTGCGCTTGTCGCAGGAGAGGCTATTGGTTTGTCAGGCATCGCGAAAGCGATCGAGTTGGACATTGATGACACGGACCTAGCTGGATACGCCTTCTTCGAGGGCAGTATTTTGCGTCGTGCCGTGATTATCAATTCCAAGGCGTTTTTGTCCACAGATACAAGTCCTCGGTCCTCCAAGAATGTTACACTTACTTTCAGTGGAGGATTACCACCAGCAATCATGTCTATCAAAAGGCTCGCAATAGGGTATGTAGCGCAAACTCCTTTGTCCTCCATTGCATATCCTAACTGAACGAATAACCCGAAAATTCTGGATTTCCTTCAGTCATGCCGATGATCAAAGTGGACTGAAATGGGGCGGACAGTCCTTCGAGACAAGCGATGCTAAACCAAGTGGAGCCTTGTCGGTGCAGACGGTTGGTGCCAGCACTAACATCTCCGTCAAGGAGACCGAGGTTGTCTTGATAACTTTTCTTTGAGGGTTGCTTTCGTCCAGCACTTACGTATTAAAAAAATTGTACCTTCTCGTTTTTGGGGGAAGGGGAGAAACGTGGTCAACGGTCTGTAGCTGAACGAATTTAAATGAAAGAGTATGATACGCTACATACTACGGCATCACGTGTCAAGTACCAGAGTCCAAATATGGACGTTCGTGAGACATGGGCAAGTCAAGTGTTCGATCCTGAGCTCGAAGTCACTCGAGTTCGTCCCAAACATGATTCTCTTAGAGGTTGGTCAGGACTTGACTATCAAGTTGTCTTCGCACAAGTGATGCTCTCCCTGTTTGTAGGCGCACAACGTTATCATTCAAAGTACTATCTCGGAGAAGCTAGTTAAGTACGTGAGGACATAACGTGCATGGCTCGCATAGCGTGTCCAACTCATCTCTACACCAGGCCCTCGTCCCTCGACGTACAATTTGTCGACTACGATGGCGTGCGGTTTCACCTTTCCACGCCTCAATCCAAAGGCATTCTCCTTTTATCCATGCACATCCGGTGCTGGGATGAACTTGCGCAGCACGGAGCCTTAGATGTTCTGAAGCGGGAATATGGCGCGTTGCTTGCGCCCCAGGCCGAGCCAGAGTACAACGTCAGCCTGGAAATAGATCTGAGTCAAGCGCCACCGGAAGGAGGTACGTTTCCTCGTGCATCATTAGTGTTATCCCTGAATGTCGTCCGCACTTTGGTAGAGGCTCGCGATTTGTTCGTGAAGTCCCTTGCGCTTCTCAAGCGCAATGCTCTTGCCGCACCGTTTGAACGCGCGTTTAAGACACAGAAAGCTCTTGAGGCGAGCGGAGCGCCTCCCGATGGCTCCCAGAGCGACCTGATGCAGATACACTATCGTGACGAAGAGGCCATTTTCATTCAAGCCGCGCCAGACAGAGTAACCGTTTTCTTCTCAACCGTCTTTAAAGAAGAGACAGACAGGATTTTCGGGAAGGTTTTCTTGCAAGTAAGCTTGGCCATCAATTATGATCTCGATAGCTTCTGATTAATGCCTCCTAGGAGTTCGTTGACGCGCGACGGCTTTCTACCTTACAGAACGCCCCGCAGGTACTCTATACAAACAGAGACCCCCCTCTCGAGCTCCGCAATGTCCCTGGGTTGAAGAACAGCGACGATGTCGGATACGTGACTTTCGGTACGTTCATGAATACCTCATTCCCATCGTATGAAGATGTTCCTAACTTGCGAATTAGTTCTTTTCCCCCGACACTTTGACAAGCTTGATGTTGCATACTCCACGATCTCCCACATTCAACTCTTCCGCGATTATTTGCATTATCACATCAAATGCTCGAAAGCTTATATGCACTCCAGAATGCGATACCGCGTCTCCGAGTTCCAGAAAGTGCTCAACAGGGCGAAGTCTGAGGTGACGGCGCCTGCCGAACGCAAAACTGTCAGGTATGATCAACCTTCAATTATCGTTCCATACAACCGCTGAACTCCTCCATTAGCGGCCGGACTATGGTGTCCCGATGAATAGCGAGACGTAGTGTAGCCCTGTGTACTACCAGCATTTACTATGTAACGACAATACCCGTTAGCCGTACAACGTGTCGCGAGCGATATCGCCTGTAAGGTGCTCAGAATCTCTTCATCTTAAAAACGCGACGAGTAGTGACACGGGAATCAGCTTACTACAATCCCCCAGCGACATTCAGCAAATGCAATTTCATTGTCAAGTACCAACAGCTAAGTACTACGTAAGATAGACAAATACCGTGACGCAGTAGACTAGTGCCCATTGTGGGAGGCCACGGTTTATCATCTCTTTTTTTAACCCATTGGTAAGGCCCTGCAATGCAAAAACAATGTCAACAAACATTGCGCGGTGGGATAAGAAATATGAGTATAAAGTCAGAAGTGTAAATTAGTCTCATAGTGTCTTTTCCAGGGCGCGAAGGCGATTGCACCCCTTTGGTATGAAAAAGACAGATCGAACGCAAATTACATGTACACATCATCTAAAATAAAAGGGACCGTGTAGCTTACCATCCGAATGGGAAAGAAGAGAAAATATATTTGACAATGAGCGATGTTGAAGACTGTCGGACGATGCAAATGGATGGATGGACAGAGACAGATAAACAAGAGGTCGGTGAAATTTTTCGAAGGCTTTAGTTGGCGCATTATGTAATCGGTACGTACTGGTCCGAGACTGGCTCTACGCGTCCGACTCTCCTCCTACCAATAATGCCACACCACAACGAACATGGAAATTGTAACAGCGAATCTCATGGCCACGATCACGATGATCATGAACACTCAACTGAGACCGGCCCTGCTGACAACTTATACCCTCATATTGACTTAGCAAATGTCACTGCACTTAATGTCACCGACGGCAGACCGGGAGTGAAGATCATAAAGCCATGGCATGAAAAACAGAATGAAACTGTGGTAGGCTGTGCCTATAAAGCTAAATCTCTGTACCCTGGTCTTTATCCTTGCTATTCAGTGGATCGAAAGTGACGCCGATGATCAAATGTACCAACTCAACCTTTGGCCTTTTTGCATCTTACTGGCTTGCTTACTGAACATGAATATGATTTTCTTAGGATTGTTCATATACCATTCACCGGATCTGTGAAGCTCCGTTCTGTGCTATTGAAAACCGGGCCCGGAGATTACACTCCTTCCAAAGTTTGCCTCGTACGTAGCGCATCTTACATGAAACGTCGTGGTATGGATCCTAATTCGCGACAGTTCGCGAACGAGAACAACGTAGACTTTTCTGATATTTCGGAAAAAGAACCGACCCAAGAATTTGACATTCCCCAAGGCCGGGATATTGGAGAATATGCTGTAAAGTATGTACTGCTAGTACCCAATCCAACATGTTCACTGGAGTTAATTCGTACAGGGCTTCGAGATTCTCGACTCTGTCTTCTTTGACATTGTTTTTCCCCGGGTCCCAAGGTGCTGATACGATCAGAGTGTATTTCGTGTGTCTTAGGGGATCGTGGACAGAGGTATGCCCTGCTGTGGCAAATATCACTTCATTCGTAGAATGCCGTCCGTTCCTTTGATAAATCTACGCAGTCGCTAAACTGGCTTTTGCACAGAGGAAACGTGATCCAGTCGTTACTGTATATGAGTCCCAAGCGAATCTGGCCGACCACGAAAAAATTCAGGGTACTGACGGCGGTGTAAATGCTTCGCGGCTCGGAAGTTGAGGCCACTCAGGACGTGATGCTATAGTACGCACGCGGGAAAGTACACGATCGATCTGAGTAAGTTATCAGTGAGCGGACGATGTACTACACCCACTCAGTATCCATACATTGTAAAGTTTATGACTAAACGAGTGAAGTCCGTGAGCACGTGATTTACTCGTGATGACGTGAACCGTATGAAATATATTGTTACTATTTGTTAGTAGTTATCGCTGATATACTTCTTCTCCTTTCTTCTCGCCGGCAGCGTACTTTAACTGGTTCGCTCGGACCAATTCACACTTGTGCTTACACGCAAATGACGGATGCGTCCCATCAGTTGAACATGTCCAATTCCGCCGAAGAGTTACAAATCGAGCAACATTCAACAGAAGGCGGCCGGCTGATTCCAGTCGAGGTGTCAGAGGAATCCGACCGAATGACCGTGGAGGACTCGAGAAATAGCTCCTTGGAACCTGGGAGTGTAAGCAAGTCAGAAGAAGAGAGCGTTAAAGAAGGTACTGTGGAAGTCCACCTACCTCACGCCCCCTTGGACCAATGCATCCTCCGATCGCGTTCTGATGCAACCGCAGTGTCTTCAACGGCTACTGGGGACCCTGAACTGCTACCACTTGGTGAATTCAAACTGTACGGCCCGCCGGCGGAAAGACTTGCAAATTCGGCAGCGGGTATGTCTTGTATCCTACCTTGATTCAGTGCAGCCTAAAGACTTGACACATCGTTCTCTCGTGACATGTTGTACTTCCATCCCTGCAGCGGATATACCCCCCGATTTCTTCGAGCCTACAACTTCCGACTTAAAGTCAGCTCAGGCTTTGCTTACCGCTCGTGCGAAGGCATATCAAGAGGCCCCTCTACTAACAGAGAAATTACGAAGCGAAAGAGAGCAGGAGAGACACAAGAGATGGCTCATGGTTAGTTTCAACCGATTCACTCCCTCAAGGACTAATACTATTTCTTAGGCGACTATCCGAATTAAATTTGCCAGTCAATTCCTCCTGGAGAAGTCATTTCCCTCAACGGACAAGATAAAATCCATCTATATATTTGTTAGGGCTTGTTTACGGGAAGATGCTCGTAATCATAAGTTCGTACTCTGTACGTCTTATGTTTGCTAACGAGCATAGTGCCGAGACATTCAACGAGCTAATTGTGTACATATTTGTCAGTTGAAACGCCTCCGAGCAGAGACTTGAAGGTGTCCGACCCATCAGTAAAGGAGAAGTCTCTTTACGAACTACGTTTAGTGCCGCAGAGTGTCTTGCACTTCCGCTTCCTTGAAGACGACGTCAAACATGACCGTAAGTGTTTAGTTACCTGTGCTTTGTTGTGTCTCACATTTAGTACATATCAGTTCCTACCGGACTCCCTCCGCTCCTCCCCGCGATTCTTTCGCGAGCCGTAGACCAACCTTCACCTCCTGTCCAGGTTGAACGACCGACAGTAAAACAAGTTTTGCAAAGGCCCTCGAGTACGACTTCAAACAGCAGCTCTGCAGTTGATAGTAAAATATCCAAGTTCCTGAGGCTATCCAGTAAGTGCGACTTGACCACGTAATACACGTCCGATACGTGCTAATCCCAGTGCTTAGAAGGCAAGAAATGATAGTCACCTCGTATTTGTACTTGTTTAAGCCATATTCTAGTAGACAAAAATGTATTGAAATAGCTACGCCGCTGTATAGCACTGTGATAGTCCCACGCGTTCACTTGTCCATACCCACGTGCGAAAGAAGTTCTACAGTATCTAAGGATTGAGCTTGCCGCGCTGCCGTGCTAATCACGTCCTCGATTAGGCTTCATGTTCGTTATTTAAAGTGTCGCTATCTCATCTCATACCTTTCCAATTGCTCCAGATATGAAGCTCCATATCTACCACTTACTGCTTGTGACCGCCTTCGAGCTGACCACCGTTGTTGCCGGCCTCTTTACTAATCAAATATCGCGACATGACGTGCTATTTGACGGGACCTACAGTTTAGAGGATAACAGAGTGTATGATGCAGAAAGGATAACTCTCGATTCAAAATTCCCTGCGCCCACACAAAGCCTCGCCTCCGTGTCGAACGAAACATTCACCGTAGCCGGGCACCCATTGTTTCCTGAATATAGTGTAAGGATTAAAAATACGCACTTTTGCGATGGGACGGTCAAGTCAGAACTCGGTCGTCATTGATCTGTTCATTCTCTGCTGACGCCAGACTTCATTGTGAAGCGCATATACAGGTTATATTGATGTCGGGGCTAGACACATCTTCTTCTACTTCTTCGAGAGCAGAAGTAGCCCGGAAACAGACGACGTAATTTTCTGGACTAACGGAGGTCTGTTCAAATTCCTGGTGGGCACAATATCGTTCACTTTCTTACTTTTTGTGTGCGATAGGTCCTGGTGCATCATCGGCTCTAGGTCTTTTTATGGAGCTCGGCGCGAACCACTACTGCGGATATGCTAAATGTAAACTTATCCGTAAACTCCACAACCGCAATTTGCAGGCCCATGCAGAATCGAAAACGCAACCAGCACCAAATTCAACCCGCACTCCTGGAACTCCAATGCAAATATTTTCTTCGTCGACCAGCCCGTCAACGTTGGCTTCTCCTATGCCAGTTATGGAGAGCACGTAGTGCGTCCGGGACTTATAGTGCAGAGAATACGGTTTTAATTACCCTTCAACTCAGAGCACGACGGAGGAAGCTGCGACAGATATCGCAGCTTTTATTGCCATATTTTTTGAACATTTTGTTCAATTCAAAGGACGCGGACTACATATGGCCGGAGAGTCGTACGGAGTAAGTCGCTATATCTGTATCAACTCCGTATTTATGCCATTGCTTATGCACCCCATAGGGACGATACATACCTGTCTTCGCCTCTGCAATATATGATCAGAATGCAAAGCTTGTTGAAGCGGACTTAACACCTATCAATTTGAAATCGGTCATGATAGGTACTAAACGTTGGTTATTTTCTCGCTTTAATTTTTTATTAAAAATAGTCCGCCAGGGAACGGCTGGACGGACTTTTCCCGGTAAGCAACGATGGCGAAAGGAGGGCACATGAACAATAGCCCTTTGCTGACGAAAAGTTCCGCAGAATGGTCCCATCGTATTACGACATGGCGTGCACTTCCGAAGTAGCCTTTCTTGATATAAGGTGAGGTAGGACTTGAAGCAAGACTAAGGTATATCCACTAACTGTTAACAATGACCCCAGTACATGCATCAGAATGAAGAAGACAGTGAGTCGTTTCTGTCCATTACGCGAAGACCCAACCGTTTACTTTACAATTTTTATTAGGTCCCGCTCTGCAAGAAATGGACAAGTGCCGCTTGCATTGACATGTTCGATGCCATAAGTTGTGGAGCTGCCATGGACTTCTGTGTGAATGAGCTTCAGTTGCCAGTATTACTCTCAGGAAAGAATCCATACGATGTCAGCAAGGACTGCGAGGGACAGCTAGCCGACACATTATGCTATCCTATAACAAAGTGAGGCCTTAAGCTTGTCTTCTAGCAAGGGTTTTCAACGAAGACCTGACATTCCCTTAGGTCAATTCAAGCCTACCTTGATCAACCCGATCTCAGGGAGACCCTCGGTGTGGACCCATCAGTCGGCAATTTCACGACACTTTCTCTCACAGTCAACTACGCGTTCGGCCAGACACTGGACAGGCTCCAACCCACGCAACACTGGCTGTCCATGCTTTTGGAACGGAAAGTGAGGACGCTCATTTATGTGGGGGAGTATGATTGGATATGTAACTGGATTGGCAACGATGCATTCACGTTGGCTATGGAATGGAGTGGACAAACAGAGTTCGCGAAGCAACCCTTAAGGGATTGGACTGTGGACACGCATAATGCGGGGAAGGTCAGGACTGCTGGGCCACTCACATTTGCCACAATCAAAGACGCAGGGCATATGGTAAGACTCTGCCACGACATCGTGTTGTACGACTCAGGCTGACGGGGTCTTCAGGTTCCGTATGACAAGCCTATCGAGGCACTGGCATTAGTGAACAGGTGGATTAATGAGGAACCTCTCTGAGTAAGATATCAATACGTTAGCTACAATCGAAACAAAGGATAGTAATAAACAGATGAATCAGAATCGAAAGGTTATCCGCAATGAGGCAGGCTCTTGGCAGTCTAACATGCTAATGTCTCGATGAGGCTCAAAGCCCATCCTGTAAGAAAAAAACGAAAAAAATGGAAAAGAACTCACAAGCCGCACCCAATAAAAGCAAAACACCTATTTAAAAAACGGCCGAAGCCAGCTCAAGAGCCATTTACCGTGCTTTCCCTGTCGGAGATGCGAATGTCAGCGCGACCATCGAGGATGCAGACGAACCGAAGCTGAAGCGTCGAGGACTCGAGGCAGAGGCCCGACGGATATTTTCCTTTCTCACGCACGTAAGCATTACATAAGATAAAATATGCAGACAGCAGTAGCTGAATCCTGCTCGATCCTTAAGCAGTCCGACTTCAATGCACAAAAACATTAAGCACATCATGCAGTGGGATATTCGGAGAAACTGCATACTAGAGGGTATTGGCGACTCCAAACCTTCAAGGCCATATGGACAAGTATCACTGGCGCCGGTAAAATGAAGGGTTTTGTACTGGTTTTCTAGCCGACCCGGGCCCATCACGGCATGGTATGTAACAATACTCATTTTTGTCTCCCACTAAGAGGGATGCACTAGTTAACGCTGTTGAAGCTCGTAAGTTGATTAGAGTGTTTACTTCGGGAGCGATCACATGGAAACAGCACCTGGAGGCTGGGTCATGTATTGGCGCTGAACAACGCGCACTCCACGTTCCTTCAAGGCGCTATGTAATATTATACATGTGCGACCATTAATTATCGATATCAGTGCGTGAAGGGGCCTTTCTGTTTCCGATTCTAGTCTGAAGGCCGCATCGGCCTTCGACACGTTCCATTCTTTGTCTTCGTACTTTCCGTTCCTCAACTCATGGAGCCCTCCTATCCTAAGGCTGGTACGCCTTCGAATGGTCCGGGCATGGGAATGCTCAAATCGACAACTCCACGGAACAGACCGCATACCCTTTCGCTAAAGCCTTTGCACGAGCGGGCCTTCGTCGGTGCTTCCGCTAGCACGTCTTCCAAGGATACGACAAGCCCCATCACTCCCGAAGACGCGGACGAACACTTTATTGATCATCTGTGGAAGCAAGTCCGTTCAAAAGTGAATGGCCAATCCGACCTTCCAGCTCCTGCTGACGGAAGGAGAGAACCAGAAGATGGTGGGGAACACGAGGCTAGTCCCGCACCAACCGGACAAGCGTTTCGTCGTACTACCCGGCGCAGGTCAATGTGAGCGGCCTTTCATATCGAGAGACCTTTGTGTATCTGATTACCATGACGTGAATTTATCTGCGTATGCAGAATATTCAGGGATTCCTCTGACGGAAGAAATGTTGTTGCATCGCTCGACATGTCGGGCGTAAAGAAATCTGACATACACATCGGTTATCAACACCGACGACTTGTCATTTCATATAAAACCCTTAAGGAGATCGAGCGGCGGGAGCTAGATAAGATTGTCCTTGAAACGAGAGAGAGGAGATACATCCGATCCATACCCTTATCCGAAGACGCGCGGGTGAGTCTATGGGATTGAGCTTGCGCACTTTGCACTAAATCTCGCCTTAATGCAGCCTGCGAGAATTCATGCAGCCGTGGACGGGAATAAACTGTTGATTTCGTACCCCAAGTCCCAGTAACAGGGAGCAAGGTCCTCCCGGAAGAGAATGGGAAGGCTCACGGACACCTGCCATTCAAGTTATCGGTCTGTGATTGTGATGATATCTAATTGTTGTAGACTCGGCTTTGCCATAGTTTTATTATTGTTTTGTATTAGATTTCCCGTGTATGTGATTGTGTTTGCGATGTATCCCTTGCAAAGCGCCTTTGAAAATTTGGTAAACAGATACTTTAGATCTCTTGTACAAATGACAGTTATTGTACCCAAGGCATTATGTAATCTAGTCGCGTCGCGTCGCGACTCGCGAGTCAACGCCAAAACTACTTTTAAGACCAACCGGCCACTGGTAGCGGTCATGCCAGATGACAATGGTTCGGAAACATCGCCTAAGAACAACAGCACAGCCCACTTCGTACGCATAACCAGTGGAGGCAAGATTAGATTGTGGGTTGACTTTTCTCTGAAGTTCTTACAAGTGTGTGTCTTTTCCTTAAGACCATACCATCGTTATGAGTGAGTTGCCTAATAACTTGATATGCTGTAAAGGAAAACCCTGGAAGGCCCCTTACGCTCCATACACTACCTCCTGGTTTATTGTTGAACGATGTCTCTGTTAAGACCGCTGCCGCACCCCACGATGATGAGATAGAGCGGAACGAAGATTCGCCCAGTCAGCAAACGCCACAGGTTGACTTGGAAAGACAAAATAAATCATGCCCATCAACGACCAACATTTCTCGCCTAATCTCAGTCGTTGAAATTATCAAACGTGAATATCTCAAAACGAAAGCGCCTGACCTCACCAACACAGGGCTGTTTCAATACAATCGTCTTGGGACCTTAGAAGAACTTGAACCTTCGACCGGTGCTAAATCGACATCCTCAGAGGAGGAGCAAAGACAGAGTGAGATTTCCGCTGTTATTGAGGGTAACAACTTGTAAGTTTGCGTGGTTAAGATTATTGTGCGGATTTAAAGGAAGTTTCCAGTCCTCGGCAGATGATTACACCATACATGCAGGTGACCTTGTGCACAAGCAGGCTTTCAGCGACAGAAAATGGAACGACGTAAGCCCCAGGCTTTTGCTTATGACTTGTGGTATTTATCACCACCTAAACCTTGTAGTGCTCAGCCTCCATCCGTCAGAAAAATGACAAAATCCGCAAAAACCCGATTACGCCGCCGTCTCAAGAGGAAGTTAGACGAGGAAGCTACTACTGCATGACGATGGCATGCTGGCATATCAGGAAACTTATGCAAACGGTCGATTCCAACGGAATTTCCTCCTGCCTTTTAATTCACAAGGAATTGCCCACGATAATGTATTTGAGCCATTGAAAAACTCGTTATGGTAGAGCACGCCGCGTGGGGTAGGCACAATACCGGTGCACGCAGGCGGTTTCATCGGGGCTTGTTATAGCCGTATATCATTTTGTGGGGATTTGTCTGAGTTTGACCATCCCGATTCGCCACAAGAAGAAGAGTTAGTGTATTAATCACGAAATGCCATTTTGAACTGGAAGCGAGAAAATGCGGCCATCATGGCACCGCATAGAAGCGACAATGAAGTTCTTGTTGGCAGTCGACGCATACATATTGAACTAATGAGAGTAACTATTTGTGATTCAAGTTATCGTAGCATGTTTGGACCATTAATTTCGGAGGGCCCAAGCAAGAATTGCCACTCCGATCTGGATTCCGGAGGCGCGTGTGGCCTCGCGGGACGCGATCCATATAATGCTTAACTTCAACCTTCTCATCACATTTGATACAATTGCTCTTTTCTCGACATTGGAATTCAATAATGGCAACGGCAGCTCCTCCGCGGGTGAGTGGTACAGAGGGGGTGCAGGCCGCAGTGGCCCCTCCCTCCGGAGCAGCACAAAATTTACACAACCCAGGTAGCACTAATACCATCACCATCCACTGGCACGTTTCCGACGCGCTTACGTTCTCTAAACAGGGGACAGACCTCCTCTCCTTCCTTGGCCTGATATTGGTCACCTCGCAAAGTGGTCTGTCTCCTCTTACAAGTTCGGGTTTGGTCCGGAATGCCTGAGGGACGACGATCCAGAAACATTCTGGCAGTCAGTTCATCACTATCCTTTGAGCTCGCATAAATTCGTTCAGGTCTAAGCATGGACAAGCAGTTCAGATGGTCCACAGCCGCACTTTATCATTGTGCAATTCCCTAGGAAGACAGCAATACAGGTCACCTCTTTCATGGCTCAGGTGTTTGGTTTCCTCAGGCTCTGACGACCTGTCGGGATTTCCAGAAAGTTAGCCTCCATCTGAGCTTTCCGTTAGACGACTCTTATACCCCTTCGACGCTCTGTCTACGCGCTGGAACAAGTTTAAGCGACTTGCAGGATGTCAGAGTAGTCACCCTTGACAAACCCAATGGCTGGATAACCTTCGATGTTTCCGCCGAACTCCACGAGGAGGGACAGGAGTTGTGGGTAATTCCTCGAGTCGATATACTACTTAATTGACTCCAAGTACTTGATAATAGTAAACCCGTATACTGTTACGTTTTACAGATTATTATTCTGTCGAACCATATGAATGGCAAAGACACGCATGTGAGGGGGCTTCATGTTCTTGGTCCAATGGAGTTGCGTACTTTCCTCAAAAAAACGAATCTCGCTGACTCCCGTCATTTCCCAGAGAAGCATTGCATGAAGATGACCCGTTTCCTTTTGTAACACCTCAATTCAAGATGTATGAATGTATTCGATGATAAACATGAGCCAATAAACATATTTGCTACTCCATTTTTACGAGAGGGATGCAAAATATCCTTCCGGAAGACGGGTGGAATGGTGGGTTGTGGGTAGGCCTACATTAATTGTATGCTATCGTTAGCACAGAGGATGGCGCTTATAAAGAACAGAGGAACGCGACGAATAAGTAAGAAAAGGGGGTGTTGCACAAATCGCTACGTAATCTAAACTTGTGGATGGTAGAATGGCTGATTGCCGTACGTAGGTTGCTGCTGGAGATTTGAATATGCTTGCGGGTATGGGACAATTTGTGTGGGACGACTGGACGCAGCATTATTTGATGCTATAGAGTACGGTTGTTGGGATTGCGGGGGGGACGGTCCATGAGGTACTTCAATAGGATGCGCAGCATGTACTGACGAATACGACGACTGGGAGGCGCCATGACCATTAGTTTGCGGAAGATAAACATAACTCTGAGTCTGTGAATTCCATGCCGTCGCCATTCCCTGACTAATCGGAGGCGATTGATAAGGTAATACCGGGTGTGTAGCCTCGTGAATTTGACCCTGGAACTGTGGGCGGAGAGCTGATGGGTGAGGAGAGAACCCACGTTGAAGAGGTTGATAGTGTGCAAAAGTCACGGGAGTATGCGGCTGGTATGGTACGTTCTTTTTGCCTGTCGTGGGGACACTATGGTGTCCTAAGGCTGCACCCGGGGCCTGCGACTGAATAAGATCCGGACGGTATAAATGGGGATCCCGACCGTTGGCAACTAAGTGCTGCTCGCCATGTGACTTGCTCACCTCTGGACGGCTGCCATCTTTAATAGACGAAGTAGTCGCTCTTGAATGAGGCATCCCCCTTCCAGTATGTGCATGAGAGGCTTTTTGACGTGAGCGCCCCGGTGAACCTAGGCCATGGGTTAAAAGACATTGCTTGCAAGTAAAATCGACAGCATCCCAGTTGCGCAAGGTCTTCCCAGCTCGTCTATCAACGGCATCATGGCATGCAATGTGCTGCCACTTGTTGCACCTTCCGCAACTCATAAGAGGAACACCTTCGTCCTAGTACAACATGAGCACCCTTCTGTACGCCGGTATCGTCACGACTCACCCTATTGACGCCCTTCGCGCCACACACTTCGCAATCAAGCTCCCAATCATCGCTTGACATTCGCTTGCTATACCCCTTTAGACCATTTCGGCGGGAAGATTTCGAAGAGGTTTTAATAGCCTCAGAGAATCCATTGCCAGTCGTGTCGGATGGAGGGTCCTCGGATGTAGCATGAGCTTTTGTCTCTAAGCTAGTAAATTTTGAAGTTTTATTAGCAGGTTCGAAACATGGACCAAAGCACTAACCTCGGCTGTTCTAGCCGTTGTCGCCTTAGAAGCTCCCTCTCTTCTCTTTCCTTCCGCCGTTGCTCCCTCCCTTGCTCCCGCTTCAATCTTTCCTCTTCTTCCTTACGCGTGCGAGCCTCCAAACGCCTCATTCGAGCCATTTTCCCTTCTTCCTCAGCCTGTCTTGCAGCTGCCATACGCGCAGTCTCCTTTTCCGTTTCTTTGATAGCGATGCGCGAGGATCTCTTCCGATTCATAAGCGCCTCTTCCTTTGCACGATGCCTCTCAGCCTCCTGTGAAATTTATGAATACCGGTCTTTTCTCGTAAACAGAGAATAGGTTGCGTACTCGAAGAGTTTCGGTAACGTAAGGAACAATTTCCTGGGACAGTAGCTTATATAACGCCTTCTCCAGATAATTCGTCGTTTTCTCGAACTGTTGCGGAATGGATTCCCATTCTTGCAGCGAGACGCAAAGCTAGAGTAAAATGAATCAAAGCGATGGTGTATAAGAAATATTAACTTACAGTCTCCCATTCAATAAAGTCTACCGGAAGGTATGTCGGTGGTTCATCGCCTTTGTAATTGTCTTGGGTCTCCTCTGTGATTACCTCATGCGCGGCCGCCGCAGTCTCATCTGATTTACGAGGTATCTCGGAGTCTGATAGCTCTGTTAAATCACTTTCGTCTCCACTGTCCAGCCATGTTTTGTTTACGCTGCTCTTAGACGCAGAAGCAATGGGAGATCGCTTTTGCCCTCGAAGCGACAGCCTTCCCTCGGATCTAGAGGAGCCGTTCGTCTTCGTCTCAAATCCTTCACTGGCGGCTAACCATTCCGGGGGAATTTGCTGCCACTCATTCTCATCGTCGTTACCACGTAACCGACGACTAGTTCTAGTCCCTAGGGTCCCGTGTTTGGAAGGAGAGGATCTCGAAGACACCCGTCTATTATAAGACTGCATCTCAGCTTTGGCTGCCGCAAGCTGCTTTGCCTGTAGATCTAGCTTCACATTCGCTTTGGTCTTTGCAGCCCGAGCTCTCCCATTTGCCTCAGGTGTCGAGATCAGGGTTTCCTCAAGTTCACCGCGTCGGACACCGCGACTTCTTTTTGAGCGCGTTCCAACCGAGCTTCCACTTTCAGAAATGCGCTTGGCTGAACCTCGTGTCGAGGAGCTACGGTTACGTGTCGGGGCGGCTGGCTCTGACTCACTGACCGTCTCTGCTTCTGCAACTCTCGGTGCTTTCGACTTGCGCTTGCCGACGCCCAGAGTAGCCTTGCGTTTCAAAGATTTCTGAGGAGGCTTTGGTGGCGCACGTTGGATCCATAGGCGATCCGCTATGCAACCTTGGGTCAGCGAACATTTAAGGTGGCCAATAATTATTTCACTTACGACCGATAAGCCAGTAGGAATTTCGTTTAGCGTCGTACCCGATAGGCTCGATACGCTGCGGCGTTTCTTTCAGAACAACCTCAAACACACCATTAGATTTATAAAACATACCCAGGATGCAACGTCATCGTCGCTGCGCATGACCGTCCTCAATCTCAAGGGCGTCTGGAAGTGCCACTCTATGACAGTGTGAATGCTCTCTAATTTTTCTAACATCGTCAGATCGGCCCAGTTCTTAGTCGGATTCGCCTCATCCTCGACTTCCTCGGATTTTGGTTCCAACGGAAGGCCATCAGCATTGCCAAGCTCATGCGCCTCATTATCCTCAGACACTGCTCCCACATTCCTTTCAGTCATACCATGATTAGCTTCGTCCGTCTCCACGGAAGCCACATCCTTTTGCTCATCGTTTTTGCGTTGCGATTTGTCGTCTCCCGAGTCCTGATCTTCATCTCGATGCTCTGCCCCTAGCTCCGACTCCACAGTCGTAGCTCGTGAGTTGCGTAAAGTTACGGGCTCAATACCTATCGGATTAGCATCAGGGTCTCTCCGCAAGTATTGTCTCCTAAGAGCAGTCTGCCAGTTCTCGACCCTGCGTTGTTTTTGTATTGATGAGCTGATGACCGGATCAGAAAACGGCACCTACGTGATTTTTCTATCATGTGAGAGTGTTATAAGTAGGCGCTGCATCAACCGCGGCAGGACAACCATGGTCGAGTCAACTAAATCTTCCTCAATGTCCTGAATGGAGCGCATGGACAATCGCGCTA
Organism: Coniferiporia sulphurascens; assembly: GCA_002794785.1. Classification (NCBI taxonomy): domain Eukaryota; kingdom Fungi; phylum Basidiomycota; class Agaricomycetes; order Hymenochaetales; family Hymenochaetaceae; genus Coniferiporia; species Coniferiporia sulphurascens. Next base: position 858,357 of record NBBA01000004.1, read on the forward strand.
AGCATTAGCGCGAATCATCAGCAAGGGAAACGCGCACCACTAGCGTTACATCTTCCAAGGCTATCAAAGGTGCAAATGTGTAGAAAAACTGACTGAGGGCAGCCCACTTCCACTGACGCCTAAGCTCGCGGAGCTGTGGTGAAGCGGACGACGCGGGCTGCGCGATAGCCGGTGAGCCTGTTGCTAGAGCGGGGGTGGACGAAGACGACGCGACTGTTCGCGCGAGTGAGTGCCGTGCCATTCACGACGCGTGCAGTTGGGTTGTGTTCGGGTGAGTCGGAGATCAAGACAGTGTTATCCAGCCTGAAACCTCAGGCCGGCAGACGTGCTAAGATGAATGTACGGCACACTAAAAGAGTGGTAGCTTCCTAGTGTTTGAGGACGCGGGTATTTGATGATACGACCTGCCTTTGTGTACCGAAGGCTGTTGGGAAATGAGCAGGAGGTCGGCGGTGCTGAACGCTGAAGTTGGCATTACTTGCTCAAACGCTCTTGCGCGTCCGGTGGCGTGAGACTTGTTTTCTTTTTTGCATCTTACTTTACATTATGTAATAATTGATCTAAGACCATACACCTCGATCCGAAAAACGAAAGGCGGAAGGCGGACTTTGCATCAGTTTATTCACGTCTGCTTGAACGCACGTCGTCTTCCAGATGTTCAATATCATCCGCAATACGTTTGGAGGTCAGGATATATCGCTGATAAACTATCCCAACCGACTCGTCCAAGGGATCAAAGGTGGTATTGACTCCGAGTGACTTCCCGTGGGCATTCAGAACAATTGTCTTATCCAATTGCTTTAAAATCCCCGAGCCAAAGTTTCGGACCGAGTCGGGCTGTTCTAAACCTCTGGGGTCAAGGTATGTATTGCAAATCTCAATTGAGATTTGATTGTCCGTTGCAGCATAAGTAAACTAATAGCTTAACAGGAAAGGCAACATGGCTATATGCGGTCATGTACGTATCATCTTCATTGTTGTACGGTATACCCGAAATCGACTGAACGCAGGCATTAAAAAAAATTATTATCCTCTCGCTCTCAGACACATACAGTTGGGCCCGCATCAAATACATAATTGCGGCAGGCACAATTGCCTCAACGTTGATGTTCTCCAGATAATTTGACCAAGAGGGGATTTTGAAGCATCGGAGGAAATTAGGAACCACACATATAATCAAGCTTGGTGCGTAAGGTGGGAACCAGTCCCTCATCATCAAGTCAAGAAGCAAGTACCATGTTGGTTGACTGGCTACCACCATGTGATTATTACGGCCCTACTTTCAACGGTTGCATGTGTCTTTTCATTTATGCTCTCCTTCAATGGTCTTGCAAATACTAAGTAGCGCCTCGCCTAGCTTTTCAAAATCCGAAATCTTTTGTTTTGTCCTTGAGTCAATTAGTGTCACTAGAAGGCTTATTTCTTACATACCTCGTTGAAGATCTGTGCGCTGCATCTAACCCACCATCTACCGACATGGAAGTAGGTCAGAGCCGATATGTTCCAGTCGCTTGAAAGCAAGCTGCGGATGCGCAAATTTACTTCCGCGGTAGTGTCCACTTTTAGCGGGACCCCAACGTTGACCTGTAATAAAAGGGCGTAGTACCCACAACACGCATACAGAAAAAGAATATTCGTCCATACCATGTTAGCCGTAAATTCGCCATTTTCATCCATAACGCGCGTGCCAAGGATCTCTGCGAGCCTCCGTCCGCCCGTCAGGGCGAGGTTATGACAATAATCATTGATTTTCTCCTCCCCACCGAGCCAGTTGCGAAAATCAAGGGCTAATTAAAGTCAGCCTAAGTCTTCGTTAAAGTAATTTCCGTACCATGCTTGACGCTCATATGTGGAGCCAAGTCGCACGTTCCTGTCCCTTCGAATAAAATATTTAAAGATTTACCCTGACACACGTTTCCGAAACTTACAGTCAAATTGACCGACAAAGTTCGGCGCTTCAGGTCCTTCGGGAGGGTCCGTTGGAGAAACGTAGTACGAAGATGTGGGGAGGGTTGTTCTAATGAGATGCTGATTTCTTTCGGAAAGTTTCAGAAACCCTTTTTGGGAGCGGCAGAAATGAAAGTTGAATATGCCAACCTTTTCGGGACATACAGTACCGCGCATCCTCTCTTTGCGTAGAGCCATTTGTGGCAATTCTAAAAACGATACATATGTGTGTTCAATCTGGGCGGGACGTATGCTCGCAGACCACTTACTGAAATCCAGAAATCCGGATCGGCTACCTTTAAATTTATATTTACTTCTTGCCCTATAGCGTGAGCAGCATCGATGACGCTTAAAACGCCCTCTTCTTTGCAGATGCTGACCATCTCCTTCCAGGGCAGCAGGACCCCTGGAACAGAAACAATAGCATCGATGACGGCAACAATGTTACGACCGCTTTGACGAGGAATCTCTTTCAAGTGTGCGCGGAAACGTTCGAGAATGTTAGAGGCAGTTGTAGGAAACTCCAGTTCAAAGGTACTGTGTTGGGGGTGCGGAGGGGTATCTGAGATGTACTGTACCGTCCGAGCGACGGCAGGATAAGTGACTTTGGCTGAAATATTCTTAGATACCGAAGGTTAAATTTCAATGGGTAAAGGTCTCACTTTCCACAATAACGTCGTCCTTGCTCCAGTCCAAATTGCGCAGAACGGTGTTCACCCCGTGCGTGGCATTCGGCACGATCACACAGTCATCAGCTTCGGCGCCGATAAGCTGAGCGACCCGAGAACGGACGGTGTCCAAGAGAGGTTTGTACGTGATACGCATGTATCTGTCTGGATTAGCTTCAATTTCGCGGGATATCCCCTCGCATGCCTCCAAAACAGGGAGAGGGAGAGAGCCGTAGGAACCTACAGGAGAAGGTCCTGATGGTAGAATGAGCGAGGTATTATTAGCGGTGCTCTTACCATTGTTAAGATTGATATACGAAGGTTCGAAAGCAAAGAGACGGAGCATGGGGTGACCGAACGCAGGAGGAGTCCCTTCAGGCAGAGCCTGAGGCTTAAGGGCCAATTCGGACATTAGAGAGAAGCTGTGAGCTGTGTGTAGGAAGGAGATATAAGGGTGAGGCGGTTTCAACGAGTCATATTGCGAACGGCTAAGTACAGTTTCTCACCCTTGGACTAACATGATCGACGGACTGCATATATTTGGTGCATCTGTTACATAAGCTTGGGGACGTGGCGCTTTTGCAACACGGTCGACCTGCAAGCTCTTGCTTGCTACACCTTCCTCCCAACATGCGTTCATTCTTCTCGTGGTCTGCATTGGCTCTGGCTGCGTTTGCAACGCTCGTCAGGTCGGAAGATGCCTCAGATCCGGAGGTCTCTATCACTGCCTCTTTTCCTGAAAACAACCCGTTCGGACGTCAGTATATTGCCTCTACCTTCCGGCGCGACTCGCTCACCATTTACTCGCTATTTAGAGATTGTAAACGGAGAACGCAACCGCATTAACTTGCTTGTTGAAAACAAATCCGATCTCAACGTCACGCTCATTTCTATTGCTGGCTCGTTCCACGATCCCCAGACGGACACGCTCATCAAGAATGTGCGTTTTTCTGTATATAGGCCCGTGTCTTTACTGACACAGGCGTGTAGGCCACTACACTTCCGTATGGGCTCCGGCTCATTTCAAACACGAAGCTCCAGGTCCCCTACCAATTCCACAGCGAGTACGTTGATGGCTCTGTTTATTTTAAATGATGCCAGCTCACTTTCCTTGATAGATTCAAGGTAAACTACAAGTCTTCAGCACATTCTCGTTCTTTAGCTCTAAGCGTTTTCACTAGCCGGGGGATGTGCGCTTGAATATTTGGATGACCCATTCAGTGGACGTGAGTAATGAAGTTTCAACTTTAGCTTCAATCTAAGCTCGGTGAACAGGACAAATTATACCAAGTGACTGCATACGACTCGGTGGTGACCGTCGTTGAACCTGAAGTCTCCATTTTCAATTATCAAGTGTACGTTCTTCCCCTACACGAGTTCCTATGCGTTTTCCAACGATATTTTGCGACAGTATCACCACGTATTTGTTCACTGCGGCTTTCCTCGGTGGTCTCGGCTATTACGCGTTTGTCACATTTGTCCCCAAGCCCAAGAAGACGCGCAAGTCGACCGCTTCCAGTGGAGGCAAGAGCTCCGTCAGCTCGCCTGTTGGCTCGGTCACGGCGACTGGTGCAGGAGGCTATGAAGAGGAGTGGATTCCGGAGCACCACTTGAAAGTACGGGGCGGCAAGAAAAAGGCAGGCACTACGAGCAGCGGTGACGAAGTGAGCGGCGGTGAGGCCAGCGGAACTGAGGGGAAAAGGCGCAAGGGGCGCAAGTAATGTGACATGTAGCTAAATTATGTCTACCCTTAAAAGCATAGCCTGTCAAGGCATTAGTAGCCTGCTAGTTACGCGTCTCTGGAATCGGTTTTGGGCGCAGTGGACTTTGTTGGATGAGCTACGTTGACGGGGCCGAAGCCTTGGAAGGCCCGATGTTCGTCCTTAACCCTCACGCGTCCGGAGGTTCCGCAGCCGTAGGGGCCCGCTGCGGGAGTTGGAATGTTTTGCATTCTAGCATTGGGGAACAAGACAAAAAAATGATGTGTCTAGAAGGAGCATCATGTGTCTATCTGCTTGTATCCTTTCACCTATGAAAACAACGTTAACCTCAGGACAAGACGCGGCTAAGTTATGTGCAGACGCACCCTATTCTCCCGTAACAGCTCAACGTACTTCTCCGACAACCATTTGCAGTTCTCGTAGTGGTTGACACCCTCTACTCTGTGGCACTTTGTCAACTCGTCACGAACGATTTTGGCCTCCATGGCGCGGACCCATGACTCCCGGATGTGTTCGTCGCGGGCACGGACTCTCGCTGTACAAACACTCCGGATTAAGCACGATGCAGCCAGTTCAGAAGAGGAATAACAATACCTTGCAATTGTTCGACAGTGCTCGAATCCATGAGGACGGATGGTCGCGCTGAGGTGACAGCAGTTTACAGACAACTCGCGACCGTTCCAAATTGGGAAAGATGTATAATCGGGCAACTAATTTGAAGCTGCAGCGCATTTATTTACTCCTGCTACTTCGCCTTCCCCTTGGTACCAGTGTCTGAGGCTCCAGCAGTCTACACATACTGCTTGGATGCACTTGTATAAAAACGTCCGAATACACCAGATATTCGGAGCAAATACAGATGTTGGGAAGACCATCCTTACCACCGCTCTAGCTCTTGCCTCAGCTAGTCGGGGAAGGCTGGTCCGCTACCTCAAACCCGTGAGTACTGGACCACTCGAGGAAGCGGACGACGGGTAGGTCATATTCTCACTCCTGTGAAATAATCTTTAATCTGTTGATTGCTACAGGTTTGTAAAGCGGTACAGTGGGCGATTCGGCGACAAAATTCGACATGACTGCCTTCTTCGCTACAAAGAGCCTGTTAGCCCGCATCTTGCTCTACGCCTAGAGCAAATCCATAGCATCCAAAAGGTCCAACAATGACGCTTTGCCCTGCAAGTCGAAATCTTATCCGTGCTTGCAGAATGTTGAACCAACCGATGAATCGATTAATAAATCAATTTCAGCATACATCGGCGAAAGTGCGGCGTTTTCCTCCGGAAGGACCGATATCTTTGTAGAGACTGCAGGCGGTGAGGCGTTTCATCTTGTCGAGTGCACGCGAAGTTAACAATATCCAAAATTGACGTCTTTAGGTGTCCATAGTCCTTCATTGACCGGTATAAGTCAGATAGACAGCTATCGTCCACTTCGCCTCCCGACTATCCTCATCGGCGATTCCAGACTGGGCGGTATTTCTTCCACTATATCATCTTATGAATCGCTCATATTACGAGGATATTCGGTTGATGCTATTCTGCTCTTTAGAGATGAATATTATCGTAACTGGGAATACTTGTCCGAGTACTTTGGAGAACGGGCCGTTCATGTTGCATCTTTTCCCCCACCACCACCAAAGCTAGATGAAGAGACCGCAAATTATGAGGCAACTAACTCATATTACACTCAGCTCATGAAAGGTAGTTCGATGGGAGACATCTGCGAATTCTTGGATAAGCAACATATGGGGAGGCTCGACGAGTTGCATTCCATGCCTGAACGTACACTGGAATCAGTCTGGTGGCCATTTGTTCAACATGGTCTTGTCAAAGGTCCTGAGGATGTTACGGTCATCGACAGTGCACATGGCGACTTCTTCAGTACCTACACCGGTCACAGTGGTGAGAACCCCAATCTTCTTTCGCCTCTGTACGATGGATCGGCATCTTGGTGGACACAAGCGTTCGGACACGGGGAGCCATCCCTAGCCCTCGCCGCTGCTTACGCGGCAGGGCGCTACGGACACGTTATGTTCCCACAAGCGACGAATTTGCCAGCCTTGAAGCTCGCAGAACGCTTACTGTCGCCAGAAGGCCCGGGAGCAGGGTGGGCCTCCCGCGTTTTTTTCTCGGACGATGGCTCGACTGCAATGGAAGTTGCACTTAAAATGGCTTTACGCGCATATTGTGTCCGTCACGGCCGTAGTTTGGATAAAGCCGAAAAGCAACAACTTGGCGTGTTGGGACTAAAAGGGAGCTACCACGGTGATACAATCGGTGTAATGGATGCATGTCATACTGCAGACGGCGTTTACACGTGCGAGTGGCACTCTGCGAAAGGATACTGGCTTGATCCGCCTGCGATAGCAATGCGCAACGGGAGGGCAACAATCACTCTCCCGGATGCTATCGCGAGGCATGCAGGCATCGATCACGCGGAAATTGAGGGCGAATCCTTCGCATGGTTGTACGACGTCCCCAGGAGGCTGGAGACAGACCTTGCCAATCAGTATCGACGTTTCATCGCGGATTCACTGCAGAAAATCAAGGAATCGGAAGAGCCCGTGCGTTTAGGGGCTTTGGTTCTAGAGCCCCTGGTCCTGGGTGCAGGAGGAATGATATTCGTTGATCCCCTATTCCAACGCATACTCGTTGACGTCGTGCGGAGCGAAGACCCGACGTCCCAAATAGCGGACAGAGCTTGGCGTGGACTTCCCGTCATCTTTGATGAAGTGTTCGTAGGAATGTATCGGACGGGATCTCAGAGCTGTATCCCCACACTAGGCGTAACGCCAGATATAGCAGTGTATGCAAAAACGCTCACGGGTGGTCTCGTCCCCCTCGCGGTCACGCTCGCATCGAAATCTATATTTGAAGCATTCCTCAGCGACGTGAAGGCAGATGCACTGCTTCATGGGCACAGCTATACAGCACATGCTGTCGGCTGTGAGGTTGCCAACAGGTCTCTTGAGATGATGAACAAGTTGACACAATCGACGGCTTGGTCTGTGATGCAAGACAATTGGAGGGAGTCAGCATCGAAGGAACCACGTTCGCCACCCATGATGTGGAGCTTCTGGAGTCCTGACTTTATCAAGGAGGTGTCGCAACTGCCAGTCGTCGACTCCGTGATGACACTAGGGACCGTCCTCGCTATCAAACTCAATGGAGAAACTGGAGGTTCGTTATTTGACGGTGACAAATCTGCGCAAAATCTGACTCATTCCCCTTGCAGGATATCAGTCGCAGATTGCCCAGACACGGCTCCGTGCGATCCAATCTTCCCCTAGCGACGATTCTTTCGCCATTCACTTCAGGACTCTTGGGGATGTTGCCTACTTTATGACCAGCTTCAATACGTCTAGCAAGGTTCTTAGAACAGTTGAGGAAAAAATAGCCACAGCACTCGCTTAAAAAAGGGTAAAGGCTCAGGCGGTAGGCGCTCCTGTCGAACTCATACAATGTAAAAGTACACATGTTGTATAAATCTAGTGATACAAGTGGTAAGAGAGGATATACGATCCCAATTAGTAACGCCAATATTGAGCAACGCCGTGCATTCTATCAAGGAAATTATGGTAGGTTGAGCTACCGCGTAGCAGCTTTTCGAGCTCCTTAATAGCATCCTCCTCAGAAAGGTGCAGTTGGAACTTTTCTTGGAGCTGCTCGTGAACATCGCGGTAGCTGATGCCTGGAATGTTGGCTTCCCCCATTAACGACACCAAGTTAAGAATGAGGTTCGCGCTCTTTCGAATAATCGTGTAGGCAACGAAGCACAGGTTCTGGAAACGTGCGAATTCTGGGGAATGGGTCCCTCCCATAGCCTCGATCATCTCCGGACAAACCTTGACAGGAGGCGGGAATAGCTTGGGGTCGCGACCAAGAATGTAACCAAAATCGACTGTACGAACGTTAGACTCTAGTGTATGCGTAATATTGTCAAAAAAATACACACCGTGGAAGAAATGTCCTGAAAAATCCAATTGTGGTGCAAGCGAAGCAAGTCAGTTTCAAATCCATAGACTGCTTCAATAGTCTTACCGTCAGGCGCCAATAAAAGGTTGTCCAGATGCCTGTCGCCTACGCCTAGAATATACGTCATAACAGAATACCCAGCTAGGCGTACGTCAGTCTTATTCCAAGTTTACTCAGCGTGTTATTCCATACCGCAGCTCCTGACAAAATTGTCAAGCACAGATTTCTTCACACCAAACGTCCCAACACTCCCTTCATCCGGATGATGTGCCCTTAAGTAATTCAAGAGGGACCCATTGTATTCGCTGACGATGGCAGCTATTGTCATGCTTGGAATATACTGAGCCATTCCCTGAGACGGGCCCGTAGCCAGAACAGCGTACGGGCTCAATTTCAGGTCCAAATTCTCCTTGCGAAGGAGACGATCCATAAGCGTAAAGAGCTGAATCACGAGCTGGTCCTGCCGCATATCATCTCCGTCCTTGAAAATCAAAGGGTACTCGCTTCCGTCGGTGCAAGTGAAGTGCAGAAGCATAGGAGACAGACTGGATTTGAAGACGGACGCTTTCTCCGGAACTACCCCAGTAATCTCAATGTTTGCGTTTAGTAGGAGAGGTAAAGGAGCCATGTTCACTAGCCCATTCTTGGAATCCGCAATAAATGCACGAAGACGTTCTATCTTTTTCGGACGCTGATCCTTTGATGCTTTGAGCTCCAGAGAACGCTTGGTAAGGGTAGCGATCAATTCGCCCTGCCGCCGCATAACGTCTGTGCGCTCGGGTCCACCGTCACACTAAAATCCATGTATCAACATAACGTGCTGCAGAGAGAACAAAGCAGCAAATTGTACCTTCTTTATCTTCTCCATAAATTTGTACCAGACCTTTCCGTATACTTTGGCGACCATCTTATCTTCCAAAGCCACTTCAACCATGAGATACCAATGAAAGCGATTCCCTAAGACAGGATTCTGCACGGAGCGATCAATCAGGAAGTCCGCTAAGCCACTTTCATCTTGAGAGATAGCGTTTGAGCTTAATCGCATTGATCGCTGATCATTTGCCGTGGACTCAAATTTCAAAGCTTGAAGCAGCTGGAGGAGATAAAGGAGCAGTTCCTTCACAGAAGCATTTTAGCTTTTAGCTTCAAGAAGAGGCGTCTTCCGAGGAAACTTACATCATCGTCCGCCTTCGAGAGCTGCTTAACGGCGAAATTCCGCACTCGACTGTCAACTGTCCCAGGTCCCAAAAGCTCCAAAGCGTCGTCGACTTCGATATCTGTCCACTGTGGGAGTAGAACCTCGACAGCCTGCTTAACTTCGCTTGAATCGCGCCAGGTCACAGACTTGAGGAATTTCGTTAAACCCCGTTTGTCTCTGGTAAGATAGAAACGGAACTTCCAGACAAGATCTTTCTCTTCCGACGTTAACGGTTGAGTAGGGGCGTAATTGAGGATTACCTGCAGTTTTTTTGTTGTGAAGCGAACTCAGATCGACAACAGGAAATTTAAAAACGTACACCAAGTTCATCTCTATCCTTGGCATTTGGCTTTAACTCCCGGTCAAGGGCACCGCTTCGATGGCTTCGAATAAGACGACGATGTTTGTCTTCAACCGGGTTTTCTCGAGCCACTTCGGGATCGACAATCTGCCACAGAGTAGCATCCGAAAGGAATGACCCAGTCACTGTCGCGACCGAGCCTTGGGCCGATGAATTCGGCATTATAGTCGGTATGTTTGTCGATTCCTTTTGTTGGTCTAGATTAGATTTGGCCCTTTCAAATAAGAGAATAAAAAGGCTCACAGCTTCGCTGAACACGATGGGGAAGTCGAAGCGGGGGAGATCAATGTACAGGAAGAAGTTTTCAGATTTCTTAGCCTCTGCCTTGAGAATACAAATTGAGGGGATGTTAGGATGCATAACAAGACACCGCTTACTGCATGAATCTCCTCCATCCTTCTAAACGCAAGTTTGTCTAACCAGTCGCACTTCTGTAAGTCCCCACGCTCATACTTCTTCACCAACTGGAAGGAAATCGGTTCCTCAGTGCACGTACACAGGTGACGCAATGACGCAAACTCTTCACCTTTTCCAGCCTCCCCATCTCGTCCTTTACCTCCGTCTTACTCGGCGTCTTCGTGTCCACGGACCCATCGGCCTCGACTCCCTTCCAGAGAAAAAGCCGATGCTTGCCACGCCTCAGCGTCCTTTACATTGGCAGCTCGTCAGACAACATCCCGGAGACAGCGAACCCAGCTGTCTCACCCTTTCTTTCCAAACAAACGGAATGTCGTGCCCCCTACAGGCGATGCCGAACGCGGACCATCGATATCCCAGACGGTGAAAGTCACTTGAGAGCCGAGGGGCAGGTCGCAATACCGGATAGGCAACGTAATCCATTCATTCCACCTGGCCGGGTTCAGTGACAGCTTAGGGGACAAGCAACACCTGACTGAGACTCACGTATAGCTGCTCTTGAACGCTTTGAATGCCGTGCGGTACGCGATAGTCAAAGGCTTATTGTCCGCAATAAGCTGGCACGTCACATACAGATCCGACAGAGTCCTACAACGGGCGTTCAAAAGAAGTTTAGGGCGTATAACGCATAAGGCAACATACGAGGACTGTATACCAGCAAACTGGAGGTCCGGGTTGTCTATTATATCTGTGAAAGGTCTTGGTTTGCTGTCTCCTTCGAATTGAGAGCTAGTGTTCATACTATAGCGTCAGAGCATGGTGCGGCCCCGGGAGAGACCACCTACATGCGAAAGGTGACGGGTAATTTGAGAGAGCTAGACTTTGCAAACGTGAAATCTTTAGGATTATCTTTGTCCATGGCACGTTCAACTGGTATTTTAGTGTTCGTTTAAGAATGTTTCCAGGTGAGAGTTGCAGGCCGCATAGTAGCAAGAACGCGCTGCGCGTCACCATTCGACGCGAGGCTCAATTTGGCACTTATGCTATAAGCCGAGTTATCGACTGGTATATGTGATTGCGTTTAATGACTATCGTATACACAGAATCCGAAGCGCCATGCATGACAGACTAATAAAAAACACGAGGAAAGCAAAGAAGTTCATGAACCGTAATAAAAAGTGCATAACAAAGAGTCATTCGACCACGGTCTGATGCATAAAATTGGGGGTTAACCACCCAAGCAAAAACACCATCACCGTCAAGCAAAAGACAGAAGATACAAAAAAAAACATGACACATCGTTTATAGAAGTGAACAAGTCCGTTACCACGAACGCTCCCACCACCATACACTTCCGTTATATACAAACAGACAGAGCCCTACCGGTATCCCGTGTACTCTGTGTAACTCGGCGGCCCCGGTCCCGGTCTTACAGGTGACGTCGAACCAGAATAGCTCGATGCCGGCGCAGCACCCGTGCCTGCGATGGAAGCGCGTACCGCAGCATACGGATCTGCGTACTGCATCGTGCGGCTCACGCCGGCCGACCCTGCCCCAGAAAGACCGCTTGCCGCGCTGAATGTGGACGGTGCCGCTGCAGGGGCTCCAAATCCACTCGGCGCCGGATCTGAGAATGCGCCATATGCATCCATGGAGGGACGCGACGCAGGGATTGCTCCTGAAGTGTTGAAATTGCCGACCCCGCTCACGGGCGGAAGGACATACGCCTGGGATTGCCTATTAGAGGCAGCGTTGTCGTAAAAGGGCGAATTGGGGTTGCTGTTAGAGTTGTCGCGGAGAGGGGGAACGCGGCCATATGTGGACTCCTCGTCTTCCTCAAGTTCATCGTACTCGCCGTCTTCGCCTGGGCCCACAGGTGGGTCGAAGGGCGGGTCACGGGGACCACGCACCTTCCCATTGCGCCAGTCCATAATTCCAAGAACGAAGGTCCCCATCCAAAAGCCTGAGCAGATCATCCTCAGTTATCTTGAGTCTTTAAAAAAGCATAGTTATACCCACCAAAAGCAAGCCAAAAAAAGATTGCGCCGGCTTTCTTAGTCGTACACCATCCACTAAGTCCATTCCTGAAATCACTCCCCAGACTTTGATGGGGGTCATTGCTTGCATCTTTGCAGCCAGGCTCTGTCCAAGCAGAGATGGTAACAATAAAACTATAGTATGCACAATAAGAATCATGTTAGTGGACAATTCCTTTTAAGATAGACCTCAATATGTGGCCGAACAAAGTACGCACGCGAGAAGTAAATTGAAGCCGGTCCCAGTCCCAGCTAATATGAATCCGACGCGTATTTCGGAAAGGGCGCGCGCCAGACGAGTTAATTTACCATACTTGACGTCGATGACGGGTACAAGCATCATGAAAAGTGATAGAAGCATGCCCGCAATGGAGACAAATATGGCGAATCCAGTGAGGCCGGCTGTTCACATAGCAAGTATACAAATCAGTAAATCAGGCATATCAATTACCAGGATTAAGGGAGACAGACGTACATGGTCCGATACCCCATTTGGCTTGGAAACTAGCGACGCTGGCAAAGCAGCACATGGCGATGAAACTGAAAAATGCTTGGGCAGAGTGGAATATTACAGCAGGTTTTGAGACGATCATCTATTATCATGATCCACGTTTCCATATAAATAGGCGAGGAGTCGAGGCGAATTATGGCGCCAGTGCATATTCATTGATTAACACATAGCATACGTGGAGGACCGACATAAAAGAACAGACAAGGGCACGTCAGTTCAACATTTAACACGGGTTTCACGAAAAAAAAAAACGGAGGGAAAAGGCACCGAACCCAAACCAAAATTACAAACACCACCGGCACGACCAATAATAAAGCAAGGCCTCCATCCGACGCGGCCCCGTTCTGAGAGTTTGGAGAACCCGACGCACTGGCAGAGGCGGATGCTGATATAGTGCCAGTCGCGTCATCTGTGCCCGCGAGCGTCTGCGACACGGCAGTTGCAGCCGCGGTCACTACTAGCACAAGTGGAGAAGGCGACGACGATGCCGGCACCGGCGTCGAGGCCGTCACGCTCATGCATACAGGAGCGAATAGAGAACGGAGGTAAAGGAATCGCGAAGAGGGCGAAAGGTATGTCTAGCTAACACGAGGGTGACGCGACTTGACAAAAGTCAACAAGGGCATCGCCGGTTATGGAAGGCCGTCTGGGATACTGCGGCGGGACGCAGAGCCCGAAATCAACAAGACAGACACGCGAGAAACAGACGCGAGATCATGTTCGTGAAACGAGTAATAAATCGAAGAGAAAAAGTCTGTGCATGGAAAAAGATGCGGGTCGGAAAGCATACGCACATCGTCTTCAAATTGCGCTACACCGACTGTGTTCCCTATTCCCTTTCCCCTCCCTGTGCCGACAGGTTTCGGCAGACCCCGCGACGGTCTTAGCACCCTTTCGAAGGTGGATTGAATGTAATCCATCACTGCCATGATGTGCTAGTGAAAAGGGACAAAACCCAGAAGCTATGGTTCGGGCTTCTGTCGACGATATGAAGGGTGCTGAGATTGGAGATAAACGAGTACGAGCAATGAGCTTAGGATGGGCGATGATGGTCGTGGAAGGAGGGAGAGGGATTGAGACAGAATATGTATGGCGAGGCCGCGCAGCAAAGACCGATCATCCGTATGACGCCCGAACCGCACCGCGCCGCATCCAACAGGCTGCGCACACAGATTACGTAAATACGCTAACAACATATGATTCCTGTTTCTCAACTCCTAGCTTTTTGAAAAAATACCTAGGTATTTACTTAAATAGTAGTCCGTACATTTACACCCAAAAATACAATCAGAAGATAGCTCGCACAAGTCCTCCACCGATAGCAGCACCTAAAGACAGAAGAACATGCATGAATTTCAGGAAGAGCCGAGGACCAAATTGCACTTACCCGCGCCGAAACCTACACCGCCCGCAGCCGAGTGTGCCATCTGTAATCATTAGTCAGGCCAAATTCGTTGCCTGTAACCAAGAAGCGACGCACTGTGTTTCCAAGCTTGCCGTACTTGCTCTTCTTCTTGTCTTGACCCTCTGCCTCTTGCAGCCCAACGGAGTTGACTGCGCCGGCCTGAACGGGAGGGGGCTTGTCCGTGCCGTGGAGCGCTGCCCCGAAGGGCCTGTACGCTGCCTTCCCTCTCGATGGCGCACCGGGTTGATCATACTGTGGAGGTGGTGCATGAATTATGCGGACCGGGGTACCTGGCGCTGGGCCAGAGGGAGCAGACGTAGACAGTTTCTCAACATGGTTTGAGGGGAAGAGGCCCTGCTTCCCGTTGAATTTCCCCGTCCACCAGTCATCGTTTGTCTCTTCCACGACTTCGATTACATCTCCCGGACTGAAGGACAAGTCGTCTGGGTCCTGACGACAGCCGGGGGTTCAGCAGAGAGAAGACAAATAGAGTGTGACAAAACGCTTGCCTGTCCGCCTTCGTTGTACGCCCAGATCGCCCTCGCTTGGGGCAAGCGAGATGGCGGTGGAGGCGGCTGAACACCGCGTCTTGCCTGTGCCGGGGCCGCGAACGTGGGCCGTGCCTGCACCTGGGAAGCGTCTGAAGGTAGACGTGAGAGGACGAGGTCTGCGTCCTGCTGGGTCATGTGCCCCTGCGAAACGAGAAAGCCAACATTGCTCTGGATCTGTTCGACGATGTGGTCGACGTAGGAAGCCATGATCGTAGTTTGTTGTAAAGGGGGGAGCGTGTACAACAACGCAAGGGGGGCCTGAAGCTGATGCTAATATAATACGCGCATTAATTGTCGGCACGGCGCGGGCGATGCGCGGCGGTGGGCGCCAATCAGGGCCATCAAATCACGTGACTCGCGTTACGCCCATGGGCGATGGCTGTGCGTGATTTCGATTTCGGTTTCTCTTCTCCGTACCCTTCGCAAACATGCCGGCAGTAACGACAATTAGCGCGGCCCCGTCCTGCATATCCCCCGACGAGCATCGCGAGCGCACCGCGGCGACCCCCGCCTCCTTCGCCGATATCCCTCCTGTCCTCCAGTACAAGGAGCAAAACGTCCAAGCCGTGTTCGACCCGCCCTTCGCCGACCTAAGCGAGGACGAGCTGAAGAACGGCACGGTATATATCGTCGAAAGGTGCTTACCAGCCTACCATTCCGTGCGAACGAAAGACGACTGAGCTGCCGGCGCCTGCTTGTAGCTTGCTCGCGTTTGTCTCGGCAACCTCGGGACGCGGCTTCCAGATCGAATACCCAAGTATCGCTCTGCACGCGATTTCGCGCGGCGATTCTGGCTCCTGCATCTACTGTCACCTCGACGAGTCGCCCTTGCCAGACGGGGCCGAAGCTAACGGAGACGAAGACGATGCTTCTATCCACATGCGCGAGCTAAGAATCATCCCCGAGAACACCTCATCACGTGCGCATCCTTCTCGCGCCGCATATATCTACCCTTGCACTTACGCGATTTAAGTCGACGCGTTATTCGAGGCCTTGTCCCTCTGCGCAGCCTTACACCCAGACCCCGCAGCAAGTGACGACGACGATGATATGGGGCTGGACGACGACGATGACGCGTTCGTCGACGCCGACGTCGAAGCCATCCAAGAAATCGTCGCCCAAGGAGTCGACGCGGAGCCCGAGTTGAGCGAAGCCGGTCGGGTGCGCAGCGATTTCGTGAATGATACTCGGTTTAGGCCGTACTAAACCCAGCACTCACCGTGCGCGTGTATGCGCTCCCCGCTTCTTGCACAACAGGCGGCTCTAGAACGCCTAGAGTCGCTTATTCAGGACCCTCATGGCAAGCTACAGGCAGCCGAAATAAATGGCCACAGTGGAGATGCTGCAGAAGAATCAGATGAGGGTGATGGTGGTGGTCGATTTTCTGATGCTGAAGCCTCGCGCGATGTCTAGTCTCATTTGTGAAGGACAAAAAAATAAAAGCACGTGTGTAGCATATTTGATCTGATTATACTGTCGCCTCGAGTTTCTTCTGTAGTTCTTCTCAAATGAATGCCCCTGGACAGCAAGAGGGGGCTCCAGACTCGGCTTTTGCGATCAAGGCTCTGCCATTATGTACTTCTCCGACAACAGGACAAGTACCGGAGATAAAGAATTTACCGTCCACCTAGCGTCATCAAACTATACTGAGTTGGCTATCCGAGCACGTCTCAACACCCTTGAACTGAAATTGAAAAATAGGGCAGTGCGAACGACCCTAAGGACCTTTTTCACATTCTGCATTCGATCGGAATGATACGCGCTGCCGGTCGAATGTTTTCATACACTGTTGTTGTTTCATTCCTGAAGTCTACCTTTCTCCATAAGGAAATTACTCAATCCGCCCAACTCCCAGTTCACCGTTTTCCCAGGTTGATCCCTCCCCACTCTTTGAAATTCCGCGGTTCGGCCGCATATGAAAAGGCGAAGCGGTTCCCAATGTCGGTACAACAAGTGTCTCAAACACATTTACTTCGGGGCCATGTGCTTCGGGGCCATGTGACTTCACTAAATCACCCCGCTGATCATCTGTTTTATTTTGTTTTGTCCTCTTAGAACCTCTACCTAACGGCATCGGGGATCAATATAGTTCAACATCGGGCCCGAGAAAACTATCGAGTACACAGCAAAATAGTACGAAACGCCTAGAGTAAGGAAAAAGGGACTATGAAGGCTTTCTTCTGATCGTTTCCGGCCTTATGTCTGAAGGCAGAGTAGTCATAGGCTTCGCACCAGGAAGCGGGCCCCAGTCGAATGACACGATAGACGACGGCAACTTCGCGGATGTCTTCCCCAATTTTACCGATTTAGCGTGTGCGGCCTGACGAGTAGTGCGCCTCTGGCTCTCGACTGGTGGTTCTAGATCTTGTAAGCCATCTAACGAGGCACTTATTGATGATAAGTGCGGTACCGAGCTGGGGAGTACCGTGCCATCCCTATTGACGCCTGCCGACTTGGGCCCTAAGCTGTCCAACGTAGGAGTACGCCTGGACGGTTCTACCGCTTGCGTGTTCAAAAGAGGCGTTTTTCTGGCTTTGGATAGCGCGTTCTTCAATCGTAATGCGCTACGTTCTGCGTTGAGGGCCGCCGCCGTGCTAGCTGCAATGGAAGGTGTCACCCGGGGACGAAAATGACCTTCCCTGCCCTCTCCATGGGTAGTACTCGAAGATTGAGACGAGTAGAGATCTCGCCCCGTAAATCGATTAGACGACGACAGAGAACGCAAAGAATTACCCCGGACAATGTCGGGGCTGTCCATACTGAGCTTTGCAACACGCGCCGTCAGCGCTGCAATCTGTTGAGACTGCATTTCGATAGCGATGTCAATGTTGCGATAAGTGCGGTTAATCGTGTCTAAAGAAGGCGGTCTTTCCCCGAAATTTGCTCAGCATTTATAACATGAAAATAGACGGACGGACAGCACACTTTATGCTAGGTTTCCCCTTCCGATGCTCTTCAAGCTTTTTCTTGCACGCTTTGAAATGTGCTTCAAGTTGCTCAATACGATCATTAATTAGCTAGGAGGCAGCAACAATTCGGTTAATAGAACAATATGATTCAATGAGGCACTGAATCGCACCCGAATCTGTTTTCTCAGCTGACTCTGCGTTTCCACAGCGTCAGGGCCGAGTGTCCGAGCTTTGAGCATCTTTGCAAATTCGGGATCCGCCTTGGCCTTAGAAAATCGAACGATCTCTTCCTTGCGCGTTTCCACTGAGCACGGAAAAAATGTAAGAGAACGTCGATCAGCATGGAAAGAATAAGAGATAACAACCTTTCAGTAAATTGCTTTCCACCTCCCGCATAATCGGCGTGAATTCGTTCTTCAATTCAAGTGCCGCTATTACGTCTTTCTCGAGACCCTTAACTAGATTCCGGAAGGTGTCAAGGTCACCAAAGCTCCATTTAGTTTTATCACCGAAGTCATCTCTAGTATGTGGAGTTTGCGACGGCCGCCCGAACATCGTCCTTATGGCGATGGCTGCCTGACTCGTTTTTTGAAGCTGGAAGAGACGTCGATTTCTTCATATGATGGGAACACATGATGAAGGACGCACCTGCTCAAACTCATCTATCATAGTCATATAAAGGGTTTGGCATTCCCTTTGCATAGCGGACTCGAACGTCATTTGCACCTGAGGCTGTTGCGCCGGTGGCCGCTGCATTTGCTGGGCAGGAGACATTCCGGCTTGCTTGTTATTGGCAAGACTGCCGGGGAGCTGACCAGCTTTAGTGACGAAATTAAGTGCAGAAGAGCTTGTCTGTGCCGCAGACGGCATAATGAAAGGTGCATTACCCGCTAGAGAAGCCGCCGATGCCGAGGATGTAGATCCAAAGACTGGAAGTCTAGATGCCGGTACTGAAGTAGAAGGACTTGGCGAGGTTCCTGGTAATTGTGGATTGGATAACGGAAGCAGAGGTTGATTACCAAAGCCCTTTGCTACTGTTGAAGGCGCGGTGTCTAGCAATTGTCCAAAAGGTGCTTTCGGCGATGCCGGGCGAGCTTTCTGCACTGCAGTGGATTGGTCCCCTAATGTTATTTTGCCTCCGTCACTAGCAACTGGTTCTCCAGCCAAAGGTGAACTACGAGTAGGTCGGGAATTTGGGCGTCCAAGGCTCAGGGAAGGCGTAGAGGATAGAGGGGGAGCCATTGGTTTCGGCGCAAAAACGGGCCCTTGTTCATCTGTTTTTTCCGGAGATCCAGGAGGAGTTGTCGTCCCAAAAAGAGAAGGTGAAGACGGTTTCGAAAGTGAGAACGCCGGTGGTAGCTGGGACGCTGGCTTTTTATCATCGGGGGCCACACCCTTTATGGTTATACCTGGCGATGGAGGTTTCACCAATGGGTCGCCTATCTGTTTAACTGGCAATGATTTCTTGGAGGGATCATCACCAGTAATGGGCTTAGTCGTAGTAGGCACAGGGGTTGAGATAGTAGGCGAAGTCCCTGATAACCCAGCTGTGGCTGCTGGACTAGAAAATACGGAGAAGGCTTTCGCGGGCTCTGTAGTCTGTTTCGCGAAGCCAGAAGGTCCTGCTGGAGATACAACCAAACCCTCGTTCGAATTCCGTACATTGGGACTCATCTTAGGGGTCGTATCTCTAGAACTGAGTGGTGACAAAGACAACGAGCTCTTCGTTTGTTGCACTGGGCTCTCTAACGGAAGCGAGTCCCTCTCGACACCCTCTTCTACTTCTCCGTCCTCCTGATCCTCGTCTTCTCCCCTTTCATTGTCTTCCGGCACCCCATCTGATCCTTCGGAAAATGATTCCGAGAGAAATGAATCAGAATCTTCGTGGTAACTACCTTGTTCATCACCCAACTCTTGATCCTCTTCATCGAAAGTGCCATGTGTCGAAGGCGTCGGTGGAAGATTGTCATGATCAATATCGTCAGGTTTAGAAACATTAATGAACGATAGCTCTCCCTTCAATGAACTCGATGGGTTTTGACTCGCACTTTCTCCCGTCTTCTCCTCTCCCTGTTTCTCCTTCCCCTTTTGTTTTTCAGTCGATGGAGACGATTCAGGCGCTTTGATACCTATCGGGGATCCAGACGCTGGTGGAGAGTCTTGTTTGCGTGCTCTTTCATCCCGGTGTGATTTCAGTAGCTCGCTGAATGAGGGGGGCTTTGCGGCTCCGGCAAAAGCACTGAATCCTCCAGAATTACTATACGCACCGAAGGCGCTTGTTGTAAGCTTAGTCGGTGTGGAGTCTACGGAACCGGGTGTAACTGGTGTGCCGAATGAAGATTTTCCGAACAGGGATCCCCCAGGGACAGAAGGCGTTCCGAATGTTGGGGTAGTTGAAAATGCCTGCGAAGCAGGACCGGACCCACCAGGTCCAAACACGGACACTGGCTTCGATGGTGTGGTGAAAGCATTTGTTGTATTGGTTTTGGGATTCACAAATGGAGACGAACTTGGGACCTTAAAAGACGCGCCGAATGCGCCAAATCCCTCAGCAGGTTTAAATGCAGATGGCGTCGACGTCAAATTGGAAAAGGCGCCGCCAGGCACCACAGATGAGCCAGTTCCAAACGGTGACGGCGACGGCGTCCCGAATGGCGTGGTTGACTGCGCGGCGGGTGAGGGACTGACGCTCCCCTTTCCCGTGGCAGTAACAGGAGAACTAGGCGTGATATTAGAAACGTCTGGCCTTTGACTCGGGGTAGGACTTCCTTCTGGACTGGAAATAGGTGTTTGGGTACGAGCGACAGGTGTACTGAACGCGCTTGCAGCTTGTTTCTGAGCGCCGGGTGATGGAAATTGACTGCCACCGAATACGTTTGTCGTTTGCGAACTGAGGCCGAATGGAGACGCCGGGCTGCTTGATCCAGCAATCCCGCCTGTTGGACCCTGCGTTGCACTGGCGGCGTTGTTGAAGGCATTTTTTGTCTCTAATGCACTACCAAATGGTGAAGACGCAGGCTTTGCATTTCCGGAGGTGCTTGTCGAATTCTGTGATGTACCAAACGGCGATATTGATTGTTCGGGCGTGATAGTCGTAGCATCCGTACCGCTCCCGCTCCTACCACCATCACTTGAAGTAGCCATTGTGATACTTGGCGCTTCGTTAAGCTTGGACTGAGCCTGCTGCCCAAAAGCTGATTGCCCGCCCTGTGCGAATGCACCAAAGCCCTTGTTCGTACCAGCAAACGCCGAAAATGCGCCCCCCGTACTGGATGTGGCGGCCGGAGTCGGTGAAGAAGTAGGGATAGAAGAGCCAAACGCCGAAGGCTTCCCAAACGCAGAAGGTGCGCCAAAAGCTGATTGACCGAATGCTGGTTGGCCAAAAATTGCTCCTGGTACCGCTGAAGAGAAACCAGGAGCGCCAAATGCAGATCCCGTCTTTGACCCTTCGGTCTGGCCTGAATTAGTGCTCACGCTCGGAACCTGCGACTTCGTGTCAGTTGCCGATGAGAACGCCCCGAATCCGCTCGCGGGTTTGATAAAGCTGGATCCCTGTGCATTTCCGAATGCGCCGAATCCGCTCGGAGCGCTTATTCCACCACCGAAGGCACTCGAGCTTGAGCCAAACGCAGATTGTGCCGGGACGGCCTGAGCAGGTTTTTGAGCAAAGGTGCCGAACATGCTGTTTACACCCTCGTTTTGGGCCCTACTTGAATCGCCGGGCCCACCCAGTGATAAACCACCCATGTTACCGGTCTCACCATCAGCCGCCTCAGACATCTCCGCCTCCGGCGACGCGGCACTCTCTGCCGATGGTGGGCTCGTTTGCGCGGAAGGTGGACTTGCAGCAGAAGTTGCGAAGCCGAAACCTGTTTTTCCAAAGACAGAAGGACCTTGGGACGCGAATGCACCAAAACCAGAAGATGGACGTTGACCGAATGCGGATTGAGCACCTTGACCGAATGCTGAAGGGCCTGTTGCTTGTCCGAAAGCCGATGTCTGACCGAACGCTGGCGCAGAATTAGCCTGGCCGAACGAGGAGCCGAATGCTGGTGTGCTCGTTTGCCCGAAAGCAGGCTTAGCTGGTTCGGATTGAGGAGGGACGCTCTGCGCTTGGATCGGGAAGCCAGATGGCTCTGCGATTACAGACTGTACCGCCGGCACCGAGGAGCCATCCGCGCTAATCCTAGCCATACCTGGATAGGAACCGCCCTTTTCATTGAAGACGTTCCATGCCTGCAGTGTCCCGTCGCTCGCGTAAAGATATAGAACAGGTGGTGGGGGGCGGCCCTGGTCCCCATCTTTCGTGAATGTGAGATCCATTTCCAATGCTAAAGGCACCGTATCTTCCGCGTCCTTATCAAGAGGGACACTTGGTGTAGAAGTTTCTTCAAGAGACAGGTTGCACCATCGTCCAAGCTGTGATCCATCCTCCGAGAGGCTCCCGACAACGCCTATATCGCTAGATGTGCTATCACTGATGAAAATTAGGAGCTTCGCAGGATCCCAGTCGCGCATGACCGCCGTGAAGGCGCCAGGCGGACGCAAAGCGGGAGACGCATAGTACGGAGTCTCAAGCTCCGTCTGAACAGCGGAATTCGTCTTTGGGTCAAATACAGTGAGTGCGTGTTTCTGAGAGACCTCCGGTTCAAGCCGTCCGGGAGGAGCGTAGATGCCATAAAACTCGTAGTTTGAAAGCCACATTATAGAAATAACGCTCCCATCTCCCACGCTGGGAGGTCTTGGGACATGCATTTTTATTGCGCTGGTATCGGCAGGGCTATACGTGACTATATCTCCATTAGTTAGGCCTATGGCCAGCTGTTTCCCTTTCGCAGACCATGCAACTAAGCAAATAGGTCAGTCGGACTAGTCAAGCGTAAGACGCAGGCAATTTACGCACTTGACGCAGGAACAGTCTCAGAAGAATTTCCACTCCGCCATCCTCCAGCTGACCGCAAGTGTCGAACATCGAAGATCTCCACGGGAAGTCCATTTCCATCGGCCGCATCCCTTCTAACGGCGATCAAATCCGGTAAATCTGCAGGGTTCCCCAGGATCTGTCTCAAAGGACCGGAAGAACCAGGTGGAAACGTGCATAACGCTTGGACATTACTGTCCCCCGGCACAAAGAGATTGGAAGTGTCGTAAACGGATACTGAACCATCAGTAAAGCCGACAACAAGGCGTTCATCGTTGAGACCAAACGCTAGATGCGTAGGCGCTAATTCCAGCGGTAAAACCCGCTTGGGTGCTAGGATTTCTTCAACCTCTGCAGTAGATGACGTGATAGATTCTCGAAGATCGCTGAGTGGGGAGAGTACAATAACTAGTCCAAGAAACGTGTTAGCAGGAGTGACACAGGAAGGAAAGCCAGAACGTACTGTGACCGCCCTGAGCGCGCAGGGCAATTGCAGCAAACCACCCCTTCGACTTGGAAACAACAAAATAGTTACCCTTTCCATCGAGCCTGCTCAAATCGAGAGGCTGGGCGGAAAGGCGTATGCGCATACGTTTGTTTAGCAGACGCAGCGAAAGGAACTAGGAGGCAAGCCGAAATATCAGAGTCATTCCTTCAACTAAGTATTAACATATAAACCCACGTCTCCTTCCTTCTGCTGTGCCTCAGCAGTCGTCCATGTTAATTGGGGACGTGTAGGCACCTGTAGTGCGTTGACATTCATTGGTGACGTCGGCATGGGCGTGGCCCTCAGAGACCTGAAGGCGTAAACTGCAGGCGGGATAAAAGAGAAGGGTGCACAGGGTAGCTTTCAGCAAGTCGATGAGACAAATTAAGAAATACGGTACATGAAGTTTTAAGCACTTTGAACCCCGGGCAGCGTCTCGCAGAAACCTCGAGTCGGCAAACTGAACTGGACTGTCGAATTCGCAGCGTCTTATCACGTGATGTCTGGCTGCCCGAGCCCAATATTACTCTAATACACTTCTAAGTTCGGGCGAAAATGGTTGACGACTCGACCCCTTCTTCCTGTCCTCTTTCTCTTTTCTGAAAAATATGCTCCGTCATAGTCATTGTTACTAACGATACTATAGCGGACTCCGCACATGTCTATACACGGAGCAAAAGGTACACAAAACAGGGCGAGACAGGGGCGGGATGTGTACGGACTTTATCATAACAAGGAAGAGAGATTCAAAGGACAAGTAGATAGATCGTTCATTACATTACAGAAGCGTACACGAGCTTGCCTCCATTGAGTTGAGGACATACAATCAGCTCTCACCAGTTAAGCGACCTGGCACAACGTCATATTAATGGCCGCACACCAAATTGATTCGGAAATTGAAGCGGCGAGAATACCGTGCGCTAACTCCGGTTTTCTAAGCTGATTCACGAAGTTCGTTTTTCAGAACCGAATAGGTTCAACTTTCTTCGGAGTAGGTAGCTTCGGCGCGTCTGCCATGGTGCTGCGGTCACGTGGGCGCGCTGGGGAGTGCCGAGCTCCATGCGGGTTCGATGCCGATACAGAACTTCGATTGCGCTCGCGGTCTCTCGCACTCCTGCCAAGCTTTGCCAATCCTGCGGGGGGTACTCCAATAGTTCGTGATAGTGTCCAAGGCAGCTCAAACTGTGCCTGTAGTGCGAGAGAGACATATCGTGCAATCTCCAGGTGCAGATTGGGGTAATATGTTGTGGATGCTTTCCGTGCCACCTACGTCCACTACGTCAGGAGAGACATAATCAAAGCCTTCATGCAACCACTCACCAAGATTATGCGTTCTATTCCCGATGCGAATAAATCAGAATGAAAACGATACGATGAGAGTTCATCATCTTTCGGAAGGTTTAGGCCCGCCGTAGATTTAGCGACGCCGTTTATAAGCCTGAAGTGGGTAGTCTGGCACCAGAATCACAACGGGCGCTCAGGCACAACATAAACACGGGAATGCAATAACTTACCAAGTATCCCATAGCCTCAAATTCTACGCCACCGGTCATTCCACCGGGAGCGCGAGGTTTCTCAACTCGCATTTCATCGGTATCATCAAGGTTCCAGATAGTGTTGCTAGGGTGACAGAACACCCAGAAGTAATCCCGGCATATGTCGGATAGCTCTTGAAGGTATGTTTTATAGATCCGCGGGACATGTAACGACTCAATGAACTCATGCGGCGAAATAGGTGTTGCGGGCCCCTCAGCAGGTGGAGGAGCCTTTGTGAGCAAGAGAGTACGAAGGAAAGAGAACAGATTGCGATGCATAGGTGGCAAAGTAATTAGCTGTGGATTCTCGTTGACAGTAACGTAATCTTCGTCCGAAAGTTCTTCCCAAACTTCACGTCTTCGCGGCTTATTGGCTGACGCGGATGCTGGCGGAGGTAGGGCTGATGGAGGATACAACTCAAAGAGAATGAGAAGAAGTTCAGTTATAAGCTGTCGCGTCGCGACTTCTCCAGGTTTCTTATCGGAGAAAAGCAAACGGACGAGCTGCGAGAATGGTGCTGGGCATGCCGAGCGAAGAGCCGTACAACCTATTGCCGATGTAGACAGTGCCTTGAAACAACGCAATAGCTCGTGCAGGAGCTGGTCATCATGCTGCTCCTCCCTAAGAAACAGGCGTGTATTAGGAAGTGAGACGCGTCGACCGATTGAAAAACCTGACCTCCACTCAACCTCAAGAAGCTCGTTCAGACGCGTCAAGAGCGCAGAGTAACCCCCGAGATGAAGAAATGATTCCGTCCAACTAAAACACGGTAAGTAATCGACGTGAGGGCATGAATAGCGGCCCCTTGCCTTGCGGCTTCATTCCTCAGCAATAGCCTCAGTTTCTTAACCGCCTCGATATCAAGTTCCAAGCTTGAAGTGCTGGTCAAGATGTTAGTATGCCTTGAAGGTGACATTTCTTTGGACCATGTCTTATGGCCCTTTACCCCCGTAAGGTCACTCTTCGAGACGAGAGGAAGGTGCGCTTTGGATGAACTCTTGGGAATATCTGCTGAAACGCCACGTGAGTGGGTCTTCAGAGCTTGCGGTGGACTAAGTTCGTCATCAGAGTGTCTGCCAAGAGAAGTCGATGATTTCATAGCTGCCCCGAGGAAGCGGCCCGTTGTCTGTGGGGGCTGGGGAAAGTCAAAGAGCTGCTGCGGTGGGGGGCGGGGTGACGCGAGTGAGTCGCTACTCTTAGCCTTGCGAAGAGTACCAGAGCCCTTCTTGGGTGTTGTGGGGACTGGCGCGGCCTTGATTGCATGTGAGGAGCGAAGCATAGCAGCCTTAACAGTTGAGTCCATGCCGCTAAGCTTTGGCCGTAGAGTTTGTGGTATCTGGAGGTCATCCTGAACGAAACCGTCAGCATGCAACAGGGAGGAAACTAATTATGTCTTCCTACCAGGAGCTTATCAAAAGCTTGTATCATTTCTGCAGAGTCCGAGCCCTGCTGTTGCTGCTTTCCCTTTGCCAGCACGATGGGCTTACTACCTTTGTTTCTGTCCGCTTCCTGGAAGACGGCTGACTTCGGGGCGTCCCTCGAAGGTGCAGGGTTCGCCGGACCATTCTCCTTAGCACGATCGGAGGCGTCGACGGGAGCAGAGCGTTTCGCAAGACCTCTGAACATGATCGCAGTAGAATGCGAAGGATAGTAATCTCAGGCTGCCTTGAACCACGTTCAACCACGCGTGAGCCAGAGAACGTCATGTGATCGCTCCGTGTCCGCGGGGCGCCCATCACTTCTGCTTATCCAACCATATCCATACATAAGCAGATTCGCGCCCGCGGCTCATCACCATCAACCGCCCTCAATTCCCGGTCGCACCGGTATATAGTTCTATCGTCCTTTTTCCTTCCCTCATCTTCACCTCTCTCTGGACTCCTTCAGTACTCCCCGAACTGGTGCGCATAACACCTGTTTGGTCCACCGAATGTCCATCAACCTCCGCTACTCCCGGCGACCGACGCTTTTCTCGGCCTCGGCCTTCTCACCGAGTCGCCGATTCAGCGGTTGGCGCGCAGGAAAGACGGCCGACCTCCGACACACGGCGCTCGCTCTTATCGGACAACGAGCATATAAAAAGCTCCGCGCTCGAGTCCCCCTTACATTTTCACATCCGCATTTGCACACCATCCGCAGCGAACGAAAGAATCTCAAGAAGTGTGGCCTTCAAACCCACGATGTTGAAAGCTTGAATAATCTACCTTGACGATATCATCCAGAGCTTAACCTTCCGTACATGCCTTGTTGGTGTACGATCTACCACTAATCAATCGGCGCTCCATATTTACACTGCGAAACGGATAACGCGGTAGCCATAGTCTTTCTGTACGTCTCAATGCCTGCTTATTTCATCGCAGACGGACTCCTAATATGTATTCTAGGGTCACTGCTACAGTAGCACAACATATAATCAGCTCAAAGCGCACTTAACCTGAATTATTTTTGGTCGAAACCGATCCTCTGGCGGCTTCCCTATCTGGTTTGTGGTCGTTGGTTTATATACGGCGCCAACCATTATTGAAGAACACTAAGTATATAAAAGGTATTTTCATTCCAACTATGCATCATGAGATCATGCACAGAGTTAAACTAATCCCAACTCTTTAAATGCAAACTTTTATTATAGTTAAGCACACAAGCAACAGGGTAACACTCCGGGCGTAGTTGTCTTTAATTGCCTGGCCAAAAGACTCTATCTACAAGGTAAATCGCATACATACTAAACTTAAACCACATATGATTAATAACAACCACGCATGGGTATACAGATAGCAAAGAGGAAGCTAGCATAAGAAAGAAATTCGAGGCGCATTTAAGCAGGAAAGGAGTCTGGATTACTCATACATAGAAAAGATCCCGTGAGTTATTTTAATATAATTTTCCACAAAGGCCGAGACGGTTAATTAGCGTGTATGCACATTTGTGACCAGCATCTTTATGAATTTGCGTAAGAGAGAAGGTATGAATCAGGAAAAATCTGCAACGAGAGTCGCCGAAACTTAGTATAATTTTGTCTGCGCTTCAGACTAGGAGTATGTCTGCGTGCAGCTCTTCGCGCATGACGTCACGCCAGTCCACCGAGCCGCCGTGCGCGTTCCGAATAGCCCTAACCTGCTCGATCAAGAGACGGGCACACTGGACGTTCCCGATTGCTTCGTCCCTCGCGCCAAGCCGAGCGAGTATGAACTGGTAATGCTCAGGAAGCTCAGCGAGGCTTCCCACGATCACCAAAGGCAGGACTAGTGTGCGGTCGGTGATCGATTCAGGAAGATTTCGTAGCGCGTTCATGACGGCGTTCACTGAACTGCTTATTTCAGAAATACCTGGTTGGTGAAGAGTTCAGCACACGACGAGTCAGCGATAGAGATGACTGTGCATACCTGGACTGGGTTCATTGATGATGGATGCGAGGTAGAGGGACGCGGTGTGGAGGAAGACCTGAGCAACACGTTGTCTCGCGTCGTCGGAGCGAACATCAACAGGCGAGTTATTATTCTTATTAGTATACACAGACAAGGGAGGAGACGGTGCGGGAGCTGGCACCGTCAACGGAAGCAAATTCGGGGAGTGCCCCGAGGACACAGAAGTCGTCGACCCCGATGCGCCCGCCGTGTCCGCACGGGGATTACGTGTTTCGACTGTGGCGCTCCCCGGGAAGAACGCCGAAGCCGCGCCCCCACTAGTGGTTTCGGCGATGGTGCTCACGAGGAGTCGATTCTCGATGGTGCTACCGCGCTTGAGAAGTTCGCGGTTGCTGAGCATGCCCTGCTGGCGCTCGAACGATTTCCACTGCGCGAGCGCGGCCGTCTCCGCCAGGATGAGGAGGACGTCATCCGGGCAGCCCAGAAGCCGGGCCATGTCCGCGCCTTGTTCGCCGGACTCGCGTGAGACGGTGCCGCCGAGAAGACGGCGGTACATTGTGAGAAAGCGCGGCGCCTGATAAAGCGAGATACCGGCGAAGACATCGTACCACTATCACGGAAGCAAAAGAGGATCGACGTCAGCGAAAAGCTTCACGCGGGAAAGAAGTGATTGCCAGGATCGGCAGGCGTTAGGATTTAAGCAACTTACGATAGTCAGCCTCGCCACAAGCTGCTCGGTCTCGTCCATTGTCGCAAGCGCCCTCTGGGGCCCCTCGTTTCCAGGGGTACACATAGGCGTCTGGGCAAGCCAGTCACGCGCAGCGTCTAGATGCGGTTGCCAGGCGCCTGACCCGCCTTGTATGAGGAAGTACGCAACGAGGTGCAAGGACGCTAATGCGTCAACTGCGGCGTACATAGAAGGCCGGCGAGTAAGTGCATCTGTAAGTTGCCAGTGCGCGCGATCAAAGAACTGTTGCGCAGTTGATTGGAGAGGATCCGAGTCTGGCGGATCGAGTAGCCGTGCGACGCGGATTGCCTTGTTGTGTTTCGCGGCGAGTGCGCAAGAAGCATTGACCAGGGGACCAAACGGATCGAGGGTAAACAACTGTATGTGGCAAGATAAAAAAAGAGAACATTATTAGGTACATTCAATACTCGGAGCGCTTGTTCATATCACTGTTTTCAGGAACCGTACATACGTTCTGCAAGACACCCTGCGCCTTATCCGCCGCGAACACATACTGCATCGGCATGACGCTATCAAAATAATATCGCACGTGGGGGTCAACTAGAGAAGGATCCGTTAGAGCGTCACTGAGCCCCGCGCCCTGCGCTGAGCTCGACGTGCTCGAAACTGTCGTTGACGAGGCCGAACCAGAGGGCGGCCGAGTCGGGGGCTGGTGCTGGTGATGTTGGTGGTGCGGCGAGCCGGTAGTATACGGTCCTGGAAAGAGCAGGGACTCATCGCCGGAGAGCATCAGCGGGGAGCTAGTGACAGTCTGGGCCCCAGCGATGGTGCTGTTCGACATGTCGATGCCGTGTACACCCAGACCGCCTATTCCGGACGACATGCTCGATATGCTACTCCCCATGGAGGACATGGAGCTCATGTTTCCGAAGGCATCGGAGGAAAAGTCAAGTAGCGACGCGTGCTGCTGTCCTTGGCTGGGGACTGAACGGCCGAGCGGACTGGGGGCCGCGATGTACGGCGACGTAGTATGCGGGGAACCGCCACCTAGAGAGAGAGTTTGAATTAGTAACCATCAGAACAAGCGTAATGACTGATGCGAAGAGTCGAAAGTAAATTAGAAAGCCCGGGGAAAGTAAATGATGATTATTAAGGGGGGCTTGTGCAAAGACAGAAAGGCGCAGGAGGCAAAGAAGACGCCCCATAGGCAAACAGAGAGATCAGATTGGTCTTCAGAAATGCTAGGCGTCTGCATAGGTTACCGGGAGCGCTTCCAATTGATGGGTAAAGCGAAATTGCAAGGCGTTTCAGCATCGATTGAGGGAGACGGTGTAAAAGGATAGATGAAAGAGCTGCGGGTCCGGAATCGTAACGGCAGACGACGGGCCGCGTGGAAAAAAAGGGGGGGTGTGGAGAGTAGTAACGTGGTCGCCCAGGGGAGACTGCCGAGCCCACTCAACTGCCCCTAGTAAGAAATCCCGTCGACGGAAGCAAAATCGCCAAGTCCGATGGGGTATGCAAGTTGTTGTGCCTCTTTTGCTCCCACCCCAAGATCATCGTGAGTCGGAAAGTTTGCGATGTCAGGCATCGGCTCCCTGGTGAGATACGCGAGTGCAGAGGTCGCTAGAAGCTCCCGGATGGGACTCGGTGATTTCGAATCCCAGAAAGGAAACGCCAATCAAAGCCTAACTGTACCTGGCCTAAAGTAGGGGCAGAGAGCACAGCCAGTGACCGGATGGATGGAGTGAGGTAAGCAAGGTGGGTGGGATGGATGGCTATGTGGCGAGGGTAGAATGGAAGACAAAGGGGCTGAATGGGCAGACAAGGCGGCGGTGAAAGGCGAGGGGGGAAGCATCGCCGAAAATACAGGGCAGGAAGGGTAGGAGAGGACCAATAATTGACCGGGGTATGATTGAGTCGCCGGGCGTGGGAAATGCACCTCGATAAGGCAGAGAGCCACAATTAGCCCCGAAGCACCCGAAATCGATCAGATTGTACGTTCGGTGTAAGGTTGCGGCCGCGACACCGCGACGCCTCCACGCCATCGACTCCCTGGCAAACAACAAATCCGACCTCTCCGGAGGGGTCGGCGTCGGCAGATTCCTCTGCCGTCCTCAAGGGAAGAGATAGCGGTGACGAACAGCCTTCGGCACAGATTGAAGGCCGCAACTCGAAGACGGGACAAGGGGCTGCGCGTGATCGCGCGTGATGCGGAGCTGTGAGTCAAGCGGTGGGAAGTGCGGCTGGACAAGACGAGCACAGGGGGCAGGACGGTGGATGGGGGAAGAGGGGGATGCAATATCAATGCTCGATATGGTTCAGCCGATTGCACCGCAACAGCGATGTCATCATGGCAGCGAGACCATAATTTGGTCAAACATGGATATTAGGATAGGGTGGTGTTGCCGCGAGAACGAAGGAACTCCCCAGGAAGGCAAGAAGTTTGCGTGCATTAGAAGCCAGGCTGTATCCAAATCCAAATTCGCGGTGCAAAGAAGGTACCGCAGAAGAGAAGCGATAGAAATACCTCCGGCCAGAACAAAAATAAAGAAAAGGAAAGGAAAAGAAAAAAGGCAAGTGTTGGGGGTAAAAACAGACCAGTTGGATAATAATTGATGGACATAAGTTGCGCGTTACGGCATCGCAGAGCATCAACACCGCAACGCGATGCAACTAGGGTGCTTTGATGGAGAAGCACCCACGATAAACAGTAACCACCCCGAGTCGGTTTCAACACATAATAAATGAAGATAATGCGCAAAACTTCCGAAATCAAATGTTTGAACGGCGAACGGCAAAGAGGGGGAGACGATAACCTGAACCAAAAAAATCAAAAGCGGAAATATATCTCACCGGCGATTGATGAAGAGCTTGATTCAGTTTCACCCTCGAAAGGGTGCTGGAATGGCTGGTGTTGCATACCAAGGTGCTGCTGATGCTGCTGGTGATGCGTCTGTACGTGACGGTTTTCGAACATCTGAGTTTGCATCTGCAGCATATGCGAGGGCGATGCGGCCAGGCTTGCGCGGCGGTGCATATGATGATCCTGCTGTCCACCGGAACCAGATGCCACAGGGAAATTCAGATAGTCGAATTCCGCGCCCATAACCGCGGACGCGTGCGGAGTGTACGACGCGTGTTGCGTCGAGTGGGGGGAGTAGCTTCCGAGAGCGTGCGGGGATGGGTACGGTCCGTAGCGCGCGCTGTGTTGCTGCTGGTGGGGCATGTGCGAGTGTGCAGAGAAATCATAGTTCATACTGCTGCCCATCGCGTTGCTCATGGGCATTGGGCTGCCTAGCGAACCCATAGAGCCCATGGAGCCAACGGGTCCAATGCTGCCTAGGCCGCCATAGGCAGCGGGGCCGGACATCGAGCGAGAAGCCGCGTGAGGGAAGCTATGTCCCGGCGTACCATGCCCGGCCGAAGGACCGGACGCCTGTGTCGCGCTGCGGGGGGCATGCGCGTGTGAGAGGCGCGGCTGTCCGCGAACCTTTCCCGCCTTGATAAGCGTCTCCTTGATACCAGCCTTGTATGCCTCAACAGCCTGCTTGTCCTGTAAAGCACGTCAGCCCCTGTGTTCCTATTTTTATGAAGGCAGAAAAAAAGATAGAAAATAAAGAATAAAACAGAGTAAAAAACAGAAAAAACGCCAAAAGAGTCATAGCGCGTAATTTGAAAATGACAGGAGGACGTGAAGAAATTGGAATGGAAGGAATTTAACGTAAGGCAAGACAAAAGGTAAGTCGACGATAACGTGGCGTTGGACAGCCCCCATCCTCGGCAAGGGCGAAGGAGGAGTTTGAAACGTCAGGGGGGGAGATATTCAAACTTACGCGCATCCAGGCAGGACGTTTCGGTCCCCAACCGAGGCAATCTATGCTAAGGCGGATGCATGTCTGGCACGAGTCACCGACGCGTTGTTCATCACATTTCTAGCATAGGCGATAAGCAGAAGGGAACGGGACTTTTGTCAGCACACGCGCAAGCACAAGCGGAGGGGCCCTTACTTTTCGTCGAATACGGCACGTCCTAGCGGGAAATGCGAGCACAGGAAATTGGAAATTCAAATTAGAGTCAGCTGGGGTCGGTATTGCTGATTCGCGCTCGGAAACTCACCAGCAGCCGCCTTTGCCGTTGCCCGCGCCCGGCTGGGCATGGGGGAGCCTCTGCTGCGGGGGCGGGTCCATTGAGAGAAGTATTTCCGGGTGTGCAGGATGCGCGAGCGCGCGGTCGTGCGCGGGAGCTTGGGCTGCACGCTTTCCAGCGGGGTCTGGGCCGGAGAGCAACGGATCGTGGTCCGGGTGGGAGCGCAGACCGAGGTCGAGGGGGACGATGTTCGGAGACGGGTTGGAGGAGGACGGGCAGTCTGAGACGGGGGGCGTGAGGGGCGACGCGCTGTCCTCGCTGGAGTCTGGGCTGTGGTGCGGGAGGAGAAGGGGGCGCTGGGGCATGCCGCGCGCGGCGAGAGTGAGGTGGGGGCTGGAGGACAGAGCAGCGGGGGAGGGGAGATGGGATGGGATGGAGGGGGCAGCCATTGGAAGTAAAGTAAGAGGGAGGGGAGGGGGGAAGGAGGTTGGGAGAGGCCGAGCTGTGTCATGACTATAAAGTCGCACAGTGGAACATACGCATTTACCGAGTCGGACGGCAAGATGCACCAGCCAGATGCAGATTACCAGATTTCGGTCTTTACAATTTAGCGTTGCACCCATCAATTTCATTCCTTTTCCGGCACACAGGCACCGACCCTGCTTTTCCCACGTTACAAATCATCCGCATCCCCCGTCAAGAAGCACAGGCATGCGTTACATATATTTCCCGTTACCATATTTATTACACAAGCAAAAGAGGTAGCCTGTTCTCCCGCAGCATGTCACGCCACCCAACCGCTTCCCCGCCTCCGACTGTCCCTCCGAGCTTCCGAGCCGCCTCCCGCCGCCGCGCCCATACTATCTCCATCACCCGTACCACCTCCGCACAGTTCCCCACCCCGCCCTCCCCCTCCAGCACCTGCCGCAGCATCTCCCGATGTTCCGCGTTCTCTGCCATGCACCCCGCCAGGCAGATCGGAAACACCACGCTCCGCACCACAGACCGCCGCAGCGAAGCAGGCTCGGTCGGCACCTGCTGCAGCGCATGCACCGTTTCCTGCACTCCGTTCGCGATCTCCTCCACTCCCGGCCGGTCCCCGCTCAGCACAGTGTGCAGGTACAGCCGCGCCGATGCCCGGAAGATGTTCGCCGTCAGCCGCCGTCGGTTCTCCAGCGAGTCGGCGTCCGCCCCATACGGCGCTGCGTTGCGGGGCGGCGACTCCGTGTACATCGTCCGCAGGTAGCGCTCTTCAATCTCCGTCCCGCGCTTCACGAGCACGAGCGAGCTCAGCTTGCCGTTCTTCATCTGCTCCTCCTTCCACGCAGCGAGCGCCGAAATCTCCGCCAGCGCAAGGAACGTCGCGTTGTCGCACCCCATCACCTCCAGCATCGAAAACTCCGCTTCCGTGTTCGCCCTTTCCCCGTCCACCTCGACGACCCGCGCGCCCATGTTGTCGAACACCTCGCGGTACACATCAAGGAACAGCGGTTCGCGCACCTGCGTCACGCTCGCGAGCACCTCGAACCACATCGTCAGGCGCACAATGAACCCGCCCAGCTCATCTTCGCGGGCCAGCCGTGCGAGCGCCGCGCGAGTGTCCGTCCCCGTCGCTGACTGCCGCGTGCGCGCGAGCACAATCGCGACCCAGTCACACGCGATCTTGAGGAACCAGTCCCACTCGCCGATGCCTCCCGTGAACAGGTACGAGCTCACACACTGCAGGCTCGCCATCGCCTCAGCCTTCGTCAGCGCGTCGCCACCCGCGTCCCTATGGCGCTTCAGCATTGCGCGCGCACGTTTATGGTACGCCTCGCCAGAGTCATCTGCGATAGGCGGCCCGCTGAAACTTTGCGGTAGCTGCAGCGTGGACCCATGGGGCGGACTCTCACGCATGCGCCGTCGGTGCACACTAGAAACGAAGCAGATCGCGTCGCGTACGGCAGAATTAGTGTGCGCGAGATGCACGAGCAATTCGTCTACGCGCTTGTCCGCGAAGAAATATTGCACGGGGCGCACGTAGCGCACATAATGCTTGACGAGCGCACCATCGCCGCGATCGACGTAGTCCGAATCCATTAGCGGAGCTTGCAACATCGGCATAAATTGAGGGTACTGGTTGTGTTCCAGTTGGGCGAAGCCGTACGAGGTGCCGTAATTATCAGCGCCATAGGGTATGACAGCGCCTCCATCAGCAGCGTTGTCTGTCGCCATGGTCACATCTGCGAACGTGCCCAGGCCGATGTTCTGTTCGGCTTCGAGGTTCATGGCGTCTGCATCGTCCTGAGTAGGGTCGTCATAGTACAGACGTGAGAAAGTACTCTGCATCGTCGGCGGCAGACTCCGCACAGGTACGGTCGGTGACGGGCTCGGGAAGTTCAGTGCACTGCTTTCGTTAGTGTGGTTGGTCTGGTACAGCATTGGATACGAGGTATTGCCATAAGGGTTGGAATACGACGTCTGTCCTTGTTCTTGTTCCTGTTCTTGCTGTCCTCGCGGACGGTAATCCGTCAAGCCCTGACTCTTTCGAATTTGATTTTGGCCTTGGCCCAGGTGCGATGGTGCCTGAGAGTATTGCGAATCCGACGTGAGCCCGAGTTTGTTCGACCGAATATGATTATCTGGCAAATGTAACAGGAAGAGGGGGGAAAAAAACACGACAGCAAGCGGAGTATTCAAAGACAAAAAAAATGCGCGCACGCGAGTTATTATGATACCAGGAGGCGAGGATTCGGGGATACGATTGTCCGTTGGTTCGATAGCAGTGATGCGAGCGTTTCGACCGGCGACAGCGATAAGGTTACAAAGCATTATACAGGACAGCCAAATATAAAAACATTAAGGGAGAAAGATACAATGAGCAACACTTCTACATGGTGGAGTAAGTGCCCTGAGTCTTACATGAGGACGAAGTGTGCGGGTGCCCGCCATATCCCTGCATAGCGTAGTTGGTGTAGGCGGAATTCCCGACCTGGTGCGACGCAGATCCTTGCGCGTGACCGTTGCGCGCGGAGTGATTCGAGTGGACAAGCGAGTGCTGATGCAAACCAGCGGCATGCGAGTTTGAGTACCCGAGCATGACATCGGGTCCGCTGGGTCCGCTGAGCACGCCGTTCGCGCGCGAGGGAGTTGGTGAGTCGGGGGAGAGCGTCGGCGCAAACGTGTGGGGCGAGTGCGGATGGTGTGCGCCAACTGCAGACGGGAACGTGCCGAATACCGGCGCAGAGATCGAGTTCGAGGGGGCAGCATAGCCGTACGGCGCACAATTATTGTCGACGCCGTCATCGTAGAGACGCGCACGAGCATAAGCAAGGTGCGTCACACCACGTTTAGGCGTAGGGACACGGTACGGGTAATCATGGTCGTATTCGACGTCCACGCCAGCAATGTCCACGCGCGGTTGGGTCGGTTGCAAGCCGAGGCCAGAAGCGACCGCGCCGATATCATTAGCAGCAACGCCAAAGTCAGTGCGGAGACCCCAGGGCGGTGTCGTTTCGTTCGCGGGGAAACGGCGATCAAGTGCGTCGCGGGGCAGATCAGAGCCAGGCCGGAGATCCAATACGTCCGAGCGCGGAGAGAGTAGTTCGGCATCCACGTCGGAGGTCCGATCCGCATCGATATGGGAGTGGTGGACATCGGGCAGCAGGGATGGTTGATACGGGGGCGTTGGGAGGACAAGCACGGGGGTGAGAGACGGCGAAGCGGAGGAAGACGAATAGGGAGACAGAGAAGCAGAGTTAGAAGACAGCGAATCAGATTGAGATGCGTATGAGTCAAGGTGTTTATATGCGGGTGTATGCGCAGAAGGCGGAGCAGCCGAAGAAGCAAGTTGATATGAAAAGGCAGATGCAGGTAGAGCGGACCCTAGTAAATCAACTGTTCGATGCGGTAAAGAATATGGCGAAGGGGACCTACGCGTTGAGGAGTGAGCATTTATCGTGTCTGATGTCGGGGCTAAGTGGTGATCATCGAGCTGTCCGATGTCGAGACCTAGACCGAGGGTGTAGCCACCTGTCCTTTCCTGGTCGTGTGGCATGTATGCGCCGCCGTTTCGGCCCAAGCCTCCGTTTGCGCTTCCGCTGGCCGCGTAGGAACCGACAGGCGAACGTGTAAGCGATGTGCGGTTGTTATGGCCATGGGAGTGGACGTTCGAGCCCCGCATCCCTATCGGTGCCGGTGCAAAGGAACGAGTCGACGACGGAAGCTGGCGACCTTCTGCGAGAACGAGCACGCCGCTGTTTGCAGAGTGCTGAAAGTCCATTCGCGGACGCGTGGGGCTAACCATGTGCGGAGACTGGGGTCCAGGAGAATGAGGGAGAGGGTCCGCCCTACCGAGGGCTGCAGGAGAGAGCGCAGAGTTGTTCGAGAGAGGCGGGGAGTTGTCTATGTGCATCAATGACCCGTCGGCGGCTGCAGATGGGTGCGAAAGGCCGGACGGTGGGGAGGAGCGCAGGCCAGTGGCCGAGGACGCGGAATGGCCTTTGATCATGCCGTTCTGCGCGAGGAAGCCCTTTATTTTTCCGCGCAGCTCGGTGACGCTGTTTCCCTCCTGGACGAGAAAAGGACGAAAGGGGAAGCGTCAGGGCAGGCACGAGGCGGTGGGGGGAGAGAAGGAGGACGTACA
Organism: Coniferiporia sulphurascens; assembly: GCA_002794785.1. Classification (NCBI taxonomy): domain Eukaryota; kingdom Fungi; phylum Basidiomycota; class Agaricomycetes; order Hymenochaetales; family Hymenochaetaceae; genus Coniferiporia; species Coniferiporia sulphurascens. The sequence goes on from NBBA01000004.1 coordinate 895,702, forward strand.
CGCATCCAGTCAGGACGCTTTGGACCAAAGCCGAGGCACTGGAGGCGGAGACGAACACAGGTTTGGCATGAGCCTTCACTGTCTTGCTGTTCGTCGCATTTCTGGGAGGAAGAAAAGGCGGGGTGAGAGAGAGCAAGGGGACGCGAAGAGGACGTGTACGGACCTTTCTGCGGATTCTGCAGGTGTAGCAGCCGGACTTTGCACGGACTGCACCCTTTGGTTTTGAGGAGGAGGCGCGTTTAGACATGAACGCGGATGGAGAAGAAGAATAGACTGCGAGCGGTGGGTTGTGAGGAGGAGAGCGGGGAAAGGGGTCGACCATGAACCAAGAGAGACGAGCGAGAGCGAGAGCAAAGCAAAACGAAAAAGCAAGAGAGCAGAGCGGGGGAGAGCGAGAGGGACGACGAGGACGGGGAGAGGGAGGAGGACAAGGGGAGAGAAGAGAGCGCTGGGTGATTACGAGGATCGCCTCCGAGGGCAAAAGAGAGGCAAGGTTTAAGTAGGGGGTTTACCCAGACGCTGGCGAAAGCGCGCGCGGCGATTCTCATTTCTGTTTATTCCATCAGGGACCCGGAACACCCCGACCTAGCCGACGAGATCGGGGACTGACCCTGGTTATATATTACCTAATATATTCGATCTTCGATATATAATTAATACTGGGACGGTACTAGTACCTTCCCACAGCCTCTCCTCTCGCGTTTCGTCTCGATTGTTGCTGCCCAGCCACTCCAAATCTCCTCTCTCTCTCTGCGACAACAACAATGCATTAACACCGGAGCCCTGCACCGATGACGTACACCGCGTTCGCCCCAGCCGTCCCGCCTTTGCTCCCGCGCTTTCCGCTTCGAAATCCGCTCCAGAGTGCATGTAGATCTGCGTTTCCTGCCGCTACTTCACCACCCATCGCCACCACACCAACAGCGGTGTCCCCACCACGCGTACCACCTGCCTTAACGGCACTGTCTCCGCCGAAAAAGCTATCAGCACAGAACATCCTACCCTGCACATCATCATCACTTCGCGAAGGATCAAAATCCTTGCCCCCTGCGCATGCGCATTCGTCTCCCTGTAACCCTTTGTCGCCCACCCGTCTTTGCCTTTCTTCCTTTGTTCCCGACTTAATCTTCCGTTCATTTTTCAATTGGAATTTACATCCTCGGATATTCCGATACATCGGCTCTCGCCCCTGCCACTCGCGTCGTTCCGCTTTGGAACACCTTGTTTTCTACGGCTCCCCCTCCTTCCTATCCGCTCGACTGCTTTCCCCCGTCTCCATGGATTATCTAGTCCTATCAATCTGACCGTGTCGCACCTAATCTTGACTTTTCTTGTCACACCGTTATTTTTTTCCTATTTTATCCACGCATGTCAGGTGGCCATCCTACGCGTTCAAAAAAGGGTCCGAAACGAAGACGCGAGGAGGGGCGGGCGCCGCCGTCCACTAGTATTGCCAGACACTTCTCGTCATCCCGCAGAACCGACCCGACGTACGGCGCTCCGATCGGCTCAAATAAAGAGAGTGCGAAGCGACAGCGCGTCAAGACCCCGTGTTTCTCTGCTGCAGTCTCGGAGTAGATCGAACCCGGGCTCTCGGCGCCCTCGCTATCTTCCCGAAGATACGGCAGATGCGCACTGGGCGACGCACTAGCACAAATCTTGTACCTGGCCTAACATTGCGGCCGGCACATGTAACGAGAAGAGGGTATACACCTGCCTCCCCTCACCCATGCACCCTGCTCCACGCAGGGCCGTGGTGTCGGCACTGAAACACCGAAAGCAAGTAAGTTGCCATTCCGGTCCTGCTATACGCGTACAACATCCGTATGACAGGCGTTACGTACTTCCCCCTAGGCCTGCTGCGGAGGAGTGTCAATACAAGTACGCGATGGCAACGCAGTAGTTACGGCAAAGCAATAATTAGATTAAAAATGGGGGGATGTAATGATAAAGGCAGATAAAGAAAAGGGAAATAGGAGCTCAGATCGGCTACCTTGGCGAGCAATCAGGGGGAAGCGACGGACATTGAGTAGCAGATACGGCGGGGTGCACCGCCGGCAGATGGAAATGAAAAGCAGCCCCGCCCGAGGTCACACCGCGTCCCGCGACATGCACATCAATAATCGTCTAGTTGGGACGGAACCAAAAATCCCAAAGAACGAATAAATACGAACCCACAAGTGCATCTTTTGCGCGTAAGCTAATGACGTGATTGGACCGTAATTTGCTTCCGTGTGCTTCTAGGGGCGAGGCCAGGTCCAAAAAGGGAGATCTGCACAGGCGGGCGGGCTAAGCACACGCGACATGGGACCGCGCTTTCAGGGGTGCCCACACCATCTGTTGTTACTAGTAGCACCCCCACACCCCAATCACCCCCCCGGCTCCGTTCATTAAATCATGATCTAAAAAATCACGTCCGCCGTCGCCGTACTTTGTCGAGGTCAAGGGCACCGCCGGGAAGATCACACCCGTACGGTACATCACCCCTGTATCCGACAACAACAAAAAAGACTATCACCCCCATCTTTTTCCAAACACGATGATAGGTAGCCAACAGAAGCGCAAAATGTTTCCAAAGAGTACCGTAGCGAGTAAAGTGCTTGTATGTAGTACCCACGTGGGTCCCAGACTCGACATCCTTCCCTTACGAATACCCAATAAAGCCACTCCGTCGTAATCATTACAACTTGCTCATATTGATACATTAATAGCCTTAACTCTGGAACTCTGGAACTCTGGTCCCCTCCTTCTTCCCCCGGATCTTACAGATAAAACCCGTCGATAAAGCAGACTCAGAAGAAAGAAGAGTAGGCGGGGTGGTAAAAAAAACTGTGGGCGCGAGCGACGAAGGGTTGACTGTATTAGCTTTGACTAGGTGACCCGGGATCGTCCTCGGCCTCGGCCTACCTGTCCAATCTAGACAAAAATGTTGCACTTCTTTTCCGACTCGGAGCTCGTGCACTGCACCGCATGTGAGCCTGATCGATCTGACCCGTGGAGACTTGGAAGACAGAGGCTGCATGTTACCGATGCCGATGCCGATGCCGTCACACACGCACCGATGTCGGAATATTTGTCTACTTGGGTACGGTAGGGGGAGAGGGAGGCGAAGACGAAGGCGAAGGGGACGAAAGAAGAGGGCCCGGGGGAGGAAGCACTACTTGTAAATACTGTTCATCACTTACACAACGACTCGCCGCCCGAGCCACCCGAGCCGCTTTGTCCTGAGCCCTCGCTCTCCCATGGTCTCTCTCCCTTCCACAGGCGCGCAATTAATAGCGGCCCCCCGACAGCACAGAACCATCGCCCGTTCCCGTTGCCAGTGCCTGTCGCCTTCGCCTTCTGTCCCTCCCGCGCTGCCTGGCCAACCAATCAGAAACGCACCAGTGCCAACCCCTTCAGTGTATTCCACCCTGCCAACTAACACACTTCCGAGTCAAACTTATCATCTATGTAACGAGAAACCGCCAGAGTGACGCGCTACTCTTTCTATAACCTGGAGCATCGAATAGACCCGTGTGCTTTATTCTATGGATTGTTATTTTTTCTGAGACTCAATGGACGTTACAGGTCATTAAGAGTCTTACCTGACATATACCCAAGCACACAAAGTCGTTATATTTTAAGTTGTGATGGGGAAAAAACTAATGGCAGGGGAGGGAAAAGACATGAGAACGCAGTGAGATTCACGCAAATCACCGGGGGGCGGGGGGCAACCTATCACCCAATGCATCAAATTCTAGATCGCATACCCGCTGCATATCAGAGCCCATATAGCTATTTAAACTACCCTATTCCATTACTAGTACTTTCGGAAAAACTCAAACCCCCCTGGGTGCTAGATCTTTCTTGCTGCAAATCTCAGTCTGAAAATCGATGTACAGTATATGCACTATATCTGAGCAAATATGTTGATCGGTGCTTCGATATTTCAGATATATGTACATACATAGTATATTAATGGACCCTCTACGTTATAGCCTTATATAATGATAATTCCATTTGCTAGAGGGGAAACATTGTGTCAGAAACGCCAAAGTGGATGGACGACGCGTATCGTCGTCCGAGTCACCCACCTCGTTCAAGTTCCATGGCCCTTCGAAGGGCCACAAAATAATCGCAAGCCCTCCTAAATTCTTTCTTACTGGTATTACACTTCGTAGGGCTTCTAACCCTTTTTTTGTGCCTCAGAGCGGGTGCTTGGGCAAACGGCGTCTCTGGGACGAGCTCACGATCCGCGAAAAATTGTGCCCATTGAAGAAGGCATTTACACGCTATACGAAGGAGTGCTTGGTTGTCTGCGAACTCGGGCGCATCTGTAAGTACTTCCGCGCTATTGTCTGCATGCTTCCTCGCGCACTGTCTCTCCACGGTCAGAAGCCTGCGATGTACTACAACCCGCCGCCACATGTTTCGCCTGCAATCAACCACGAGTCTCAAAGCTACTACGACCCCTGGGGTCTGGGGTGTCCCCAGCCAACATCGGCACACACGCCATCCTCACCAGCGCTGTCAATGGTCACGCTGTCCGTCCGACCACACACAGCTACTCGATGTAGAATAGTGCTGCGGCTGCGCTTGGCACCACCCCCATGCGCATATGCACGGACTAGTACTGCCCATCTACCAGCCGCTTCTTACCCACCGGCACTAGTACTCCCTACCACAGCACATCCGAGAGTTTCTTCCTTGCAGATCCAACAGTGTGTGCTCACAGTGCTCACACCGCTCGTCATGCACGTACTGCTGTACTCACCCAGACGACTCATGGCGAGGACCAAAAGACCGTAGCACAGACCTATCGGACGCATCTGTGACCTTGTTTGTCATTGTTGCGGTCTTGACCGGCGCGGTTTCAAGGACGAATTCGCCGTTAAGGGAAGGGGAAGTCGGCGCAGAAGACCGACAAGGGTCTTCGCAAGGCTGCGTGTATCGGTGCGTGGCGTCTCTGCTATTGCGTGTGCAATAATTAATTTTTCTCTGCTGAAAGGGGGGCGCGTTGAGCAGTTGCGGCACGTGGGTAACGACCGGCGATGGCGGCGCGCGCGCGCGATATCGAGAGGCAGAGAGAGAGAGAGAAGAGCATTTTATATGGGCGCGAGAATGTATACTAAATACAAGTAGCGCCCCCCCCCCTCCGGCGGGAGTGTCGAGGAGAGAAAAGCTTGCGCGCTAGTGCCTATCCACCCGCGATCGAGGGGCAGCAGCAGTGTGCGCGCGCAGGAATTGGCAACGGTGGGCGCTGTGTGGGCGGTGTCAAATGGCAGCAGCAGTCGGCCAGAGCGCGCGCGTGGGGATCGGCGGCGGCAGCCTAGCGGCGAGGACGGAGGCGAGCGGAAATTACAAATATTAATGTCTAGCGGGCTCTATGACACAGGCAAGCAAGGGACGGTCTGCCAGTGGTAGTTGGCAATATTAAATGGAATAACAAGTGAGACTCTGCATTAGTACTAGTGCTCACGGATGTACGCGCTTATCCCGTTTAGTCGACGATTCGAAATCCAAGGACCCAGAAATGCATTTCTGGAGAGGTGCCCGGGGGGAGCTTTAATATACCCAAATCAGGTAAATCCCGAGCGTCACGTGATACCCGATTTCAGCGTTCGCCACTGGCAGACGGCGGGGCAAAGGCGAGGAGAGGGAGAGTTCCGCCATCATGCGCGGTGGGCACGATGCTCTCCTACTATTCATAAACTGAACCGTATTGCACCCCATCCTCCCCCCCATTTCCACTAAGCTTCTCCAGCTCGCCGTGCAGTCACCCCGGTCCGCAGTTCTGCCCCACCTTCCTGGAGACTGCACCGCTGCGCACAGGCTCGGGTCTCCACAAACAGAGTGATACCCTTCCCCCCTGTGGACCCCTCCGCGAAGATCGCGCCCGGCGAGAAGGTATTTTGGTTCCGACCTTCTGTGGCGCTCGAAGCGTATTTGGGCTGCGGCTGCGGCTGCGTCCTAGGCTACTACCACTACCATCTATCCGCCCCATCCTGATCGCGTGGTGTTCGTGACTCGGAGCAGCTATCGTGCGCCCCTCCCTTCCTCCCTCCCAGACATCGTCATAGGCGATTAGGCTTCGGTCCGAACGTATAGGACCCGTGCCCGAACTCGCGGCAGTATCAAATGAAATTAATTCGGCAGACTAGTAGTAGTGATATTATAAGGAGGAGAATGAAACCTCTTCGCAACTTCTCCCAATCATAAGAAAAGAACCTCCGAAGATGCGAACGCAGGAACGTTAATATGTGGCTGTCTTGAAGCTACTGCAAACAGTAAATGCCTAAAAACACGAGGAAGCCGCCCCGCCTCAGATGCGCACACCGCACACGCCCCGCACCTAGATCTCAATGTCGGAAATTCCCTTATATGGTACTCGCCTGTCGAGCCTGTCTAACTCCTGCGCGGAGCTCGGGAGCAGCGCCCCCAACTCATTTATAGGCTGTACAAGGTTACACTTACGTACAAATAGTATCGCAGAAACGAACTCGGGAAAGGGGGCCACATACCATAACGCTGGACTGGGGTCGGCCCGTGGGCAACTCGGCGACACACATGCACATGCGTGCGCGCGTGCTTGGAAGAGGGGGAGGCAAAAACGTTTGAGCCCCAGATAGCAGCTTGACACAATTACACAATTATCAGACGACTGCGATTCTGATTCTGATCGTGATGGGGGTGTTTCTTGCTTGGAACCAAGGAACCCCGGGGAACCAAAGAAAGGGAAATCAGCACCCGATTTGTCGTGTCGTTTGCTACTGCGGAAAAGCCTCCGTGATCTGCCGCGCCACAACTCATCACGTGAGACTCGGACGGTGAGGGGCGCTCAGGCTGGCGACTTGGGCCTGGCGCGCAGTCTGGACCTGGACCTCAGGCTCGGCTGCCGCAAGCGATGAAGATCAGGCTGGAGGGCGGCATTAGGCGACGGCGGCGTGGCTCGCTTGTTCCTTTCTTTCTCTGTGGAGGTTGCGAACGCCCGGGAGACACCCCCACCCACCCACCTTTCCGGCCATAGGACGTACTATTACAGGCTAGAACGAGTCCTCACATAGGGTACGTGAAACATCTCCATATAACCCTCTTCGCGTCGGCAAACACTGAGTCCGCGTACCTGGGACCAAGGACTCCCCGCAAGAGCGAGTACGCTGTTCCGAGTCCCCCATCTTCAATGGACAAATGCAGCATCTGCGCAGCCGCTTTCATTTCCAACTCTTCAGGAGCCTTATGTACGCATCCTAGTACACTATATGTCGGCGGCAAAGCAAGGGCTAATCCCCACTCCGAGGAGCCGCGAGTGGAAGGCTCGTAGAGCGCGTGTCAGTGCACTGCTGTCCTTCCCGGTCGGTCGTCGTCGCCGTCGTAAGCGTCCTTTCGCTCCATGCCGAAGCAAGGCCAATGTATTCGACCGAGATTCGGAGTAGCACTACAATCACCGATATTAAAACCTCAATTTCGTCCTTGCAAACACGTACGTACAACCAGGTGTGGCCTAGTAGCGAGATACATGAACGAATGGCGGAGCGAGATACACATAGTAAGTCCGCTGATACCCCGTACACAAAGAGCCCTCCGAGTCCGCGTATCTTCAGCCTATCGGAAAAACCCTGTGCAATGAAGGGGCGAGCATCATCAGAACCTCGTAGCCGCAGGACAGCAAGTACACAACGAGGTGGACCTTCGAGGAGGGGCACTCCGGGTTCTCGGCCACACCTTGCTCCGTGGCTAGACCTCTCTGCGTCGTCTTCCATGAGACTTCCCAGAAGATGATCGTCCCTTAGACCTGACACTTTTGATATCCCCGGACGAACGTCTTTCTTCTTGGACCGAAGCCGAAGGCAGTGGGGTAATTCGAAAGATGTGGGCGGGGCAGGCGTGTCGCTGTTCGCTGGTCGAGAGCGCACCGCCAATTGGAGTTGAAACCGATAAAAAGTTTTCACGCAGCCATTCATTATACTACATAATCAATTCAATTCAATTCAACGCGCTGGAATAGAACGGAGTAAGATATCAAGGGGGTTTCACCCCATGCGAGCCAAGCGGAACGATGACGCATTCATTATAAGAGCGAGCTCGAAACAGTAGACGTCCTACCAGATTCAGATCCAACAGAACACACGCAGTGCACGGACCGTAATTCGAAGTACAAGAAAATGTAAAGCGGTGGGAAAACACCGACCCGAAATCGCGCCCCGAAGAGGTGGCTCAAACTCATGGGTAGCTCTACATAAACACCACTACCACGTCAAGTGCGTACGGAAGCGGTAGCGCCGGAAATACTACGACCATACCGTGACGGCACACAAAGGAAAGGAAAGGGTGGGGTGGGGTGGGGGAGGGGTGTCCCGGTCCTCGCGGCGTCAGCCTATTCCCCCTCAAGGTCGCTCCTGCACCGCAAGTCGAAGATGCGGCTCAACGTGTTCGAATGCCGGACTGAGCCCCGAACTCTGCATCCGATTGCAAAAATACGAGCCTCAACGCCTGCCGAGGACAACGCGGTTGGGCAGTCCTAGCCCTGCCTGTGCAGGCGCTGCCGGTGGACAAACTTGAAGGTGGCAGGGACACCGCGACCAACGGGCCATCCGGGGAACTATTCTGGGAAGCTGATGGGACTAGGTTATATCAGGCAAATCCCGTCGATCAAGATTGGCATGAGATCATCGCCTAGCTCGAGATTAAACTGCTCGACGCCAACAAACACGCGTACATTAATATTAATGAGTAGTGCTGAACTCGAGAAGTCCAAGAAGGACCCCTTCAAGAGCGCACCCACGAATGCAGCAACAGCCTGAGTCCCTTCCCAAACACACTTATTAGGGGTCCTTCCTTTCCTGGTCGATAACACCCTGCCCGTGGCAGTGAGTGGGCCCACCACGTGCTTTCCCAATTCTTGCGCGTTTAAGCAGCAAGTTTTGGTCCTATTCATTAGCCTGAGTATCGCAGAATAGAATCAGAGCCGCATTATTAATTGCAGCCAAGGCAACGTTCTTCCCAATATCCCCCCCCTTCGCTATCGTGTGCGAAAAGCGGGCAAGGTTTCGATGCCGTACTCTGCTATCCCTCCAAGCCCCGGCTCTCAATTGACCCCGTCCGGACAAGGTCGAGTAGTCCCACTCTGCTCAACACACACGGGTCCCATGAGGTAGGCACCGGCAGAACCCACAAGACATGCATGGAATCCCCTCCCCGGTCACAAAAGAATCTCGAATCTGGGAAAACTGCTCGATAAATTGCGCAAATGCGTCCGGCCGTCGCGCGTAAAAAAATCCGAGTCCGAGCCCCAGTGCGGCGGCGGCTCCCAAGTTGATTTTGGTAGCTCTGTTCCCGTTACGCACATGCTTATTTGCATTTATTCCGCTAGAGTAAGCCAAGCCGCGCTCTAGAATCAACAGTAATAACAAATTGGCAATTTTCAAATAGAGATAGGGCTTCGAGGCCAATCTCGCCTGCGCCATTCCTAAACAACCCTTAAATCTTTTCTTTTCTTTTTCGAAGACAAAGGGAAAATTTGGCAATTGACAAGAGTGCAGGCGAAAAAACGATAAAGAAACGAGGAAAGCGGTAACATGTCGGGAGAACGAACGACACACGGCGGTGAAAGCACAAAACAGAATTTCAACACGTAGATCCGATCCGGGAGTAATTTGTGTTTTCAATGCAGGAATACAATGGTTAGGATGGGAGGTGTCAAGTGTAATGCAAGAACGGAAGGATGGGATAATTGTGGATGAAGTCAGTAGCCTCAGAAGGCGGTGAAAGGGCCGCAGCGTAGAAGGTAGTTTACTATCGACTTGGAGACCGACGTTGCATCATTGGTCAGTGATGCTGGTGCTCTTCTCGCGCAAGCACCAGGTTACTCGCCCCGCTTGCGCTGCGCTTCCGGCTCCCAGCCGAAGTCGATACCTTGACACCCGCCCCAGGCATGGCTCCTTCCAAAGTCTGCGTCGTGCTTCCAGGCGCACCTGGTACGGCATTAGGGGATCCGGCACCTGGGGGGCTCGAGCGTCGGGCAATGAGCGCGCGGACAGTGCTCAGCCACTTGATCTCTTCCGCCTCGCTCGGTGCACAAAGTAGCAGTGCACGCTTCGTCGTGACAATTTTGAATGTATACTGTGCACCGCCACTACTTGCACCGAGCATTCCGTTCGCGGAGTCGCTTTCGTGTGAATGGGCATGAGCATGCATATGCATATGATCGTCACCAGCCAAGGCCGGAGGTGACGTCGCTGAATGAGAAATGTCGTATTCGAGCGCGTCAATAACCTGGGAAAGGTCAATCGAGCGCTGGCGCTTCGCATCCTGTGATATTTCAGCAAGAGAAGATCAGCTTCGGCGCCAATAAGTTCAGGAAACACAACGTGCCATATGACTTGCGCTGTATATCAATTTCTCTCCCGTGAGCATAAACCAGCGCTTCCGCCACCCACGACGCTTCGACCGACACTTCATTAAGTAGCCTGAATAGACTACCTTCGACGGATCCATACTCAGTGCACCGCTTGCCTTCGCCCTAGAGGGAGCGGCGTCTGTTGGTATGGCGATCTCGCCGGCATTTTGGTCTTCTGAATCCGATTCGGACGTTACGGGCCCTGCGAAGCCTACACTACGCGCTGATGGAGGAGAAGGCGTCACCGCGCCTGCGCCAAGACCCGCGGTTGGGGAGTGCGAAGGCGCATTCGGATGCCGCGAGCCGCCCGGAGAGATAGGAATTGGGATCGGAACGGGTGATGTCATGCTATTGTGCGTTGATGTGCCCATCAGCACTTCGCGGGCCAGGTTCAAGTTCCTGACCCACTCCTGCAAGTCCTGCCCAGATTGAGCTTGGAGGTAATATGTTCGCGTAGGGAAAACCAGCACAAAGCTGTTCGCATGCCTTTTGAGGGAAACGGGAGAACAGGAATGAACATCCGAGAGATCAAGAAGGCGAAGTAGTTTGTACTCCGCCGAAGACTTGTAAACAGCAATCTGCGCGGGACGGAGAACGAACCACCGCTTCTTCCATGTCTAGAAATGAACCAAGTAAGTAAACCAAGCAAACGAGGCGCAAGGAAAATAACATGCCTTTCGCCGCTCTCCTTTCTTCAGCAGATAGCCAGATTTGATGATACTGTCGCCGTCAGGCCCTGCCCCCCGAGCAACATGAGACTGATCCTGTTCATATGCCCACTCTTCATCGCCCTCAGGCTCATCGTCCTCGTCTGATTCTTCATCTCCGCTTCCGGCCGCACGCTCTGCAATTGATGAGAGGGGCTTTGATGACGCGCTGGTAGAGAGGCCGAGAGACATGCTGTGGCTGTGGCCATGACCATGCGGATGAACAATTGGATGAGGATGGCTACCGCCAGCAACGTGTGCGCCAGTAAGAGGGGTGTACTCTGGCGAGAAGGAATCCGAGTCGCTTTCGGTTCCCGATACCGCATGCGCAGCGATTGGCTGAGACCGAGAAGAGCACAATCGAGAACGATCGACGAAAGACCAAGTAGGAGAAGACACAAACAGCGCGGACGGATATCAAGCGTGAAAGTGTTGCATGGAAAGGGTTTGTCAGCTCGAATACACAACGATATGTGCCCGGCAACGCCATTGCAATGTGTTGATGGCACGACCCCAGGACACGAGCGACGCACCTTCACAGGTCTATTGTGAACCGACAACTTCCTCGAAATCTCCTGAGGCGTGGGCGGCGCCACAGAGCCGCTGGAGGACGCGTTTTGCGCCGACGACGCCATCGATTTTGGAGGTGGTTAGGTGGTTTATTGTGAGGAGGGAGGAGAAAGGCGAGAGACGAGGGGACGGACGATGAGGAGGCTCAAGCAACGAGGCGATCAGGGTGGCTTCGCTTGCCTTTCTGGGCCGTTTTATTGTCGACGCGTCGGTTAAGCGGTCTCGAGGGCATCGACGGGCTCGGTGCCCCCCGCCGTCGACGTTGCGCACGACTCGAACAGCGCAGCAGACAGCAATGTATTGCATTAATGGCGAGGATGAGTTCGCAGTTTGGACTATACGCGAGAAATAATACTGGTGGGACGATATGGCCCGTAGGCAATCTCCGTGCGAGATAAGATAATGCAGACTCGCGTAACCGCGCGCATACATCCCTCCCCATCGCTCTTCATCTCGTACGCATCCATTCTCCATCACACCTGCATCTCAACCCAGAAGATATCTCCAATGAGCTACGAAGCCAAGTTCACCGCGGCAGTCGCCATCGTCCAGGGCCTTCCCAAGGACGGCGACATCAAGCCCACCCAGGACGAGCAGCTCTACGTAGGCCTTTCATTCCTTCTCCTCGTCGCCCCGCCTTGACTCTGCGTTTCAGTTCTACAAGTACTACAAGCAAGGTTTGTGTCCACACGGTCCTTTGTGACTTGTCGCAAGACATGCCCGCTCGGCGCCATTATCCTGGCTGTGTAAACGATGAAATACTAATACAGCGCTTCACCCCCTTTTTTCCCTCGGACAGCCACCGTCGGCGATGTGAACATCCCCCGCCCTGGCATGCTCGACTTCACCGGGAAGGCCAAATGGTAGGCGTCATCCTCCTCACCTGCCTTCCCTAGCTGACGTGCTTATTTCTGCCCATGAAGGGATGCGTGGTCCGAGGTAAAGGGAACTTCCAAGGAAGACGCGCAGAAACTCTACGTCGAGAAACTCCTGGAGGTAAGTTTATCGTCGTTCCCTGCGTCTCCGGGCTTATCTGATTGTGCCGCCCCTTCACACGTTACAGATCCTCGGAAGGTCGACGGACGACGCTTCAAAGGAGTATATAAAGACCATCAGCGAAGCGTAAGGCGGCTGGAACATAGTCTAGGCCGCGTATGTGTATATGTATTGATGTGTTGCTAAAAATCTGGGCAATGAACCCTGGATTACAAGAAGAGGAGACATATCGTAAGGTCTTTTGAGAGCTTCTCGAAGCCGTTTCTAGTAGCCTTGTTCTCAAAGGTGGTATTCTACAAAGCTGGGAAGCACATATGCACATCACGATCCTTGGCATATGTATATTTTCTCTTGCACCATACTCGTCAGATCTTCTGACCTTTCGCTCCTGAAGAAAGATGCTCCATAAAAAATGACGTTGTTAGTAGTCTAGGGTCCACACCGGACATCTCGAGTTCGATATCCAATTTGCAGAAACTCAAAGGACTTATCCGCCTCTCCCGCCCCCGTGCTAACGACCGATATCGAGTTCCTCGATCGATCGATGGGGTAGCTTGCTAGAGAATGTGTTTCAACCGGAAACATCAGGTCCGGGTCCAAGAAGATGGAAGAGAAAGTTATCGGCGGTAGTAATACGACATGTCAAGGATGCGACGGGCAGAGATCGATCATTGAGACCCTGGCAATGTAAAAGCGTGTTCAGGGAAAGCAGACGGGAAAACAAAGGGTTGAAGAGGGAGATCACCTGTTCGGAATGCATTGCACAGCGTAGATGAGCCGCAAGGAAAGCTAGCAGTCGGCCAAGCTGGTGCGCCGCGTCTTCGAAGCGATTTCATAACGTGACTCAACCACTTCAGGACTCGTCGAACAAATCAGATTGTTCTTATTTTTTTTGCGGAACTTGTCTAAGGTTCAGAGGTATCTGGGAGTTCAGTGAAGTCGCGTCGGGGGAAGAATATCCCGCGACGCATGAACATTTCGCGATCGTGATGCGGTGGCCAAAGCCTGAGTACATTAACTGGAACAGACTAATAAGGGCTCCGAGTCGGGCCCTCCAAGCAAGGGGCGACAGAAAAACCTAATACACGAGAAGTCAGGAATCCAGGAAGCCAAAGCCAGCGAACGGCGAAGATCCGACCACCCAAAGAGCCGGAGCGCCCAGTAATATTAACGCATACCAAAGGTAAGACACGTCGGAGGTCAATATTAACATCTACTGATGATGCGACAATCAGCTCTAGTTTGTCGTGGGCGCTCGTTCTGATACTTTTGTTCGTAGACAACGAATTATGCTGTCAAAATTAAATCAATCAGGCCGGATCGCCCGTCTCCGCTAACAATTTCTTTGCACGCTAGGTTCGCGCCCACTCAGAAGGAGGGATCGCCCAAGTTGCTGCCTAGCACCCGTCGCCACATAGCGTGCGCATTCGCCGTTGATTGGCACAAGGCAAGTGATACTTACCGGTGCCTGTACGTCCCAGGCCCTGACAGAAGTCTTCTCCTCGCCTTTTCCCCTTCTCTAACCTAGCCTCTCTCCGTGTCGCATCACCGCATCAACCATACAGATCAGAGAACTTGTGCAAGAGTGCAAGGTAGGGGGCACAGACCGGCAAAAGTCCTTTCCCGAGGAGAGCATAAATTTGGGTCGCAGAGATTACATCTTGCGTTTCTGTTGAATAATCAGAACAGTTTGTCAGGTCCTCAGGAGTCGAGAACGAATCCAAAAGTCAGTGGCGCAGGAACCCGCACTATTGACGCCCGAGTTTGTATAGGTCCGCCACAAATGCGTGTAGACAAAACCCTGGACACAATCCCCCGTATTTCCGCACGCTAATTCCGGAGTCATCTATCTCCATGCCACCGTATACACCATACACTCATTCCTGCATTACCCGACGTTCCTCGTGAGCCTAGAAGCACCCGCCTCCATTGATACTCGTTTTATCTTCGTCTTTTGAGACACAAGAGCTTGAGATGCGGGCTTTCCCTTTGATCTCGCGTTTGCGACAAGATCCCGCTGGCGTCGGAAGAAGCGGGTCTTCCCGCCTAGCAGACAGGAATATATCGTGATAAAGTGGGGCGGATAACTTCTACAGAAACCAGAGCGTTCGCTTCTTGTGTATGCGAACCACAGATGAAACTCGATCTTAATGTATCGGGGTGCCCGTGCGAATGTAACATGTCGACAATTAGCAGAGTCAGGTGTCCTGTGACTCTACCGGGCCGAAAGATAATATCATGAGTTCAACTCGAGGTTAGCTGTAGAGAGTTTATTCAACTCCGTTGGAGGCACGTTGGAGGGACGTCATTCCCGAGGGCACATAACGCAGAATGTTTCAAATAGTGAAGCCTAAGCCATAATAAGCCCCTATCATCGGCTCGGGGGGAGCGGAACATGAGTGAATGCCGCGTGTCCTAGTATGAGCCATTCTAGTCAGCCCAGCTAACAAAAACGAAGAAAACGTGTCCTCGCCCCTCGTATTCTTCCGAGTGACCGATACCTTCGAATGATATTAGAGTGTACGTACGTGTGTGATCTGCCAACGTGGGATCTTAGTAGAATGCAGCCGCAATTGCAGCCGTCCTTCTCCTAGAAAAAAATAGCCCGGATTTGGAGTCGCCACTGGCACGAGCACCCCCACCCCCTGAACTGCGGCAACTCATATGAAAGTCAAAACAACTAGAATCCGTCTCCGTCGGTGCAGGAATGGACTCTATCGCAGGCTATCTCCAGTCCGAGGCTGTACCTTTTCAAATTCGTGGCACTGAGCCGGCGGTAACCGTTGCGATAGAGCAGGTGCTAGAACGGGGTGCGCTCGCCTGAAGCAGCAGCCATAGCCCCGGGGGATATTGTGGGGACAGGGGCTGGACACAGGAGTTTGTGTGCACGTGCAAGTCACGTACACATCATGTGACCCACGCGTCCCTATATGTTATTTTTCTGCACACTCGCATGCCCATTAACACTAATCCTCTTTCAGGGAAACCCTTCCGGTCTCCGCATTCTCCGGACACTCCACCTGCTAGATGATGATGATGATGCAAGTTTTATTAGGTGCTGTGTGAACAAATGTCTACTTAAGCGCCCCGGCCCCCGAAGGGGCTGGAACTAAGGAAAGTTGCGCTGGTAAATTTAAAAAGAGGGCTTCCGGTCCTCGCTGGTGAAAATCCTACATTCCTGCTTCTGCTCTCGACCCCACAACTTGAATCTCGAAGCCGTGTGCATCCGACAGAAATGATTCTCCTCTCCTTTGTAAACTGTCCCCCCCCAAAAAGATTCCGAATTTGTGCAGGCGGCCTATCGAATTGCTGTTCGAGGGCCTTGGAGGTGTGTGCTGGTCCCGGTAGGGAGTTCAGCCATGAGCGTTGTACGTGGATTCGTCTCGGCAAACCTCTGCATGTGATTGCTATGGAGAGCTGGGACGCCCTGGTCTGTTTAAAGAGGGTCACCTGCTGGTGTCCCAGTTCTGGGTGTGGGAAGCCCTGCTGTGGTAGCGGGGGCCCGGTGGCAGGGTGGTGAACTGAATGGCCATGTGTGTTGTGTGGGAATAAGAGTCATGAGGGACCAGGTCAGAAATAAACAGTGGGAACGTTGTCGATGCCCCAGTTTTCTTCAGCCAAACAATGAAGGGACTGTCCCCTTACCCAATTTTTCAGAGTTTGAAGGCTTGTGTACATCATGGTCTAGCGGGTCATCGTCCTTGGTGTTTACCTCGTTGCCGGCCCAGTTGTGACCCCTCCATGGGCAGTCAGTGGTTCTGGTGTGAGAGGCAAGCCACTCACACTCCCAACCGCCGACCCCCTATTAGGGGATCTGGTGGGGTAGGTGTTGGGGGGTGGCGAGTCCCCACGCAATGAAGTCGGCATCTACCCCAGGATGTTAACATTGTAGCCCCCCCAGGTGACCCCAGGGTATGGTCAGGGTAGTGTCTGCAAACCACTCAGACCCCCTTCCTTAGACGGATACCCCCCTCGCAGCACCAAATCCCCAAGGGAGATGGTGGTGGTAAGAGATCAAGAAGGGATGCTCCGCCTGCTAGATGATGATGATGATAAAGTTATTATTAGGCGCCTTATAAAGCGGTGTTACATAAGCGCCCTGGTCCCCGAAGGGGCCGGAATTAAAAAGTTGCGGTGGTACAAATTTAAAAAGAGAGGGGCGCCGGTCCTCGCCAGTGAAAATCCTACATCTCTGCCTCTTCTCTCAACCCCGTGTTACCGAAGCCGTGAGTGTTGGTTAGCGATGATTCTCTTCTCCATTGTAAACCCTTCCCTCCCAAAAAAATTCCAAAGTCAGGCAGGCGGCCTGTCGAATTGCTGATTGAGGGCCTTGGAGGGGTGTGGCTGTGGCCCATGACGGCCTCAGCTCGTTCATCGTGGTGCATGGATCTGCTTCGGCAAACCTCTGCCAGTGATGGCTATGGAGAGCCAGAGTCAGCCTAGCCGGTTTGAGTGGGTCACTTGCCGGTGCCCAAGTCTTGGTGTGGGGAAATCTGCGGTTGCTGCGGAAGCCCAAGTTGTGTGTCGGCGAACTGAATGGCCGTGCGAGTTGTGTGGGAATAAGAGTCATGAGGGGTCGGTTAGAAATAAGCGGTGGGAACTAGACCGCCTGTAGCGGGGTTCCTCAGGCCTAGGCAATGAAGGGACTATCCCCTTACCCAATTTTTCAGAGTTTGAAGGCTTGGCGCAACTTCCGCACGTTGTGTCGTCATCCTTGGTGCTCATGTCGTCTCCGATCCAGTCGTGACCCCTCCATGGGCAGTCAGTAGTTCTTGGTGCGAGAGGTAAGCCACTCACACTCCCGACCACTGACCCCTTATTAGGGGGCCCGGTGGGGTAGGCGTTGGGGGGGTGGCGAGTCCCCGTGCAACGAAGTCGGCATCTACCCCAGGATGTTAACGTCGTAGCCCCCCCGAGTGACCCCATCTTAAAATCTACGCATGTTGTGGTAGACGATGAGGTGCTGGTGAAGTTCGGGCAAGGTGGGTTATCAGCGTAAACCAATGTATTTCTTGGGTGAGACCAGCTCCCCTTATATACACATTCCGTGGGCTAGTACTACTATAACTATCTAGCTCCTATATTGTATGGCATTATTGTTGCGTTATTGTTCACTTAGTAAGGTGGTTGCTCATATGACCATGTACTATATTTATATCGTTCATTATATTTATTTAATACTCCCCTTCAAACTTTTACTAGGCGGAGTAGACTTGTCAAATGTTTGATTAATTCGATCGTTAGCGCTTTCATCATAATATCAGCCTTTTGCTGTCCAGTTGGAATATATGAAACTGATATAGTTTCATTTTCAATATAATCTTGTAAGAAATCTTTTCTTATGTCAATATGTTTTGTTCTTTGCGTATATTTTTGTTCTGTTGAATTTACTATTGTTATGGCTGCTTGATTATCACATAATATTTTCGTAGGTGTATCCAAGGTCTGCAGTACCTCTTCAACCAGTCTTCGTAGCCATATAGCTTCTTTTACTCCATGAGTTAAAGCTTGTAATTCCGCTTTGCATACTGATAGTGACACTAATTCTTGTTTTTTGCTTGACCATGATGTCATTGCGTTTCCTATTTGGAATATATATCCTGATATTGCTTTGTGGCCTTCTTGTGTCATTCCGTCAGCATCGGTATATCTGATTAACTCAATTGGTTCTTTACCTCTGAGTATTAACCAATAATCATTCATTCCTTTTAGATATTTAAAACAATGTTTTACTGCATTGTAATGTTCAATACTAGGTTTATTCAAATGCCTAGCAAATTGACCTGTTGCGAATGATATATCAGGTCTCGTACAATCTGCCGCATATCGTAATGCTCCAACCATGTTCGTATATGGTATTTGATTCATAAAGTTTAATTCTTCATTAGTTGGGTTTTCAAGTGATTTTAACACTTGACCAGGTGTCATTGGTGTTCGTACCATTGCAGCGTCTTTTAATTTATATTTTTCTATGATATTATCAATATAATGTTTTTGTCTTAGTTTGATTATTCTTTCTTCTCGGTTTCTTTCAATTTCAATACCGAGTAACCAATGTATGTCATTTCCGTCAGTGAATTTTACATGTTTTCCAATTTCGTCTTTAAAGGCTTTTATTATTAATAAATTTAAGCCACATATTGTTATGTCGTCAACATGTATGAATAGTATTAGGATTGTTTTTCCTTTTACTTTTCTTAGGAATACTGCGTTATCTTGGACTGCTTGTGTTAGTCCTATTCCTATTAGTATTTCTGATAATTTTTTATACCATCGTCTGCCTGCTTGTTTTAATCCGTATAAGGCTTTGTTTAATTTTAAAACTTGTCCAGGTTTTATTTCGATTAAGTTTCCTGGAGGTGCTTTTATATATATATTTTCGTTTTTATCTAGTTCACCATATAAGTAAGCTGATTTTATATCGATTTGGTGAATCTCGTAATTGTTTGTTGCACTCCAACTTAATATAGTTCTTACTGTGGCTAATTGTGCCACTGGAGTGAATGTGTCATTTGAATAGTAGTCTATGCCCTCTTTCTGAGCAAATCCTTGAACTACTAATCTTGCTTTGTATCGTTCGATTTCTCTGTTTACTAATCTTTTTGTTTTATAAACGAATCTTGTACCAATTATATTTGCTTCTTTTGGTGGATCAATGATTTTCCATGTAGATCTTTCGATTAACGTTTTTATTTCTTCTTTCATTGCCATGATCCACTGATTTGCGTCAATTCTATTGATCGCTTGTTGGTATGAATTAGGATCGCCTATTAATTCCGTATTGAATTGATTAAATTCCGTAAGATAAGCGACTGTGTTTTGTTCGTCAAAGTTTAGACCTAATGATCGTTTCGTTGGTTTAATAGTTCTTATTGGTCTTTCATTTGTTAATTCTTTTATTTGCTCGTTTTGTTTTTCTGTTATATTCTCCCCTTCAATTTTAGATGGTGGAGAATCTAAAAATTGTAAGTTTCGTTCGACTGTAATTTTTCTATTATGATAGGTTCTATGACCTTTACTTTCTTCGTCAAATCCTAACCATTGTGCATATATTCCTTTTGGTTGTAATTTATTTACGTCTTCTTGTTTTAATATGCGATATTGGCTGAATTCTTTTAAATCGTCTATGTTGTAATTTTCGTTATATCGTTTAAAATATGGTGTTTTAAAGTTAATAGCGCTCTTTGGCGTTCTATTGTAAACGTAAGTACTGTATTTTACAGCTTCTCCCCATAGACTGGGTGGTAATTTTGCTTGTAGCAGATTTACTCGTGTATTATTTAGAATTGTTTGATGTGATTGTTCTGCTACACCGTTTTGTTGTGGCGTATTGTGAACAGTCAGCTTTCGTATTGTTCCATGTTTTTCTAAATATTCAGTGAATTGTTTACTTAAAAACACTGTATCGTTGTCGCTTTGTAATTTTTTTATTTTTATGTTAAATTGAGTATTGAGCATAGTAGCCCAAATTGTATAGGCTTTTAAGCCCTCGTCTTTTGTTTTTAATAAAATCATTTTTATCCATCTTGTAGCGTCGTCTACAAGTGTTAAAAGATATTTATATCCTCCTATAGCATGTGTGGATGCTGGACCCCATATGTCCATATGTATATGATCGCCGAATTTTTCGGCTAATTTTGAGATATGTAGTTTTGGAATTTGCATTCTTTTAATATTTGCTTCTATGCATATTGTGCATTGAGTTTCTTCGTAATTTGATATTTTTTGATTTGTAATTTGATCTTCTTTTAATAATTGTTTTATGTAAGCATAACTTATATGCCCGAGTTTTTTGTGAAGTTCAAATAATGTTACATTTTTCATAGTTGCTTGTACATTGTTATTAAATATACTATACAATCCATTTGTGTTATTAAATATACTATACAATCCATTTGTGTTTTTAATTTTTCCACATAAAGATCCATTAGGATACTTTATTGTACATTCGTTTTCTTTATAAATAAATTCGTAGCCGTCTTGACATAGAAGTCCTTGAGAGACTAATGTCATATTCATTTTAGGATTGTAGTATATGTTTGATAATATTATGACACTTACCGAGTGTCCGTTGGGGATGTAAAGCTTAAGATCCCCTACTATATTTGCCATAAACGTTGTTTTGTTTGCGGCCGTTATCGTAATTGTATCCATTTTGTATGTGTTTCGTAATCGATTTAGATATGGTGTTAGGTGTATTGTTGCACCAGTATCAATTATATCCATTGAGGAATAAACGTTGTTAGCAATTTTTTCTGTTGTAATAGTGTTAATGCTTACATCCAAATTATTATCATCTATGTCTTCCATAGCGCTGTCGTAATTTCCTATTTTGTCAAGGAAGTCGTTATACAAATATATTGGGAATTCTCCCATGTCAAAATTGTTATCGTCAACTTTGGTTATGAAGGTGCCAATTTCGCCTTGGCCGATTACGGCGCTTAACTCGATTTGAGAGCTTGATGCGATGTTTGCTGCTGCTGATGCTGCGGTATGTTTAGCCTGGGCCGCACTTGCCCCAGTCATTGTCGGTGCCGCTGACGCACCCGTTTCCTTCCCTTTTCCTTTGTCATCATTCGCATCCTCTTTTTTCTTCTGAGCTGCCTTCGTCCATTCCGTTTTTGGCGCCCAGCAGTCTCGACTAAAGTGCCCTAGTTTGTTACAATTGTAGCACTTAATAGCTTGTGAATGTTGGTTAGGGGAATATCCCCCTCGTCCTCGTCCTCGCATATATCCTCCACGGCCCCTATAGCCGCGTCCTCGTGGTTGTACTCCGCGGCTGTTACCGCGTCTGCGGCCCCTAAAATAGGGGTGGTTCCGCTTGTCCTTGGGCAGGTGGTTAGCCGCCGCTCCTGTCCTCTGATGATTTTTACGCCACCCCTCGAAGGTGTTTCTCAGTGCTGTTAGTAAAAATTGAGGGGTTAGTTCAATTTCATCTTTGTCTGGATTTGTTTCGTTAATTGTTTTAATATACAACTCACTCTGCGTGAGTACGTATTGGTATTGTTCAGGCGTTGCCCACGTAATAGCCGATATGTAAGTCGACTCTGAAACTTTTACCCCTTGGGCTATTAGTTCCTCGTATTTATTGCTGAGGTTATCGAGCGTTCCATCGAAATGGCTGACATGACCTCTGATATCAAAAAGGGCAGCCTTGTTAAAGCCCTTTGTAATTGTTGTCTGGACGTTATATCGTCCGTCAAGCACTTTGAGTAGCACTGGAATATCTTTAGAGAAATTAAGATAATAAGCCAGTATTTTGTCAGGCATAGTGTGCATAATGCCGTTATATAAAGCACTTGATATACCAGCCTCTCCAGTTCCTGGGGAGTTAGTGAGCAAGTTACTGTAACCTGCACTTTCGATGGCGCTGCAGACTCTGTAATTCCAGAGTTTGTAGTTTCTGTGCCCGTCGAGTTTCTCGATTCCGTCGAAGAATTTCTGGAGTTCCACGAGTTTAGTTGCCATACTCGGTTCATCTTCCTCGGTATCGTTAGTGTCTGAATCGTCAGGATCAGATGGTTCTGATGGCTCATGTGATGGGTTATTATTAGATTCTTCGGAGTTTTCTTCTTCGTTATCTTTTTTATTGTCATCTTCTTTCTTATCGCTTTCTTCTTCTGGCTTAATATAAGGGTTATCAATTTTAAATTGTTCTTTTTCTGTTGGGTCTGATATGCCCAGATACGTACTTATTCGATATCTGATTTCAGATGATTTTCCTTGATCTGATATTCCTAAATCTTTAGCGTGATTCGTTAGTTCCATTTTATAGTCAGTTCGTATTTTTAATTTTTCGTCTTTGGTAGAGTTATCATACCTGTTTATTCGATCTTGTATTTGTTGTTCCGTTCCGTTAATAGGTATTTGTCTTAAATTACATTGAAGTATTAGGTTGACTAACCTTTTGCTATCTTTAGCTTTTTGAATTTTTTCTTCGAGTTCTTCGATAGTGGATGACTGTGTATATGTTATTTTTAGTTCGTTAGCAATTATTCGTAATCCTGATAATTTTTGCAAACGTGTTTGCTCACGAGTGTTTGGTTTCTGTCCGTCAGACATAGTTTCGTTATTCGAGGATTTATAAATTTGTTAATCGTTTCGTTAGTTGTAGAGTCAAGGCTCATAACCTCTTAAAATCTATGCATGTTGTGGTAGACGATGAGGTGCTGGTGAAGTTCGGGCAAGGTGGGTTATCAGCGTAAACCAATGTATTTCTTGGGTGAGACCAGCTCCCCTTATATACATGTTCCATGGGCTAGTACTACTATAACTATCTAGCTCCTATATTGTATGGCGTTATTGTTGCGTTATTGTTCACTTAGTAAGGTGGTTGCTCATATGACCATGTACTATATTTATATCGTTCGTTATATTTATTTAATACCCCAGGGTATGGTCGGGGTGGTGCCTGCAAACCACTCAGGCCCCCTTCCTTAGATGGATCCCCCCTTGCAGCACCCTCTCCAAAGGAGATGGTGGTGGTAAGAGGTCAAGAAGGGATGCTCCGCCTGCTAGACTTGCTTACTGCGCCCACCCTAAGTGCGTCACCGTGACAAATTATATCAAGTTGGTGACTCCATTTCTGCATGCAGAGAAAGGGAGGATCTTCGTCGCTTATCCGAAGCCATACGTCCCCTTTGACTTATCAATTCTCGTCTACTCGGTTCTCAGCCTCCTTGCCCCCGGGACTTTCGACCCTCAGCAGGCCGAGCGGAACTTCTGCGGACGAATTTGTCCACGAGCACTTATTACGCCGCTTGCTTTCTCGGCACAGCGGCATGCGATATCATTTATGTGGTCCAGGCTCGGATGTAATAGGGATACAACACAGAAAAAATACTACTCAGCCATCACAAATCCTGTCTTCTATCTAGCTAGTCGTGAGGAGACCGGGTCCAGATTGTCATAAGTCCATGTCGTCATAAAAGGGTCGTGTGATCAAGGGGATAAAAAGGCGAACAGAAAAAGGAAATACGATAGCAGCGGTGAGTGCGGTGTAAGCTGTAGCAGGGTAGAACCATTCCGGGGAAGGCAGTAATGAAACGTCGGTGTACAGTCTGGGGTATACAGCCGCCAGAGAATAACGAAACCAATAAAAAACTTCAAACAAAAAGCATGAATTCCATCCATGGAAAGGAAAGAAAAAAGGGAAAGGGAAAGAAACCGTAATCAAGAGTCCGAAGTGTGGCGATCCGGATTCGCGACGAAAAGCTCCGGACGTTGTACCAGTCCGTACTTCACGCTAGTTGTTTTTCGCCTCGGTACCTCTTTATCTTCACCCCCGACCGCGCCGGCGAACGATTTGGGAAGGCTTACTGGTGTACGAGGACTAATGGGTGACGTCGGGCTTTCCATTTCTAGGGTCATTCGTCGCTCGTACTCTGCAATACGCGCAGCGACTGCCCCACCAGCTACAGGTCGCTTTCCCTTCGTCGCCGCGCTTAAGGGAGTGGGAGTGCTCAAAGTCCGCGGCACAGACGAGATAGGTTGGCCTTCTGTAAAAACGGGGGCAGGAGACGCGACCTTCACCGGAAACTGTACGAGCTCGCGCGTCTCCTCGAGGTCGGTGGAAGCAGCACCTTCAACAATATCCAGGCTACTGTCAAACGTATCGGGTGAGTAAGCACGCTTGATGTTCTCGTATTCTCGTTCGCTCGATGACCACGTTCCATGCCGCTCATGACTCCTTTCAGTACTCTCAGCTAGACTCGGACTATAGTCAATGGAAGTCGCTGTCGCCTCGCGCTGCACAACGTCTACGCGTCCTGCCAGGCGCTCGAGCACCAAAGAGTCCGCCGTCCGGCTCGTCTTCAGTGAAGTAGTGCTCCGTTCATGTCCGTTCTCAGAGTAAATGTGCTCATTTCTCTCCGTGCGTGGGTCCCTTCTAGACTGAGTGGAGTCAGGGCTATACGTAGTCCTGCCCGAGCCTCCGCTCGTCTCTCTGATCGCACCGAGGCGCATAGGCGGGGGATTTGGGTCCCTGAAGTTCAGGTCCAAAGTTCCCGACTGCGCCTTTGCTTGTTCATAGTTGCTGTCGCGTAATGAAGGTCGTCTGAAGCGCGCCCACCACGAATCTGAACGTTTCACGGGACTTGAAGGCGCACCCACCGAACCAATAATCGAGGTCGTTCGGGGCCGGGCGAAAGAACTTTTTGAAAGAGCCGTGTCCGTCTGCTGCGAAGCACTAGACGCAGTATGTCCAGCACTACTGCTGCCTAACAATGACAAAGAAGAATTATTTTCTGAGCTGCTCTTGAACTCCGTTGTGACGAGTGGAGAAAGGGGAGGTACGGTCGACCGATGCGAGAGAGTCGACTGAGATGAATGTACGTCATTAATAGGATCGTAGCGTTCAGTCCCATGTGATCGATTCGTCTTTGTTGACTCTCCCTGGTCGCTTGCGGGTGCAGATGCGTATAGAACCGTAATCGTTTCGTCCGCATCTTTGAATGGGTCTGAATAATTTGACGTCTCTGAGGTCTGCGCCCGGCCCCCTCGAGGTCTTGCGGCGATGTTGTTTCTCGCCGATTGTGCGGCCACGGCATCAATTTCCTCCGTGGTGATGGGACTGAGCGCATACTGTTCGCCCTTATCGAACAAAAGTAGACCCTCGCTGTCCTCAAAATCATCGTATGATCCCCACGACGGTAGCCCCTCTGCCATCTGCCTAGCGCGGCCGCGTGCACTGTTGCCACTAATGACACGCTTGACGCTCATCCCGACATTCTTAATCGACCCCAGCGATCCACCGATTAAGCCTCCAAGTGAAGATCGTCCTGACCCCGCACTCGCGTAGCGCTCATGGCCAGACGGCGCACCAATACTGTACCAGCTTTTCGAGCTCCCGCTGCCAGTCCGTCGAGACACACCGACGTCCGCGAACTCCGAAGCGTCTTCGTCTGCAAGCATGTCAATACGTTTCCGTGGACCTTCCGCATTCGTGTGTCGTCTCCCGAGCCCGAGGACTGTCCAGCCTTCAGCCTGTCCAGCCATCGGCACCTTTTCTGTCCGGAGTGCTCTATGACGACCTCCTAACCACGGAACAAACGCTAATCCGGAGATTATCCAAGATGTAGGAGCTGGCGGTCCTCCGGAAGCATCGTCTTGGAGCAATTGGAACCTCCTCTGCGAATTCTTGCGGCGAACAACAACCACGACAATAAAGACAATCGCGGCTGCCATCGTGAGGACGCCAAATACGCCTGCAACGGCGATCGTTGCCGTCTCATGCTTACTCCCATCATTGCTAGCAGCACTTGAAGACGATCCTGGACTTCCACCGCTGGTCCCGGTAGGCCGCGAGCCGCCAGAGGGACTTCCAGTAGGATTTCCGGCAGTGTTTGAGCCCGATACGCCCCCTGATGCACCTCCTGAAGCAGAATTTCCAGGAGACGATCCACTAGTCCCGCTGGCTGCAGGAAGAGTCGTCTGCGAAGGAGTCGATTGAGGTGTAAATGACGTTGTGATCGTGTTACTGCCGTAATCGAATATTATTATTTCAACAGACGCCCCCGCACTCGTTCCGTAACCTTAACGAGCGAGTTACAAAGCATTGAGCTCTATAGTATGATGAAAAGGAAAGTAAGTTACTCACCAAAGCCGAAAAGAACCTGGGATCCAACCTGTACTGCGAAGTGGTCGCGTCGCGCTCCTATTTCAGCCAGCACCGATACGTTCGTCCACGACATCGGGCTTGTCGTAGTGTCCAGTATCCACCCGTCGCTAAACGATGTTTGTAAATCGGCATCCGAACCACCGTGAATGAGAATTCGGTCACCCTCGAGCCACACGCTTGCAAAGGCCCGACGGGCCGTAGGTACTGCGCTGCTCGACACGCTCTCAGTACTCCAGCTGAGGGTTGACTGTGTCGTATCCATGCTCCAGATGGTAGTAAATGGGATGAGTTGCGAGTCGTTTGTTGAATATCCTCCAAACACAAGTATGCGGCCATCGGAGAGCACGATAGAGGTATGGCCATAGATGGCCGGCGGACCGCTGTCCGTCGGGAGTTGAGTAAAGCTCGGCGTGTTAGGATTGAAAACATAGTGGTCTGAGTATCCGAGTGAAGATCCGTCGTCCTTCTCACCGCCAATGAGGTATATTTGGCCGCCAACCGACGCCGTAGAATGGTGTATGCGCCGACTCGGTTCGCCTGCCCACCCTTCTGCCTCGCTCGTCCAGGAAGGGGTTCCTACCGAGCTTATGTCCAGCAGTTCGGCGGAATTCGACTGGCTAGGAAGCACAATAGGCGAGTTCGGCCCACCATCGCCGCCGAAGAGAAGAAGGCCAGTGGTACTGTAAGCGGAGAGTGTATGCCACGCCAGCTGCGGTCCTTGAGGCGAGGACGCGTTCTCAGAGCCGGAAATATACACCCAGGGCGGCGAGGAAGGATCAAAGCTTTGAGATAGATCGAGTAGAAAGAGGTCATTGGTTGTTGGGGCGGAAGTATATGAGAACTCGTTGAATTCGTCCGTCTTCCCGCCATGGATAAGTAGGAGATTGTTCACGACCGCAGTGGCCTGGCCCCATCTTGCACAAACCTCCGTAAGGAAGGAATACGCGAGTTGAAAAGAGGCTCACCGTGGTTCGGAGGTAAAGTCAGCAATGCCGTTCTGTGCAGCCAACAGGAGATACAGCAGCGGCACAGGCCATTGCGAAAGAGGGGCCGTTCGTCGTCGTCGCAGCTTCAGGTGTACCATAAGCAGCTGGATAGTTTACGCACGGTGCGGAGGCAGCAGCCAGAGAACAGCAATGATCATGGGAGGTCGTCAAGAGGTATATGAAGTTGTGGTGCAGCTGTGTTGGTTTGGATTCGTGTAGAGCGGCCATGAATCATTGGTAATTATAGCTGCGCAGCAGTGATCCCAACTATTTCCTTTTCTGAATGCATCTCGGCACGTCGCGTCGATCCCGGGTGCCACCATCCGTTAGCATTTCTCCGGCGTTAACGAAAGCAAAGAAAGCAGACAATATATACAGTAAAATACGACCAATAACAGAAGACAACTGTACAATATACAAGGTGAAGTGGTCCGAAATGTACCACCACCTGAATTTACGCTCGTCCTCTTCGTATTCGTCTACTAGGCGGTCTCGGCTGTTCATCCTCAGACTCGTCGTCCAAACCCTCGATATATCCGTCGCCCATTACCACAGGTACACCGCCCGCTCCACCGTGGGCGAGGAATCCTTCCCTCTTGCTCCGGGTCCCAGTCCCAACAAATGTCCCACTCTCCAACTGAACATCGTCATCGAAAATATCCGCTTCATAAGTCAATTCAGCTCGACGAAGTTCCGAGTCTAGCGTGTTCCCACGCCTGGAAGAGGCAGACGACGATCTACGGGTAGAAGCAGGTATGCCTTTCGCCGTCGGTCGTACGGGTAAGCGCGACGGCTGGACCTCTTTTTGTTTTGCCAGTTTAAAGGTACCTGGAGGAGGCCTCACTGGTAAGCGAAGTGGAGGACTGTCTGCACGTTCGCGCATCCTTCCACGACTTTCATCCTCTAGCTGTGCTTGCGCTGAGAGATCTGCGAGCATTGCCGTCGGATACAATGGAGACAGAGATTCGTCATCATCGGGATCCGCTTCTTCCAACCGGAGGGCGTCTTTACTCAGTTTCTGTCTCGCAGGAGCTCGCGGTCTTCGTGGTGAGTCCGATAATCTTGATGATGTCTGTGGTCTTCCGACAAACGCGCCCGTATCTCGTGAGGCCTCACGAGTCCTTGATACAGATCGGGATACATGCTGGAGCCGCTCCGTGGCACATTCCATGTCGACATCTTCAGTTTGCCCAAGCACATGCCCAACAGAGCGCGATTCATGCGGTTTTGGAAGCTTTTTCCGCCCAGCACTGCTTGATCTGATAGACTCTGGTAAAGGGGGTGTAGGCGGAGGTCGGTCTTCGAAGCCCCCACTATCTTGTTCGTTGTCCGAGCAGAGAGACGGGGTCGTCAGGTCAGTCTCCGTTCTGGTGCTAGAAAACGTACGTGAGTTCGAACTGGTATCGGACGCGGGTGGAGGATGCGGTCGCATGGAAGTGTGTGTTGATCTCAATTGACCAATTTGACCCAAGCTCGCGGGTCCTCCGGATGCAGTTGGAAGGGAAAAGGAGAGATTACTGTTCAAGGAAGATCCAGAAGAACTAAATGACGCGTCCGTAGATACCGCAAAAGCTCGCCTTTTAAATGCTGATAATACAACATAATCAGCATCGGTATAGACACATAATCAAACCTACTCACGCGCCGAACTCCGAAGTTCACCGACCGCATCTCCTGGGTGCTTTCTCTTAGAGCCAGTCTTTGTTTGCGTCTGTAATTCCGTTGAGTCCGCTTTTCCCCCGGAGGAATCACCCCTCTGCTGTTTTGAAAAGGACGTTGCGAAACTCCTGTTAGGCCTCAGCAATGATTCGGATCTGTTCCCCACATCATCAATCTCTCTGGGTCTCAGCATCACCTCAGACCTATTCCCGACGTCTCCGACTTCTCTTACCCTCACCGCGGGCCGGGAAGGAGGAGCGGGGACGGCAAATACTGGGTCGACATTAGTTGCGACTTTCCGTAGTCTATGAGTTTTCATCTCCGTCAAAAAGGCTGCCATTTTATCTGCACCGAGGTTTATTGTAGGTTGTCCTCTTCGCGCACCACCGTAAGCAGCAGGATTAATCGGCTTTTCTGAAGGTGTCCCAGCGTGTTTTAAGGAAGCACGAGTATCAGCGAATAGTGATGTTGGCTGGTTATTCGACGAGCGGCCGAGAATATTCAGAGGTGGCGGTGGCGGTGGCGGCGGGGGAGGCGGCGGGACGAAGAACTCTTGTGTCATCAGTGGTCGGTTTGCAAGCTGAAAAGCAGATGAATTAATGCACTGAAACGACATACGGAAGACTTAAATTAACATACTTCCTCACGCAACTTCGCCAATTCCTCCTCTAAAACTCTTATCCGTTCTTTATCTCTTCGCTTTTCGTCATCTTCTTCATTGTCATGCGCCTCCCGCTCTTGCTGTCTCGCAGTGAGTAATTCATGCTCCTTCCCCTTAACCCGTCTTTCATAGGACAAGTCACCGCGAATATCGTGATGTCTTTCGTGACTAGAATCATGATCTTCGTCAGATTCATCTTCGGAGTCTGACTGTCGTGCTTTCTCTTTCCCCTTGTTGATTCGGGCAGGAGACATGCTCTGCAGCACGGGGGAGCGTGGGAGTATCTGGGAAGTGGAAGCATCCGCGCGGTCCTCTCTATGATACCGCCGAGAAGCACTGATAGCATTTTCGTCTCTGCTATGAGAAGGCGAGCCTGCTGGCGACGAAGACCACGACTCATGACTGTCTTCTGGGGAGAACTCAAAAGATGGGGGCCCATCCGGAAGCTGCTCAGATTCCGTAGGCACGTTGTGCGAATGAGAAGGACCAGGATCTAATCTCTGAGAGTGGCGTACTGAATGTGGTGTTTCCGAGTTTCTGTCAGCAGTAGGGGTAGCGACGCCGGATGCAAACCTGACGACGCGGACCCTCTCTCGAACTGGCTCTGGAGTATCTAAAGAGAAAGGGTCATCATTGAAGGACCCGGGCATGCTGACCGAGAGGCGCCGGCGAAGTAAAAGGGAAGGGGGAGGCTTGGGCTTGGGAGAGGGGGAACGAGGAGATTCTGGGCCGGACAGCTCTTCTGTTATTGATTTACGACGTCAGCTGGGAGATCACGGTACTATGAAGAAGTGGTGCGATGAGCTCGAAAGGGGGATTGACGAAGTTGAATAGGATGGCTTGAGTTTGAGTGACTGCTTACCTTCCTCGCCGTCCGATGGTTGAGCTGGCCGTCTGCGAATAAGACGCGGAGTGGGCGACTCTGACGCGTCATGAAGAGCCTTCCGAGGAGTGTTATTATGGCTGCCGCCATCGTATGGTGAATGCCGACGAGAAACCCCTCGCGGCCGGTGCTTGAGAGCACCAGCCTCCTCTTGAGCCCTAGCTGCTGTCCGACGTACATGGCGCGTCTCGTTTTTTGTTCGTCTCCCCTTAACCTGACCCGAGGTCCGATCACTCAGCCTAACCTGCGATGTTGAGGCCTCTGGCTGATCATCAGAATGAGAAGAATAATACTCGTTCTCATCGTTCTGTAATCGCGTCGCGTCAGGACGTGCCAGCTCGAAAATGCAGACACGAGTATGCGCACCTCTCCCTGCTCTTTTCCCGTTGCACTGCTCACGAAAGACTCTATCTCGCGTGAGACGAAGCTGAAAACGCTCGACAAAAGCCCAGCAGAAGAGTCCTGGGCAGACTGGCGGGGGCGATGGAGTGGCATGAGATTAAGATGTTCGGTATACAAACCGAACGTGCGCGTGACGCAGTCACAACCCGCGTCTCGAGCGCCGTCACTACTCGGACCACAACAAGATCATATCCAGCAGGCTGAGAATGCGAGCATCGTTAACGGCGAAATCAAGCGTTCACTACTACGAATTGTCTTTGCCGTAATGAACATTGTTGGCGACTCGCCTGCTGATTTCAAAATCCCAGCAGGCGCTTTGGATAGTCTCCCTCCAAACTCTCAGGCCGCCCTCACCCGCCTCCTGGGTCACAAAGCGGAAACATGCGACTTGTCTGTGCCGCTATCTTACTATGTATTCAAGTCCAAGTGTCTAATATCTTAGCGCTACCTCTACTCTATGCCAGGTCACCTTACCCAACAACCAAGCTTGCTGCTGTTTTGGTGCTCTTGTATGAGAAGGAAGGCCGGTTGCGTGTCCTCCTTACAACGCGGTCCAAGAAGCTCCGCTCACATCCTGGCCAAACTGCCCTTCCAGGCGGCAAATGCGACGACTCCGACATAGACGTTATCGACACCGCTGTAAGCTTGCATAAAACACTCGCGCCAGCCGTATCCCTCATCACTAGCAGTACCGGGAAGCTAATGAAGAGGTCGGCTTACCTCGGGGCTCGCCTTCAATACACGTGCTATGCGTCTTGCGTCCGTTTCTTTCGCAATACCGACTGCTTGTGACACCTGTGGTCGCCTTGCTCACTGATCTGGAGCTTCTCACGTCACTCACACCATGCGAGGGTGAGGTGGATGCAATATTTGAACACCCACTAGAAGCTATTCTGGATCCTTCACTTGCCACGGGTCTGTCTCTGGTAGAAAAGAGAAGCGAAAACTGGCCATACGAAGACGAAATATATGCAAGTCATCTCTCTTTTCTCTTTGGGATGAATACTTTCTAAAACTGCGACGTGTTGCATTACTCTTACAGAATACATCTGATGCCCGATGGCTTAGCGATACGGGCTATAGAATGCATCGTTTCCGGAGTACAGCTTCCCCGATAAAGGGACTGACCGCTGACATCCTCGTAAATACTCCCCTGTTGTCCTCTTCTAATGACTCACGTGCCGCTTTCGCTTTTCTCCGCCAGATCGCGGTCGCAGAAATTGCTTTTAATCGTGGACCCATATACGACCGTTGGGCTCCGGGCCAGATTAGTTCATTCGCAGAAATTGCGAAGATATTGGGTGAACACGAGGTGGCTTTGAAACCAGCCCGAGGCGCTGTGTCAGAAAGTGAACGTGCTTCTAGGGAGCATCTACCCGCCGCGTAGTATACTTTATTGAAACCTTCATAGAGTAAATAAGGCATAATATATCCGCGAAGTAATCATTATAATTGCTATTGAGTTGGCGGCCCCAAGAGTGCAGAAATCATTAGGAGCCTAACGGGGGGCGTGAATTCAGGATCGACAACGAAATAAACCGTGCAAACCGGAATTCTCAAGGGTATTAGGTACGGGCGAGCAGACACTTTCACATATTTCAGCATATGCTCAGCCCCATCGAGTTGGCTACGGCAAGTTAGGGTTTACCCCAACGATATCTATAAGCAGGAGCGAAGAGCACTAGTACTTGTCATACTTAACTTGAAGGTTGCTCTTACTGCTTCCCACTCGTAGCCGAAGAGAATTGTTGAGAACATATCAACCATCAACCCGGCATCATAAAGCAGTAACCAAGCTTATCCTCACGGGCATATGCGGTCCAAAAGTCGACCAGGCCTGAAGTACATGTAGTGTTTTCGGATGAAGGGTATATGAAGCACCAGCGCTGACCCAGTATCCCAGGAAAGACGGATCCGCTAACACCCTTTTCCAGGAATACAATCGAAGAACGCGACTGCATAATAATCTCCTTGGAGAGAGAATTCTGCACGAAAGGCGAGACAGATACGCAGTCACCACCAGAACGAGATAGACAGCGGAGAAATCATCCCAGCCCTGTTACCGCGCAAATTCAAGTACAACACCAAACGTATCGTTGGATAGTATCTTTTCGAGTCGCATTTTCGAGCAAACAGACATTGAATACCCCACTTCAAGAAGGACATGAGCAGAGTCGCTTTTCAAAGTAAACGAGTAGCCAGGTGTGCTTTTTGTGAAACGATCCGAGTAGCGGGAGAGAAGCGTCGTCTTCAAACTTGGATTGTGCACCCTGAAGGTCTATGGGACCCTGCCATTCATTGTTTGAGAGTTATTCTTATCGGAGGGGTACAGCGGATGGAGTTGAGGCATTAATTCGTGTGTCGTGTGGCCGACCCCCTTCAGGGAAGACTCACCTTCCTCTGAGCATGTGCTGGACCGCTAGGGCAGTGAGAAAATAATACATTTATTGCTTGCAAAACATTTGATTCAGAAAACAGCGACCCAAAGGAAGTCGTAACCGAACAAAAAGAGCGACAAAACACTGAAAGAAGAAAATGCTGATGCAAATGAGTATTGATACAGTGTAGCTGTGATGGATTCATGTCATAAATATTTTCCGACCATTTGTCCACTTCTATACCAGGATTCCCATGCCAGTCAATGCGTACATGCTCTATTATTGAGGACTTCGGTCAGCTCCGAGAATAGACATGGTTGACATTCCAGTGGAGTAGACGCACCAAAAAGGGGGACAATACCGTTGCTCGAACATGTTTAACAGCGTTACACGTACATAGCTATCCCACCCTCCTCTTCGTCCATGCGCCATTCACCCTCAATCATAATGCTCTTGTGCTTGTGCCCGCATTCCGCAACGGGACAGGTCCAGTAATACGTATCTTCAATTACCGGGGCTTTTTCCCTACCTTTGCCTCTTGCCCTGCCTTTACCTCTGGTGGCTCCAGAACGTGCACGCCTGCCTCGACCGCGACCCGATCCGCGCCGTCCACGAGTAGAAGGGGTGTCAGGAGCAGCGGGAATACGCCCTTCGGGCGCTTCAGAAACATTTCCCTGGTGTTCGGAGGACTGCAAATGATTATTGGAAGTGGATTCAGAAGGGTCAATCACGGGATGGCGTGGTCGAAGGCGCGAACGGATGGAGATTAGTGACTCTCCCCCCTGATCCGGAACAGTTGCAGGTGTAGAAATCGGCAATTGTGGATGCGCACGACTTTTGCCCTTCTTGTCAGGTCGGGAGAGCGTCGCGGTTGCCCCGTACTCATCTTCGTCTAGTGGTGGGGCCTTGCGTTTACCTCTATTCCTTTTGAGAAGAGTATCTTCATTCATCGCAGAGGAAGCATGAGCGTCTGAAGAGCCCCTGCACAAAGAAGGGCCGGCTAAATCGGTCGGCTCTTCCTCTGCCTTCCCCTTCCCTTTACGAGATGAAGAAGATATAGCCTTGTCCACAAAAACCTCGCCCGCGGAAGGAACGGATAGCGGTCGCGGCTTCATTAGAATATCAATGCACTTCCCATCTAATACATGCCCACATCGAAGCGCCCATAGCTTACTCCGACGCACGACATCTTCCGAGCCAATGACGTTCATTACGAGCGGATCCAAGCAATGAGCACACACAATAATTGTGCCCGCCTCGTGCGAAGGAGCAGAACTCGGTCCCGGCCCTTCCGCGATAGTAATTGGATCATGTGGCGCGAAATCGTTCGAAAACCCGGGTTCAGGCTTTTGGGGATGGGTGAAGTGCTGTTTGTAATCTGGGCTCAACTGCCGACGGCGCAGAAGGTCGTCGTGTATCGTTAACCGTCCTGCTGGAACACGCCCCCCTCGCGGACGTGCTTGTAAGCGGAAGCGAAGATCATTCCGATGCTCTTCAGCGTCAAGTGCAAGTGCCTCGAGTAAGGCTGCGTCTTCTTCATCCTCCGCAGGTCCCGGATTGCCTGGCCCGAAGTCAAAGTTGAAAAGTCGCCTCAAAACACCAAAACCAGCGTTAAGAGCAGGAAACTCCCAGCCATTGCGGTTCCCATGCTCCATCCCAGGTGCGACATTAGGCACTTGTGCATGGGCCGCCTCCAGCTGGTTATAACGATTCAGAGCAAGAAGCGCGCCACCTAAACCCATGCTCGGCCGTCGAGGAGGCTCCCGCAGCGCAGGATTAGGATTGACCAGTGGTTCGCGCTGAATATCGGGCGTCCGTGGACGTACACGGAGATCATTTTCAAACGCGAAGGGTCTGTCCAAAGGACGGAACACGCCCTGGAAGTCAGGCGGAGGGCCCCATCGTAGCGGAGGTTCGCGCATATGCCGCGGTATAGCTGGGACTGGAGGAACAATGTTGTTTTGTGGAGGGGGGGATGGGGAAAATAGGGTCCGCCTCCGCATATGGGGTGTGCCTAAACCACTTATTAATTAGATAAAACAAATGAATTGGGCGAACTCACCTCGACGCGTTTGTCCAGACCGATGCCGGATGATGGGTGGCGCACGAGGGTTGGGAACCTCGTGAACCTCCTCGTCGCTGTCATCGACCACAATGACCTCTCGTGATCTGTTATGTCTTGCGTGGGCGCCGCCTGGAGTCCCTATACGTGGGACAATTTGGATATCGACATCGTCATCGTCAGTGAAGGTATAGTCGTCGACGTTGATAACTTCTCTTGCTGGTGATTGAGACACGGACGATGGGAGCTGAACAAGCGTCTCCGACATGGCGGAGAAGGCTCAAAGTAAAGTCGGTGCAAGGTCGTAGACTAGAGCCAGAAAGGATCGGCAGCGGCCATCTCTTACGGCTGCATTAGTAAGCAGCTGCGCACGGACCCATCGCCCCGCCTTAAAATTTGCCTCAAAATTTATTTCTTCCCTCGCTTCTTGTTCTTCCTCTCTTTTCTTCATTGATGCCTTTAATTGAGCATAGATTCTTTCCTACGTGAGTCCTGTTTCCTTTCAGTCCTCCTAGGATGACTTTATTCTCTTCCCCGTCCTACACGACCATGCCGAGGAACAGAGCTTATTCGTTCGCAACGAATACGCGCCCTACGGGGCGCACAGTGCACTTGCCAGTGTTATTTCGTCTGATTTTTTCTCATCTATTGCCGCTGAGATTATGGCCTTTTTACTGATGCATTCTGTCGTTCTCAGGTCGTACTTTCCCCCTTCTTCCGACTACGGACGAGGCATAAGTTTTGCGTGAGTGTCCTCGGCTATTTGTCTATTTTTCTGTGAACACGGTCAGGCGGCTATTGCGTGATGAAAAAAAGTACCGAAATTCGCAGTTTCCTCCCTAGCGTCCTCCCTTTGGAGTACTCCCCCAGACCACACGTTCATTTTTCCTCTCGTGCCGCACCGAACCCAAAAAGTGCTAATCGAGATGGGCTACCTCTGGTACGTTGGCGTGGAGGTGGGTGGTCGGCGTAATGAGGGTTACAAACACCTTCCTTTGGATGTCTGATCCTTGCTGCTCCGACTGTGCTCGCATCGTTGATATCGATCAAGCCTTGCTGACTATTGGTCTGCTTTGTAGGTGTGCCTCGTATGCCTGTTACATTCTGTAGCGTTATTATATTGTATATTCCATCGAGTGACGAAATCTTATATTGAATATGTTTCTAATGAGTGTATGTGAGCGAGTGATTCATGACTACAGTAATAGGTGGAAGCGCTTAGTACCCTACGCCTGCTTCTGCTCTTACGCTCGACCCATGGCGCCCAAAGACCCGACACGCTACCAGTTTTCCTCGCGCTTAGCCTACAGCCATTCCACGCCTGATTTCCTGCAACGGCTGAAGGACAGGGTTGCGGGTGTCTCGGACGATGGCGGCGACAACGACGAAAATGACGAGTTTGACGAGTGGCAGTCCAAGTCTGGGCGACCGCCCATTCCGCGACGGCCCTCGCCACCCCAGCGCCCGGAAGGCGACCCTGGCAGCGCGGACGAAGATGCTCTCGACGAAAAGCCGCAAGTAGTTGTCCTGAAAGAAGGCAAACACATGATGGCGCGCGAGGCGGAAAACGAGAAGCGGAAAGGTGTGCAACACTGCGGACAGTTACATTAACTAACACCGTTTTTTGACGTATAACACGATTTATTTGTCAATAGCAAAGGGACTCCCTCCTCTTCCTGACGAGCCGCAGAAACGTGAGGGTGATTCTACGGAGGAAGCGAACAGAGGTCTGAAGGAAAAGGCGAAAACCACGGAGAAGGACTCTAGCAAATCTGCATCACTATCGTTCTCGTCATCTGGTGCGTCTTCAAGCGTAAAGAACACCGGAAAGAAGCGCAAGACGGTTGGAGACGACCAGGATGATGTCGCAAATAAAGAAAAGGCCGAAAAGAAGACCAAGAAAACTTCGAAAGCAAAGAAAGCAAAAATTGGAACCCTTCTATCGTTTGGGGACGACAATGACGGTTGAAGGGACCAGCACCGTGCTTAAATCCAGCCGTCTAGGCCTGGAGGGTGATACGGCGGACAGGGGTGTGATTACGGTTGTTGTAGGGAGCACCGTCCGCATTCCCAACTTGTATACCGCCACCTAGTACATACCACATACACCTGACCTGGCGCCGTGTGGGAGGTGCGGAAGAATCGGGAAGGGGGTTTCAGCTCTTCGGCATTTGGTGCCCGTTATCTTGGCCTGCCCATGTAGTTTTTACGCTTGCGTGCGTTAGGCGGGGACGCACCGTCGCCGCCAGGGCCCATATTTCAATACATGCACAGGGCGAATTGGTATTGAACTCCTTCATCTGGTTCTCGCCTTTACACGTGAACTCAACATGTTCTCCAATGCAGCTCGCCCCTCATCTAGACCTCCAATAGAAGCGGATATTAGCTTATAGCTCATAAGCATTTGTCACGTCTGGTTCTAGCCGCGCCCTTGATACTTTGTCTGCGCCAAAAGCGGATCTCCATCTTCTCCACCTGGCTTTCTTCGTTCAGACGCCGAACATTGACTCACAGAATTGAATGTCTTGTCACGAACAGAGAAGCGGAGAAGCCCAGACTGCAAGCCATGCTCGATGACCCACTACTCTGGCTTTCACCACCCAGCTTTGCAACTCTGGACGCTCCAACAAAATGAATCTGTTTCAAAGCTTATATGGGGCGCTGTCGAATAAACTTTATGATGTGGCTACTTTCAGTCTCCATAATGGTCTTAGCTCCTTTTGTTGACTCTCCGCGTCCAACCTGTGCATCTGGCTGCGTCGGGATCGGTGAATATGGGCGCTGCCGGCGCCACCTTCGATCATCATAATGATTATATGAGCATGCCTGCTGCTCGGGGTCGCCTTTCTTGGCTGGCGGTTGAATTTCGCTTCGCTGTACGCATACGTACGTTTGCCCTTTGCTTGGTACCTGTGGAACTTCGGGGCAGGCATTCTACGAGATGAAATTATTCCTCTCGAAACTTGAAGAATCGTCATCGAATCTACTTGGCTTTACTCTGTTGAGGATATAACCCGCGGAGCCATACGTGCAACTGCTTTACGTCTGCTCTTTTTTCTTTTTCCGGACCAACTCAAGCCCAATCAAAGCGCACTTAACGCTGACAGTCGGGCATCTTCCGAATACAAGCGATCTCATTTGTTAGCTGACCGGAATCGAATGTCATCTCGTACCCCCCCGCTAAAGCTGGATCACCGAGCGCCGAGAAGGAATCGAAGATTGGGCCTGTTAATGGATAGTGTCTGGCTTGCGATGATCGCGTGTCGTGCGCGCAGGGAGAGTGGGCGCCGTAAAGTGCGGCGGAAGTTGGCTCAAGTGGCCTCGTGTCTCATCTGTCGTAATGAAGACTGCGGTCCGTACCTGCACAGCTCCGCTGCGTGTATAGCCAATCTGCGTATAAAAGGGCCTGCTCCTCCGAGTTTATGCTGTCACCCACCAGCTCATCACTGCTTGTAACTCATCTCAGGTCTACATATCAATTTACCCATCCATTTCTTGATCCAATATGGCTCAAGCTACCTGGCCAACACAGCAGGACCTTAACGATCTCCAGGGTAAGTACCGTTTTGTCCTTTGATATCCCGTCAGTTGATCAATGTCCTGCCGTCTGTTTAGGCGATGTTGTGTGCGTACCCAGATGCCTTAATACAAGAGGGCACCCGCTTACTTCCCTGTTATTAAAGCCTCGGAATTCCCAAGCGCTTTGAGGACTTCGTTTTCTTCAACATCCAGGATGCTGCCGCTTTCAAGCGTGACCTCAAGACGCTCATCCCAGCCCTCACCACCACGGCTCAAATCCAGAAGATGCGCCAGGACATCAGCAACCACAAGAGCAAGGGGCTTCCAGGTCTGCTCAAGTGTCTCGGGATTAACATTGCCTTCTCCGTTCAAGGATTGAAGAAAGTGTGTAATGCAAAGTTTTTTTCGAGCTTTGGAATGGAACACTTATACTACGTATAGCTGGGAATTACAGACGACCTCAAAGATGCCGCCTTCGACGCCGGCCAGCTCGCAAGCGCCAAAGCTCTTGGGGACGAGGGTACCACCGACTCTTCCGGAAACTTCAATCCGAACTGGCTTTCCGCTTTCAAGAGTGAGGTCGACGGCGTCATTCTGGTGAAATCTTCAGTCATGTCCTTTCCTCCTTCCAGTCTCATGTTCTTTCTTTCTTTCCTTTCCTTCCAAAGATTGCCGGCGATTCTCAGATTACGGTGAACGAGGGCACGAACAAAATCGAGCACATCCTCGGTAGTTCCATCAAGGAAATGCTCAGGGTCAACGCCAACGTTCGTCCAGGCAAGGAAAAGGGGCACGAGCATTTCGTAAGTCTTATTGAAACTTGACAATAAGCATCCTGATATACTTACATACGCACACAGGGTTACCTGGACGGCATCTCCTCACCCGCGATCGACGCACTGACTGGCCATTTCCCCGGACAGATCGTCGTCCCACCCGGCGTGCTCGTCTGCGGTACACAAGGCGACGTCGACAGCACAGGTGCCCAGGTGCAACGTCCCGCCTGGGCGAAGAATGGCTCCTTCCTCGCATACCGCCATTTCAACCAGCTTGTGCCCGAGTTCAGCAAGTTCGTCACGGACAACCCCCTCAACTTCCCTGCGATTCCGGCTGAGCAGGGCAGCGCACTGCTCGGCGCGAGGATGTTCGGCCGCTGGAAGAGTGGCGCCCCGATAGACCTTGCGCCGACGGCGGACGACCCGGAGCTTGCTGCGGACAAGCAACGCAACAACAACTTTGACTTCTCTGAGGACCCGCTCGACCAGACGA
This sequence comes from Coniferiporia sulphurascens, assembly GCA_002794785.1. NCBI lineage: Eukaryota > Fungi > Basidiomycota > Agaricomycetes > Hymenochaetales > Hymenochaetaceae > Coniferiporia > Coniferiporia sulphurascens. The sequence continues at coordinate 935,790 of NBBA01000004.1, forward strand.
AGTGCCCCTTCGCGGCGCACATTCGCAAGACGAACCCCAGGGCGGACTTGGCACAGTATGTAATTCGGCTCGAATTGGCTGGCTCGAATTTTGTTGACATGAGGAATAGGTTCGGCCCGACGGCACTGACGCAGCACATGTTGGTTCGCCAGGGCATTGCGTTCGGGCCTGAGGTAACCCCGGACGAGGCGCACGACAACAAGACGAAGCACGACCGCGGGCTCGCGTTTGTGTGCTACCAGAGCAATCTCGGCAATGGGTTTGAGTTCGTGCAGAAGAGTGAGACTCTTACTCCTACACTTTTAAACTAACGAAGATGTTGAAACCTGGTGCACAGGTTGGGTGGACAATAAGAGCTTCCCGCCCAAGACGATCAACGGTGCCGCGTTCCAGAGCGGGTTTGACCCCATCAGTGCGTGTCTCCTCCCTTATCGTTAAGACACATATACTGACTCTTTCGTTCGTGTTTGCAGTCGGCCAGAACAACGGCGCGCCGCGCGAGACGGCCGGTTTGCAGCCAAACAACCAAAGTGCGGACCTGACGCTGCCATTCGACTTCATCGTCTCCAAGGGCGGCGCGTACTTCTTCTCTCCCTCCATCTCAGCGCTGAACACCAAGTTCGCCGTTTGAGCTCCAGTCAGACTTGTCGATCATGATTGGAGATTGATCTTCCCTTGCGCTACGCTAAACGCGACTGCGGAATAAATCTGTACACTCACAATTGTATCATTCTGTAAATTTATGCGTGTCCTTTTCCCCATGTGCTGGAGACTAGTTTCGATGAGATAAACGTGCTTTATTTGTTTCGAACCATGAACATGAAAGATGAAGGAAAAAAATACAAGGTTATTCATTTTATATGTCGTGCGGCAAAGGGACGAGGACCAGGGAAAAAGACTGGAGTATTGTGGAGGGGTGATAACGTTAGCTAGATTGCGGGCAGCTCGAGAAACGTATATGTGTATGTACGTGTTCTCGTTTTGTCTTCGGAGGGTATATTCTCAAAACTCGAAAAAAGAAAGGTAAAAGACCAAAAGCAGGAATAACGAAATGAAAGACGGAGGAACCGAATTTGGAACTAGAACTCGAACTCGGCGAAGGGCGATATGAACGGACGCGAGGAGGAATAATGTCAGATATAAAGAAGAACCAGAAAGGGGAGGAAGACGACGAGAAAAGAGAGTGCACGAGGAGATGTATAAACCGGTACTGAATTTACTGAATTTAGCCTTTACGAGAGAAGAGAATCGAGGGGTTTGAAAACCGGACGGCGGACTTCGGACGGGCTACACTGCAGGCGATTAAGAGCGTCTTCGTTCGCAGTGGCTAGCGTACCTACAAATTACCCAGAGTTGCATCAAAGACGACTGCTTAGAGTAATGGGGAAAACATTATTCACTTCCCACACCTTTCTGGCGTGGGCAGCATCTATCAGACATGATGCAACCCCCGAACCCCGAAAAAGGCAAGGCAGGTAAGCGGAAAGCGGATAGTGGAAAGCGAAAGGCAGGAAAGAATAAAGGTGAGAGAGCGGAGGAGAAAACGAGTAGCACGAGGTTAGGGACCCTTCGACGCCCCGCCGGGCGTTGAGTCCATAAAGCATAGCGTATCGCGCAGGGAATAAATACCCGAATCATTCCTCGTCAGGGATGGTCCCCGCTGCCTCCGACGCCTCCGAACCCGACACAGACGCAGGCCACGCTGGCACTTTCGCCTCGAGCATGTTCACTAGGCTTTCAAGTTCGTCGGCGGCAGCCTCCGGCTCCGAAATCGCTGCTGATCCATTTAGTAGGCCATCCTCGACCTCACTGACTGGAGACTCTTCCGGTGTGAGCGGCTCTTGCACTTCTACTTGTACCTCTGTCTCCTTCTCTTCATCCTCTCCTGTGGTGCCATTCTCGTCATCCTCATGATCGACGACCGCCTCATCTTGGTCTGCTTCCTCATGACTAGCAGAGTCCGTATCGACAACAACATCCGCGTCGACATTGCCATCGACGACCTCCTCACTGGTAGCGACGTCCGCAGCAATAACAGCCGTAGCAGTACGCACACCAGGTTCAGGCGTGAACGAGAAAGAACCTTCGCCCACCTCCGCACTTTGAATGTGCGCAGTGTCGAGTGGTGCACTCTCACCCTCATTCTCGGAAACGTACGCGTCGTCATAGCTCTCTATCTCTGAGCCATCATCGTCGCTTGGTACGGTTTCTACGGTCGATTCGTGCCCGGGCTCAGGTTCAGGTTCTCCATGTGACAATACAGGAGAGTGGGATTCCTGGGCTTCGGGTTCCTCGACGGCATCTGCAATGACGGAAGGTTGCTCGACGGGCTCGTCTTCGATGTGCTCCTCCGGAGTTCCACCATTTGTCTCTGGAATGTCCGCCTCAACGACGGCAGCTACAGTCGCCACGGCACCAGTTGCTGCGATCGCCGCAGCGGCTTTCGCAGTGGCCTCCTTTTCCTTCTTCTCGCGCTCCGCCTTCATACGTGCCGGCGCAAGCCCTACCCGCGGCTTTAAGGTCCCACGTGTAGGAGCTGCGCCCCTCGCAGGTTTTGCAGCTGCAGCAGGGGCGCGTGGCGGACTTGTGGCAGAGACACGCGCCTTGGATGCAGATGCCGCTGTCGGCTTTGACAGACGGTCCAGTGAGGAAGCAGGGATCGTTGCCTTACGCACAGGTGGTGGGGGCGGTGGCGCGTTCTTCGCACGCGCAAGAGACGCCTTCGTCGGTGCGTACAGACCAGACGGAGTCTTCGGACGGGCAGGCGACGCGTTTGCAGAGGCGGAGCCAGCAGACGTCGATGAGCGCATGGCTGCAGTGGGAGTCTTTGCGCGCGCACCGCCAGTAGGTGGGCTCTTCGCGCCCATACGTGATCTGGCACGCACGGTCGACGTGTTGGAGGTCACCGACGTGCCGGTGTGCTGCGCCTTGAGCGGCTTCATGGGGGTAACAGGTGGCTTGCTAGGCGCGGAACGTGCGGGAGCGGGCGCCACAGCGGCCGGTTTGGCCGCAGTGCCACGCGCGGGTGTGCGCGCTGTGCGCGTGTCAGAGGCAGACTTCCCTGCTGCGGGGCGTGCCGCAGGCTTTGCCGGTGTCGGACTCTTTTTCGGCATCGCCGACGGTGCGGCCAGTGCGGACGCAGACTCCGCTGATGCATCGGCTCGTAATTCCGCCCGCGCGTCCTGCGGTGCGTTAGGATCGCTCAGGGCATCGTGCGGTGTGTGCGATAATGCACCCTCTTCGTGGTTCGAGCCCGACAGCGGCGACACGGATCGCAACGCATCTGACGTGCCGAACTGGGGGTGTGGAATTACATCCGCAGGGCCTGGGGTCGTGTCGGCGTTCGCCTTGGGGAGCCATTCGCGCCGTTCCTTGGCCTCGATCTTGGCGGCGTCGCCGGTGTTGTGTGTCGCGACGCTGTTCGCACGTGAGGCGGAGGGAGAAGGGGGGTTTGTGAGGGACGAGCGCTTGGTTGCGCGCTCGAAGCGGCCGATGAGGTTGGCGACGCTCTGCTGACGCGGTCGCTCGTCAGGCAAGGGCCTGCAACGCTGGGCGTCAGAACTGGGTGCACAAGGGGTTGCTGGCTATTTACGCACATTTTTTTGTAAATATAAGCAGAAAACTCGGGGGGTGGAAGAGGAAGGGAAAGATGTGTTTGGTGGTAACGAACACAGGACAGGCTGAGCGCGTCAAGCCGAGCAACGGCACTCCATATACGGCAGCCGTCCATGTCTCCCCCCCTCGTCGTCCTCCCCTCCGGCCTCTCACTCGAACTCGCCCTCTCGTCGCCCTCGACGCAGCCAGATGTAGGCTACAACAAGCTCGCCGTGCTTCTCCATCCGTGGTCCTGGCTCGGGGGCCGCATGTCCGACCCGTGTGTCCCTCTCGGTCTCTAATGGCTGCACGTAAACATCTGAGTCCGCCGCAGCGTACTGCACACATTCCTCCGTCCCCTGCAGGCGCGTGGGTTCCACGTCATTCGGTACAACAGCCGTGGAGTTGGTCGCTCGTCGGGCTGGGCGTCACTTACGGGGGCACCTGAAGCCAAGGACCTCCACGAGGTCGTGCAATGGGGACTTGCAAACGTCCCAGACGTGCAGCACGTCCTCATCGTTGTTAGTATTTATTGCTTTTTTCACCATAACTTAATCCAACTCGTGTCGCAGGGCTACTCGCACGGCTCTCTAATAGCATCCCAACATTTACCTCTACACTCTATTCGCACCTCGCATATTCTCCTTTCATACCCACTCGGCCCGCGAGCCTTCCTCACGTGTTTTCGCTCACGTGCATACGACCGCGCCCTCGCCTCGCTCTTGGAAAATCCCAGTGCAGATGTCCTCGTCCTTTTCGGAGACAGCGACGAATTCTCTGGAATTGAAAGCTACGAGCGCTGGGCGACTCAATTAAAGCAGGGCACCGATGAGGAGAGTGGAAGACTGAGGGTAGAGTGTGTGCGGGGCGCGACACACTTTTGGGGCCGAGACGAATCAGAGGAGATGTTAACTATTGTCTAGCAATGGCTGGATCGAGATTTGTCATAGCAAGTTTTGTTTGCAAAATGATTCCTCAGATTGAGATACGGCAAGATTGAACATAAGGGTAGATCGGCTGCAAGGGATGATAATGGTACATGCAAGCGGGCAGAAGAGAACGGTGAAGGAACAGCATAGGTCATGACTGAAACGTTAAAAAAATACCCAATTATTCCTCCGGTATAGTTACTGCTCCCCGTTGACTAGAATGAGGAAAAAGAAAGTTAGTTACGCAAATCAGAGCGACCCGTGTACAAGGGAAAAGCTTACACTTCGCGCACTATTGAGATGAAAAGGTAAATTTTAGATTTATACATAGAAGTAGGACGAATACGGACCTCGGATGACGAAGTTTGAGAGTACGGCGAAGAAAAGGAAGGCCGAGATAATTACTGGGCCAAGGATCTGGTCTGAGGTTATAGGAAGCAATTTCAGTTTAGCGTGCGGGAAGGAACATAAGTGAGGGAACACTTACCGAAGTGACCTGGATCGCGTCTGCGAATCATGGTAATACGCTTCTGATATACGACCCATCCATAAACCTATGTACTGCCCTAAGCACTCCTAAGGTACGACAACAACGATATGACGAGCTCACCAGAACACCGACGCTGATAAAAGCGTATACATAGGCGAAGTTGCGTGCGACAACTTCCTCGGAGGCGTTGAAAAGAGCAAGGGCCAACGTCCCAAGAAGGACACCCATGTTGAGGTACGATACCCAAGCTACACCCACCTTCAGAATACTAAAATCGTTTTCCTAAGCCTGGTTACTCACTGCGCTCGTTAGCGAACCAGACCTTGCCCTCGACCTTGATCGGAGTCGGCATCTTCTTGGGCACACGCACAGAAACGACGGGCGGTGCCGCCGCCACCAAAGCCGCCGCCGCACGACTGTTGTTCGTAGACTGATAGTCGCGCACTACATTCTCGCGGCCAGACTCGTTGTCGGTGGCGTCGGGAATGCGGTTCGCGCGTGTCTCGCGGTCGCGGTTGCGCTGAGAGGTATCGGGGAGCGCGGAGAGCGCGGAGGAAGAAAAGGGCGAGAGGGCAGCATGCCAGGTTCGACTCAGCAGCCCCTCTGGTTGCGCAGGACTCGAGTTGCTTTCATCGTTCTGCGTCTGCATCGTCGTCGCTGTGTCGTCCGCGAGGTGTTCGAGAGGCCAGGTCCGAGGGACGAGCGAGGTCTTTGCCGGGTGCAGCGCCACCCTAAAGCAGATTAGATAAGATATCAGCATACTGTTTATGTCATACTGATTACATTAGCCAATGCTTACGTTATATGATACTTTCTGGACGATTCTGCCTCTTTCCACTTGACACGCGATCCGCCGAAATGGAGCTGGAGCTAACCAGCAGTCCGAGTCTCCCGCTCCCCGCGGCCGCCCTTCTTAAATACAAGCCCCTCTCTCCCAGACACCATCATCTGAAAGTTACTCCCGCCCACTATGGGAAAGGACTACTACAAACTCCTCGACGTTGACCGCAACGCAAACGAAGACCAAATCAAAAAGGCCTACCGCAAGGCCGCCCTTAAGTGGCACCCAGACCGCAACAACGGTTCTGAAGAGGCGTCACAGAAATTCAAAGAGGTCAGTACTTATATCACTCCTAAATGTATCCCGCTGACGTCATATTCAGATCTCAGAGGCCTTTGAAGTCCTCAGCGACAAAGACAAACGCGCCATTTACGACCAGGTCGGTGAGGAGGGGCTCAAGGGCGGACCTCCTCCTGGAGGTGCTGGCGGCTCGCCATTCGGCGCGGGAGGTTTCCCAGGCGGCGCCGGTGGTTTCCCCGGAGGTACTACGTTTACTTTTACCTCGGGCGGACCCGGGGGTCGCTCGGGAGGTTTCTTCCCATCGGATCCAAGAAGCATATTCGAGTAAGTTACATTGGCACCGTAGGCTGGAGATGGACATTTTGAATTGCTGACTGTCTATTTTCAGACAAGTATTCTCGTCAATGGGTGGCGGCGGTATGGGCGGTATGGGCGGTATGGGCAGTATGGGCGGTATGGGCAGCATGGGCGGTATGAGCAGCATGTTTGGTGGCATGGACGAAGGCGATCATGATAGCCCGTTTATGCGCGGAGGTATGCCCGGCGGTATGCCTGGTAGCATGGGCGGTATGGGCGGGTCTTCGCCACGTTCACGGCCAAAATCCGCATCACGAGGCTCTTTCAGTGGTGCTCGTTCGGCGCCACAACAGCAAGAACCTTCAGAAGTCACCCGGCCGCTCAAAGTATCTCTCGAGGAGCTCTACAGCGGGGCGACAAAGCGCCTTAAAGTCGGGCGGAGGCTGCTTAGCGGCGGCACCGAAGACAAGTTACTCGAGATACAGGTGCTACCAGGCTGGAAGAGCGGCACAAAAATCCGTTTCCCGCGCACCGGTAACGAAACGCCTAGTGGCGATGCACAGGATCTTGTCTTTGTTGTTGAAGAGCGGCCGCACCCCCGCTTCGCACGCGAAGGGGCAGAGCTTGTACTCAAACAACAAATCCCGCTCGTTGACGCCCTCACGAATGCGGGCGGAACACGTACAGTCGAGCACCTTGATGGACGCAAAATCAACGTTCCGCTTCCCGGAGGTGTCATCAAGCCAGGAATGGAGAGCCGCGTTCTTAGTGAAGGCATGCCGATTCGGAAAGAGGGTAGCGTGCATCGGAAAGGAGACCTTGTCGTACGGTGGGAGGTCAGCTTCCCCGACCGTCTTACGATGTCTCAAAAGGAGGGTGTTCGGAAGGTCCTTGGATAAAACACTGCATAGACGCTGGTCAAACTAGTATTACTCTACTCTTTATTTATCTCCCACATAATGTTGTAGCTAGATACCACAATGTACAACATACCGCATATAGTCATATCGCTTTCACATTAATTTTCACCGTCGCAAGGATGTACGCCCAGTTGGATGTACCATGTAACAAAGTCTTGGCTACTTGGATTATGCCCATACGTGTATCACTTTATTTGTGTTTGTCGCGTAGGGGCTAAAGCCATTATAAGGTCTAAACCGACTTCCACTGCACGGTGGTGGCCCTCGTCTATCTGTGAGATCGACCCTCCTAGCTCCGAGTCCTGCTTCGACCACGACGGCCCGGGAGGTTATGGAGGTATAGCAATCTCGCAATTTGACCAAGCTGCGCTCACTTGATGGTGAGGTTTGCGCTTGGAGCCCGATTATCTGGATACGATACAACGAGAGATTGCGAGCTATTTCTTCCTTTTTTTTTGTTTTTGGAAATGTGTACTAACCGTAGCCTGTGATTGAAATAGAACCTGGCCGTCCTTCACGGAAACAAAGATTTCTAACCTAGTAGCTATACATACAGTACAGTATATCGAATTCGCATTTCACATTTACGCAAGCCACAGCCTAGCTGAGCCTGAGGCGGAGACTAAATACTGTATGTCGATCATAATGGACTCGCGCCCGGCTAGCCACAAGACTCGGATAAGAACATATCGTGGTGCATAGAGAGACTCAGAAGACCCGTCGTCGAGATTCGGGGCCTTGCCGCTCCAGTCAAAAAATATCGACTCCGCGGTGCTGGGATGTGCGCCCTGCGCACCGGACTCGATCATCGCCCATTAGTACTATAAAAACCCAATGTTAGCACTGCCCAGCGCCGACTAAGTGGGAGTAGGTATGTCATAAGTGGACAATAATTAATGATGATGACAGGTATTCCAAATCCGCCGCAAGAGGGTGTATCAGGCCGACTTGTCCTTGGGTCGCACCAGGAACAATCCCATGCAGAACGACGGCCCGAGCTGTGAATGGAGATGGTCTCCTGTCTGATGGGTGCATCTTTGAACAAGATAAATGGGGGACCAGGCCATCTTCTATCGGAGTTTCCTCCGAAGCGGAGACGCGGTAGTCTGAATACACCTTTGAGTCTAATGAGATTGATTGATCCCTGAAGGAAGACGACCGGGTCAGTCTGTCAACAACAAATCCTATATTGAACCTGGTCGTCAAACGTGTGTAGATGAGTTAATTTCGGAGCAGCCGAAGTTCAGGTCGACGTATGTACCAATATTAATGCAGCCGAGCCCGTCTTTCGGATCGAATGTACATACATCTTTTTGAACCGCTACATGTAGTATGAAATGCTCGTGCACCTTGACCGTTTGAGTTTATGTGTGTGAGTTTATTGAGAAGTTCATGCGAAGAGAGTTCAGCGGCTGCTGCGCGCCCTGCAGTATTGCGAACGTTAATATTAATATTGCTGTACGTCCCGCAGGGACATCCCTGCGCCGTGGGAACCTCGTCAAGATAACCTGATTGAGAAAAATGGGTCACCTATACAGTGTGCACCCGGCTTACGTGTTAATGTTTACGCCTCTTCTTGTGGGTGGGTTGCCAGAACTTCCCACCTTGGAATCCCTGCAGTGCAGGGGTGCAAATATCGCATCTTCTGAACTTTCCCTGCTGCCTACTAGTGTTGGAATTATGATTCAGTAATCTCGAATATGCGACTACTTTTGGTATTTATGTCGCACGCTCTGTGAAGTTTTACTCGTAGCTAGCTGCACGCCAAGTACTAGTAGAACATATTAGTACCGAGTTCGGTGTCTCAATATTGTACTTGTTGGGTTTTCAGCAATTTGCGGCGCGTGCAAATGCTTTCGGTACGCCAACTTGAATATCTTGTAACCAGTAGATAATCGCGCGAGGGAAACCGAGCGCGCATACATGCAGTACTAGTGTCTACGAAAAATAATTCAAATTCCGACGCCGACTCGGCATCGAGCTCGAACTTCAACAGTACTCAGTCTCAGTCATACGCAATATGACTCGTTGATGTCGCTTAACCCTTATACCGCTCTTCTCTCCTTCTTACACACAACTCCTTTCCAATGTCCGAAGTCGCCTCCAACCCTCAGGCAGAGCCTGAGGGGACCCCACCTGCGTTTGGGCACCCCATGCTCCAACTCTTTGCTTTTGAACCGTCGTATATCAATCTTAATAACGGTAGGAGCACTGCTAACACCTCACTCGTTTCATTATCAAAACCTTCTCCTGCAGGTTCCTACGGATCTCTTCCTCTTCCTGTTTCCGAGGCATGCGAGAGGATATCCCACGAAATTGAAGCTAATCCGGACAGATACATGCGCACCACGTATAAACCTCTTTTGGTTACCGTCCGTTCTCGGGTTGCTCAGCTTATCGGCGCCGAAACCGATGACTGCGTGGTTGTGCCGAACGCCACACACGGGTTGAACACCGTTCTGCGCAACCTAGACTGGAAAAAGGACGACGTCATCGTGGAAAGTGAGATCCTTACCCATTGAAATTAATATTCAGGCTCTAAGAGCATATAAGCCAAGGTTAATTATAGCGCCATCTCTCGGACGGTACAGTACATTTTAGATACCCCTCCGCACCCCCGACGCAGTATCTTTGTGCTGGAATTTCCTACAACTGTCTCCGACATTCTGGAACGTTGCCGTGCACACTTGAAAGAAGTTCCCCTTCAAAGCAACGGCAAGGTTGTTGCCATCATCGACGCTATTGCTTCTACTCCGGGCGTCCTGCTGTCCTGGAAAGAGATGGTCGGAATCTGCAAGGAAGAGGGCGTCTTAAGTGTTATCGATGCTGCTCATTCCATAGGGCAAGAAGTAAATATAAACTTAAAGGTAGCCGGTCCGGATTTCTGGATTTCAGTAAGTGGCCTGCGAGTATCCGTCCTGACCATTTTGAACACACATATGCATCGTTTTCAGAATTTGTACAAGTGGTTCTACGCGAAGAGAGCATGCGCTGTACTTTATGTTCCGAAAAGGTTGGCATGCTCAAACTTCAATCCTGTTGTTCTCGATAAAAGGTTTAAAACTTCCCGAAAGAAATCAGCATCTGATTAGAACAACCATCCCTACATCTTCGTACTACGTTTCTCCTGCAGATCCTCCTGGAGGACTCGATGCGCCGAACTTCGTCGGTCAATTTGAATGTAAGTTTCGAAAACGTGTGGCGGGATGTAGCCTCTTCTAATCCACTTGAAGGGACGGGAGCATGCGACTTCGCTCCACACATGAGTGTAAAGCATGGTACGGAGTCGAATTTTAACGGAGCCATGAGCTGGCATTAGTAGTCAGCCTTTGAGTTTCGCAATTGGCTTGGCGGGGAGGAGAGAATCAATGATTACTGTCACAACCTCGCTCTGACAGGAGGACGGAGGCTCGCGGAGCTTCTGGGCACGCGTGTTATGGATGAAGATGGCGAATTCACTGCTAACATGGTACGGGGGGATATTCTTTCTCTATATGCGTGTTGCGAACTACTACGTGCTTTAATTACAGGTCAACGTCGGGCTCCCACTCAAGGTGGTTACGTCAGCGGAAGTGACTTTACGCATCCGCAGCTTGCTTGAAAGCGAATGGGACATATCGGCTCATATTTACTTCCATGCCGGCAAATGGTGGGTCAGATGCAGTGCACAGATTTTCAACGAGGTATGTAAGAAATAAGCCTTCTAGTAATACTGTTTGACTCAAGGACGAAACAAAAGATTTCGGATTTTGAAAAGCTAGGCGAGGCACTACTTAGTATTTGCAAGACCATTGAAGGGGAGCATAGGACACAGGAGAACCGCTAAATATTAGTAGGGTCGCAATTATGTAGTAGCCGGCCAACCAGCATGGTACTCGTTTTTTTGGTGAGAACGGACTGGTCTCACCTTACGCGCCGCGCTTGACTATATGTGCGATTCGTAAATTACTTGGCCTTTAAATGTTCCCAGTTTACTACATGAAACCTTGTTCAAGTCCAACTCAAACGAAAGCGTAAAAAGCAAAACGAGAACTTTTCCCGTTTCGCCGTTTCGCCTATTTTGCTGTTTTTGGCTCAAAACAAACACTCAAACAAGGCTTAAAACAAGGCTTTGAACTAAATAACTGACATTTTATACCTCCTATTTTAACTGCCGCGAAGTGAAGAGTGTATTTACATATTTTTCCTGAGCCGCCATGGCATGCTTTGAAAAACGCTGTTTAAGTTTATGTGCGGATTCGTTGAAGGGTCCATGCTTATGTAATAAATGTACGAATCTATTCAGTCCCGCCGATCATATTGATCGCCGCGCGGCACTGATGTTGCCGCCGCACTGCGCCCGGTTGGTGAGATATGTATTGTAGAACCGTGTCTACTAGAAGCCGTACGCAATGTCTCGCTGAAATCACCTCATACTTATACTGCTCTTCTCTCCTTCCTACAGCCAGCTTCCAAGATAAGCCCCTCCAATGTCCGAAATTGCCCTCAATCCTCAGGCTCTGCCTGAGGGGACCCCTCCTGCGTTCGGTCACCCCATGCTCCGCCTCTTTCCCTTTGAACCTTCGTTTATAAATCTTAACAACGGTAAATAATGCCGTTAATAGTACTTTACTTATTCTTGTCACCGCAACCTTTTCCCCCAGGGTCCTATGGCTCCCTCCCTCTTCCCGTCTTGGAGGCATGCGAGAGGATTACCCGCGAGATTGAAGCTCACCCAGACAGATACATGCGCATCACATACAGGCCTCTTTTGGCCACCGTTCGTTCTCGGGTTGCTCAGCTTATCGGCGCCGAAACCGATGAATGTGTGATTGTGCCGAATGCCACACACGGGGTGAACACCGTTCTGCGTAACCTGGACTGGGGCAAGGACGACGTCATTGTACAAAGTGAGATCTTTATCCATTGAAACTCGAAATTCAACAATCGTAGCAATATTTCAGCCAAGGTCACTTTTCCTTCCGTGGCTCGGACAATACAGTACATCTCGGATATCTCTCCACACCCTCAGCACAGTACCTTTGTGCTGGAATTTCCCACAACCGCCTCCGACATTCTAAAAGGTTTTCGTGAACACTTGAAAGGAATTCCCCGGCAAAGCGGCTGCAAGATTGTTGCCGTCATCGACGCCATTGTTTCTGTACCGGGTGCTCTGCTGCCCTGGAAAGAGATGGTCAGCATCTGCAAAGAGGAGGACGTTATAAGCGTTATAGATGCCGCTCATTCCATAGGGCAAGAAGTAAATATAAACTTAAAAGTAGCTGACCCTGATTTCTGGATTTCAGTAAGTGGTTTGCGAATATACGTCCTGTCCAAATTGAACACATATATGTATCGTTTTTAGAATTGCTACAAATGGCTCTACGCAAAGAGAGGATGCTCGGTACTTTATGTTCCGAAAAGGTTGGCATACTCAAATTTCGATTCTGCTGCTTTCAATAAACTTTCCGAAACTTCCCGAAAGGAACCAGCATCTGATTAGAACGACCCTCCCTACATCTTCAAACTATGTTTCTCCCGCAGACCCTCCTGGGGGGCCCAAAGCGCCGAATTTCGTCGTTCAATTCGAATGTAAGTTCAGGAACGTGTATATATATTTGGGTGGGCAGAATTTTGAATTCATTCTATTTGAAGGGACAGGAACATGTGATGTGACCCCGCACTTGAGTGTCAAGCATGGTAAGGAGACGTTTTTAACGAAGCCATAGACTGAAACTAGTAATTAGCCCTTGATTTTCGCAATTGGCTTGGCGGGGAGGAGAAAATCAACGATTACTGTCACAACCTCGCTCTGACAGGAGGACGGAGACTCGCGGAGATTCTTGGCACGCGTGTTATGGATGAAAATGGTGAATTCACGGCCAACATGGTATGAGCGGATATTCTCTTTTCCCGTATTATGAGTTTTGCGAGCTGCTACGTTCTTGATTATAACTTCAGGTCAACGTTGGGCTCCCACTCAAAGTGGATGCTTCAGAGAAAGTGGTCTTACGCATTCACGATATGCTTTCTAGTGAATGGAACATATTCGCTAAGGCTTATTTCCATACCGGCAGCTGGTGGATTAGATCTAGCACACAGATCTATAACGAGGTACGTAAGAAATAAGCCCTCTAGTAATACTGTTAACCCAAAGTCAAAACAAAAGGTATCGGATTTTGAAAAGCTGGGCGAGGCACTACTTAGTATTTGCGAGACCATTGAAGGGGGGCACAGGAGAACCGCTAAATACTAGTAGGGTCATAATAGTCACAGAACAGTGGATAGGCAGCCAACATGGTAGTTAATTCTTGATTTAAAAAAAAGACTGGTTCCCACTTCGCCCGCCGAACTTGATTACACGAGCAGTTCCTATTTGCACCGGATGTCCCGGAATTCCCTTCTCGTCAAATCATCTGGAGAATATCGTCGACACAAAGTTAAGAGCTGGTATAAGCAGCGAAGAGGGGTCAACATAATAGAAAAGAAAGGGTTGAGCTTCAGAGGGCGTGGGCGCATCTGAACCCTGCGCCGTATTTCTTCATCGTCCTCCCAGATGGCCTCACGCTGGAAGGCCCACTCCAGCGGCAAAGATTGGAATAATGTAAGGCCGAGTCCCTCGGGAGGTAAATAAGGCCTTGCAAACCTGCGACTTATCTGGGCCGTACTCATCTCAAGATTGAGACGAAGCTCGTTGAAGATGCTGACTGAAACGTGGGATAAAAGTGGCGTGGGGCCTATTTATAAACATGCTGTTGGGGCCGGATCACGTTTCACACGATTCCGAAAGGTCTTCGGGATGACTGTAGCTCTTCAAGCTGCGTGAAATGACTATCGCAAATTATGGTGAGATGGACCCAGTCCGTTGCAAAGCAGGATCGTTTTCCAGTTGAGAACTTGTAGCGGAGATCAAACATGTCGATCACAATGGACCCACATTAATATTAATAGTTAGAGTGAGGATTTCCGACGGTTGTCTTATCAGAATGTAAAGAGCTCAGTATCATAGTCCGGTGGTAATGGGAAACAGAGAAGAAACACAAGTCCGAGAGTATATTTATCGCAGGAGGTGGAGCTTCGGACCTGTGGCACACGTGGAGTGGCGTAATGTACAGTATTGATTCTGACCCGGATTGACCACGGAAACTCCACCAGCCGCGTACGTACAGTGCACATAGTGACTACACATACGTCTCCTACGTCAACCGAGAGTAATGTCTATATCTATTCCCTGAGATACCTATTTCCAGGTTTCCAGCCAGTGTCCTCCCAAAATGGGTTTATGCTGGCCTGAAACTCGACAAATATCGTCATCGACGTCAGCCTCAAAGAAGTGAAAACAAAACAATATCATGTCAGCCCAGTATTCAGCCAGCTATATAATCCCCTTCAGAGCCCGCAAGAGGCCAAGAACTCCTTTCTCTCCTTCCACCTCCACCTCACACTACATCCCTTGCCAGTGTGAGGACTTGACCGCAACACCTTATGGTGTGAGGCCGCTTCGTGATCTAGTCGGCGCCTCTGCGATTGAGTAGGTGGTGGTCTCCGTATTCCAGTACGAGGCCGTCGTAAGCTCCTCCCGCCCTCCACCCTCCCTCACCCGTCACGCTAACTCCCCGTCTCCAGTCTCGACTCGTGAGCGGCCTCGACCCGCAACTGTGTACCCTCCGCCACCACTCGAGTGCTAGCCCGACCAATCATCCAGAAGGCTCCTCGTGAACGGTGGCAGGGATCGTGTCGGCTTGAGGTTTATGTGAGATACGATTCTTCCCACATCTTCGTAGTCGACTGACAGATACCTTTGTTCAGATCCACCGGGCTCCCTCGACCCATATGTTGTCCGACACGATTCTAAAATGTATGCGGGCACCGCAATGGTACGTCGTTTTTCAGTGTTTATTTAATCGCTATAGCCTGCCTCTTACCCACCTTTGTATAGGTCATAATAGTCGCTGTATAAAAATGACCGGGAGCCGGTTAAAAATAAATATTGCAGGTGCATTGCACCTGGACCGGCAGGGGGCGAGTGGGTGGGACGCCCCCTTTGCGGCAGGGTAATTGGTGTTGGTAAGTTCTCACTGTTTGTCTTCCTTTCTGAGACTAGTACTTATTTCTTTAGCGTTTAGCAGCCTCACTTTGGGGAGGAGGGCACCCTGTACCTCCTCCCCCACTACCCTTCTGCCTTTGTCATACAGATACGCCTGAGGAGTAGCTTGCTAAAGTAGATGTACTGAGACAGGAAAAATGGAGTTATTTATTAACAGTCTCATTTAAGTGGGACAAGGTAAATTTGAATTACCCTGGTACTTAAGAGGTTGCTTCTACCGTGGGGGTCCGACGATCCTGTTTGTCCCTACAACCTAAAACAGGAAACACGGGGGCCGATGCGGATCAAAGCTTTTGAGCTCCGGTCTTACTACATACAGCCGATTTGTCATTCAACCCAGCAAAGTTTGTTTCCGCATAAACTCGCTACAGCCTGAGAGGCCCGGCCACTACGAATGATTTGGGTGCGCTATGCCTGTCGGTCTGTGTAAATGTATTCACAAACAATCGGTACTCAGTCCTGGCGAACTGATGGGAAGATGCTTCTCGTGAGTCAGAGATAATATGTCATAAGCTTCTGTTCACCTCCTCAGTGGGATTTTCAGAGTGCCCGGACTTGAGCGTCAATCCGGACGTGGCGGGTGCCAGTTATTCGTCAATGGTTTACTGTCAACCGAGGAATCAAGACACTGCTGGCACCGGCATACATGGTCGAGACATACCGGGTAGCAGACAAATGCCGTGCAGCAGCAACAATCCTCCGAGCCAGGCTCATGCAACCGCGTATATATCAAGTGCGGAATCTCAAGCGCAAGATGGATGCAGTAAACCAAATCGAGTATGCACTGCAGTTGCTGACCGGCCGCTATCATGTGATCATTGCGGTGCTACATCAGTATTCCGACAGCTGGTATGCTGGACGAGGTCCGGGGCGCCTAACGGTTTGATTCCGATATGTGACGTGGCCTTTCCCCAGTGGTATTATTGCAGGAACCGGAGGGGCCCGATAGGAAACGCATTTCGTGAACCAGAATAATTCTCATTTGATATCTCTTTTTGGGAACTCCTTGCTTCTTGACGGTGGCACCGTTTGTTTTCCACTCGCGACATGACGTCGGGCATTGACATAGACACTTCCGGTCGGGAGAACGAGTATGTGCTGCTCTATGACGCATTATTTCTGTGGGTATAAAGCACCCCACTCTGGTCGTGTTCCTCACTGATGCCTCTTGCCCTGTCTCTTCGTGAAATCCAGGTGCGTCGAGACTTGGCCTACAAGACTTATTCCCTTACACAGATTCCAACCTTAGCCCGCAGTCATGTCAATCGAGGATGATAAAGAAGAATGGGCCAAGTCAAAATCTCGTGTCTCTCTCGCTGGTCCTGCCGGAGTTCCCGTGGAACAAAGCATACACTACGACCGCGGCACCCATTTACGCAATATGACCTTTGCTGGACTCGCCATAAGCACTGTATTTGGCGTTGCTTGCATTGTCATTGGAGTAATCGTGCGATCCCACTCGCTCTCGCTTGACACAGGCAATGGGTGGAACGTGCACTTCAACTTGAGCCCGTCGTTTATGCGCGAAATATTTCTTCTCTTGCTGAACCTTACCTTCGTCAAAATATCCATTTGGTCTTGTGGGACGGTGCATGGAACAGCGCTAAAGTGGAAGCTTGCATACGAAGATGATGCCCAGACCGGAAAAATACGCCTCGAATTCAACTCTAACTTTCGATTCCTTCAGTCATCTAACGACTGGTGGTCGGCGAATGGATTGCCAGCAAACGTTATCATGCGTCTGTGCCTTACCACCTCATACGCCTCAAGCTCCATGGTCTTGCTGAGCGTTGAGGGCGGCGGTGACCACAATACAATTGTCTCATGCATTGCTCTTATCATCCTCGGTGTCGTCACACTATTGCAGGTCTTCAATGCGTTGTATGCTGTCTTGACGACGGATATACCAACCTGGAGCCAGTCCCCATTTGACACGGCTGCAGCATTAGTCGTCCGCCGCCGACTACAAGCAGAGTCCGGTAAATGCATGCATTCTTTATACGACATACATAAGATCGGCCCAATACGTCCTCGGGAACAGCAGAAGTCAATTTGGGCCTCACATCCGCAGTTCCCCAGATTTGTGAAGTACATCTGGCTACTAGTCGGTGCCGGGTACTACTGGTTTTTTATCGTATGGGCGATGATACAGTCCGGTACGCAGGGTGCACACCCCGGCACAAGCTGGGCGCTTATTCCGGACAGAAACACGGCGTCGATGAACTTCGGGTGGAATGGAGAGGCACCAACAGCAGGTCTTCTTTGGGGCTTAGGATTTCTCATTGGCTTTCAAGGCGGCATTATTACATCTGCTCTCACTTGCTCACAGGTGCTCGCCGCAGTGGTTCGTGACGAGCGACTTTGGAGGGAGGCGGCGACGAAGAAGGGCACGGATCCAAAACCAGGTCTACTGAAGGTGTCTTATTTCATCAGCTGGCAGAACTTGGCCATCCAAGCTGCGGACCCGGTCTTGCACTGGATGTTTGGCCTTGCTGTCAACGTCGATGCCAAAGCTGGCTTCAAGATTTGTGCGGTGCAGGTGCGTAGAGTGCATCCGACTTCCTTGATACACAATAATGATAGAGGGTGCCACAGATACTATATGTGACTATTGTTGGAATGCTAGGTGTTATCGTCATCACCGTTTCCGGCCATTGTAATCCTTCGCGCATGCAGCCTGCGACATATGGCCATTTGCAAACGCTCGTCAATCTTGTCGACGAATGGCACGAGAAAATGTTCTGGGGTGACAAAGGAGTCGTTCCAGGGACAAAAATTCGCTATGCAGGGACTAGTGACAAAGAACTTGGGGAGGTGTGTTTGGGCGCCGATTATGAGTGCGCAAATCTCGACAAGCCATGAGCCCATCGGTCTACACGTTGGTGCGCTTGGTGTAAGTGTCAGAATATTCCATACGCTTTTCCCGTTTCTTCATACTCGCTCCGCCGTCTGTCATGCTTCCATGCTGAAAATCATAAATGGTTATCAGAAAAAGGGGATTTATTCTGAAAGAAATCATTTTGGTTCAAGGAACATTAATCTGATCAGAAAGAAATTCGGCGGGTACTGCTTTCTTCGTATTCTTCGTGGACTGACAAAGCAATATATCACGTACTATCAAACCGGATTGCTCATCAGTTTATAATTTTATACAACTTTTACGCTCCAGAACAACCAGTCGACCTTTGAACCACCTGTGAAGCCCGCCGCTCTAAGCTCCGCGTCGACTACAACGTGCTCTGCTGTGAATGCCTCGCCGTACAGCGCCGTGAATACGCCGCGCCACATCTCCGGCCATGAAGCTGTGTCGTGGCCATATCGCCACCTACCATGCATATATCAGCTTCAACGTCATCAAAGTTTTATGCCGTGGAAGAGGCATGACAAAGTAAGGGAGTCAAAACTTTGAAACCAAACTCAGCACGCACTTTCCCATGTATTCGTCAAGCACTCCTGACTTCTCCAGGCCCTGGTGCCTCCCGAATATAATGGCACCGACGGCAGGAGCATCCCCGATAACACACCCAGGCGGCACGATCAGGAGTTTCAAGAGTCGTACCGCGAGCGCACGCTGCGTTTCCTCGTCGAACAGATGAAACAAAGCGCCCACATATACGTGCGTGAGTCGGCCTTTGAGGTCGCTCAGTGTCGTCGTCTCATTGAATGCGCGTGTTGATGGGCTCCAGGCTGCAGGTTCTACGTTGTACTCAAGCTCAAAAACATCGGACACGAAGAATGTGATTTCACAAGTATCGCGGTCGGCGAAGAGCGTGTAACCTGTGTCAATGAAGGCACGCTGCAGGTCGCAGCCGGCGATGCGCTTTGGTGGGTAGCCGTCTTGGGCTAGTTTTCTGACATCTGTTCCCACTTTTCAGAGGAACAAATAGGAACCTCTGTATTAGCCTCAAACTTAGAGACCTTGGAGGCTGCAAAAATGTGCAGTTGGCATATTTAAGGTGACACTCACTGCAGCATCCGAGGTCGAGAAAAAGCGTGTTTGGATTCGCTTGTGCATCGGAAATGACAGTAGGGTAAGCCTGATTCTCTGCCATCATCAATCTGGTAAAGTGGAACCAGCGGATGCAAGGATATGGGTATTGCGCGCTGGAAGTCCCTGAGTGAGATGCACGGACATAATCGAGCTTTCCACTAACTATGCTCTAGTAAAGCGAAACATATCAGTTTGAATTCGCCATTCACTAGGATGATCTCTGACGGCAAATTACATACTTCTCCTGCGCTTCTAGGACCCGCTGCTGTATCTCCTCATGGTCTTCTGAGATGGCCTCGCTTAGGAACGCCCACTCAAACGGCGAGGGTTGGAACAACGCTAGGTCAAATGCCTCAGGGGGCTGGGACTCGGAGGGCGCCCCAATCTCGTCATTTGCCCTAGTTGTGCCCATTTCACGATCAGGACAAAGCTCAAAGATGTTTGGACGAGCTGCGGAAACGTGAGATAGAGTTATTACTACTATCTAGTAAAGGACTTTAAATAGGTCTGGTTATAGTTTATTGAGACCGGACTGCCCTAAAAATTGTTCTATTTCACACGAAAGTACTCTTTCTTTCGGTCAGTGGGGAATGGTCTATCGGTAAGTGGAAAGAGACATTTCACGACGTTCTTCAGTTGTGTTTCCATAAATTCGCGACCAATAGGACTGGAAGTGGAGATCCAATGTGTCGATCTCAACGGACTCACATCTGTGACTTGCCACCGTAAATGGTACTGTGTTTTAGCACAGTTCAACAATTTGGGGCTGAGTTTGCTAAGATCATAAGGAGTATTGACTCGGAATACCTATCAATATATGCCCTTTGAATGTTTATATGATAAATGCTACATCAGTTTGCATTCTCACCACGGGTTGTGCAGGAAATCATGAGAGTCAAGTTACAGACATTGTAAATACCGTACATATCGATACGTTCACTAAATTATTGGAAATCCTAATCTAGGCAGAAGGTTCAATCGAGCATACAGATTATAAATGCAACATAAAGGCCCTTTGGATCGAAAGAAAAAGAACGGCTACTTCGGTAGTACTAGCTTAGATATATTCATCATACCGAGTCCTCAGGGCAGTAAGGAAAGGAAGACGAGAAAAGAATGGAATGGAAAATATCATAAGTACCAAACACACCGCCGCACAGGCCGAGCCATTCAGCAGGTACAGCGCGCACACCCATACTGTTCCTTTAAGTCCACCTGCGGTAGTCGTTTGTTGCTTGTACCCGCGTGCCTTATTGCACACCTTTTTCCGTTAGGATTAACTTCCGGCTTATCACCCCAAAACATCTTCCCGTCGTCAGGCCATTCGTCGACGAGATTCACCAAAGTCTGAAGATGTCCGTAAGTCAGCGGCTGCGTCCTATTTTGCTTGCGGCGGCATTCAACGGTAATGTAAATCGCATATAGGGTTCCCGCTAGTGTCACGTACAGTATCTGCAAACTTCGTCAGCACCAGAGAAATTTATGAAACAAGATCGCTCAGCTACCTGTACCGGACAGATTTGAAAGCCTGATTTGGCGTCCACACTGATGGCAAGACCAAACATCCAGTGCAAAACCGGATCCGCGATCTCAATGATAGGTATATGTCGACTGAGAAATAAAGACTTTAAGGGGCTAAATGCTTGATCTGAGCCATTCTCCGTGGCCGCCGCCCTCCAAAGTCGTTCATCGCGGACCAGTGCGGCAATGGTTTGCGTACAGACGAGCGCACTGGTAAGGACGCCGCCCTGATATCCAACAAGAATCCCAAAACCCCAAAGGACCCCCGCCGTTGGTGCCTCGCCGCTCCAGTGGATGTTCATCGATGGCGTCTTCCCGTTCGGAATAAGCGCCCAGCTGGTCCCACGTTGTGCGCCCTGAGTATCGGATAGTATCATCGCCAGCACAATAAAGAACCAGTAGTATCCGGAGCCGAAGAGTACCCAAATGTACATTACAAGATTGCGGAACATCGAATGGCAGTCCCAGAATGGTGCTTGTTGCTTTGGGGGTTCTATCGGACCGACCGTATACTCGTCGTATAGAGAGTACATACATCTACCGGGAACCCTCCGCAGACATCTAGTGCCGACCATGACAGCAGCGGTGGCAAATGGGGACTGGCTCCAGGTTGGTATGTAAGTCGTTCTAACCGCCCAAATCGCTATGACCGCTTGCAGCAGCATAGTGGCGCCGAGAGTAGTGAGAGCAACAGACGATACGACCGTATTGTGATCCCCGCCCTCCTCCACATTCAGTAAAACCATAGAGCTTGATGCGTATGCGATAGTCACACACAGGGCCATAATAACGTTTGCCGCCAGTCCGTTTGGCGAGCAAGAATCGTTGGATGACCGGAAGAAACGCAGATTGGCGTTGAATTCGAGGCGAGGTTTCCCAGAATATTTTTCATTTTCGGATGCAAGCTTCCATTTCAATGCCGCATTATGCGCTGAGCTGGTTGACCAAAGGCCGAGTTTGACGAATGTGACATTCAACAGAAGCAGGTATAGTTCGCGTCTATATGAGGGGGTCAGATTAAGCTGAAGATTCGCCCCGTCATATATTCCCGAGCTGATCGGTAAAGAATGCCGCCGCATAATAGCTCCAATAATGATGCATCCCGCTCCAAAAAGGCTGCTTATCGTGAGTCCGGCGAACGTAAGTTTTTGCATGAGTACACCGCGATTGTAGAATGGGTGTTCGCAGTTTGACCTAGCACTGTCGGAGCTAAGGGTCGGGAATTCGGTACAGGTGGTCCGTCCACTGACATCCCGAGGTTCCGTGGGCCGTTTCGACATCGATTAGACCTACAAAAAGTCATGGGGAACCCGTTATTTGTATCCTCAAAAGATATTCAAACGCACCTATTGAAATGATTTGACGAATGTCACGTGGAGCAAACCCAAATGAGCCTCCTAATTTTTGAGCAAATGGGATGTGACTGAGAACGAGAACGCCAAAGCGACATAGTCGTATCTGTCTTATAGTCAGCAAAAGACCGGGCTTCACCCATTGCAATGGACCTGCAATGAGGATGGATGGCTGTACCACAGTGCCCTGGAACCGCAACTCATGTCCACTTCAGTTCTGTGACAATATTAATCCTCTAGAATGGGATATTCCACTGCTCCCTGAATAAACGCCTAAGGTAAGCCGTAACGTTATTCCGAAAGCCAATCAACTTTTGTTATTTTCCACTGACTGGTAAACACTATCGTGAATTAAACCACGTGAGGTTTGAAGGGTGCCTCCTTCACCTACCCCGTGCTAGAGCTAAGTTCCTGCCATCCTTTCTCAAAATAGCCAGAGGAAAAGCTTCAAGGGTCCGTAGTAAGTCATCTTCTCAGCGCTTGAGTATCCGTTGGTCGTGATATGTTAATAAATGGCCGTGAACGAAGCTGTGAACCTGGGCATTTCCGAGTCGAAAACTGATTATATGAAGCTCGGCATGACATCCAGGAACGGAGACGAGCTACAAAAAAAGTCTAAACTCCGACACACTAAATACTACCAAACATGATCTCGCTTGAACTCTATTCTCTACGAAGACGACTCGGAAAGAAACAGCACGAAAACCCAAGCGATCGCGGTCAAGACCTGAAACTCGGGCGCTTTCTGGCCGTTTCGCTTACCATGAAGTCCTAAGGGACTCATGAGAGGCAGTTGAAGCGAGTCCTTCGCCATTCCAGCAACTCAAGCCAGTTCATTGTTTTATCGATATACCTCTTGCGGCCCGGGAGTTACACAGTAAGTGGAATGGGCTGCGTAGCACATGTAATCTGGTCGTTGACAGGTAATGCATGATTCTATAGTTCATGCACCGCCGTCTTCAATATGCCCTCCGATCTTGTCCATTTCTCAGCAGTAGCGACATTTTTATCTTGCCCTATAGGTTTTTCAAACACCTTTTTGTATCTACAAAAAAAAAGAAGTCCTTTTCGAGGAATTCGCCATCATCGGGGCACGAGAGCATAAACTCGGGACCGCGAGCCCATCACTCCATAATGCATAGGGCAGTCGGCATGCCGCATGTATACATTACGCGGAAATTGGATTGCATGATTGCGATGACTTACTCTTAAGGGCGTGCTGGGAATTTAAAGGTAGTCGTGTCGGAGCGGCGAGAAGGTTAAGTTTACTAGGTTTTATTACTCAAAGCACCCGAGCACCCATTTATGTTGACCCTTATCCTGGTAGTGCATAGTGAGTGCCATACACCTCTTCCTCAATGATTACTGTGTCCTGAGCTATCCAAGCGCGCCTTAGAATTTATGTTTATTGGGGCCCACTCCGAGTGAATCTGAGATGATGGATTGAATTTCTTACAACTGATTCTAAAGGCATCGGCGCAACATTTGGGAACAATCTCATCGGCGCCTAAAGAAACGCGCCTTCGCATCATAAATGACCTCCATTCGAACCTGACGACGGAGCTCTAACCGCTTGTAAAGAAGAATGTCGAAGTAGGCTGAGGTGGGCGCCTTCGTGTCAAGTATCAAGTGACGGAAAGGAGCTACGAAGGGAACGTAGTGGAACTCGGTTCAGGGGGAGGCTGCAGCCCACTAAGTCAGGATTGCCATCACCGTGACATGGGCGGTAAACCAATGTGATTCACTCTAAGTAACGACCTGCTGCCTCGCGACTAGTGACCCTAATTCCGGGCCTCTTGGCTCTCGGTAGCAGTTCAGGGAGAGCTTGCGAATACACCAATATTTCCGCTGTACGGCCAGATCGACTGACGTGTTCCGTACGCACACGGATCCTACGGCTCGGACGCTCCGCTTTGCGGCTTGCATGCAAGATAAGATTCAGTGTATTTAAGCATTTGCAAATCTGCAACGCATGCAACGAGAAAAATAATAACATAACAAGGTCCGAGAGAACAACAGCGTGGAACATCATTCCCGGCTCAGCAAGTCGGGCTCCGGAGGCTACCCCTTGTATCACATTTCACACCCCCGTACTTTACATGTAAATCTACATTCGGAAGTCGCGTGTTGCTCGTGCCTGCGTGGCCAATCCTCGTGTATGGGTCAATGTTCTTATGACCCCAAAACATCTTCTCGTGCCATTCATCGACCAAATTAGCAAGAGTTTGAAGATGTCCGTAGGTTAACGGCTGAACGCGGTTCAGCTTCCGGCGCCCTGCAATTGTCATTTCGGCCACATATGCTGTTCCCGCGAGTGTGACGTACAATATCTGCGCAATCTTCGTCAATACTAGCATAAGTGAGAAATAATTGCCATCTTACTTGTACTGGACAAACTTGAAGGCCAGATTTAGCGTCCATGTTGATGGCGAGTCCAAACATCCAGTGCAAAATCGGATCCACAGTCTCGATGACGAGAATGTGTTTACTTAGGAGTAGCGATTTAAGCGGGTGGGGCGATGGATCCGTGCCTTTTTCCGTTGCGGCCTCCCTCCATAGTCGTTCGTCTCGAACTAGAGCGGCAATCGCTTGCGTGCAAACAGTTGCGGTAGTAAGGATTCCGCCCTGGAACCCGGCAAGAATCCCAAAACCCCAAAGAACTCCAGCTGTCGGCGCCTCGCCGTCCCAAGAAATGTCCATCGACGCTGTGTTTTCGTTTGGGATGAGTGCCAAGCTGGTACCAGGATGTGCACCCTGTGTACCAGATTGTATCATTGCCGACATGATGAAGAACCAATAGTATCCGGAGCCGAAAAGAATCCAAACATACAATATAATCGC
Organism: Coniferiporia sulphurascens; assembly: GCA_002794785.1. NCBI lineage: Eukaryota > Fungi > Basidiomycota > Agaricomycetes > Hymenochaetales > Hymenochaetaceae > Coniferiporia > Coniferiporia sulphurascens. Next base: position 960,892 of record NBBA01000004.1, read on the forward strand.
ACGGAACTGTGGGTGAGAGTCCCAGATCGACATTTGTTGTTGTCGGGGGTACGTGGGACCATCTTGATACTTGTCATAAAAGGGGCGCATACATTTGCCGGGTTCCCTCGTCAGGAGTCCCCTTTGGACTAATATCGCAGTTGTGTCAAATGGAGACTGGCTCCATGTCGGAATGAATGTAGTTTTGACGGCCCAAGTCGCGATAAGAATCTGTAGTAGTATGACGGTGCCGAGGGTGATGAGCGCAACGGACGACACAAGCGTATTGTGATATTCGCCCTGCTTTACGTTCAATAAGATCATAGAACTCGATGCGTACGAGACAGTCAGACACAGGGCCATGAAGACATTCGCCGCCAATCCGTTCGACGACCAGGTATCGTAAGATGACTGGAGAAGGCGAATATTGGCGTTAAATTCAAGACGGGGTTTTCTGGTATGCTTGTCCCTCTCGAATGCAAGCTTCCATCTCAACGCTGTCCCATGCGCTGAGCCGATCGACCAGAGGGAGGGCTTTACGAGTAAGATGTTCAAGAATAGAAGAATTACTTCGCGATGGTAAGACGGCGTTATGTTAAGTCGTATATTTGCTCCATCATATGCGTCGGGGCTTATGGGCAGTAAATGGTGATGCATGAGGATTCCAACTATAACGCAGCTCGCCCCGAAAATGCTGCTTATTGTGAGTCCAGCGAACGTCATATTGCGCGTAAGTACACCGTGGTTGTAGGGGTTTGCCTTTGAGATAGAGAACGGGACCTCGAGCAACGGTATGTCCGTGTTGCTGGCATCCTGAGTATCCTGAGACCATGGAGACATCACTGTAACTCCCAAAAGTTAGCTTAGGATGGTTGAATCCCGTACCTCTAGCATCCGGCTCCAACGCACCTGATGGAGTACAAAGACGACGATACGACAGGACAAGGCTATCCAAATCTTCCGGGGCCTTAATACAGCAAACGGAGACTATAAATACTAGACAAGCTAGAACAACGCAAGCCCATCTGTCTTTTAAAAGTCGTGAACCCAAGCATCGTGTATCACAACTGAGCTATGGTGATGGTGTCGCCACTAACTTAAACTCCACATTAATGCCCGCTTCCGCATCTCTTCACAGATAGGATGGCTACATCGAGGCAGCTAACCCAGGGCTGGAACCTCACAGATAGACGCCAAGCAACGTGAAGCCCATTTTACCGTGCGCGCAACAACCTCGAGATAAACTTGAGCCGCAATGTATCCCGTGTTTCTCTTGCGTTTTGGATGCAGGATTCTCATATCGTATCTCCCGGACAAATCTGAGTCTATAAAAAACCAATCGTTGCTACCGAACGCCTTTATTTCCCATATTAGTTATGAAAAGGGAAACGTACTCACAAACACTTCCGTAGGTTACCTGGCTTTAAATCGGTGACACAGTAATTCATTCACATTCGCGAATGTAAAGGATGTAGCCAGATCGATTCGGACAAGCAACGACAAGAAAACTTCTTTTTTGAGTTGCCGGCCAGGCCAATCTCCTTATGAAATCGGGGCTCATCTCGCGATTCAAGGGCCCTGCCGGTCGAAGTATGAAGAAAACCGCGAAAGCGGTGTCGGCTTGCAAGGAAGAAAAAAGTCAACGCTCTGTAGACGCATCCCAGGGCCCTGAAAAGTATGTAAACACGATGTCCTCGCCGATACGGCCGACAACAAAACACCACCCACCACACGTGCTGGCTAGACCCCATGCCCTACTTGCAGGTTCTACGCAAGCCGAGCTCAAGCGCGTGAATCCATGAAGACTAGGCTAGGGGTCAAAGAAATGGCAGGATGCAGAGCAATTTTCTTGAGCGTCATGAGCCGTCGGCAATGACAGGCATGGCGAGAGATTATTGTGTACGGCAGATGTAGAAGCTGTGGGTTACGCTTGCCCTTTCCCTCGAGCTGGACAAGGGGATCACGGTCTTGTGAAAAGAAAAGAATATGACGGCATGCGGTATCCATTTATTGGATTTGAGCACATTTTAGCGCCTGCGAAGGCAAAGGATTTGAATAACCCCGGAAAGGACTGAATGTTGAGCGCGCTTACGAACCCACTTATGTGAAACTCTGCCGCTACGCGCGAATCCCACATGCTCGTTAGCCAAGTACGTGCAAAGCACCCGGATCAGGTTTCAGCTTAAAAGAGATATTTCTGTTGGGTGATGCCTCCCGGACATGCCCAAATTGAAACAAGCTGACCTACACGTGTGTACCCACGAGCTTCGATGTATTAATTTAGTATACTGATACCGTGAGCACCGCGACGGCCCTTCCGTCCTCGATGATGACGCATATACGGAACCTCCGCCAGTTAAAGGTTATCGGTGAGAATATCGGTTCTTCAGAGAACCAATGAGCACTTCATGGCAATAAACATACAGTCAAGTCCGTCAACCCGAACGAAGCCTAGAAGCGCCAAGCAATGCGATTCCATTTTAAAGGGTTTGATGATGCCGACAAATTCATTTCAAGCCTTGAATTACGTGAATTAGGAGTTACAAGTCGGGGGGATGAATGGATCAGGGACTCCTTGCGTGGACGTGGACAGACGCATACAATAGAGCTCCCGGACGAAAAGTGGGTTCGCAGCGCCATCGATAGAATATCCGATCAATGCCAGTATTGGGTCCTTGGTACGATACACGCGAGAGACGGAGAGCGGGGGATAAAATCATAGTCGCCACAGACGCTCTTGCATGAAACAAGCCTGTCAGCATTCACAATGTGTGCACCCGTATGTCAAGCTGAGGTCCACCGGTTGGAGCCGCTTATGGCTTGTACCTGCATGACCTATCCCCGTGACAGGATCAACCCATTTGTGACCCCAAAACATCTTCTCGTGCCATTCGTCAATGAGATTGACGAGTGTTTGAAGATGGCCGTACGTCAACGGTTGCGTCCGATTCTGCTTCCGACGGCATGCAATGGTGATATAAGTCGCATATGCCGTTCCTGCAATCGTCACATATAGTATCTGGAAGCAGATTTGTCACCAGAGGACGGATTACGAATAGAAAGACGCTCAGCTACCTGTACTGGACAGACTTGGAAGCCAGAGACGGCATCCACATTAATAGCAAGACCGAACATCCAATGCAGTATTGGATCCGCGGCCTGGATAACGAGAAGATGCCGGCTAAGGAATAGTACTTTGATCGGGCCAGGTGACGGATCTGTGCCCTTCTCCGTTGCTGCCGCCCTCCAGAGTCGCTCGTCGCGGACGAGTGCGGCGATGGCTTGCGTACAGACGAGCGCGCTGGTAAGGACGCAGCCCTGATACCCGACAAGGATCCCGAAACCCCAGAGGACTCCCGCTGTCGGTGCCACACCACTCCAGCCAATGTTCATCGATGTTGTATTCTCGTTTGGAATTAGAGACCAGCTGGTTCCATGATGTGCGCCCTGAGTGTCGGATTGTATCATTGCTATGATAATAAAAAACATATAAAAGCCGGAGGCGAAAAGCGCCCAGATGTACATCACGACGCTACGGAATTGCTCGTGGCAGTCCCAGAACGGTGTCTGCTGTTTGGGGAGGCGCATCGAGCCACTCCGATGTTTATCGTACAGGGAGTATATGCATTTTCCGGGTTCCCTCCTCAGATATCCTTTGTTAATCAGGACCGCGGCTGTATCGAACGGAGACTGACTCCACGTCGGTATGTATGTCGTTTTGACAGCCCAAGCCGCAATAATAACCTGCAGCAGTATGAAGGAACCGAGAGTAATAAGGGCGACAGACGATACCACGGTGTTGTGGTCTTCGCTTTGCTTTACATTAAGTAAAATCATAGAACTCGACGCGTATGAGATGGTCAGGCATAGAGCCATGACAATATTCGCCACCAGTCCGACTGATGACCAAGTATCGTAGGATGCCTGGAAGAAACGCAGATTGGCGTTGAACTCGAGGCGCGTTTTACCAGTGTGCTTGTCCTTTTCGAATGCAAGCTTCCATTTTAGTGCCATATTATGTGCCTCCCCCGTCGACCAAAGCGAGAGCTTAACGAGTGTAACATTCAGGAAAAGGAGTATAACTTCACGTTTGTACGTCGGTACTAGGTTGAGGCGAAGGTTTACTCCGTCATACGTAGTGCCCATACCAGTGGGCAATGCTTGGCATCGCATGAGGACCCCAGCGGCGATGCAACTCGCTCCAAAGAGACTGCTTGTTACGAGTCCAACTAACATTAGTTTGCGTATAGGCTCGCCGAGATTGTAGGGTACTCGGGGGGTGTTTGAATCAGGAGGCGAACTATCGCTGAGCGTGCGTTGTTCGTCGGAATCGTGGTCATGGTCGAAAGATTTCGACATCGTTAGAAGACGCAGAAACTGAAAAGAAGACTCGTTTGATTAGTAGTAGCATCTTTAAAGTCAGAGTATAGCGCACCGACCAAGATGAAGGGCAAGACCTTATAAACAAAAGCACCCAAGTCTCGAAATTTCTTCCTCCAGCGGGGCTGGGAATGCAAGGGCGAATCAAGGACAGACATGCTACCCTTATAAAACACGTCTCGGGCGTTGCAACTGGGTTGTGACGAAGTAGCGTCACTTGCTTTTATGTAAGTGACTTCGATCTATCCTTCCATGTCACCTTAAAGCGGGGTGCTGTATCTGGGCTTCCGGGTGACAAGCAACAGTCAAGCAGGCCGTAACATGATTCAGTCGGAAAATACTAACCTCAATGCCCCCATTTAAAAAACGTGGAATTGGAATGTGTGTCGGTGCACTCCTTTATTACGTCCCCCTAGGTAAGACGCAATTTTAACTCTGAAAACGAACGTCTGGATCGGCAGCCCCATACTTGAAACATGAAGGATACAGCTGAGCCGTGTTAATAACAATAACGAGTTTTGCAGGTATCGCAACGTAGCCAAGGCCTATATTTCCATTTCCTCGTGGCCTTGCTCCGTAACCTCGGTTCAAAAGGAGACGAACACGAGTTCACGAGGAGAAAGGAAGGAAGCAGGAGTCTTGAGGGCATACTTCACGATCCGAAAGCGGCAGCGACAAGACCTTCGCAAAGCTTCCATACTTCCTCGTGCCCAGAAGCTTTGCAGCCAATGATAGCAACTGTTCATTTCAAGTCTGCGGCCACACGTCGCGCCACTTATCAGGTTCCTAAGCACATAAACATCCGTACCAATTAGCATGTACAATAATCGTTCAAGTTTGTGTATACTGTATACATACCAGGACCCAAGGAACAGCCATTGGAAGAAGCTGCTGTCCTTATCGGCTCCCACCCATCAAGGACCAGAATCCAGAAGCGTAAGTCACGTATTGCTTCCGTCATAGTCATTCAACGGCAAGTGTGTTGGCCGTTATGTGCGCAGCAGTCGGGAGTCAAAGTTACCAGCAAATGAGCGTTTAGTACAGGAAAACCTTTTAGTCGAGTATATAAATGGAATAATTTTCCCATGCACATAAAGCGCGCGTTCATATGTCTATCCGAGTCGTACGCCCTCTCTTACAAAGTCACACTCGAAACAAAAACAGCTCTCAAACCGAAAACGCCTCAAGAAAAACACCCAGTAAAATTATTACACTACACAGCAGTTTGCATAAACTTTTTCGATGCCGTTACTGTAGCGTGGAAGCCAGAAATTCGAAGTTTGTTTGAGGATGTGACTATGTAAGAGATGGCATACGATAGTATGCAAACCTCAGTCAAGTGCATTACCACGTATACATCCGCTGTGAAATGACAAATGGTATTCTGAAGTCTAGCTTAGCTCTTAGCTGTGCTCAGACGTTGGCGTCTTATATTAACCTGGAGTGCAGCATCCGACCTCCTAAACCCCGGGCCAAGTGATAAGTTCTCCCTCGTTTCCGGGATCCATCACCCGTGTTTGATAGTCCCAATGTCTCACGCTAACCTTGCTTCATATCGGGAAGCTTATGCAAAAGTGCCGCAGGCAAGTTTGTTACCTTTTCCTTCGTCTAGTGCTGGGGTAATCGTCGGAGGGCAACTCACTTAAGTATCATGATGAAGGCCAGCAAAACAACGTGCGTGTAGTTGTGTAATTGCCCAGCTAACTCATAATACTATTTGACACCGGTTGCATTACAAAAAATAAAACAATTGCGAAGTCTGTTCGCAACACAATCAGAATCAGGGTCACACTCGTGTACATTATTGAGAAATATCACATATCCAACGAACAGCAGAAAAAAATAGTAGTTAGGGAAAATTAACAAGAATGTCACACGGCCAATTCATTCAGCAATCGTCGGCGTCTGGGCATCCGTATTCCATTTTCTCGGATACCGGAGGAAGTGGCTTACTGCTCGTACCCGCATGGCCGATGCCCGTTGGACCGACGTGTTTGTGGCCCCAGAACATTTTCTTGTGCCACTCGTCGACGAGGTTGGAAAGTGTCTGTAAATGACCATAGGTCGACGGCTGATTTGTTCTTGGCTCGAAACGCCCCACGGCGGTGATTAGGATCACACCTGCCGTCCCAAAAACAGTTACATATAAAATCTGCAGCACTCCATTAACGCCATGCAGCAAAATATTATGGACTGGAAGTTTTACACACCTGCACAGGACAAATCCGGAAGCCAGACTTGGCATCCACGCTAACGGCAAGACCGAACAACCAATGCAGAATCGGGTTCGCGCCATGAATAGCCATATTCTGCCAGCTGATAAATATAACCTTGAAAGGGCCAGGCGCGGGATCCGATCCACTCTCCGTCGCCGCTTCTCTCCACAGTCGCTCATCGCGAACCAGCCCGGCAAGCGCCTGTAAGCAAGTAAGAGCAGTGGTGATGATGCCACCCTGAAATCCAACTAGAATACCCAAACCCCAGAGGAGACCTGCCGTTAGTGCCTCGCCATTCCAACCGAAGTTCATCGATGCCGCATTCTCGCCTGGAATGAGAGCCCAGCTGGTGCCGGGATGTGCGCCCTGCGTTCCGGATAATACCATATCCCATATTATGAACAACCAGAGATATCCGAGCGCGACGAACATCCAAATGTACATAACGAATGCGCGGAATTGCGCACTCGAGTCCCAGATCGATGTCTGCCGCTGTCGCGGCTTGATTGGACCGACGTGATCCTTGTCATACAAGGAATGCATACATCTTCCCTCTACCCTCCTGAGTCGACCATCAGCGACAAGGGCGGCGGCAGTGTCAAACGGGGACTGACTCCAGGTCGGTATATTCGTCGTTAAAATAGCCCAAGCTGCGATGATGACCCGCGACAGTGTGGCGGTGCCAAGGGAAATAAGAGCGACGAATGGGACGACGGCGTTGTAATTTACGTCTTCGCTCGCACTGAGTAGAACCATGGAACTGGAGGCATACGAGATAGCTAAGCACAGGGCCATAACGACGTTTGATGCCAGCCCATTCGCAGACCACCACTCGTAGGACGACTGGAGAAGTCGTAGATTGGTGTTGAACTCGAGTCGCATCATTCCTGACTGCCTATCATCCTCATATGCAAGCTTCCACTTCAGAGCCAATTCGTGCGCGGAACCAGTGGACCAGAGGGCGAGCTGGACGAATGTGACGTTCAGCAGGAGGAGTAACATTTCCCGTACGTACGGGGAGCTGAAATTGAAGTTGAGATTCCCTTGAACGTATGTGCCGACCTTCGTCGGCAATAGTTGAGATCGCAAAAGAACCCCAATGACTATGCAGGTCGCCCCGAAAATGCTACTTATTACCAGCCCAACAATCGCCAACTTGCGCGAGAGGTCGCCACGATTATATTTTATGGTCATCTCTTTCGGTTCGCCATGGTTAGAGAGCAAAGCAATCCCAGGATGGGGAAACATATCCTCTTCTCCGACATAATCTCGACGTCCGAGGTCATGGGGCCGGGTCGACATCACTATAGAGCATTGTAGCCCTGATCAATCATTAAGTGTAAGTGTCAACTATTACGCACCTGGGATTGCGAATAGGTCACCTTTTGGTGGGGTAACTTTGACCCCTGGTACAAAATATCCTGAAGTATTTAAACATGAAGAACAAGCGCTTAAAGGCTTTATGAGCATAGACGTATCGAGCAGGGTCATCTCTTTCTGAAAATCACCCTTGAACGCCCGCCCGGAGGCTTGAAGAGAGTGTTGTATTCGCGTGTAGTTGACTTCTGCGCACTAAGTCCTTGCGTTTCTCTCGTAAGTTCACATATGTGGAGCGTTCTATTTGAGGACTTTAGTATACGCATTTAGCGAGTTAACTGATCATCAGGTCATCTCATACAACACGGTTATGGTGACAGCCTCTGCGGCAAGGTGCACCTACGACCGTTCAGTACAACAGTTGGTAGTAAAACTGCAACAACGACTTACATCAGACGCAACGTCAGCGAATCTCATGAAAGCAGCCAGGATATCCGCAGTTTTTCCAAGAGACTCAGGGCCCGCCTCCAGAGGAACCTTCTTCTAGGTCGCTTCTGTGTTTCCTTGACAAGGAGCTCCGTGAAAGCGTTAGTCCTCAATTGGTCAGTTAGCATCGTTTTGTGTGAGCAATTCACTATTTTCGCTATGCTGGACAACTATATTCAGACTGCGCGTCTCTGCCGAAAGTATTCAAGTTTGCTTCGATGGCGCAGTGGTTAAGATGGTATGCGCTGCTATTAGGACACGCCCGTATTTGGTGCAGGCGAGTGAATGCCATTGCGAACACTGGCCTTCTTGGTGCCTACAGAAACCAGTAGTCAGAGTTTGTATTTTTGCCTTTACGAGGCCGTCTTTCGCCGCGGTTCAGGAGGAATCTTCAATAGCGCTAGTGTTGTAAGATGGGCGCTCATTCGTGAGGAAATGTGATGGTTCTGGGAGAGAAACGATTGCTACAAACGCATAGCATGAAGAACAACTGTGGCCTGTGTGCCAACTCACAGAGAAGCAGCCACGCGCACTGTAGTTGTACCACCTGTACTAACTCCCGTGTCCTCGGCCTCTGAGGCCTCGCAATCTACACATATGACGAGCATCGTGGATCGTTCTCCAGCTCCGTTTCGCCAATTGCGTATGAGCCTCCGCAACGACACGCGATACGTCCAACTTTCAATCGCGATATCTTCTGCTGTGATACGCGTGAACTCCTCGAGAGAAATGACCTGTGCGGGACAAGGTCCTGCCGCGGCGAAACTGGAACTTCAAGTAAGCCGACAATTCATTATACGCGGCACGGACTTCGGGGTTCATTAATATGCGACGCTCCTTGCATGCGCGCGATTCCGAAAGGGTTGGAGGGTTCGGTGCCCATACCATTCTCCGTACGGTACATTAATCGAGAAGTTTTCTTTGTCCGGATGATACGCAAGCTTAATCTCATCTTGCGATGCAGAGACAGATACGCGCAAGAGTTGATAGTGCATTTCATGGCTGAGTGAGATGGAGCAGTGCTCACCGACCTGAACTTCGGCTCCGTCACGGTTTGCAAAGCTCGATAAAGGCTCATAGCTATATGAAGCAATATGTGTGTCATCAATACACACAACTACTGTACATTCATCTAGCTAGACTCGGAAGGTGTCCTTGAACCACTCGACGCCTCACTGAGAGGGCTCAGAGGGAGTAGAAAAATATCCGCTATTAGTGTAGAGTATGTCTGGTGGGAGAGGCAAGCTTTTATAACGTAGATAAACATAAAAAATAACCATACAAAAAAGGGCGGAAAAGCAGGGACGCGCCGTGTCACTATAGCCGCTACATCATCTTGTAACTCGAAACTTCCAGGATACTAAACTGCTTCTCATAAGGCATAAATTTGAAAAAATAGGTAGACATTATAATCACATTTGCGACCATATTTGAGGAGTATTGGAAGGTAATTGGTGAACGTCAGAAGAAAAACGGGAGACGGAGAAAATCAACGGGAGCATCACACCACTGACTCGCTCGGCAATCATCAGCGTCCGGACACCCGTATGTCATTTTTGCAATAACAGGCCGAAGCGGCTCACGACTCGTGCCCGCATGGCCAATCTTTGTGATGAGATTGTCGTCTTCGTCGCCGATCTTTGTAGAGATACTGATGCCTTTGTGGCCCCAAAACATCCTTCCATGCCACTCGTCAACGAGATTGGCGAGCGTCGGTAAATGGCCGTAAGTCGACGGCTGACTAGACCTCGGTTCGAAACGCCCCACGGCAGTGATGAGGATCGCACCAGCCGTCCCAAAAACAGTTACATACAAAACCTGCAGCACCCCATTAACGCCATGCAGCAAAATGGTATGGACTGAAAGTTTTACACACCTGCACAGGACAAACCCGGAATCCAGACTTGGCATCCACGCTGATGGCAAGGCCGAACAGCCAATGCAGAATCGGGTCCACACCATGAATAGCCATATTCTGCCAGCTGATAAATATCGCCTTAAACGGACCGGGTGCGGGATCCGACCCTCTCTCCGTCGCCGCTTCTCTCCACAATCGCTCATCGCGAACCAACGCGGCAAGCATCTGTAAGCAAGTAAGAGCAGTGGTGATGATGCCACCCTGAAATCCAACTAGAATACCCAAACCCCAGAGGAGACCCGCTGTCGGCACTTCACCATTCCAACCAAAGTTCATCGATGCCGTATTCTCTCCTGGAATGAGAGCCCAGCTGTTGCCGGGATGTGCTCCCTGCGTCCCGGACTGTACCATAGCCCATATTATGAATAGCCAGAAGTATCCGGCCGCGACGAGCATCCAAATGTACATAATGAATGTGCGGAACTGCGTGCTTGAATCCCAGATCGGTATCTGCCGTTGTCGTGGCTTTATCGGGCCGACGTGATACTTGTCGTACAAGGAATACATGCATCTTCCCTCTACCCTCCTAAGACGACCAGCAGCGACAAGGGCGGCGGCAGTGTCAAACGGGGACTGGCTCCAGGTCGGTATATGCGTCGTTGAAATAGCCCAAGCTGCGATGATGACTTGCAACAGTATAGCGATACCAAGGGAAATAAGAGCGACGAATGAGACGACAGCATTATAATTTGCGTCTTCGCTCACACTGAGCAGAATCATGGAACTGGAGGCATATGTGACAGTTAAGCACAGGGCCATAACGACGTTTGATGCCAGCCCATTCGCAGACCACCACTCGTAGGATGACTGGAGGAATCGCAGATTGGCGTTGAACTCGAGTCGCATCATTCCTGACTGCCTATCATCCTCATATGCAAGCTTCCACTTCAGAGCCAGTTCGTGAGCAGAACCGGTAGACCAGAGGGCGAGTTTGACGAATGTGACGTTCAGCAGGAGGAGTGATATTTCCCGTACGTACGGGGAGCTGAAATTGACATTGAGATTCCCCTGAGCGTATGTGCCGACCTTCATCGGCAATGACTGAGATCGCAAAAGAAATGCAACGGCGATACAGATTGCTCCGAAAATGCAGCTCATTACTAGTCCGGCGATCGTCAACTTGCGCGATAGGTCACCACGGTTATATTTTATATCCATTTTTTCCGGGTCGCGACAGTTAGGGGCCGGGGCGAGCTTTGCATGAAGTAACACCTCCCGTTCTCCGTCACAATCTTGAGGTCTGAGGTCCTGGGGCCTTGTCTGTATCGCTATAGAATATGGCCCTGATTTAAAATCATTAAATGCAAATGCAAACTTTACACACCTGGGATTACGGGTGAATCGCTCTTCGGTGGGGTATCGCTGGCACCTGGTAGAAGGTCCCCCAGAACATTCAAACACGAATAACGGGCGCTCAAAGGTGTTGTGGACGTAGACATAAACGTCTTCCGTTGAAGCGTGTTAACGTGTTGCAGACGAATTCTTGCGAGTCGATAAGATGGCACAAGTCAATAAACACATTTTCTTTGCAACCAGCTAATATAGGACTGGACCCCTTTTTTTTCTTAAGCCTTCCTTCCCGGATAAGTGAAAAGGGAAGATTTCCCTCACAGACACGGACCCAGCTGTTGTTACGTATTGCGTCATTGCTCGGGTCCTGGTGGCCATCAAAGGAAAATCTTGTAGGTCGCGTGTAGTTGACCCCTGCGTGCCAAACCCTTGCGTTCCTCTCGTAAGTTCACTTCCGCGAAGCACTCTATTCCCCTAGGTAACTGCCGAAAACGCTGCAATCATGTGGCCAGAGGGCTAATATCAATCTAAGCCACTTCGACGGCATGGTGGTTAAAAAAAGAGGGGCTAGGATTGGGAGACGCCCATATCCGGTACTGGCGAGCGAACGTCATTGCGAAAACTAGAATTCATAACGCCTATGGAGACCAACTATATCAGACGGGTAGAGTTTGCACCCCAAACCTTGCGTTCTCTAAACCGCCTTTCGCCGGGGTCCCAATTTTTTTTCAATAGCACCGGCATTGTGAGGAACAAAGATAGACGATCATTTCGTAGGAGGCCTAAAGATCCTGGGAGGAGAAAGGCTTGCAAGCACTTAGCATAAAGAACAATAGTGGCCTGTGTAACCAACTCACGGAGAAGCACCGCTTGTACTACCTCTCGTTTTCTCCAATTTCTAAGGCCCGTAACCGACGTGAACTCCTCAAGAGAGAGGACCTGTGCAGGACGAGATCCGGCCGCAGCGAAGCTAAAAGAGTATGCCGAGAGAACCAATGATTCATTATACGCGGCACGGGCTTCGAAATCCATCAACGTGCGGTACACTTCTTGTATGCGTCCAACTTGAATATCGAAAGTATTTGCGGGTTCCGAGTCGATCCCCAGACCTTTCCCCGTGCATCATCAATCGAGTTTTTTTTTTCTTGTCCGGATGAGAAGAGAGAAGGACGCGATGATACGCAGATCTTATCTCATCTTGAGATGCGGAGGCGGATACGCGCAGGAGTTGGTGATGCTTTTCATGGTTGGATGCCTCTATGCCGCCCTGAAGCATTAATATTGAGATGGTTACACTTGGGCTTTGGCTCTGTTTACAAGGCCCGACAGGGCTTATAGCTATAAAAGGCAATACGTGTGTCATTAGTATACACAGCCACGACTGCCCAATCTATATCCCCGATGCCTTTAGTAGGGGTCTTGTCGGCGAAAAATCTGGACCACCGTGCTTTCGAATTTGCCGACCCCCGACATCCTTATTTTCTTACCCCTTTTGTCTTCAACGTAATGCCTTGATCCTCCTTTGCTTGCTACCTCATCCCTTGCATTACATTTTCCTTGTCATTTCTCTTCCCTTGCGTTCACTCTTTCTTTTACTCCTGTCTTTTACGTTCCCTCCTTTCTTTACTGTCCCCTTTCCCGCTAAATGGGAACGGTAAACTGGGATCTGGTTTTTCCCCCCTCCTAATTGAGTCCTTCTCGGACTCTCACAATATCGTCTCCGAGTACATTCCTGGCGGGATGCTCATAATCACGAACGGCGGCAAGCCCTCTCCGAGACGTGTCAAGGCCGTCAGGGCTCAATATATCACTAGCATCAGGCATTATGCACCGACATGGCCTCGTGCGTTGAGTCGTTAAGCCTGAGAACACTGTCATTGATGCGGGTGGGAACGTTGAGCTTACTGATTTTAGTCTTTCGCGCAGGTTCTGTTCGGTAAGGGATATCAGGGGGCGGCGTGTGCTATATTGAACTTGTTCGGTTTTCGATTAGCGACAGCGGAACACTGGGATACATGGCTCTTGAAGTACTGTTCGACAAGTACTACTCTTACCAAACCGATATGTGCTCACCACCATGCATGTTCTATGAGATGATATTCGATTTCTTCCCTTCCCACAGAGAGACGTCAGGCGGTTCATGTGGGCAATCAGGAATTGCGACATTTAAATACCGACGTATCCCGCTGACCTGATTTCTCATACTATAACCTCATGATTCAGTTACATTCTGTCAATCCTTACGAACGGTTGGATACTGCGGGTGTGAAGTGACAGGCTTACTTTTCTCCGGTCGACTAAACGCATATCGAAATGCACGATTATTTGGTTCCCCCTCATTGGGCGCCTCTGAGCCGCACTATTAACGATAGCAAGGTAACAGGAAAAGAAGTTCTTATTGACAATGCTCAGGAGACGGATTTATCCGCCCTGCAATAACAACTTTTTGATGCTACAGCAAAGCCAAACGTTAGGTGCCCCAGCACTAGGCAACCGATGCAAGAAAGGACGAACGCCGGGCGGATGGTTCTGGATTGCATTTCTATGCAAGTCGCTTCGCTGGAATTTACACGTATCAGCGACCTTCATCATGATAATTGACTGAGTTTGCCCCCAATAATTGCCTAATAGCACTGACGAATGAAAAGACGGTAAACTTGCCCACAGTGCTATTGCACATTCTTAAAATCTACGCACGTTGTGGTAGACGATGAGGTGCAGTGGTGAAGTTCAGGCAAGGTGGGTTATCAGTGTAAACCGATGTATTTCTAGGGCAAGACCAGCTCCCCTTATATACACGTTCCGTGGGCTAGTACTACTATAACTATCTAGCTCCTATATCGTATGGCATTATCGTTGCATTATCATTCACTTAGTAAGGTGGTTGATCATATGACCACTATATTTATATCATTTGTTATATTTATTTAATACTCCCCTTCAAACTTTTACTAGGTGGAGTAAACTTGTAAAATGTTTGATTAATTCGATCGTTAGTGCTTTCGTCATAATATCAGCCTTTTGCTGTCCAGTTGGAATATATGAAACTGATATGGTTTCATTCTCAATATAATCTCGTAAAAAATCTTTTCGTATATCAATGTGTTTTGTTCTTTGCATATATTTTTGTTCCGTTGAATTTACTATAGTTATGGCTGCTTGATTATCACATAATATTTTTGTAGGTGTATCCAAGGTCTGCAGTACCTCTTCAACCAGTCTTCTTAGCCATATAGCTTCTTTTACTCCATGAGTTAAAGCTTGTAATTCCGCTTCACATACTGATAATGACACTAATTCTTGTTTTTTACTTGACCATGATGTCGTTGCATTTCCTATTTGGAATATATATCCTGATATTGCTTTATGGCCTTCTTGTGTCATTCCATCAGCATCGGTATATCCGATTAACTCAATTGGTTCTTTTCCTCCGAGTATTAACCAATAATCGTTCGTTCCTTTTAAATATTTGAAGCAGTGTTTTACTGCATTGTAATGTTCAATACTAGGTTTATTTAAATGCCTAGCAAATTGGCCTGTTGTGAATGATATGTCAGGTCTCGTACAATCTGCTGCATATCGTAATGCTCCAACCATGTTCATATATGGTATTTGATTCATGAAGTTTAATTCTTCATTAGTTGGGTTTTCAAGTGATTTTAACACTTGACCAGGTGTCATTGGTGTTCGTACCGTTGCAGCGTCTTTTAATTTATATTTTTCTATTATATTATCAATATAATGTTTTTGTCTTAATTTTATAATTCCTTCATCTCGGTTTCTTTCGATTTCAATGCCGAGTAACCAATGTATATTGTTTCCATCAGTAAATTTTACATGTTTTCCTATTTCATTTTTAAAGGCTTTTATTATTAATAGATTTAAGCCACATATCGTTATGTCATCAACATGTATGAAAAGTATTAGAATTGTTTTTCCTTTTACTTTTCTTAGGAATACTGCGTTATCTTGGAGTGCTTGTGTTAGTCCTATTCCAATTAATATTTCAGATAATTTTTTATACCATCGTCTGCCTGCTTGTTTTAATCCGTATAAGGCTTTATTTAATTTTAAAACTTGTCCAGGTTTTATTATGATTAAATTTCCTGGTGGTGGTTTTATGTATATATTTTTGTCTTTTTCTAATTCACCATATAAGTAAGCTGATTTAATATCGATTTGGTGAATTTTGTAATTATTTGTTGCGCTCCAACTTAATATAGTTCTTACTGTAGCTAATCGTGCTACTGGAGCGAATGTGTCATTTGAGTAGTAGTCTATGCCTTCTTTTTGGGCAAATCCTTGAACTACTAATCTTGCTTTGTAATGTTCGATTTCTCCGTTTGCTAATCTTTTTGTTTTGTAAACGAATCTTGTTCCAATTATATTTGCTTCTTTTGGTGGATCAATGATTTTCCATGTAGATCTTTCGATTAACGTTTTTATTTCTTCTTTCATTGCCGTGATCCACTGATTTGTGTCAATTCTATTGATCGCTTGTTGATATGAATTAGGATCACCTATTAATTCCGTATTGAATTGATTAAATTCCGTAAGATAAGCAACTGTATTTTGTTCGTCAAAGTTTAGACCTAATGATCGTTTCATTGGTTTAATAGTTCTTATTGGTCTTTCGTTTGTTAATTCTTTTATTTGCTCATTTTGTTTTTCTGTTATATTCTCCCCTTCAATTTTAGATGGTGGAGAATCTAAAAATTGTAAATTTCATTCGACTGTAATTTTTCTGTTTTGATAGGTTCTATGACCTTTACTTTCTTCGTCAAATCCTAGCCATTGTGCATATTTTCCTTTTGGTTGTAATTTATTAACATCTTCTTGTCGTATAATGCAATATTGGCCGAATTCTTTTAGATCATCAATGTTATAATTTTCGTTATATCGTTTAAAATATGGTGTTTTAAAATCAATAGCGCTCTTTGGCATTCTATTGTAAACATAAGTACTGTATTTTACAGCTTCTCCCCATAGACTGGGTGGTAATTTTGCTTGTAGCAGATTTACTTGTGTATTATTTAAAATCGTTTGATGTGATCGTTCTGCTACTCCATTTTGTTGTGGTGTATCGTGAACAGTCAGCTTTTGTATCGTTCCATGTTTTTCTAAATATTCAGTGAATTGTTTACTTAAAAACACTGTGTCGTTATCGCTTTGTAATATTTTTATTTTTATATTAAATTGTGTATTGAGCATAGTAGCCCAAGTCATATAAGCATTTAAGCCCTCATCTTTTGTTTTTAATAAAATCATTTTTATCCATCTTGTAGTGTCATCTACAAGTGTTAGAAGATATTTATACCCTCCAATAGCATGTGTGGATGCTGGACCCCATATGTCCATATGTATGTGATCGCCAAATTTTTCAGCTAACTTTGAAATACGTAATTTTGGGATTTGCATTCTTTTTATATTTGCTTCAAGGCAAATTGTGCATTGAGTTTCGTCGTAGTTTGAAATTTTGTTTTTTGTAATTTGATCTTCTTTTAGTAATCGTTTTATGTAAGCATAACTTATATGCCCGAGTTTTTTGTGAAGTTCAAATAATGTTACATTTTTTGTGGCCGCTTGTACATCATTGTTAAATATACTATACAATCCATTTTTATTTATGATTTTTCCGCATAAAGATCCATTAGGATACTTTATTGTACATTCGTTTTCTTTATAAATAAATTCATAGCCATCTTGACATAGAAGTCCTTGAGAGACTAATGTCATATTCATTTTAGGATTGTAGTATACATTTGATAATATTATGACACTTACCGAGTGTCCGTTGGGGATGTAAAGCTTAAGATCCCCTACTATGTTTGCCATAAATGTTGTTTTATTTGTGGCCGTTATCATAATTGCGTCGGTTTTGTATGTATTTCGTAATCGATTTAGATATGGTGTTAGATGTATCGTTGCACCAGTATCGATTATATCCATTGAGGAATAAATATTGTTAGCAAATTTTTCTGTTGTTATAACGTTAATGCTTACGTCTAGATTGTTATCATCCACGTCTTCCATGGCGCTATCGTAGTTTCCTATTTTGTCAAGGAAATCGTTATAGGAATAGATTGGGAATTCTCCCATGTTGAAATCGTTATCATCGACTTCAGTTATGAAGGCTCCTATTTCACCTTGGCCTATTACAGTGCTTAGTTCGATTCGAGAGCTCGATGTGACGTTTGTTGCTGCTGATGCTGCGGTATGTTTAGCCTGGGCCGCACTTGCCCCAGTCGTTGTCGGTGCCGCTGACGCACCCGTTTCCTTCCCTTTTCCTTTTTCGTCATTTGCATCCTCTTTCTTCTTCTGGGCTGCCTTTGTCCATTCCATTTTCGGCACCCAGCAGTCTCGACTAAAATGCCCTAACTTATTACAGTTGTAGCATTTGATAACGTGTGATTGTTGGTTAGGGGAATATCCCCCTCGTCCTCGTCCTTGCATATATCCTCCATGGCCCCTATAGCCGCGACCTCGTGGCTGTACTCCGCGGCTGTTACCACGTCCGCGGCCCCTAAAGTAAGGGTGGTTCTGCTCGTCCTTGGGCAGGTGGTTAGCTGCCGCTCCTGTCCTCTGATGATTTTTACGCCACCCCTCAAAGGCGTTTCTCAGTGCCGTTAGTAAAAATTGAGGGGTTAGTTCAATTTCATCTTTGTCTGGGTTCGTTTTGTTGATTGTTTTAATATATAACTCACTCTGTGTGAGTACGTATTGATATTGTTCGGGCGTTGCCCACGTAATAGCCGATATGTATGTCGACTCTGAAACTTTTACCCCTTGGGCTATGAGTTCCTCGTATTTATTGCTGAGGTTATCGAGTGTTCCATCAAAATGGCTGACATGACCTCTGATATCAAAAAGGGCAGCCTCATTAAAGCCCTTTGTAATTGTTGTCTGGACGTTATATCGTCCGTCAAGCGCTTTGAGTAGCGCTGGAATATCTTTGTTAAAATTAAGATAATAAGCCAATATCTTGTCGGGCATAGTGCGCATAATGCCGTTATATAAAGCGCTTGATATACCAGCCTCTCCAGTTCCTGGGGAGTTAGTGAGCAGGTTACCGTAACCTGCACTCTCGATGGCACTGCGGACTCTGTAATTCCAGAGTTTGTAGTTTCTGTGCCCGTCGAGTTTCTCGATTCTGTCAAAGAATTTCTGGAGTTCCATGAGTTTAGTTGCCATACTCGGTTCATCTTCCTCGGTATCATTAGCGTCTGAATCATCAGGATCAGATGGTTCTGATGGCTCATGTGATGGGTTATTTTTAGATTCTTCGGAGTTTTCTTCTTCGTTATCTTCTTTTTTATCATCGTCTTCTTTCTTATCATTTTCTTCTTCTGGCTTAATATAAGGGTTATCAATTTTAAATTGTGCTTTTTCATTTGGATCTGATATGCCCAAATATGTACTTATTCGGTATCTGATTTCAGATGATTTTCCTTGATCTGATATTCCTAAATCTTTAGCGTGATTCGTTAGTTCCAGTTTATAATCAGTTCTTATTTTTTATTTTTCGTCTTTGGTAGAGTTATCATACCTGTTTATTCGATCTTGTATTTGTTGTTCCGTTCCGTTAATAGGTATTTGTCTTAGGTTACATTGAAGTATTAGGTCGACTAACCTTTTGCTATCTTTAGCTTTTTGAATTTTTTCTTTGAGTTCTTCGATAGTAGATGACTGTGTATACGTTATTTTTAGTTCGTTAGCTATTATTCGTAATCCTGATAATTTTTGCAAATGTGTTTGCTCACGAGTGTTTGGTTTCTGTCCGTCAGACATGATTTCGTTATTCGAGGATGTATATGTTCATTAATCATTTCGTTAGTTGTAGAGTCAAGGCTCATAACCTCTTAAAATCTATGCACGTTGTGGTAGACGATGAGGTGCAGTGGTGAAGTTCAGGCAAGGTGGGTTATCAGTGTAAACCGATGTATTTCTAGGGCAAGACCAGCTCCCCTTATATACACATTCCGTGGGCTAGTACTACTATAACTATCTAGCTCCTATATTGTATGGCGTTATCGTTGCGTTATCGTTCACTTAGTAAGGTGGTTGATCATATGACCACTATATTTATATCGTTTGTTATATTTATTTAATACACATTGTTAAAGCATTACTTCTCATTTACCGGCAACTCTCCCTTTTCTTAAATAGTCTTACCCGTGGTATTCGAGACTTTTATTCCGACGTCTCGGTATATAGCATGGGCTTAGTAGCCTCTTGAGTGTTCCCGCCGATCCAAATGTTTGCACGAAGTTGCATACACGCCCAGCACGATTGTACGACAGAAATTTATTAGCCACATAATCTGTCAATCCTACGAACTAGTTATTATCGACGAGACATAGAAGAATCGTGCACGAGCAGTAAGGGTAAATTGATGATACTCGAAGCACGATCGGACACATATCCATGACTGTGTATGAGGAGTGTCGCATAGCCGTTTGGTGAACGGCGGAAAGAACGGGAGACAAAGAAAACCAGTGGGAGCATCATACCACTAACACGCTCAGAAATCATCAGCGTCGAAGCGCCCGTATGTCATTTAACGGATGTGACGTTCAGCAGGAGGAGTAATATTTCCCGTACATACGGGGAGCTGAAATTAAGATGGAGATTCCCCTGGGCTTATGTGCCGACCTTCATCGGCAATGACTGAGATCGCAAAAGAAATCCAATGGCGATGCAGATCGCTCCGAAAATGCAGCTTATTGCTAGTCCGACGATCGTCAACTTGCGAGATAGATCACCGCGGTTATACTTTACATCCATTTTTTTCCGGGCCGCAACAGTTAGGGGGCGTGGCGAGCTCTTCATGAAGTAACACCTCCCATTTTCTGTCATAATCTTGAGACCTGAGGTTATGAGGTCTGGTCAGCATCGCTATAGAACATAGCCCTAATTAAAAATCATTAAACGCAAATGCAAAGTTTATTCACCTAGGATTATGGGTGGGTCACTCTTCGGTATGGCATCACCAGCACCTGGCAGAAGGTCTTCCGAAAGCAAAAGGTGTTGTGGACGTGGACGTATTGAGCATAAACGTCTTCCGTTGAAGCGTATTAACGTGTTGCAGACGAATTCTTGCGAGTCGATAAGATGATAAACACATTTTCTTTGCAACTAGCTAATACAAGGCTGGCCTTGTCTTTCAAACTTTGCTTCCCGGATAAGTGGTAAGAAAGGGTTTCCCTTCATGAACACAAACCTCCTAGTGTCATGTATTGCATCATTGCTCAGGTCCTGGTGGCCATCGAAGAGAACCTTGTAGGTCGCGTGTAGTTGGCTCTGCGTGCCAAACCCTTGCGTTCCTCTCGTAAGTTCACAGCCGTGGAACATTCTATTCCCCTAGACAACTGCCGAAATACACTCGCAAGCATGTAGTCAGAGAGTTGATTTTAATTTAAGCCACCGCTTCGACCGCGCGGCGGTTAAGAAAGAGGGGCTAGGATTAGGAGACGCCCATATCCGATTCTGGTGAGCGGATGCCGAAAACTAGATTTCATAACGCCTATGGAGAGCAGCGTGTATCAAGCGGGCAGAGTTTGCATCCCAAGCCTCGCGTTTACGAAGCCGCCTTTCGCCAGGGTCCCGAGAAAATTTTCAATAGCATTGGCATTGTGAGGAACAAGGACAGACGATCTTTTCGTGGGATGCCTGAAGGTTCTGGGAGAGAAAATATTTGCAAACGCTTAACATGGACAACAATAGCGGCCTGTGTGATCAACTCACAAAGAAGCGACTGCACGCATTAGAAGAGCACCGCTTGTGCTAGCTCTCGTTTTCTTCAACTTCTAAGGCCTCGTAACCGACGTAAATAACTTCCGAGCACCGCTCGCACGCGATCATATGTAGATCGTTCTCTAGCTCCGTCTCGCTTATTGCATACGAGCCTCCGCAACGACATGCGTACCTCCAGCTTTCCTGTACACCATCCTCCGCTTCAATACACGTGAACTCCTCAAGAGAGACGACCTGTGCAGGACGAGGTCCGGCAGCAGCGAAGCTAGAAGAGTATGCCGAGAGCACCAAGGATTCATTATACGCGGCACGGGCTTCGGGGTCCATCAACGTGCGGTACGCTTCTTGTATGCGTCCAATGTCGAACGTGTTCACGGGTTCGACGCTTAAATTTTTTCCTGTGCATCGATCGAGAAATTTTTTCTTGTCCGGATGAGAAGAGAGAAGGACGCGATGATATGCAGATTTTATCTCATCTTGCGATGCAGAGGTAGATACGCGCAGGAGTTGGTAGTACGTTTCATGGTTGGATGCCACTGAGCAGTCTTGAACCATTGAGATGGTTACAACTTCGGCTTCGGCTCCGTCTGCAAGGCTCGATAGGTTTATACCTATAAAAGGCAATATTTATGACATCAACTGTCCCGGCGAAAAGACTATATTTGGAAATGGCTTATTTTACATAGGCTAAACTTTATTCTATGCGTGGAGTCTGGACTGTCGGCGAAAACTTGGAAGTAAAAAAACATACACTATACTGTACATGGGGGGATGACTGGTAATGGACTGACTCCGCTTCTGTATTTATAAATAGAAACACAATAAATAAAGAAAAAAATCATCAAAGGGCGGGTGCCTGTCGCTGTAGTAGCCGCCATAGCTCGAACTTTAAGTCTCCAAAACGCATCATCTGGGGTATTCCTAAGGGATGGCTAAGCTAATATAATCGCATTTTATTACCTCGTCTACCGAGATCACCGAGCTGCCGTAATGAAAAAAGTAGATCTGGTTCTCATGCACTTGAGCTGACCTCTCGTCGGTGGGGTGCCCGGACGCCTACTAATGAACTATAATTTCTCTATTTGGGTCGTGTTGTGCATCACGAACTGTCTTTCCCGCCGTGCAGGGGTTCCTAGCTATCAACTCAGTGGAAGCTTTAGGCTTCTATTGTCAGAGATCATTACTATTATTACTATTACGGAGCGGGGGAGTTTTGATTATATACACATAACGAGTTAATTCGTGACACATACATATAGTCCAATAGGTCTACGACGTCGACCAGCCCGAGCCCTCAGCAGCTCACGGAGCCTCCAACCAGTTCTTAATCCTTTTGTAGCATTCTTTAGACTCGGAGTTAAAGAACGGAAGTATCATGTAAATATGATTTCCTCCAGGCTGTTCGTAATACGTGACTTTATCCCCGATATCCGCAGCCATTCTGCAAGAAGAAGGAAAGCACAGTGAGTGAGATGCCTTCACTTTTCAAGTGTGCAGAAAAAAATAGGTATGTGAGGCGTACCGCTCTTTGAGTGTGCGAGCAGAATCAGCCAGCTGCTCAGCACCGCCTTCAATAAACTATGTTAATATATGTGGGGAGCCCACATAGAGTGGAGAGGCGAAGCTTTGACTCACGGCTTAATCCTAGTTGAGCAAGGTACGGCTTTCTTTTAAGGCAGGCTTGAGGGGTAAGAGCATGTTCTCACGGGGGGGGGGGGGCCACACAGCCACCACGCTTTGCCGACTAATCTAGCTTTTTGGAGGCCCTTAACCGGATAACTGGAGGGCTTCGCCCCCCAATAAGTGTCTTCGGGAACCCCGCAAACAATCCCTTTATTTCCTCCGCCGGAAGCACAAGTGATGCAGGCGAAATCCACGAGTTCCGTACACCTTCCTCCTCCGGAAGCGTCCCAAGGATGGCGCGCAGTGCGCAACCTTCAGAGATGATACGCTGAACGGTATCAGTTTGCCGATTTTCGACCCACGATGTCCCCGGCCCATCATGCGTCACAACGAACTCCGTGGCGGGGGAGAGCATGAGCAAGCCTCCCGGGATACCAAGTCCACGGACATCCGCAGAACGGTTGAGATGGACTTGGTTGGCTACGAGATAGCGCGAGAGCATGTGCGCTAAGAGGCCACCGGCAGAGTCGCCTGCGACGATGATATCCGCAGACTGAAAACCTATAGTGGTGACGAGATAGTTGTACCCCGCAATAGCATCGATGAGCGCAGCGGGAAACGGGTTCGTAGGTGCGAAAGGTTTCGCAGAGGATAGACGGTAATCAAGCGAGAACACGCGTGAGACGGTCGGGCAATATTCCAATAGGTCGCGATAAACCTTCGAGTATATGTCGTTTGGAGCGGCACTCCCCATCTTTTAGTCAACCGTGATTAGCTGCAAATCATGGAGAGTAAGAGGGGTCCCCACGAAAAAGCCGCCACCTGCGAAGGAAATAATGCTTAATATCAAAGAAACAAAGTCCAATCAAGTTACACTACTCACCGTGAAAATAGAGGACAACCTTCTCCCCTTCTTTCGGTTTCCGCATATACTTTCCATGCTCCCCCTTCCTTCCATACCAAAAACCAAACACCTGATCAGATTCCACATTATTCGCTTTGGCTTTCTCAGCAATTTCGCCAACGATTAGTTCCGGCGTTGCCTCAATCCACGTAAAGCCATTATTTTCAGAGTTGCTGACCCACTTGTTGGGGGCCGTTTTAGTGAAGAGCCCGGCATTGAGTATGACATCGAGGACTGCAGAGAATAGCCGCACGAAAACCGAGCGCCCTACGCCCCACGAACGGTGCGGGCGCAAGGCAGGTGCCAGTGACGTGCAAAGCCAGTATGGTATACGGATGAATGTAAGGGTGGCAATGGCAAACGTGAGATACAGTGCCTTGAGAGGCTGATTTCTGAATGGGAACGACATGTAGTCTTGAAGTTAAAGCTAATA
Organism: Coniferiporia sulphurascens; assembly: GCA_002794785.1. Taxonomy (NCBI): domain Eukaryota; kingdom Fungi; phylum Basidiomycota; class Agaricomycetes; order Hymenochaetales; family Hymenochaetaceae; genus Coniferiporia; species Coniferiporia sulphurascens. The sequence continues at coordinate 985,191 of NBBA01000004.1, forward strand.
GAAGTGTTATACAAACCGATTATGAGAGCGAAGACTTTATATTGATACTGCCAGTTTATAGTACCGTACAGCTGTCCGACGGGCCGCACATGCGGAAGAAAGCGGGAAAGCCATCAATAAGCAAAGAACATTAACAAGTTTACTAATGATAATGGTTATTATCCACGTGATGTTTTAGTTTTAGTACAAGACAAGACTTAAGTTTTTTCAAACTTGAAGTCGACTAAATCGATTCAACCGAAGAGCCTATCCAGCCTTGAGTGATACCGGATGGCGCTGAACAGACACTTGAGCCGTCTTCAAGGGCCTGAACGGAAAATGCTGTACTTCCTCTTGGAGACAGTAGTGTTGCGAAACAGTCGACGGGAGCTGACTGAGGAGAGTAGTCCGAGTCGCAAGAGACTCGGACTCGGAGATGGATGAGCTAAAAATTGAAGATGACTAAGCTGATTGATGCCAAAAATAACTTTTAACGGCCTTAACGACAGCACTGGATGCATCGGATCGTTGCAAGGAAATCAACTGCGCCGCCGACTTCATGTGTTAATTCTCATTGCCACGATTCCTCGCTTGATTCCTTGCCTTGATCAGGGTGTATGATATTGTTGGTCTAGGGCCTGACAGGGAAGCAAAGGTCTTGTTTTCTCCGTCCCTTTGCTAGTCATTACAATTTAATGATGCACGGGCCAGCGATTGTTACCGGGGATGAGCTCGACTTGGACACGAGAACCTACGGCGGCCGGCGGCCGGGACGCAGCAAAGGCACGGCCATATGCTGGCGAAAACGGCACCTCACAAGTGATCATTTGCTTCTGCAAGCGTATACTTAGATCTCGCCCCATCAAGACTGGGAAGCCCTGTATCAAAAAGATGGCTGTTCGTTGGCAGCAGTTGAGTGGTGGACACATGCAGACCGGGACGTTCCACGTCTGTCTCAGGCTTCAAATCGCTCCCCGGGTCTCGCTTCCCTGTGTGTTGGCGACCGCTGTAGCTCGTAACCGCAGTGCCCAAGCGCGGTTGGCAACAAAAGAGATGTGAAGTAATCAGCAGAAAATAGGAACGCCAACCGGCTTCCACGAACCATGGACCACACGGCCTCGGCACATCACAATGGGCTAGCGAGTACAAATACCTGTGATCCGTCCCTCCTCAACTCCATCTTTCCCCTTTCCTTCATCCTCCCCTCCCTTTTTTCTTTTCTAGTTGACTGCTAGGCCGGGCGCCTCGCTTTCATTTTTTGCTTATTTCAATCCCCTTAGGACCTTTTCAAGTTCGGCAGCAAGTTTATCCCGAAGTAGTAGAGCTAGGAAATATGCAGCTCCTCGTGTCTTTCTCCACGCTCTTAACGAGCCTCCTCCTCGCCATCACTTTGGCTAGCGACGTTGATGCGCGTCCGTTCAGGCGCAATGCCGGAATGATCACCTTCCCCGTGAAGCGCATTGAGCAGCGCAGTGACGTGCACCCGCAAATTGTGCGTACCGAGTTGCCATGTTAACATTTCGCTTGACTTCATTCTCAACTCCCCTCTGTCCTACAGCTTCTGCAGCAGCATGTGAACCGCGGCATAAAGCGCCTCGCGCGCATGACCGGGCGTGACGAGCCCACCGACCTCCAGCTGCGCGACAACCTGCATAAGCGCATGATTTTCCTTCCCAATTTTTCCAACCCAGAGAAGCGTTACAATCGTCAGGGTGTAAAGCCCGTATCTGATGTGGCGGAAAACTTCAAGGCAAAGGGCCAGCAGCCGGACGTCGTCTCCATAGTCAGCGGCTTGATCGGTTCTGCCGCAGATGCAGCAAGGCATCGCGGCGGGGCTAAGGGTGAGCCTCTAATTCGAGGATTGCGGCGAATATAAGCTCAAATGATATATGAATTTCAGGAAACGGAGGTGCTACTGCCTCGTCGGTTGCTGCGGCCACACCTACTGTGGTGGCTTCAGCTGCTGGCGCGTCTGCTTCTAGCGACACCAGTGGAGGTATTTCGCAGGCCGACATCAACGCAGCGGCGAATGGTGGCCTAACTGTCGCTGATAACCCCACGGCGAGCAACTCGCTCGGGCTTGACATTGAGTGCGTTATTTTTACTTCAATCAGCGACTACATGAGCCGACTCTAACGATGATCTCTTAGGGCTAACGACGTCGGCTATATTGCGACCGTCCAGATCGGCACACCACCAAAGGACTTCAAGATTCTCATGGACTCTGGTTCCGCAGACTTCTGGGTCGGTGCCGAGAACTGCGCGTCTACGTCCGGTGGAGGCTGCGGGAACCACACCTTCCTCGGCACACAGTCATCATCGTCTTTTGTCGACACAGGAAAGCAGTTCGCGGTTACCTACGGTTCCGGAAACGTTGCTGGAGATATCATCACCGACGACGTCAGCATCGCTGGTCTGAGCCTCAGTGCGCACACATTCGGTGTCGCGACATCGGAGAGCGTCGACTTTTCCAGCGACTCGGTACCGTTCGACGGCTTGATGGGTCTCGCGCAACAGGCGCTCTCAGAGCAGGGGGTCCCCACGCCCGTCGAGTCGCTCGCTAGTCAGGGCTCGATCGCTGGCCAAATCACATCGTTCAAGCTCGGACGCGTCGCGGACGGCGACAACGACGGTGAGGTTACCTTTGGTGGTCTCGACAGCACCAAGTTCGTCGCGTCTTCGCTCACGACGTTCGCCAACGTCAACACGGAGGGCTTCTGGGAGGGAGCGATGGACGCTGTCACCGTTGACGGCACTGACCTCGGGCTCACTGGACGCACCGCGATCCTCGACACTGGCACCACTCTCATCGTCGCGCCCCCCTCTGACGCCGCTGCCGTACACGCCGCGATCCCCGGCTCGCAATCCGACGGCCAGGGCGGTTTCACGATCCCTTGCACAACGAGCTCGTCGGTCGCACTCACCTTCGGTGGCAAGTCCTTCGCGATCGACCCGCGCGACCTGCTCTTCCAGGCCGTCGACCCGAACGACCCCACAGGCGACTGTGTCAGCGGTATCAGCTCGGGTGAAATCGGCGCGGCGACGGAGTGGCTCGTGGGTGACGTGTTCCTCAAGAACGCCTACTTTTCCGTAGACGAAGACCAGAACCAGATCTCGCTCGCGACGCTGGTATGAGCACGTTCCGTGTTTCTGCTGCCGATACGCAGCCGCATGATGCCCATTGTCATGTCGCCTGGCGTTGATCGCTTCTGTGTCGTCGGTTGCTTTGCACGGTTGCATTTCCTTCATTGCTTACCACTCGTTCACCTATAGTCGCCTAACTTGCTGTACCATTGTCCTAAACTTATTTTTGTATTGCATTGCCGTTCGCTACGAATTGATTTGATATTAAGGGGAATTGACCAAAGGGAAATGAGGGGGGACGAATGTCCGGGGTTTAAACTTTTTTCAAATGTTCATTCATTGATTGGGTAAACAGATCATGGATTCTCCAACACAACATTAATACTGCTGGCACACACCTTACCTTTCGCGGCTCCACATGACCAGAGTCGCCGGACGAGTTTCCCTCAAAGTTGTCCGGGACTGAATACAGGCGTTTACATAAGCACTGCTAAACTGGGTCCGCGCTGACCCCCGTATCCCATTCCCCCCGTTTACCGTTCTTCCATCTGCTTCTCTCGTTTATTCCCTCTATCCCCAACCAATGAAACAGTGTACATTGTAAACTCAATACGCAAACTTGTTCGCCGCTCGAGCTCGGCCCGTCGAGTAAAGTGAACTTACCCTCCCGCTTCTCGCCTTCACCCTCTAGACTCGCCGAAAGTACGCACATGCGTATGCGCTGGACCGGCCGGCGGGGTTTGAGTGAGCTTGATCCTTCGACTTATATTCGTCCCATCGTTTTCCCCAAAATAACCCAAAAGACATAAAGGCACGCTTGTAACCAGTCCATTCAACCCAATCCAGTATAGCCCTGGTCTGAGGCAAAATTATCGATGGACCCCTAAATGCTCACTCAACCGGAAACAAGCGTGTTATCAGCAAAAAAAAAATCTTAGTACAAGGCTTGTTCGAATTAAAGAAAAACTAAAATAGACAAGTGCGCCGCACAGGCTTAGCGCCTACAGTCCACCGTCTTTAAACCAGATCCGATCATTTTGATATCATAGGACGGCACTGAGGCGGCTGGCGACACCCCGTATCCGTGATTGCATTCTGTGGCGCATAGCGAAACGCACATCTCGTCGACGAGCAAAGGTGGACCGCAAAGCGCGACCCGGCACTTGCTGAGTGAAAGGCGGAAACCCGTTTACGTGAACACAGCGTTATGATCTTCGTTTCTTCGTTTCTTCATATCTCAAACACACCCCGAGCTCCATGCCGCGTCTTCCTCATAACGGCCATGCTCCATTTCACTCGGCAGGGAGATAAGGCAAGCGCCTCAGATAAACGTTGTTCAGGAGAATTCAGATAACCTATACATGACTTCGCGTAAGGGGTAAGTATTTCCTGATACGAAAGAAGTGCATGCATTGCTCACTCATTGCAGACATAGACGGGAATGGACTCATTAGCGCTTTCGAATCCTCGAGCGTATAGGGCTATTTCCGCTCTTTCGTTACTGAATTTGTGTCGGAAGGTGCTGCATTGCGGTCTTGAAGCGCAACAACCCGCTCCCGCAGCCCAGGAATGTCCGACAGCAATTAGCCTTCGCGTCAGTCGTCACCAATTCACAGCCCCCAACAATACGTGAAACCTGAAGCGCCTTCACACGGAATTACAATCCCTGTCCATCCTGTGAACTAACAATGGCGGAATAATACAAATTTGTGAATGCTCACGGACGAACAATGAATAATATGATGTCCCCGTAGACTTCGCACGCAGGCAAAGCATAAGCAACCGAGTCATGGCATCATCAAATCAACTTTCTTGGGTCTGCCGCCAGTCCTTATTCACGTCAGCGGCAACAGCACGCGTTTTGATCGGTCACTCACAGCGTCACGACCGAGCTCTCCCGTTCTCTCGCCTTCCGGTACAGCCCGTTGTCAATCGCCACAACGGCCGGCAGCTTGAACACACACATAAAACACAAACTCGAACTAGCAAATGTCAGCAGTGCTCCACAAACGTATCACTGAAAAAGGAAACATGTCAAATACGAGCCTTCTGCATACGGTTTCTTGCGATCTTCTACTTTTGAAGTCAATTCATTCTAGCACACGTGGCTTCATCATCACTCGCTCGCAATTCGCACCAGTTCGTGAAACGGATTGCCCTTGCCAGGCAGAGCACGCAAATGGCCGTGCTCGCCGTCCATCCAAATTCGGAACGTTGAAGGTATATGCGCCTCTTGATAACAAAAAAGAGAATGGGAGAAAAATATGATACTGTTACACATGTAGAACGCGAGGCGAGACCCCCCGCCTCCATCCGCGCATGACAACGATGCCTCTAGTCCTGGACGACGAACGATATAGTGTAGTGCACAACTTGATGGTGACGGAAATAAGCACGGTAATAATGCAGATTGTGGGCGTGGACGCGCAAGAGCGAGTAGTGTGATGAACGTGTGGATGTAGTACAAACCGATGAATTAGACGGAGCCGCCCGGGGAAGGGCGCATCGCACAGTCGGAATTTAGGCCAAAGCCATACAGCGGGGCACAAAAGTGACCATTGGTTGACAAGCAAGGAAAGCGCAAGAGGGGGGCGGAAGTGAGTGTCGACAGCAACTATTAACATTCCTCCATGGGGATGGATAGATCGAAATAGGGATGTTGCAAGGCTTCGCGTACAGTCATCCGTTGGGCGGGGTCAAACGCAAGCAATCGTTGCACCAAATCCAGGAACTGCCGGTTAATCTCGTCTCGAGGTGGCATAAGTTCCTGCACGTACACATGTAAGACCGTATGTTCTATTCCATTTATAACTATATATCGTACCTGTAGGCTGCGCGTTGCGCGCACATCTTTCTTGCTCTGACGCGAAGCTTTTGCCTTTGGCCAGTCAAGTCTGTTTCCATCCTTGAAGAATTCTGGCTTAGAACGGGCTCCAGATCGAGCGAAACGTTCTGGCATCCTGCCCATGACCATTTCCATCATGGCAAGATGTTCGAGATTGTCATGCGTCTGGAAAAGCGCCACGCCCGTGTAAAACTCAACGAGGATGCACCCGAGCGAAAACGCATCACATGGAAAGGACCAACCCAGACCTGTCCATAATGAAGAAGCGATGAACGTGTTAACACGTACACCTTGGGGAAACGCAGTACGACCGGGACTTACCAAGAATAATCTCTGGGGCGCGGTAGTGTCGTGTGCAAACCACTGTTGAGTGGTACTCCTCCTCAAACGTAGCACTTCCAAAGTCTATGAGTCGTATATCCGTATTCTCCAGTATTCGCTTGTGCCTTGGCGGTGCTCCACGCTGAATAATACAACATAGCGAACAACCAATCAGACTGCCGCTCACCGACCGGTCTATCGAATGAATTATGCGTACCTTGCTTGACGCAATATAGTTCACGGTCCGAGACGTGTTGTGCACCAGTAGAATGTTCTCAGGTTTCAAATCCGTGTGTACGAGACGGAGCTCGTGTAAGACTTTACGAAAAAAAAGTAAGCACGACATACGTGGCAAGGATAATTAATGGTAGCCTCACAAGCAACACTTCCCAAAAGTTGACGAGCAAATTCTTGGATATGTTTTCGCGGGAAGGGCTGGAATTCGTTTTCCTTCAAGAAGTCGTACACACACATCCCAAGAAGTTCAGAAACAAGGCAGATATGGTTACGATGATCGAACCAATGCAAAAGATGTATGCATTTACTGAGCAAATACACGACATAAAGTTAGCAACGGAAAATCAGACGAGAAGAGTGAAATCGTACTTCTTGTTTAGCGGATCGCGTTCTTTTAACTTCTGAAGTACCCGAACCTCGATCTTGCTGGCATCGCGATACTTCGGGATGGCGCGGATGATCTTAATCGCTACTCGCTTGTCATTCGTGGTATCAATAGCCTCAACGACTTTGCCAAAGGTGCCTTGACCTAGTAGTCGCACAGTTCGATCTAGAGGCGAAAGTGGAGAGCGTCAATCGATTATGTGGGGGTAATGAAAGCACGCATAGCCCACATCTTCTGTATATGAGATCATTGGGCACGATGATGTAGTGGCCCTCTTTATCATCGCAAGAGGGGGCGCCCTTTGAGATCTGCCGTTATTACGGGGTCGGCTTAGCTGAGTCTTATCGCTTATGAATCAACAAGGAAGACACGTACATCGTCCGTGGTTGCGGCGCTGCCGCTTGCCCAAGCTTTACCAGGAGGCGCGAGCGGTTGCGCGTACTTTGTTCCGGCAATGGCCTTCTTAGTCGAGATAGCTTTGTCGGACTCGGGGTCGCGTTTCCGCTTCTTTGGTGCTGGTGCTGATATACCGGAGGTTGAAGAAGTGCTGGCGCTGAGTGCTTGCGCCTCGGCAGCTGCTCGGGCACGTGTGCGAATAGGGGCGTTGAAGAGCGGGGGCTGCATGGACATGGAGTAGCCGCCCGCGGCGGTGGACGAGCTGACGGCGGGGGAAATAGTCGCTGGGGGCGGAGGGGTGTCCTCGATGACGATGACTTCGCGAAGTCTGCCATCATGGTCGACCTCCTGGACCTCGGAATACGAGACAGAGTACTGATGGGGGCGTTTTCGCTTGCGAGCGACGGGCGGGGTAGGCATGGGGAGCGGGAGGCCGCTCGCCGTCGGTGCAGCCCGGGACACGGCGCCGTTGATGGCCTTATGAGGGTACGGAGCTCTGTGTGGATGCTGTGGTGTGTATTGCGGCGGAGCCAGCGGATGAATCGCTGACTGCATCGTCGCTGTTGCTGCGTACGACGTGCTGGGCAAGATTTGGGGGCTGCAGGGGGGTATTGAAGGGACGAGAGAGAGTGGGCGACGACCTGTTGAGCACCAGCAAGTGAGCACTAAGAGGACTCCCACGGAATAGTAAATCTGGACAAACAACTGGGTCCGCCTGACGCATGCGATTCGGTGCTGTTTCATTTTCCCCCCAATCCGTTTTGTTACTTGCATAAAAAATGGTACATATTCCAGCTGCCTTGCTGGCTGTTCCTCTCATTTCATCTTTTTTAAATTTTAAATTTTATTGAGACATGTCGCAAGAAAGTCGCCTGGCGGGACGGGAGCTTTCCATTCTGCGCAAGTGGACCTAGCAATTGTTATATATATATATTACGAATCCTCCCCCAAACTTCTATCTTTCCCGGCATCGGCGGGTCAGAATCCATCGAAGTGACTCCGAAATGGAGGGTGTGACCGGCTTTGTGCGTGCGCCCTGTGGCATTAATATTATTGACTGTTGGCCCGCAACAGCCGGGCCACGCCTTTGATTTCACAGGTGTTCCTCCCAGTGCACAACAGCGAACTGGCAATAGACGACTGATGACTGCTAAGTGCTCGAGAGGCCGCGGAACTGCGAGAAAGACTCATAAATCGGGACGTCTTGCAGTTACTAAGCCTGTTCTAGGGTGGCCGGCCTTGGTCAAGAGGCTTACGCTAAGTATATGATAGGTATAACTGTACTTAGGAGATGGATCGATTTGGATGTGGGAGCGCCTCCTAATTTTCGCAGGTGGCAATGCTGGTGGTCACCGGCTAATGCACCCCAGCCGACGTGAGGCTCGTACCACATCCGTGCACGACGGGGGCGAAGGCTTTCCTCAGCCACGGTGATAAGCCAGGCCGAGTGGCGCTTGTACGGGTGCGAGGCGGGAAACCACCGCTTCTCTGCTGGGGGAGGGATTAAATGCGTGTTCTTCATACATATATTTCGGCATACTGCGACGATTGAGTCAGCCAGGGCGACCAGCCAGATACCACGTACCTTTTATGCGACCTCACGCCGCTCGCTCGATCCGACGAGCGGCGGAAACTCGGCATCCTGTTACTTCTGACAACAGGAGGCAAGCCCCCTTGTGAATGCGATTTGGGGAAGTAAACCCAAACGTGGTATTGCATACCCAAGTATTTCTTCTGCAAGCCTTAAATACACCGCAGAGCGCGTGCCTGCTCAATCAGAAAAACGATCCTCGGCTTGATGACCTGGGACTCGGGAGGCAATCATTGTCAGTGAACAAGGGAAGACTTCATAAAAGTGGAAACCGCTTTCGTGGCCAGGATATGTTTGGACAATCGTGCCCGGCTGCCAGGGAGTTTGGCGAGTGGAAATTAGACGAGTTCTGGCCTCGAAGTCGGGGTTGGAAGCCGTGTAGCTCAGTACCAGTCCGCCTCTAACAGTTCTGCAGGCATCGAGTACGACGCCAACGTCTTCGGATTTCTGCGCGCGCAGTGATTCCATCAAATGGACGAGAAGTAGGCGACCAAGGCTGGTACCATCACTGCCTTTATTACTCTCTGTCAGTACCATTAAGGCTGCCTTTAGGCAGGTGGCTATATATTAGGATTCCTATTACAAGCTATTAGATAAGAAACCCATATTTGGGCATACGTTTGCGCAAAGCCTACTACTGCGCCCCCAGTGGGCTCTCGCCAATACCGCTGCGCTTGTCTTCGTCGTCGCTCTTTCCACCACCGTTCACCTTGGGGGGCGTACTTGGACACTTCAACCAGCAGATCGCATATTTCTGATGCAAAATGCGCGGACTGCCGTTCCCGTCCGAGGCGTTGTTCAACCGCGAGCAGAGTCATGACTTCGGCTCTCCCGGACCAAATGGCACACCTGCGTTCAACAGCGTCGCTGTGCCCATCGACCCTATGCTCAGTCTACCCGATGCAGGCCCTGCATACTTCCACCCCACGAACGGAGTAAACGGTACAGACACCCATATACTGCACCAGGTAAGTCGCATTTTACCAACACTACGCGAGCTTTTATCGCAGCTTGTCCGACGCGTCGCGTCGCGCCCGGCCAAACTCAGAACGTGTCCACTCCATGTCAACATACATCTGATATTTCGTGCATTCACCCCTCAAGGATTCCAACACGCACATACGCCGTTCCCTGTCCCCCACCGTATTCCAGCGGTACGCCCAGGGCCCGCAGGGCGATCCGTTCGCACCCCAGCTTCCGCCCCACTTCTTCCCGAGCACAAACTTAAACGCGGAGGAGCAGGTGCATGCGATACAGAAGCCCGTAAAGCGCAGGCGTCGGCCGCGACGAGAGGAGGAATGCGGGTTCTGCGGAGGGAATGATAGTAAGAATAGGCATAATGGTCAGGAGCGCATGGTTGCTTGCGACGATTGTGGGCGAAGTGGTGAGTCACTTTTCCCAGGTTAGATCTCTGACGTTATTTATGTTTTCGGGGATAGGGCACCCCTCGTGCATGGAACTTGGTGATATAGGGGAAACGCTGCGGGGCTATCCATGGAAATGCATCGAGTGCAAAATATGTGAGATCTGCAAGGAGAAAGGCGACGATGTATGTCCACTACAACGTTGGCCCCCCTTACTGTGCATGATGAAATCTAATTTTCTTCTAGGAACGAATACTTTTCTGCGACAATTGCGACCGAGGTGCGTACATTTGTTAGATTTGTGGATGTCTCAGATGCCTATAGTGCCTTCGATATCAGGTTGGCATATGTACTGTCTTGACCCACCGCTCGAGGATAATCCTGAAGGCTCGTGGTTCTGTCCGCTGTGCGCACCGCCCCACCTATCTGCAGTGCCTTTGCCACAGCAGCTGGGGTCTCAGCTGCCTTTGGGGTCGGAACACCTTGTACCTGAACCGGTGATGCAGATCGACCCGGCATTGCAGATGGACATAGAAATAGACCCTGCACTACGCGAGGCGTCCGTAGCTTCGTCCTCACATGTAGTTGAGAAGCGCCAGACCCGACAAAAACCGAAAACAAAGCCCAAGACACCTGCAAGGGATAACAAGGGCAAAGGACGCGCTGCGCCCGCTACGGACGATTCTGAGGAGGTTGAGGTCGAGGCGGAAGATGAAATAGGAGATGGGGGAGAGACGTACGCGCAACCACCGTCACCTACAAAAGGCAGGACCCCCGCAAATGGACGACGTCGAGAGACTACACGCCCTCGGCGGCGCAGCGGTTCTGTGCCAGATGATGTTGAAGCGCCTTCTCCGCCATTGCGGCCTCAAAAACGATTGAAACTTTCTATGCCCTCCCCGCCTCCTAGACAGAGGCAGACAGGGCTTAACCAACAGAAGATGGTAGTTCGCCTGAGGGTGCCCCCGACGACAAAAGGAAAGGGGAAAGCACGAGAAGAGGATGACAACGACGAGTCAAAGAAAGGATTGTTTGATGACTTGTTGAACTCCGACGACCGAGATACAATGAAGACAACCGTTCTGAACTCTGACAAAGATAGGTTTGAAAAGGCTCGTGTAGTTGCTGAGGTACGCATGTGGCTTTCGATATGTTCAGCCACAATCTGATCAAGATATTCCCAGTCGAAAGTTGTTCCTCCTCCTCCTATCGAACACGTCGATCTACTGGCCACGCCAGGTCCTTCCTCTGGCCGCTTCCCCCTCCGCTCTACTGTACATCAACTCCAACAGCAACAAGCACAAGCACACATGGCGGCTGCTCTCCCAATTTCTCCGACGCCTTCGACCCCAGGCCCCTCCTATCCCTTTCCTAAAGTTGACTCAAACGTCCTTCGTATTCGTACAATACGCTTTGGGCCATACGACATTCAAACATGGTTTGATGCACCCTTCCCGGAAGAGTTTTCAAACATTCCCGAGGGCCGCTTGTGGATATGCGAATTCTGTCTAAAGTATATGAAAAGTAGATTTGGAGCACAAAGGCATCGAGTGAGTGTTCACATGACAACATTCTATTTCCGGGACTAACGCTTCCGGCCCCTAGCTGAAGTGTAAATGTCGACATCCTCCCGGCGACGAGATATACCGAGACGGGATCGTGTCCATTTTTGAGGTTGACGGCCGAAAAAATAAAGTATGTCGCCGCTCTGTGCCAATAGCATATACTGAGATTCTGTTTATATGTAGATTTACTGCCAAAACCTTTGCCTTTTGTCAAAGATGTTTCTTGACCACAAATCCCTGTTTTATGACGTTGAACCTTTCCTTTTTTACGTGATGACGGAGGTGGATGATATTGGCGCTCGCTTCGTCGGTTATTTCAGTAAGGAGAAGAGAAGCTCGAAGGACCTTAATTTGAGCTGCATCATGACGCTTCCGGTACGGCAACGGCAAGGGTGGGGAAATTTGTTGATCGACTTCAGTGAGTTTTGTCCTTTCTTATGTAAAAAGAAGCAGAGTTGAACTGATAACATGCAAAGGTTATTTATTGTCCAAGAAAGAGCAGAGGAGCGGTACTCCAGAGAGACCGTTGTCAGCTCTTGGAGCCATAGGATATAAGAAGTATTGGACTCTGGCGCTGATGCGGTATCTACTCAATGCTCCGAGCAATCCTCGTCTGGAAGGTGCGACCCCGCTTCTAGGCATTCCCACGAGGATCAACTCACTCATTATGATTAACTTTGCTCATCTCCTGACTAGACATCAGCACGGCTACGTCAATGAATAGCGAGGACATCTACCTTGCGCTCGTCCAGCAAAACATGATTATTGTGCACGAAGGTCCTTCCTCCCCTGTCCGTCCGTCTCCTGGCCGATCCATCAAATTAAGCCGCAGTCGTAAGAATGGCATTGCACGCCGAAACCTGCACAAGGCACAGCCAAAGGAAGACGACAAGGTAGCCAAACCGCCCTTCGCGCCTCCCACGAGCTACGAGATCCACTGGGACAGTGAGAAAGTCGAGAAGTTCTTGACCAACTGGGAATCGAAAGGTTACCTTACACTGAAACCAGAGAGACTGAAGTGGACTCCGTTTCTGGTCTCTAGGGAGGAGAAGCTGGCGCAGGCCCTGGAGCAGGTTGGTAGCGCTGTGTCAATTGATGTCGAGGACACGCCAGTGGAGGATGCAGCGGATACAGCTATAACTTTTGACGTTTCCGCATCGACGTCGGCCTCCGCTACGGCTTCCGTAAACGCCGTTGATGTTATCGACGATGCTCCCCAGACAACACCGGAGTTCAAGTCGGAAGCCTCGGCCGATGTGGCTGATGCACCAGAAGATCGCGTCGCAGTGGAGGACGAATCTGCGGTTGAGGACAGGCGTAGTACAGCTGAGCGCAAAGAAGTCTCCCCGATTCCTTCGCCTTCTCCTCTGCCGGCCCCTCCAATAGTACCTCGCTCTTCAATCGGCGGTCTTGAGGCTCTTGCTGCTGTGGCATATGCAGTTTCGAAAGCTAATCCTGTCGACCTGCGGAGGAGATCTATGATTAACCCGTCTCCTGTCGATAGCGATATGTCGAAACCGGAGCGGAATCGCAGTTTATTTGATGCATCCTCCGTGCGACCTTCAAGCGCTATTTCTCGGCAGAACTCGGAGAAAGGCAAAGGTCATAGGTCACCTGTGGATTCTCAAACGCAACGAGCCGCCGACGACCGTGCATCGTCACCCCGTCGGTTACGTTCACGGGTTACATCCTCTGATTTACTTGAGTCTAATCGCGAACGAACCCTGTCTCCTTCACCGCTAGCTGTGCGAAACTCGGTGGAAAAAGATGCCGAGCTTGCAGCGCAGCTGGCACGTGAAGAAAGCTCTCGTCGACGCTCGTTACGCTCGTCTTCGAACTCTGTGGCTGCAACGCCGGCACTTGCCGCTCGGGATTTACGGCCAAAAGAGACGCCCCGCAAGCGCCGGAAGCCCTCGCCCGTACGTGAGCCATCTCCACCTGCGTCACTTTCTCCCGATCGGCCCACGACACGGCGGCAAGCCCAGGTGCAAGCACAAGCACGGGCTGTGGAGTCTGTTTTGGATAGCACCGGTCGTACAACGAGGAGGCAATCATCAAGGCTAACGACGAATGGTGGCGGTAATGAAATGCAGGCAGTTCACACACCGGGCCTTCGGTCTTCCTCCCGTCTCAATGGCACCTCAAGACCGACCATTACTCCATCTCCTACGAAGTCTGTACGTGGTCAGCGGACCGCGCGCGACGGCCCGCTGGACAGCAAGCTTCGGAGTTCCCGCGTTCCCCAAAAGCAGATTACGCCCGAGCCCCCCAGAGATCATGATGACAGTAACACCTTTATTGCTGTAGGAATTGGCGGTGTTGATGTGGAAGGGATTTCCGATGCTGACGCTGACGGAGAGCCGGACATACTTTCTGGCGACGACGCTACAATGGATGAGCCGGACGAACACATAGTCACTGTTAGCAAGGCTGTTCCTGACGTGGCTGCTAGTGCTCTCCCAAGCTCCGCTCCAGACGAGCCGAAAGCCCGTTCGTACGAGAATGGTGTAACTCTCGCGGATCAAACGGTTACGGAAGGAGCGGAAGGACAGGCAACGAATTCAGTCGATATTTCTCCGCTAACGATCGACCTCCTTAACAGCGTGAAGACAGCTCCGACTGTGCCAGATGACTTCACGAAAGCTGATGCATACTTGATCGTGGAAGGTGACGATATCGATGCTGAGGGGGAGCCCGATGATGAAGACGCCGACGGTGAACCGGACCCTGACGTGTATCAGTAGTACAGTATTAACGTTTCTTTTCCAAGTGTTATCCCACCCACACTTGCCTCCAATCCTTTCTCTGTTTCTCACAGGCTTTACGATTTCCTTTATCGTCCTTCGTACACACTCAGTACATACATTATTCCTCCTGTTGCATTATCGTTTGTTCCGTCCGTCTACCTCTTTTTTCTTTCTGCGTGTATTGCCGCTCGCTGACATCGTTTGTAATGAATTAAACCTTCAAGAGTTTCCGAATTTGGACTTCCAGATAATAATACGACTAAAAATCCCTCATACAGTACTTACTGTAAGATATCGGTGCGTCCAAAGCGGATTTAGTCGAAAATACAACATGCGCATAAAGGCCCAGCTAGGCCTGGCTACCACGGTACATAACCAGAATTCCGTAATGGTCATCGCGATTCACGCCGAAGCCTTCAATTTCCTCAACGCGGTCATCTCATATGAAGTAAATCCCTTGTCATGCCCTTCGTTCTCGGTCGTCGTCGCACCTTCCGGTAGCGTCTGTCTCGTCTCGACCGCGCTGGAAAAGAAGGACACGTCGCTGGCGTTGGCGTTGGCGTTGGCGTTGGCGTTCCCGGACTCGCCACGACCGCGGAGATTCAGAAGTAGGCGATTTCCAATGACGCTGGACAGAGCGACGGTAAAACCGACCGGTATTTCAAGGACCGTGGTCTAGATGCAAACAATACTATATCAATTCCAGGACGATAATATCGTAGGAGTGGACTTACGGGGCCAAGTATCCAGATCATGACGGTGGTAAAGTACGTTGCAAATATTCTAGCCATGAATTTGATAAACAGGCTGTCTCAATCTGCGGAAAAATGGAGGATTTTGTACACACGACGAAATATCCAACGCTGTCTCTTAGCAGGATCTCCAGAATATTCATGTTGTCACTAGGAGTTTCCTTCTCCGCCCACTCGCCCGTGACGTTGTACTGGCTTGTGCCCCGTTTCTTCCTGAGCAAGTGGATCTCATTGTCCCTATACGACTTATACCCGCGCACGCAAGCAAGAGCACATAAGAGCGTTTCAAAGCAAAGGATTGGGATCCAGAACGCGTAGAAGTTGTT
This sequence comes from Coniferiporia sulphurascens, assembly GCA_002794785.1. Classification (NCBI taxonomy): domain Eukaryota; kingdom Fungi; phylum Basidiomycota; class Agaricomycetes; order Hymenochaetales; family Hymenochaetaceae; genus Coniferiporia; species Coniferiporia sulphurascens. The sequence continues at coordinate 1,000,783 of NBBA01000004.1, forward strand.
CAGGCTACTCAAGGTAACACAGAACTTCGTAGTGGGGATGAGGTTGGCGCTCGCTGATTGACGCAATGAGTCCACCCGAAACACGAGTGAGGAAAAGGCAGATCGAAATGGTGAGAGAGACTGACCATCAACGCCGTGAAGCACAGACCCCATGATCGTTGCAGAGGCTGCCATAGCCGCGATGAAAAACCCGACCATCAGAGCAAGTATCTTCTTGTTTCCATAGTAAAGCGCATACAGGCGGAGTTGAAGGATGGCTATGACAGTCCTAAACACCCAAGGCGAAGCGCACCTTTTTGTGTGAACTCACTTTCTGCTATGGCACAAGCAACCAACCCGGTCCAGCCTTGCCACCTAAACCACACAAGGCCTATTTTTTAAATACTTCCCATCAGAAATGCGTAAGGTAGAGATGGAAGGATCTTACAGCTATGATTATGATTAGTGATGTGCTCTGGTACACGTTCGTGGAACATACAACTTTGTGTTCTAGCCCATAAATAGCCAGGTCGGCGACGAGATGGAAAAATTACGCACAGGATCCGTCAAAGCGGGACTGAATAATGCTGACGTAGTGTCATTCAATAACTCCGAAAAGTATGTACAATGCCAATGCAAACGCACCATAATTGTTAAATCTACCCCAGGCGCCTTCAGATTATACAGACTTGAATATTCATGAAAGACTTACACGACGACAAAAAGGGTATAACATCGGTTCTGCGCCATGGGGGTGATTAAGTTCTCATTAATATTTCAGATTCGATCGGCATGCATACCATGAAAAATAAAACCTTTCCGATTGTCCACTTTGCTCTCTTCGGGAAATTATGTTGGCAATTAGAAGAACCTCTAATAAGCGAAAGAGGAAGTATACCCAGATGTAATCAATCTGACGAACTTGCGTCAGCATGACGTCCACCGCTGGAATATTTACCTCGATACTTGCCTCTTGGTTCAAAGTTAACACTAGGAATACGGGACTAAGAGTAACTACCGGGTGTACGTTATTATGAACAGAACACTCTTACAATAATCATATACGATAATCGTGCTTGAGGCTACTGTTGAAGATCGTGTCAATCAGCTTCTGATGCGGCTAGGGTCGAAAGAAAGCGTACACTCAGAGTATCGCGTATTACGGAAGTCCTTAAGGATTGGGACGAGTACATCTACCAGGAGGGTGTCGGCCATAGATAAGGGTGGGGAGGGTCCACTAAGAATGAGACGACTGGGGCGTGGGCTCAAGGAAACCGGCCGGGAAAAGGAGGGAGGCGCCTTATATGCGCATCTGGTCTCGATGACCGGTAGTGGTTCGAGGAGGGAACTTGTAAAAGGAGAATGTTCCATTGGATGAATACAGGCGCTTCGCCCATTAAACGGACCGGCACCATCTTGCTTTACAGTATTTTCACTTCAGACAACTGACGTCTGTGTACCCACATCCATATTAATCCTGGATGCTGAGCGAGCTATACTGTATATACGTCCCGGTATTTTTCAAGCAAGACTCGACGGTCTGTCCCTCTGAAGTCTGCAATGGTCCGACTTGAGTATCGGGCCGAGCCACTCGAGAAGCTGGCCGTCGTGATGTCGGTCGAAGAGCGGGGTTCCTAGTCTGCGCTTTGAGTAGCCTTAGGTCCATAACGAGTGCTTGTTCCGCTGTGGTCGGGTCCAATGCTTGATATAGTGGATAGTAATTGCCAACTTTGCGATGGCAAGAAGTTGAAAAAGAACTGTGACAGAGTCGTGACGATTTTACTAGGCGCTGCGGCAGTCATCGGCAATAAACTCGGTACTTCAGATCGTCAGGTACACACGCGTGCGGTTTCCAATTCGTCTCCCTTGCACTCTTCCCAGTTACTGCGACCAGACAGAGTCCGATTTATCATCTCCCTTATTTCCGCACTGCGAAACGAGCTATCATGCCACCAGATTCCCAACATACATATATCTTCTCATGACGGTGGGTATCAAAGTGAGCTTTTCTGCTTTGCAGCCTTGTTTTTTCGCATTCAATGAAAGCGGTGACACTTCAAGGTTGTTTCATCCAGTTAGGTCGAGTAATTGCCGAAGCGCTCAACTTCGGACATCACTTAGGCCAAAAGCTTCCTCTTTCATTCACAAGGTTAAGATCTATGGGCTACAATGCACTGCCTCTCAAACGGTTTTTAGGTTTATCCACTACATCCGACACAGCTGGAATTCTTATGATTCTTCTTCCCAGATTGAGTTGAAGCAGTACCTTCTGCTAATGAAAAAAAAGTGGGCTACACTATTAAAGGATCTCGACGCCATCTTCTTCCTGTCCAGAGAACCTGTTCATAATCCCAGGCGGACTTCGCTCGGTACAGCGTCGCGCAGGGGGATCTGAACCCTCCAATTTAGTTACGCAATCACCTCTTTTAGTTTGGCCCGGAACTTAAATTTCTCACGAAGAGTGGGTTCACAGCAACGATTCTCATCACTAATCGTGCCACGTTCTGTATAAAAATGACTGCGATTCCTGACTATACTGATGATTTCACACAGCAAACCGCAACCGACCTTATACCGTTAGGAAATGTCGCTATCATCAAGGGGACACACTTAATGCACTCTACGACTTGTGGTCGTGTATTCTCTTTAACTCTCCCAAACAGCAAAATTAAACCTGGTTTACTCGACCGATATCTTACCTTGTTAAAGAAACGACAAATCTCGCATTTTAGCATCCCCACAGGCTCTGTACCTCCACGCCTTATACTGAAGAGAAAAAAGAAGAGGCTTGACCGAATCTCGATTTTACCAAAAACATTTCATACAATTCTCAGCATTTCTTCACCAAGGCCCGTGCGTACTCAGCTATACAATATGGTACAAGTAACATGGCACATCCGCCATGACTATCGGATTCTTTGAGCATAAATAGAAAAGGACGACACGGGAACTGAGCTTACTCAAAAAGAAAACTACATGTTTACTTTGAAACTTCGCTCCTTGATGCTCTTCGTCCTCGCGTGTCAACGCTATTTCGTCTCTTGTGTTCTCTTTTTTCGGCTCTTTCTACACGAAGAGGAGACAGTGGTTAACACAGCATCGTCGGAAATGGGCTTAAGTGAACGGCACGCGGAAGGCGTATCTCCGGTGGAAAACAGAAACTCAATTTACCCTTTGCATCGCAAGCGGGACAGATGCCTGAGCGCTGCACGAAATTCGTGCAGTCATACTTGGACTCGCACTTCACGTACGCATCACAACCCTTGCTGCAACCAGCGCCGGGTTTGAGGATGTGGCCCTTGCACGCTTTCACCCCACAATGGTGATTGTAGTTCGCGTTATTCCGGACCATATTGTTTCCGGGAAAGGGCCGAGTCAAAGGGGGAGCTCGTCTCCTTTATAGCGGAGGGAAGTGGTACAGGGAGCAGGTTTAAACAAAGGATTGAAGAGGTCGAAAGTGAGCGGGACAATGACAATCCCCAGTGTGGGCAGCTAACCGATACCACTTTATAGCTACGCGTTCCTTACAGAAGGAATGAGATGAGCGCCAGGATGTCTCCGAAGCGCCCTGAGGCTGTCTAGTGGTGATGGATGGAAATTGAAGGTGCGGTGAGTGCTACAGCCACGCCGTACTAGGAAAGGGTCCTCGAACGTGATAGAATGTGATGGCCAGGTGGTTAAGCAGCCTCGCGGCAATGCCCGTGCTGTAGGTGGACGAACCAGATATTTTTTATGTACCGCTATCGAGCACATAGCCATATTGGCGGGAGTTGCGATATAACGAACACCAGCCTCTTTTCTGTGAGTACCATACATGCGCGCCAAACAAATCGCCGAACTTTCTTACTTATTTCAATATTTTAAATTAAGCATGTGCTACTGACACGTTTTAGAACACCCCAGAATATATAAAAAGCCGGCCTTGCTTCTGCTGTCCTAGGATTGCGGCATAATCACAGCTCGGGCTCCGTCTAGCCGCTCTATCGGAACCACGGATGAACTTGCCGAACCGCAGCGTTGTTCAAATGGGCATTCAAAGCATGTTTTAATCAAGGCGGTGTGAGAAGCGCCCGTTCTTTCTTTCTTTTCTCCCCGTGAGTTCGTTTCATTCGTCCTTGTCCGGAAAAAGGCACTGAGTAGTGAAAATGACTGCTTTGAATCTTAGGTGCCAGAAACTAATAGTACGGCTCTTAAGTGGCCGTGTACCATAAATTTACTAAACGGCCCAGGCCCATCGTTCACATCTAACTTACTGATATTGAATGGCGCTGCTGAGCAGGAATCAGCATTTTGGAACTGGAAATTGCCGCTTGACGCGCCTCAGCGACCGAATTATTAAGTACCACTGAGGAGATAGGGTCCAGGTTGAAGGAGCATAGACACCCAGTAGAACACAGTAGAACACAGTTTTTAAGGCTCCTCGGCCGACTGTGAATTCGATTCACATCGACTCGTATATACCAATAAGGTTTGCTGTAATGGAAGGACGAGTTTATAATACAATACTATCTAAAGTCTTCATTTAGTTATCAAAATTACAATGAATCCGGGATCAGCTGAGGACCTGACCACCGCTTCTCACATGAACACAGCCTCAACGTAGTCCCTCCCACCTCTTACGTCTCGTCAAACTAGATCCACCTGTTCACTGCCCGCCTCTCCTTCACCTTCATCGCTTGTTAATAAGGGACTCGCCACCGCCATCGGCACAGCAGGTCCCCAGAACGCAAGAGAAGCCGGATCGGCGACGGCCCCATCATCAGTGGCGACAACGCGTCCACGTCCGTCTGTCACAAAGCTTTGTCCACCGCTCCGCCTACCCGGACATGGTGCTGTGCCGCTGTGTGTCTTCGCACGACGTAGTGCGGGCTCCCTGTGAATGTCGGTCTTAATCCGTGACTCATGGTCGCGGGGGATGGGGTCCTCGTCTCTTGTAGGGATGGCGATTGTCGGTGGAGTGTGGCTCTCGTCTGCCTCGTCCTGTCCAGCGACTATACGCGGCTCGTCCGATGTCGTAATGCTGCGTACCCCCAGTACTGGCTCGGGATCGGGTAAGTCCGAATCCGAATCGGCGTCTGAGTCCAAATAGATAATCTGAGGCTGGTCTATGCCATCGAGAAAACTGTGGGACGACCACACCGGGGCCGACTCTGCCCTTGGTGGTAAGTCGCTAGAACGATCTTCAAATCTGAATGGATCAGATGTGTCTTCAGGTGTCCTGTTTCCGGAATTCGCAATCTCCAAACCTTCATCTGTCCTCCAAGTGAACGATGAACGGGTAGCATGGCGGTGAGCCTCTGGTCTAGAGGCCTCGTGCAGCTCACGCATCGAGCCACCATCCACATCATCCCTTTCGTCTGATAATAAATGATGGTCCATAAATGCTCGTGTAAGAGGAAGAGGCGAAAGCCTTGAGGTAAATGGAGATACATATGTATCCTCCGGGGTTGCCAAAATGGAAGGTCCCGGAGGCGGGTGGGTTACCTCAGCGGCATCATCCACCGATGAGCCTGAGCTCACTAAAGCATCCTCTAAACTTGACATAACATCGTCGACCTAAAGACCGAGCACAAAATTAGCATGGCAATGCACACAAAAAGTCCATTGTCGTGAACGTACAAGACGGCTAATAAAGTTCATTCCCGTGTTCCCATCATCGGATTCGTTGCTCGGTGGAACAAGATGAAGCGACTCAAGACGGCTTCGGAGATCCGATAATGTTTGAATAACGTTACCCTCCGCCCGAAACGATCGCATTAAAGAGAAGGGATCAATGAGTGGCACATCCCTTGAGCGGACACGGTCTCGCGTCATCTTTAATAAAAAATTATCTGTATAAGTGAAGATAAGACAATATACGAAAAAAAACCGGCGTACACTCATGTAGTGATCAGCGCCGTGGGGGAATACATAAGGGGTACCGTCAGCCTCCTTGTGTTGGTAGAAGCAGTCTCTGCCAAAAGGGCAGGTCCTCCTTCCTGGGACAGAACGTTCAAAATATCTGACAAAAGGAATATTATAAAAGTCATATACCTTGCACGTAGGGAATGGAGTTAACGTACTTGCACGGGACGCGGGCCATACTAGCCTTATACTGGGCGATCGTTACTGCCTTCAGAGGATCGCCGCTGGGGTAGAACACGCTCGATGGTGTCACGAAATTCGATGAAGCTCGACAGTAAGGACATTTCTTTGTATTCCCTGAGTCAATGATGTCTGGCGATTTGCCCGTTGGATCTCTCCAGCCTCGCAAGCACTGTAAAGACGGTCGTAAGTTGACGAAACGATGAAATCGAGGTGCCCACAAACCTCCAAACAGCAAATATGACTACACCCCTCTGAGGTAGGACTCGTCAGGATGAGAGCAGACCGTGAAGTGAAGTCAAGGAGGACGAACCTAGCAAACCATATGTGACTGGTTTCTCCTGACATATGCAGCACACAGAGTCCTCCTCATCTTGTCCTTCCGATGGCAGGAGCGAATGTGTAGCAGAAGTTCCCGCTTCTGACCGAGCTGCAGCACGTGTGCTTCCACCGTGGCCGAACCAGCACTTATCACCATGTCTGCAGAATCCTTTCGCGATGATTCAGCCAAATCCAAGCGCAAGGAGGATGTACGAAAAGCACGATACCCGCTGCGAAGAACTTGCACGTTTTGCTCTTATCATAAGGAGACAACGTCTCGCCTTCGCCATGGAGAAACTTGCACGTGTCGCCATTGAGACAGCCTCTCCTCGACCTGAAGTACTTGCATATACCCCGCGGTTTCGAGGTACTAGGCCGTTGACTCATCGTCCCCTACCTTCTCCAAGTCTGAATCCAAAGTGCCAGCGGGCCAAAGGAATTGGTTGAGAGATTGCGGTGGTCGAGGACAACTTACTCTGCCACGATTCCACCGCGAAGCGGCTACTAATGCAGCAACCATGATCGACCAGTGGCAGTGCTGCCGTGAAAAAGTAGTACCTCATTAGTAAACGACAACGTGAACTTCAAGTCTTCTACCAACTCAATATTCCTTTATTAACCGCCCTTATGAAGTCGGCATCCGGATAATTCAAAGCAGAAAGCTCGATAGACTCCCGAGTCAAGCCGCGAACTCGAATGAAGACCATCAACAAATACACAGCAGAGCCCGGCGCCGGTCCCACTCAGGCTCAGGCTGCTTCCATGCCGTCCGGATTCCTTGAAACTTGCATTTGATCGTGACACCCCAAAGCAATTTTCCCCGAGAGATTCGTGCCCTCATGGGTTACCCAGTGGATCGAAGGATTTTATAACATCAATGGGCACCGCTCATGTGTGCGCCAATAGCCGACTTCTTGTTACAAATTCTGGACTACTCTCTAAAGATTTGTCACTGGCTACGTCCGTTCCGGTGATGCACTTGGCGAGATTTTTACTATCTTTGCGGTTTTTATGGGTTCCAGGACTTCTTTCCTTCTAGCCACCTGCGGAAGCATGTTAAACATGTATTTACCGATTAAAAGTTATCAGCCAAACGAGCCCTAGGTACGTATCGCCTAGAAATTTTCGGACAAGCATAATGGACCGAGACATTTTAGGAAATAACCGGGGATTACAGTAATGATCCGTTCACGTCTGGAAACAGTTAATCGTCCAGTGCTCTATGCTTTCAATCCAAGTTTAAATCACATTACCCTGAACTCATGGTCGTTGCTTTTTCGCATCTCTTGGAACGGCTGCGCTTGCGTGATGTTACTCTGCTACACCTAATAATCACAGAGTTTTTCTGATTAGATCCTTCATCTCATGGCAACTATCACTGGGAAGTCCTCGCTCCGGGGAATCTCGGTTTGACAATCTACCTTTAACCGAGAGTTTATGGTTGCTTTCATAACCGCCTTCGTGCTCGCACCGGACAAGATTGCGCAGCTTCGTTGCCTATAAAGTCGAAGACCAATGTCTGACCCCCAGCTTTCGCCCTCTCCCGAATCTGCTGAAGGTTCAATCACCAGCAAGAAGAGAGGAGAAGCGATCTGTAATTGCCCCTTCTACTAACATGCAAGCCTCCAGTGAATTGCTTACTCCAACCGCGTACTGACCTGACTCTCCTAGTCTTAACATGCTTCGTTACGCCGCTTTCCTTCTCGCTACGATCTGTCTCGTGGCTAACGCGGCGCCGATGCCAGTCCCAAAGGTTCGCACTTCTTGCCGTCTACCCTTGCAATTCTGGAAAACGAATATTCTACACCCCAGGTTGATAGTATCAACACAAATATTCAAAAGTCTCGGGGACTGGATTACGATATCAACAGATTCGAAGGAGGTGTTAACGGTATTCCCGAAGCGGTGGGCGAATTTTGCGGCGAAATACGCCTCTGCTGATACCAGTGATCACCATTTCGCGGTGGCCAGCTGACAGTGGCCGCCTCCATTTGTAGCCTTGCCAGGCTTCATTCACCCTACCCTACAAACCGATGGACTTCCCTTAATTATATCATTATGGACTACGTGGCGATTGTATTGGGTCTATTTGCATTTCTGGACGCATAGTTTAAGTAAAAGCGTTAATACTTGTTTATTCCGCCTATCGCGTAGATTACTACAACTCCATAAACCACCCACCCTCAGCGACACTCCTTCTGTAACCTTCTTTGATACAAACTTCATACATTCCTTTTCGGCAACGATTTTTGCATAGAACAGTCTTAGCAAGACATTTTATATTGGTCTATCACAAGACGCAGCGCTGTATTAGTATACAACCTAACAGGTGACCTCTCCTCGTCGGGCCTGATATGCTCTCCAAGAGTGTACAGGCATTTTGATGGTAAAGAGTGTGGCGCAAAGCTCAAAGAAAGCGTACAAGAGAAGCAAAAGCGAAGGTCGGGAGAAAATCGAAAGGAATAAATCGAAACACAATGTTTCTCTTTTATGCGGCAGCTGCAATTGGCTCGCCGCGGTCGCGCGATTGACTCGCAGCACGGTGCTCGCGGAGAAGACGGTCGAACGCCTCCTTCTGCCCGATTGCGAGTTCGCCGCTCTGGATACCGGAATGATACACGCGAAGGATGGTGTCAACGTCATCGAGACTCTGTGTGCGCACGTCCGCGAGTTCCTTGATCTTCGCGGTAACGTCCTTGATCTGGTCATCCGTCAGCGTGAGCGCAAGTTGTTCAACACGCGATTTGACCGCATTCCAGCCCGTCAAACGGTGTCCGATAGCGACATAGCGCGTCAGTCCGAAGTCCTCCGGCTTGAGGATTTCATATGTTGATGGGTTGTTAAGAATGGCCTTGGCGTGGATACCCGCCTTGTGCGTAAATGCGCAGTAGCCGCTATAATATGGTTGATCAGGACATCATATGGCCTCCGTTTAACGATGCACGTACGTGATGGGGTTCATGAAAGGTACATTGACTTCGACGGCTTCAGCAACTAAGTTCTCAATCTCACGGAGCATGGGGAGGTTATACTTGGACTTGACGTAATCCGGGTCGGCAGCGTAGAGGCATGCAACGAGACCGCCAAGTGGCGTAATACCGACACGCTCGCCAATGCCGAGCACGCTCGTGTCGATATGTGTTGCGCCAGCCTCGAGGGCACAGTACGCATTCGCAATAGCCATGCCCGTATCATTGTGCAGATGGATTTCGATATCGCACCCGACGACTCCACGGAGGGTACGGACAAGCTCGTACACCTGGCGCGGGTTGGCGCATCCGACAGTGTCCGCGATGCCGACGCGGTTGACACCGATCTTGTCAACGGTTTGGTAGATGCTGAGAAGGTCGACTAGGTCGGAACGGAAGGAGTCTTCTGTCGAAAAGCGGACCTCAATGCCCTTGGACTTGACGAAATTGATGACTTCAATGGCTGTCTTGGTAATGTATGTCATATCCTTTCCATGGGAGAACTCGCGAAGGAAGGATGAAGTGCCGATGACTACGTCGACGCCGTCAACGCCTAGGAAGGGACAAGTAAGTCAATAAATCCCTTTTTTGACGCATATATGGAGCATGGATGGAAGCTGTTGCCACTTACCGGTCTCAACAGCGATTCTGGCATCATCCATATGACAACGAATGTGGGTAAGAACCTTGCAACGCAATCCAAGCTTGCAGATGGCCTCGCAATCAAGGCGAGATTGTTCAGATGCCGCAGGTGAGGTTAGCTCAATGTACTCGACACCGAATGCATCAAGGGCCTTGGCAATAGCAATCTTGGTCTTGGTGTCGAAGAAGGCATTGGCGAACTGCTCTCCTTCTATAAGGCACGAAGAGATAAGCTGCGATTAGCGATTATGAAAGTCGCAGAGCACAACGCGGGAGAAACATGCCTCGTAACGTGCTCTCGATGATCTTAAAATTCCGGACATTGTTTAGGAAGTCCGAAGCGCGGGGGGCGTATGGGTTAACTCTTTGTTGGGGCGCTGATGAAGTCCCATTAGTGTGGCCGTTGGAGTTGCCATTAACATGGCCATTGACGCCATTGGCGGCGTGAGCAGGGCGACCGATGCGGGAGTTTTCGACACCAACCATATCAGAGCGGCTTACGGGAGTAGATGAGGAGTCGCCGTTGCAACCTGGGCACATTGTGAAAAGAAGATTGGGGATGGGCTCTAAATATGAGGAAAGGGAGTCGAGTCAACAAAATTAATGCTCAAAACTTTCGGCTTTACTATATAGGCACGTGCCATTACATAACATTCGGCCGAACATTCAAACTGTCCAGCGAATCGCACATAACCAAGTAAAGAATAGATAGCCGCAGGCCCGCAGCGGGTGAGTGATGCAGGGATATCGCAATCCCTTCCGCAGGAGAATATTAATGGGTCCCGCTGGGGATTGCACATCTACCCTTTTTACAATGTCAAGTGTTTAGCAACATATATTAAAAATAACTGTGCAGCGGTATTTACGTCAGATGCTGCACGTGAGCTCACGTGAAACGGCGTTGATCTCACCTGCACTGCAGTGCTAACTTAGACTGGCCTCATGCTTTTGTCGTCGTTTCTCGGTTGACTGATCTGGGCCAAATCACAGCACAGCAACTCATAACCGTCTGTGGGTGGGTCAGGCGCAGAGGCGGCTTGCGTGCCCAGGTTTGGCCGTCTGTTTTCTCTCAAATACGCCCGTCCTAGATATGTCTCCCGCGAAATCGACCTCCTTACCTCCCGAGTCATCCAGCATGTTTCCCACTAACCAGTTTGTGCGCGCAAAATCTGGGCCTACAACCCACGTCACGACAAGCGAAATTGACTGGGAGGAGGCACTGAGGTCCCTGTCGAAGGATAGCTCAGATGAGGGGAAGGGGAAAAAACCTGAGACAGAGTCGGTAAAGGACGTTTGCTCCAACATCGGCATGAGTTATAGCTTGGGCAACGCGAGGCGTGTGCATGGCTTACTCACGCCGCACGCGAGTATCGGCAGTATCTTCACAGAGGATGAGCGCACCGTGCAGTCTGGATCCCGGATAGGCGAGGCAAGAGACCACGGCGAAGACGCTAGACATTCCCAGCCCCATAGTTCTCGTACTGAAATGGGCACACACAATGCAAACGAGTCTTCAGACTCCCGTGAGCATCATGAGCATGGTTCGTTGACCACCCACGAGCCGGTTTTTTCCGTTGCCTCTACGTCGACAGACCATCGTTCTTATACATCAGTAGGGGTACAAACACCTATACGGTCTTCCCGAAAGGCAACGCAACCTGTTCCATCTTCACCTACATCTCGTTCCCCTTCTATTACCCCTAGACCTAAGCGAAAACGCAGTGGTAAGCCTTCCTACGTTTTAGAAGGTGAAAGGCTAGCGCGCGAGTTGGACAGTGATATAACGTACGTCTTCTGGAAAATATCTTTCGCCGTCCTTTTGAAATATTGAATTACTGCCTTTTCGATTGTTTACCATTATTTTTACTGTTGTATAACCAGACATCTCGCCGCAAAGAGACAGTGTCTTGAGAAGGAGCTCAAACGTGTTAGGCGTAAAGAGAAAGACCTGCAAAGTCTACTTATCCCTGGGCCCGTTGGGTATCCGGATTCTAGTTCTGATGAGGCTACGGATACAGGATCGGTGACCAATCAGCTGGAGTCTTACGTTCGGGAGTTTATACATACCCCTACTACGCCCGTGACGCCCGTGACGCCCGTGAAATTTGATTGTGAAACTGAGGTTACGGATGCCGATCGCTGTCGCTCCACCGTCATGAGTTCCCACTCAGTATGCTCTGCAGCATCAAGTACGACGGGAGTGTCTTTTCCGAAGTACTTGGTCACGCCTACGTTTACTGGCGCATCGGGTTCGTCGGAAGCTGAGTTTGCCGCTGATGGTACCACAAGCCTCAACGAATCATGTAGCAATTCGGTATCGGCGGATCCAGGGTTCACGTTTATGGAGGGCACAACTACGTCGGGCAGCGTAAGCTCTGGCGAAGTCCAGCGCCTGCCTGACGATATTTCCGATTTTGGACCAAGCCCCGTATACGATCCTTCAACGTACTTTGTATGGTTTGACCTTGAGGTGCGTTGCTCTGTATGTTATTAATTCAGACGGGATTTAATAGTTATCGTACATGTTGCTTTTGTTTCCATCTTGGTCAGACAAATGATGCCGTGCGTCCCACAAAGCACATCCGCATCCTTGAGGTTGCGGTGTGCATCACGGATAAGAACTTCACGCGTCTCGACAGCGGTGTCTCCTTCCTTGTGCACTGGCCCCTCACCGCGGACGAGGTCGCAAACGAGATGTCACCTAGGCGCGTCTGTTTATTCCCGTTCATCCCTTTACCTTTTCCTCATCACATATTTCTTTTCGCAAACCTCATAATTTAGGATTCAAGAGATGCACAAAAAGGTAAATACTCATTAAGTTTAACTCGCATCACTCCCGTCTTAAAGCTCGTTGCAGTCCGGTCTGCTCTCCGAATATGCTCAAACGCCGCCCAATAAACGACGTACTCTCTCACAAGTTGAGCGGCGTGTATGCGACTATTTGCGGAAGCACGATATCCAGCCGGATGGGCGTGGTGTTATGGCCGGTGCGGGTATTGCATTTGATCGTGGTGTAGTGGTACGCCTGCAGTTAATTTGTCCGTGCGGTTCATCGACCGCTGCTGACCTTATATTCCTCGCCCTTTATGTCTTTTGTATATAGAGACAACACATGCAAAAGCTAGATGCATACTTTGGGCATCAAATATTTGATACAACAACGCTTTGGGTGCGTTTTCTATGTTCAGGACTCTCTCGTGGTATTCAGGCTGTATAACTCGATCTTAGCACATCGTTCGCCGGAAATATAATCGCAAAAAACGCTTCGAAGAGTCTTGCGCTCATAGGTACGCTCTTCCGAAATAGGATGTACCAGAATGCACCACTTATCCCTCTTCAGAGCTTTGGATGATATCATGGGATCAATAAAAGGTACTGTTGTTTGTCATATTTTCGGAGCTGTGCGCGACCTTACCATCTGTACTGCAGAGGCGAACATGTATTCTAATACGATCTTAAAGCACCCTAGGGAGGTACGATGGCCGCCCCTCGGAGATATGTCCGACTCGGTGCACCGAGGGAAGGAGTAATCAAAGATAATCTCGAGATTTTCTTACTATCTACGGCTCACTTAATCGAAAAGGGCGCGGTTCTGCCTAAGTTATTCAATTCCCCCACCGTTTCATATGTATGTGACCTTTCTGGCTTATTTATCGCAATTTTTATAGTATAAATATGATATTCTGTCCATAACTTTATTTACAGTTTCCATCTTCTTGATCTCCTTTATTTCTCTTGATATTCTCTATTCTTCCTGATAGTTTCGGGTTTGCCTTTTTGCATAACGATTGGGAGGCAGTGAATGGATTTCATTAGCGGAGACAATCAACGCGGTTTTCTTGGTCGCCTGAGATCTGCAGATTCCGTTCCTACGTCTTTACATCAACATTCACTGTATATTCCTACCTCGAGGCGAACACCCGCTCCTCCCTTTGGTCACGGTGGTACTCTCGGTGATTCGTCCTGGTCGTGGCCCTTGTACATTCAACATACAATCTTACCGATTTTTCGTTGTCTAGCCTCAAGCGCATACGTCGATCGTCGCGTCGATCATAAGTAGGTAAATCATTTATGAAAATTCGTTAGTCAGGGTATGTTAGCCTTATGCACTCCAATCATGGAACTCTTTTTACTGTCGCAGTGCGATCATCAACGTGTTAGAAAAACAAGGGGCAGCAATACACTTGCGGAAATCTCTGGGAGTCACCCTTCATTTTTTCTAGCAGCTCACTATTGCTCGCATAAAGTATTTAAATAAGGTAGAAAAAACTGGGATTCTCAGGCTAGTCTGGTCTGCAATAAGTGGTGGCAGGCTACTTGAGACTGAATCAATCGTCCCTTTCTATTTAGGTCTCTCCTGCACATAGTCACCTACTCGAGGGTTTCGCTCTGCTCTTGTGCTATCATCTACATTTCCTGCACTTGCCGTACTCCCGTCGGGTTCCCGTCAAGTTTTACAGTGATGTGTCCCGGTCATGAAAATCCTGCAGTCGGATATACGTTTCCTTTCGATATTCTGGTAAGCTTTTCCTACCCAAATTCTTTGTCAATTTCACCCCTAAGTGCATCGACACCCCAGCTCCATCACTGTGCCCACTGTAACAGTAGGAGCAAGCGGCAACGGGAAAGCACAGCCAACACACTTTCGCCTTCTCTGAGTACAAGTACAAGCTCTCAAGTCACTAAAGCTGCACAGATGCCACTATCACCTGAGACAGAAGTCAGTGGTTCCGTAAACGTGACCCCGTTGTCAATACAAGACTCGTGCGGACATCTTGGATATAAAGATGCAGATTATCAGCGCATTCTCGGTTCGTCCGCTGTTAACTTGTCCAGCCCTGATCAGCATTTGTCTCTGCACGATATCCAACTGTCCCCATCGAGAGGTCTGTGCATTAAGCTCCAGCTTGGACCACCTTCTCCCGCTAAGATGCAGAACACGGATACAAGTGCGCCACACTTCCCGATATCCACCCTGCGAAGAATCCCTGATCCGCTCGGTGAGATACCAGACCACTTCTCCCAAGCGGAGGTCGATCGGGCAGAAGCTTTTCTTACCCAACTGCGCGCACAATCCGCTGCCCGCGGCTTGCGTGGGTTGGGACTTATTAATGTGCCTGAGCTTACGCTAACAATGTCGGCTGCAACACTTGCCTCTCCGCCGGTGACACCAACGGGGGAAAGGGTTGCAGAGGCACCCCGTGAAACTCGGACGCTCTCTATCTTGGAGCTAGAGTCGAAGTTGCGAGTGTCGAAAATGATGCAGGCGAAGCTGCTCCTAGCAGACATCGGAATTTGGCTGAAAGATTCAATGAAGCGCTTGTGGCGGGTTGCCCTCAGAATAGGAGGGATGGAAGGTTAGCCAAGAGTATGGAGGGCAGGTGGGAAGTGAGGCGGGTCCGAAGGAATCAAGAGATATGGAAGACAAGTTTAAGACGGGGCAGTGATAAATTTCATGCATGAATTGATTTATATGTAACTATCTTTTTCTTGATGAACCCTAGATGTATACGGGAAGAGAAGAAATAATTAATTATCCATCTCCGCTATGTGCCTGACTTCTTGTCATTTAACACATTGTAACTTCGCGCCAGAAATTTTCGCCGAGGGAAAGAGGCACTGCGCTCCCTCCCGCCAGGTCAAATGTGCACGGTGTGAAGCTGGTTGCCGGAAATGCTCGCCCCCGGCATCGTGAATAACGGAAGATAAGAATAGCCCGAAGCAACTATAGTGAATAACTTGAACCCGGAAGAGCCGGAAAGTACTCACAGTGTGGACATCCAAAGTCATCGTTGTGGACACCCAGGCTCGCACTTTGTATAGCCAACCTGAGTTTTAAAAAAATGAGAACTGGACGCGAAAACTCAGCGGCAAAAAGGGACTGGTACTAAGACCTTCATGTTGTAATTATCCGTTCTTTGCGGATTCGGAGGCGGTACGGTCGTCTAAAAGTGGAACTAATACAGTATTCATCAGATATCTTACCTCACGGACTCTTCATGTTCTGCACACGAGGGTAATGGTTAAACTTTAATACTGCCCGAGGATGCATGGGTGGGAAAGGATTACATAATCCATTTAAATCATAACTCGCCCGCGTATACCGAGTTCAAGTGTGATCTAAGATTCACCCCAAAATAACTACCGTTTTCAGAACAGCCTCAGCATCATTCCCGACAAATCGACTCATAAATACACAAGGCTAAACAAATGGTGTCCGTATCTCACTTAGTAAGTATGCAGAGTTCCTAAATACAGCAAGCATGCTTCCAAACGTCCAAGAGTCTGATTTCAATCAAGTGCACAGACCGGCGACCGCGTCTGCACATTCACCAGATACTCCTCCGAATCTCCCAGAGTCCGGAAGAAATGTCGCGTCTTTGTTTACAGGCACGGTCGGGATAGGGATACTCGTCGACGCGATCGTGGTCGCGCTGGAGACCACCACCGTGTCTTGTCGGGCGGTGAGCCTCCCCGGAGTGGCACCGAAGATAACCTAGTAAAAGACATAGTGAGGACGTGTTCATACCAGTTTAACAAAACCGAGGGGAGCAATACCACTTACGAGGGGAGAGGCCGCGACGGCGTGGAAAAGAATGGCAAGGACAACAAATCGGAAGGAGGCCATGGCGACCTGGCGAGATATATGAGCGTCGGTTTGTCATTAGGCCCCTGGACAACTCACGCGGTAAGTGCTATGCAGATGGGAAGGGATATTAAGCAAGATCTCCTGGATCTGGGCGGGTCGTAAGGTGTAAAGGGGGACTAAGCTTTGACTTGGCGTTTTACCCGCTGGTTCAGTTGCACTTATAGGCCGCACACGGAAAAATGCCGAGAGCCATGCATGTTTTTGTTGGCGTCATGAACACGTCGAACTGAGGGTACGCCGTAGCTGGTGATTCTTAGCTGAATTCCGAGCAACTGTTCGTTGCTCTCTGGGCGTTCAGTATCAGGTTGATGAATGCACCGGGATATATCGGTGCATAGCACCTGCAACGCACATTCATTCTCATGGAGGTGGCGAAGTTCAAGAATGATGATCCTTGCACGTAGGGACTTGTGGTACTCGTTGTATCATGATACCAGGTACTGCACGGAAGCTTCCAATCCTGATGGAGACCACTTCCATCATCGCAGATGCACTGTTCGGCTTCGGAGACCGGCAGTGGCGCTCTGTATCCTCCCATTTAGTAACATCATGGGGCTTATTCGGTGGATACTACGAGTGATGAATTATATCAAAGGTGTTGCGTACTTATCTCTCGCAAAGATCCAGATAAAAGAACTGGTAGTCAAGAACTGCAAGAGCATCATTGTTTATCTTACCTGTCCCTGCTTCAAACCAAAAATCGGAATCAGACAACCAGTGCGGAATGAGGCGAAAGACCCCGCTTCGCACTGTGTGCATTACCGATGGACTTGCTGGGTCGGTTTATAAACGTAAGGAGGCTAGACCAATCTTGCGAATGTCGTTACGGCTTGTTAAATGACATTGGGAGATATGCCGGTGGCAAATGAAGCTCACAGCCCGAATGCCTTTGGCTAAGTTGGTACTCCCCTTGCCGTGAGTTCTATTATTATTAATGTCTTAAACTCGCTCAGAGGAGATATTGAGATGCTAGTCTGCTTGAAACCATGACCCTTTGCTGACTTTGACGGTTTTATTTAAGATGAGGTCCGAAGTTTTTTTCTACAAATACCAGGTAGTTACGTCACTCGGACTGAACAAAAAAAAAAATGACGTTCATCCCTATATTATGTTACAGTAGTATCTTCTAATGAGCGCCAGACTGGCACCTGCCTCCGCCGCACTTCCAAAAGCGGTCCTCGCCATCATCATCGAAGTTAAAAAGCTCATTTAATTCGTCTCCCGCGTCACCCAGTGCGTTACTGATACCATCCACCACCTGACCCAATACTCCCGATTGTGGCGGAGGACTCCCGCCTCCGGGAGGCGATGTCGTTTCCGAAGAGTTTTTCTCTGGTGCCTCCTGCACAGCGGGGCCCGTTTGTCGGCTAAGTTCTGCAGTGCTGCTGGAACTCTTTGATATTTGTCTCGTTGCGCTTGGATCAGCGTTAATGCGCGTTGATGTTGTCTGGGAAGATGATCTGTAAGGAGCGCGACCCCAAAGAGACATTCAATTACCTCTTGGGTCTGTTGTGACTGTTGTGTCCGTGGTGGTTGAAGCTGCGAAGACACTTCCGGTTGCCTGCTCTCGATGGCTGGTGTTGCCTCTTGAGTAGCTACCGAAGGCTGTTCCTGAAGGCGTCCCTTTAGTGCTTGGGCTTCTCGTCAGAGACAAGGGAGTGAGCGCACCTTTGTAACGGGAAGCGCCAGCGCCATCGGGAGAATGAGAAGGAAGTATACGAAGTTGACTGGGCGCATTTTCAATGAAATAAAAGAATGACGAATTGAAGAGAAAGGGCAGCGCGAGACGTATAAGTTAGGTACAGAAACTGACACCAGGTCAGATGGTGAGAGGTCGAGTTAAGGGCGGCAAGACAGGATTAGCAGCATCGCGTCTGTTGGCCTTTTAACCCGACTGCAGTCCGATAGGCGCCAGGAAAGACAGCCAATAGCGCACGTCCGACAGGAAAGCGAAATCGCAGGACTCGAAGATACTCCTCTGGTTGCGGTGTTGAATATATTCACAGCATATTATGCTTGGTGACAATCTCGTTGGGCTGGCGACGCTTTCCGGCCATTACGCAGAAGATGGGGGTGGTTAGGAATAATGAATCAATGTGGGAGAGCCAGTGTTAGCAGATAGTACGGCAGGATGCCGCTGTAAGCCATCACGAATCAGCTCCGAGTCCGAATCTATCCTCTTCGGCATACGGGATTTAATCAAATCGGAATCTTCCGGTTACCTCGTCAGCGACATCGCCTGTGATGGAGAAGTTTGAGTTGCGAACGACATTGATGCTCAGTTGACCATCACTTGTAATTGAAGTAATTCTACTTCAAGTTAGTGAAGTCGCCCAGTGGAAAGATGGACAACCTAGCCCGAGGTGAGTCAGCTGACAAACGAGTTCCATGGGTAGTTGTATCAATGTGTATAGCTAGGACCTCAGTTGCCAAATTCCGCAAAACTTGTGAGCATAGTCTCATGCTTACCTGGCCGAGGTTTAGTAAATCAAAATGATAGTCGAAGTCGCCTCAAATTTGGACGGCCAGAAAAAAGTGCCTCACGTGACTTTATAGGGAAAGGGAGCAGATTGCGTCCCACATCCTAAGTAGCATAGAACTTAGAAGTTATAATTGATTCTTTTTTCTTTGACTTGAACGCGAGCATTCGCATTTTTAAAAATTTAGCGACATTCATAATTTCATATCCACATATCAGTTGCCAATGTCAGCATCGAGTACGTAATATTTTTTAAACGAATAGGCATGCGCTATGCGACTGGCAATGTGGCTGTGTTGAGTTTGCAGTCGAGTTTGCTTGCCATCTTTTTGTACTACTGTTGACTGGCCTCTAACGGCGACAGCTGAAGCATTTTGAATGATCGTAAATCTGGTACTTTGATCCTGCTTTGCGTCTTCGCACACCTCGCTTTTGCATGCATAGGCAACATCTACCAGTCGAGCTGCCACCAGACCTCGTGCTGTATTGCTGGAACATCATCTTGCCTTGCACCCGTCTTGCTGAGCACAGACTAGCGTCAGAGCTCGAAACTTCGCGTCTGAATGTCTCAGCTTGCTTTCAAGTCCGCAGAAATCGCTTCTGCTCAGCGTAGGGAGGCAGAATTGGGGCGGACCATCTCCAAGGGACCCGGACGTGCTGGTGCGTGCACTCTTGCCACCTCATATTTGGTTTTCTTATTCTATAGCTTAACAAAGCAGCCCAATCAAATGTTCTTGCGCGTCTGCAGGCCTTATTTCCTAGCAGTCCAACATCTCCTCGGACGCCAGTAACAAATGTACCGACCCAGCCAGAGCCCAAGCCCGCGTCGACCATTCCAGCCCGAAGTTCTCCGCGTTTCCTCAAAGTACGCATCGTAACGTGGAATATGCATGATTCTCTACCGAAGGTATGCCAATCGACTGTTCATCAGATGTCTGGTGGCTTTATTTCCGTGCAGGGGAACTTGGAGGACCTTCTCGGTGCAGTCCCTGCCTATGTACCATGTCCTATAGATGAGCAGGATAAATTTTGGATACCAAATATGACCACGGAGGACTGTCATCCGTACCATCTGGTTGTTGTGTAAGTCCTTGTATTAACGCTTTATCGACTTGTCATTTACTCCGAATACCAGCGCTGGTCAAGAGTGTCCTACGGTATCTGGTAGGTTCTTTGGACATCACAAATACCATAATTGTACTTTTGATGCTTATGCTCACCGTTGCAGGCATTCCTTTGGGACTAGGTGCGAGCTTTCGACACAAGGATAAGGAAAGACATAAGGATGGAGAGAAGGCCCATCGAAAGAGTAAAGGGAAGGATGGTAAGGATACCGAAGATCCTTTCGAACCCGAAGGGTCTCCGCCAATCAATTCCTCGAACCCGACAACTGATTCGAATTCCACATCTGGTGCGAGCGGGCCTACTTCGGGTTGGAGTTGGATCTTGGAGGAATGGTTCTGTCGCGGCCTCGGTCAGCGTGGCGACCATTCGGGAACATCCTCCGCATCAGAACTGTATAATACACAACCGAGTGCTAGCGCCTCCACCAGCGCGGAGCCTTCGATATCTCCTCCTTCAGACGCAAACCCACTCATGCATTGCGAATGTACTAACTCTAAAAGCGGAGAGGAAGGTGGCAAGAAAAAGAAACACAGAGATGGGAAGCGGAATAGCTACTGCCCGGGCAAGACTGGTCCATATGAGCTTTTAGCAAAGGAAAGACTTATGGGCATTTACATGGCTGTATTCATATACAGAGATTTGAAACCACTTGTTCGGGGTTGGTTGTTCTCTTTTCCTTCTTTATCGGCCTCGCTCATGCACTAGCAGGGGTCTCCAAATCGGCGGTAACGGCGGGTTTCATAGGAGGCCGTGTTGGAAATAAAGGAGGAGTTGGCATTAGCTTGAACCTTGATGGAACAACACTGCTTTTCGTGAACGCCCATCTCGCAGGTAACTATCAGAAGAATTTGTGCTCGACTGGCTCTTATAAATTCCATTCCCGTACAGCACATGGGGAGCGTTACTTGGATCGCGTCGCAAATATGTCTAAAATCAAGGTACGGCTCACACAGGCTCTTTGGTCCCGGGTATTCTTATACATATCTTTAGTCCGAGTTGTCGGTCAACGAATTTCTTTCGCAAGATGACCCACGCGTGATGTCGGAAGGTATATTAAGTTATTGATACATTTGGACGTGGACTGAGCTTTGGGCTCGTAGATCTAACGGATAAATTCGATCACACGTTTGTCTTCGGGGACTTGAATTTCAGGTTAGATGTGACCCGATTACATGCAGACTGGTTAATCTCACGGCGCGGTATGCACATTTTTGCATCTGCCCGTACAATAATTTCAATGAGTTGGTTACTTAGATTACGACCAAGCCCTCGCCTTCGATCAACTGAGAAAATTGATGGAGAAAGGCGAAGCGTTTGTGGGATTCAACGAGGCACCTATCAACTTCCCGCCCACCTTCAAGTACGACGTCATGCGATCTCTTAAGCGCGATAAATCATTCCTGGATCGTGGTCTCTTGAAGAGTCGAGAAAGCAAACGGTGGCGTAACCGATTATCGAATCCCAGTCTTTCGGAACTTGAGGAAAGGAAGGATGCGGAAGAACCCGAATCTTTGGATCGCGCGGACTCCAACTTTGCAGATGAGATTTTAGAGAGACCACGCGGCGCATCCTTCGATACCGAAGATAACAGCTCGTTTATTTCCACGACAGTAACAACGATGTCCACGCAGTCTCGCCTTGCAGTCAACGCAGACTTCGACGATAATGACGGCTTTTTTGTGCGCTCACAGAAGTGCACCAGTAAAGCTACTGTTGGTGAAAGAGGTGTTGGCATCACAGGGCGGAAGATGTTCTTAACGAAAACGGCACTGAAGGCGAAAGCAAAATGGATGGCACTCCTGAAGCCGTCCGACTCAGGTACCTCGCGTCCAGCCACTGCCCGCAGGTCCTCAAAGAGGCAGAGTCATTACGCCGCCTCGTCACCGCAATTCCAAGAGCTCTGTGCAGAGACTTCGGACGACGCATTATCAGCACACAAGGCAGCTTCGGCGATTGAACTCGGCCAGTCACACGCGCCCGAGTCGTCTGACCTGCAACGCATGACTTCAGAAAAGAGTGCCATGTCTAACAAAAGCTTAAGCACTTCTGGACTTGGAAAACAAGCTGAACAGGAGATGGAAGGTGCTGGTTACGATAGCTCGAGCAAGCAGCGAGTGCCTAGCTGGTGCGTTCACACTGTTATAGTCGATTTAACTCTCGAAGAAAGCATGATTCTAAGTCATTTGATAGGTGTGACAGGATACTTTGGAAGTCGACTGTTCAAATAGAGCCTGAGTCTGAAACGGAGGATGAAGAAGATTTAGCCATTGACCTCCGCAGTGGCCTTGGACCTCGCATGTTGCAATTTTTGACTCAAGCCCTAAAGCCCCTGTCAACTCGTGCCCGTACTTCGTCATTGTCATCCATAACATCCCTCCCTGTCATTACTTTACCTTCTCCCTTACCCACTAAGGAATTATCGCGTCCTCCAACATCATCTTCAGACATTCAACCACTTATGGCCACATCTTCAAAGGAGTTCAAGGAGCCAGCCTTGCCTAAAGTCAAGTCTTTCTCCAACGCGATCAACCTCCGCCAACGGCATATTCGCAAAGCACGGCCACCAATATTACTGAAGACGAGGTCCATAGAGCCTACTTCGAATACGCCCATAGTCAGCCCGAATTTGCGCAAGCGCAGAGACCGGGCGCAGTCCACTACTCCAACGATCTCGGCGCCTCTCGGCGCCACTCGCATGGATATACTTTCTAATGCGGATTTGAAAGACATCGAGGCCCCGCCAGTGCCCCCAAAGGACCTAGTTTCGAGGCCCAACCCCACGTCTGCGCGTGGCTGGCGCTTTTTCCCATTCTTTGGACGTGAGGGGGAGCCCAACGGGTTTGGGTCTAATCCGGAATTGGCATCGCCAACCTTGGATACAATGGAGCCCTCAATCCACCGACCTCGTAAGGGGGAGATCATCCACCTTGGCTACAAATCTTTAGACGACCAAGCCATGCGACGTCTCGAGGGCCGGAGCGACCATCGTCCAGTGATTGGATCATACGCCATCTACATCTGATTAGTGTGGCTGACGATTCTGAATTATTGCTCGTAACTTATACATACTGTCGTCCCTTGTAACGACATCACTAACTATCATAGAAGGATGCACTAAGTAATTGTAAGAGTAGCACGGACCTGGAACTTGCAGCTTTGCACATCACGATGGTTACCATATGCATGTCAGTAACTACACTGTAGCTAAATTTATACCATCCCCTTTCGTGGAATGCTCATTCCTTGATTGCTTCCCTCCTGTTAACCCTTTCCTCCAGAAACACCATACACCCAATATGTCCTATACGGGTACATTTATTAGATAAGGCAGAGTGATGGTTATGTGGTAGCATTGATATGAATAGGCTCACCTTTTCTGTAGCGAAAACTAGGAAAGCAACTAAGGGAACTAGTGATATGAGTTATTCGGTAGTTTGTGGAGATTTTTTTTTTAAGTGCCACCTACATGCGGCTTGCATGTATTCCACGGTACCGTTGAAGAATTTGTATCTGGAGATTCCCGCAAGGAGGGATTCATCGGGGTGCAACGAAAAGGCCAGTTTCATACCTATGAATAAGAAGAGTTGTGTGGGAACATTCGGGTCATTACTATAGACAGGGTCCAAGCCACTGGACGTAAATGAACGTACCAAAAAACTAGCACGCGGTAGGCACTGAATAATCCTATTCGAAGAAATAAGGATAGCCAGCCATTCGAACTTTCTTTTAATTTTGAACGCTGCTTATAAACCAGGATAGCTGCGAATCCTTGGATCCGGGGGTCAAGGATAAGATCAGATGTCTAAAAGTTGGTATGCGGAAGGGCAAACCTTCGAAACATATCGTGATAAGTGAAGTGATCATTCTAAAGCCATAAACGACCCAAAGTCTAATGGTCAAATTTAGTCATTGACACAAGGTATCGTCGGGGCCATGGGGCTCCTTACAGTCCGAGCCCTGGGGCTATTGAGTCTGAAAAGTTTGCATTAAGTATAACTATGCAGTCGAAGACGCCAGGAATAGAGTGGTTTGAGTTTCGCATAGGATGCCGGGTATTGATGCCGACCGCCAGCGTACTGCCAAACTTGACGTAGGAACGTAGATGACGTTAGAGTTAATATTACGATCACGATTAGCACACGACATGCTTGACATACCACCGCCGAAAACGCTGTGAAACCAACGAATACAATGAGAGGAATCGCAATAAGCTGGCGGCGACTTTAATAAGTACTACCGAAGACACTCTAAAATAGTGTACTCACGAAGCGCGTATATGCTATTCCCGTCTTTCCCTTCTCGAGAAAATCTGGGTCAGACTTTGACTTGGTGAATGTTCGAAGTATATTCCATAACTAACGAGCATCAATTTGAGCCATAATCAGATAGTTATAATCAGCAAAGAGTCGTGCGTGGTGGATACAACTGACGTGCACGGCCAGAGATAGGTTAGTGCAGACAGTCCTTGACCAGGGAGTTAGTTAAGGTTATCATTTGATACGTAGATGCTTACTCACAGCGCCTGTACCCCGTCGAGTAATGCTGCCTGAACAAGGCAAACGCCATACGATGGATTAAATGGCAAATTGGCGCCGCTCCTTCCTCGATACAGGCTACAGAAAGTTTTTAAGCGGACAGGCTATAAACTCGAAGGGAACACTCACAGCATAGAGTAAACAATAGATGAGATGATCCATGAGATACAAAAGTTGACAAAAACAGGATGCCGAGTCACCCTTTTGGAAAGGATGACAGTGAGCACTAGGATAGGTAGTAGGATGTGCCCTCCGATGACTTGAATGCCAAGGAACACCCCCTCGTCGATTCGTTGTACTAGAACCAGTTTAGCCTGACTGGACCTGGAGCGAATAGTTGAGTAATACGATGAATCGACGTACCATGTTGAAGGTGATCATTAGTTCCTTGCCATTTCGAATTGGGGCTGGCCCACTCGGAAGGGCTTGAATCTAAAGACATAAATATGAAAAGCCCTGCCGGCAGGGCTTGAGAAAAGAAAGAAATCCTCGGGTTCGGTTTATAAAAACAGACAGCTGAGTATGAAAAGACAATCTTTTCCCGCCGTCCACGGGGTAGATTATAAAAGCAAGATCGGTTGGCCTGTATTTATTCAATTTGGGGTGAGGAGTCTTTTTTGTTTGTTTGGAAATTGTAGAACCGCTACCGGCGTTGCAGTGTTAACGAGCCTAGCCGGATCCCGTCGGGGTGTCAACAATCAGGACATTAACATTGCTAGAAATTAGATACATTCCACAACGCGTGCGCCAGCGGGATACCTCGACCAGTGCCTTCAAGTTGAGTGAACTTCCGGGGAACCTATCGTATCTACTCCGGTGTACCTCACTCTTGTCGGCTTGGCATAGTATGCTTGGACCCGCGTAGTATCAATTAGTATTCCAGAATAGACGAAGATACTCAAGGCTAGCCAATAAGATACGGTTAGGTTGGCGCTCAAGTCTGTTACTACATGATGTAGTAAAGATGAAACAGTGCCACTTTCCTTCTATGGTTAACCGGCCCTCGAAACATGTGCTTAATAATCGATTATCACCAGTGCTACTAGTATGTAGTACAACACAGCACACTAGTAGTAGTACATGCACTTCTACTAGTAGTACTCTTACTACCCTATGCAAACAAAGTTCTCGGTTTATTCTTCTGTTGCCAGTACTGGACCTTGCACGGAACTGTGACAACTTCTGTTGGAACAGTCCGGATGCGATTTCAAGTTTGCCCGCACGAAATTTTGACACTGGCACACCCACTGAGAGAGCCATCTGGTCGCCCTTGGCACCATCACCACCATGATCAAGTCCTGATCCTTTCATTAGACATAGACATCAACGAGTCAGACCCGCCCTCCCCATATTCGGTTGTCCCGGTCAGCATTGATGTTCTCGGCAGAACTCACATCTTCCAAGAGTATCGAGGATCTCGAACCAGCAATGCTCCTCCTCGCAACTCAGCCACTATCCGGATCTCCATGTGAATACATCTGGAGCATACTACGCAGGCAACATACACACAGATCCGAACACTGCGGTATCAGATTGCATAAAAAATATTCCCTCTTTAAGGTCCCTCCGCGCGCGCTAATCTTGCTGCCGAGGACAAGTACACTGTCTTGGTCGTCATGAACGACGCAAAGATAATATCAAAAAAAAAACTGGTCCTATCGTACATACAAACAGCCACAAAGATCCGGATATTGCGGCTCTCGCACATCCGCATGCCCACGCCTACGCCCAATAACCATACTGCAACACCGCTCGGATCCCATTATACTTCTCAGCATTCTGATACGCTTTCCTTTTGTATGGAACTTTTCCGTTTTCTCTGACCCCTTGCGGGGGACTCTTTCCTCCAGAAGCACCACACACTTAGCACGTCCTGTGAAGTGCTCGTCAGTCAATGGGACGCTGGGGGCATGGACATGCTCACCTTTTCCGTAGCAAAAACTAGGAAAGTGACCAAAGGAACTGTGGTTGGGGAATTCGTGATACATTTTAGCTTAAATGCTAAATGCTCATTGAATAGACTTCACTCACTCGCAGCTTGTACAAAGTCAATAACTCCGTTGAAGATGTTGTCTTTGGCAATCCCCACGAGGAGAAGTTCGTCAGGGTGCAGTATAACAGCTAAATTCAAGCTTAACAAGGGATGAAACCGGTTTTTGGCAGTAATAAATGCGGGGCCGCTATTAGAGACCGACAGTCATTAAGCTGTGAGCAGGTGAACTCACCAAAGGGCCATGATACGGTAGACGCTGAACAAGACTAAACGCAAGAATAACGACTGCCAACCAAATCCACTTGGAATCTTCCGCAGTTCCGCTCGCTGATTGTAAACCAAGCGTGCAACAAGCGCTAGAGATTTGGCCAAGTGTGAGCCTATTTGTCGACAAAAGAAGGAGGGGATAATATGATATACCCTCGAAGCACACTGTGATGAATGAGACAGCAACCGAAAAGCCATAGACGGCTCGAACCCTTGAAAATCAAACTCAGCTGGAAGTAAAGGATGAACATGGGATGGTGGGGACTTACAATTTGAGGCCAGGTGTTATAGAGGCCGAAAAGTTTGCGTTAAACAGGATTACACAGTAGAAAACGCCAGGGACAGAAAGGTTTGAATCTGGTATAGGAATATCAGTGTTGCCGTCGATTGCCAGTGCGCTCCCAGCCTAAGAGAAAGGGGCGTTAGGAGTGATTCTCTACCAAGACAAAATTACACACCACCACCGAGTATATTGTGAAAATCATGAAAATAGTGAAGGGTACCGCGAGGAGCTGGCGAGGTTTTTAGCAAAACGTTACGACGGAACATTAGACTCGCAAGCTCACGCAACATGTGTATAACAAACCCGGTCCTTCTTTCTCGAGGAAGGCTAAACTTCTTTTCACCTTGCCGTGACTTCGGAGTAGTATCCATAACTGATGGCAAATATGAGTGAGGCTACTCTTGCTAGCTGATAGGCAGGTCTGCAACTCACGTGCACCACCAAGGACAAGTTGGTACAGACGGTCCTAATTCGCAGACTCATCACAGCTGTCATGTATTACTATAGGAACTTACTTACAATGCCTGTACTCCATTGACTAATGCCGCTTGAATAAGACACATATCGTAAGACGGATCCAACGAAAGATTGTCATCGCTGCTCCTCCCCCGGTATACGCTACGGAAAGTCTTTTAAACAAACGAACTTCGGGCGCGAAGTAAACACTCACAGCAACGAATAGATGACGGATGAGAAAATCCACGAGATGCAAAAGTTGACGAAAACAGGATGCCGAGTCACCCTCTTGGAAAAGATGATGGTGAGCACTAGGATAGGTAGTAGGATGTGCCCGCCGACGATTTGGATGCCGAGAAAAATCCTCTCGTCGATTTGTTGTACTAGACACATTTCTTGTCAGCCCTGAAGCACGAGTAACTGGATATGTTCAAATTTACAAACCATGTTGGTAATGATCCAGCAGTGCTTGCTGTTCTGGACTATACGCCTGGGATGAATTTGAAGACATGACTGTGAAAGGCCCGATCCCCTGGTCGGACTTATAAAAGGGCGTTAAAAAGCAAAACTTCGTGCTCAGCACTGTTGTAAAGCGAAATAAGGGAGTGAACGGTCCTGGCAGCGTCGGTCGCCAGCGAAGGAGGCTAAACGAAGTGAGAGGGGAAGTTCCGTCCTTCCATTATTTAAGATGTATGGAATCACTGGCCCCAGTAGGCTGGTCCGATGTTATGATCAGCGTTGGGATGTCGACAGACCAGTACTATGTTTTATAGCCGGCCAGGCCATCGGTGGCAGCGTTCTCCAGATATGATCCCAGTTTACTGGTTGGTTCCCTTCCGAGACTGGCGGAGTGCTAGTCCTAAACGCCAACGCAGGTTGGGCCTTCAAGTTAGCCGGTCAATGACGGTTGCTTGCGAGTTGCAGTGGAAGCAAGATATAGTGTGATCATCAAATGTTCCTGAATGTGCTATAAGCGCATTTATAGAGCATTCAGTGATGATCATACAATCATTGATACTTACGGTTCCTCATCACTACTTTGTATGTACATGTATGTATGATACATGTCAGTATCACACCAGCTTCTTGTTTGGACACAGCTTGATGGTTCCCTGCAAGCTCTACGAGACGAGGGCCGAAACGACATGGTGAGGAAGTTCGATGTCTAGCCCTCGCGGGTCAACGTATAGTGCAGATATTCCGGCGGCGCCCTTCCTGTAGTAACGTTGAGTCGGGAGATGCCGTTTTTCGGGAGCCTCGTCGACGCAAACGGCCGCTAGCCCCCTCGGGACCTCAACTATGGCTTCGTATCGGTTTGGAAACCTCGAACGGCCTGAACGTGTGAACAATGTTGTAATATGGCGAGTGGTTGTAAGATGGTTGGGAACAATGGTCCTAAGCACCAGTGATCTATCAGACTTCTTCTTGCACTGGTATCCGCTATGTTGGTTGGGGAACGAGCCGGTATGGATAAGTCCAGTGCCACGACGAGCAGCATAAAACCCGCAGATGCCTCAATGAGGTTTCGGCGCCCTCACACAATCTTCCCCTCTACACGTCCTGCCTCCCTCGCAGCGTCCCGTCTCCTTGACAGCCCCAGTGCCGCTATTCCCAAGTACCCGTCTTACATCTGGCACGAAGACAGATAGCGGTAGGTTATGGGTACTTTCTTCTGTAAAAAAAACACTGACTCAGCACTCAACAGATACTACTATGAGGGCATACTCTCACATCATCATGGTTCTTCTCTGCTCGCTTATCGGCGCACACTCGCTTCCCATACCAGTAAGTGTTTGCCAAATATATTATGCACGAGAGTTTAAAAGCGCCTTCCGCACCCCAAGTTTGAAGATCCTGAAACAATATCCGGCCGTCTCCCTCGCGACTCCGATTGCTCAATCAATCTTAAGACGTGCAAGTAGCGGTCCGAAGTAGACGATTAACAGGGTCACGTGTTCAGTTTGAGAATCTGTCAGTGACGAGTAGCAGGTCCACTACAGTATCTTCCTCGTAAAGCGAAGCAGTGTAGAACAAGATGTATGTTTTATTTCAAGGCGTCATATATCTGTTTTGGTGCTAGGAGTAGAGCAACCGTCCACAGTCCGGCGAAGGGCTACTTGTTCTAAATAGTTAGTAGGCTTTTTTGTGGCTCATAATCGAGGCAAAGTGCTTTCAAGAATGGGCTGTATGACCCAACTCAGATTCCCACAGGGTACGGAGTGGATCGATTTGGCCGGAATGTCGACTCAATAATAAGTGGAATGGGCACACCCCCCGGTTTCGCATTGAATGCCTGATTGAGAATGATGCTGCTTAAGATGCAACATGAACCGAAAATTGTCAAGTAGCCAATCATCCGTGATGCCCTGGTACAGCTAGATTAATGCAAGCGTTACATGAATACATCGTAAAGCGTATGGACCATAATGCATCATGGAAGCGCCGGATCGATCAAGAGGAGATGGTGACCTCGACTTCGACGCCGGGCTCGAGAGAGATCGAAGTCTTTTTGCAGGTAAAGTCAGCCTTGGTGTAACAATGCATTGTAAACGATCTTGCTACGTACAATCTGCTTGACAATCTCGCTGGACGAGTGGAGGTCGATGAGCCTCTTGTGGATCTTGAGCTCGTAGCGGTCCCACGTCTTCGAACCCTCACCACAAGGCTGGTAGGAGACGGCATTAGGGAGATGCAATTGTGTTAGTAGACAATGACTGTCGCTGCTTACCGTCTTGCGGGTGGTGATCTTGAGGACCTTCGTGGGGAGACGGACGGGGCCCTTGACGCGGAGCTGCTTGTCCTTAGCCCTGTTAATCAGATCGCCACTGACTGTGTAATGCGGCTGCTTTCAGCAAAGGTACACGAAGGGGGAGCACATCAACATACACTTCTCCAGGCTGCGCACATTGCTGCTAGTGAGCGTAATGCGAATTTTGTGGATCTTCGCCGGGGGGACGGCACCCGCAGCATCGTATTCTTTTTCACCCTTAGCGACGTAACTCATCCTGTCTTGATGATGTTGAGGAAAGTCAGCGGTGACTGGTGAATAAATGCTGTTAACGAGACGCAATTATTTCGTTGTCGGACAGACGACGTACCTAAGGCCTTGGTGGTTGTGTGTATGAAGGGAAATTTAGAGTTTGTAGATCAGACCTCCGTAAAAGGTACTATCCCGCGCACAGACCACCCGCCGCGCGTGACGTGAGCAGTCCCTGTGGCCGCTGGTACTGACACCTACAGTCATGCAAGGTATGTGAGCACAGGGCGACTCCTCGAGACATTTCTTTAATATTGTTATGCAGGCTTTAACAAATACTACCCGCCGGACTACGACCCTCAGGCCCACAGCAGCTTAAACGCATACAGAGGCAAGTTGCCACAAGTTACTGTTTCAATCTTACTAACCTACCGGTGTGTACAGGAAAACATGCTCTGGGAGACAGAGCCCGCAAGATTGATCAGGGTATCCTAATTACGCGCTTCGAGCTACCGTACAACATCTGGTGGTACGTACATCTTGCTAACCCCTCTGCACATCCGAACTGGCTAAGAGTATCCGTGCTACTCCCTCAATCTGAAGCGATGGCTGCAACAATCACATCGGGATGGGTGTGCGATACAACGCTGAGAAGAAGAAAATCGGCAACTATTACTCCACGCCCATCTACTCCTTCCGATGCAAGTGCCACTTGTGTGACAATTGGTTCACCATCGAGACCGACCCGAAGAATACGCGCTATGTGGTGACCTCCGGTGCTCGTCAGAAAGACGAGGAGTGGGACCCTGAAGAAAATGGTGGATTTGCCATTCATGGTATGCATTTTTTTTCCCGCTCGTTTACACAAACTCCAAAGGTACTGACAGGTTTTACCAGATCCTGACAAAGCAGGTCCTTCAGACCCGCTCGCAGCTCTTGAAAAGTCCACCCAGGCTCAGAACCATCTCACCTCTGTCCAAGTCCCCCGACTAGAATCCCTACAATTGCTTTCAGACCACTACAACAGCGATCCTTTCGCACACTCGTCGCGCGTACGCAAACGCTTCCGTGTAGAAAAGAAACTTGACAAGGCAAGAAAGGATGCGGACGACTTGGTAAAAGATAAATACGCGCTCCCAGAATCACTTACACTGGTTGCCGACGACGACTCTGTAAAAGAAGAAGCAAAAGAGGCATTCGCACTTGGTTCGAGTCAGCGCGCGGAAGAAAATGCGAGGAAACGACGACTAGTGGCGGAGTTTCGGCCGCTTAGTCCCTTCGCAGGTTCACGGCCCCGGACCTCATTGCGAGAGCGCACGAGCCGGGCTCCAATAAGCGGCCGCTCATCGACAGAGGCTGCGGCTGGAGCATCATTCTCACTTAGAAGTCGTCTACTGCAAAATACGGCCCGCCATTCCGACCCGTTCTTAAAGGAAAGTCGGGCCAAGCCATTAAACGCTAAAATGTTGGGGATTAATGTCAGGAAATGAGTTTTTCTGGTGTGATGTGTCGCCATGCCTCTTTTACCCACATAATTCTGTAATGTCTCGTTGAGCGTAATGGTCAATGTGTATTTTTGTTGTATATTTCCGCAGTATTAGGGTTCCAGTAACATATAATGGATAGCAAACGCGATCGCGACAAAGAAAAACGTTACGAGTACAGCAGGCGAGACAAGAGACCGGAGGTGACAGTGTTGTGCGGGATATGATAACATGCATATGATATGATATACGATATGATGGAAGACGACGGGGTAGGGGGAGGGGGGCGTCGAGATCGGAGAGGGCTGATCAAGAAAAGTAGCTGGAAAAACGGCGGGACCGGAAGAATAAAGCAATCAAGGGACAATGAAACAGAGGTGATGATAAGCGTTACACAAGAGCAAAGCCGAGAAAACCCCCGAGCGACGCAAGGTAAGAAAGAATAAAAAGAACCGATAGAAGAAGGTGCATCTAGGTAGAGATAGCCCACGAATTGTCCCCAGACGAAGGCGGCATGCTGTCCCATTTCCATATATCCGAGGAACTGTAGTAACCCGCCTCACCACCATCAAGCTCGCCCCAAATACCAAGACGCAGTGAATCAGGCGTAGACTCAAACAGTGATTCAATACCTGCTTTAGACTCGGAAGAGTCAACTATCTTTGCGCTGTCGCCCGACGCTGCTGCACTCGTAGTGGGATGATCAGCTTCTGACCCTAAACCAGACTCCGGACTTGGGTTCGTCGAGGACGTTGGCACTAGATCAGGTGTTTCAGCTTTCTCGGAATCTTGCTGAAAAGCGGTGAAGTCGAGGAAGCTGAAGAACGAGTCGTCCCCTGTTGGCGACGACTTCGGTGATGCAAGCCCAGTCAAATCAGCAGCGGAAGAACCTTCTGCTGAATCCGGAATATCTATTCCAGGACCTACGGTCTTCACCAGTTGTGCTAGCGCTTCTTGGAGGTCCGGGGGTAGAGCAGAGTTATTGCTGAGTGTCAGAACTTCTGTCATGTCGCTGTAGAACTGCGCGGCTTGTCCGGTAGTTTTTATGCTCTCGGCCTCCGCTTGTCTCTTCGGCAGCTCCTCCTCTGCTGTCTCCTCCCATTCGCTCTTGATCCGCTTCGAAGGCATCTCATCGTTTGATACGTCCGAAGGCATAGAAGAGTCTGCCAGAGGTGGACCATCCTCTTCACGGGACCTCTTAAGAGAATTCTCCGAGGGGGAGGGTGCAGCGTGCGAAGGGCTAGGCACAGGGTCGGAAGCTGGCGTAGGAGCCTGTGTAGCGGAAGCGACTGGGGGTACAGCCTTCGATACCCTCCGTTGCCTCGGAGCCTTGGGTTTAGTGTTTGCCTTGTTCTTGGGCGACTTCGGCGTCTGGGGAGAGGCTAGCGTATGACTAGGGGTAGGGGCAGAGTGTGCTGGTGTCGAAGCCGACGGAGAAGGCGCGTTGTCTACAACATTGGGTGATGATACCGAAGCCCTTGGTTTCCCTTGTTGAACGGACGAAGGACGAACGGGGGGCACTGCAGGGCGGTTCTGCGGCACCTGAAGGTTTTGCATTGAATGTTGGGACGACGGGGGCTGCACAGTGGGAGGACGAGGAACGGGAGCCATCATAGATGGGGAAGATACAGGATTCATTGGCGAGGAAGCTTGCTGTGGGACTGGCAAAAATTGCGGCCCTCCCTCGCCAGGTCGCTGTCCTGAGTTCGCGGCACGTTGCATTGCCATTTGGCGAAGCCCTGACAACCCTGACAAAAGACGACCTTTTGCTTCAGCAACGGAAGAAGCCAGTTTTTCCAACAAAGGCACGTCGAAGATGTACGTTGGCGTGGGTGATTGAAGCAAACTGTGCTGTCTCTCCACTAGATGCATCTACGACACCCGGATGAGTCAAAGGCACAAGAAAGAACACGAAAATAATACCATATTCAAAATCCCTTTCGTTAACTTCACATCGTTCGTGCAACCAAAATACATCGCCAGGAATTTGTCCATTTCCGTCAATGTTCTATGTATGTTCTCCAAGATAGCATTGAACTGTGCCCTATCGCTTTCGGGAACAAGTTTCGCGGCCAGCGGCGCAAGACCTGTAAAAGTGAATTAGCGTAAATCGGGACATCGGCAAATTATTTACTTCGCTCATTCGAGACATCCTGCCTCAGTTGGTTGATCAAGGCAGCGACATTTGCAGACACCTCCGGCGAGACTTTCATAGGTCCATTAAGACCATTCAATTGGCCGACATTGTGACCGTTCACGGGGCGTTGAGGAGGCGTATCGTTCGAAAATCCAGCCACAGACGTCGAACCATGCTGACCAACACTGTTCCCGTTCACAATCGCGCCTTGCGGCTGCATGGGCGGGGGGCTTTGATGCGGAGCCTGCGCTTGTGGTTGGCCCATGAAACCGGGAGGGTGCGCCAAGGATTGCTGCTGCTGCTGCTGCTGCTGCTGCTGACGTTGTTGCTGCTGCTGCAATTGCTGTTGCTGTAATTGCTGTTGCTGCTGTTGTTGCTGCTGTTGCTGCTGTTGCTGTTGCTGTTGCTGTTGCTGCTGTTGCTGCTGCTGTTGCTGCTGCTGTTGCTGTTGCTGCTGCTGCTGCTGAAGGAAAGCTTTGCGTTGCGACTGAAGTCGCTGCCATTGTGCCTGGAGCGGCTCTCTATGTATTTCAACTTGCTGGATTAATGGTTCCGGTAAACCCTGGGTACGCATGACGTCTGCAGAAAAGTTCGACATCTTCATCAACTGTATGATCTGTTGCTGCGACAACCCCGAAAGCTGCGGCAACTGAAACTGCTGCTGCTGCTGCTGCTGCTGCTGTTGTTGTTGTTGTTGCTGCTGCTGCTGTTGCTGCTGCTGTTGCTGCTGCTGTTGTTGTTGCTGCTGCTGCTGCTGCTGCTGCGCAACTTGTTGGTTTGATGTCTGCGGCGCGGTCATAGACTTCTTCACGATCGCGCTAACTAGTGCCGTCTCGAACGACTCCATTAATTTCTCGTACAAAGATTTGATGTGCTCCGTAGCGCGCGCGGCGGTTTGATTAAGGTCCGTACTGCCGCCTGGCTGGAAGCCCATCTTCGCCGCAACGACGCTCCATAACTCATGCCGCCTCACCTAAACCGCAGTCTTAGATTATCAATTTGACAGAAATGGATTCTACGACTCACCATGGCCACGCCACCTAAAGCCATTACTTCCGAGTACAAATCGTACAGGTCTAGATTGCGATTGCCAATCTGAAAGTACCGAGGGTCGGGCTTGATGTTATTGCGAGCCCACCAATTATTTAGCATAGTTTGAAAATTCTGGCGGTTGGGAGGAGGTAAACCCGCAGCGCCATGCCTCTGGCCGTCTTGCCCCTCAAAGGATGAAAGTTTCTGGCTCGCATTTACTTGCCCAGGAATCTGCGCCACGCTCGGTGAAGGCTGTGGCGAAGGCTGGTTGGCTTGATGTTGATTATACGCATCTAAGATCTGCTGCTGAGGCGTAGGGCCCGTCCTAGGCACCGGAGTGGTCTGCTGCGACTGAATAAGGTTCGGGTGGTAAGACAAAGACTGATGGGACGGTTGGACTTGTCCATTCTGCTGGGGCACATTTGATAACTGTTGTGTCGACATCAACCCGTTCGTCGCCAGCTGGTTTGTAGGATTCTGGTTGACCTGGGAAATCCAACCCGTACCAGGTTGCATATGTTGGTGTCCTAGCTGCTGTTGCGCCGCGTTAGTAAAACTCATGGAACTAATGTACAACAGTCAGTTATCCTGTTTGTGATATCGCATGACATCAATAGCTAACCTTTGTCCTTGAGCCGCAGTCGCCGCTTGCTGCATGTGAGCATTCCCTAGCTGCGCCTGGGCATACATGAGTCTATTAAGCAGAATTTCTTTTTGCTGCACTTGAGTCTGTTTAGCTCTAATCGCCGCAGCGGCTTCGGGCTGTCCGGACGGTTGACTCCTCATTATATTCGCCAACTGAAGCTTGTCCGCATCAATATCGCGCTTCAAATGCACTGCCTTCATTTTAATTTCCTCCGGGGTAAGATCGCGACCGTCCTTCGTACGCAAAAGCTCCCGATAAAGGTGTTGGAGAGCCTGCTGCTGTTGATTCAGCGCGGCAGGCATCTGCTGTTGTCCTTGTGTGTCTGGCTTCGGTGGAAACATCCCATGCTGGAAGGAAAACTGTCCAAGATTAGGTTGGCCAGTGAACGACGGGCCCTGCTGAGCAAAATTTGTCGGGCCACCCTGAGTTTGTTGTTCGCGAGTTTGACTGAGGAGTCCAAGCTGTCTACCCATTCGTAACATCGCTGGATTCGACCCAAGCGCGGGATTTGCGGCGTTGCGTGCGGCGAGCATCTGTGCCATTTGTATATTCCCGAGTCCACCGCCAAGACCGGACCCCATCCCACCGCCCTGCATACCCTGCTGGCGCTGCATTGCCTGCATCGCGTTTTGATTGAGCTGTGCGCTGTTCAGCTGAGGCATTGCGCCGAGGTTCGGATATTGCTGCGTTTGTTGCAATTGAGGCGACTGCTGCTGCTGTGCTTGAGCCTGACTTCGAAGAAATTCGGCCATCTGTAAAGAGGCTGTCAGATGCTGCGAGTACGTGGATTTGCACTCCTAGAAATGCTGAAACGGGCGTGAACAGAATGAAGAACAAAATATGGGGCGGGTACAGGAGGGCGTGCGAATAAAATAACGGAAATACCAGAATCTGATAATGCATATGTCCGAAAATGGAAGGTATGTGGGGGTGTAGACTGGTGACCACTACTCATCAGAGGGGTCGGGTCGCCGATGAACGTTCCGCCTCCAATGCAACGGAAACAGATCCCGAAAGAATTAGAAAGAGACGAACCTGGGGAGTAAGTTGGTTCAAATCCCCTCCACTCATCTGCGCACGGTGTCTGCTCTGGAATTGTTGCCACAACCTCTGGTGATCAGGATTCGGGACACCTTGTATGGACTGTGCGGGGTTTGCATTGGCCTGGGCCTGCTGCTGCGCTAGCTGCGACTGTTGCTGCTGAGTGAGGTTCATATTGAAGTTTCCTGAGGGCATAGGATAGCCAGGAAGATGGTTTGGACGGTCCGCCATAGCGCGATAGCCGCTGGTCTCACGGAGGGGCGTCTCTTTAAAGGATGCCGCGCAAGGCGGGCAGGAGAGTAAAGTTGCGTCTACTGCAGCGGCGAAAGGCGCTCGGACGACGAGGAGAGAGTGCGGACGGCGGGAGGGACGGCGGGAAGGATTGGAAGGAGGTTGAGGTCGTGAATGAGGGCGACCTGTGTGAACGCGTTTGCCGTCGGAGCCTGAATGGATCCCGCGGCTTTTTCCGAGCCTCTGCGGTTCCGGCAAATATTGCGGCCTATTTACACACTTTTCACTTCTTTACCTTCCATATAACTGCTGCAAAGTCCAGGGTACCCAGGTACGTTATTAAGTGATTATCTCTTCGTATACTGCCGTTCGACGATAAAAATTGTCCCAAGCCCGCCTTTGCGTTTCTGTCGGTAAGCACGGCATACAGGGACATCCCGGCGGTCTCGGTAATTATTAATCTTCTTCATCCTCACCGGGTCGGAGAACTTTATGTTTTTTGCGCAACAGAATACGTTCCTTGCTTTTTCTCGTATTATGAGGTAGGCTCACAGACGAATATTCCAGTGAAAACGATAGCATTAAAAGTACCTGATGGATTGGATATGTACGAGAATATTTTTTATTACGCAGAAACGTTATTTTCTGCAAGTTCTTGTTCTGCCGCAAAAGGAAGTGGATGCCGGCCGAGCTGGAGCGGTGCAAGGAAACACATATTATAATACTAGTACTGTTTGCACCGTAGCCACTTGATGGTTGCACTCTGAACCATACCTGGTTGCATTTCATCGCATGGATGGTCTCTTCGTGCTTAATATGGGTCCGCGTTTCAGATGCTTACTTATCCAGATGTCAAATGCACAGGTGTTGCGCGCGCATTATTATGCCCTCGTCCAAGTCTTGTTGGACACGCACCACACGAGCGTGGACAGAGGGTTCGTGGAGAGGCTCTGGTGCAGGCGCTCGCATGGAGAGGCATATGGCTGCCCGAACAATTCATCAATGAAGCTTGTCTCGCCGCAAGTGAACCCAACTGCGGTCACAATCATGACGGCCCCCAAGCTGAACTTCATCCGGACGGGACATTCCGCGACCATTTCAGAAATCGGCGACAAGCATGCTGTATTTCCTGCTGGAAGTCGATATGCCCAGATAGACGCCTTCCGAAGAGCACACAGCTGACCCGCAGCCCGGTTCGCAGATATCCGAATCCCTCTGATGTTTATTCTGGTATTTATTTAATATCTTAATCCGTCAACCGTGCATACACCCAAAGGGGTTGAAATACTATAAGTGCACGACTGACTCGTATGCGTGAGACTGTAGGGATGAATTTGCGGAGATAAAGGTCGGGAGAACGCACCACCATAACGGACATGACAACTACGAGAGGTTGACATGCATCGACCGCTTAGTAGGATAATCCTGGCTCGATGACTTCAAAGATCGGGTGCCGGGACGTAGACCGACCACATCCCATTCGCGGACTGATCATGATACTGTGATAATACCCATAGGATGCCCAGTACCGTCCTCCGCGGTGATATGGGCCGCTGCTTTTTTCCCGTTTTTACCGGGGGCATCGGTCCAGTAGATCAACGAGATCAAGTAGCACACCGTGCATACAACTGTGCAGCGGAAAATCACTCCAGATCAAACGTGGCATAGTGTTAGCCAGTCCGATCCCTTGGTGAGTTCAACGCCGCGTCAGGCAGACTCCAGCTTAATTGCCGGACTTCATCTCGTTGGAAGTCCATACGAAAGAACTTGTATATTTATGTTCCTAACCTCGCCGAAACCTTAAGTCCACACCCGCAACCCCCGCACAGTCCCCGGGCTCGTAAATCCCCCGCATGTGCAAATCCGCTGTCTCCAAGTCTTGTATGCTCTCAGCAACGGTCACAAAAGCGAAGCTTTGCTCGAAAAAATAGTTGTTGGAGCTTGTAACATTGCCTACCAACTCCCAATTTTTTCTCCAAAATGCACGGTGTCGAGTGCATGTACCGATGCCGATAATAATAAAATTTGGCACGAAGGCTATTGTTATCCTCAAATAGCGGAATCCCACAAGTCGCCGTACATAGACCCCACAAAGTGGTAAGTAAAGCAGGCGGTGCTGACCCTGACCAAAGGGGAAGGATAAATGAGAACATGCCCGGTTTTGACCAACCTTTCGAAAACTCCAAGTCGGAAGTCGAGCTGTAAGGAACATGTTAAGTGGCGGGCCCGAAACACCAGAAATACAAGGGGCAGTCGACATAAAGTATATGCTTGACAAATCATGTCCCTTACCCACTAAACAGCACACAGCTTCACTCCAGCCTTTCTTTGTAGCCATGGGCGTACTGGACCGCCGCCCAGTCGAAGGCATATTTCCAACACGCGCAGAAGCCCGTTCGCGATAGCATGCACCCGCGTTGATTTCAAGCAAGTGGTGTCCGATATCATCTGGTCCTCGCTCATTCCTCACTCGTACGACGCAGCTTGAGCGTGTGCATATATGCAACTATAAGCTCCCTTGTCGGTACTTCGCGCGAAGAAACACACTATCGGATTAACCATGAGTTTTTTGGTACTGAAAGTAAGCAAAGTCAATTTAGTAGACCAATGGGGGATGTTGAGCAATGAGAGCTATCCTGGGACCTACCCTAGAAAAACGCCCTTGTTTGTTTGTCCTCATGATCTGCGGCCTCCGCTTTACCCGTCCTAGCCATGGAGCACGAAGTATCTTACGCCCAAAATTCTGTCCTTCGGTATGTCCAGTCCTTCGGATAGGCATATTCGATACGATTGGACTTGGTCAATATTCAAGACAGCGAACGTATTGTATTTGTCGCGAGTAAACTGCGCTTTACAAAGTCGCACTTATCAAGAGCACCGAAACAAGTGTGAGCAGAAGATAGCACGCCAGGAAAAAGCATTACTATGAAGATGTAGTGCAGTCCGGACCGCCGAAACCAGAACGAGGACCACGGATCATTCCTGATTGACTTTGAGACGCGTAGAATGAAAGAGCCGCCGGAGCATGCCAGAGGACAGGGGAATACTAGCACTAGAAAGCTCAGCCTGGGGAGCAGGGGACCAAAATAGTTGACAGCTCATCCATCACCGAGGACTGACCTGGTTAGTACCGAGGTCCCGCGCATCTCAGCTGGCAACGGTCGCCCCAGCGCATCAATGCTGACCCACGTCTTGTCCCCCCTCGGTCAATAAAGAAGAAATTGTACAGACATCCAACCTGAAGAATTTAAGCAGGATGTTTAGTGGAAGCGACATAGCGGCATGAAAGAGGAGGAGTAGCGCTAAAGAATCGAGACCCGTCCGTGCTTAGTCATGTGATTGGTCGTAGCCAATCTCGTCATCCCGTAGTACACGGTCGCGGTCTCGTCCGCATGTGGGGCGGTGCCCAGGCATGCTGCGGCCCCTCGTCTCTCATTGTCAGCTCACTTCACACTTTACCTCCAAACATTTACATCCCCGTCGCCGACGCCGACGCCGCCGCTACTGACGCCCGCCCGCGAGCAGCTGCGCTTTCTCTGATGGCCTCACCCGATCCGTCCCCGCCGCAGTACTCCTCTATCGTGGCCTCGCCTGTTGGCCATACTGCGTCATCCGCCCAACATACCACGCATCACTCAAACGCTTCGGCATACACACTTGCAACCATTCCGCATGCTGGACCTTCCACTCCGCGCTCGATGTCGCCTGTGTCTTTGCGGTCCAATGGTTCCGACCGTTCGCTTTTAATAGACTCAAATCCCACGACACCCTCGTACGGAACGGCTTTGTCTTCGCGTAGCGGGAATGTATCATCAAGGAAGATTTTGCTGAACGCGGGAATAAAAATGGCCGCTCTCTTCGTCATTAGCACGGTCTTACTTGGTGGAACACTGTGGCTTGCATTACCACCAATAGAAGAGTGCGTAAAGACTTTAAAAGGTTATGAACACAAAGCTGATCCCATTGTTTGTAATATTCAGGGAGGATCGACCTGCCCTCCGTGTGCCCAAGTCATTTGCCCAGCTCCAAGCACTTAATTTTCTACTCAAGAAGTACCGTGATATTTATCCCGTTCGCATAGTTATATGCTATGTTACAACGTATTTATTGTAAGTACAAACTTCCGTTCCTACAACCCAGAATTCGGCATTTGCCATGGTCTACGAACTACGAACCGTGGAGTGCTTACTCCTTCTTCATCTAGCCTTCAAGCATTTTCCTTACCCGGGTCCATGTATTTATCCATCCTTGGTGGTGCGGTCTGGGGAGTGCCAATTGCTCTCCCGCTCGCTTGCACGTGTGTCGCCTCCGGCGCAACCCTCTGCTATCTCATTTCCGCCGCGCTTGGTCCTGCACTTCTCACACTCCCCAAGTGGTCCCAGCGTCTTGAGCGATGGAGCGTGACGCTCGCCTCGCAGCGCGCAAATTTAATATCTTACCTGATTGTGCTCCGTATCGCGCCCTTCCCTCCGCATTGGGTAGTCAACGTGCTTGCGCCCCATCTGCGTATCGGGCTACTCCCGTTCTGGGTATCCACGTTCCTCGGCATACTCGGCGTCTCTGTCATCCACACGACAATCGGCGGTGGGCTCGATGACATGACGAGCGCCGCAGACTTCCACCTCATCTCGTGGCGCAACGGGCTCGGGCTGAGTGCTGTCGTTGCCGGAGTGCTTATTCCCGTCGGCCTTCGCTATGCGCTCTCGCGCCGGGTTGGCGGTGCGATCGCACTCACAGACGATGATGAGATAGATAGTGCCGAGGGCGTAGGCGCCGAAGGCGAAGACCCTGTCCTTGCGCAAGGACCGGTCGGACCACTCGGGAAGGGCAAGTCCGCTGCTCCTCTTCTCATCCTTCTCTCGGACTCGGAGGACGATGATGATGACGTGTTGGATGGAGAGGAGGATGAGATCCTCGAGGCAGGTCCGGCCTTGACTTCTACCAAAGGGAAAGATGTCGAGCGAACAGGAGGGGGAAAGTCCGAAGCGGCGACGGACGTCCTCATAGATTTCTCGACAAAGGCGACTGACACCGACCTGAGCACGCACCAATAGGTAGGCGTAGCATGTTGCGAACCCCGTATAGACCAGCTTGTGGTTTTGCCGTATATTTTTTTTCCCTTGCGGACGCTTGTCATCCAATCCTTTCTGGTCGTTCTTTTATTGATTGTGCTAGTAATTACAAAGATGTGCTTTGGCATAATGCAATGTTATGTATTATACACTGTGGGGCTGGGATTGCCCGGGCCAGTTAGCCACGAGAAGAGGATCTGGATTGCTTAGTGAGTCCCGTATATGGTTGCATGGTATCGAGGCTAGCGAAAACTCAGGCTACTACGTCACGTACCACACTGACGTCTTCAGATAATGAAGCCAACTAACAATTAATATTGACGCGTTAATAGCACATCGGACAAGTACTATATGTTCGACAGAGTTCAGCATCGTTTTATATGCATGGGATCTTGGCAAATCTAAACTTCGACCATGCATCCGGCTTGCTCTTCCAACGTGCTTGGACATTGGCCATTAATGCTCCAAATCGCATATCCGTCGGAACAACGCGCAATCGCAGATTCGCAGGCTCTCTGTGCTCCACTTCCACTGGCAGTAAGTACTCAAAGTGCATTTTGGGGGTGGGTGAGCCCAATGCTGAGTTTGGCTGTTCGGA
Organism: Coniferiporia sulphurascens; assembly: GCA_002794785.1. Lineage (NCBI taxonomy): Eukaryota > Fungi > Basidiomycota > Agaricomycetes > Hymenochaetales > Hymenochaetaceae > Coniferiporia > Coniferiporia sulphurascens. The sequence goes on from NBBA01000004.1 coordinate 1,043,783, forward strand.
GTTGTTGAAAATTCTCGTACTATTTTTTAGAAATTGCTTCGGCCGTATGCGCGCTAGAGTTCTCTCGAGCGATTATACACTGATTACACCGTTACACGATACACCTGGATACTCGAGCTGCACTTTCAAGCGCTGCAAAATCCATCAAGTTCTCCCGGCGACGACTCCGACTCGGAGGCGACAGGAAATTGGACAGTTAGTATCTCGATTCTCGATCATCGAGCCCGAATAATACAGTATGTTATTTGCAATACAAGTTCCAGCGGTCTGCCTTGCGCGAAAGGTGCGTTGAATATTGCCAGTTCCACATGTAAATAATGTCCCGTACGCTTGCTGATTGGATCGATCCTTTCCCTATAGTTTGTTCAGCTCAATTTGCGTTTGATATGGACGAACTTAAATCCTAGACTTCCCTGCAACACCGTAATTAAGCGAGTCGATCGCTTGCAGAATCTGGAAAGATTCAACAACGACTTGGAGGCGCTGTGCATACACTGTGGGGTCCATGCCGCATATTGCACTGTTGTAAGCCATCCACGATTTCCGGCTCGGACATCGTTTGTGAGTGCGAGTATAAGTGCGCGGAGCGTCCATCCATCTCGATTGACTCTCCAATCCCTTTTATCATGATAGCCTCCGCCCACGCGAACTTGACAAAGACGATGAGCCTGAGTCAGATTGTAGCCTCTTGCTAACCACCCTACCGATCCAGTGCCCGTCTTGGAGGCGTACGCGACAGGCACACACCGCCAAATGACCAAGTTTTCGGCAGCAACCTATGTGAAAAAGTTGTAGTCATCCCATAGCTTGAAGACTCGGATCATCAAGACGTACCATGACGCAGCCCGAGCCCGAGCCTAAGCCGGCTCGCAATAACCAAACCAAAACTCCTGCACAAAGTCCTGCTTGTGACGTCTCAACAAGCTTCGTGAGCGTTTATAATTCATATCACAAACATTTTTTTACCTCACCAGGACTCTTATGCGTGCTTACTCTAATACGACAGGCGGAGTGCAGAGCTTCTCCGAGTCATCCGACGGAATCTGGTCTGTATCGGCATCGAGGCCGTCAATGACATTCAAGCTACTACAGTCAATGACTCATTGACTGTAGTAGTGTCTTTCAAGTTGACGATGCTGACATTAATTGGAGCCGCAGCCTGAGAATCACGCGACTTTTCCAACAACGACTCGGATGAGGACGAAGAAATACGGATAGATCTGATAATTAATATCCTACATTCACACCTGCCTATGACAGTCGCACCTGCCCGCTCGGTTGCTTTTGACGGTATTAATATTCCTCGTCCTCTTCATCATCGGAAAAGCCTCGCAAAGTTTGCAGCAATTCATATTTCTCGGAGACCACAATACCGTTCAAGTCTATATCACCCTATCCTTTCCTTTACAAATTCGTAGTGGCTGAAATATGTATTGGTTTTTGGGTGTCTAATAAAATATGATACATGTAGCCTGAAGTCCGGCCCGGGACTATTCTGTGCTCTTGGACTGTACTATGATATCATCGAGACTTCGAAAATAGCTCAATACCTGGGAAGCCCACGTAAAAGAAATACAAACTTACTTGCGTACCTAAGTCCTAAATACACACGTTCATTTGATTCTTAGGCGAGTTCTTCTAATAAGAAAAGGGCAGAAGTAGCCCTGACAATCCAGCTTTGACTTGGTGCCTCAAGGTTCGCGGGAGGGCAAAGCACTTCGTTGACACAACTTCTCCCCAGAGTGATTGCCCTTTAGTCTCTTCTCAACAGGCACTAAACCAAACTTACCGTCCGGCACCCAAATTTTCACGGAGCCGGACTCGTCCCACAAGGCACATTGTGAAGAAACACCGCAAAACCTTTAATTCCCTGTAGTTGAACAGAAACGCGTATACACATACAAGGGCGTATCCAACTCCAAAACAAGTGTGAAAAAGACGGCAGAAGTCGGACCAGACGCCCGCCACCATCAAGGGCATGGGGGATACAGCCCCGACGAGCGTCAAGCCGTCGTACAGGTACATCTTCAGCGTATATGCACGGAGCACATCCGTTTCCTGAACGATAAAGATAGGAGACATAATAAAAAATGTGGTATGAAAGACGGCCCCGGATCAGACAGATGATGCGCTACCGGGACTGCACGCAGTCGCGACACATCCTTCTGCACTGAGCCTGCATCAAGCAAAGCGAGGGCCCCTGGTATGAAATCAAGTAAACAAGAAAGAAAGAGAAAGGACCGGATGACCGAGGGAAGCCGCTTTGCGGACGACGTTCGTCGGGGTATCTTTAAGGGGTTCAGAGGGCCATAGCAGCGGCAACAGCCACAAGGGAGGCGATCATGGTGACACCAGCGGGCAGGCGCACGTTGGACATTGCACCAGAGATGGGGAGGGTGCCTGCATTAGCGGCACCGACGATAGTCGCGCTCTCCCCTCCCGCCTCAGCGGTCGAGACCCCTGAAGGCACCGAGAAGGAGGAGGTAAGGACGAGACTACAAGAAAACACATGTCAAAATGGTCAAAACGTGGCTAATGCAAACGGCACGTACGTGGTGGCGGGAGCAGACGGATCGCTCGCGTCAGACGAAGCGGCGGAAGCTACCGACGAGGCAGCTGAAGACACCGCGGAAGAGACGGCGCTAGACTTCGGGAGACACGAATCATCACCATCCGCGACAGTCATCTAAATTCGAATTTGAGGAAAACGTAATTAGAAAAGAACCACCTAAAAGCCATATGGAAGACTCACCGTCGCACTCCACGCATCCGAAGCATCAGAGTCGAGAAGGGAGAACACGACCTGGGTGCCAGCAGGCAGGGTAACGTTCGGCCAAGTCATGGAGGTGCCATCGTGGTCACCAAGGTTGACACTGAAGGTGTAATGCCGTAATGAGCAGCAATTCGAAGAACAAGGGTCCGCAGAAGCAGAGAAGACACTCACAGGACAGAATCGCAGGGGGCATCGGCAGGCACGACAGCCAAATTGTATGGCGAGACGGCCTGATTCCAAGTAATATGGGCAGGTGCGCACTGAATACGGGAACACCATGACGTTTAAAAGTCAGTAAATCACTCTTCGCTTTCTCGACGACTAGCGGCGGTGCAGAGTGCGTAATATCTCACCTGAGTGAGCGTAACCGTGCTGATGGCGAACTCGGCGAGAGCACCACGGATGGAAAGGGCGGAAATGAGTGTAGCGGTAAGGAGCGTAGCGAACATCGTGTACAGTCTTGTGAGGAGGGGATGGGTCGGAATGCGGTGGGGAAGACGCGAGCGACGAGGTGGTTGGAAAGGGGGGAAGTGGGAGATAAAAGAGAATTTCACTAGCCTCGCCTGTCGCGCTCGGTTACCGCCAGGCGGCGGATGCCGACCGCTAGCAAATAAGGAAAACTGATCCGACATTGTTCTGAGTTTGAAATTAAATATCATTCCTCGGGGTCTTCTCGTAACTACACAGAAAACAGACAACGCGCTATAATTTACTCTTCCCAACGTACGACGCCAGCATAGTCCTCTTGCTCTGTCTGTGCAGAATATCAGCTTTGGAAGCTCACATAGACGAATGAACTTACCCAGTATGCCTAACGGGTGTTGGCGTGTTCTTGGGGTCCTCCACGGGCACACGGCCTTCTATGGGAATATAGTCTCGCCTAGCTGGCCCGACATACACCTGCATCAAAATTGGCCGTATCCATCAGATCCGCCGAAAGAAAAAGAAAAAGAAACAAAAACAACGCACTTGGCGGGGACGCCAAATCTTTACGCCACCTGGTTGAAGCATCATCTGCACCGCACCAATCAATCGGAACGCCAAGGAGGGACAAGAGCGGATGTCAAACCTGTCTCCAGTGCGCTAACCAGCCCACAACGCGAGGAACAGCGAACAGCACCGGGAAGAAATCAAGGGGAAATCCTGCAGAATCAGTCAGCACTCGTGTAGTCAGCCTCAGAGTGATTTAAATGTACCCATGGCTCGGTAAATCAGACCGCTGCTACACATCAGCAACACCCCGTCACGTCAAAACCGGTCGCTACGTACCTCCTGCACAACAATCTAACTAAATATATATGATATCAATTAGAGATATTGACGACCCACCAGAAGTCTACGTTTGGCGCAAGCTTGCGACTGATAAAGTAGTCATCGTTCATAGCCATCTCGTGAAGACGCATTGCCGTCTCTAAGAGCTCGTCCTTCCCAGTCCTAGAAAGCCAGTCAACTCCGTGTACCAAACCGTCGGCCCAGAAGCTGACACGTACACTTTAAAGACTTCGTCCGCTGTTTTGCGCACGATAAATGAACGAGGATCCGACTAGCACCTGTTTCTTAGACCAAGTCATCGTCTACGTGAAATTAAACTTACGGTCTTGTACACACTATTTATTATTAGCCACGGAGACGACAGCTAAGCTTTTCGAAAGCTCACCGATGACCGAAACCTGACAGCACTTTCTCGCGCTTCTTGACAGCCTCAATAAAGGCGGGTACGTTCTCGGGGGAACCTATGGAGATCAGCATCCGGATCACGGCCTCATTTGCACCACCTGCGAGTCGAAACTATGTCAAAACTGGCGTGCGTAAACTAAAGGTTAGTCGAAACGGACCGTGGAGGGGCCCACTAGATAACCATAAGCTTGTAAAACGGATATCCTCGCATAGAGATAAAAACAGGACGCACTAAAGCGATGCACAGCCAGCCCTGTTCAAATTATTTTAGCGTCTTGCGAATGAGTAGTGACACGCTACATATCAAACTCACGCTACTGCGGAATAGGGGTCAACGAGCGAGCTGCCTGTCTGAAGTACCGTCGTGCATGACGCGTTCAGCTCGTGATCGGCGTGAAGGAGGAACAACACGTCGAGTGCCTTGGCGAATACGGAGGACGGCACGTAACTATCTTCGCCGAGGTGATCCATTTGATATAGGAACCTAATTAACGACGTCAGATATACATCATCATTATTTAGAAGGCAGGGAGAGGCTTACGAGCCAGTATAGCTCAGCCCAGCGGGAGGCGTGACAAACTTCCTGCCTTGTCGAACTCGGTACGCCATCCTTTCAATAACTTGTTACTAGCGATCAGAAATCGAACTGAGAGGAGAGCCTACGCCGCAAGTGTCGTTGCCTTCCCGATCAGCCTGTAAATCTGCTTGTCCATATTCGCCAGCGAAGCAGCATCGCCCTTTGTATAAAGCGTCTGACCTTGCAGTGAAGGATTCGCCTATAAAAGTGACGGTTGACATGGCTAAGCCTAGAAGTAGGGAAGGGGACAGCTCGACTAACCTCGCTATACATCGAGCCAAGTGAAGCAATAGCACTTGTCAAGATCGACATGGGATGCGCGTCATACCTGGGAGATCGTTAATGACATGGAGCTCTAAGTTAACTTTAGTAAGAACGCACCGGAAAGCGCGGAAAAGGCCTTCTGCATCTGAATGGGCGATGCTATGGTGCATGACTTCGCCTTCAAACACATTATACTGGGCCTTGGAGGGCAGTGATCCGTATATGAGAAGGTAGGCGGTCTCTAAGAACGAAGATTGGACCGCCAGTTGTTCAATGGGATAACCTCTGCGCGCAAAATGAGCACCGAGGGGTATTTATTTGCGCGACGATGTAATGGAAAGCACCTGTATCGTAAAACTGGAGAAGCAGAAGAGAGCTCAACACGGGTACGATCCATGATTGACTCGGACGAACGTACTTCCAGCCTCTCCGTCAATATACGTGATCTCCGAAGTTATAACCGCCGTATTCAAGAACCCCTTGTCGGCGACGCGTAGCCCCTTCTCGGTTTCGTTCTCCTCGCGCTCGTCTGGTCTGCGGGGCGCAGCAATCTGTTTGAATGCCGTCGCCGGGACGGTGTTGTTCGATATGCTTTAGAGTGTCAGAAAATGGCCGTTGTCATTTACCTTCCTGATATAACGCGTTAAATCCATACGTACGGAATTGTGTAGAGCTTGCCTGTGCGGTTGTCGCGCACGGTCAGCGAGTCCTCGGCCTGTGGTACGTTCGCGTCTGCGGTCGGTCGTCCCATGGTGTTTGAAACAGACGTGTAATCGGTAGGTCCGGGGCGTCCAATGCTGAGCTCTTATATGGACTTTGGCTGGCCTATGACAGGCTGGAGCATGACAGTACTTGGCCGAACAAATTTCACATGATTCCGACTCTCAACTGCCGAATTGCCTTACGCAGGTCACAACCACCATATGCCATTGGCTTTTTGTAGATTCATCGTTTGGTTCCGCGCAACACTCGTCTCTCTCACATTATAGAAACGTTTATCTGCATATAGCGAATTGGATTTCTCCAGTACTAGTACTTGTGTGAATTACGTAGTCCATGTTAATCCTCGTCTGCTGCAGACGCCATTTTTGCTCCAGATAGTAACCATAAATGAATAGGAGAGAGGAGCGTTGGTATTAGAGTGGCAAGAAACACCGTGTCCGAGTTCAAGGAGAGACGTAGAGACTGACGAAGCGCAATAGTAAGGTAATAGTAGATCAAGTGAGAAATGAGCGAGCGTAAATTGCAATTCTAAAGGAGGGACCGGAAAAACCGAAGAAACCGAGAAATGAAACAACCAAACGAGTCAGATAGGACGGATGCTGAGATGATCGATGTTTAGAAGGATTGCAGAGTGTCATAATACCGTTAGTAAAATTTTGATAGCTGTTCATGCCCGTGGGGCGGACTCAACGTCACCCGAGCGGGCGTTGGGACTGGGCGCAGGTGATGCCCCACGAGAAGGCGTGCCACTGTACGATGGGATGCGCTGCGACTGTTGACCAGAGCTAGGGCCCTGGGTGACACCGTCGAACACATTAGGCCCAAGCGAGAAACGCGGGTCCATCCCACCTCCATTTGCTCCGCCCATGTTGCTCCCGCCGGTCATCTGCATACCCATGGGCGAACCCATCCCTGGCATCCCCATCCCCATCATCCCCATCGGCGGACCCATCATCCCCATCCCCATCATCGACATACGCGGATCGTAACCCATACCTCCTGCCATCATTGAGTTCGGCGAGGGGGAGCCACCGCCCATGCCCATTGGGTTCAAATTCGGGCTCCCACCTGGTCCTGCCGCCCCTCCAACCTCACCACCGACCTGCGAGCCCGCAGTCGACATCGCAATCATCGCCTGCTGGTACGCCTGGGCTGCTTGTTGGGCAGCGAACATGTGCTGTGGGTTCGCCATCATCGGGTTGAACATTGGGTTGAAGTACATTGACTGAGGACCACCCATCATCTGTGGGTAACCAAAACCGCCCATCATCGGGTTCATGCCTGTCATTTGCGGCGTTAGACCACCTCCACCATACATGCCCATCCCGCCACCGAACTGTGAAGCGAGTTGTTGCTGCTGCTCGAGCTGCTGGCGCTGAAGCTCGTCAAGCCGGCGCTGACGTTCCTCCGCAAGGCGCTTCTCTCGCTCCCGCTCTGTCAGCGTTGCACCCATCCCTCCCTCACGCTTACGCTCACGTTCATGAGCAGTTATCGCACCAAGCAAGCCCACCTGGGGCGGCGGAGGTTTGTGCGGAACATTAATCAACGACGCGCCCGACTCCCTTGCGAGCTCTTCTTGGCGCTTGGCGGACCTATCCTGCTTGTCTTGCAGACCGGCGGACAGAAGGCCTTGCGGTGTAAATGCCTTAGTCATAGTCTCCGCGGGCGACTCCATTTGTACGAATGTATCCCGATTGTTATTGCCTTGAGACTGGGGCAGTCCCGTATCGCGTCCTGCATCCAAAACTGAGCTCCACATGTTTTGACGGGAAGCACCAGGATGTTGCTGCTGCTGATATTGTTGTGGATACTGCGATTGCAGGCGTCCCGTGTTGTCCCGTTGCCCTTCGTATTGATCGCCCATGTATCGCCGTTCGGAACCTGGTCGTAATAAGAACGTTGAGTTATGATGACCTACATAGTAAAACGGGAAAAGTACGGATGCATACCTGCAGGCGAGAGACCTCTCGGGATTTGTGGGAGTGTCCTCGTTGCCCGTTGCTGACCCTGCTGTAGCTCCCGGATGTCAACAGCCGAACCTGACCCAGATGGAGACACGCCATGAATTTGTTGCTGGTAAACGGGGTTTCTTCCGACAGGCGCAGCAATGGGCTGTGCTCCCGGTCCTCCGCGCGATGTTGGACGGGGCTCGTCATCCGAATTCACGTCATCATCGTCTTCCTCCTCCTCTTCCTCCTCCTCCTCCTCCTCGCTACTTTCCCAGCCCCCTTCACGCTGCTTCGTACGCTGCTGCCTGCCATTGGGACGGCCAGGTTTGTGAACTGCCTCATCATGGGCGGCCTGCTGTGCTTGCGAGCGTGCCTTACGCTCGGCAGCTTGTCGTGACGGAGCAAACGATGAACGATACTGCTGTTTTGTCGCGTCTGCCGAGGGCGGGGACGGTGCGCGGTCTTCTGGCTCCAAGATCTGGGGCGGGGCAGGTGCAGACGTGTTCATTGGCGCCCGACGCTGTTCTTCGGACGCGGACGATGCTGCCTGGGTAGGCGCGTCCGCCGCGTCATCCTGCTGCTCGAGGAAACTGAGAGCCGCGAGTGCATCGACAGTATCATCCTCGACATCGACAGCAGATGAGGCGTGCGCTTGCATTTGTACGTTGGGCCGGTTCTCGTCGACTTCAAGAGGCGTGGAGGAGGATGAGCTGTCTCCTGGAAGAAAGCGTTTGCCTGCGACGCGTGGTGGCGGTGGCGGTGCCCGTGCCCCAGAGGGTCGCCTAGTCAGCAGTGCCCGGTGGCCGCTAGCCTGGGTTTCGGTGAGACCCCCGCCAGCGCCGCTGCCGCTCCTCACAGAACTCGTACTCAACGAGCCTGTACGCCCGCTCTGCCCACTCCCACTAAGGCCGCCGCCACCAACGCTGCCAGAGACAAGCTCGAAGCCACCAGGCGTCTGCCGCCGTGCGACCGGAGACACTGGGTTATTCGGTACGCGCGTCTGCTGGCGCTGCGGTGCTGCGGTCGAAGTCGCAGCCGAAGTCGGAGGCGAGGCTGCTCGCGGCCGCTGCCGCTGCGGGCTGCTGTTGACGCTCATCGGGTTAGTGAGTATTGAGTGCTCTGACTCATCATCCTCATCATCTTCGTCCTCATCTTCGCCTTCGTCCAAATTCCGCGCCGGCGCGCGCGCATTGGCTTCCTGACGTTGCTGATGCATGTAGTACAAAGCGCCGGGCTCGTCGAAAACGTACTCGGCTTCGCGCAGCCTAGATCCATACTGCTGCACTCGCCCGGTCGGTCCCGCGTTCTTCTCTGGTGGCGGCGGCGGCAGCTGGCCTCTCTCTCCCTGCTCCGTCTCTCTTTCCCTATCTTTACTGAGCGATGCACGCGTACTTCCAATGTCGTCAATCATTGAGAATGGGCTCGTCAATGTGGTTGAGTGTGAGATGTGAGATGCCGGACTGAGCGGGACTTGTTCGCGTTCATGCTGTGCTCCCACCATTGCATCTAGCCCCATGCCCATGCGCATAGACGACAGGGACGCGGTAGGTGACCCAGTCGACTGAACGTTCACAGACAAAGACGTCTTGCGCTCAGATGATGGCGTTTGGGTGCCCGATGTAGGTAGCTGTACAGCCGCTGGATCTGTCCCCGGACGCGGGCCGCCAAACTGCGGACCCTCCATTTGCGGGGATTGTGACGGCACTGACGGTGAGCGCGTTCCACGAGTTGGATTTGAGACCGTTGCAGGTCCTGTTATTGACAAAGACTCTGACCTCGACCCCGACCCTGAGATCGACGCAGAGATTGAGCTTTGGCTAAAGCGCGGAGCCTGTCCGGATATCCGGGGTGAGGAGGGCCCTGCTGGTTGCTCTTGACTGTACATATCGGCGTATGATAGCGCGCCGCTTGCTGGACTACCAACGCGTTGTCCACCAAGCGCACCGCCCTCGTCGTTCGTAGCTGGTGTCGGCCCCGTAGGCACCGAGACTGCAGACGAAAACCCGGTCCCGCTTCTGGAGGGTGGCGAGCGCACATTTGCGTATTCATGAGTGTTACTGCGCGATTGCTCATGATCACGTTCCGCAACTGGCGGGAGCGAACTATTTTCACTCTGCGCGAGCGGGCTTTGCGCAGGCGGCGCGTCGTCAAAGCTGAGCGGCGGTAGCTGGAAGGTATTATTGCCACCCCCAGTCTCATTTTTGTTTCCATTCGCATTTCCATTGCTTTGGAGCCCTGATTGCTGAGGCTCCCGTTCTTCCTGATCAGATACGCTTCTGATCGGCGGAAGCAACGGCGCGCTTGAAGTCGCCCCAGCTCCAGAGCCATTGGCCGTTGGTGAGACAGGAGGAGACATTAACATAGACGCCCTCGATACGCCTTCTTGCCCATACATTCGTTCAACAAGGATGTCTTTGAACTTCTGCCGTACCTCAGATCCTCTGTCTTCACGTGCATCAACTTGCTCCGCGAGTTCACGATCAAGGAAGAGGTTCTGTAATATAGTGTGAACAACCAGTTTATCTCATTTTTGAAGTGATAATGATAACGTACGTCTTTGCGTGGACCGATGGGATAGGAGAACATCAAGGACGCTGGATCGCGCGGGTTCCAAGTATAGCCAGTCGGTCGTCCGTAGAGATTAAACGCATCATGTAGACCTGCATTATGATCAACATCAATCGCCCTGGAAAGAAAGGAAACAGCATGCTTACCGACGAGCCATTTAAGCATCTCTAGGGAGCCCAGTTTTCCGGGCTCCGTCTCAGGCATCATGAGAAGCCAGCCCTCGCGATTGCGCCACTCACCCGCGAGTTCACCATCTCCGATGAAGCCCTCAAGCTTCAAGATCGTACTCCGACTGATCAGCTCAGGCCGCTCGGGGTACACTGCAAACACCTGCGACACACTGCCGAGAGTGAGTATGGGACGTCGGCGGTCGCGCGGCTTCGCCGACGCATATAACGTTAAATGTGACGCTCGCGCAGCGTCACCCGTGCCAAGCGACGTCGTGCTCTCTGAATGCATTTCGTGTGAGGCACGCCCGAAAAGCGCCGACACGCGATTTTTGCGTGGAGCATCCGCACCGCCAGCTGCCTCGGACTCTTTTTCCGCCTGTGCACACATCCAGAGGCGTTTCCAGTCAGTCTGGCCGTTAATACGAATCTTGACCCAGCCCTCTAAGTGTCCATTAACAAGGGGACACCGCGGGTCCTTCCCTGAAAAGTTTACCATCTGAGCTTATAACACGAAAGTGAATAGATAAGGCCCGACATACAGACACCCTGCTCGCTGAGGGACATCCGGAGGAGATGTGCGGTGTATAATTCTTCAAGACGGGATTTTTCATAGGCGGCAAGACGGAACGCGGCTGTCCAGGAGATCAATGCTTGCGGAGAGGGGCAGGAGAAGAGGAGGAGGTTGAGTCCAGCTGTCGTAACAGTGACCACATTTGCGTATTTTACGGGTGTTCCGTCAGGCCCCGGCATCGTGACCGCACCCAGGACGTGAGTGCTCTACAGCAAGAAAGTTAGCACCCCCTATATGCGTACTGGTACTGAGAGCACTCACTGCATCAGTGATGTTGAGGTAGGTTGGGGGCACTTCTGCTCCGCGTTTATTAGCCTCTTCAATTTCCTTCATGTCCCAAACGCTGAGCGTAGTGCCACCGAGCTGCGCCCAGACCTCTCGCCAAGGCTCCTCCTTGCCTACGAAACGTCCATCTGAATGCCGCTCGACGTGCTTGACGAGAGGACCAGAAAAATAGACCTTGTGTGCATGCGCGGCAGTGAGCTGCACGATTGAGCGGATCTCTGGATGCAGCTGCCGTGCGGGTGCCGGGACGGGCGGCGACGATGTACTCGTACCCGTCATGTTGCCGTTAGAGTTGTTGTTACTGTCGTTGCTGCCGCCGACTGGGTGGGACGCAGGGCCAGAAAGCGTCCGTGGTGGCGCATGGCTTGTGTGAGACGCGCCAAACTCGTCCAGACCTCTGCTGGAGCTGTTTGAACCATTAGCACTGGACTCGCGCACAGGCGGAAGCGTCTGCGATACATGGGCGTTCGAGGACGTCCGGCCTCTGAAAGAGAAGTTGAGAAAGGAGGAGGCGCGGTTGTGGGTGGTCTGCTTTGGGCTCGCCACCGCAGGCGTGGTTGTGTCGACCATGGAGTGTCGGTTGAAAGAGCTCATGGCGCTTTTGGTGAGTTTGTTGGGCGCTACGCCCTTGCCCGGACTCGTAGCCGACGGTGATGATGATGGAAACATACGAACCATCCACTAAGCGACCCCCCTGTACCTGATGTCCGGCTGCTGTTTGTGGCGCACAGAGACTAAACGCAGCGACCTCGTTGTGGTTCGCCGTGACGTAGAAATCGCGCGAAAGGCATTTCATTCTCGCACGCAGTAAATGATAAAATGCCGAGTAGGGTGATTGATTGATATATGTGCGATGATAATGTACAACATGCAGGGGAGAATGCAAAATTATTTAGGCAGATTTAAAGACGGCCATCAGGTGCATTAATTGCGGGCAGACTCGGTCCCTTCAGCGCTTGCGGTCTTCGGCCCTGGGCGCGTGCTCGATGCCACCGAAACCCAACGATGTCTGCACCGCGTCGTCTGGTGCGTCTGGCTCCAGATGCCCTCGCTCATTTCGCCGTGCGCTACGTGGTACTTAGTGAATAGATAACGCCGGAGCACAAATAATTATACACACCGGAAAAATGTATATGACAAGACAATGTTGTCGACGTTTCTACACGCCGGGTCATCCAGGACGTCCCTGTCAATGAAGAACAGCAGCGGCATGTCCACCTCCTCGCCAGCGAGCAGCTTTTGCTCTTCAAAGCAGAAGCACTCGACTTTGGCAAAGTAGGGAGCAATCTTCACAGTAATTTTAGCACAGATCGACTGCGAAACAGACTGAAAGGGGAACACACCCGCTCGGGAGTGACGTTGTACGTCGCGATTCCAATAACGTCGTGCGCAGAGGTATTCTTCGCCTTGTAGAACGCGAGTGATGTCTCGCCCGGCAACACGCTCACCGCCTTTTGCTGCGGCACAAACTGCCATGGCAGGGCCTCGCTCGTGTCTGCGTTGAACACGACCTTGATGCGGCGACCCTCAGCGGGCACGAGCCGCTCCGGCGCAAATTTACCTGTACCCGCTGCAGGCGTCCCAGCGAAACCTGTCGCAGCACAAAATGCACGATACAACGGCACTGCGGCGTAGGACATTCCGCCGACGAAGAAAATCTACGCATGACTAGGAATGAATTGACGCACAAGGCGCAGGGAGGGAAATTTAACGCACGACAGCGGTAGTGTACATGAGCAACGACCTATTCCGCTGCTTGTACAGGTCCTGCGCGGTCATATTCTTAAATCGCGGTGTCGCATCGCTATACGACCTTCGCGAAACGGAACGCGAGGCAACCATGTCGTTCCAGCTTTTTCGGAAACAAGACTAACGCATGGATCAGACACAATAATTTTACTGCTGTAAACTCGATCTGCTCACCGACCCTGCGCGCGAGGACGCCGTGCGGCAGAGCGCTGGCCGGAGGAGCGAGCACGGGAAAGCCATAGCCTGGTTGCGCCAGGAACGCGTTTGACTTCATTCAATCTCGAAGGACCGAGTAACTGAATTGTATTCGTGGGAACATCCAGTAGTGCTTTGGTCTGACCTCGACTGAAGCTCCCAACCATCTCACTCGAAATGTCTGCAGAGGCATCCTCGTCGACTTCGACCCCGAAAGCGACAAATGCACCGCCGGTCACTGATGCCGAACGCGAGCTCGAGAAGATGCTCAGTCGAGAGGCATCAGCACTCAACCGAGAGATGGAGTGCGAGCGTATCCTCAAGGCCTTCAAGCTCAAGTGCGTCCTGCGTCTCATCTGTACGTCGGCGAAAAGCTTACCGATTAAACGCGTGCAATTGTTCCCCCGCAGCCCGTATGAGCTCCTCGACATAGACGAAAATGCGACGCCAGAAGCGATCAAGAAACGCTACAGGCAGCTCTCGCTCTGTGAGCACGGCACTTGTATCACCACTTGAGTGTGCACTTACCAAAGCGATATAACACTAGTCATTCATCCCGACAAGACTTCGCATGCGCGTGCTCCAGAAGCGTTCGACCTTCTGAAGAAGGTGCTTTCTCCCCGTGCTTATTCCTCGGCGAAAGCCGTACTGACTACTGAGCAAAGGCCGAATCTGAGCTGAGCGACGAGAAGAAGCGCGCGGAGCTCGACGCAGTCGTCATGCAGGCGCGCTCGCTCGTTCTCAAAGCGAACACTCTTCCCGTGAGCATTGACGACGATGATGCACGCGTGCGTGCCCTCGTACCGCCGTACCGCGTGCAGCTGCGCGCCCGTGCAAAGGAACTATTCATCGACGAGGAATTGCGACGGAGAAAGTGCGTGTCCTCCTCCTATCCTTTTTCTTCTGTCCTATCCCCTCCGAATCTGCTTTATATCAACTTCCTTCCTTTTCTCCCCTTTTAGACTGTATTTAATCTGTAATCTATTTTTATTCCACAGGGCGATTAAGATGAACTTGGCAAACGAAGGTCTCGAGGCGAAGCGTAAAGAAGAGGAGGTGGTCGCAAAGAAACGCAAGGCAGAGGACGAAAAGGTCTGGGAAGGTGCGTATTCCTCGAAATCACAAATGAAAACAATGCTCATCTTGTATGCCTTCATCATGTGCACCACCTCCATACCGGACTTAAAAAGAGACCCGAGAGCAGCGCGTCGGTAGTTGGCGAAACTTCGCTAATACCAAGACCAAGAAGAAAAAGCGGAAGGTTGACATTCTCGGATAGATCTAGACATACCCTCACCCCGCCTTTTTTGTTGCCCCGGATCTCCGCTTGACCTCTTTTGTCGTAATCTAGATGGCGCCTTTTTTAGTCCAACGTCCATCCATAGAACGCTTTATTTTCTAAACTCCCCTTACACATCCACTCTCCCCAACCCTTTTTCTGTACAAATTGGGGCAAACTCATGGTGATGCCGGACGTGATGTATTCGTACGCCTCTGTATATACTGTTGTTATCCTTGTAAAGATATGGAGCGAGCTCCTATTGTAAAACGAACGCAAAGAGGACCATAGAGGGTATCATGCATGTACACATTGATTTATATCGGTTAGGTATATTAAAGAGTCAACGACCGATCTAAAATCGGGCTAGTCGGAAAGGTCAATCACGACGTCGTCGGGTGTAGTTGAGATACGGCGCCGCACACGGCGCCTGGGTACGGGTACGTTCTCCTTGTCGTCTTCTTCGTCGTCTTCGATAGTGATCACGTCCTGCGGGACAGGGCGCGTCCTCAGCTGGGTCTGTGTTTGTGGACGTTGGGAATGAGCCCGAGGTTGTGAGGGGACCGGAGGCTGCGCATAGGAAACGGCTTGAGCGGGGAGCTGAGATTGAGACCTCCTGGTAGCAGAAGCAGGAACAGGAGTTCGCATACGGCCACCTGCGGGTCTGTCCAGTTGTACTTGTGCATGAATTTGTGAAACTGCCTTCGACTGCATTTGAGAGTTCTCTAATGCAGCCTTCTCTACCTTCTCCACCTCATCTAGGAATGCAGCATCAATATCGGCATCGCTCCCGAAATCGAACTCTTCGGAGTTGTTGCGCGCCACGGAACCGCTTCCATCGCCCGTATTTGTGTTGGAGATAGTGTTTGAATTCCTTTGAGCAGAAGTGACTTGTTTTTGTTTTCCGGCAGCAGTCGCCGAGCGACGGGAGCGTGAGGCCCCCTCGAAGTCATCGACGCCGGCGTCGATGTCAATGTCAACGTCAATTCGTGCACCACGTACAGGCGAGAGCGCGCGAGCAAGGACCTCTGTGGCACTAGACGCGGCCGACACGGTTGACGGCCCCTCACCGCCAGCAAAGAAATGAGACGTGACAAGTCTAGATGTTTTTGTGGATGATGCCGACGCTGTAGGTAGGTTGCGGTTGGGATTGGGGATACGGCGCCTACGCGGTAAATCCGCCTCATCGTCAAGATCCATGTCGTCCGGGCGTAGTTCCGGTGGCTCAGAGATCTCGCGGAGGGGCGAGCGAATCTGCATTTGCTCAGGATGCGCGGCAGGGACATGTCTATTTGCGGGCGGAACCAGTGTGGCCGACGGTGCATGAGGATCTTCTTCCCCGTCAACCTGCTCCTCGTCTAAGGGCGGCGGCTTCCTGTACTTATCCATTAAAATTATATGTATCAAGATTATAATAAGTCTCACCCTAGTCGTCTACAAAGGCCGCGTACGAAGTCCCTGTCTTGAAATTCATCCCTGTCCTCAGTCCTATGACCTTTCAGCTCTATTCCCCCAGGTTCCAAAAATAGAATCCCTCTGCGGACCAGCACATCTTTCAACAAAATCTGTAAATAAATGAAAATTGGTACCGATAAAAATGGTGAATGGAGCGCAAACCTTAAACCCTAGAGGCGACTCTCCTAGCTTGAGGTCCGGTATTTCTCTGTATTCGATTGCCGGAATGGTGACGCTGCCATCACACACCTCCAATCTCAGCATTGTGCGAGGGTAATTCGGAATCGGACCCTCATCGTTTTCTCCGCCTTCTTCAAGCGCTAAACCCACGAGATCTGCGCGCTCGATCCTCGTCTGGCGTACGTTCTGCAGATTGAATGCACTATGTCCGATTTCCGTAATCGCGGTGACTTCCACCAAGACAGGCGGCCCATGTATGCGTTCGTTATTCATGGTCAGTGCATTCATTGGAAGTCCAGTGCCTTCTACCATGGAGTCGCAGAGGTTGGATTCAAGTAGCTGTGTCTCGACATTAGATATAAATTCCTGGGTCTGCGTGGCAGGGTCCAGGTGCAGTTCATCCGCTATCCAAGTGCAGCATGCGTCAAGCCAGTCCTGCATATACGTCAGGATGTTAGTTTATGGCCCGACTTCGAGTTTAGCGCGCACATCATCTACGCGCGGTTTCGGATATGCATTCCGGATCCATTGGGAGATCTGTGGAGGGGGTGGCATGGCTTCAAAAAAAACTCAGTTAGCCTTGGGGGTGTCAAGTAATACCGTCTTGAAATTGAGCAAGTCATAAGCAGCAGGGCTCACCATTCAACAGAAATATGCAAAAATACAATGAAAGAAAGCGTGTATTGTGAATACTGTTTCTTTAAGACTTTGGGTGTCCTTCAAAGTGCAACCAAGAGGAGACACAAAGGACAATGATGGTGTTCATTGAAAGACCTCGGCCGCGGAACCGCAGGCTCGGAAGATCGGCACTCACGTGAGACGTGTTTATAGAAGTGGCTGTGTTATCTCGGTCGTGTATCCCAGGTCCGGCCCGGGCGGCGTCCACAGCTCATAGATAGATGCGTAAATTCACGATGGCAAAAGTTCATCCAAAAATGATAGGAGAAAGGGGGAAAAAATCCTGCTATTTTACACTATATGACACGCATTAGGACTATCGACGGGGGTATATTTTCTTGAACGTAAGACTGTAGTTTATATTTGCATTAAAGAGTACGCATCGGGAAACTAAAGGACATTTGTAGCGATAGTAGAAGTTTTATCTTGATATCGTCATTACTTCTGGTGGAGTAGCTTGAGGATCGTGCCTGTTGCGGGCCTTAAAGTCATTTACATTCATATCAGAAAATGCTAGAGCGAGAGCATCGCCAGCGGAACCGGTTGTCATTAAGGAAATGCGCGCGACTCGACCGGTAACTGTTGACGGGTCCAGTATAGCTTGGAGGCCCTCCATATCTTCTTCTCCTGGCAGTGTGGCAGCTCTGCAAGTAAGGAATTACGTCAATCCGACCTGCGCAAATGCTTGTTTGACTCACATGCTCTCTAATGTCGGGCGGAGTAAGAATCCATCTTTAAATGCATCATAGTCGCATAGATCATGTAGGGAACACCTAGTACTTCCTTCTTGGTTGAGTGCTTGAAGAAGTAACGAGTCCTTCCCATCGCCGCTCATCACCGCGTACCGAAATATCGCTGCAAGCCTCACTTTAGTGTCGTCGTCGCCATCCGACATTGACGTTTGGAGCCAGCGAGGTAGGCGGCCACATTGCCATAAGGGTTTAGTGGTTAAATTGTCCCACCCCGTCACTGCCACCTGATGAAGGGCGGAATGACATTATGAGTCGGACACTCTTGAGATCGTGCTTATCGAGCAACGTACAATTCGTGTCGGATTCGATTCGGAAACGGTAAAGTTTTTAATGCTCATTTCGTGGAAATCGAGAGAGAAGGGGGCGAGCTCGTTGTCACTGTCGTCAAGCCCTTTACATTTTTGTATCAGGTTCGACATGAGAGTCATGGTTTGGTCAACTTGCAGTCGGCAGTCTTCTAGGTCCCTCTGGTATCCTATGGAGGCGTCCTGCGCTAACAGAGTACGCATACAGTCTATTTCGCGTTGTGTACAGGACAAAAGATAGTCCTTTGCCGCCGTGAAGGGGCCGCGATCGAGGCGCACTTGGGCACGTCCCTCAGTGAAGAATCTGGGGGAAACGATGGGACCGACGATATAACCGTCTTCCGAGTTTGCGTACAAGCTTCCAATAGCACTAAACCGATGGCGAAAAAGCTTCGAGGACCACCTCGCTATTTGCGCTACGATGACGTCCTGATCTCCCGAGGATAATTTGGGAAGTATGACGTCGAGGGGGATCCCAGGGATCTTGTAGGAAAGAAGATCAATATTGGTATCGGTTTCTTGAAACGTGAAACGTGTTTACCTGCTCCGTGATCACATACGATCCCCAGGGGTGACGATGATCCGCTTCGAATGCAAGGACACGAGAAACTGGGATATTTGTATGGTCCCGTATATATCGCATCGTAGCAACCTTTAGCGCATTTTAACCCGTCTGAAGACAACAAAAAGTAGGCCCTCTATACTCACCTCTGATTTTATGATGTAAGAGGGCATATGGGCTGCAAGAAAACTGCAATTTATGGCAGATTGGTCCTCGAGAAAAATCTTGAATGTCTAGAGGGTGAGGTGAGCTGGGGTCGCACTGATACAGTGAAAAACATACCCGTCGGGTTTCATCTTGGCTCAAAAAAATCAGCAACGAGATCAAGCAGACATGTATAGCGATTGCAAGAGCTGACCTCGGTGAACTTGATCGATGCTTGTGGCCCTGATTCCAACAGTGACGAACACGAGTCTCTTGATGGCCTCAAAGTCAACCGTTGAGCTTGAATTTGAGCTTGCCATTATCGACAGTTATGCTGCACAAAAGGGGCACAGAAATACGGATAGACTTGAAGCCAGTACTACGTACTAAGAAAGACAGCCGTCGCCGAACTCGGATAGAGCAAGACCAGAGTTTCTGCGCGTCCTTAACCATAAATACACGTGTTGATCACGACTTCCATGAAAGTGCAACTGTTAATTTCCGGGAAATCCTTTCCAGATTTCTATGGGGGGAGTTAAGCAGTGTAGTCCAAATGATAGTGCCGTCATATCGAAATGAATCAGATCCCGGGCCCATCAAGTTGAATAACTTGAACATCCGAACAGACGCTTATATAATATACTGTCTTTTGTTTCAAAAGGACTGAGGTACAAAAAGACGATTCAGGAAGTTAGCTCACATATGAAACAGTTTGTGCACGATGAACAATAAGGACATAGAGAGTCAATAAAGAAAAAGGGAACACTTGCGAGCATCGTTGCGGCTCCGAGCGATCGTTCACGTGATCTGCTGAGGCTAGTGTGACTCTAAATCTGAGTCTGACGCAGCGGCAAAGCTATCTTGCGTTATGCCTTGAAGTCTCAGGGAGTGTGGAATAGATCTGCTCGAGCAAGGACGAATGTACTGAGGTTTATCATCTTGGATCATGGGTGTCAAGTCGCTCTGGAGTCTGCTCACTCCCGTAGGGAGACCTGTTATGTGCGTTCTTTCATGGACCTGGCATGCGCGCAAGCTGACCTCTGCACAGGCTTGAAGCAGTCGAAGGAAAGTCCATGGCTATTGATTCGAGTATATGGATATATCAATTCCAGGCAACCATGCGAGACAAGGATGGCCGTGCGCTTGTCAATGCACATGTACTCGGTTTCCTTCGTCGGATATGTAAACTCCTTTTTTATGGAATAAAACCTGTGTTCGTCTTCGATGGAGGAGCGCCAGCGCTGAAACGCATGACCATCGTGCGCTCGTCCTTCATCTTTTCTTAAGCGTTCACTGATAATCATTCGTTAGAGTGAGCGCAAGAAGAAGAAAAGCGGCGCTGCCGAGAGCCATGCAAGGATCGCCGAGAAACTGTTGGCTGCTCAAATGAGAAAGGAAGCGCTCAACCATGCTCAGAGGTCCGTGATAGAGCCCTTCTCATTTTGGCCTTGATGACATGGTGTAGTGCAGCTCATCAGGGACGCTCAAGGGAAAGAGTAAGATACCTCAAGGCCCGGTTACAATCGATGAGGATACGGTTTATTTGGGGGACTTAGACGGTTCGAACGCCACTCAGACACCAGCAAGGAATCGAGGACAGGAGAAAAAATCGCCTATTTCTTCCGCAAAGAAATCTCGCTGGCAAGACCACGATCCATATCGTTTGCCAGAGGTGGATATGGAAGCAGCCGTGGCAAAGGCAACAAGCTCCAGCGCACCCGATCCCCGCCTAGCGACTGAAGACGAGCTGCGTGCATTCATTGAGATGATGCGACCTGGGGACCTCGACGTGAGATCGGCTGCCTTCCGCGAGCTTCCAGCTGAGGTCCAATATGAAATCATCGGCGATTTGCGGCTCAAGTCACGACAAACATCGTACAAACGTCTTCAGGCAATGTTGCGTCAATCACGCACAGATCTTGACTTTTCAAAGGCTCAGATCCAGAATCTCAAACAACGTAATGCACTGACGCAGCAGCTACTTGACACAACAGATAGCATGGGGAAGATACATGTCAACAATCCGATACGCATAGCGAGCGAAAGAAATAGAGAGTATGTCCTTGTGAAGAATGAAGGCGAGGATGGAGGATGGGTTCTTGGTATCAGGGATAATGGCACCCAGGACAAGCCAATAGAGATTGATCAAGAGGACAATCACGTCACATCCGACCAAGGAAGTGACGGAGACGATGACGATGACATGGACATGGAAGAAGTATCTGTGTATGTATTTTTAAATATTTCTAAGGCGTCCAATGCCAATTTGACCCTCTATTGCCCCTCCAGTCCTCAGATACCTGTGTATGACTCAGATTTACGCGATTATCAACGCAAACTCACACTTACTGGAGTTGAGAAACGCCAGGCTGCAGCTGCTTCAAAAGGCCGGAAAAATGACTTTTCTCCGGTCAAGAAAAAGAAAGCAAAAGCGGAGCCTCTGTTCATTCCTGACGAGGACGATGAAGACGACCTTAATTTTGAATACGTAACCGATGATGAACGGGAGAGTATCGAAGACGTTGAATTAACCGCTGCCATGCAGTCATCGTTAGAAGATCAAGAGGCTGACCAAATCCGCAAGGCTATTGAAGAGTCACGCAAGGATGGCATGAGCGCAATTCGTGAGCCTTCGACGCCTGACCACTCTGCCTCTTCCCGCCGTCACGAGACTCAGGCATTGGATTCCACCGATTCAGAAGATGATCTTTATTTCCCCTTCACGCCCTCCAGGCTCGACACTGCACTGAGGTTTGCTAATACAGGGAGAGATCATGAGCGTGGCGCACAACTCTCCCCTCCTGCCCTATTTTCGCGACCCTCTCTGCTTGTGCCGTCACCCCCGAAGAACGGATTCAAGTTCTGAGTGATTCTGATGAAGACATGGAGGAGGTCGTGGTAACTAGCCATCCACCTTTCTCTCCATCACCAGCGGACGCCCTGGGGAATGAACCACAGCCTACCTTTCAACCTACAAGAATCGAAAAGGGTTCTCCGCGAGACTCTCAGCCATTGACGTCTGTCCGTCAGCTAGAACACACGCCAGTTTCTGATCGATCTGCGATTGCCTCGGTTGAGAGTATTTCGGCCCTTGGACTCTATAATGTTGAGATTCTGAAACCGGAGGTAACCAGCCCAGCGGCTGTTCATACCGCGAAATCTGAGGAAGACGTATCACAAAAAAAGAGAATTATGAAGACACATTCATTGGAGAATCAGTTTGTCGGGCGAGAGGAATTGGATTTGTTTGAAGAGGTGATCAGAACGCCTGAGGAGGGGCATACGCACACATCAGTATTCAGCGGTACTGCCGACACCCCACCTCACGGGAAGGGAAGCCGTATCACAAGCGAAAGTCGGAGCGTGGACACTCCAACCGCAACTAAGGATCGAGAGTCGACCAAAAGCTCTAGTGACGATACTAACCGTCAGAGTATCAACACCTCTCAATTACCGAAACAAATCAATGAAGATTCGTCCGATGAAGAGGCCTGGTTTCGCCCTACTCCACCTGGCTCACCTGGCTCAAAACCTGATGCCAATACCGTCCCCAGGGACGAAGATTTTGATGCCGCTAACGAGATGGATGTGCACGAAGAGGCAGGCGAATTTGCACGCTTTGCTGCGCAAGTAAAAGGCAAAGATCTTGATAGTATGCGACACGAGATTGACGAGGAGATCCGTCAGCTGCACCAGCAGCGTAAGGTCGCAATGCGCGACTCGGAGGACGTTACACAGGTGATGATCGCGCAAATCATGGTACGTTATTTCGTCAAAGAATATGGGTGGGTATGCCCTTACGGTATCCATTTGCATAGACGATGCTCCGCCTGTTTGGTATTCCGTATATCACCGCCCCCATGGAGGCAGAGGCACAGTGCGCCGCGCTCGTAGATCTCGGGCTCGTTGACGGGGTAATCACAGACGACTCGGACGTTTTCCTCTTCGGTGGTGCGCGCGTCTTTAAGAATATGTTCAACCAGGCGAAGACCGTTGAGTGCTTTCTGCTTGCGGACCTTGCGCGAGAGCTCGGACTCGACCGCGGCACCCTCGTACGACTTGCATACCTGCTCGGGAGTGATTACGTCGAAGGCCTTCCTGGAGTCGGGCCTGTCGTTGCGATGGAGCTGCTCAGAGATTTTCCCGGCGACGACGGACTGCACAAGTTCAAAGATTGGTGGCTGAAAGTGCAGATGGGCCGAGACAAGGATTCAGACAACCTTTCCACGTTCAGGAAACGCTTCGTAATTATATTTAATTTGCAAGAGAGTTCGTCCGTTCTGTAGCTGATGGGGCTCATGGCAGAAAAAACGTTTCAAGAACCTTTATTTACCCAACGATTGGCCTAATCCGGCTGTGGTGAGCATTAGCCATTGTTGATGAGAAGGAATAACTGAAAAGCTCTATAAGCGCGATGCCTATTATCATCCCGTTGTCGACACTTCGGACGAGGCGTTTAAGTGGGGTCTACCAGACCTTGATGGTCTACGAGAGTAAGACGCCAACCTTTGTCTTGACGAGCGAATACAGGAACTGACAATACATCTAGGTTCTTCAGAGAAGAATTATCATGGAACCCCAGCAAAGTAGACGAGCTCCTGCTCCCTATCATCCATAAGATGAACAAACGTGGACAGGTACGTCTTGCTGTACTTTATACACGGAGCCGATTACTCAGTGTTATAACATGACATCTTGCGTTTAGGAAGCGGCGGCGAACCGTCAAGGAACACTCAACGATTTTTTCTCCGTGTCACTCGGGAATGGTCCCGCTGAGCCGCGTAAGAACCAGGCCTATGCAAGTCGGCGATTGCAAGCCCTCGTCACCGAGCACAGGAAAGCACAGAAACAGGGTGCCGAGAGTAATGCGAGCACATCTCGCTCGGGTTCGACGACAGGAGAAACCAGCGGGACGGAGGCGGAGACGCGACCGACACGCAAGAGGAAAAGAGCTGTTCGGGATGACAAGGGCGAGGACAATCATGACGGTGGTGATGACACAACCAGAGGAAAGGGGAAGAGTAGAGCATCCACCCGCGGACAAGGACGCGGACGGCGGGCAAGGGTTGGCGCAGCATCTCGGGCAGAGGTTAAGCGAAAGCAAGCGACAAAACCGAAGTCCGCGGCGCCGGTACCCTCGAGTTCCGAAGGCGAATTCGTCCCGAACACCACGCTGTCTGGTGAACCGGCGCGGGAAATTGGCCTACGTGCGCGTGTAAAGCCACGCCCGGCATACAGGGGCGCAAATGGAAGCGCTGATGTTGACGGCACGAGCGATATGAGGAAGCAGCGAAGGGATTCAGTAGCGGCGGCCATCGAAGACGCGTCTGCGTCCGAAGGATCTGAGTATCAAGAATAAAATGTTACGCGCGAGACGACAGCATGTTTTCTCCATCAAGAGGGATGGGGGCAACAGTGAGGGAGCCTTCTCCAGAGATCTATATCGTTTCACCTGCGGTTTAATTTAATAAGTATTTTAAAGCTTTTAACTAACTTATCCGGTACTTTGCAATCCAGTCTGTTTCACGTGTAGACAAACCATATAAAATTTTGCTTGCCCAGCGCCGAGCATAAAGGTTGCACACGAATGGACCCACTAATCAAAACGACAGTGGGGTCACAATGCATGGCATTAGCCGAATGCAAATTAATAGCAGCTCATTCATAAAAAGGAGGAAATATAAGACAGCTTTATTCGTCATCTGCTTCTAATGATTCTGGCGTCGCCTACGAAGATAGATTTTCATTAGCTGTGAGTTCAGAAGCCGCCTCATGGTTCCGTAAAATAAACATGCCTTGTTCTCCTCCAGCCCCCCAAGCTCCTTCACAAGCCCACCAAAAGGATATGACCGCGGCACCGCGGGCATCTCCGGCGTGACGAGGTAAGCGAAGAGCATGATTGACCCAAATAACGATGCAGCGACGCTGAACTGAAAGAGGGCAGTCTTGGGCGGTAGCTTAGGCACGTCAAGACCCCACATGGAATAGAGTTCGTCTTTCTCATGTAGCTGACAACACACACATTTTGGGGCTGTTTAGTTCATTTGCTTTTTGTCATTCGAATGGGGGGCACCCACTGTGTCTCCAAAGTTGCGCCGCATCTGGTTGTCCCACCATCCTGTCGGGGGCAGGACGCCGCGAGATACGTCGGGTAGTTGGGGATAGTCTCCAAGCTGCGGGTCCTTCGCGGGTGTTGAGTATGGTCGAGAAAGAGCAGGACGTGTGGCTGCGAGGGCGCGCCTGCTGGCGACTAGCCGGCGAAGGACGGTGTTGTTCATGGCGAATGCCCAACGACAGCATCGAACCGCCAATCCACGACTTTACTTGGCATATGAGAATGAGTTGCCATATTTGGGGTTGCAATGTCAACCTGATGGAAAGAGAAATATTGAAATACATCCATGCAGCGTCTGATTTCAAGTTCTGGAGCCCTCTGCACTACGGCACGATGCATTAACCAGCTTCCCGCCGACATCACTTCTGCACATTTTCTTCCCCAGAATACTGCCTGTTTTCTCTGCTCGTCTCGTTAGCCATGAGCGGTCTAAGTATCAACGTTCCCGAACTGTCCACCACGACGCGCGCCAGTGCACTTGGGCCCGCGCCGACCACGCCGAGTCCTATCTCGGCCGGCAGCATGGACTCGGCCCTCATGCACAAAGAGGTCGCCCATGAACTTCTCGAGCGTGAGCGCTCGCACCACCGCAAGTGTGGAGAAGTGCCATATCCTCTGCATTATACAAGCCACAACCTCAATTTGTAAGTCCTATTTGTCGGCGTGTCCCAATTGCTGGCTTCAACTTCCGCAGCGACACGATCGACCACCTTGTCATCGCAGACATGTGTGGTGGGTTAACCCTTCAGAAACTGGAGTCGCATCCAAATCGCGTGCTCGACCTTGGTTGCGGGGGAGGAATGTGGATTCTTGCGGCAGCTCAACAGTGGACAGTAAGTTTGCTCATCCCACCTTGCCCGTCAGGTCTTAATATTTCCGCAGAGCACTACGTTTGTAGGATTTGATATCCACTCGAGACAGCCGAATCTCTCTCGCGCATTGCAACCCGACCTTGCAAGGCGCGTGCAATGGGTCCATGGTAACTTGTGCGTTTCATGGTCTGCATATTTAGTGCACAAACCGGACCCTGACCACTGCCCCAGTCTAGAACCTCTACCCTTTGCTGATGGGGAGTTCGACCTGGCACGTATGCAAAATATCGGGCTCGGTGTACCAGAGGACGAGGTATGTGATCTTAACTGACTAGCACGTTTCCCAGCGAGACTGATAAAATATTGTAGTGGCAGAACGTAATTGATGTATGTCTGCGGAATTATTATAGCCACAGCTTTAATTGACACAGTTCGCAACTGCCCCAGGAACTAGTACGGGTCCTCAAGCCAGGGGGGAGTTTAGAAATTATCGAAGAAGATATCACGTTTCCGTGCCCTGATACACCAATTACACGCACTCCCCGTGCTTCTCCGATACCACATGGTCGTGTTTCGCGCAGTCATTCTGGTTCGACTCAAAGCACGGTTTATCTGGACGACAGAGAAAACGATGATGATGTCTATGACGACTATCCCTCAAGTAAATCGCGTAGCCTCGACACGGTGTCTGGCGAACGTCAAGACCAGGTAAGATTTTTTCAGGCCTAAGACCAACTTTGCTTACTTGCTATAATACAGAGAGACCATTCAAAATTGAAAGAGGCCTTCATGCAAATGCTCAATGTTCGCTTCATCAACCCACAAATACTTACTGTCCTTCCGTTCTATCTCCAAGCAGTGTTCCAAGAAGTGCAGAGTCTACCGGGAATACGTCTCTACCTCCCTCCACCGAGCGGAGTCGCTTATAATTTTGAACCGTCTGATTCATCGTCCCACGCGTCAATGGATTCATTATCCTCCACACTCGTAGACTCTGCTTCGTCGACGTCATCGCCCATACAAACGCGACGACTCTCCGACATGGGCGACTTCCCGAGCATCAAGACGGAGCCTGAGAGTCTGACTCGCGCCCGAATACATTTATCACGAACGGTAGAGGTTATCCGTAGCTGCAAAGAGGCGATGTGGGTCGAATATGAAAGTTTACACACGTCGGATCGAAGCGTGCCAAGCAGCCGCTTAGACCGTGACGACTTTGAAATGCTTTTCTATAATTGGGAATGGTATACACTTCCTGCTCTTGCTGAAAGCGTTAGCTGATCTATGCCTCCGCTGCAGTGACATGCAAGACCGTATAGGAATGCGCGACGCAATCCGCACCGGGCTAGGTTGGCCTTTGCCACCCATGCTTCCGAAGCCAGAGTGGCACGATTGGCGAGAAAAGGGTGACAGTAGCAATGTCGCTTCATTCTACGCGTCTGCACCTCCTGTGATTCTTCGTTCGCTGCGTGGCTTTGTATGCAAAAAGCCCGTCGTGCTCGTCCCTCGCGACAAATTATAGACTCCCTTCAAAAGTACTTTCACGCTTGAACTTATAAGGGCTGGATAAATTCCCTTCTATCTATGCTACTACTCTATTCATTAACTTGCCCAGTATTTTCTTCGTGTCTTCTCGGTTCTTTTGATTCTGCATTTGCCTACTTTGTGTATACATATCTCCCACCTTTCCGCACAACGCCTTCGCGCTTTCACACTCTTTTCCGCCTTTGATACATGTTACCTCATCGTTATCTCTCTGTTCCATAGCCTCTCTTTTACTCACGCCTACCAGCTTTGTGGGAACAGGGAAGGCGTTCTTTGTTTTATCAATCTTGACTCTGCCCAGTGTATTCTACGCATCGTTAGCTACTAGTTGTTCGTACGCTGTATCATAACACTATCTATCATCTATCTAGTTATCGGAATGAAATCTGTTTCACACAACTCTTTCTTGGATTTCATCTCAATTTAATTTCCTCTGTTCCCCCTGTCTAGCCGTATATGCGCAACTCGTTCCCAAATTAGGAAGTCGCCAATCTCGCCGAGCGTTGAGACTACTACCACTTGCTTTGAACGGCATTGTATTTTTTCTGCATTTTTCCTTCCATCGCTTTCGCTGAAACATCGAACGACGGGTCAACGAAATGTCAACTGCTGATGCGAAGCTTGCGGGGGAAACGCCGCGCTCAACGGCCGAGGCGGACCTTACCAAATACAAGGTTAGTTTTTGTTCCACTTCAACTTCGGAAGAGGAGGATCCTCTTCGGACTGCAAGGGGAGGGTCCCTTGTTTCGCCGATTTAAAGAAATCCGATAATGTCGATGGGAGGAGAACTTAAAAACAACACATACTTATGTGACTTCTGTTGTAGACGGCAGCGGACATCGTACACAATGTTATAAAGAAGCTCGTTGATCTGTGTGTCGATGGCGCGAACATCCTTGAGCTGTGCGTCGAAGGCGACAAATTTCTTGAACAGGGGACAGGTGCTGTCTACAACAAGCCAGTGAAGGGAGTTAAGGTGACGAAGGGTGCGTCGGTCAACTTTAACCCTTCATTTGTTGACTAAATGCTGTTTTTTGCTGTGATCTTTGAACATACTGGATGAATAGGCATCGCCTTCCCGACATGTGTATCGGTGAACAACTGCGTCGCGCACTTCTCACCACTTGCGTATGTAGTCTCCCACCGCATATATGCACCATTTTCTTCCGATCGGCGCTCACATCGCACTCAGGTCAGACCCCGCGTCCTCTCAGACGCTCGCGAAAGGCGACGTCGTGAAGCTCCATCTGGGTGCACACATTGATGGCTTTGCATCCGTATCTGCAGAGACACTTGTTGTTGGGGCGACACCGGATTCGCCGGCGACGGGACGACAAGCGGATGCAATTAAAGCTGCGTGGCATGCGGCGGAGATCGCGATGCGCCTCATAAAGGTTGGGAACAAGAACTGGGCGGTAACGGATGCAGTGAGCAAGGTGACCGCTGCGTGGGGCTGCAAAGCTGTAGAAGGTGTGCGATCTCTCAGAACTCTCTTTAAATGTTCCGCCCTTTTACACGCCACACATGCAGGTATGCTCTCGTGCCAGCAGACACAGAACGTGATCGATGGAAAAAAGAGGATCATCCTCAACCCGGGAGAGCAGCAGAAAAAGGACTTCGAAACTGTAACCTTCGCAGAGAACGAAGTATACGGGGTGGACATCCTTGTAACAACCGGCGAGGACGGCAAGGTCAGGATTATCTAATGTGCTCTGTGAATTTGGCTAACGCAGAATTGCCTTCCACGATGATGCTGGTTTTTCCCCTACCAACAGGCTCGCACAGAAGATGCAAAGGCAACCGTCTACCAGCGTGATTCCACAATCACTTACCAGCTCAAGATGAAGACGTCTCGTGCAGTCTTCTCTGAGGTGCAGAAGAAGGCAGGCTCTCTGCCCTTCAATATCCGAGTACTAGAGGATGAGAAAAAGGCACGAATGGGTCTCCAAGAGGCGTGTCAACACGCCCTCGTAAAGCCATACGATGTGATGTAAGTGGCTTTTTCCATTGGCAAGGTTTCTTAAAATAAACAAATTACTGATATAATTTCTTCCCTTCTCTCCTTAAAAGCTACACACCGGCGAACACCTTTGTGGCCGCCTTCCACTTTACCATTGCATTGCTCCCGGGTGGACCATCCCTCGTGACGCATCCGCCGGTGTGGTATAAGCCAGAGCTGGTCAAGACAGAGAAAGAGTTGGAGGACGAGGAGCTCACGGCGCTCCTTACGAAGAAGCTGCGTGAGGACAAGAAGAAGAACAAAAAGAAGAAGGCCGAAGATGAGTCGGCTGCAGAGGAGAAAGACTGAACACTTGAACACCGAACTTAAATGTGTCCGTAAACTGTCCCATTTGTACCACGGCACATATCCTGCATTGTTTGCAACAAGCATATCTGCGCATGTGAATTTTCTTGCTGTTATAAGTACACACATGTTTTGTTTTTGACATCGCTTTGTATGATGTATCTTACACGAGTCTACAAGTACACGGGAGTATGATGTGTGCTAGCTAAGGCGCTATTGTTTGCTTGTTCTCTGCGTCCGATCCGAACTCTCCTAAAGTCCTGATTATCAACTCAACGTTTTCAAGGAACGAATTGACTGTTAGACGCGCGAGGCGAATAGTTAGACATGTAAATGTCCTGCATATATGCAACTCTAAGCTCCTCCTCAATCCTGGTAAAAACAAAACAATCGGACGTACGCGACAAGTTCGTCCCCCTCTTCCGTCAGCGTCCGCTTGACCGCTTGTGCTTGCAGCTCGGGGTCGACCTCGATGACCTGCTTTGCAATCGACGCATGTTTTGGCGACGCGAACGGTATGCGCACAGTCCTTCAAGAGAGTTCAGATGAGGCGGTACGGGCATCAAATTAAGATGCAAAGGGAATCTGAATATCTTACAGGGTGTGCCAGTTGGCCTCATCGGCGGCAGCGGACATGGTAGCCAAAGATGAACATTGCTGCGGCGCGCATGCGCATGCAGCCATAACGCGCGCGCCGGGGCGACTTTCATAATCTAGGCCTCTGGTTGGTACAGCTGACATCCTAAGCAAACACCGTGCCAAGAAAACTTTTTGTCGTCCAAAAAGTACTATATTTGAACCACAAACAAATTCAAGAGGCTCGATGGCTTCCGAGTCCGACTTCTCTCCATCTGAACGAGGAACGAAAGAATAGTGGGTCAATCGTCGTTCTAACATTACACACCGCTTTACTTTATTATTATTAGTTGGGATAGCGTATATGAAGAGGAGTTGACGAATTTCGATGACTTTGGAGACGAAGGCGAGGTCTGGTACGCTACAGTTCGTCAATGCATGCATATATGCGTCTCATCACTCGCGCACACAGGTTTGGCCAGGACAGCGTCGACAAAATGGTCGCCTGGGCCATCGCCCACGTCCCTCCTTCTATATCACCTCCGCCCACAATCATCGAGATCGGAGCGGGAAATGGGAACCTGCTATTTGCGCTTGTGGAAGCTGGCTACCCCGCCGCGCGCCTCGCGGGCGTCGACTACAGCGCCGACGCGGTGCGCCTTGCTCAGGGAATCGCGCCGCAGCGTAGTGCGGAAGGAGTCACGTTTAGAGAGGTGGACTTCCTGCAAGCTGAGTTGCCCGACTTGGGAGTCGAAGGTGTGGGGGATGATGGATGGACGCTTGTACTGGATAAAGGTACGTACGACGCGATGGCGCTCGCGGAAAAAGACGCGGAGGGGCGTAGGCCATGCGACGCCTATCCAAAGAGGATATCTGCAGTGGTGAAGCCCGGCGGGTTCTTCCTGATCACTTGTACGTTTTCCATTCGGGCTCCATGTTTGATCGTAAAGACTGAATTCGTGTTCTAACTTCTTAGCATGTAACTTCACACATGAAGAGCTGCTGCATATATTTGTGACGCCGGAGACCGGTTTGTCCTATCAGTCAGTTATCGGTAGTTTCATGGTTTACTTGAGTTACTGGACTCATTTTATTCCTATTATAGCTCAAAGATCGATCACCCAAGCATATCATTCGGAGGGATAAAAGGCAGCACATATTGTAGTGTAGCATTTCAAAAAACATACCCAAAGGTGCAGAACAAATGATAATAATGATATATTAGAAATTCGTTCGAGGTTCCCATCGCTCTCCTTTCCAACTCACTCCAGACGACCAGTCTCTAGCATGTTCTGCAATGCATCCTTTGCGGTATCGCAGCCCCACAGCACAAACGAGTCCATCTTTTGGTTTTGTGACTTAGTTTGGCGCAACGAGGTCGTCAAAAAGTGCAAGACACCCATCGCAAGATCGGGTATGCGCGCTGCTTTAAGTAAGACCTCTTCCAGGGCCTTGCTGTTGCGCATTGAAAGGACATTATCGGTTAGACTACTGCTGAGGCTCGGCACAGGTGATGGATCTTGAGTGCAAGCGAACAGATGCGTGAAAAAATGCGTAAGGAAGACCTGGGTCTTAGTCTTCAATGTTACGAAATCGAGTGTCTAAAGAAGGACAAGCAAATAGGAAACAGCAGAAAAGGACAGTGAGTATCCACGAAATTCATGCGAAGTATATTGTAATACCTTTAGTATGGTGATCGCTACAGAATCTTTCGCGACCCACCACGCGAACGCACGCGCAACATTTGCCACTCGTGTACTCGACACTCGGTCCAAGTTGAAACTTTGGTTCTCGTCATTGTCGTCCTCGAAGCTTTTTGCCATTTCCGCACTACCGACATTCAATTCTCCCAGACCCCGCAAAAAGTCCCAGAAGCAATACTGTAGTGTCACTCGATGGCTGTGAGACTGTCGGCAGAGGTGCTGGCCGATCAGTGTGTAGTAAGGATTATATGCTTTCTCCTGCAGATAAGCAAGGTTAACTCATACGCAGCCTTCGGGAACCGTTATTTGGCTCACGTTTCCGCAACAATGGAGTAAGACGCGGACAATCTCGCGCTGCTGCACGTCCGTAAGGTTCAGTTGAGCAAGGCGATCGCAAGCATCGACATAGTCCTGAAACACAATCAGCTGATCATCAAATCACCGTGCCACAGCTCGCTTACATCGCTGCTCATAAGGACGACGAAGACGCTACGCCGGACATCTGTATTCATACCCTGCTTTTTCGCCAGTTTCAACAAGGCATTTTCTGTATCCCCGGGTTGACTATGAGAACCCCGATCTAGGCTCGTTTTTTGATCAAGCAGAGGATCTCCGCCCCAGGCTGCCCCCACAAGCCACCATTTTCCTTTCGTACTTGCTTGGTGAAGATCGTCCAGAGATATCCGAAGTGCTTCATGCGCGTGAACTTTGGGAGAAGAAAAGTAAGACCAATCGATCCCATAATTCACGAAAGCACAAAACCGAAAGGATACATGCCGTGGTATTTTTTTCCTACGCTTGCAACGAACTTGCTGATCCGTTCCTTCGATTCGCCACTGCCTTGGGCGGCCGCAATATTCTTTTTCGATTTATTATTCTTTATATTGTTGAGGGTTTCAAGCATAAAGCGCGTCCGAGAACTGTGCGTACGAGTGAAAAAAAAAGGCTTAAATAGACGACACCTATGGGGAAGTTTGGTTTACAAACCTCGTTTCGGGTTGATCACCCAGTTTGGACTGTACGATTTGGATGATATCTTTCAAAGCAGATGGGTCGTCTTGGCGGAGTTGAAAACCAGAGCCTTGAGACATAGGAGAGATGGGCAAATTCCAGAAACCAGATCAATTGAAATCGGGCGGGACGAAAGGGAGAAGTGGACGTACCTCGCGCTAATTTGAGGATGAGCTCGACATCGAGCTCCGTCAAGCTTTCATTCAGGATAAGCCGAATGATATCGTACATCAACGTGCATGAAATAACGTGATGGTTGTATAGATCCGATAGAAGGACAAGTAGGTTGGAGCATTCTTTGCCTTTCGGCTCGTCACTCCTTTCCGAACCAGCGTTTATGGATGTTTCTGAATATTTTGCATAATGGAGCTCGAACGTCGCAACAACCGTCTGCACAAAATGCGCGGCTTAGACACTGCATTAGATTGAAAACTTGATAACCTAAAGGGAAGAGCGCACGTACCCAGCTCGACGCCGATGATTTTGTGTAGACACGCCACAAGACCAGCGTGTAATGCTACGTATGAATCAAGTAGAACCGAGTGAGAGCAAGTCCCCTCGATAATGAGTTCTGTCAGCGTTGTAGTAATGTCTACATGAGATACGTGTCAGGGATGTTAAATAAAAAAACAAGTTCGAGTAAACTTCACCGTGACGTCGATGCGAGCGGTATAGCCCTTCAATCTCCTTGAGAATAGTGTCAATGTTTTGCTCGCTCATTCTAAGTGATTTCGTCACATAAGTATTAGGGCAGCGAGGTAAGGGTGAAACGACGTACCGGTTGAGAAGACCCTTCAAAAGTCGAATTAACTTGGCATCGACCTCGTCGCCTCCTGTACCGGAAACACTGTCAAGTTT
Source organism: Coniferiporia sulphurascens (assembly GCA_002794785.1). Lineage (NCBI taxonomy): Eukaryota > Fungi > Basidiomycota > Agaricomycetes > Hymenochaetales > Hymenochaetaceae > Coniferiporia > Coniferiporia sulphurascens. The sequence continues at coordinate 1,077,564 of NBBA01000004.1, forward strand.
GCGCAAATGGGGGGGCACATATTTTGTCGCTGGGAGGACATTTAGGCGTTGTTATCCACATTATAACTTGGAAAAAGCGAACCTGGGATCTGTTCATCAACATCCATATTCCGAACGCCAGTTGCATCCTCCTCGACGTCGGAAGATTCTTCCGAGACAAAGCCTGTCCAAACGTCTTCTTCGTCGGCATGCGGAGCTTCAAAACCAGTGTTTGCATTAGCTTCGGATTCCAAGACATCGCCCTCCTTATCGGTCTGTTCGTCTTCGCCAATATCGTCAAGCACCCTTTCGTCCAAGTCAACAAGAAGATCTCCAAGAATGTTAGTAAACGATATTCAAGAACAGGTGTTGCGCTAACTCACCAAGAAGACCATCCCCTTCAAATCCGGCTCCATATCGGCTCCTAGCGTTTTTCCTTTTGTTGATGCCAAGACGTTTTTCGAGTAGAGAAATGTATGCGTCCTCTTCGGTTTCTCTCCTCGGACGCTTCTCCCTCAAGGTCACTCTTGCCTCATTCCCAGCTTGATTGAACGTGGATAAACTCGAGAGTTTGTCCTTCGACATATTCAGGGGCTTGGGCTCAGGTTGGTAGGTAATTTCGGGAGGGACGGGTTTAGAGGTTGGTGACGGCTGAAGTTTGCGTCTCTTGTGCGGTTTGATTTCGTCATCTCGATCAGCAGCACTCGCGGTCCTGATACTGGAATTTGTAGGACTATGCGAGAAGAACTGAAGCTTTCTTTGCTTGGCACGCTGGCGTTCTGCTTTTCGTTCTGCTTTCCGGTTCACAGGATGTGGAGTGCGTCGCCGCCCTGCTACCGCATTCGAGGACTCACTGCCTTGTATATTTGTCCATAAATCGGTTTACACTGAATGTAAAGCTAGCGCGCACCTTGTGCTTCAATTTCATCGCGCAAAGTCTGCGGAAGGCGTACCGTCGACTGACGTCCTCGGGGAGGCATATGCAGTCGAGGACCAAAAACCGAGTTACAAAAATGGCAAGTACGTCAGCGATCACTTCCTGCACGTGCATAATACCCTTGACCAGGACCGCAGCTTATCGTCTTGCAGCAGCATTCAAGTTCGAAACCCATCGTGAAGTTATCAATATCAATGCCGCCTAAAATAACGAAAGAACAGCCCATAGAACAGACGTTCATCGATGGGCGCTACCCTCCGCTTTCTCTGATCGCAGTCCCGGAGTGTAACTGCGCACGCAGTAACATCGAGTGGCTGCTACGATCGTCTTCGGATCCCATGATGTCGGCGCCCGACGACAATCCAATACTCGGCATGCACGCTGCTTACACAAAGTCCGGACTGCTTGGTGCTGTAGCTCTATCCGTCTCTCCGAGGATACTTCTCATAACGGACATCATGAAATCCACCCGCCCAAGAAGCACTGCCCGCACATACTTTGATGGTCTATTGTCAAGTAGCACTGGATACCGCATCGTGTCGTTCAATGCACCCGGCCTCGTTTTGAGTCTACACCGAGATATGTCCCTTCGATGTGCTCACGTCATCGACTTGCTTGACCTTGATCCAAGAAATCGTGATATCGTCCAGGCAGTGAAACTAGCCCTGGGGGCAAGGGGCGAGCTTTACGACGAGGCATCCTTGCGAAGGACGTTCCAGGATGATGTCTATGATCGAGGCCAGCAAGTAGACCTTGGACAGAAGGCTTGGCTGGCCTACGCGATCGGCATTAGCGAGGCCGTCAAACCTGAATTAGCTGCCATTCCAGTTATTGACACTACCATATTCTCTGGAAACGTACGTCAAATCGGATTTGCTCTTTAGCGTTATCTTACATAAACTTTTAGGAGCTGGATTTACTGGCACAGGACATTCAAGGGTTAATCGTATATGATCTGGCCAAGCCCGATTCGGAAATTGTGAGGACTCCGGCAGGCGCCAGTCATAGTGGCGATAGATATTCTTTCGTTCAAGACAACTATAACAGAAGGTTAAGGAAATCACCCAATCAGGTGAGTATCTAATTCTCTTGTCTTGATAGCAACTGAAGGTGTACGTATCCTTGTAGGTATATAAAGCTACTGTCCATGGTAATGCCACGTTTATGGGTACCTTGTCGGGCGTCGGAGGAAAGCGGGCGACGCTGAAGATCCCTAGCCTTGATGGTCTCGTTGATCCGAAAATCGAGTCTATCACGATGCTGGGGAAAGCGGGTCCGTCCAACGCTGAAAGGGTGGATTCTCTTACAATTCTTAATTGTCTTCAACGCAAAGTCCCCCTACTGAGCGACGTCTGGGTGGAGAGGCTTTTCCCTACTGCTGTGCCCGTGGAAACCCAGGAATACCCTTTTGACAATTGCCATGCCCGGGTACTATCAGCACAAGCCAACGTAGGATGGTCTTCAGTGGGAGATACAGGTGATTTGTCGACTTCGTTCAGTGAGCGATCTGGTGCATGGATGGATTTGAATGCTGCCGAATTGTCTTCTTCAACCTCGGTTTCTTTATCAGACCTGAGTGTCCTATTGGTATCGCCAACTGCCACCATGATGGATGCATTGGAGTGCTCAAATGATGGGGAGTCTGGTGACTGGGCAACAATTCCACTGGGAGATGATCCATGGGCTGTGACGCCATCCAAAAGCCCCATTATGCAATCCCCAACTGTTTCTGTGCAGCAAGTGCAGCATGTACTCTATGATGGAGAGCTTAATCCTTCTCAGGTGCTAGCTGTTCAAGATATGCTTGATATAACAAAGAATGTATCCATTGTTAAAGGCCCACCTGGCACTGGGAAAACAACAATTATTGCTGCGTATGTGTCCAGCATTTTATCCCAACCAAAGAAGACTGCTTGGATTACAGCCCAAACTAATGTGGCTGCAAAAAACATTGCTGAGAAATTCTTACATGCTGGGATCAGTGACTGGGTTCTTTTGGTTTCAGCAGAGTTTCTTATTGGATGGTAAGTGGGTTTGAGTTTTTGTTATTCATATTTACAATTAATCACTGTCTTTTAAGGCATGAACACCTCTATCAGAAAATCCCTGAATCCAACTTACTCACTTCAGCAAATTTTAAAAATGTGCCTACTTGCAGAATAGTCATTTGCACTATGTCCATGCTGTTGAATGACAGAATTCTACCCTTTTCCAAATCTATTCCACTTCAGTATCTTGTGGTGGATGAGGCCTCACAGATACCAATGACCAAATATTTGCCTGTTATTTCAAGGTTTGGGAAGAAGTTGAAGAAAGTTTGCTTTATTGGGGATGATATGCAGTGTAAGCACTTTCTGTATTTAAATGAATTAATCCTAACATTTAATTCTTTTTTTTGATATGTAGTGCCCCCATATGCATCAGATACAAGTGATGCACTCAACAGTGTCTTTGAAAACAAAACCTTAATTGCTAGTGTCCAGGTTTTGTTATTGAATATTCAGTGTATGTATACATTTTTTTGGTAAAATATAATGTCCTGAAAATTGCAATTACAGACAGGATGCCTCCACCAATTGGCCAATTTATTTCAGCCCATGTTTATTCAAATGAGCTGCATTCTTGGCCAAATCACCCTACTAATAATGCATTGTGCTGCCAATTTATTGATGTCAAGGATGGAAGGGAGGAGCCAGACAGTGGCAAAAGCTTCAAGGTGATTATTTTTTATCTGACTGTAATGATAGAAAAAATTGACATTTTTTTACAGAATATAAAGGAAATTTCAGCAGTTGTGAAAATTGCTCAGATACTTGTGGCAAGACAAAAAGTATTCAAAATTATTACACCCTATGATGCTCAGAGGGCCCTTCTGGAAGACACTCTGAAAGAAAATGGTCTTCCTTGGGCAAACACCTGTTTCACTGTTGATTCATTCCAAGGTGAGTTTCTCATTCAGTTTGCCTCATTACTTATTTAATAAGTCTACTTGAATGGAATTAGGAAATGAAGAGGATTTCATTATTATATCCATTGTTCGCACAATATCAGTGGGATTCCTTTGGGACTATAGGCACACTAATGTTATGCTTTCCAGAGCAAGGAGGGGAATGTTTATTTGCTCTAAGCATAGTTTTTTGGAGACTTCAGCTGCTAAAAGCACTCTTCTTGGCAAGATGTCAGAGGAATGGGCAGAAATTGAAGGAGGTTGGATTGCTCAGGATCAGGCAGTTGAAGATAATATTTATATTGAATGATAACTGTGCATATGCTAAAGATATTGCTTCGTTCCGCTTGTTCTCTGTGTATTAAAGTAGGCAAAGATTCAAAAATAACAAAACTATATTTATTAAAAACTTCTATAATCTCGCTCGGAAGGTCTCGTTATTTTCAGAATTAGCAGCCGTACTTTTCAAAATGTCTTGCATTTCCTTTAACGACGAAAATATAGCATCCTTGAAGTCCTCGGTTGATGTTTCCGCGCAAGATAGCTTGGATTCAATGCCGAATTTGATTATATCAGGCCCCACCAAGTCTGGTGAGAAATCTTCAGTCAGTATTTAACGATGAAGCCCAGAGTAAGTAAAAATGAATCACAATTTATACCATAGCCATCTCCGTAGGGTGATCCAAACCTGACATAGCAAACGTCAGAAATGCAACGGGTATTCAAGGTTCGAATTGCCTACCCTGTCCCGCGGAAATACTCTCCGGCACTCAGACCACTCGTGCTGAGCTTCCACTCTTGACTCTTGGCGAAAAAACGATCCTCGAAGAGCGGGGAGGACTCACTGCCCTCCATGACGAGACGGAGACCGAGCAAGTGCCGATCAACACCCCTGCCAGTAGCTGCAGCTTTTGTCAACATGCCATGTGTTTTTACTGCCTGGCGAAGCAGTGTGCCTTTTGTCTCGGGCTGTGCAGAACGCAAAGTGGTAAGTAGGCAAATCAAGACGAGGTAAATCAGAAGGTGACGTACCGGCACTGCGGGATCACACATGGCGAGAACGAACTTCCGACAATCCGCAGTCAGAGTGCGAATAGTCTCCGTGCGGCCGTGCAAAAATATCCGAGTAAGCGCAGTTTCGTATGTCGCAGTGAATGTACCCCGCGTTCGGTACCACGCTAGCTGCATCGCCATCTGAACATAAGCATCCGGAGAAAGTTGTGCTTTGAATCCAGATAATAGCGTTATAAGATATAGTAATGATTGAGAGAAGAACACGAGAAGCAAGTTTTATCTTACTAGTATTTTTGATCCAATCGAAGCCATAGTCCGTAAACCAGTACACATTGTCATCCGAGTCCGCAATGATCGCCTCTGCCCGTTTTTCCGCCTTTTTACACTCTACGGACACGTGTTCGTCGACGACCCAGTCCAGTCGCTCCCAGCCGTGCGGCTGCGTAGACTTCGTGTGTTCCGCGAAGGGCCCTAATGGTGGCCACTCCAAATCCGAATCCATGTCCTGCGCAAGAGAGTAATCCGCGACAATGCTCGGCACAAGGGCGTCCACAGGTGCATGTTCGCCCATCATACCCGCACGGGTGTTGTTTTCGACAATAAGGGTAATACCCTTGTCGAACCATCTATTGTGTGCGTTCACACCAGAACGAACATTGTGCAGGTGTGATTTGATTTCCGAAGGATGGAGATCCGAAGACACGTGGGTGTAATGATCGAGGCTGAGAGCCAGAATAGAATCTCCAATGGCGTCTAAAGTTTTTTGGTTGGTTGGAGAAAGACTAAGTAGATAGGAGCGGTTCTGTAAAAATATCACGAAATAAAAGAATGTTTAATAAAAGCAGACAATGAAGCAAATTGTCTCGCCTTCGTCCAATTATCTCTTTCGTCAGCAGACAGGACACCAATTGGCGTCGCTTTCTCGCCAGAGACCAACCTTTCGTCCACGTCCATAGCTACATCACGAATGCGGCGTTCGAGCTCACGGTGGCCGATGTTCTTGCCACCGAAATCGTAAACATCTAACGCATAAATCCAGTCGTGCAGCATAATAACGACTTTATTGCGATACGGTGACGAGGGCAGAGGAGACGTGAGTCTGTCACAGCCAGATTGGGGTATCCTACAGACATTGAACATCCTCGGAACGGTGTTGCGCATCCATAAGCCTGTGCGAGTGGTATCTGGATATAATTCCTGACTTTTGCAGTAGCATTATTTCGCTGCGGGGGAAGTCAGAAAATGGAACTCACGACTCTAATCGTTCCTTGAATTCCAGCGTCCTTGCCAGAAGCCATGCAGCTCGGCGAATCTGCCAACCACTTATACCCGCCCGCGTGTCCGCGCTCGACCCATTCATCACTTGCGCGGGCACGCTCCGGTCGTGCCCATACGCTAGCCACCAGTTCGAGTTGACGAGCAGTGGTGCGCGCCATTCGAGATAAGCCTTGTTCAACCAGAAGTTATCGTCGAGCCAGTTGTAAGGTGAACGCTTGTCAAGCTCTGTGAACCTCATGGGATGAGAAATACGGCTCGGCATACCTCAAATAGACAGATACCGGCTCACCTACAAGACGCTCTTGACACGTCTTCCCGAGACCATGCTCGTATTCGTCAGCCCAAGTGGCGCGTGTGCGCATGGCGTCGCTGAAGGCAGCCCCACCGCGTGCTTCATCGTCGAGGAGCAAAGGCTCAAGAGACTTCAGATACCTGTCGAGCGTGTCGCGAAGCGGGGGTATAGGGAGACGCGGAAGATGTAGAGGTTTAGAAGTAGTGCGGGGGACATTGCTGGACATCGAGTGGAGTACACGGGAGGTTTTCCTTGACCTCCAGAACATTACAACCTCGTTTCCGGAGGAGTCAAAGCTTTCTCGAGACGTCCGACGGGGCCCGATTCTTTGTAATTCTGATCCTGGCGCCTCCGCAGCAGGATTTTTTTTAGAGGAAACCGACGAAATCCAGGGGACTCATACAAGAGTCAGGACATGCAATGGAGACATATTGAAAAAAGTTAAAAGCAGGAAGACAGTACTTTAGCAAGGTACTGTAACGCGTGCGAGCCTGTTTACCGCGTCATGAACAACCGTCCACGCGCGAAAACGTAAGCAGCACTCTTCCGCTCCGCCCACCACATCCGAGTCTTCATGGCTACACCTCTGCTCGTCGGTCTCGGCGCCATTGGCGCAGCACTCGCAGGGCGGCATCTCATCAGAACGGGAGTGATTGGCGCACGTCGGGGCGCAGACCAGTGGGTCAAGGGCGGGTTCAAGGCGAAAATGGACAGGAAGGAGGCCATCGACATTCTCGGCTTAAAGTGTGTTTTTCTGCTCTCCTTATTCCCCCCTTTTCTTGACTGGGTTTCTACTTGCAGAGACACGCCTCAGCTGCGTACAAAGCTTAAGGATGCGCACAGACAGATCATGCTTGCGAATCATCCGGACCGCGGTGGGGCACCTTACCTCGCGAGTAAAATCAACGAGGCGAAGGATCTACTTGAAAAGCTGGATGGTAAAGCACGGTAGCATGCTTGTCTATAGAGATGTGCGTGCCAGGCTCTTGCAAACGGGGATTCAATTTCTTACTTCTCTTTCTAGAAAAGTTTGGATAGTATTATTAATTTATGTACTTCACATCTGTCGCCTAATCTTCGTCATCCTAGTATTAATCCCCCCTCTTCCTTATAAAAACTGGATGATTATTATGTACGATACGTTACCCTACACGCGTTCGAAGAAGGAAAAGCTCTGGTTAAACCCCTGCAAATCACCACCTCCAAGTCGCCCTTCCATACGCATTGAAAGCAACGCCTCTCATATTCCATGCACATTCCTTCTTCTGCTCCTCTCCTCGCTCATCACGAGCGCGACATAAAAACTCCAGCACAGGCTTACTCCCTGTTCTCCGAGCATCAGCAACGGCGTCGCTCACATCGACTACACATTCCCAAAGAGTCCAACTCCACTTTCCCTCCTGATAGGTAATTGTCGCGTCCGTCCAGGTCTCTTCACCCTCTCCCTCGTTGACTTGCACTGCGACTTGCACACCTGCAATCTGCCTGCCTGACCCGCCATTTCCCATGGCATAGCCCTTCACGCGCACCTTCCCCAATGCATCGGGAGCTGGACTGATACTCGCGATGATCGAATTCACTGGAAGTGCATTAATGGAAGGAATCTTGTTCCATAACGGGGCAGCTTGATCGGCCGTCGTGCAATCGGGCGGGAGCACCTTGTAGTCACGCTGCTGGTAAAAGCTGGGAGACTCGCCACTCGCGATAGTGATACGATCGATCCACTTCACCCAGCGTGCACCTGTGAACCCAGGAACGACAACACGCAGTGGGTAACCGTGATCGGGCGAGAGCGGCTGGGAATTCATCTACATCCGCAACCAAGCAAGCAAGCATAAGCGATTAGCTGAAAGAGGCCCAACTTCTGAGACATGACATACATCAAGGGCAAGCAATACATCTCCCTCGGGATCCAATGCCTTTTCCAAGGGAATCGAGCCACCGTAGTAAGGATCGTCTTGACACACAGACACATGCGATGCAAACCAGACATGTGCATCTTGCATTGCCGCGTCGACACCTGCGTACAGGAGGACATCGCGAAGACGCACGCCGCTCCAGCGGCAGTTTGCGATAACGCCGTTATCCCAGGTGATGCCCTTCACGGGTTTTATGTCTGCCATTTCCTTTCTGCGGTTACCAGCACACTACATTGCAAATTAGTTTTCCAGAAGTTTATTGAAAGAGTTAATGTCCACTTTATTATTTCAACGTACCTGAAGAGCAGCTACAACTTCCGATTGCGCGAAGTCTTCTCTTAGACTCTTTAGCTTCACTTCTATCGTTTCTTTAACCAATCCGTCTATTTTGACGGAATATGTATCTTCGTCTAACTCGTTCACTGGGCCTATGTAAATAAACGTAAGATTCCCGCTTAAAACCGGCATCCCCCCACCCGAGGCTCTTGCAACGTGGGGACATACTGTGATTTCGACAATAAATAAGCTCTTCTGGGGTGTATTTGAACTCGACGAGGGCAGACGCAGGCGGTTCAGCATTGAACGGCTGCGCGCCGCGCACGATGAGCCCGTCTGCATGTGGTACCTCGCGCGAGAAATCCATTTCGACTGCGCCCATTGGTGCTCAGGACCAGTAGCCGGCAAGTGAAGCGAGTTTGATTTGTGGGGACTGAAGCGATGGTATGGGGAGCAGTTGGTGTTAGAGGATAAGACAGTGCGGAGTTAACTTGGAGTCTGCACCCAGCGGCTCCTGAGTGCTGTTTACACGCGCCAACAAGACCGCAGCCGCATACCATGGGTTCCGAGACAACGCGAGGCCGTATTACGTCCAAGCATCGGGTGTGTATAATGCAGGAGGTTCACTTCCAAGCTCCGAGTTTAAGTGTGTGCATAGCCGAAAGCTTGATTCAGCTGATCGTGACTCAAGCTTGTGTGACAGGGTCAGAGGGTCACGCAAGAGTGATCGCCCGAGGTCTCGGCAGTGCAACTTGAAAAGAACTACAGTAATGTTATTGAGGTTTCTCGGCGTATGGGTCGCTCGCACCGTGTGTACCTCACGTGCCATAAAACGGAATTCGGGGAAGCTCACGAAGACCAAGTAATATGGAACTTTATGTCTTCTCTGTACACTCCGAGTCTGATATGCGAATTTACCACAAGTAGAATTCATGTTCAAGTTACCGCTTCCGAGTCGCCGATCCGGTTGGCAACACTGGCCGGGATCTCGTAAGGAATCCTTATCACGGACCTAGAGCGCACCATTATCTTGCTTCTCGCATCTTCACCGCGTATGCTTTCTGTGATCCCCGAACTCGAAATTAGGAACCAAGCCGGGAGTGATTTATTAAGCGTGCGGTTGGAGGGAGACATTCACAGTCAAATCTTGCGAGATCTCGTACTTTTTTGACAAATGTGCAAGAGTGAGGGCACACACGTGTCCGCTTCCCTTCATTATAGACGAGTGATCGAGTGAAATTTCTTTGGAGCCATCGGTACAGTTTCTCCGTATGATCAAAATCCGACAGGTTTGGCTGTAGATGATAGCAGCTATTACGAACATACCTTTGAGGCTTATTATGTTTTCCAGATCGGATAGATTATACATTATATCCTTGAATTACTCGTCGATCATGTTTCCCGATCATGTTGATCAAGATCGGACCGGGACTGGATTTATTCTGTAAATACCCGATGGAAAAATCAACAAAATAACACGGATTTTGTAGACCACACTAGCAGTTTGAGCAGCTGCGTAAAAGTGTTTCGCACTTGAAAGGACTCCTTTGCTACTCGCAGATTTCCTGAGTCTTCCTATGCTCCCATCCTTACACTTAACCTCTTTGATAGAATATGGCCCTATCTCACGGAAAGGCCGGTGATTCACAGTTCAGGTCAGGTCTCTATGGTAAATTCTACAAACGGCTGAATTATAAGTTACTATCGGTACAAATCACTGACGACTGCTATGCATGGAAAAGATTCAGCTCCCAGCCTCCCTCAGAAGCACGCTGAACAGTGTCCTTAATCATTCTCATAAATGATCGTGACGGGACCACTAAACATAATTTAGGTAAGACTTAATCCATTGTTAAGATAATACTTACTATTTCGTCTTTCCCTACAGGTGCGTGTGCTATTAGTTAGAAATAAACACTAAGAAACACCAATGGACTGGCCTACATTTTTCTCCCATTTGATCCGAGCCTCCAACTCCGTTGTACCAAACTTCAGTTCGATATCAAAGATTGCCTTCCAATGTACCCTCGACGTCCTTTGCGATAGAAGTAGCATAGACACTGATGAGCCCTGGATCGCGTCGGTGCACAACTCGGAAAGGTCTGCTTCCAGCCTACACGCGGTCCTAAATTTACCTTTAAAGTACGTTAGAATGGTTTTCATACTACTCAATGAATTATAATCGTCCTTGCCTTTGTTCTCGTTATACCACTTCGGGACGGGCAGGTCGCCGTCGTAGCAAAGTATCTCGGTCGTGAAGTGTTCAGCACTCTCTTTAGTAAAGAATTCTTTGAAGTATGATTCGTGGAAGATCTGCTCTACACCGACTGGTGTGCCCTGCGTATGCGGAGTTAGGAAGCCGTAGATTCCAAGATGCAAAGCCCTCACCTTCTCGACGATGCAATCAAAAATCGGGCCGATATAAGCGCCCTCTGTGCCAGGTCGGATAAGATCTAGCCGCTGTCGGTGCTCGGAGAGGAGTGGGTTGAACGGGATTGAGCAAGTTGTTCCGTACGATGTCCTGCAGGATCGGCTGGTGACCAAGTTATCAAGGAAATGCAGGACTGCCCCGTTGGCAACCGCCTTCGCTCTTTTCTCGCAAAAATTTAGCCCCATCGGATCCAAGCACGATTATTCGGACTTACACATTAGCGTCCGGTGTTTGAATGACGATACCTTCAGGCTCGAGAGCATCCCGGAGACGCTTTAGGAGATAAGGGCTCGCCGCAAATCCACCCACCAGCCATATTGGCTTTATACAACCGGAGGGTTAATTAAACGAAGCATTGAGCAAGTAGATACGTACCGTCTTCTTCTTGTCACTGCGACTAACTGAAAGTTGATTCCTAATAGAATCTACCGCTTCATTTACGGAAGAATTGAAGCACTCGGCCAGCTCGTCGCTAAGAGAAATAGCAGAGTGTTTATCAATATAATCAGCTAATCCATACGGTTAAGTCGTGTAGTTCATTTACCTGCTGAGCATTAAGAATCCAGCTCTAATGCCAAGCTTGTCGTTCCTTTCTCGGCGGTCCCCAATCCTAAGCAGCCCAGAATCTCCCGAAAATTCCCTCTTCGTTTTCTTTTCAAATTCGTCATCGATGAACGCCTTGAGGGTCCGCTCATCGTCGTACTTGGATCCTTGCAGCTTTTCTACAGACCAGGCAAAAACCCCAATCGGTTCGGATCAATGTTTTGGATACAAGGGCGCTTACTCTGCAGTAACTCTAGGCCGTATTTGTCCACGAAGACCGAACCGGCAAATCGACCTGAGATTTAAGGAGAACCATGCACTTATTGGGCCTTGAGAGATTAAGAAAACTCGGAAGCATTACTTACAATCGGGAGGGGCGCATTCCTTAAGCTCCACAGGAGATAATTTGGTCACTTCGTAGGTGCTCATATCTATTGTCCCACCTCCCGCATCTGCGATGACGAAACGGAATCCGGCCTGTTTAATTATGGATTAGTCGCTCCGTCTCGATATCTGATTCCGACAAAGATCACATCCTCACTTCGAGCTGCGCAGGACCAAGACCGCTTGACAGACAAGCCAATGCGCTCGCTTCACCCTCGGTAACAAATCTAATTCGTTTTCGGCCTTCAACAGTGTCGGGTATCAGTCCACCTAGGATTGCACTAGTCCGATAGCGTTGCTGGGATAAACCTATCCATCCGTTTGGATGCCCCAAGATGAAGATGGCCCGGTCTTTCACCTGATTCCACAGGTTCTCGCCATCGGAATGGAAGAGTTTAATGAAAATTGCTGTCTCTTCCAATAAATAGTGCAAGAAATCACCCATAACTTGTTCAGTAGTTTTCCCAGGGGGTATTTCTCCGAGTTTGAGTCCATTAGTTTGTAGTTGTGTCCCAGGTGGACGAAGATGCATCTTAAAACTAGAGGAAGGTATCAGGAAAGTTTACAGAACCACTTAGATTTACAAAAGTAAACCCACTGCTCCGCTTTAAACCAGCCATAGTGTTCTGCATCTCCGATCACGGTATCTAGAGTAGTCTCTGCACCTATAGCTTTGATAGCCATATTAGCATCTTCGTCGTAGTAGATAATCGAGGGAATTTTGCTGTTCCCCGCAGTTTGTTTTGAAAATCTGTTGTACGGATTCGCGTCAGACGTGCTCTATCAAAGAGAGAAGTCGAGATTGAGCATTACTTCGCCACTGTCATCAGTTCTGGAATTTCTCCAGGTCGTAAAATGGCATACGAGACACCACTGAACGTAGTCCCCACGTCAATACCAATAACAATACCCGTGCGGTCTCCCGCATAGGGTTGATGTCGCAGCAAGCGAGTTGCGGACATGGTGGATGTGGGGAGATTGTGGGTCAGTCGACGAGGGTTCAGGTGCCAAACGGTTTTAATACACCACCACCTCAAGGCAGCCACATCCAAGCGATGCAGCTTCCTGCATCAAGTCGAAGGTAAGAATACCAATAATAGAGCCGACATGCGTAGGGGGCGTGATCCATATATCAAAAGCACAGTGAAAGTATCACTCTCAGGTTTCAACGCCTGAAGGGTGCGGGCGTTCGCTCAGCCTTGTAAAGCCCGGTGCTCAGTCGCCGTTCTTCGTCTTCTTCCTAAGACAAAGTCGCAGGTATGGTGCATGCCATGTTTTTCCTCCTCTACCGAAGTAATTCACTAAATTTTGTTACCTCCAGGAAGTCCTTTGGGACGTACCAACCTGCGAGCAAGTTCTGACCGCCATAATGGACTACGCACGAATTGTATTGCATTGGATACAAGCATCCGTAATAGGCACCGTCTTTTGCTGCAACCCGGCAAAGGAAAACAGAGGTGAGCAGAAGCCATTGCCACTCAGTCCGCAGAACAGGCCCTTGGACTTGGAGCCTCGGCCAGCGCCCCCTATGGATAGCGGCGGGAAAGCGGAGAGTAGGCCGAGAGCGAGAGTAGAAAGCCAGAGATCTCATGTATCCAATGTGAGTTGATACAGAGAAGCTTTCCTCTACTAACTCACACAACACGTGCAGGAGCACCTACTTCGAAACGGCGGACGCAGCGTGTCCGAGCGTACACGGGGAGATAGCTCAGTCACTCGCGATGATATTTCAAAGGAAGAATCTTCGATAGCGTCGAACGAGTATGACGTCAGCAAGCCAGCCCGTGTCGACCCAGCTCTACAGGACGATGGTGTTTCATCAAATATAGGGCCGACACCGACACAGAATAAAGAACGCTCCGGCGTTGGGAAATCGCTTCAGGATGGCAGTGTCTCGACACTTAAAGCCGTGCAAATGCCGGATGCGGGGGTTGCATATAGCGAGGGAGTGGGGCTTAAGAGAGAGGACAACACCTCCTTGAGCAGTGACCAAAAGACACGATTGGCGATTCCAGAGCGAGAGTCGACACCAAGGGATAAAACTAGGCCGCCCCGCCAATCCAACACGGTTGCCGAACGGGGTCCAGATATGTCAAACAACGCCACGCCGGAGTCGAGACCACGGAAAAGACCAGGCTCGCCTGGTGCTGAAAGGAGAACATCGCAGCGATCGAGAGGCCAAAGACCTCGCAGAAACGATACAGTTCCCGTTCCTACTCGCAGAGACAGCGCAGGAACAGAGAGGGCAGGGCATTCCGAAGAGACAACCAAGAAATCTGCTGGTACAGCCACCACTGAGTTGCATTCTCCCGCACGGACAGCACCTCCCGTCACCGCACATCCTGATGGTGGCAGTATTGCGAAACGATTCTTCCGCGACAAGGTTGGCACATGCACAGAAAAGGATATCATAGATTTATGCGGAGCATTGAACGGGCTCACGGAGTCACTAGTCGTCAATTTAATACATGAACGCGAGCGGCTCGTCAACATGAATGCTCCCGACGGTCCCATCGAGCGGGAAGGCAACAACGAGACCGAGCTGAAGATTGCCGACCTCGTGGAAAGGGCATTGGGAAGCCAGCTTTACAAAGCCATTACGCAGCCTAGCGAACTCCGGTCAGGTCCAGATGAACTCGAGGAAGTCATGCAAGACGCCTGGCAAACCTGGATAACTTTCTGTTTGCATCTTGCCATAAAGCCTATGCTCTTTGGATTCAAAATTCGCACCGTCGGCGAGATCGAAGAAATGTTCCGTCGGATGGTAGATCAAGGTCTGTTTTTTAAACGGTCAAGTGCACGGAGTGCTGACTAGACAGTTTTTGTGAAGAGCCCGACAAAGCTCGTTACTGGAACGAACTCAGGGTAGAGAACTTCCCGAACACGACCGCCTTTGATCCCCAAGTTCAAGAGCTTGTTAAAGACATTTCCCTTTTGTCAAAACCCACTACTGATGACATACTGGCGTTCTGTCTTATGGAGGAGACGTATAGACGGATCCTTGCCCGTGGTAAGGTCTATACACCAATCGTTTTGACGATAGTGAATAACCGGCACTTATAAAGCGGCCACCACCAGCGAGTACCAGCCGATTGCCCTGCATTGGAGAGCCATGGTGGGGAGGCAAGACAGGAGCCTCGATTCCTTCTCCGATGCAATCACGCAAACGCAAGATGTGCTTTTCCGTGGACTTTTGGAGATATTTGAGCTCGCTGGAGAAGCGCGTAGCCTCGCGCTCATCGACAGGGATCGCTTCCTGAGGTTTAGTTTGGAGATTTCGAGAGTCGCGGCCAAGTTGGCATGGCTCATTAAAACACATATGTTCTCAACGGACTTTGATGTCTTCCTGATCAACCCGGGGGGAACATTCGACGGCGAGCTGATGGACGGCCAGGCAGGGGAAACCGGGGTAGTGACATGCACTATCCTTTTGGGACTGCGAGAGCTTGGACTTGCGGGAGAGACAAAGTCGGTTTTCATAAAGCCCAAGGTCTTGACCTCTTGAGAGGTGTGCTTTCCTTTGTACGCTGTTTTACTACATAGCATGGACGAGATAGTAGCAGCAGTTGTGTAAATTAAGGCAACCAGTATTAAAAGCAGGTCCTATCGCGGTCACGGTGACAGGTCCATCAACGCTCGCTTAGCTAAAACAGACCGCTGCCGTCTTCCATGCGACGACGACCATTATCATGCCCCCCGCAGAGCGTCCCGCCCCCGACGCCGCCTTCCTCGTCGACGTCGTCGCGGGACCAGCTCGCGCCGCTCAGCACCGCGTGTCCACCCCTCCGTCCAGTGGGCACCTCAGCGATGGAGGCCGCTCCTTGACGCGCCGTTCTCGCGTCCGTCGCAAGAATTCACACCGCGACGACTCCTCTTCTTCAGATCTTCTCTCTACTACCGGCGATATTTCAAGCGGGCAGCTTTTTGTCAAGATTCCCCCCTCTGATGAACATTCCGGTTCGTCGCCGAAAAGTGGTAGTGCACTTGAGGTTAGTCTCCGGTACTATTAGCGGCCGGTGCGGTGTTGATTATTTTCTTTCACTTATGTAGTCTGGCGTACCACCACGACCTGAGCGCTCACCATGGCGTCCCCAGCCGTCTCCTAATTCTGAATCTTTCCCCACAAATTTGGAACAGCGTCGGACACGTCCCCGAACTCTGAGCAGTAGTGCGGCCACGTCGCGCCTTATGTTGGATGAGGAGCGAGGGAGAGAGACATGTTCAGAAAACGGTTGGCATGGGCGGGGCCAACGAGTGAGCAACACGTATCTTTGTCTTAAGCACTTTTAACCCTTCGTTTTATCAATCAGCCTCGGGTTTTGAGTTTGCCTAGGCATGTCTTTCGCACTGGCTCGCTTTCCGACTCTTCGGAGCAGCCAAGTCCATTGACCCCCAATGCCTTCAACGACATTCCTCCCATGCCTATCTTTGCTCGTAACCGTCGTTATCATCATCAAGCGCGCGATTCCGGCGTCACTCATCAGTCAACGGCGTCAAGTTCGCTTTACCCAAAGTCGACGTCGACCGAAGATTATCTATCACCACCTTCGCTTCCACCAAATGACATTGATGACCGCCTTGTCATAACAGTAGACCCCGAGGATAGTCCTCACATCCATGAACTTCACGAGATGGATGCCGATGACGTCTCTTACCGTCTCCGGCTGTTAATGCAGAACAATTACTATCTTCCTCCCGCTCATTCAAAGCCCTTTAGCGAGTACTTGTCCTCTGAGGTGCCAAAGAAGTCTTCGAAGTCTTCTTCGCCGACTTTCTTCGATATTTTCAAGGTTGGCAAGAAAAAGAGCGTCGTGCCTGATCAGAAAGTTAACCCGACTCCCATGCCCATTCTGCGGACAACTTCCGATTCCTCTACGCTTTCTGGATTGGTCCGTCCTCAGAGACCTAATCGTTCTGCACAGCATTTGCATACGACCGCGCCTCAAATTCACCAAGAGACGAAGAAAGGACGTGTCGTCGTTGTTCGCGAGCGTATGGAGGACATCAGGGTAGTAGCAAAGCAGGTGGAACTGGACCTTAAGGTGCGGGAGGCTGAGCGCCGTCGGAAAGGCAGCGAGTCGTCGCATTCCGAAGGGATGCACGAATGTCTCGTGGACCCAACAGACTCGGTCGATCTCCCACCGGTTTCCGCAAACACGTTATTTGGTCCTCAAGCATCTCTGCTTAACGGAATGGGTATTGAGAAGCCCGTCGGTGCGGCCTTGCTGGCTGATCGTCTTCCTCCATCTAGTCCTGGAGTCTGGTCTGTTGATACTGAGGATGAAGCTTGGCGGAAGGCTCTTCTTCACGCCGCCGTTGGTCATTCGCTAAATAACTCACCCGCTGCGACCCCTACTCGCTCGCGCTCCGGGTGTAGTCCTTTTCGTGCCCTTGAGGTTTCCACATCTCCCTCGCCCACATCCCTCGCCCCGGATTTGTCTTCTCCGTCTACCTCTTCGCCTCTTGCGAGTCCTCCGCTTGTGCATTCTGCGATCACGAACGGCGATGCAAGTGTGTCGGCCACACTAGCCACGTCCAACACAGATAGCGTAAA
Source organism: Coniferiporia sulphurascens (assembly GCA_002794785.1). Taxonomy (NCBI): domain Eukaryota; kingdom Fungi; phylum Basidiomycota; class Agaricomycetes; order Hymenochaetales; family Hymenochaetaceae; genus Coniferiporia; species Coniferiporia sulphurascens. The sequence goes on from NBBA01000004.1 coordinate 1,095,118, forward strand.
CCCCTATGGTAATACAAAAAAGCGCGAACTAGGTCAGCGTATATTAACTCGTATGATTGACGAGGCCGACATGGGCATTGTCGATCCGCCGCGTCCAGTGTCTGACGTACTGATCTCTGTGGACACGGAGAATGAATCCCGACCTTCTGGAAGTACGGAGAAAAGCCAAAGCCTTCGTGTAATGGCATCGGGAGGCTACGTGCCTATTCGTGCGTCGTCACCTACAGTGCCTACGACGCCCCTCTTGCCGCCGCCTCGACGTCCGAATACATTTTTAGCAAGCATAGACGATACGTCTGTCAACGCTGGGCGTGACCAGACTGATAGAAATACGTTTGTAAGCGGTGCAGGGTACCTGTCGGCTGCTCAGGATGATGTTACTTTAAGACTTTCAGATGTGTATGAATCACATGTCGGACTGGTTAATACGTTTGGGGAGCTCTCACCCTCGGGGTCACAGCACAACTCAGCGACTTTGTCGGCAGTCAGAGGTGTCCAGCATGGTTCGGTTACTATCTCGGAAAGTATCACAAGTGGCTCGCACTACTCAGATGATGATCCGGACGATAACGAATTCCATACGCCCAAGGAGCATACTGTGGCGTCTACGCCTGCATCCTCTCGTCCGTCTTTATCTGTCATGACAATTCCTCGGGTTTCTTCAGAATATTCTCAGCCTTCGCCTACGACATCGGTCTTCCGCGACGCGTTTGATCATCGATCAAGTATGGAGAGTTCACCCGTGCATTCCGTCGTTAACACGTTGGGTGCAGGCTCTCATGCACCATCATGCGTGTCCGAATTTGATGATGCGCGCTACGCTGCTGTCTCTCCACCTCCTCGCGTGTCGTCCTCGCTCGCCCATGCCGTGCTGCCTCCCCCTCCGAGACCGCGTCGCGCCATTCCTACCTCGATACCCTCTGGAGAGGAGGAAGAGCCTCCCACGCCCACAAATCGAGTACAGGGTGTCATGAACACATCTGTTTATGGTCTGAGTGTCCCGAATACTCAATTAGGTTCATATCCCGCTTCGCCCATATCGTTCTTTGATGCAGTTGAGATGCAAAGTCGTGAAATGATGGAAGAGGAGGAGGAGGAGGAGGAAGGGGAAGAAGGCGAGGGCGAGGGGTCCTGTACTGAGGATGAAGGAGGTTCTGAGGATGGGTGCGAGTCTGCTACCGGCGTTGCGAACGGGTATCAAAGCGACCCAGCGGGTGTGGACATTCCCAGTCCACGGTCAAATTCAGCCTGTCCTACCTCGCATGACAACAGGCAACCTCCCGTCGTGTTCACACGTTTCGGTAACTCTTCGTTACCTCAGCTCACATCGGGTACATCCGGCCCAAGACCGAGTTTTGGAAACACATCCCAGCGGGGGGCGCCTGTGTCTTGGTCCAAGGATCCAGCCAAGTTACGCGAGCTCTCGTTGGGTGCACCGCAGGTCTCGGAAACGGCGTTCGACGGCCCGAATCGTGACACATCTGTTTCTCCATCGCAAAATGCAAAGCGACCTCAGACTGCGGGGTCCAAAGTCGGACAGCGTCCATGGACAGGGACGAGGCAGAAGCAGAGTATTGAGGTATGGCGAGACGGGCAGGTTCAACAAGACCAGTCTGTACGCCGCCTGGATGGAATGCTGATTGAACACATGGAGCGGGAGAAGGAAGTCTTACGGCGAATTACCACCTCGCTGTCTAAAACGTCGTCCTAGCGTCACTTTCTTACTTATTTCTTGGACACTCAACAAACAGTTTGTATACCCGGGGCTATTGGAAGGTAATTGTAAATTTTTATCATGTCAACCTTGACTTTCTTGCTCTATTTCCCGCCTATCTTCGATGTCCAGTATCTTTATCATTTCATACATTTTGCTCATCCGACCTGCGCGCCTCTCCTTTATTGCCGGCTTGTCCCTTTGATTTTATTTCCCTTATTCTCACATTTTTGATCAGTGCACATTACGTTCTGTGGATATCTTACCTTTTCTTGACAAGATTGCGAAAGTGTCAGATCTGTCCGTTGTATTATCTAGACTTACCACTAGGTTTACACTTAGTTAGCCAAGTTTCATCGAAATATTGAGCCGTATATTCTCATCTACTGATGCGGGCGGTACTGCGCAGAAGTGATTAAACGAAGATGTAATAGTAGGACGCGGCAAGTCAACCGTAACACCGCTTTCGTCCGCCACTCGCCAGGCAGCGCAGCGCTAACAGGTGCTTGACGCCAGGTGTGCTGCTCACTCTCTTTCTTTCACCATGGACGACGACAGACACGTAGGGGCTTATTCATGGCACCAGGTATGTGTTTCGTTTGTTGCGGGAGGAAACACTCTGACCTGTGATTTGTGAGTCAGTCGCTTGACCAGGTAACTGCACGTCTTGCCACGCCGCTTGGGTATGGTTGGCTTATTCCAACTCCCAGGCGACTATAAACATATTTGTACCACATGAAACGATACTTGACGACCTAGAAGTATGTATAATTGAAGACTGGTTACATTGCGCGGTGGTGCTGAGTGCAGTCAATAAGGTGGCCATAGACCCGCCCTTTCTACTCGTGGGCATTCGCGGGCAAATGCCACTACTGAAGGTAGCTGCAAATGAGCTCGGTAGAACTTGCATGCTGACCCTACTAATCTCCGCTCCCGTGTAGGGCAGGATCTATGAGGCTGTCAACAAGGAAGCAACACATTGGAATTTCGAGCCGACGGACAGTCCGCGGCGACGCACGACCTCTACTGCGTCCACACTCTCGACGCAGTCATCTTACGCATACGTTTCTGACCCGGAGATATCCAGCAGCTTTGCTGCGTCGCTTGACAGCGCACAAGTCTCGGACAATGACTCTGACGCCGCTTCGCCTGAGCGTGCGTCTGACGAACATCGGTTGGGGGTAGGGACTAGTACAACAGTCCCAGCATTTCCACAGCGTGCATTCGCGTCATATCCCGGTTCTCCACAAGTGCAATCGATGGACTCCTCGTTGTCCTCCCTTGACTCGCTTCAGGCAGGTCGCGCAGCGCGCCTACTGACCATTGTACTGGTGAAGGAAAGGTCAACGTACTGGCCGAGGGTCATTGATGGTCCAGTACCAGAATCATATTCTCCCGCGCCTAGTGGGCCGTTCACTTTCGATATTGGTGTCGAACAGCAAAAGTACAACGTAGATCCTACAACTCTTGGTTTACTGGGCGAGGAATATCTTAAAACTAGAAACGACAAGGATGACGCATTTGAATACTTTGTGTAAGTGTCTGAATCTCCAACGTTGTCTCCTCATTCTGACCGTTTTTCAGGCGTTCTTGGCATTTTCTACACACGCCATTTTCTGCTATGCGTCTTGTTGCGCATTTTCTTCCCGTAACTACAGTAATCTCCCCGCCTACTCTCCTCTCTTCTTCCAATCCGTCATCTCAGCCACCTCTTCGTCGTGGGACCGCGGAATATTATGTCCACTGCTTGGGTGGGTCTGCTGGTCTGGCGCAGCTTTTCCTGGAAGCAGGACTTGCACACCTTGACGGCATCGCATCGAGGCTTCTCTCTTCTAACTATTCTCCACTGAACTCCATCCGGCGAAACGAGCCCCCTGCTCATACATCCCGTACGGAGAGTAGTACTCAAATATGGAAACGCGATCGTGCGTGCGCCCGGACATACTTCGAACGTGCGCGCAAACTCGCACCGAGTATGGATGGTATCATTCCATACCTTCCTGAGGAGACAGACCTGCGCGGATTCGACAAACAGGAACGGAGTGGTCGCTCGCCCCGGAGAGCTGGAGCCGTGCCTGAGGACGCGCAGGAGCCAGAGCTGCGGATGCCATCTATTTACGTGGATCAGGGCGACACGCTGCGGCCACAGGCAAGTGTGTCGAAGAGGGAGGTGGAAGTAAAGCCGGATTCGAGTATCCGTGTGCGAAGACGACGGCAGCAGACGTCGGATGCTCTACTCGAGCAGACAAATTCAGAGGACGAGGATGATGGCACGTGGTACCTCTACCTCCCGGGGTTGGTAGGAGCAGGAACGGCTCTTCTTGTCGTCAGTGTTGTGGGCGCATTGAGTTTCCATTCATGGCGGAAAAATAACAATTAATTTCGCGGGGTAAAACTTAGTCCGTTCTAGTAAGTTTGAGATGAATTCCTTTTTTTATACCACTGAAGTTTGCTTCGTGGCGCACAGGTTCTTTCACTCGGCTGATATCGATCACGTGTGAGCCACCGGCGCAGAGCTGGCTCAAAATTTTGCGGAAAAGCAATTTTGCGGAGCGGCCATGCACCCGGTTAAGGGGGCGAACTTGTTTGGTACTTCTATACTACAATGACTCTCGTTCGTTGTCGGTTGTTTCCATCTTTTTTTCCCTTCATGGGTTAGATCGGCATTGCTTAGATCTTTCGTTTGCTGACACTTAGGCTATCGACGTTGTAAGTACCCACTGTACTACTACCCCATTTATCTATGTTTTGCATCTGTGAGGCAGAATGGCTACTCGAGGTTTCACACTGCAACCGGCCCAGTTCCCGATGCTCTACCGTCGCTTCTAAATAGCCCGTGAACGTGCGAAGATGGTTGTGAGGCAAACCTCAAACGTGGCTAAAGTCTGCGAACTTCCTGTGCTATATGAGCACGCCCCCCGCTTTTTTGCCCACGTGGACGCGCGCCTCAGGTCTCCGCCTATTCTCTCCTTGTGGCTTGCAATATAATTTTGCTGATTTTTTCCGAGAAAGTATGCTCGCTTTGTACATATCTCCGTACGCAAGACCAGGAATGATGGCCTGCATCGTTCGTATTGACTCTAGACTCAGGAAAGTCGGATCAGCCAAAATTCGAGGGGTCCATAAATGCCTCGAGCCGTGCCATAATTCTGCCAAATACGACATTCTCGTACTGGAAGTTTTCGCCTCACTCGACATGCCATCGCCGACGAGTTTCCGGAGCGCGAAAGTTGCATGTCAATCTTATTCTAATTTCCTCGCCCCGCCCTAGTCACCGGACATCGATAATCTATAAACGTATGCTACGTGCTCTTCAGCGCAAAAACTCTTAGACATATTTTCCCGTGCATGTGTTCTCGTGACCATCTTTTTCATTTTATTTTCGTACGACCTGATGGACAACAGGTATGTGGGGATTCCATACGTATGTCTATAGCACCCCCAAGATGTGAAAAAGTCCGACCGTAATAAAGGCTCCGTCGTTCGTCGTTAGTATAAAATGCCATTGTTCATTCTATGGCTGGGTTTTATTAGAGCCAGAAGATCCACACCCCAAAAGCACATCGAGTATCCCTCAAGCCCCAGTACCACTATTGAAAAAATGCTCCTCCTATCGCTTGCCGCTCTTGCTACGACCGTCATCAACTTCCAAGTTGGCGTGGAAGCTGCGTCCGGGGTGTCGACCTTCAACGATGTGGGTCCATTTGCTTGCCTTTCGGGTATTTCTCAAGATCTTTCTAACGCTTGTTCCGTTTACGTTAGTACTCGACCCAATCTAGCGTCGCATGCTCAGGTTCGGCAGGCCCAGTAATTTAAAAATCACAGCCCTTTATTCAAGCGAAATCAAAAACAGGTTTCTCTCCGGCTAACTCGCAAGGCACAAACATATTCGCGGCCGTCAGTAATTTTTCTCGCCGCTGCCAAATTACAAAAAATTGATATTGAAACGTACCCGAACCTTTTCTTTTTCTTTTTTCTTTACAAAGGCTATCGGAGACCTCAGCCCGATATGGACAGGTGCGGAAGAACCGTGACAGACACGGCCCACGGGCTTTCATACGTATGCTATTAATATTCATTAATTTCCTATCCTTTGGTGCGCATTGACAGGCCCGAAGTGCCAAGGCTCGCAGGACCCAAGCAAATGGTGGGCACCGCTTATAGCTTCTACGGTCGTCGTGTCTCGGGAATCGTGATCGAGAGTGAAACTCATACACGTGCGGTCGATTTTTTTGAATACAGTACGGGGACCGGGACCTGTACGGACTGCACTGGTCCGGCATGTCCCGGCCAAGGCACCTGCGGAGAGTGCTTCAGCATTACGTGCACTGGCTCCCTCGACGGAGAAACGTCAGGCTCGTGCAGTGGGAAATCAATCATAGTGCTTCCGTCCACTTTCATAGAACGCTGGGAATTAATGCTGATTGCAGAAAAACGTTGCTGCAGGTTAAAGTTATAGACGCGTAAGACTTCTTCTCCCAGGACGCCGTGAGGGTTTGGTTACTGACAGGCTTCATTGTAGCTGCCCATCTGAGCATCCTGAAAATTATTGCAAGACACCCGAGTTTGGCGGAGTGAGTAAAATGACAATATATTACCTACTTCCGCTCCGAAGATTTATGAACGTGATTCTTTTTTCCCTATTCCCTGATTTTTTTAAATAAAAATAAAGAACATCCCGCAAGACGAAGCGTGCAATGCCGCTGGCGTAAATGCGTTTGACATCGCAACCACCGCACGGAGCGCTCTATCCTCTTTCGTAAGCACGGAGTCCGTGTTGCCGTTTGGCCTCATTTGTGCTTACAAAATCTGCAGCAAGGAAATTTGAGGATCGACATCGAGGGTCCGATGTCCTGCTGAAAAGGTGCGATTATCGGAACAGGTTACGCGTCGATGACCTTTGCTGACTCCCTGGACCGACTATCGCGTGCTTATTTTCTCTTTTCGGAAGCGATAATAGACGTTCCAAGCGTAAGGTAATTTTGCGACGATTCATTTTTGTCCTCGACTTCTGATTTGTAAGTAGAAGTCTGCCTATTACTTCCAGGTCTGCAGTGTTTAGAGTCCTGGTAGCTGTGCGGACTTTACTCTTATCTGTAGTACTGTAGTTCTTTTTCCAGAAAAGACCCTCAGTTTCTGACACGATAATAGCATGTTACTTAACTTGATTAGCTGAGCTGAACAAGTCTGAGTCTGAGTCTGGATTGGGTGCAAGTAAGGTTTTATGTTGGCAACTTCTCCGCGCTTTGATGCTCTTTGGCGGCTATACGGTATATGAGGTGCCTTTCGGTGCCGCAGTGTTGGAAAAATTCCAGAAATTCTACAAATGAAGAGGACTGAGATGTGGCATAAACGGAACGCGTGGAGCCGTGAGCCGACATTTGATCCGTAGCGGCCAAGAGCACCGTAGCGCGCAGCACATGATGATCGACGTCGAGACCAGAGTCTGCGGCCGCACGGAAATCCGGTGAAAATAAAAGCAGAGAAAATACCGAGTCTGTACGGTCCCCTGGGGAACACGGGCGAAGTTTGATTCCGAGTAGCGGACTGGGATTTGCGCTGGAGGCGATAGCCGCGCAACAGGGGCGGCGACGGGGATGCCGAGGATGAGAATAAATTTAATGCTGTGGGTTTGATCATCACGCGGAGAAGGGTATTAGGAGGAGTAGCCGGGGCAGCTAGCTTTGAGTCCTGACTTCCAGATGACGATCTGTGATCGCTTGATGCAGACTGTGTTTTCCGTTTAGAAGTGCAGATACGATTGTGTGAGTAGCGGGGGGTGGCCAGGAACGCTGTTCTGTTGTTTTACTAGCCTCCCCAGTTCCCCCAGCGCTGCCTTTGTTTCAGAAGGCACTGTAGCGATTGCTAGGCGGCTATGGGGACGTCTGAATAGCAGAATGGGAGGAGAGATTAGAGTACGCCACATGTGTACAGGGCTCGTCCGCGGCGTTAAGCGCGGGAAGAGATATCCAAAACGGGTGCACGCTCTATATTGCCAGGTGGATGCTACTACAGGGCCGCGTCCGGCCGACATCTGCGCGCGCTAATGTCTGTTCCCTCTTTCCCTCGTTCTTCTTCCTGCTAGTCCTTCGTCCTTCACCGACAACTGCCGCAGCGCCGGCCATCGTCCCAAGCGTCGACGCTGCGCATGATACAACCGAAACTCCCGCCCTACCCCGCCCGCCACACCCTACTCGCCGTCTGCTTTTCACTATCTGTCCCTCAACCGCATCCAAATGTCGGTCCAGCATGAGATTAATACCTCGGGCAAGCGGCCCTACGCGGAAAGCAGCAATGAGAGCGTCGCCAGCACAACCTTTGCACCTGACGGGACAACTCTGGGCTCCGTGACCAGCTCCATGCAGGGTCCCCCAGACTCCAAGCCAAGTTCGCGCTCAGGCAAATCTGCGTCGACGTGCGTGTTTTCCCCCCATATCCTCTCGCTCGCCCGCTAGACGAGCTCATGTTTTCGTGCTCAGGGGATGTCGCCAGAGAGTGACCGTTGTATGCGGAGAGGTACGTGCTCCCTGATTGGTTACCGGGCGGAAAATTCACTTGGCCTGCTTATTACCTACGCTCCATTTTCCTTTCTTTCCCTCTTTCTGATTGATCTCCCCTCTCCCAGTGCAAGCGTCTCAAACTGCGGTGCGACAGGAAGATACCCTGCGGCTCGTGTCTGAAGCGTGACACAGTGCAGAGGTGCATATACTCCCAGGCTGCAGTCGAAAAAGTGTATGTCACCTCTCCTATCCACGAAATACCTTGTCCCCTAACACCCGTCATATTGCTGTCCCCATCATCTTTTTCGCCTCTATTCTACTCGCTTTCCGCAATGTCCTTGCCAACACGACGACATTCGCGTGTTCACAGAGACGTGCAATCCCTCAATATTCGGCTGTCCATCGTTGAAGGGAAATTGAATGGTGTTTCCGATCCCTCTGCTCTTGTGCCTGACAAAATCCAGCTCTCACCGTCACTGGGCGCTCCATATGCCGGGAAGTCTCGTGCTTTCCTTGCCGTTGGCACGCATGGTGCGTCTGTTGCTGTCAATCTTGAGGGGGCGGCGGGCCTTTGGTTCGGTCACCTAGTCCTCAACACTTCCGCCTACAAGGAGGTCTCGTCAGGCGAAAACACAAGCATGGGTGGAGTAGAATTGCTTCCTTTCCCCACTATCCCAGAGGAGGGCGTTATCGATTTCCTCACAGATTATACAAAACTGTTCCGCCTTCCTGCTTCCCCCGTATCTTCTGAGGATGCTAGCAGTGATAGCGAAGACAGTGAAGCTACTCTTCACCAAATCGGCGTTTCTCCGGAGCTCGTACTTACCTCCCTTCCTTCTCCCCAACTGCGCTCTGAAATCTACCCCCGTTTCGAAGCCGCGCACATCATGGCACCCTGTTCTAATTTTTATGTCTTCAAGCAACGTATCGAAGATATGTGTCGCTGGGCTGAGGCTAAGACATCCGAAGCCGATCACGACGAGCCGCATCCGATGAGACCGTCCCTCAACTTCTTTGCGGCTGCAGCCATCGCTCTTGGTCTCGGCGCTCAGTGCATGCTTGCCGAGCGTGATATGAACGTCGACTCGAGTTCAACTTCCGGTTCGAACGGGCTCAGTCCTACAGATGCGTCTCCCTCAGGATCCGGTCCTGGCGCTAGTGCGCACGATAGATCAATGCCGCCCCCGCCTGTTCCTGATCCGTCCCGGTCTCCTGAAGCGTCCAGTTCCCATTACCCCGACCCTTCGCTTCCGAGCATGCTCTATCGTCTTTCGAAACTTGCACTCGCGCTGAGCATGGAACGTGTCGGCTATGATGCGTTCGATCTAGACTATGTACACGCGAAAACTATGCAAGCGCGGTATCTACTGCTGTCACACCATGGTCTTGGAGATAGCTTGAACTTGCTGTCAGGTATGAATCCCGCGAAGAGGAAGAAGATACAGAAACGGGGGAAAGGGAAAGCAAGGACGGATGGAGACGTCTTGCCAGCAGACGCAGTAATGGGGGATGCGACCATGTCATCGGACAGGAGGGGGCGTGACAAAGGGAAGGGTCGCGGCCCGACCTTGGCTCTTGCCCCCGAGATGGTCGGTATCGTGAGCGAAGTGGTGGGAAATGCCCGGATGATGGGACTCAACCACGACCCGGATACCTCAGGAGGCGAAAAGTTCTCACTTTACGAAAAGGAGATGCGAAGACGCCTTTGGTGGGAGATAGTTGCTCTGGATGCGTGAGTATTTTATTTTTTGTTGCTGCTTATTTTAAGCGCATCATCATTTCAAAATCCTCCGAGTTCAGTTGTAATTTTTAGCTGAATTTTTTTTTTGCTTTCTTTTAAAGATTTGTTGCCGACTGCATAGGGGAAAGCCCCTTTATTCACGACGACTCTGCGTCCACTCGCTTTCCCTCTGACGTTGACGATGAGAACTTCGGTCCAGACTCTGCAAATCTTCCGGCGTCGAACATTGAATCGATGCAGGGAAATATTGACTACTTTATCCAGCGTTGTCGGTCAGTACGAAAATCATCTTAACAAAATGACCTTCTGATTATTATTTTTTTCTTCCGTATTTTTCCGCTTCTCTCCCTTTTGGACGATTCAATACTATTTCAGGTTCGTGGATTTGGTGAAGAAACTGAGGCGGAAAACGAACGCATTTCGGGAGTTGCACGGTGATGCTCACGTTTCTGAAACGCGTGATATGCTGGAAGCGATGAAGAACGAGATTGCACAATGGCTGAAGGACCTTCCAGAGCATCTCAAGCTTAAGGATATCCCTTCACTCGGTTCAGTTCCCTTACAAATGAACATGAAAGGAATGTCGCCACCGAAAAGGTCTTCAGCTCCCCCTGGCGACCGCGGAAATACACCGCAATACGATTCGCCATATCTCATTGCCATGCGCTGTGACCTCGCAATATCCGCTCGCTACGGTTTTATCATGCTTTGTCTTCCGTTTTCTAAGGATACTCCTGCAGAAACGAACTCTGACGATTTCGCCTCCTCTTCAAAGAGCTTCGACACGCTGTTCATGATGGAGCCCGCCATGTATATTGTTCGCACGTGGCAATATCTGCACTCCATATTCAGATATGTTCGGCCGTCCATGTTCATGTGTTACTCATTCACGCGGCAATTATTCGATGCAGCCGTTGTCCTCGGGCACATGGCTATACAGCAACCCCTCTACGCTGCTCCGGCTTTAGGTAGTGTGCGTTTAGCTGCCGAGGTTCTTCGCGATCCATCTGTCTTGACGGGCCGTTCTTCATCAACTGAACATGGTTGCGTGCCTAGCGAAGCCGTCAGGATTATTGAGGAGCTTATATTGAAGGCTGAGTCCGCGTTCGTAGGTTCGCCGAGCACAGCTTCGATGGTGAAAAGGAAACATGAAGAGGTGGATGGGTCTGATTCCGATTTCATGTATCATTTCAGGTTCCCCTACGTTGGTACTGGTGTGGTCAGTGCCGGTCCTCCAGCTCCAACGTATACACCTTCGACTTTCGGTGGATCGTCGTCGCTGGTTGATAATGGAAGCGGAACGGCTGTGCGCTCTGCAGAGCCATCACAAAGGGTCACCGCTCGGGCAAAGCAGAGTCCGGTAGACAAGAATACGACACCCGGAGATCCCAGGCCTGCCCTGACGAAGTCCAAGTCGTCCCATCCGGGTGTCACGATCTGCGCGAGGGCCTACAAGAGCAAGGATTCCTCCAGAGCGCGAGCGAACAGCACTGCATCCACGCGTTCCGATACTCAGATGGTTCCCCCTTCTGGTCCTCCACCGCTTCTTCAGGCCGTTCATACCGCTCAACACCAAGTCCCGTCCGAGCCGTCACCATCGTTGCAAGTTCCCTACCAGATAGGCCCGTCGAAATCCGGAGGAAGTCAACACTTCATGACGCCTCAGGCGAATTCGCCTTCGCAAGAGTTCTCTGGATACCGCGATGGATATCCAGCTCCGGCCGCATACGCCCACGCCCAGCCATTCTCGCATCAGGGCATACCCGTACCAGTGCCTTCGCAGCCTCGCAGCTTCGACGTTTATGCTTCCGGACCTCAAAATCCCACCCCTCAACCGGCGCCAACGCACGACTCTCATCCTTTCAACCCGTCAACCGGGGTGGAGTATCCCATTACGGCGCATCAGCAAGCTGAGTACGAAGCAATGATGCCCAGTACGTTGGTTGATTGTTCCTTTCATGTCCCGCTGATTTTTAATTATTCTGTGATTCAATCAGGTATGAACCATCCGTCACCTATTGGACCCCAAGACCACCGCTTCGGAAGAGGTTCCACCGATGCGAGTCACTCGGACGGTCAGAATGCATCCATGCATCCACAGCCTCAAGCCTTCCACCCTCATACTCAGAACCAGGCTCAAGCTCAAGCCCAGCACGCTGATCCTATACCGACTCTCACGGCGGCCCAACCAAGTTGGCCTCCCCAGAATTCCGTATACCAACAACCATGGACAGGGTACTACCAATGATCTCCTTCCACTCCTTACCCTTTTTTATGATTACTCACGATATTCGCCGACGATTCGAGCTCGAACTCCCCCTCCTTTTTTGTGTGGATAGTCAGTCTTGTATCACTATACGCTCGTTATTTGAATTCTCCTTGCTTCTTCAATTCGGATATTTAGCTGCCCCGTGTCTTGTCTGACTATGTATCGGCTTCGATTTAGTATGGAACACCCCTCATTTCGTCTACTATTATTTTGGTGGTTTATATTATTCTCAATAGACGTATGCGCGATTCCCTTTTCTCTCCGCAGCTGGGAAATCACACTTTTGGCGGAAGGATTTCGTGCGAGGGGGCATTTTCTCGGATGTCCGGGTGTGCGGAAACGTAATAAAGCAGCAGTACGGGAGGGTCTAGGCCCACGGCGAATAGTTTATTCAAGTTCTTCTGATAGATCTTGCTCCCAATATCGTCCTTGTATAATACAAGGTTCCTAGACAAGCTAGTGTTTACCCCTCGGAGGTCGAGGACGACATATACTGCTTAGTGCATATGCCGTGATACGACTCGAACTCTGCTGGCTAGTACATACTGATATAAGACTCGATGCGGCCGCGCGCAGAACGACGGCGTACTTATGGAATGCGAATTGAGATTACTGAGACCGCAGATAAGAGTAGCCTGAGGCTGTGGTCGTCCTGATTCTTACTCCTTAAACTTACTAAGGGACATTAACCTGGATGCGTAATCCCAGGTCCCCCCCCCCTCTTACTCCTCCACCCGGATCTCAGGCTTTCTAAAGCGCTGGCTCGTCGCTGACTTCACTAAGTACTAGAGTCTGGGGTATCCCCCCCGAATCACGATCGAGCGAATTCGAAGCTGGGTTGTGCTCTAGCCTGAGCGCGGGCCGACACGGTAAGAACGTACTGGCCCGTGTATCGGACTCCGCATAGGCTTCTTCAAGACTCAGACTAGTACCCAGAGTCAAGAGTTCGAAGCCCGCAGCTCGCTTGGCCAGGCAAGTAAGTATGTATACACCCTCGGCCTCGGACTCTGTTGAGAACCCAGTACAAACTTGAACCCACTACAAGGTTGGCAAAATTCAAATCCCGGGCCGCGCGCCCTGCTCTGCCCTGTCTTGTCCTATCTTTACAGCTTACTACAACTTAAAGCCCCGCCGCGATTAACACCGCTGAAGCCCCAAGTCGGGCTTACTACATAGATCTGAAGTACTGCGGATCCACATTCGCGCTCATCGGGAGGTGCGCCCAGGGGGAGCTGCCAGTGAATCCTGATGATTGCCAGTGCCACAAGGGTCTTCGAAACTTCGGGCTCTGGATCACTGTCTCCTGGTAACTGACCTAGGCTGTACCGATCCATACTAGTACTCCCTAGTCGTACGACTCGCGAGCGTGTTTCTCTCACCCAGATTTATCAAATCTCTTCCACTCCACAAAACGCTCAGCGACCTGCCTACGAAGTTCGCAAGAGATTAAGGACACCCATAGAATTCGCTCGCCGCGCCTAAGACCGCGTGCGACTCGCCCGCCGGTAGTAGCAACGAATCTGTGTCCTGACTTGATCAGTCGCAGGCGCCCTCAAGATCCAGAACTCAAAAGAGCCTTGGTCGCTCACGAGCAACACATCGGACGGGCCGCACTATATATACATTTAAGTTATACCATACATACATGTACAGTAGCATAGCCGCGCCACACATGGACTTGCGACTGATGCGTATATTAATCTCAGGCATCAAGCATCTGTCCGAACGAGTCTCGAATCTCCCCTCAGGCTTCTGCCGGTAGACAAGAACATTTATAGCCAATCCTGCATTCATCCGAGTTGCAAAGCTCTAATATTGGCACCCGAGTGGCAGAGAAGGCATCAGAAAATGCCAGAACTCGAAGCGTAGTAGTAGAAACGATTTGGAAATTTGTCGGCTGTACTTGCCAGTGTGCCTGGGTGCTACCATCTACGCCGAGCCAAGTATAGAAAATAGAACAGTCGATGCAATATGTATATATTACTACAACGCGCCAAGAAGAGGCACGTAGTGCGATGGATGGTTACATGCAATAAAATCCTAGGAAAGCTGCGTTTGATATCAAAGAAAGAGAAGAAACACTAGTGTGGTGAGAAAAGTGTATAAGAAAATGCTGGTTGCTGTAAGGGCATAGTGATCGGAAGGAATACTTAAGTCTGTCAAAACAGTTGTTCAGTGTTTGGTAATCAAGATAATGTCCGTGGCGTGTGGTTGTATGCTCTTAGTGTATCGACGTCCGCGTCGCCGGCTCCGCCAGTGGTGTTGCATTCTAGACAAAAAGGAGGAAAAGGCGCTGAGGATTAATATCCCCTCCTCTCCTTCTTCCTCCTGCGCTTCTCTTCTTCGTGGCGCTTCTCTTCCTCGAAAGCCGCCTCGTCCTCTTTTTTCGCGATTCTCATACTGCGACATACCACCGTGAATAATATAATCAAAGTGAGAGGGGATGGCAATAACAAACCTTCTCAACTCCTCCCTTCTCAGCGCATCAGCATCTGCCTCCATATCATCGTCCTCATCACTGAATACATCGTTCTGCATGTAACGGTCCCTATCTTTCCCGAAGATCTTCCAGATCTCCGAGCTGATGGCGCTGCGGCCTGAAGTGCTGGCAGGACGACGCTTGGGCGGCGGCGAGTCGCCATCGGATTCGGAAAGGGAATACGAACGCGTGCGTTTCTTACCCAACGCACTACTCGAAATTCCAGCGCCCGAAGACAAGCGCGGAGCGGGGGCCTTCGAGGACGAGCCGTTGCTTTTCGCAGGCGTGGAACTAGTGAGTTTGGTAGTTTTGGTGAACGAAAGAGAACCTTTCGGTTCCGGTTTGACGACGGTAACCTTAGTTCGCGGCTCCTTCCGTTCGATAGGCTGCGAGCCATTGGGCGCAGACCGGAACAGTTCCGACGCACTCGGCTTCGGCGCGGGAGCGGACTCCTTCGTCCGTGCAGGCTGTGGATGAGGAGTCGTGGCCGCTGAAGATGACGGCGAAAGCGATGAATCCAAACTCGTCGCTTTCTTAGCGGTGGGAGCATCCACTTTCTTCCGCTCACCAAACCAGTCGTTGAAACCACGGGCTTCATCACCAGCAATGACCTTCGCCTTCGCCTTGTGCATGTCAGTCATGATCTCGTCAATCGTTCGCGTGTCACGTTTGACCGTGTTCAACCGTATAAGTGTCGTCGGCATAGCGGCAAGCTGCTGCCTGATGGACAGACCGCTCTTTGTAGTATCGAGAGTGGGAGTGGCCTGCTGCGGAGGGCGCGGTTCCTTCGAACGCGGCTCTAGGGGACGCGGATAGGAAGAATCAATATCCTTCGCAGGTCTGCCGGGTCTCCGAGGACTTTGACCAGAGAGCGGCGGACCCGCCCTCCTCGACGACGAGAAACCCCGACTTAGGTCCGCGTTGAGCTTCCGCTGTCGTTTTTCCTCCCTGGTCAGCACCTGGGTGGTCCCATCGTCATCCTCGTCGTCCGAACCGCGCTTCGCTTTACGAGTCCGACCGCCTCCGCCGCCACCACCACCCCCGCCTCCCGAGCTGCTCCAACCCGACCGCCGCTCCTTACCGTAGATCAAGTTTTTTCTGTGTTCATCCTCCCGTCTTTGTTGCACCATCTCCTTCCTATGTCGTTCCTCCTCCGCTTTCCGCTTCCGTTCCACATCCCTCTGCTGGTCCTCGAGTCTCCTCTGCACGATCTTGGCCTGCAGGATCCGGTCCTTCTCGTCCTTCTCCTTCTGCTCCTTAATCCTTTGCTCCTCCTTCCGTTTCTTTTCTGCGAGTAGTTGCTGCGTGGCGAGATCAGACTTACGGGTCTGAGAGGCGCTGAGGGCCATCAGCTCGGCGAATTTCGCAGACATCGTGGCACCGAGAAAGAGATATGTAGAGTGCGCCAAGTAAGAGAAAAGGAGAGTGGAAGCAAAGGACAAGTTGGGAGTAGAGATGAGAGCGGAACGGGAACAAGGGTAGTAGTAATACTAGAGGGGAGGCGTGTCAGCGGTGGCCCGCGCCCACGGCATGCGTGTTACGTTTGCGGCGATTTCTCAACTGCTCAAACCGCCAAATCTAGCTAAACCCCTCCGATGCGAACATACAATGTACAAAGGGGTACGAATGAACGGGATGCAATCCGCAGGCTCTATACTAATACGAGCTACTGCCCAGGTAATAAAGGATTTTGTTACGGCCCGTTTAGTGGTGGCCACGTCCCGTTATTACCCTCGATCGGCGTGCCAACGCCCGAGGGAATACAATGTAGTAGTAGGCAATCCTGAGTTATGACCTGCATCTCGCCCTCGCAGGTGAGCGAGATCTCAACGTGACTGCACGCTGTAGAGATTGTCCGATTCAGTGTTTTGAATGACCCGTGTGCGCAACGATCCACGGATAGGGTGCCGATGCTGAATGTTATCGTTTACACTTGACACTCCTGAAGTGTGCCGTCCCCCCGATATATGTAACAAGTGAAGTGAAACAACGAGGAAGGAAAGCACGCGACGAACCGTGCCCAACTTGAAGTCGGGTGCCGTGAATCTCAGGACCCAAACACCTTCCAACGCAGCGCACCTCCCATCCGATGAATGTGTGTGTATCATTCAGGTGCTGCGAAGTACACGTATACACAGGCAACACCCTCACCAGACCTAGCGAGCCGCTTGTCGACTGAGTCGCGAAACACCACAGACTCGGCCTCAGACAGCCGCTTTCGCATGTTGACGTTGATGCTGATGAGACACGCATCGTCACTGAGTGCCGGTCAATTAATTTGAAAAGTAAGGAAGGGGTGTCAGTGGATGATGGTTTCATGTTGTGATAAGAGCAGCACACGAATACAACGGTGGGAGGCAGGAACTTGCCGGTTTAGATGAATGGAGCGGTGGTGCTGAATACAGCCAGCCGATGCCAGCTACCACTTCGGCTCAGCCACAATCCTGTGCAATTCGCCATTTTCAACTTCCAACTACAGCCTCTTTTTAATTGCTGGTTACACCAGCGAGTCGATTAATCTCTCTGGCTCTGCTTTATCCACGCAAGGCAATTAACCCGCAATAATCTGACCAATTTTATTTGTTTACCAAGGTGCCAGATAACAAACACTGTCGTCGCTTTTTACAAAGTCAAGTCACAGGCAACCTTCTTCACTTCTCCATCTCATCTAGCACCTTCGCAGAATTCAAAAACGTTGTCTTTTCGACGTCAAAATCTGAAAGAAGAAAAAAAGGATATCAGAAGGACAAGCCAGGTTAAGTTGGCGGTGTAATTCCCACCGTCTGGAATAACTGTAATATTGTTTCTCATGAGCTGAAGTACCTCCCTTCCGTTCGGAGTAAACCTTGGCCATGGCGCTATGGTGGATGATAATAGATGAGAAGAAAGGATGAACGCATGTTCGCGTAAGCTACTGACCTCCTGGGTCGAGGTCCACGACGAAGTTGATGTAGAAGTCCAGCATGGTATTGGCGAAATCCTCTTCCACCGCGATGACAGGGCCGTAAAAAAGGATCAATTCGGACGCATGGCTCACTGTTACGCTTTGTCAACGAGAAATCCGCGTACAGAAGAACGATGGTAATCACCTCCCAGAGTCGGGTTGTTCCCAGGGATAAACTCCTTGAAGTAATACGCAAACATAGGCTGCGTTGCTGCCGCCTTGTCGAAGAACAACCTCCTAGCCGCCAAGAACATATTATCCGTGTACCACGCTTCTGCCCTATCGAAGAGCGAGTCGCCCGTGTTGAAAGGGCCTCCGAGGGACGAGTCGTTCGCGGGGAAGAGCTTGTTAAAGTCGTCGAGCACGTCCTGACTCAGTGTAGTGTTGTCTAGGATCAAGTTGCCGATGAAGGTGTCGAAAACCTCGTCCTCGCTCACGCCGGGGTGCGAGAGGTTGAGCAGGGTTTCACTGAAGGTGGTTCCCTCGTTGAGCTAATTCACGAGTGTGCGTTCAGGGGACTGCGGTGATTCACATATGGGTACCGGACCTACATTAGTACCGGCAAGGAATGGGACGTGGAGAAAATCTCCAGACGCGATTTTTGCAGAGGCTCTCATCTCGACGAAGCTACCTGGGGGTCCGACTGTTGGCTCCCAGAGCTGGCTATTCAGTGTCCCCGCGATCATATCATTACTAACGTTCAATAGCGTCTACAAAGGAGACTAGCTCAGCATCCATACACGGAAAAATTTTGTAACATGCACGCTGACCTCGTAGGGTACTTTCTGCAAACACGAGACCGACTCAGAGCTCAGCGGACACCCCATGCTTTCCACGAGGCGCGCAAAAGGCTTTCCAGGATCGTCGTATTGGAATGCGAAAGGAGCGCTTTTACTGGTTACAACGGAAGATTTATGTGTGAGCGCGCCGGAATAGCCAAAATATGCTCACAATGGGCCGGTGAGCGAATCGGCCATGGCC
This sequence comes from Coniferiporia sulphurascens, assembly GCA_002794785.1. NCBI lineage: Eukaryota > Fungi > Basidiomycota > Agaricomycetes > Hymenochaetales > Hymenochaetaceae > Coniferiporia > Coniferiporia sulphurascens. Next base: position 1,113,746 of record NBBA01000004.1, read on the forward strand.
GCCCTGAATAACGACTGCTTCGCAGGGAAAATGACTTGTGCTTCTACACTTCCGGCGCCTGCTGACTGGGAAGAAGAGTTAGGTTAGTGTGGGAGAGCACCAGAACACGGAAGCTTACTTGACCCCATATCGTAACCTTCATGGTATTAGCAAACAGGTTTCGATGAAAACAACGTCTTTAAATCAAGTCAATATTTACACACCTTGCTTGGGTCGCCGCCGAAGGAGGCTATGTTATCTTGGACAAACTGAAAAGCTGCTCGCTGGTCGTGCAGACCGGCATTTAGATCTCCAGGGGCCACGTGGGAGCTTGCCAGCTTCACTCATTCCCAATTAGAACAAGCTTGGTTCGGGAGTAAAAAGGATGGGCAGATCTCACAAATCCAAATGTGTTGATGCGATAATTGCTACGCAATTAAGAAGCAGCGTCGTATCAGATTAGAGCTTGATTTGAGTCCGGTGGGAAAAACTCACAAGGACACGAAGATGATAGGCTTTCCGTTTGTAACGCTACGATTTACGATTCCTGTTTATATTCAATCGTTAATAGTATTACCCCACACTTTGCAGAGTGCTCACTGGTTGGGTCGTTTGGAAAAGTCGAAGAAGCTCTTTATGTATTAAAAATCAGCGTGGAATAACGACCGCGGAGAATCGCATATGCCGACCCTGAGTTGTAAGCCCCTCCCTGTACCAAAAATCAGCCGATTCATATAACATGCCACTTGTGTTTACTCACGTATATCCATACTAGCACTGGAAGCTTTTCGCGGGTGCTTGTGCCAGTTGGTCGCCAAACCTGCAAGAACGACACGAAATGTGAGCACGAAAGACTCGACACACCAAGGAAATCATCCCGTACATTGAGGGTCAAGCAATCCTCACTCATAGACACACCCGACGGAAGTTGGGGACACGCGTCTCCAAATTGCGATGCATCCTGTATGCCTTTAGGAGCCTTCGTAATTGGAACTGGAGCTTTGAACCTCAAACTCCCGACCGGAGGCTGGGCGTAAGGTATCCCGAGCCAGCGTTCCGTCCCATTGGAAGTGCGTACGCCCTCGAACGAGCCCGAGGAAAGGCTTACTACTAGGGAGTCAGATTGAGCCCGCGTCGAGGGGAACGCTAAGAGAAAAGCTATGCAGGCGCCGAAGAGGAGCATTCTTTTGGCAGCGAACCAGGAAGAGATGGGTCCAAAATCCCGTTGAGATTTTAAAGCCTCGTCCCGCTGGCCTACCTATCACCGCGAACGTCAGTATTTGCCACAGTTCCGGACGATAAATCACACATGAACGCGCCGTGGGCAAGAATAGAGCTTATCACAAGACGTTATCCGGGTTCGATCGCGAGTAGGACATTCAAAGAATTCAAGTCTGCCTCTTCTCGGCCTTGTGTCCGAATGAAAGAAGTGCCTGAAAAAAGACTCGACGTTCCACCACATGAGGGCTCCAGTTTAAAAAAAGTATCTCCGCTAGAAAAGAACTAAGTATGGAAGAGTTACTCCCGGCTAGACCGCTTGGCTGTTTAGTGCGGTCGTTATTGTGCCGATATTAATTTCCCGCAGTATGCCAAGAGATAAGCGAGACCAGAATTCGGCAGAGCCACTTTAGCATAGAATAGGACATGGGCATTGAAGTGAAAATTTATTTGTGTGAGGCTCTAGCTAATGCATTTGGTTGAGCTTGAACTAGTGGTTGTGCATCGGCTGGCCAGAACGGAGCCGGGTTCATTAATAAGTCAAGCAGAAGAGAAGCTTGAGGCTTGAATGACAACCCAGGATCAGCTGAGTCGACGATCCGTCGACTGCTTTAGCCCGTCGGTCCGGTCACTGAGCACCTGTAGGCCCAGCTAGCCACAACCAATGGTAATGTGTATTCGTGTAACGTGGTTCATAGGAATTGAAAGAAATGTTCTCGGGGCTCTGAGTTCGGCTGTATTTGAATCGAAAATAGAGCACTGCACTCGGCTTTAGTAGCCTGAGGCCAGTGTAGGAAGCAAGTGCCAATGCAAGCACCTCGGAAGCATTAATATTGACCACTTCGGCACGTTACATAATTATGATTGCCGTGATCTCATGACTAATAGGACCAGAGCAAGACGCGTTCTGCACGCGCCAACACTGGTCAACCAGCTGCTCCGACCAGCCTTGCGGGCTGTAATGCTATAGAAGGATATACCCAATGCCACCCTTTTGCGAGCCGTCGCTTGTCGTCGGTGGATTCAAGGAGAGAATCGATTCCTTTATTGTTCAAGGTGTGCCATTCGGCACTCACTGTTTGTTCTTCAAGCCATAAGCTCACTCGAGACCAGGGGATAGACTGTTCGTCGGGACTGGTCTCGGAAATCTGCACATTTACAGTGTGGACCAAGGCGAAGATGGCAATTACAAAGCGAGTCTTGTGACAACAAAGAGCTTAAGCAAGAAACCCATCGAATGTGTGGGGTGCATCAAGGATATAAACTCGGTCGTCGCGCTTAGCGGTAAGAGCTTGATTGACTATTGTCTTAAACATAGCTTACTGTCACTAACTAGACTCGTCCGTGACTCTGTACCCTCTTCCTGATCTCGTTCCTCCGACTCCGCTTCCGCAGGCCCGAAAGGCGTTCTCCTTCGCCGTGAACTCCACGATCGAGAATGTCTCCTCCGATGGCAACGTTCAATCGTTTGATGACTCCGCGACACCTGTGCAGTCGATGGATGTGCCTACGGTAGTAACGTACTTAGTCGTTGGATCACAAAGAAAGCTGGTGGTTTATTCCTGGCGAGACGGAGAAGCGCAGGAAGTAAAGGTGCGTTTCACTATACAGCGCGGATACAGCGTCTTCTTATACATTGCAGGAAGCGCCTCTTCCACATTCTGCGCGAGTCATCACTTTCCTCAAGCCGACGGTCTTATGTCTTGCGTACACAGCTACTGAGCATGTTCTGTTCTATCTTGATACAATGTCTACGGCGGAGTTGACCATGCCCGTGAATGTGCCCTCGTCCACAAGTGCTGGAGGATACGGTATGAACGCTCTAACAGGGCTTGGAGGATACATGACTTTAGGACTTGCTGCAAAAGCGAAGCCACTGGCTGTCACCATCGGTGAAGACGTGCTCATTCCAAAGGATAGTTAGTGATATTTTATGAATCTCCGTTGGTGTTGTGAACTTGACGTTCGTCATAGATACGGGCATGTTCTTCAGTGCAGATGGGAAAGCGAAGCCAGAAGGTTTACTTTGGAACGCCCCGCCAGAGGATATTGGTAAACGTTTCTAAGTGGATACGTAGAGAGCACGTTCTTACATTTTTTCCAGCATATGCAAAGCCCTACGTTATTTCCATACAATCTTCAGGGACAATACTCGCCTCCTCTCTTGGCACACCCTCCTCTATTCCTACGGGACCAGCCGGTTTCATACAGGCGCCTGTGCTTCAGGTCCAGTCTTCGTTAACGCTGCAACATGTGCAGTTTTTAGTCTTACCAAACGTCGCCTCGTCTGCACCGTCAGCGTCGACATTACGCCTGCTCACACCATCTCCCGCTGCAAAGGCGCCCGTATTCGCCATCTCTACTCCGTTAGATCGAAATGCTGCAGCTTCTGAGGGGAGCGCTGTCTGGTTACTTCGGATGAGATCATGGGGCGAACAGGTCGATGAACTCGTGCAGGATGGAAGCTACCCCGAGGCGCTTGCGTTACTAGAAAGCATCGACGAAGCCACCTTGCCTGACAAAGTTAGTTGAATATTTCTTCAGGTTTCTCATACTGAGTAGAAGCAGGCGTCAAGGCGAGCGAAGATACGCGCTTTGAACGCGGTCTCTCAGTTCAAGAAGAGCGATTTTGACAGCGCAATGAACACGTTCATCGCACTGGACACCAATCCGGCGAAAGTTGTCGCCCTGTTCCCGGAAAGCGTTGCAGGTCGACTACACGTTCCTCCAGAACGGTGGATTCCGCTTTTTGGCGGGCCCGAGCCGAAAGTAGAGGAGAAACCCGAAGAGTCGAAAAAGAAGACGGACGACCGATCCAGTTCCATTGCTCGTACTCCATCTCCCGCGGGTTCAATGCGAGTCAGGCGGAGGGGCACTCTGGAAACTATGTTTTCTACGGCAGTAGCGGCTGCGAGCCCTGATAAAGATGATGATCGCATTTCTATACGTGGACGAACAAAGGACAAGGGGAAGGCCATCGGTTCGTGCGACGTTTGTCTTTTTGTACTTCGGTGATAATTGATCATTGACATATACCTTAAAGATACATTCCCTCGTTCACTTGAGACCCTCCTACGTTACCTTACAGATCGTCGTCCACAAGTTCACCGCGCCTTGGCGGCCGTTCACATCACTCCTGCACAAGCCCACCAATTCCCCTTTCTCTCCGAAACATCCGTCGATGATCTTCTCGCCCAGCCGGATGCGCCTCTGACGCTGCTCACACCAGTGCAGCTAACGCGATTCGCCCAGATTGTCGACACTGCGTTGTTCAAAGCTTACTTAATTGTGCGACCTGGTCTTTTGGGCCCTTTGTGTAGTTTGGACAACTGGTGCGAGGTGACCGAGGTGGAAGAGGTGTTGATGGAACGCGAGGTTCGCTTTATTGATTTTGTACTTCGGGCTGGTTTAATGATTTACACTTACTGGGCCTCAGAAATTCTCGGAATTGGTTTCATTGTACAGAGGGAAGAAGATGCACGGGAAGGCGCTGGCTTTGCTTAGACGGTGAGGATTTTGCAAGACTTGGAGGCATGCTTCATTTTAATCCATGGTATCCGATAGCCTGAGCGAAAAGGAAACCGAGGCGGAAGATAAAATTCGTCCGACAGTCTCCTATGTGCAGAAGCTCGGACCCGAATATTTAGACCAGATATTTGAGGCGACACGTTGGATCTACGAGCACAACCCCGACTCCGCGTTTGAGGTGCGCACGCAATTGTCTAATATCCTATCCGAAATACATCTCTTAACACTCCGACCATGCCTTTTCTTTTGCCTTCTGTTCGTGCAGATTTTCACTGCGGAACTTGTGGAGCTCCCCCGGTCGAAGGTTGCAGACTTCCTCGAGGAAGATCTCAATCCGGGTTTGTGCGCGAAGTACCTTGAATATTTGATCGCAGAAAGAGAGGAAATGTCAACATTATTCCACGATCGTCTCGTCGAGCTCTATCTGGATTTTGCCGTAGATGCCAAGAAGAAGGACGAAGGTACCTTGCGAGTTTTTCATACTGCTTCCAGGTTGCTAAATCACATTTATCAAGATACCTATAACCAGGAGTATAAGAAGCTCTTGGATTTCATTCAAAGCTCCCGTATTTACAGAGTGGATCGACTTTTCGGATTACTTCCTTCGGACGGTAAAACACAGCTGCGTGCATATTATAGGAAATACATACTGACGGACGCCTGACCCTCAGACATGTATGAAGCTCGGGCCATCCTTCTGGGTCGTCTGGGGAAGCACGAAAATGCTTTAGAGACATATGTTTACCGACTTGGTGACTACATCAAGGCAGAAGAGTAAGTGCAGAGCCTTACCCCGTCGCTGGTAAAAGCTCAGACCGCCCTTTCAGATACTGCAAGAGCATATACATACCCAACTCATCGACACAAGACATCTTCCTCTCTCTGCTTAAGATCTATCTCGAACCCCACGCAGTCGCGCAGCAGAAGCAGCAGCCAGACTTTCTCCAGCCGGCGCTCGAGCTCATCAGCCGTCAGAGCCCGCGCCTCGACACTCTCGAGACTCTGCGTCTTCTGCCGCCGCTCGTCCCCGCACAGGACATCCGGACATTCCTGCTCGACGCTGCGCGCGCGCCGGTTTTCGACACACGTGTCGTGCGCGAGATACGGAAAGGCTGGAGCGAGCAGGTAGGGCGGAAGCTTATGGGGTTGCAGAGTCGACGAGTAAGGGTGACGGACGGGAGAATGTACGTGTCATGTCCTTTTTCCTGTCGATCGGATTCACCCATGACCATACTTTGTTTACTCTTTACAGATGCCCGCAGTGTCACAAGAGGCTTGGAAACAGCGTTATCGCGGTGCATGCACCAAGGGGCGAGGTCACTCATTATCAGTGCCGAGAGGCGTTCTCCAATTTGAAGAAACGCGGAGAACATGCACACTGAACCCAGAAATCCCATCCACTCCGACCCCTTTTCAATAAGCTGTTCTCACTGGCACCCACGTTTTCGGAACGCTTCCCCACACATTATATAACACTGTATTACTAGAGTAATTGGTCTACTGCTCGTTCAACACCAGTTCGCGTATCATCTGTTGAGCCCAAGTTCCGTGCTTCAGTCATCGTCCTCGTCATCTTCTCCGAAAAGGTCCGGTCCATCTATAGTACCGGGTTCCACAGGTACTTGATCCACTTTAACTTCAAGGGCGACCCTGACTGGAGTAGAGGCGTACTTTCGCGGGTTGCTACCAAAATGAGTAATTAGGGCGTCTGGAACGAGCATTTGGTAGACTGTTGAAGATACAGATTGTTCTTGAGTAAGAAACGCAGGACTGTCACTTCCAATTGTGGTAGACCTTGTAGAAGTATAGTTTGTGCTAGCAAGATGCCGAGTTCTGATAAGTGAAGTTTGTCGAGATCCGATCGGTGGTGGAGGTGTAATAATGAGGCGTGAGCTGGTGCCAGTGGGAAAACTGGAACGGATAATGCGCTCTGGTATGTCCCTTGATGGAGTGTAAGTAACGTCACTGGAGTTAGAGCTCAAGATGCTGGAGACAGAGTCATAGACATTAAGCGAGAAACGAGGGCGAGAGGCGACACGGGTGCTGGGGTCCAATGAAAACTTGAAGCGCCTAGGTGGTGTTGCATAGGCCTGGGAAGGAGAGTGCACTAGGGAAAGAGAAGACGGAAGATTCATATCAGACGAGCCCGATTGACTCGAGTCAGTAGCATAAACTCTCAAGTTCGGTGGACTGTATTCGTTTTCTTTAAACGCATTTATCAGAGGTATGTCTTCCTTCGTTGCTGGCACTTCGGACAAATCGTTTGAAGCGGGCAGGTTGGGAGGAGGAATAGCTTCAGGGGGTTTATAACCCACTCCAGACCTGTCATTCGCATCGATGCCTTCCAAGGGGTCATGTCCGTCACTTCTGTAATTAACCGAAGCAGGCAGGCCCAGAATATCGTCAAGAGTACGCCAGGGATCGGGAAAATCTAAGAGGGAAACTTCTTGCGCTTGAGGGGAAGGCGACCGTACGGGGTGCAGGCTTTCCGGCGACATTTTATGGCGCCGTATACGTCCGTTGCTCAGGGCGAGTAGGGTGGGGTCTGTAAGTGCTGGTGCATCGGGAGTGAATTTACGTGCATGATTTTTTCCCTGCGATGGTGAGTGACCTGAGAACGGAGACCCGGAGCATATACCGAATTGATTGAGGCCGCCACCTGACACCATCGTGTTTGGATAAGCCTCGTCACCCTCGAGTTCGTCCACAAATTCTGGTTCGGAGAAGCACGAGTTTTGGTAGTCCGTATCCGCTTCCGGCACATTTGAGAGGTAATCCTGGTAAGAGCTAGATCGTTCGCTCCCAGCGTTACCATAATGTAGTGAGTCAGATGAGAGACGTGTTGAGGGGTCATCAGAAGCAGATTGGTTCGATAAACGGGTAGACTCAGATCGTCGCCTCACTGTACCTGATAACGCGTGACTCAGATGTGCTTCTGTACTGGACAATTTACTTGAGGAAAACGTTGAATAAGCTTCAGGGCTATCTTGGGAGATCCTCTGTTAAAAGCTTATTAGTATACCTTCGGCATTATTCTTCCCTTCAACCAACCATCCTTTTCCTGGGACTTCCGGCGATCGGCAATATACGTCGAATCCTTTTGGATACAGATGGAGGAGCATTGACTTGTGCCAGCCCAGCAAAGTCAGGTAAACGTAGTAAGCGATCCATCGTCGCTCGCAACGCAATAGCTAGCATACGCATAAGTACAGTAAGAGTAAGCGCACGCGAATCGTGACTCACGTTCGTTGATATCCAGAGCTTCTAATATCTTAGAACGCTTCCGACGATTAACCTTGTCTGGACTAGAGCTCGAATAAAGGGTGCTTGAGAGCGTTCGCAGTGCATATGTAGCCCTTGCCGGCCCGTCGCGTTTACCACAGATATCATTCTTTGCATGAGCAAAAGTTATTTCTTCCACGCGTCCTGGATTTGGTCGCGTCGATTGGTCCCTTGTCTCGCCGCGGGGGCCATTCTGGAGCCCTCGGGCGAGAACTTGATGCCGCTGCTTCGAGAAGTGACCCTTCTGGACCCGTCCAGCGACATCCTTTGTACGTGCTCTAGCCGCGTTCCTGTTCACGAACATCGCCATGATCGCTGGTCGAGGATAAACAGTTTAACGACTGCTCGCACCTTCTACCACCCATATAGTTTGCGCCAGCCATAACGGACTTGGAACGCAGGTAAACCTATGTAGCTTTTCTGTGAAGGTTTCTGAAAGGCGTTTTGTAAGATATTGTCGACTGGTGAACTCTCGCAACCCGGGTTCCGGGATATAACGACTTGAAATGAAGTCACACTTGATCACAGTCACTGGTAGCCTGGCGTGGGAATGTCGTCTTACGGCGGCAGACTGGGACTGGTATTGGCGCTTCGTTTTCTTCAACCCCCACCTGCTGCGCTCCTCGTACTTCAGCAACGGACACGTTTCGCACGACATCGCGTAGACAGCGAACCACAACGCTTAAGGTTTTAGTCGCTCAGAGACTGTGATTGTACCTACTTTGTCTGTTGAGAAAATCATGTACGTGCTTAGTGAAGTTGTATCTTGCGAGCGCTTCATGCATGTACATTCTTGTCTGACTTGTTCTCTTCCTGTCGTATGGTCATCTGTGCTTGCTATACCAGTATACCTTGAAGACGATTGTCCCTGTCTTTAGCTGCTTCAACGAAGTTTTTGCTGTCATACATTGTCTGTTCTTGAGTCGCGCAAGCCATGCCTGAAGACGATTTTGACATCTATGGCGAGGACGACGGGTACGATGCTTCAATGGGACCTGAAGTAAGATTTCATTATGTATCTCGTTTCGAGAGAGTTTTGGGAACTAATTGCGGAATCTGAAGGGTGCGAATGACTACGGTCTTCAGAACTTAGACGAGCTCGATGAACATGCAAGCAATGAGCCGTCAACTGGTGAAAAACGCCCACGTGAGGAAGAAGAACCCGGGACAGGTTCAACTCAACATCAAGAATTACCGGCAGACGTGCCAGATTCAATGAACACTAACGCGGGCCCTTCTACTCAGAACAGCACTCCTCCTCCTAACGGGACGCTTAACAGTAACTCGAATGTAGGCTTAGCAGGTACATCACCTAACATGGACGCTCTGTATATTGGCGATCTGCAATGGGTCTGTTTGTCCCACTATCTTATTCTATTTCTGTTTTCTGAAATTGCGAGTGGCGCTATGTGAAGTGGACGACCGATGACGATTTGCGACAAATCGCCCTAAATATTGGTGTTAACATTGATCTCAAGGACATCACTTTCTCGGAGCATAAAGTTAACGGGAAAAGTAAAGGGTAATGGTCATACCTTATCTACTACGGCTTGTGTTGACGAGAGACTTTCCCAGTATTGCGTATATTGAGTGCCACAGCGCCGAGAATGCAGCAGTGCTAAAAAACTGGTTTGATAATAAGTGAGATCACATTTTAACTCCATAATGTCGCTGTCCTGACAATTCACCAGCGAATTTCAAAACCGACGCGCAAGCACGAATCTTGCCAATACATCACAGGGAAACCCGTTCCGCACTTTACCAAAAGGTTGTTCTACCTTTAGCATTCGTTAACTTGTGGCTTATAAGTATCACAGAGCCACCTCCTCGCGAGGGTCGCGTCGGCCATCACAACAATCAAGGCAACCAGGCCAGTGGTGGTTTCGGAAGGGGTGGTGGAGGTGGCTTCCGCGGAAATCAGCAGAGCAACATGGGATCTGTTGCACCTGTAAGCCAGCCGCGCGGCGGCATGATGGGAGGAGGCATGATGCGCGGTGGGGCAATGGGAGGAGCCGGCGGTTTTCAAATGCCAAATATGAACATGATGAATATGATGAACGGTGCAGCAAACCAGTTTGGGGGCATGCCATTTGGTAGGGGTACTGGAATGATTCCTCAGGGTCCCAGGGGTGGTATGATGGGTGGTAATTTTGGCGGAGGACGAGGCGGAGGTATGATGGGCGGTGTTGGTGAGTTTTTACTTTGTTATATGTTTTACCTTGTCCTGATCGGTGTCGACAAGGCATGGGCATGCTACCCACAGGTCCCATGGGCGGACGCGGGGGCTTCAATGGACAGGTGACTGGTCACTTCAACCCTGCTTTCATGCAAAACCAGAATGCGGGCCAGTTCGGTCCCGACGGACCGAGAAAGCGCTTCAAGATGGAACAGAGCGGTTAGGGGGGTTCGCACTAATTAAAGAACGGCTTCCAACTGGTCTTACGCCTTTGCGTCTTTCTTCCCGTTCATTAACTCTTATATTTTATCGTTGTAAATGCGAGCCAAGTTAGATGTTCTAGCACGCTCTCCTACCTGTCAAAATTCGTGTATAGCTGTAATGTTTTTAAACTTAGTAAAATCCAACGAATACATTTTACTCTATTGATGACGTGTCATGTGTGCTGATGATATTGTTGCGCGTTTCGACGCGTTTCACGGTTGTGAACTCAGTTATACTCGCCGAATCGCGGATTTCAGCGCTAACCTCGTTTCTTCGTCTCTGAACACACCGGCTTGAATGCAAGACCAGTCTGGCTGGACCTGCCTTTCCGTACTCTTATGAGCACTGTCGATTTAGAGCTTCAAATGCCGTCTGACATGCGCGGCTCTCCGCGCGTCTCTGGAGACGCAGCGACTTCACACTCCTTCCTGGGCGCTCAGACGGGCTCCTCTCCCGACCGCACTCCAAAACGACGAGGTATTCTCCTTTTAACAGTCGAAACACCTACGACCGGTTCCTTTCCTCGGTTCACGCAAACCCAGCCCGCTCGATGGAGGTCACCAGAGTACTTGTTCTATGGTGCGGTGTTTATTATTGCTATTCCCATGATGGTGTGGAATCCTGTATTATTGAGCCAAGGTATCGTCTACATTGCAACACCGTCGTATAAATAATTGATGTTATATTGACAAATCCCTTAGACACAAATCCAAATTATCCTTTGTTCAAGGCCCGTCTCTCGGACGGGTGGATTTTTGGTAGAAAGATTGTGTGTCTTTGCTTTCATTTGACGTTTCTATTATGTTGTTAATATCTTCGTCGTTTAGGACAACAGCGATGCGCAGTATCGTTCCTTCCGAAACAACTTACCTCTCCTCACAGCTATCGCATGCACATTCCTCCTTCTCAAGAGCATCTACTTAAAACTCTTCAACCATATACGTGTCTCAGAGCATGGCACGCTACTCCATCAGCTACCGTTCATATTCGTATTCTCTATATTATTCTTAACGGGTTTACATGGGGCGAATGCACTTAAAATCCTTTTTATCCTGAGCTTGAACTATGCTATCGGAAAAGTCTTTAAATCATCAAAATTAACTCCCATTTTGACTTGGGCATTCAATATGGGCGTCCTCTTCGCAATTGAGCGGAACTCTGGATACCGGTTTTCCAGCATATCCTCTTCTTTGGCCTTTCTGGTGCGATATTTCCTTTCCGACCTTGCCCACTTCCGAACGTCTTAAATTACGGTCCCAGGACAGTGTACAAGGAGCTTATCCCCGGTGGTATATCCCCTTCAACTTCACAATGTTGCGGCTTGTGTCGTTCAATATGGATCTCTACTGGGCTTCTTGCGCAGCGAGTTCATCCCGTGTAAGTGTACCGACATGGTTGTACTTCAAAATTCACGTTAAGAACTTTATTAGGTTGTCCACTCTGAGAGCGAGATGATGAATCACAAACAGCGGACTACAACACCACATGAGCTCGAGGTTTACTCTTTCGTAAATTACATCGCGTACGTGTTGTACCCGCCGCTCTTTATAGCAGGTCCGATCATGACTTTCAACGACTTCATGTGGCAGGTACGAGAACGTAAACGATGCAGCGCCTTTCCGTGTGACTAAAAATTGATAAATTTTAAGCATATTAAGTCGACGTCCGTACCATCGTGGACAACAGTCGCCAAATACCTCGGAAGGTTTCTCGGGTGCCTACTGACGATGGAGTTTATTCTGCATTATATGTATGTTGTGGCCATTAAAGATATGGCTGCTTGGAAGGGCGACACCCCGTTCGGGCTCAGCATGATTGGACTTTGGAACTTGTACATTGTGTGGCTTAAGGCGAGTCATTTTCAAAAAGCGTTGGGGAAATGCGCTCACATGCGAAGATATTATGTTTAGCTACTTATACCCTGGCGTTTTTTCCGATTATGGGCCCTTGCAGATGGCATAGTCCCTCCCGAAAATATGATTAGATGCATGACAAACAATTTCTCGGCCCAGGGCTTTTGGAGGGCCTGGCACAGGAGTTATAACCTCTGGATAGTGAGGTATGTCATTTATCCCTTCGCCAGAAATGTAGCATTTATATTTTCTACAAGATATATGTACATTCCGCTCGGTGGAGCCAAAAATGTTATCATGTCTACGACGCTCATATTCACTTTCGTTGCGCTCTGGCACGACCTAACGTTCCGTCTTCTTGCATGGGGATGGCTCATCAGTCTTTTCATCATACCCGAGGTTTTGGCAAAATACCTCCTACCGCCGGCAAAAGTGAGTCGGATGAACAATGAGCGATAGCTCGATTATACGTTACTTATGACTTGGATTACAGTTCGGGAATCGTCCTTGGTATCGCCATGTCTGTGCTGTCGGATGTGTCGGTAATATTCTGATGATGATGACCGCAAACCTTGTCGGGTTCGTTATTGGGGTTGACGGCATGAAGTACATGATCGGACAGCTTTTCGGAACTTCGGAAGGTCGGTCATCACACAACCGGGAGGGACGGTGTCGTTCTGACATTTCTGACACACTAGGTCTACGTTATCTCTTCGTTGCCTGCATCTGTATTTTTATTTCCATCCAAGTTATGTTTGAATATAGGTGAGTTCCTGCTTTGATTTATAGGACGATGATTTTGACCTATTTCACTTTATCTTCCGTGATGCAGAGAAGAGGAAAAGCGCAATGGGATATTTAGAAATTGTTAAGGACGCTCTTTTCCCGACCCCTCGGGGTCTCGCCCTTCGGACATATCGATCGGCCTGTCGCGCGTGTTTTCCGATAGTTTATACGTTCTCTCTCCCTCTTCTACGATGCGTGTGTCCTGCTGTGTGTAGTTAGATCGGCATACTCGTTCCTTTCAAAAAGCTCTCTACATGCTGTCGTCTTCATGTCTTCGTTAAACGAAAAGTTGGGCGCTGCGCTCGAATCGCGGCGTCGTCGCAACATTTTGCGGCGCCTCCCATCGCCGACGCGTGTATGCACGGATCCCGGCGCCGAAGCGGCGTTAGTCGACTTCGTCTCGAACGATTACCTATCTCTGACTTCCTACGCGCCTTTACGTGCACACGTCCTCGAGGCTCTCCAAGCCGAGCCCGCCATCCTCGGTTCGGGCGGCTCGCGGCTTCTCGTCAATCCGCACGGACACAATGCACTCGAGGAGCGACTGTGCGCGTTTTTCGATGCGCCCGCCGCACTACTCTTCAACAGCGGCTTCGACGCGAACGCAAGTTTGTTCGCAACCGTGCCGCAGGCAGGGGACGTTGTCGTGTTCGACGAGTTTATCCATGCCAGCGTGCATGACGGGTTGCGTGCCTCGCGTCTTGCCCTTCGTTCGTCTGGGTCGTCATCCTCCGGTGGACGGGGATCCAGCTCGCTCTTTGCGTTCTCGCACAATTCTATATCTGCCCTGCGCACCCTCTTGACAACTCTTCTTGAGGACCCTGTGCGCGGTCCCGCTCTCAGGAACGGATCTGGCAGTGTTTTTGTCGCTGTCGAGTCTTTGTATAGCATGGACGGGACGTTTGCGCCTCTGCCGGCGATTGTGGAAACTCTTGAAGAGATGTTTCCGCAAGGAAATACACACCTGATCGTTGACGAGGCCCATTCGACAGGGTTGTATGGCCCTGCTGGTCGCGGACTGGTGGCACACTGGGGACTTGAGGCGAAGGTATTTGCAAGGTTGCATACATTCGGAAAGGCATTGGCTAGCAATGGAGGTATGTACATATAAGATCATATTCATGCGCATATACTGAGGTATTTGTGGCCAGCGGTAGTGTTGACTAGCCAGTTGGCGAAAAGTTACCTGCTCAATTACGCACGGCCACTCATTTACACAACCGCACTGAGCTGCGCGAACGTCGTTGCTATCAACTGTTCCTTCAACATGCTTGAAAATGGCACAACGGCAAGGGTCCGTTGCAGTACTCTCTGATCCTTTCCCTGCTGACCAGTGTCTGCCTACACGCCAGCTCGCGATAAAATTACACGACCTGACTCGATACACCCTGAATCTGTTGCAGCGTCGGCTCGCAACGTTCCCTCCAGATCTCATTTCTCTCCCGGTCCACCTTCTTGACAAATCTCCCTTCAATCTTTTTTCGCCGATTATTCCCGTTATGACCCCTTCTCCCCGCCCTCTTTCCGCATATCTGCGTGATCTCGGGCTCAATGCGCGTCCAATAACTTGGCCGACCGTACCAAAAGGCAAAGATCGCGTAAGAGTATGCCTTCATGCCGGCAACACGAAGGAAGATATAGATCGCCTGGTGGATGCTGTCGTGTGTTGGGCGCAAACAGAGTTGAAGGGGAGCCCGAGAGGGAGAACGGTAATGACTGGGGGAGGGACCGACGCATTCATAGAGGCAAAGCTTTGAAAAGCGCGAAGTCCTCACTAATTACGGCCCTCCCGGTGCTAATCTTGGAGCGCCTCTATTTCTTTTGTGCTTGTTTCAAGATAATCGCCGTACTTACTCTGGTACATAGCTTGAGAAATAAATACGGTCAGATTCTTTCTAACCTAAAGTTGCTGGCATACCTGGTAGCTTAGATTGGGCTCGAAAACGTGCAATTGATTCCCTGTTGTGTGCGATAGCCGCAAGCTGGGCGTGCTTTATTGTTCCTACGGAGAGCAATTAGCCAGAACGATGAGGACGAGGGACGCTGGAGTGTACCAGAAACATGTATAACATGTGGAATGTAGGGTTTCCCTTGCAATTTGCTTAGCAAAGTAACAGCACACCATACAATACGGTGGTGGTCTCTCGCTACTCTGACGATACAGAGATTGGTTGTTGGGGAGAAATACTTCACTGAGAACTAGGGCCTCAGAAAGTGCATCTCCCCGCCGCAGCCAGTCCTCTGAGCACTCACCCGTCAACGATGTCCCGACTGCTCCCCAGCCTACAACCCCGAAATTAGCCAGTACGCTTTCTCTAAGCGCAGACCATATGTGTTTTCCGTTTAGGCTCTCTGAAGGGAGATATGTCGCGCTTCCGTCCGCCGTACATGGGATGAACTCGATAAGTAACCATCTATTCTAACTCGAAAGTGTCAGTACGACAATAGCAACACGCCCTTGAAGTTGACGCACCTTGAAGCGAACCATTCGTTACAAAACGTGCAGTGGTTGACCTTGGACGTGGACGTGGTAAGATACAAGGGCAGCGGGTCTGTCACCTTTTCTGGTCTTGAACCATTTCTACTTTCTACAGTCATGTACAACTCAGAGCGGGCGTCTCCCTTGCAGGTAGAACAATGTTCTGTCGGTCCACGTAGCGCACACGCTTTAAAAAAACTGGGTGGGTGTATTCCTGCTACGAAGACCTTCACCTTATGTGCGGCCTGTTCTATGGCGCTTTCGGAATCAGACGATCCTGGCCCTTGCCCGCAATTTTCAACCGTTTTCTGATCGCTACAGACACTTAAGGAGCTTGTTCACTCGGGAAACTCGCAAACGTGCGCCGAGCCATGCGTTCATGGGCCTTTTACATTCTTCTCGGAATCTTTGAGGCCAGGGGAACGGAGCCTGAAATCGCAACCAGTTTTCAACCGGGATCTTTGCACGATATTTGGCTGCACACCACAGGGTCGTCGACAGACCTTCCTCGCGGCTTGGGACTACATTCTACGGCCGATGGATTCTCAAGACTTCGCCAAAATTTCTCAACCTTTTTCAAGCCTTACAATTGAAGATTGACCGCCAAGGGGTAAGCCGACTGGCGTAGCGAATCAGTCGATGACTGCGTCTCGCTGGCGAGTATTCAATTTGTCTACTTCGTGTTCCTAAGAACCCCATACCAGTCCGGCCGAGCGCTACTAGACATTGCCAGAGGGAATGGGTTTGTCCAGACTTGCCCGGTCCGCGTGCCGACATTCCTTCGAACCAGCATGCTCGTTCAAGGCCGTGTTTGTCGGGACGGTGAAAAAAGGCAAGGGCACGTGCTTCGGGCAACATTGACTTAACCATATGAGATGGGCATCGTGTGAATGCACGTTCCGGTTTTTTTATAGAGGCTTGACCTTCATTCAGGCACTTTTTATGCTTCCCCAGAAGACTTTACAGTCAGTCGGTCAGACGCTGATGACTTGTGCCCTGCTTTGGAGGTCCGACTATAACAGGCCCTGGGAAGCCGCAGCGTTACTAAGCGTCTTCACGCTGCTCGTTTCAAACCCCAGTTCCGCTTCGCATCGTGAGCTTTATTCAGTGTCTTTGCCTCCGAAATCCGTCCTGGCCTCAACATTTTTCTGGTGCCTCAAATCTCAATCTGTATTCCACGCCCGCTTCTCTTAGTGTGTTCGGTTCCTGTACAATGAATGCCGCCGCCTTCCGCCCTCGCTCACAGGACTATTATATGGAATCTTCTGGCCTTCAATTTTCAACGCAACGCGGGAGTGCAGACTTTAAAGGCGTCTCCTTGACCCGGTAATGTGGGTTTTTTCTCATTCTCTGGTCCCTTATGCCGCACAGCGGCTCCGTGGGCCCAAAATTGAACGACAGATGCCGAACTTATGAGCTAGGATACGGTTGTGCAGCATGCGCCCTCGAGTCGTCTACTCTAGGGTGCCTTACCCGTCTGAGTCCCAAATGTGTGATCGCCGTTTAGAAGGAGTTACGTCTCCCGAAAGAAAATCTTGGCTCGCCGGAACCTTTGAGATCCACGAAATTTTAAGGAAATGAACGTCGCCTTTCGCATTCCGCTCCTCCCATCAGAGTAGGCACGACTACACTGACCTTCTGCCTTTGTTTATACCACTCAAGACCGATGTTGCGTTTCAGTTTTTCAGTTTGGTGGGATACAAAAGCAATCTGTACACCCCATGACCTTAGCCTTGGAACGTCCTTCGACATCCACGGGAAATCTCACATCTGCAACAATCTCTTCTCTGTCCTTTACCCATCTTTATTATGGTTACCCTCCCACCCTTTCAACTCTCTGCAGATACTGTGGTGCCGGTAGGCGGCAGCATTTACACGGTTGAAACCCTGGGATTTGCTCACTGGCTCGACAATGGGAACAACAATAACGTCTCTGACGGAAACCCCATTCTCGCTTGGTCGCAAAATAAACCTGTGACAACTAATCAAATGGTAAACACGCCCCTACTATTAGTGGGCTCAGTTGAGATGGACTTATGCTCATTATCATAGTGGAAATATCTCGCTTATCCGACTACCAATGGAGATCTCGTTTTCACGCTGCAATCGGTCTCCACAATCGAGAAAGAGCCGAGCTTCAACGGCCTCGGGGGTTACGTCCGCGTGGATAGTACTGTAAGTAAGTTCCAACCCCGTCGACAGAAAGGTCACAGTTATCTTCGTCAGGACAACAAATTAGTTCAAGGAGCGGAGCCCTTTGCTTGGAAACTTATCGAAGCCGCACCAACTATTTACAAGTGAGGGCACCTCGTATTTTATGAGTCCGGGGGTAGACTGATATCTGTTTTTTGCTTTTCTAGAATAACGCCATTTGACAACATATTCTCTTCCGATGGAGAACTCGTTGCTACAGACATGAGTAGCGTACGTACTTCAGTTGCAGAATCCATATGCGACACTCAACACATTGTACCTTAAGGATATCGAAACTAGCAACCCCACAGAAAACCAGGTGGCGTTGCAGTTCGACTTGACCTCGCTACCGCAGCTCTGGACATTCAATAAGCTGTAAGGTACAGCATATCCGGTATCGCGTAAACCGTTACGGTTAGTCTCCGTATGTACATGGTTTTCAGGATACCGCTGGAGGAACGGGAAATCTAGCAAATTCTCGTGTCGATCTTCGCGAAAAATGTAGAGGATAATTTTTGAACGATGCTTAAATAAAATAAATAAAACCGCTGGCTATGCCGGTAGCTTTGTTGTCAGATGAGTATATCGTGACAGCAAGCCCCTGATTAACTGGATTGACGTGTTATTATGCTGTGTTTACGCGACTTAACCACGTGACGTTTTTACTATGGGACGAAACTTTGGGAACGAGAGTCGTTCACATCACACTTGCAGGTCATCATATCAGCTTCTCAACAGGTGCTTGATTTAATTTCTACTTACACCAGTATTGACTCACGCGCCATTATGATGAACGCTCACTCCATTTAGTGACGAATTTAGTGCCAGTGGGCCTCGAACTGTGTATCAAACAGCTACTGGCCCTGTTGATCAACCTAGAACCATTGCGGTGGCGCCGCCGTGAAATTTTCTCTCAAGCATATTGCACCATACTGAACGCATGGTGACGAACACAAACAGGTACGGGCTTGTGCATGACTAAGATTAGCCGCGATGCAATAAACGGCGTCGCACTTTCCTTCTCGCAGTTTAATGCTTTCGGATAGTCTCATGACCTTGTACAAGCTGCATCTTTTCTGTCACCCTTCATCCCTAATGTATTGACGAATATTTTTTTCAGGGTCTTTATATACAAACTGGTGGCCCATCCGACGCTCGGCGCTTTACTAAGGTTTCACACTCGCTTCTCTCTAGGTCTCTCCTGTTAGTCCTAACTTGGAGTTACCTTTGCCGGAAATATGCAGGGACGATACGGGTAACCCCTGTTGTCTGAATATAACTTGCAGGATCGCGATTTCCTTCGTGATGTGGCGAACTCTTTCCGCGAGCGTCGATCCTCTGGGGGTTATGGCGATCTTCTCGGACCTTGAGATTAAAGCAATGGTCAGCAGTACCTGCCTATACTAGTATTCAAATCATCTCAGTGTGCTCGTCTGAAGTCCTTACGACCTCGGGCTCCCACTCATCAGCAACTTCCGTAGAAGATGTCAATTGCATGCGGTCCTTTCTCTCGAAAAGGCAGCGTCTGGTCCCCAATGAAGGGATCTTTCAGGGCAAGGAGCACTGGCAATTTCTCTGTCATTGTCTGTTCGCCGCTCCTGGGCGCGAAAGCTGGGCGGATCTTTCTTTCGCCTCTATCATTTAGTGCTGGTGCCTTTGCGTGAGCTGGTGGAACAGCAGAGACGTATAAAAGCAAGATGCTTTACACTCAATTATCTCCAGCCTAAGAGACATCCTCTGGGGCAGCTACAGAAAGACCCGCTTTTCTTAAGAACCTCTTTCAATCCGCAGACTTCGTCTCTTACATACTGCTCTAATGGTCGCACTCGCCCCCATTCAGCTTTCCGCGAGCGCCGTGACTCCATCCAGCGGTAGCAGCTATATCATCCAGAACCTAGGTTTCGGTCATGTTCTCGACGACGAAAGCTCGTCTACCGCAGATGGGAACCCCATCCTTTCGGACACGGAAGAGTCCAACTCGGCTGGCCAACTTGTAGGCCGTGATCATATTTTCACCCCGAGAGGAAGAAAGCTCACGAAAGTCACCTAGTGGACTTACCTCACCTACCCAACGAGCGATGGCAGCACTGTGTTCACACTCCAGTCGCTGTTCACGTCCCAGCACGAACCCAGCTTCGACGGTCGTGGTGGTTTTATTCGCATAGACTCCACTGTAAATATACAAGTTTAGGCGAGCTGAATGCATGCTTACCTGGTATTTTCAGACCAACAAACTTGTCCAGGGAGGTGCGCCTATGGCCTGGACGCTTCTTGAGGTGGCTCCAAGCATTTACCAGTACGTGTACCTCCCATCATAAACTAGTCTGCGGACCACTATAAATGCGTTCGTCGGTCTCATTCTTCAGGTTCACGCCTTACGATGACGTTTTCTCGGACAGCGGAAGACTCGTGGCTACCGATGTCAACAGTGTATGTACCAAGAGTCTACAGTATTCCCAATATACTCATGTTCATCCTTCAAAAGGCTATTGACACCACGACTCCCACCAACAACCAGGTGGAGCTGCAGATTAATATCCAGTCTCTCGAGCAGCTCTGGACCTTCAACTAGAACAAGTCCGTAAGCGGTAATTAAGTCTGCCATCGCAAATGAGCGATAGGGATGGCCAATAAGTCTGTAAGTCGAGGTGATGGGTCCAAGGGCTTCTTGTATAAGCTTCCGTTTTATTTTTTTGAATACTTGGGTATTTTGGCCGTTCGTGAGGTCTTGATTTATAGTGGCATGTAAATTGAATAAATTTAACAAAGGGACTTTGAATGGTTGGTTACCGTTAACCTATCGCGCCGTGCACAATTTTTTCTAGTAAGACTTCCAGATTGGTCGTTGCTACAGGTACAGAACGAAAAAGAAAATTTACATCAGCCTCCCTTCGGCCTCCCGGGACGACCAAGGACCATTGAACGATTTTGAACGAACTTCCTTGTGAAATGGTGTTGCTGTCATCGCAAATAAATGCTGAGCTTCCGATTATTCGCGTTGTTTCAGTACTTTCGAAGCCATATGAGGGACTTAGCGCCTAAAGAAAGGCACAAAAATGGTACACAAGGAAAATCAAATGTATTACAAGTAATAAGATGCCCAAAGTACTCGTCATTTTACACCATGATTGGCACGTCAGGAACGTGCCTAATACATGTAACTAAGGTCCCTGTTCTTCTAACTCTTCAAGCCGTGCTACTTGCCTGGAGAACGCACGTATCATGAGGATTGACGTGGGGAAACCATATCAATAAGAAGGCCGCACCTGTCCCTTCCCGCCTCCTGCCATCGCTGCAGCTTCGCGATTTCGTGTACCTGGAAACCGAATATCTTCGGCCGATACCGCTCTGCCTTTAGCGCCGCTGCTGCGGTACTCACACCCTCACCGACACCTTCCGCAAGCGCCTCCGGGTCCTCACGCGCGCGTCGACGCCGTGCACTGTCACCTGCATCGCTGCTGCGCACGCTGCCCGAGAGTAAGGGCGTCAAGTCCGGTGGCCCGCTCTTGGGTGGAATCATCCCGGGGTACACGATGAAGAGCATGTGCGGGAAGGATGTACCGAAGTACGCGCCGTCAATCGAGCCATGCCGCGAAGATTTAGGCGAGTAGATGTCCTCGCACCGTCCGCAGTAGAGCTTTACGGACTTCTCATACGGGACATCGCTGAGTCCGACGGGGAGGAGCGGCTGGGATTGGCAAAGAACGCGCGGACAGCGACCGAAGTCCGCTTTCTTGTATTTCTCAAGCTGGGGCAGAGTCAGGCGTCAAATCACTAAAGATCGGATTTTTGTACCATTTTTGCGAGGCCCCGGGAGGTAATGATCCACCTTGCATGGATAAGGCCATATAGAAGGCGAGCCTGTACGTCCAATGATCCCCGGAACTCGTCCGCGATCTCGTCGTCTGGAAGCAAAGTCTGTCAACATGTGCTGAAACAAGCCCGCGAGAATGCACACCGAGATTATCGGTGATGAGGTCAAGCGCCTGCGAATAGTTTTGAACCTCAGTATTCAGGCCCGTGAGGTTGAAGCGGTCGAGGATGTAATCCTCCTCGACCTCGCAGAAGTATTCATTGCCCTTTGAAGAAAGAAACCAGGAGATCCACTTTTTATTGTCGGACAACAAATCAGTCGTTTATTTCGTATAGTTGTAAAATTTGCATTACAGAGCTGTAAAAGACAGAGAGGATGTGATTCATGACTGGTTTTGTGGGTGAAAGCACCACGACGTACTTTGAGTAGTCCGAGTCTGATCCTGTCGAGATTTCCTCCACTGCTCGACGCATAATCAGTGTTCAGAGAAGACTCTTCGCAGTATTGCGGGGTTGAGGGTCACTAACTTGTTCACAAGGGGACGAACAATGGACGACAAGTGGGGGATGGAGGTCAAGTTTGTTCATCGCGGCCGCATGGCAACTGCCGCGCTTGGAGGATTGGAACTTAGCGTGGGCCTGGCCCGTTGAGATTCCGAGCCAGCCTCATCACGGAACTGTCGCTTCATCTATGGTCTGCTGCTCTCACTATCACATTCATCTGCATCACAGCCTCGGAGTTGGCCATGGATCTCGGGCTGGTCGACGTGAACGATGACTCGGCGTTGTTCTTGAAGTCTCCAAGACCGCAACTCATACTCCCTGAACGAGGCGCCCGAAGGCCGTCTTCGTTGTATACATCTCCTTCGCTTCAAGACATGGAGGAGAGGCAGTCTCGAAACAAGCCGTCGCGCTTGTCCTCTCCTCGTCTGTCGCGGTCACAGACTCTCCCCAGGTTCTACCCCAGGAGTCCCGTACGCGACAAGGCTTTGGGCTCATTAGACGCATCTTTGGCGGCAGACGTAGTCTCGAAGTTAAGAAGATGGATAATTTGCGTTCTCATCGGTTAGTTTCGAACTACCTATCAGAGGACATCGGTACTGAAGAGAGGTTACAGTAAACTTTGACCTCGACTTGGGACCCGTCATCGACGGCGTCTGTCCGTCCTTCCCATTGTCGACTTCCGAAAGAGAGAACATGTAGGCACTTAGCTTCTCCCACGCTGAAACAGTGTTGACTTTTCTTTCTCAGATGTTTCTCATCCTTCCCCGATTCCTTTCGTCATGAGGAAGGAAGTGAAGCGCATACGTTCCGAATACGAGAGTCATTACCGAATAAGATTGACGACGAAGAATTCGATTACGACGGTCGGAGGGCTGTTCCTACTCAGGATGGCTTCCTATATGGATTCTCGCACTTCTCACGGCGGAGAGACGACTCGTCAATACGCGGGTATGATCAGGTAAGGAGTGCATCTTTTCTCTTAAAGAATGTAAATTTAAGCTGCGAACTGTGTAGCGTTCAATAATTGTCCTCACGCATAATCCATGGCCTGCCCTTTTTACTGAACTGGTAAATCGCCTTGGGCCCATGTATCTCGTCCACGGAGGACCCATGCTGGAATCGGCCTGTCATAACATTGCCAGTTGGTGAGTAGGGGCATTGAGCGTCATATCATCGTGCGCTCAGGATTACACCGTCATCGTAAGAACAGGCCTCCGCCCACCGCAGGAGACACCTTGGAATTAGGGTTTCTTGGATGTGTCCTCAACGTGGAGCTTCCAGGAAACATTGATCAACAGCAATCCACTGAAACACGGTACTTCCGTGAAAAGTTTGACCCTCAGTTACACGTATGTAATTTATCCAATCTACTAGTAATCTTGCCTGTTGACAAATAGCAGATTCTGGCGTCCATCGCACCTCTCACACCCTCACCCCTGTGTTTATTCGCTGCATCAATATCGCATATATGGTCGATATGGGAATGTGTCCTTCTTTACGAACCTCTCCTTATTTTTGGCCAATCTCCAGCCATGACAAGTCAGGCTGTTTGGTGGCTGCTTGATGTGTTGAGGCCGGTATGACCGACTAAGTTTCTTGTATTCTGAGATGTTTATACTGTTTCCCAAAGATACCCTTTGCCGGTGACTTCCGCCCATATTTCACCATCCACGACAAGGATTACCATTCTTTGGTAAACAAGAACAAACCGAAAGCTGGGCTACTTCTCGGTGTGACCAACCCGCTGTTCGAGAATGTTTGCAAGCATTGGCCACACAAGCTCAGTCTGGGAAGGGCTGTAGATTCTTCGGCGTACGTCCTATTCTGAAAGTCTTTTGATATATTAACTAAGAAAATTTTGTTCGTGTAGACGGACGGGTGCAGCCAAGAAGGCAATTATAGCCACCCCACCGCCTGGATGGCAGACAAGAACGCACAATCGGTACATCTCAAAGGATCGTGAGTTGCTGAAGCGTCTAGAGTCAGCCATAAAGGGAGGGGGAACTATAGGCAAGTCAAAAAGATTAATCAAAGTGTCGATTTTATTGACAAGATTTTCCTCAGATGCTGACGGCAAAATTGCCATGCTTTTACGGCGTCATTTCACCACGCGTGCCGTCCAGTTTCTTGTTCCCCTCAATCGATACCTTAATACCCTCATTCCTGCACCTTTGACCAGCACCTCCAATAACTCTAGCTCATCGTCCCTCACCAACTCCACGCAACGGCAAAGCCCACAGTCTTTAAAGGCTTTTAATCGAGATCATTTCTTCGCGTCGCTGAAGGCTCACGGGTCTCCCCTCCCTTTTCGAAGTGCCGCAAAACAACGAGAGTTCTATGACAGATGGTTACGGAGCTCAGCTTTTGGTTTGTGGATGGCGAGACAGGAAGAAGCGATTAATAAATTCCTACACAAGCCCTCTTAAGGAGCACATTATTTTCTTCGTTTTCTAGGCATATGTGTATTGCTATGATTTGTTCTGTGGGCCCGGATTTGTAGCGACTCCGGTGCTTTCGACCCGTGGACGATAATATACAAAGGTATTGCATGACAAAACGCGAGATATTCCCCCTCGTAGATGGTATTGAACTCTACCTGCGGCGGGCTATCACGGAATGCTCATATACCGCCGTGCAGAATTCGAATGTAAAGTTGCACGTGTTGTTTCAGCCTTTACATTCCGTACCCATCAACGTTCCTTCAGATAATCTAAAACCTGCTTGACCTTTGGACTATGGCTGCTCTGAACTACCGCGCGAGCGAGGCGATCTTGAAAAGAGCAAATGATGAAAAGGACTAAGACATCGACAAATTACGCCTCACCACTATCGCTACCTGTCGGTGCAATTGCAAAGTATGTTGGACCCCACCCACTTAAGGACAACTGAACACCAGCATCAGAGCCTTGTTCTGGCCTCCATCCCAAAGCCTCAGCCAAGGTCTTATCAATATAGAGTGTTTGATTGTCCAGAATCACTTTATGCTCAGAGGGACGTTGCGAAGTTGTGCCGGTCGCCATGGATCTGACATGAGTGCGCATGGCACCGAGATATTGTCGGCAAAACATTGAGGACAAACCAGTGATACCAGGTGGTAACATTTCGTGAAAAATATGGACTTGGAGTTGAGACACAGAAAAGTCAGCGCAGAATGACTTCAATTGCAACAGAACTGACCGCCACGGGTAATCACAAACGCGCGCTCCATATTTTTTGAGACTTTCGGCGAGTCCGTTGCAAACAGTCACGTGCTCGTCCGGTTTCCGCGTTGTTCACCTGGTATGTCGTAGCCTGACTTGCAGGTATACCGCGACGATGGTCGCTCATGCTCCTCGACTAGCTCGTCTGTTCTCACCAACTTTTGCTCGCGCAATAAATGCCCAGATTGTTTACCCAGCATCTTCACAGGTGGTCAAACCTAATGAACTTGAGTCTGCCTTGGCGAGACCGCTACATAGAGCGCATTACCAGCCGGAGACGACCGCGGCTGAACTCGCCGCCAGTTTATCCTATGGTATCATAAAAGGTTGGTTGACTTATGAAGTCCATTTTCTCCTGTCCGTTACTTACTATTCTTGTTATGGGTAGGGCATCCGTTTTTGGACGGCAACAAAAGAACTGGTTGAACAAACCTGTCTATTAGTCGTGATCACTGAGCTCACAAGTTTCCTTTCAGCTTTCTTTTTAGCGAACGAATATCTGCGTGCGCAAGGCCTTCCTGGCTTAGCAGATGGGGGACAAGTAGGAGAGGTGTATAAGGATGTGCACGAATTGGTCGAGCGTCACATCGGAGTGGCTAGTGGCCAGTTGGGTGCAGATGCTCTATTAGCGGTGGAAGATAAAGAAACTTAATAACAATAATTTGTCCCACCCTTATCTCATCATATTTGCACATAGGTCTCAGAAAATTAACCGGGGCACTCGACATAGGCAAGGACGTGATCAATAAGTCTCTTTTGTAAAACAAATCAACAGCAGGTCACGCAACCACTCTCACAGCCAGAAAATAACGATCAAACTGGAACAAGGTTTTGTGCTCGATTGCAAGTGAAGTATGTTGATTACAGGCAGACAGCGTCCTTTATGCATGATACTCACGAGCCTATTTGTCAAAACGGATTGATGAGATACCGGAAACGTTGGACAACGGAATGTGCACCCATTTAGTGGCCCAAAATCTTCTTGTATGCACTTGCGAGACCAGCCTCGTCTAACGTGCCCATAGCCACCTTTTCATGGGCGTTGCTAATTACACGCATTGCAGTTTCGGTCGGTGTGTTGTCCGGTGTGCCGGCAGTGAAACCCGACCCCACGATATCCTTAAGGTACTCATTAGCCGTCCAGAAGGCTGTTCGTTTGTTGCCGTCCATGAATGGGTGTTCTTGGATGATGCCATACGCAAGGGATGCGGCTAACTCTGACGGTGATGCCTGGGGGTTGTACTTCTGCCTCCAGAGGGGACGGGCGAGGGCTGACTCAAGCTCATTGGGTTTAACAACAGTACTGTGGCCAGTAAGCTGGTGGTTCAGATTGCGCACGAAAACCGAAGTAATACGCTGAGTCGCCATTATGATGGAAGAGTATTGTATAATGGCTGAGATGGTACTCAGAAAATGCGTCGCTGGTTACTTACCTTGGTGAACTGGATTGAATAAGCTGTGGGCTTTATATGGTGTGCCGAAATATCTTCGATTGACCTGTAAACCGATAAGAAACCGCTAAAAAGACAAGAGGTAGAGTCTTCACCTTGGCTGTCTAGGAGAGGCTGTATACGGTTTGAGTGGTGAGTATGGTGTCTGATGCTGTCGCTCTGCGGCCTTTTAACGACCAGAGCCCACAGGGCCGCATACTAGGGGGGGAACAAGACCAGTCGACGAGTGGCGTAAACAATGGGAATACTGACAAAATGCAGTGAGGTTAACTGGCAATATTAAGTGGTGAGTAGCAATATTAAGTTGCAAAGAAAACAGGCCCATTTGGTTGCGCAATCGTGTTGGACAGGGCCATTTTTCTATAAACACCCAGTGTATATACGTGTAAATGGTTCACATGGTATTATTTGATTGTTTAAGCACTGAATACATTCCTAAGGTTTCTCACCGAGGATGGCCTCGGCCGGAACGGGACCGCTGAAAACACCTCTCAAGCCTTTTAAGTCAGGAAATTTTGCCAGAAATCACGGTAGGTGCCAAGGGAAACTTATGGGAGCCGCAGATGGGCAAGGTCCCTGTGCGCACTAGCAATTATATCATCACTATGGTGTGCGCAGCGAGCCTCATGCTAGAATGCATAAAATCACCCAAGCACCTATTAATTTCTCCGTAAGATAATAGGGAGGTGAAGCCATCGTCGAGTCCCATGTATCCATTCTTTAAGCTTGTTTGAATATGAGTACTACCTTAAGCCTGTTGCCACCAAACTAAGATTGAAAAAGTGATTGGGACTCCGCAAGCGCGCCCGGCGCGCCAAGCACGGGACCTCTTCCGAGTCTTCACCCTGGAAGGCAAGGAAGAGTCTACCAGACTCTACTAGTACCTAAAACTCGTCTTGACTGACTGAAGGCTGGGCAGCCTCGGTTATTGTAGGTTTAAAGGGTCATCACAAAGGTGGGAGCCGTTGGAATTTCGAACACGCAGCGTCCGTGTCGCCACCAAATCGAGACCTAAAAAACTATAAGAGGCTCCGCTTACCGAATTTCGGTGCGCTAGGCTGCCGCTAACCGCGAACTTGAAGTTATGCAGCGACTCTCCTTAATGACAACTCGAAGATCGAGCAGCAGACACGTCACACGTAGCATGGTAGCCGCTGAATCGGCCATAATGGAAGACCCGTCCAGTCCCGGAATTTCTGCAAGCACAATCGATACATTATTGTCAGCGCTGCTGCGCTTAAAAGAATGTGGTGGAGTCGTACAAAACGACGAATTTTGGGGTCAGACACCGGTAGACTTGTGAGTCCGTCGGGGAACCGGCTAGTTTCGAGAGAAAAAAACGTTGCTTATCATAATCAAAAGCATCGCACAGGGAATAGACGTGGGAGGACGCATATCCTCCACCCGCGCACACATAGTAAAGCTAGAAGAGGTGAAGACGGCTTTGAATTTCTTGCTTGATTCATCGACTCGGAAAGTCAAGGCACTCTCCAGACAAATCAAATCATTCGCGCTGCACGCGTAAATATGGAGCCCACGGGCATCGGCTCTCTCCCGGATGAAGTGCTAGAAATCATATTCGAACAGGCGGAAAACACTTGGCGGGAAGGCCGGAACCCCGAAAAAAGGGAAAAGACTCCTGCTGCGAGTATCGTAATGTCGCATGTCTGCAGACGTTTTCGAGGGGTCGCTATTCAGAGAGGCCAGCTATGGGCGTTTCTATCCAGCGAACAGTCCAAGGAAGAGTTACACACTCGTTTGCCTCGTAGCCAAGGCCTGGGGCTGACTGTGGACATTACTACTGGCATGTGGAGCGACAGTTTGAAGCAGTTTCTTAAAATAGTCCTGGAACACTCACAGCGCTGGCATGAGTTCCGGTTCAGCTTTAAAGGCGAGGACGAAGATATCGAAAAACTTGACGAGGAGCTAGGCAGGATTATGAATCGTCTCCGGCTCCCCTCTCTGCGAACTTTGGCTCTTTATTTTTTTTACGATATCCCCCCGTATGAGGTTACCGACTTCACCTTTTATTACTCATGGCAACTTCCTTGCCTCACGCAGTTGAAATTAAAAGATCATGTCCCTCTTCCCAGCTGCTTCCATGGACAGCATAATCTGGATTCGCTCTCCTTCCTTGCGACAACGGATGAAATAGGTGAAGGAGATATTCGCAGCATCGTAAAATTCCTGCATACAATTCCAAAGCTGAAACACTTGAAACTGAAATTCGAGGATTTATATGTGTGGGTACCTGACCAAAATACGGAACACATACCTCCGGTCACTCTTACTGAGTTGACCTCGCTCGACATCGTTTTTATCAAAAGTTCATTTTTTGACCTACGAAACCTCTCCCGGCTTTTGATCGTTCCCAACCTAAGCAGATTGGTGCTTGAAGTTCCAGGCTGCCCGCCGAAGCCCAGGAGAATGAATAAGGTGGAGGATGTGGAGTCGGCGTTGGATGATATCCTTAGGGGAGGTTTCAAATGTCCGAATATCACGGATCTCTCCCTTACCGTTTACAAAACCAGTGGGCGGGGGGTGCCCTTGAGGCCATTTTCGATCGATACAAAAAGCTGGAACACCTTTCTATAGAGGCCCCCGACCTCCAGGCGCCCTTGTACATAACGGGTGGCGAACAGGTGGCGCCCCTACGTACCCTTCGACTGAAAATTTGCTTCCGTTTTACCGAGGAATTCCTTAGCGACCTTGCAGAAGCTCTGGAGAGTTCGTCTGTCGTCGACGGATTCAGACGCCTAGACATTATACAGAGTATGGGATTGGGGGAAGAATTTGAAGATACTGAGCTGGGGGAGCGTTTCTATTACTCTGAAGAGGACGAGGAACTACATTACAAAGATTGGTGGCTGGACGTATTGTATTGACGTGCAACGCGGGTCAATGCTGAATACTAAGCTGTACCGCTCAACATGGAAGCGTGGAGGACCCGAGTGAGAGGATGTAGATCTAAGACGTACTTTGTGACTTGACTGCGTGGCGAAGGAGTCAATTAGTTGATATACTTATACCATAAAGGATTATGTATGGCCCTAAATTGCTGCGGCCTTCGAGCCACAGTATTACTGAAGGATTGATGCGCCGGCCATTCCGATTGTTACGCCTTTTTTTCTGCGGCGGCTGGGAAAATAAGGCGAACTCGCAGAACAGCTAATGAACCAATGTCACTGTGTGTAAACGATAGTTTGTTTTTGATGCCTGTAATAATGGGAGGGGTCTACGGACAACGATGACTCCTGGACGTAAACATGGGACACTGCGTGACTTGGCCATGGGAACGGTAATGCGAGACATCCCGTTGAAAAGAGGTACCTCACAGAACAGATTGGATGCGTCGAATCTGAAAGCGCAGGTTTACTAGAAGACAAAACCATTCCGATTTCCGGTAGAGCCTATGGAATTTCCGGCCGGGCTGAAGCTATATCGAGATCACCTAGTCACCCCCGAGCGGCCAGGTCACATGCAGGAAGGACAAGCGGGAATATCGCCGAGTAGTAATACCACCCAGAATACTGTACTAGTAGTATTATCGCCTTAGGAACATGGATTCCAAGAAGGTACTAGTAGCACTCGAAATGGCGTCGTTAGTACTGGCGCGATTGAGATTGAGAGGACAGAGGCCCGCGGGCATGGAAGCGCTGAGTAAGTGTGTTAGGGATTGAATGAATGGATATCAGTTATCGTGTTGCGCTACAACATTGAAGAAATGTGAAAAGTTTGGTTTACAAATTCGAACGGAAACTTGAACGCGACAACCGGGGTTTGCCGAACCCTCCGTGACGAGGGGCGCGTTCGGACGTGGCTTCGTGTTGCGTGTTCAGTATTTACTTCTTGGGCCCGGACTTTATACCTAGAAACTATATTGCGCGAAGGTCCGCAATGGTCTTGGATCGAATGCGGTCCTCGACGGCATCGACTCTACTTCTGGGGCTTGTGTTTCACTTGGTTTATATCTTGTCTGTCTTCGATTGCTATTTTACCAGCCCTGTCGTACATGGCATGCAACATTTCAATGCCGGGAATGCGGAAGCAAAGCGTCTCGTTTTATTCGTGGGTGAGATACACTTCATCCGTGCAACACAACTCATTCGCTAAACACCTCTTCTCTTAGCGGATGGCTTACGCGCTGACTTGCTGTACAATCTTAATCCATTTCCTACTGTTCCAGATTCTCCCGAAATTGTCGCGCCATATTTGCGCGATATCGCCCTGTCGCGCGGCGCGTTTGGTGTCTCTCATACACGAGTTCCGACAGAAAGCAGACCGGGACACGTCGCAATTATCGGCGGAATGTATGAAGACGTGTCTGCAGTAACCAAAGTACGTGGAACAAAGCAACGGAAACAGAAGTTCAAATCTGATGTGGAAACTAGGGCTGGAAAACCAATCCAGTAAGCTTACATACTGCTGCGTTTATTGAGGTATGATCGGACGAAGAAATTTTACAAGGTCAATTTTGATTCCGTCTTCAACCAATCTCGCCACACGTTTTCGTTCGGGTCCCCCGATATTCTCCCTATGTTCGCCAGTGGTGCTACCCCAGGGAAGGTGGGGACGTGGATGTATGATGAAGAGGACGAGGATTTCACTAGAGGTATGAACGAATGTATTTACAGCGTTTAAAAATACAATTTGATTCCGCGACTTGTACAAGATGCTACGGAATTGGATGTCTGGGTTTTAGAGAAACTTCAGCATCTTCTCAGTAACGCCTCGTCAGATGCAGCGCTTGATGTGCAATTGCGTGGGGGTCAAGTTGTATTTTTCTTGCATTTGTTGGGTCTGGATACGACTGGACATTCATACCGACCTCATTCAAAGGTACTCCTCTAGTATATGAACCATCAGCATTAGTCACTCATGAGACCAGGAGTACATGAGGAACATCCAAGTCGTCGATGACATCGTAGCGAAGACCGAGAGACTCTTCCGTGATTTCTTTCAAGACGACAAGACGAGTTTTGTCTTCACCGCTGACCACGGGATGTCAAACATAGGCAACCACGGTGATGGCAGTGGGTCCCTTTCACCCTCTCAATATCTTGAAGTACCGATACTTAGGAAATCGAAACAGACCCGGATAGCACACGCACACCGCTCATCGCGTGGGGCGCAGGAATTCGGGGGCCGCTTGCTGATACGACACCCTCTTCACACGACGAATACTCGGCACCTTGGAATCTCTCCCACCTTCTGAGACGCGACGTCGAACAGGCGGACATTGCACCTTTGATGAGCACGCTCCTCGGCCTAAACTTCCCCGCGAACTCAGTCGGTGTACTTCCCGACGTTGACGTCACCCGCCCAGGTTACCTAGGTCTAAGTGATGGGGAGGAAGGGAGGACGCGCGCCTCCGTGGCGAACGCGAAGGTGAGTGCCCTCACCGGGACTTTATAAGTTGAACAGTGTTAAGCTTTGCTTTAGTCGATCTTGGAACAATACAGAGTCAAGCATCGTACGTCTGTATTGAACCCATCACTTTAACATTATTTGGATTCATTGAGACTCTTGCACAGACTTAAAAGCGGCTCATAAATTATTCTTCAAGTCCTTTCCGGGCCTGGCAACGCTAGACGCGGCAGGTTCACCTGGCTCAGGTCATCTCCTGCGAATTCAGCACCTAGTAAGCGTGCAAAATTGGAAAGATGCACGCGAGCAAACCGCAGAATTAATAAGGCTGTCCCTCGAAGGTCTACGCTACTTGGAAACGTGAGAGTCCCTTCCGCTTCATTTCTTTCGACATTGTTCAAAGTCTGTCGTATTCTGAATTTGTCAATTTTCAAATTTGTTTTGCAGGTACGACCGTGATTTTCTCCGTGCCATTGTGTCTGTAGGCTATCTCGGCTGGTCCGCTTATAGTGCCATGTCTCTTTTATTTATACCCGCTGTGTCTTCCCGGCCCCAACCCTCTTGGAGGAACACCGCAATTGGTGCCTCCGCGTTGTCCATCCTCCTCGCCTTCTACATTCTCTTCGCAGTTCAAGGAGAGCCATGGACGTACTACCTTTACGTTGCATTTCCCTGCTACTTTTGGTGGGCAGTTGTCTTGCGGCTTTCGCAACTTGGCTACATACCAGGACGACGGGCTTCCCTTGGCTGGTGGAGACTCGTTCCGTTTGCCGGGGATAGAGCAGACCGCAAGGCAAAGGCTAGCTTTTCCCTCATCAATTCTAAACCCCTGAGAATCATATGTCTGGCATTTTTCTCGTTGCAAGCAATGGTGGTGAGTTGCCTCCACCCATACTACGAAAAGCGACTCATTTGGTCGTTTGCTTCACCAGCTTGCCTATCGACTCCGTTTCATATGGAGTGCGGGGTTTGTTGCCATATGCGTCTTCTGGCCCCTCTTGTCCTGGCCAAAGAGTGTGCACAAGGGGAATCCCACTTTGTGGTACAAATGGCTCGTAGTCTGCCTCCTGTGCGCCGTGTTCCCGCTCCGAAACGTAGAGCAGAGCGAGGATCTGCGCGCTATGTCAGTCCTTTCTTTTTTCTACACGGATGTTGAGGAGTGATTAATAGTGGGTTGCTACAGAACCGCAGGTGGCATCGCTATGCTAATTGCCGGATGGTACACATTAAAGAATATCGAACAGCAAGAGTCACGAAAGGAGAACTTAATACAAGTGCGTAGCTCAATCCCAATATCTCAGAATGTTGGCTTTGAATTTACTGGAGCTGCGTCTTCAGCTGGGTCTTACGGGCTTGTCAGTGTTGGTTACGTGCGACTCCGTACGCCGCCTGACAGCAAAGGAGGGACTCCCCCTCTTCAACCAGGTTTTCGGGTGGCTCATCCTGGGTATGTTTGCCTTCTATACCAACTTATATTTTTACCGACTCCAGGTTCCCCGGACCCAGTCACATCCGCCTTACTTCCAATAATATTCCCATTCCGTATCCTCCCGCGAGCCGCTAAACTGCTCACTCTCTTCCTCGCGTTCGCCCCATGTTTTGTCATTCTTGCGATATGCGCGGAAGGCATGTTCTACCTCTCATACTGCGCAACACTCGTAGTCTGGGTAGAGGTGGAATCGGCCGTGAGGCGTGCGCGCGAGGAGGCCAAGTATGCGTATGGGGGTACTGCGGCCCGCGCAATTGAAATCAAAGAGGTAGACGTGGTGAAGGGAAGGAACGGGGAAGCGGCGAACACCGTGACACAGGAATACACCCCGCGCGCGGACGACGTGCGTATCGCGCTGTTCTTCCTGTTCTTCGTGCAGGTTGCGTTCTTCGGAACCGGAAAGTAAGCGCAGTTCGCCGAGAGTTTTTTTATCATCATCATCTGCTAACTTCGTACTTGGTCTAGCGTTGCTTCGATATCGTGAGTAACCCACATGTACCTATTCGCTCCCTTCCTCGCTTTACCACCCTTCCCAGGTCGTTCTACCTCGAGCCGGTGTACCGGCTCGTCCCGATTTTCAGTCCGTTCATCATGGCCGCTCTTCTGGTACGTCTCCCCTACCACAATTCGGCTTCCCGTACATCATCTCCCTTTCTTGTTTTGTTTTGCGTTTCACTCAAAACGCCGCATTATGACGCGTTGCCAGATATCCAAGATTATCGCCCCATATGTGATGCTCTCCGCGACGTTCGCGACGCTCAGCTCGGAGCTGCGTATGCCGCCCTTCGCGCTTTTCCTTATCGCGCTCAGCATGACGGATGGTACGTACTTCGTACCCTCTTTCCCTCTTCCCCCTCGCGACTCTTATATCTATTTAAAATTCTCATTCTGTAGGCATGACAATCACATTCTTCGCAAGCGTCACCGACACCGGTACGTCCGCGTCCCTGTCCTCAAAAAAAAAGAGCACCCCGCGGCCATCCCCGCTGACTCATCATATCTTACCCTTTGCGCTTCACAGGATCGTGGCTCGAGATCGGGCAGAGCATCAGCTTCTTCGTCATCACGTCGCTACTCCTCGTGTGGTCCGCGGGCGTCTGTGCACTGGGCGAGTGGCTCATGCGCGCGCCGCGGGACAGCGTTCACGACGTAGTAACCCCCTCGGGCGTCAAGGCAAACTCGGCAGACGACCGTTATATTGCTAATATCAATGGTCGCCAGGGAAGGCGAAAGGCGAAGGGGGAGTGAGACAATAATGAGCAATGAGTAGCCCGTATTCTGGCGACCGTATGTATTTTTGCATCTAATTTTATTTATCCATTTTCCTCTCGTCTTCCATTACTCGTTACCTCAAACTTAGGCTTCGTGAAGGGCCAGCTTACACGTTGTCGGCGGATATTTAGAAATAATATCGTTCAGTCTAAAATGGGGGCAATTGTAGTTGGATTCCGTGATGTTGGGCGTGTAAGGGCATCAAGACATTAAAGAAAAAGAAATGAAAGTGTGCTACTAAAACAAAGTGTACCGGCAATAAGGTATCACGTAAACACAAATCGGCTGTAGTGGGGAAAATGGTACGATGAGGAAGGACGAATTCGGAGAAGTGGAGTCAAAGATGTGGGCACAAAAGCAAGTATAGGGGTGTAATCTCAGGGGTTCGGGAACGGGTGACATGAGGGGAAAATATGGGAGGGATTTATGTGAATAACTAGACCCGCTACGGGTACCGGAGCCGTCAGGGGATGATGTCAGCATACTCGCCCTCTTTCACACGAATTTCAACAACGTCCACTTCATAGTCGTTGATCGAATTGAACGAAGATGCGGACGTCGAGAGGAAGCCTGTTCCGTTCGGAGGGGAGGTTGAAGC
This sequence comes from Coniferiporia sulphurascens, assembly GCA_002794785.1. Taxonomy (NCBI): domain Eukaryota; kingdom Fungi; phylum Basidiomycota; class Agaricomycetes; order Hymenochaetales; family Hymenochaetaceae; genus Coniferiporia; species Coniferiporia sulphurascens. The sequence continues at coordinate 1,149,198 of NBBA01000004.1, forward strand.
CACGTCTGCAGCCGAGACCGACGTCATGTGCATAAGGGAAAAACAACCGCGAATAGGAAAGAAGGTTAATTAGCATGCCAGCAAGAAGTACGGCGGTGTAAGTCGTAGAAAAAAATACGAACAGCGGTCTTTGATATACGGTGGAACGAATAGGTCCTGTAGCGTCAAAAAGTCTTGCCGTTAGCGACTTGTCTGCATACAGCCAGATAAGGGATGCGCACTTGATTCCAGACGAAGCCCTGGCTCTTCTGGATGGTGAGGATTGGACGGAGAGTAATAACCGGCTCGCGATGCTTCTTTCTGCGTTCGCGGTGCTTCGGGCTTTCATCTACCTCGGGCTCGACGGCACGTTGTTTGCCTTTGATGTCCTTCTTGGCGCCATCGCCACCGGCATCGTGTTCGTCGGCACCCCCGACGATATCGACAGTCATTTTCCCGGACTTCTCGTTCTCCTCCAGGCCGTCGCCGCTCGCACGCTGCTGATGATGCACGTGCGGGAGGGGGAGCGGGCGGCGCTGGTCGTCGGAGCAAGAGCCGGACTCGCTGTCCTGATCGCGGCCCACGGCGGGATGGTCGGCGCGGACATAGTCCTCATCGTCCTCCGAGCACGAGTCATACTCACCGCCGGACTCGCCGGATTCGCTGGAGTCGTCGTCGAACGGAATCTGCTCGTACCAGAGCCAGGTCGGCGGAGACGGCGCGCGGCCCAAGCGGCGGCGGTACGTGGAGGGTGTACTACTCATGATACTAGTAATAAATGCGCGAGATGCGCGGATGCGTGCTCGGCGTTGTGTGAGATGGGTCTGCGTGCACTGTGCGAGCGTCGGTGCTGTCGGGGAGGACGGCGGGATGTCGCAGTGGTGGTAGGGGGAAGAGAGCAGGCGTGATGTGTGAAAGCGGAAGGGTGCGCTTGGGGCGAGGAGCCAGAGACCTGTCACATGACCCCCAGAGCGTCGCTGCCCGTCGTCGGGTCGGCCGCAGCGACAGCGACGAGACGACGCTCGACGGTCTCGACGCACAGCGATGGCGGGCACGAAGTATGCGTACGTCAAGAACTTCGAGCTCCCCGATCCACTCCTCCCCAACACCTTCATCGTCCTCCGTGTCGACGGGCACGCCTTCCATCGGTGAGCACGAGCACTGTATGCGTATCCCCCGAGCTCGGCGGGTAACAGCGACAAGGATGAAGGTTTACGGACGCACATGGTTTTGCAAAGCCCAATGACGAACGCGGGTTGCTCCTGATGGACCGCGCCGCGCGCGCGGTTATGGACGAATACAAGGACATCGTCCTTGGTTTCGGCGAGTCGGACGAGTTCAGGTACGCACATTTTCGTGGTAAGGCCTTGTCCTGACTGACCTCGGGCGTGCTGCAGCTTTCTCTTACGGCGCTCGACATTGTTGTATAACCGTCGCGAGGCCAAGGTTCTCACAACGCTCGTCTCGCACTTCACGGCATTCTACATTTTCCACTGGAACACATATTTTCCAGACACGCCGTTGCAGTACCCGCCGACGTTTGATGGACGGCTCGTTCTGTATCCGAGCCAAAAGGAAGTAAAAGATTACTTCGCATGGAGACAGGCCGACAGTGTGTAGTCCGATTGATCTCTACAGATTAGCTACTGAGATATTCACAGCGCATATCAACAACCTTTACAACACTGTCTTCTGGGCTCTCGTCCAGCAGGGGGGACAGACGACAACCGAGGCTCACGCAACACTAAAAGTAGGATTTGGCACTGGTTATCGTGGGCTTTGCTAATTCCACCGCATTTAGGGAACTGTTTCGAGTCAAAAACATGAGATACTTTTCTCTCGCTTCGGCGTTAACTACAATGGCCTCCCCGCACGGTACCGGAAGGGCAGCGTACTTGTGCGCGGTGTATGCACTTTTTTTCGTTACGAAAAGGCTCCAGACCGCATGCTGAGATCATTGTTTCGAAGGATAATCATGGCCTAGAAACCGCAGCGTCTTCGCCCGTGATAGATGCAGTCGGCGAGGCGACCAAGGACTCCGAAAATCCGGCGACCCTTGCACCAATAAAGGACCCGTTAAATCCAGAGGAGCCAAGCCTCCGGACCTCGAAGAAGAGACGTAAACCGCTCGTACTGATAGTGCACGAAGACATCATAGGCGGGGAATTCTGGGAACGGAGGCCGACAATATTTAGCGAAGAGTGATCGCATCTTGTGTGATCAGAGTATGAATTTGACCGCGCGTTGAATATCGGACATCTGGCTCATTCTGTTTTCCGCTGCAAGCTGTGTATGAATTAGAGAGAATAAACCGTCTTCAATTTAAGTCCGATGACGCCGCCCCCTCGGCCGTCCCAGCCCTTCAGAGTTGCCCTGCATACAGGACATCTACACAAACGTAAAGGTAGTCCGAAGATAGAGAGACAGACGAAAGTGACAAAAATTGAAGTCAACTGCAACGGCGAACGGATGTAGTAAAAACATACCTCGGAATGGCGGGATCTGCCATCATCATCGGCTGCGCGCGCTGCAACGCAGCACGGACGGCTGTGAACAGACATTCTCCACAACATACATGCCCGCACGGTGTGATAGTCGCATTCGTCGGCGGCGAAAAGCAGATCGGGCACGGGTGGGTCGAGAGCGGTTCCGTCCCAGGGAGCGTCGGTGCAGGCGGTACGGGGACGGCAGCAGGGGAAGTAGCAATGATACTGGACGGTGAGATGGTAGATGACAATACAACGGTACCCCCTGGCGAGGTCGAAGGCGGCGTGGAGGCGAGGGTGATAAGCGTGCTGGAAGTGCTCGTCTCACCAGGCGGATGGACTATTTCGACGTCGGAGTCGCGCCGTATGCGCTTTGACGGACCTTGCTCTACCTCGTCGCGTACACTATACGCCCGCCGACGAATCCTTACAGGCCGGGACCGCGGAGGCAGACTTGGTAGCTCGACCGCCTCAATATGGTCCTCGCTCACTCCAGGCGGTGCAGGTCCGGCCAGAGGCCTAACACCAGATCCCGAAGGCCTTGCGAGTACACTGTCCGAGCTGGTCGACGTTAGCGGCTGGCCGTCCGCGACCGCGACCGCGTCCCTCGCCGGCCCCTGGACCTCCCACAGGTCTTCGTCGTCACCGGCTCGGTCATTGGGCGGCTCGACGACAGCAGCCTCGCGCGTCTGACGCGCTATGCTCGAATGCCTGGATGAGTGGCGAGAGTTGCCACGCGAGCTCGACCGCGAGCCGTGCGAGGAGCGCGAGTTGGAGCGCGAGGCCTTGAACAGACGCGGGCCGCGCGTGTGCGTCGCGAGTGTCGTCGGCGCGGGCAGCGGCTCGACGACGTCCGTGCTCAGGCTTTCCTTCGGGGTGTTTATGTCGATTTCGTCGGCGTCCATAGTATGAGGGAGTCGGAGTCGCCAAGTAATTTGGCGGCTGTATTTCGGACTTGCGAGAGACCCCAGATAGCCCTGTTTGTGCACGTATTGGACCTCTCACGATACAAAATGACAGAAAACAAGGGGACTTCACGGAAAAAAGACAATAAATACGAAAGCCTGAATAAATCACTACGGCTGTAAATTGAGAGCGCGCGCTCGCCACATCGGCGGTAACAAGTATGCGCGGTTGCGGGGTCCCTGACACGTTAGCTCTGCCAGCAAGAGCTCAACTCGACTCGCCTCAACCCGCACCAGACTCGGACCGCCGCTCGTTCCCCTCTTTCTCCCCAACCACACCGGCCTCCACGATGTCCCTGTCGTCGCCGTCCGAGGAGTCTCTCCTCGACAAGCTCGACAAGGTCGCACCCGCCTCCCTCAACCAATTCGACGCCTTCCCGAAGCTTCCTTCCACCTACAAGGCCCGCTCGGGCGGCCGCGGCTTCCTCACCATCCTCGTCGCAGCTGTTTCTCTCTTGCTTGTTCTCAACGACATCAGCGAGTACGTCTGGGGTTGGCAGGTATACGACTTCAACGTCGACCAAAATGGCGCGAGCTTTATGGCCGTCAACGTCGACCTTGTCGTCAATATGCCCTGTCCATGTGAGTGCATACTTCATGGGCGTTTGCAGCGTGTCATGCCAACAGAAAGCCAGACCTTAGTGTGGACCTTCGTGACGCTCTGGGCGACCGGCTGTACCTGAGTGATGGATTTCGTAGGGACGGGGTAAGCCAAGGACTCTAGTTCAAACATTACATGCTGAACGGGTACTCCAGATACTGTTTGACGTCGGCCAAGCGCGTACCTTACAGTAAATAATCTCTTATATCTGCTTTAGATGTCGCCACTGACGTCGACGCAGGGCGCATACTAGTGCCCTCAACGCCCGGCAAGCCGTGGCGCAAACACGCAGGTCTCGGGGTTTCTTCGACATATTCAAGAAAAGAGACAAGGACGGCTTCAAGCCGACTTACAGCTACAAGCACCACGGCTCCGCCTGCCGCATCTATGGGAGTATGGAAGTGAAAAAGGTCACAGGTCTGTCGCCACAGCTGTCGTCGTCGTCATTTACTTCCACTGAACTAGAAACATTTAGCAAACCTGCATATCACGACGGCGGGTCACGGGTACCGCAGCAGGAATCACGTCGAACATAACCGTAAGAGCACTCATACTGTTTATTCCTCCCCTATGTCTCAACATTTCAATGGGTAGTCATGAACCTTTCCCATGTTATCACCGATTTTTCGTTTGGGCCATACTTCCCCGAAATGACCCAACCCCTCAAAAATACGTTTGAGCTTACGCCACATCGTAAGTCTTTCTCTTCCCTCTGCTGGCTGAATTATTTATTGCGGTTGTTTTCAGCCTTCATTGCGTACCAGTATTTCCTTTCGGTCGTGCCTACTACATATATTGCGTCGGGTGCGCAGGCCGTGCACACGAATCAGTACAGCGTAACGCACTACACGCGCGTTCTCGAGCACGAGCAGGGCACACCTGGGATTTTCTTCAAGTTCGACCTCGAACCGCTCAATATGAAAGTATACCAGCGTACGACGACGATCATCCAGTTCCTGATCCGGTTTGTCTACTTTACGCGTGATAAAGCGTTGTCCGCTGATGTTCTGAATTCATGCAGCGTTGTCGGGGTAGTAGGGGGCGTTTGGTGCTGCGCGGGCTGGGCCTTCCGTATCTCCGCAAAAGCCATCGACGTCGTCTCTGGCGCGGACCGCTCGCCGATGATAGTAGAAGCAGAGGCGACCGGAGTGTCCAAGAAGAAATGGGGCAGCACGGACTTGCGTTCACGCGTCACGCGGCAGGGCAGTAACAATTCGCCATACGCGAGCTACGCAGGGACGCCCGTTAGCGCCAGCTTCGCCGCACACAGCCCGTTCCCGCATACGCCGGGCACGGGCGGCGGGCTGGGCAACCCGTATTCCCCGGCGCCGCCCTCGGCGCACGGGAACGGTACACCGCTCGGGAGCGCTAACGTTAACGGCGGGTTCGGACTGGGCCTCAGCGCAAGTGCGGGTGCGAGTGCGCAGTCGTTCGCGACGCAGCAGCAGCAGCTGCCGTACGCAGGCATCAATGGCAATGGTAGCGGCATCGGCACGGCCCCGTCGACGCCAGCGGCGAACCCGTACGCCGTGTACCCCGCGACGCCGAGCCACGTATCGTCCTTCCCGCAGTCGCCAGCGGCGATCGGCTCGTCGGGCCCTCTGTCGCCGCCTGCCCCTCCCCCAGGCCCGCCACGGCGGCCGGCTCTGGTGGGTAAAGACGAGAAGAAGCTGGATTAATTGTAGTTTTTTCTTTCGTAAGCCGTGGATGGGGGGGGCTGATTACTGCAACAGCTACTCTTCTCCCCCCCCTCTCTCCTCTCCTCCTCTTCCTCCTCAGTTGTTATTAATATTGAGGCTGCTAAGTACGGGCTGTACTGTATGTCGTCAGAGGAATCTAAGGGCAACGCATGATATACCTCTATTTTTTTTTTTTTGTTTCTACGGTTTTCTCTGGCTTCGTATCGGGGCGCCGGATCCGGATGCTTCTGAGGTTTCGTTTCGGAAGGTGGTTTTTCCTGTTTTCAGCGGACATATACGGGAAGGATAGCAGCGCCCGCCGCCCGCCGTTTTGACGCGACTCTCCAGTCCGCGTTGAGGAATACAGTATACACGAAAGTATAAAGTCCGCATACTGTATACCCAGTTAACGGTGAGAGAAGAATCAGATGAAGAGCCGCAATCGCTATCGATTATATATTGCACAATACATTAAAAAAAACGCATATATCAGAGTCCACTTGTCCACTTGTCCTCCAGTCTTCTGTATATTCTATCCGCGCTACGTTCTCCCAGAACCAGAACCATCCAAACCGCAGATCGCAGATTCCAGGTTTCAAGTTTTACACTTCAAGGAAGTCATCCTCCTCCGCGACAAGCATGTCCAGGAACTTGAAGAACGACGCCGCAGGGAACCCGACGACGTTATTGTAATCGCCGTCGACTTTCCGAATGAGCATGCCTCCCAAACCCTAAAACGTAAAAACGCAAAACGCATAATTTTGCGTTGTGAAATAAATAAAATAAGAAATTCGCCGGTATACATAAAGGTGGAACTTGAAACGCACCTGCACGGCGAAGCCGCCTGCGCGGTCGAGGCCCTCGCCGCTATCTGCGTACGCCTCGAGGAGGTACGTCGGGCTGTCGGTGAAGTGTACTAGGCTGCGCTCTTCGATGGACCTGAGATTTGCACGTCGTTAGCGCAACCGTCGGATGCCCCCCGAGACCAAGGGGGGAAGGAGACGACGGACGCACTTTATTTGGTACCCCGGCGCGACGAGGACCGGGTACACTGCGTGACGACCAGGGGTGGAGGGTGGAGGGGGGGGGGACGTAGAGTCAATTAGAACAGAAACGTTGACACGACGACGAAAACGCGATGCGTATGCGTACCGAGTGTAACGCCAGTGACGACCTCGCAGACACCCCCATTAAGGTCGAGCAGCATGCGCAGGTTGTCCGCCTTCGAGATGGGCTTCTCGAGGATCTCCGGGCGCTCCTGCGGTAAGAGCGACTCGTGGATGCCCGCGTGCACGGGTGCTGTGTGTGTGAGGACGACGGTGTCCGCTGCCAGGAGGAAGGGGAGGGGGGAGGGGGTCGTCAGCCTCAGCGTCGGCTCCCAGACGCATTGCTTGTGATTGATAGAGGGCGTACCTCCGATGACAAGGTCGGGCGCGTCGTCCGGGTCCTCAGCCTACAATCACAGATCACGTTCGCATTCGGCGTTAAAGACAAGGAGAACAGAACAGTAAATACGCACCACGAGCCGCTCGTAGACCTCGACGGCCTTGTGCGTAGCCGTCGCGACGGGGTACTCATGCACGTCCTCGAACGAGCCCTGCGGGAGCGTCTCCTCGAACGTCGAGGGCACGACCTCCGGCTCGAGGCCCTGCGTCAGCGTCGTCGTCGTCGTTGTCGTTGTCGGTGTCGTTGTCGTCCAGAGTGCATATAAGAATGAATGAGCCCCGAATCAACATGCATAACGCAAGAGCCGGCGAACACAAAACGCACGAAGGTCTTGAGTATCTCCCGCCTGCGCGGGCTCGCAGAGGCGAGGACGACGCGTTTCCCGCTGAGCTTGACAAGCCCCGGTACGCGGAGCGCGTTCGAGCAGACGGCTTGGTGCTTTGGCGCCATTAATATTAATATCGGACGCTGCTAATGGTCGTCGTCGTCGTCGCTGGTAGTGGTAGTGTTCGTCACTGTATGCGGACGACGCGTATCGAAACCGAAACCGGAATCGGAATCGGAATCAAGGCCGAGCCGAGCCGCGAGCGAGCGTCGATCCGACTTCCCCGCCGCTGCCACTGCCAATCTTCCTGTGCACCGCAGAACCAAGTAACAGTACAACAAATCTTCTCTAGCTACATAGTACACCATATACAAAAAACATACAAATCCCATCCTCCATCCTCCATCCTTCGTCCCCCCACCCACTCAAATAATATTAAGCAACGCATCCTCCACCTCCTTCATCCGCGTCTCCTCCTTCTCCCTCTCCTTCTCCCTCTCCCTCACCGCCTCTACCTCCCGCGCGATCTTATACGTCGGGAGCGTAAATGGCTTGTAGTCCAGGTGGCGCTTCACGTAAAAACACATGTAGACCGTCGATTTGAGCACTACGTCCAGCGACGTGTGCGTCACTCTGATGGGGTGCCGGGTGCAGACGCAGACGCGGAAGGAAGGGTCGGTCATGTGACTCTAAAGGGGGGGGGGCATGAGGAGGCTTACTTGTCGTCGTCGAATCGGTACCACTAATGGACAGAAAACACGTCATTCAGTGATTAAATAGTCCTCATCTGACGGAGGAACACACCTGATCCTGCGAGCGTGCAAAGTTCGTATAATGGCCCGTGTCGATCTGACCATCATGATTGATAACAGCAAACAGCTCGTACTCATACACCGCTTTCGGTCCCAGGCTGTTTTAGTTTCAGTTTCAGTTTCAGTTTTGTTATTTTTTTAATTTTCAATTTCGCGCTTATCAGCAAAAGCGAGCAATTTTTCAGTGTAAAGAATAACAATGCACGTACTAGACTTCTTTCTCGCTCTCCTGGCTACGTATTCCCAGACTCGTATACGGCAGCATGTTCAGGGAGAACGGGATACGGATATGCGCGTCGATTTTCTTCGGCGTGGCTTTGCCGTTCTGGCCATCGTGCTCGAATCTCTGCAGATGGGGTAAGGGAGGGTTGGAGAATGGAGAAATGGACAGCGCCAGTGTTCTGTGATCAGTGTGTGAGATAACCGAGTCCGCGCGACACCCACCTTGAATTGAAAACTCAGGACGGGCGGCAGCTTACGAATCGAGAGGCGTTTCGTCGCAGACTGCAAAAGGTGACATGATAACATCAACAATTAATGCAAATATATAGGCTTGGCGTTTTTGGCGTACCTGGGGACCGCACCGGCTACAACTGTACTTCATGTTCTCGGCATGAGTGAAGCTAGCACAAAGAAAAACGTGTCAGGCCCAACGAACAAAACCAACGAGGTCAACACTAACCGACGCAGCCCACCCGCAAGCGTATTCTCCTCCGCGCCTCTCAAATTCCCCCTCAACTGCAAACTCACATCCAAAATCGGGTCCGTCTTGCTGCTCACAGCTCCACACTTATTGCACGTGGTTTCGCTCTGCAGCTGCCCGCCAAAGACCTCGTGGACGATACAGTTACACGAGATGCTCGTGCTGCCGTACGCACTCTTGTGGAGCTGGTTGAGGGCGGAGATGAAGAACTCGTGTGCGTCTTGTTGTGCGTACCCTGCGAGCTCTGCGGAGGCTTTCCATGTCGTCGCGAGTAGGCTTGCGGGCCCGAACGATGCGGTCTTCCCGGAGTAGACCTGAAGAGAAGAAATATGAAGCCGTGAGCACGGGCGCCTTTGGTTAGCAAGAGAACGGACCTCGGTGAAGAGCTTGTCCAACTCGCAGCACATGCACTCCTTCAGCTTGCATGCCCTGCTATTATGCATATCGCTCAGGAAGTAATTGCGTAGCATCGGGTTATGCAGCAAAGACTGGAGGATCACGTTCAGGAAGCACGTCTGGCCGAGGTTGAGCAGGCCCATGCGGCCTGCGCGGTGGGTAGCCAGCAATTAGCACTTGGGTATACGTCTGAGCACGAGACACAAAACGGCTCACCGCTGCAGGACACTGTAGACGCGCGTGCGAGCGCGGCCCCGTCTCGCGAGTCAGGGTGCCAGGGCTTGTAAGATTCGCGGTGCTTGCGCTGGGCTAGAAACAATTTTATCTAAGTAAATGAACAGAGCTAGTCACCGGCAGACGGACATATGAACTTGGTCTCCCGCTCTTCGACGTGTAAGGTAGTCGACAGAAAGAGGTCCTCGAACGTCGCGTCCGAGATGATATCATCGCACTCTAGACAATAGACAGAGCCCGTCTTGACGTCCGCGGCTGGTGCAAAAGGGTGATGAGCACGTCCGGCGACAGGTAAGTGTGCTGCACTCACAGAACTGGTGCCCGAGGTCCTTCATATGCGCGAGGACGTGCCCGTCTTTCCAGCACCCACCGTACGAGCAATGCAGACACACGAACGGGCGGTGCAGTACAAGACCACACGTCCCACACGCGGGTGCCTGGAGCTGTGGAAGCAGGAAGTACAAGGTTTCAGCACAAGTACTAGTATACCAGACTCGACACTGGCGCGCACGTACCTTCCGGCGCTTCGCCGCGCGTCCCCCTCCGCCACCCCCGACCCCGCCGCCTCCCACGCCGCCCGCAGACGCGCCCCATACGATAGCAGACTTGTACTTGCGCAACATCGACAGCCGCGCAGCCTCCACCGCGAACGCCGCGGCGACGTGCGGGCACCGCGCCTGCGCGTCCCGACGTGCGTCCTCGTCATTAACATTCTCCACATCCTCCGTACCCGGTGCATCTCCGTCAGCATCAGCGTCCGCATCTACGTCTCCGTCCCCATCCGCCTCGGCGTCTGCGTCTGCGTCAGGGTCGAGGTCGGCGCCGTCCGCAGTGGACATGCTAACGTCCATGTCGAGCGCCGCCGAGACGCGCGCCTCGTCGCCAAACGGCGCTGTCGGGGAGTATTCAGACAGCGGGGATATGTCCATCATGGTGCCGTTTGCTCGGGGTTGAGGAGACGTCACTCTGTCTCTGCGCACGCCGCCGTCCGAGTCCGTGCGCATCTTTTGAGTTACGTAATATACAGGTTTACCACGTTCGAGTACTACCTGCATGACCTGATCCCCTTTCCGCATACACTTTATCTCCCGTCTCACCTCCAACCATGCGTTTCCGCGCCAACATCGAGCACGTCCAGACCTTCCAACGTGCGTCCCCGCGTCCCTCTCTCTCCCCGGACGCGGGGGGGCCAACTGACGCGTTATCCTTTTACACGCACGCGCGCGCGCAACAGGGATAATCCAGGCAATCGAGAAGCTCCAAAAGCGCTGCATCGTGCGGTTCACAGAGACGGAGATGCATATCATCTGCAACGAGGAGACAGAGGACGGCGTACAAGTCTGGTCGTGAGTCCGAGTCCGAGTCCGAGTCCCCCTCTCTCCTCACGTCTCACGCTCACGCGCCCCAAGTCAAATCAAAGTCGTACGTCCCCCCCCCTCTCCACCTACGCGTCCCTAACACACCCACACCACGTCCACCAGGACGCCCTCTTCACAGACTACCGCATCCAATCGAACGCATCAAACGAGATCAACCTCCTCCTCTCCCCCGAAGCCCTCCTCGCCGCCCTCCGCTCCGCAAACGACTCTCCCGAAGTCGTCATGAAGCTCGCGAAGAAGCACGCGCACGCTGTTCTGTCGTTCGAGATCGCGCTGGCCCTCGGGGGCGGGGGCGGAGCCGGTGGGCTGGGGAACCTGAACGGGGGAGGAGGGAGGGGAGGCGCGGCGTCGGTCGCGCATGACGTGTTGATCGACGTGCTCCGCCCGACGGACATCGCGCGGCTGAAAGAACCGCTCTGTCCTGAACCAGACGTACGTCACGTCACGTCGCGTCCCCGTCACCCATACGTCCTAACCCTTCCCGCCAGATCCACATCCTCCTACCCCCATTACAAAAACTCCGCACAGTCACAGAGCACATGCGCACAATGGCAGACGTACTGAGCGTACACGCGAACAGACGCGGCGTGCTCCGTCTCTCCGTCGAGTCGGACGAAGCCCGCGTCGAGACTCAGTGGACCAAGTGCGTCATTCCGAACATGGGTGAGTGAGAGGTTCCCCTCGTGTATTCACACGTGCTGACACGCCGGGCACCGCGTAGCAGCGACACAGGAACCGAGTCAGGCTGAATCGGAGCAGGAACCTGAGCGCGACGCCAGTCAGCTGTACGGCGTGCACGTCTCCATTCGCGCGTTCCTCAAGTTCCTATCTAGTCACGTCGTGTCGACAACAACAATAGCATGTACATACGGTATCGCCACGCTACTACAAACAATCTCGCGCTAACGAACCTCATTCATCAGGTATATGCGAGGATCACTGCATGATTCTTTACGTCTACATCGGGGACGTGGCAGACGCAGGCGGCGTGCTCACGTTCTACATCCCGGCGCGCCTCAGCGGTGTCGATTAAGTCATGTAAAACAACCAAAAAGAGAAAGAAAATATGACAACCCCGAAAAGATGAACAGAAATGAAAACCCCCGCATAAACCAAAGGAAGGCAAGCCCGACTCCCGGCCCCCGGCTCCCCCTACGGCTTCTAAATTTGTCATCAGCGCGGCGGAGGCTCGGAGCAGGACCCTATGAATCGTCGTCAAAGACGTGTGGGAGGTCATCGACCTTTACGAGAAAGACGCCCGCCTCCTCGAGCTCGCTCTCGATCTCCTTGACGACCTTGTGCGCGGGTGTAACGATAACGGGCCCTCCAACCGCGTAGGACTCAGGCCGATCGTACGTCGCGTGCGCGTCCTCGACGAGGAAGACGGTGTTGCCGCGGCCGAGGGCCGCAGAGCAGGTTGCGCGGATGCAGAAGTCGCTCTGCATGCCGACGACGACGATGGGGGCTGATCGGTCGACGAGATCTGCGAGGGAGGTGCCGGCAAAGGCGTTGTTCTTGTACTTGTCGACGACGTGCTCCGCGGGCGAGGGCGTGATGACGAGCTCCCAGCCTTTGGATCCGGGGGCATCGGGCTCGCCAAAGTCGCCGTTGTTGCGGACGTGGATGATGAGCGGGGGGCGGTTGGAGGCGCGTGCGATTTGGAGGACGCGATGTATGTTTGCAGAGACAGTGGTGGCGTTGGGGACGCCGGTGACGGGGGCGAGCATGTTGACCTGCACGTCGATGAGGAGGAGGACTTTGCGGGGGCGGGGGTCGGGGTCCATGGCGGGGACGCGAGGAACGGGAAAACGGGAGAAGGGAGGGGAAGGAGAAAAAGTGAGGCAGGACAGGGTACGTATATATAAAAGAAGGCGACGTCACTCTGGAAGCTTCCTGGGTTGTGGAGCGGAGAGGCTCGTGTGAAAATCATAGTAAATAAATAAAAAGTCTAGGATGACAGAAGCTCTTCGAACTCCCCACTGCCCACCATCTCGCGCACAATATCCAGCCCGCCCACCAGCTCCCCCTTTACGATCAGCTGCGGGAACGTCGGCCAGTTGTTCACCACTTTCAGACCTGGGGACTGTTTAATACACAATTAGTAGTAATATATATATGCACTCACCGCTACGCACACGCTCGTCGGACAATATGTCAAAGTAGCTAAACTCGACGTTCTGTTCCCGAAGCAGCGCGACGGTCTGGCGTGAGAAGCCGCACCGCGGCGCGTCGGGTGTTCCCTTCATGAACAGCACGACCTTGGCTTGCTCCATCAGCTTTCGGCACCGCGCCTCCAACTGCCCCGCCGTCTCCTTCTCTTCCTCCTCCCCGTACTCGTCATCGTCGCGCGCTGCAGCCGGAGCCCGGTCCGTCCGCGCCAGCCCCGCAGCAGGCCGTTCCCGCGCATGCAACGCCACCTCCGCCCTCACCCTTTCCGCATCTGCACCTTCGATCCGCGCAAGCAGCGTATGTCCCTGCACAAGCAAAGCCCATCAGCCCCGCACAACAACAACAACAAAACAAAACATAACCCCAACCCACCCTCAGGAGCACAAACGTCGGCACACTCGCAACCTCAAACGTCTCCGCCACATCCGCCAGCGGCTCCGCGTCCGCCTCGACGCTCAGCACCAGCGCCTTCGCATGCTCGCGCGCCAGGTCCCCCATCACAGTGTGCATCGCCGCACACGGCTCGGCCCACGCCGCCCAGAAGAACAGCACAGATACCCGCGTGAGGTCCGCTGAGAGTAGGGCTTGGAACTGCGCCGCCGACGTCACCGCGTGCAGGTTCTCCGGCGCCGGCGCGGTAGTGGTAGTGGTGCTGCTGTCTGCCATTTGTTGGTAGCTTTTTTGCTTGGAGGAGGGAGTGTGCACGCTTATATAGTAGTGGCGAGAGACAGAGGCAGAGCAGGAGGCAGAGTCGGATTGATAAGATGCAGATTGTGCGTGATGGCGTTATCGGATCTAGCCGGCGTCTATTAAAGGTCCGTACAGCCATTCTGGGAAAAACCGCTCCGAGTCGTACACAAAATAAACATATATAATAGTAAAAGGGCCGCGCAGTATTATACGACCCCCCAGCCGTAGATATTAACATTGATGTACTTATTAATGTTTCTCCAGATACTCCGCCACCCGCTCGATAAGCTCGGTCTTCTTGCCCGAGCTCGCCTCGCCCTTGTCGCGTAAGAATTCCTGTGCACGCAGTTAGCATAATCACAAGCGAATGTTTTTGGAACAGCGTTATCAGATAAGAAGGGACGTGTCCTGGGAACGAACGTGAAGGATGTGGACGGCAGAACGTACGTACCCTCAGCTGGTCCACCCGGAGCTGCACAGCATACATACAAGGGTGTGAGTACATCGGACACGTATGCGAACACACACGCACGCACCCTTGCGAGCTGCCCGCTCTCGTACTTGCTGCGGATCTCCGCCTCGCCGACGGAAACGTCCTACAGTCGAGGAGGAAAAATAAGCACAGGGGGAAAAAGGTCTACCCTCCCCCACACTTACCGCCTTGCGTTTCCGCGCCCCAGCACCGGCAGCTCCAGCCCCCTTCTGCACGAACACCGTATCCGCATGCTTGCTCCCCTCCACGACCTGCTTCCACTCTCGCACGAGCGTCCCGGCCCTCTGTCGAAACCCGATGCCCACCCCATGCACTCGTCAGACTACGCAATAACGAAAACAACGAGACACCCCGCCACTCGACGCACCTTGTGTATAACGTCCAGCTTCGGCAGCGTCGCATCCTCGAACGTCTCAGGGTCGTACTCCTCCCGGAACGCGCTCGCCTCCAGCTGTGCATAATGATACGCCAGCGCTGCATACTGCGCGTCAGCGTGTCGCATCCCCCCTTCTCTCGCGCGTGTATCCCGTCAGAAAAAAAAACTCACCAGGGTTCGGGTTCGCGTCAGGCGGGTAACCCCCGTTCTTGATCTGCAGCTTCGCGATCCACAACTTCGCCGCATCTACCGCCTCGGGAGGGGCTAGCCCAGCAGTTTAGCTTCCCCCAGAATTGATAATCGATAGGACCCACCTTTGACCCCCTCCTCGATCGGCGCAGAGCGCAGGTCGTCTGCGAACGGGAACTGAATGAGGTGGAACCCCGCTGGCTCCGTGAACCCGCTCTCGTCCGTCTTCTCCTCCTAGCCACAGGTCAAATCGTCAGTCCCATACCGACCACGACAAAGTAGGGCGGGAACCGGGAACATGGGACAAGGAAAGGGGAAGAACGAACCTGTGGGTACAGCGCACAGAACGCCGGCGACGAGTTCACGCGGAACAGCGTGCGCACGATTCCGATCTTGTTTTTCCGCACGAGCGACTTCAGCAACGCGCTGAACGTGCGTCTGCTCCCGGCATACGTCTGCGCAGAGAGCCGAGTCAGTCGGAACGAAGGGGAGCGGGAGCGCACGCAAGCCAAGCACGCACCTGTTCGTCAGGGAAGATAAACGTCGAGTGACGCACGTTGTCCTCGATCGCAAGCTCCAATGCGTCCTTGAACCCGAGCAGCTTGATCCCCGGCGTGAGACCGAGCGTCCTAAACGACCTAACTTCTTCTGCCGTAAAGAAGACCTTTACACACACGTGCACGCGTTTAGAATGTACGTCGACTGAGAAGAACATAAGCTGGGTGTCTCCGACTAACTTTGTTCCGCTTGGGGACGCTTCGCACCCCGAACTCCTCCTCGTCCTCGTCCTCAGCCGGCGACCCGAGCTGCATCCCATAGAGTATTTGCTCCTTATCTACGTCGCGTTGTTGTTTCTACCCCAAATTTTCAAATTTAAAAAAAGGCAAGCCGATAACGGTGTGAATAAATATGCACACCTCGTCAACGTAAGACGTTTTGGGCTCGACGACCTCGAGCCGGTCCCCCGTATCCATAAAGTACTTGTAGTTACCCTTTTTCTGTTCGGTCACAAGGCCGTATCTGGCGCAAGCCGTCAGCGTCTAACGGGTCGGCCTCTGCCACGGGAAAAAAAAAAGAGGGTTTACTACCCTTTGACTCCAATCACGAACCCCTCTGCGAGTTCGAATGGTAAGTTAAACAACGACCGCTTCGGCATCTCACGAAAGCGCATCTGCGCGAGAAGGTCATCTATCCGAGTGACCGAAATTGAATCCGGAAGCAGGCCTTCGCTTTCTTCGTCGCCTTCTTCGACAGATGAACCCAGGATGGTCTGTCAGATGTCTTTAGCGAAAACCGTGTACGAAAATTGGAATATGGTCGTACCGAGTAGAATTTTGTCGGGTCAAATGGCTTTTGTTCGGTGCTGATGAAGAAAGGCTCGACCGAAACACCTGCTTGGTTTAGGTCCTACGTACATTTGTTGAAATGTATAACTCCCTGGTATAGTTTAGATGCACATGCTTACCACGAGGGTAGTCTGGGCGGACGTGACGAGCTGTGCGCTCTTTGCACCCGGATGGGGATCATCTTCGTCCGTTATAAGAAAAATCCGCTTAATGCCGGACTTCGGAGTCCTTACCAAAATAATTCAGTTCACGTTCTACAAGTACTGAAGCGGACAAACCCGTCTCTCAGAGCCCAATTACAACTCGTGAAAACATCACCCAAAGGAACCCGGGTTTCCGCCGGAGGAAACTCGTAGCGAAGCCATTCATGATTATCCCCCGCCTCTGGAATCATTTCAATACATTGATTTAATAGAGTTGACAGAAACGGAGTGTACCGTGGAGTAGCTGAATTAGACCTTGAATCTTCGGTGCATCAATCTGGCTTATAGGTTCGTACACGTAAGTTCCCCTCTTGTACTCGGTCGATCCTCGCGAGGTGCTCTCGCTCTTCCTGGACTTCATCATGTGCTTCCTATTAGCTTCCGCATCCGCTTTACGAAACAGCGGTTGTTATACTCACCGTGTTAAAAAGGAGTATACCCGCGGCGTCGTTAGGACCAACAACAATTTTACGCTTCTGGATCTGCATAGCGGCTTCAAGCGCAGTGAGGAGGTGTGACGTTTGCGCGCCCTCCTTTTTGGGGTCTGCATGCAGCGTCTGCATTGACGTGGAGCAGTCTATTGCAAAGAGGATGATATCTTTCTTTCCTTCAAAAAACTAGCAGAAGCAGATGTCCAGTGCGTTTAGTAGTTGTGGCTGAACGGTACAGATACATTTCCCGCAGGACGGACTCACGGACGTGTCCTGAAGCTCGTCATCCTCGTCGTCGTCGGCCTTGTTCCAGTCTTCGAACTGTGACATTTTGCGAGATAAAGATAGCTGTTTACAGTGAGCTGCGGCCGAGGTTAGAGACAGCGAGACTGGCTGGCCGCGTTCGTCAAAGTGCTCATTGTCATTCGCGTCGGTGGCGACGTGTTTTTCTCACGCCACGCTATTAGTGCGCGCGTCCCAGCGACACTAGTCTTGTGCGAACTCCGCGTCGGTCATGGCAAACAATGTTCTGCCTTTTCTTCCCGATATCCCTGCAAAGGACCTCAACAACCTGGACCTGCCGTTTCTTGGGATACGAACAGAAGAAGATGTTGTGGTCTGGAAATCAACAAAAGCTTACCAGAACTACTTGCTTTTCTTGCATAGACTCAGCGATTCTGTCGTCGGATATGCTCTGCCTCAGAATGACGCAGAGCGCGGTGAGCTGAGTCCGGTACGAAGCATCGGCGAACTGGGTTTGATGTAAGAATTCAATATGTACTTTCTGCAGGCAGTAACATCGACGCTGGCACTGCTCGACGAAATAGATGGCTGGATAGATGAGATCCCTCCTCTTAATACGCCGCAGCGCTTTGGCAACCTGGCCTTCCGAGTCTGGGGTAAAAGGCTTGAAGATGTGCGCTCCTTCCATCTTCTTCGATCCATATGGACTCTCTACGTGCTTATGCGCCAAAAACCTTCCAGAACGCTGAAAGTCTCGTTACCTCTCTGCTTCCACCGCACCTGCGTGCCTGCACTCGTCTTTTGATACCCTACCTTATCATCTCGTTCGGCTCATTCACACGGATGGACTACGGAACGGGACACGAGGCGGCGTTTGGACTGTTCCTCCTCTGTTTGCACCTTGTACGCTTCTTTGAGCCTGTACCGGCGGAGGAGCGAGCACTCGTGCTCGTCGTTTTTACTCGCTATCTACGGTTATGCTGGCGCCTTCAGGACGTGTACAAGCTTGAACCTGCCGGAAGCCATGGTGTGTGGGGACTCGATGACTACAGTTTCCTAGGGTACATTTTTGGAAGTGGACAGCTGAGAGGTATGTGTATTGACACTATTATGAATATAGCATCGTGGCATTTATAGATATTTCCTTCTTGTAGACCAGAGAAAGATCCCCGTGTCTGCGGTGCTGCGTCCATCATTACCCCCGACGAATTTATACTTCTTGTCGATTTCGCGGATACATGAAGTCAAACATGGTCCGTTCCACGAGCACTCCTCACAGCTGCACGCGATCGCCACGGGTGTGCCCAATTGGGGGAAAGTGCACTCCGGGCTTTTTAAGATGTATGAGGTGCGTGTTCCAAAATTAAGACTAGAACAACTCGCGGACCTGGCGGGTTTGATCCTCTATGCGCTTGATAGGGGGAAGTACTCGGCAAAAGAGTTGTAGTGCAGCACATTCCAGTCGGAGGTCTATTGGAATGGGGTGCAGACGAGCCGTCGTCATCGGCAGCGCTCCGGAGTCCACCTGCCGACGCGGGCACACGGGCCCCTTGGGCCTCCATCGGACCGTTAAGCGACACAACTCTCGGCCATTCCCAGAAGGGAACCAGCGCACCATGGGCGAGGACCCCGGGAAATTCAACTTTGCTTCTGCCATCCCGGACGCCATGTGCGACACTGACGCCAGCCTCTTCTGACTTCGCGGCCAGTCCGCCTGTGTCACCCCCAGGTAAGGAATAGTTGTCGAGCTATTCTCTGTCGTCAACCATACACGCTTTGCAGATTCTTGATAGCCCGCGGGGCTTGAGCGTGCGGATTACTGAAAGATGTCAGGGAGGTAAATACCGTCACATAAAAACTGTGCATGTATCACGGCTTCTGTGTACGCATGCTAGTAATCTCAATCATCTTTCACAATTTTTTTCGCCTTGTCTTACGAGAAGAATTCGAATCCTGGGTATCAAAGTAGACCAGTGACCAGCCTATTCCATTGCGTAACCCCCTCATCAGGCTAGTGGGAGGACAGGAATTATCCAGGATTCGAAACAAAGCGAGGATCGTGACCAGCCCGCAGAATACAACAAAGATCTTCAGTATCTGCATGTACGCTATTAATTAACGCCTCGCCGCATTAATTACCCCGCGGCTGATAACAGCATTAATTTTAACAAACGTGTCTTGCACGCCTCTGGGACCGTGTATGAGCGTCCGGCCGGTTTATATGATTAATTGTACGGCCGAGTATTCACGGAGCCGACAAAGTCAGAAATACATATTATATGTATTGCTTCTCGCTCTGCATCGGGCGGAAGTCCCACCCCTGGATTCCAAGAACGATCTCGGGGCCGGACCGAGATATATGTATTCAATCTACCATACAATTGAAGGCTTTGCAATGGAGTTCATAACTTCGTATCGTCTGGACCACCCGGACCTGCCGAGTTCGTGAATCTGGTAAAGCACGCAATTCTTACTGTATTGGAGAGGTTCGCTAAGTTGATAATCTAGTAGATGAGGCTCACTGAGCTCTATTGATCATCACGCCAATATAAAATCTCAGATTGTTGAAAAGATCATGGAGTGTACTATCGGGAGCGGCAAATGCCGAATCGCGAGAACGTCATCGATATACCGAAATTTTTCCAACTTGGCGGTATCGAACAGGACTGCACTGCCAACCATTGCCAATTGCCCGCGTCTCCACCTCAAGACTCTTCCTCTCCCTTTCCTTTTGACCACCACATCGCCCGCAGACAAGCTCAACTACAAGCACACACTACTTCTACACCTGTATCACGTCGCAGAGCATTTGATCCGGAGACTGATCACAACCCCCGTTATCTTAAAAATCCTCCACGATTTCTGACCAGGCGAGGAACACAGACCTTCGTCTGCTCAATCGCGAGTGAGTCGGCCCCTTCTCGCTACAGAGCAGAGGCATATGCTTACCGGATTAATCTTGCGCCTCGTGGAAGGTGGTCATCCGTCCGAGGTCGGTCGCTTCGCTGGCTTTTATTCCTTCTTTGTCCAAGCTCACAAAAATTGTGCGCAGGCGAACCCCCCTGACAGGACTACCTTACCCATCTTCGAACCCATCTAAACAAAGTCGCATCAGAACACCTCCGTGTCTTTTTTCGTCAGAATCTTTTTCAACCCCTTGGATCGTGTATCCGTCAAAATCTTCTCGTAGGACCGGTAGATCACTTCAAACACCGTTCTACTCGCCTGGCTTCGTCCGTACCTTTTACTTGACAGGCAAACTTTCACACCACAGATAGTAACGATACAGCCTCCCTCTAAGAGGGAGCAACTTCTATACCCGACACCGCTGGCACCTCCACTCGCGTCCCCCAGCGAAAACCGTACATCCATAGACCTAGACTTCGACACAATCTTTGAATCTGATTCGACCCCTTTTACCTGCTCTACTTTCAAAAATAACGACAAAATGTCTCGCCTCGAAGTTCTCACCGCTGATACCTCGGTTGACTTGGGCTTCGACAAAATCCGGACCGAAACCGTGCTGATCCGGTCTCAGGAGGAAACCTTCAGTGCCAATGCTCACCCTTCCCTGAGCAGCTCCCTTTCGGCATCATCGGTTCACTCACCGCACGACGTCTACGGCATCGAAGACGACGTATGTATCCCTAACATGCCCCCTTTGCTCCGGGGTCATCCCGAGGTTCATCTGCGTAATGGAGTCATGAAAGCATCGCAGTTGGCGGCTCTGCATGAAACGGACGCTGAGAAGGCCTTTTTTGTTGCGGACCTGAGCTATGTCTACAAGCAGCACGAACGATGGAGGAGATGTCTTCCGAATATCGAGCCTTTTTATGGTGGGTACCAGTTCTTGTCAGTGTGAAGTTCTTACTCATTTCCCTGCTTCGTTCTATTCAAATAAAAGCTGTGAAGTGCAATCCGGACCCGTATGTGTTACGCCTTCTCGCCGCTTTGGGCACAGGTTTCGACTGTGCTTCGAACAATGAGATCGCACGTGTACTCGAAATGGGTATTGTCGATCCGTCCCGCGTCATTTTTGCCAACCCGTGCAAAGCGCTATCCTTTATCCGCAATGCGGCCAAAGCAGGCATTGATATGATGACCTTCGACAATGGCGATGAACTTTATAAGGTCGCTCGTACACACCCCCACGCTAAACTTATTGTGCGTATCCTCACGGATGACTCAAAGAGCCTCTGTCGATTGGGACTGAAGTTTGGCGCGCCACTCGTGACGGTGCCCGGCTTGCTCGCCAAGGCACGGGAATTGAACCTGGATGTTATCGGTGTTAGCTTCCATGTAGGAAGTGGTTGCTACGATTCCTCCGCGTTCGCCGACGCAATCAGGCGCGCCCGTTCGGTATTTGACATGGGAAGGGAGGCAGGGTACAATTTCACGCTGCTTGACGTCGGCGGGGGCTTCGAGGATACCACATTTGAGGCTAATGCGGCAGTGCTGTCCGACGCGATCAACCATCACTTCCCCGACCGCGAGTCGATCAGGATCATCGCAGAGCCAGGACGGTTTTACGTATCCAAGGCTTTCCACTTAGCGGCAAATGTCATCGCAAGACGTGCACCTATTACCGACGAAGCCTGTGAATTACCTGCTATTTCCGCAACTGAAGATGCCAACGCGCCAGCAGTGATGTGTACGTGCCTGACAAATTTCTCATCGACCCCGTCCTTCTTCTCCTGCCGTGCCCGTTCTCGTTTTAGATGTTTTCTCACCATGTTTTGCAGATTATATCAATGACGGTGTTTATGGTTCATTCAACTGCATTCTGTTCGATCATCAAATTGTGCACCCCTATGTTCTTTCATTGGGGAGCTCTTTCCACGTCCCATCTTCGGAGCCGTTGCGTCCGAGCAGCGTATGGGGACCGACGTGCGATTCGATCGACTGCGTCTGTCCCATTACGCAGCTGCCTGGAAGCCTTGCTGTGGGCGATTGGCTCGCATTCGAGAACATGGGCGCATATACGGTTTGCGCGGCGAGTCAATTCAATGGGTTTGAAGTCAGCAACATTGTTTACACGTCAGGTGGTGGAGCTGGCTCGGCTGAGGTCAGACGGGCGCTTGCGACTATCGCCCGAGGTCTTTCTGAGGGCAGTGCGACGGGTGTATGACGCGCGACAGGCAGATGAACCGGCGGCCGCATATGCCTGGACTTTGGTTTAATCGGTTCCTTGCAGGCTGTGTACATGGGAGTGATCTTCGGACGTAGGTGGAGAAGTCTGGACCTGTCGAATTTAGTGGATTGTTGTGGTTTATGCGCTGGTGTTTCGCGTGTTATCTCGCGTGCCTTGGGCGAGAAAATAGCAACTTAACTGGGTGTCGGAGGCAATCAGAAGAAATACGAGTTCCCGTAGAAAAAGAGAAGTTTTGAATTCAGAGAACTATCGATGAAGACCGCATACTCCCCACCCTTATGCCCCCTGCCGCTGCTCTTCCTCGTTTCTAATCCCCCTTTTTTTCTATGCCCTGGGCTCCCCAGATGGTGAAACGCGTATATATGACTTTCCTGCCGACTAATATGCGCTCGACAACGGGAGGAAGTCGTATGGGGTCGTCGGAGGACCCGCACGGTTGGCTCCGGCTATCGAAATAGTGTTTCGCCCTAAAAAAAATCGGGCGTGTGATACGCAGCGAGAATAGAGGACTGGCAGAGGGCGCTTTGGCAAAGATATATTGAGTGCCCTGAGGAAGCCGAGAAGAGGTTTCATGGTGTGCACGGTGCATAGCCGCGAACGGGAGAGCCTGCCAGAACGGAACCCGGATAAGGAAGGCAAAGGTGAATTTCCCACGTGGTTTAAAGTGTGACATATACTGTCACCCGATGCCCGGGCCGAGACACGATATGCTCGGTGCCTAGCTGAGGCGATCTGGTATGGGTCACATCCAGATCTGCGCTTCTGTGGCGATGAATTATAGGGCCTTTTTTTTTCTTCCTGCTATTTCCATTTCCATTTCCATTTCCTGTCCCTATTCCTATTCCTATTTGTTTTTTTTATTGTTAATATCCCGTAAGAGCGTCCCGTCCTCGCTCGCCTTCTCAGCACGCTTCTGCGTCACTCCTCACTTTTCCAAATGCCCATGCCCCTCCGCCTTGTGCGCTTCGTTCGCGCCAATCCATAGCCGCTTTCACGCTTCTTCAGGCGCGTCTTTCCTCTCCCCTTAACTCTCCTTCCTTCCCCCTTCCACTCGCATGGACGCTGCCGCCCATGCCCTCCTCCAGGTATGCTCCCTTCCTTCTCCCTCTTTCCAGTCTTCGCGACGCGCCCCCGGCTCACGTATTCGACGTGTTCAGGACGCCGCGCCCACACACCCGTTGGCGACAGGCAGGTTTCGCCCGTACGCGAGCACTAAGCATAGAGTCACCAGAGGCCGGTACATCACCTCCAACGACAGACGGGGCTACATGTAAGTCCGCCCGCGCCTTCTACAGCCGGAAAGTCTTCTCAATGCTGTCCCCCCTCCTCTCCCCTCGGCGCGCGCAACAGTCCCGTCTATGAGTATCCCCTCAACGGCCAGTGGATCATGATGGACATAGATGACGGCTACATCCTGTGGACCGGCATTTGGAAAGGTGAGCAGCCTCCCCGTCGCTTACCAGAAAAATCAATTCCGAGCTCTTGCCCGCACAGCGCTTGGCAATGCAAAAGGTAGCGTGTGTTATCACCCGGTTCTTTTAGCACAAAATTAAACTGCGTCGTGATGCAGCCGACATCGTCAAGATGCTCGAGTCGCAACCCGATCTCGCGCCGCAACTCAGACGGGTTCGTGGGGGCTACCTGAAAATACAGGGAACTTGGATGCCCTACGAGGTCATTTGTTCGTTAATTCTCTCGTAATACCCGCTAATTTGCTTGTGTTAGGTTGCATTGCGCCTGGCCAGACGGTAAAAATTTCTAAAGAAGGTCTTGAAACTCTTACTGAAGCGTTGTATTCTAGCGTTGCATGGACGATACGCGAGGATTTGATTCCGTTGTTTGGGTTTGTTCTACTATATTCGTAATTTAATCTCTGCGAGAAGACTCATTTGAGGCGTATCGGGTCAGGCCTATATTTCCTTCGACATGCCTTGCTCCAGATCAGCCGGGGTACGGGCAAATTCTGGGAAACCAGCAGGGCAGGAGGCGTGGCCGGCGGGCTGCCTTGCCCTTGCCCATGTCGGTAACTTTACCTCCGCCGCATTCCTCGGACGTTTCATCCGGATTTCCTGGTCAGCAGACTCAGCAAGGAGGTAATCCGGGCCCCTCTTCGCAGCCTTCGCTAGCCGCAGTAGCGGCGGGAGAACATGTTATCACTCAGCACGTTCATCCGTCACAGATTGCGATTGCGGGACCGTCGGGGTCGAGGTACCCCGAATATCTTGATCCCGGAAGATATACTGGAGAAAGTTCGAGCAGTACAGGTTATTATCGTAGTACTGGGCAGCCCCATGCTTCAGACACTGCCCCCCATGCGTACGGTTTGTCGCCCATGGGCCCCCCGCCCCCGTCGACTGTGTTTACACGCCCTGGCTCGGCCGGAGAGCAACTTCAATTTACCGTATCACCGTCGTCGGGTCCCGTCCGCGATTCTGTCAGATACAGCTCTGCGTACACGCCTGGCACCCGCTTCTCGCCATATCTACCGGCCCCGCATGCTCACCACCGTCCTGCAAGCTTCGCGGCCCCGGCATTTGCTCGGGCAACACTAATCGATCTTCCCCCGCTCACCATACCGACCACACGCGCGCGTGCAACCTCAAGGATGAGTCTGACCCGTCTGACTACAGACTCATCGTTAGGGCTGGTCGACGCAGCCCAGGGAACGTCGACGTCGGCTAGCGCCCCAGCGATAGCGACTGCGTCCCTTTCAGCAGCCCTTGGCGAGTCTATAGTTCTTCCGCCTATACAGCCGCACACCCCGACGGCGGCCCCGTATGGTGCGTCTCGACAGCGTTCGGGGAGCTTATATTCCTCAGACAGTGGTACTCCATACTCGCTGCCGCCGATCTCAGCGCTCGACGAGCCGCCCCCGCATTTTTCAGGTGACGGCGCCCCCCACCAGCTAGATTCTGCTGCTGTGTTAAAGCGCCTTGCACTCGATGACGACATAGTCGGACGCTCTCGAGCAGGTAGCTTCGTTGCACCAGAGGACCACGAGAGTAACCATAGAGACGAGGATGGCAACACATTCACCGTTGCCCGCCCAACGCAAGAGCAGCTCTGGACAAGACGCCGGTCGTTATCTGCACCCCCGTTGCATCTGTGCGTGCGCAACCGCGTCTTAGTGTCTTAGTAAACGTAGCTCATGAAAATTTCATTCATTTTTTTTTATCAATACACAGGGACATTTTCCCGAAGACTCGGCATGCGTGGTCTGACGCCCCCAATATGTCTCTGAGAACCTCTACCATGTCGACGTCTACGACGACCTTGCGCTATAATCCGGATTCATCAGTCGCGTTACCTCTAACATCATATTCAACGGATAATTCGAGGTATGGGAGAGGTTATTCAAACGAAAGACCTCCGCCCGGTCTGTCGGAATTGGGCAGCGAGCCCTTCACTCGCCCCGAGGGTGGTCAGGGCCCGGTACGCCCTGCCGGCAGGTTCTCACCAGAGTACGTGCTCGAGAGGGAGATGTCGACGCGTTCTCGAACTCCAGGGCGCGTTTTTTCCGACGATCACCAGCAAGGTCGGGAAGAACGGCCGTTATCTCCGCATTCTCGTGCACGAATTCCCGCAGAGAGCTCAGTTCCAGGGGTCATTGGGAGAGTAGAGGGTCATATTGCACGTATTCGTGGAGATGGCGGGGACAGTGGGGATCGAACACCCAGGCAAATTTCGACGCCGATGCCAACAGATAGTTGGCGCCCGCGTCCTCACCTTCGCCCGCCCACGCCGTCTAGTAGGTCGCGCGCGCACCTCTCAAGCCCTCCGTATGCGCCTACACCCGCGCACGCACAGACATCACCCCGTCTCACTGCCGACCTCGCGTCTTACCGGTTCGGCGGGGGAACCGCTTCTAGCCCCAAAGACGGGCCGCGGCAGCCCGCTCTAAGCGCTTTGGGGGATCGGAAGGAACGAGAGCTGACGGACGTAGAGATGGATACTGATGCGTGCTTCCATTCCTCGTCCATGGGCCAGACGCAGCGGACAGAAGACTCATGGTGATCCATGTTGACTTCGAGGCAAATAATCACTCTCAATGTCGGCGAGGAAGTTCGGCACTGCAATGGAGACGCTGACATCTCTACATCCCTTTTGTCCTTTCCTAATACTCTACTCTTCGACCTTCCTCACTTCCGCTCAACCCGGGAATTGTTTTCGTCAGTTTCCTCTCAGGATTGATCCTTTTGCCTCGGGCGCGTGTGTGCTGTGCAAACAAGTAAACGCTAAGCCTCGCTATCACCTCCCGGAGATAGTAAAGCAGTTCACGAATCTAGAAGTCGTATCTCCCACGGGTTTCGGCGGCATGCATGCCTCAAGCGCTTTCTATCCATTGAATGCCTTCTGCCTATTCTCTCTTACATCGCGTCAGCTCTCGTTCTCTCGCCCTCCTCGTTCTTTGTTATTGTTCATGCCCTTTCACGATATCGAACCTAAACCTTACACCCGCTTCCAGGACCGCGGGGTTGAATTCAAAAGCTATATCCATGCATCAACGTCAATACCTTGTTTGCTCTCCAATTCCGGATCATTGAATTTTCACTCATTCATGTCTCGCACTGTTTTCGGTCGCTCCTTCGTGCTTTAATGCTTTACGATCTATATAGTACCATCTGTGGCTTCGCCCGCACTAGTTTAACCGCACCCTCTTTTGCGACATTAGCAACATTAGTATGCCCCTCCTCCGTCGCTCACATGGCGCTCGTTACTCATCCATAGCGTCCAGCAGTAATGACCATCGCCGTTTCTTGCCCCCGGCGGTTGAACATACCGGCCGCACCGACTATCGTAATCACACCATCATCCGCGCTTCCCGTACTAAAGAGGCATCCACGGATCTCTGACGGCCTGACCCTCACTCGCTGGCTTCCATCCTAACTTGACGCTTCGCGTTCTTTCTAATTATTCACACCCAATCGGTCTGATTTATATTCGAACTCGGATTTGCTTATATCTAGAGACCCTGTATAATTCTATTACTCTCCGCAAAGTTAAGTTCTAGGGTCGTCTGTTCCTCCATCCGCCAGCTCACTCTCACAGAGAATGCCGCTTGGCGCTCGATCTGACGGGGAAGGGTCTTTTTCCGCGATAACCCACTTCTTTTTCCGGCTTGCTGGCGAAAAAGGATGAGAGGGTGAGTTTCTTAGAATCCTCAGTTGCCCTGAGTTTACACACGGGAGACCTGAAGTTTTTAGAACGTGCGCGCGCGTTTCGTGCGGCCCATCGAACGGCAACAGCTTGTAAGGTAAATTTACAAAACGTCTTCTCGACGACCTCGACCATGTGCCGGTGCCATTGACGCGTTGATACCCAATCGTCCTAGCGCCTGCTGTGAAGAGTGCTGTCTTGAGCGTAAGAAGGCATGTAAACCTTATAAAGGGGTCAGAAAAGGGGGTGGACACACACATAAGGATGTGTGGGGAAATTGCGGCGGAAAAAAAGGGAGCGGTCGTTCTATCAGGCACCTTCGATTGCGCGCGGGGGCCAAGGCCATCAGATGCAAACGGACTTTAGCTGTTCCAGAGAAGCCTATACGTTGATCGGTGCTCTTTTCGCACAACTGAACGTCCTCGGCTATGTCACTTGCCCGCAGAGTTTTCGTGGACACACGGAGAGGTCAAAGTTCCGCCTGCGCGTCTGCGAATTCCTAGACTTCTGGATGGATAGGACTCGGGTGTAGGGGTTAAGCACGTGAATTTTATTTTTTTCAGACTTGACGTGATGGGCCACCCGGGTGGGTCGGAACATGCCGAGAGATTTTTTGGGTCCGCAGGCTGTGAAGTGGTGCTCGGCGGCAAATGAGAAACTTTGGCCCAATGGGCCTCTCGGGTCGTGCGACTGCGTTGCATAGACTCTCGAGTTCGAGGGTACCACGAATAGGTTGGACAGCGAAATAAACTCCGCGACGGTCTCATAGCGACATATGAAAAGGTATTTGCGCTCCTTCCGGGTCGCCCAGCGCACTCCGTTCGGGGTTCTGGTTCGTTGCAAGCGTTGCGGTCTTTAGAACCCGATGTAGTTTCCTAATGCAGCCTAGTCGAGATCGGCGCGTGCGTTTCGCATGGTGTCGGCCAACGCGAATGCGGAGGGACGCGCGATCATCGCGCGACCTTATCGCAGGCATTTCCTGAGTTCGATTCCCTCTGCGTTGTGAAAAAAGGGCTGCTCTGAGCCTCGTCAATTCTTTTTGGTTGCCGCGAGCCGCAGCTTGATCCCTGTTTCACGGTATGTGTTGAACCACGGCTGCTGTTGCCGGTAATAGGCAATGATTGTGCGCGTGCGTCCGAAACAGAAAGAAAGGAAAAGCAGGCTGAACCTGCGCTATCGGATCAAATATCGTATGTTTCCGTAACCTTTTTTTTGTAATGAGACAGGACAAACTAGTGAATACATGATACTGAATGGTATCAATAGACGCTCACATGTGCCACAAAATCCGATCCTGCTTTCGGTATATAGACCGCTTTTCGAGACCCTTTCAGCGTCCTGAAGAAGCTCCTTTAGTACTTCCATTTCTTACAATCATATCGCCTAGCCGTTTGTATGTCCACTTGACTCGGAATAGACTTTTGTACACTACGCTCTTTCTGTTCGAGACACCATCAGGGGCCGTGGCACGCGGAAGACGTAGGAAGCCGTTCATTGCTGCGGCGATGGGTCTGTATGCGTCCATAGGTTGAATTGCCTCGGCCAGTTTGCCACGGAGGTAATATTCTTCTTTTGAATATTAATGTTGAGCCCGCAAATCTTCGGAGTTTCAGGGTCAAGGCAAGGTCCTGTACTTTCCTGTTATGGATTGCATTTGTCATTATATTACGTACAAGCACAGCCACTGAGCGCTCGCCGTTGCCCTTGCTGTCGACTCGCGACTGCCGCGTCCAGCGAGCTGAACTCTACGTCCATCTACGACGCCTCCCGGTAGCTTATGAACGTATCTTGAACTGGTGCCAGCATTCCTGGAAACGGAGGAACGTTTTGGAGTGGCCCGGGGAGCAGCGTAGCTCACGGTGCATCACACGCCGAGTCCGATTGCGTCGAGTCGATTCAGCTGAAACCCATACGACACAACGCCCGAGGCCAGGACAGAGTTGTGTCAAGTACAAACCGCGGAACTATGAAGTTCAGGTATGATAAGCCTCAAAACATTTGATGAAGAAGCATTCGGTTTATGTTTGATTTGCGCCCGTAGCAACTCATTGAAGTTTAACGCGGTTGCGGACTGGTGGGACGAATATATTGCGTGAGCTCTCTGCATGACTACCGAGCGAGAAAGTACTAATGAATCCGTATGTATAAGCTATTCCGCTCTCAAGAAGCACATTTATCAGCTAGAGAAGACCGGGGGCCAAGACCGCTCATGGCAGGGAGGACACGACGTGGAGGCCAGCGAACATTCGGCCCTTATGGGTCGCGATGCATCGTCTTCCTCTACGGATGATGTTTTTAAGCCGCTTCTTGGCCGCGAGCTAAAGAAGATATGCGACTTTTATGAGGTTCAAGAGCAAGAGTTACTGCATGAGCTTGAAGAGCTAGAGGGGCTGGTGAAGCTGAAGGATGAGGAGAGCCTGTTGGGCGCAGACCAACGATATTTAGTTGCTGATGATGATGACGACGATGACGATGACGACGAAGAGCAGCAGAATAACACTGTCGCTCGTGTTAGACCAAGGAGCACGTCCGGTCGTCGGCGGGCCAAGTCAGACGTAAGGACGTTCCCCCCAGCCCGTAAGGTCGTCTTCTTTCTCGTTATCCCGCACCTGTAACACGCTTCTTGCAGCCGGAATTATGTCGTCAATGTCGCGAGGTTCATCGCGATCCGAAGTTCAGCGCCGGCATAGTATTTCGTCAAGCGAAGACAACCTCGACCTAGAAGCAAGCCTCGCGTCACTGAGTCAGATACCCGAGAACTATTCAATGGAAAATAGCTTTTCTGCCGGACGTGGCTCCAGTACCTCGCCTAAGCGCGCCCGGGTTGCGTTGGCTAATATGTTTAATCTTGTAAAGGCCGGAGGGAGTGCACCATCCTCATTGCTTGCCCCAGACACGATATGGACTGCAAAAACCAATTACGCATATGATACTCGGATTCTTTTCAAGAGGCGTATCACGACACTTTACAATAGGGTAACGTCCCTAAGGGCATATGTGGAGCTAAATTACTCGGGCTTCCGAAAAATACTCAAGAAGTACGGTGTGTCTCGACTTACCTTCGTGACATGAGGCTCAGTACAGTGTTTCAGGTACGATAAGATTACATATAGCGAAGTATACATATTTCACAACTTTATTTTTGAGCCGGCTGACATGTGCTAATTTCTTAACGTAGTTGAAGGATTACTACATGCACAACATCGTCGAAGAAGCCTACCCCTTCAGGCAGGATACCAAAGACCGCCTAAACGGAGCTATCAATAATCTTGTCGTATTGTACGCGAAGTGCATTACTCGTGAAGATACTTCTGCTGCTGTTCGACAACTCAAAGTACACCAGCGCGAACATATTGCCTGGGAGCGAGACACTGTGTGGCGTCTGATGATCAGTCAAGAACGCCACGGCGAACGCGATGGGCAAGTCAAAGCCCTTGGCGGTCATGTCCGAGAGGAAGAGAGTACCGCAACGGCTTTCTCCACACCTTTTGGGCGGTTCAGATTAACCGCAAAGAAGATGTTCTTGGCCGCGGCCGTGGCTGTTTTCGCAGTCCTGTTGAATGTCCAAACTTTTCCCAGCGTGGAAGCCAATAATTGCTTCGCAATTCTCGTGTTCAGTACCATTCTTTGGGCAACTGAGGTGAGCGGGTGTATTGAACTCAGGGCGTATTGTGGCTTCCATTGAGCATACCAGGCTATTCCCCTGTTTGTGACGTCGATTTTCGTACCGCTGCTGCTGGTCATTTTCAGGGTCTTTATCTCAACGGACGAGAAGCAGGCACGTTTGACAGCGCCATTAGCGACAAAGTACACAATTTGATTTCGTTATCTGCAACTGAGTCGTACTAAAAAACCAATGTCACAGATTTGTCTTCTCCCAGATGTTCTCCCCAACAATTATGCTTTTAATCGGAGGATTTACTATCTCCTCGGCTTTAAGCAAAACGAATATCGACAGAGTTATTATCACACGTCTGCTGAGCTTGGCCGGCACGAGGCCGAGTACCGTCCTTCTTGCATTCATGGGGGTTTCTTGCTTTGCGAGTATGTGGATAAGGTAACCCTCATCCTTGCTTTGAAATTCCCAGTCTTATTTTTTTTCAGCAATGTGGCTGCACCAACTCTTTGCTTCACATTGATCAAGGTATATTTTTAAAGAAATTTTCAAGAACCCCGACCTACCTGTTGTCCTTTTAGCCCATCCTCAGGAACTTGCCCCCGAGGACATCTTTCGCGCCCTGCTTGATTGTAACTATGTTCATGATCTTCGCAAAATTTTGGGTCAGTGATTTCTCACGCCCTTTTGTCCCGTTTTCAGCTCGGAATCGCTCTGGCTGCCAATATAGGAGGGCAAAGTTCCCCGATTTCCTCGCCGCAAAATCTCATTGCCTTAGATGAGATGGACGAGCCTCTAGACTGGGGACAGTGGTTTATTGTCGCCCTGCCCGTGTCGGCGATCTCGCTTTTGCTCATTTGGGTACTTCTCCTCGTCAGTTACCGCCCTTCTCAAACCATAGATGGCGAGAATTTGGTAATAAAGGAGATAAGGCCCACGAAGGAGAGCTTTACTCTTAAACAGTACTGGGTTACCTGCGTGTGTCTGGTCACCATCGGACTGTGGTGCGTCGAGAAAAAAATAGAAAGCTTCGTAGGTGACATGGGGATCATTGCGATTATCCCAATCATCGCGTTCTTTTCCACTGGTGTCCTGAGAAAGGTAGGCCTAAGCTGACTCATTCCTATGCCTTTCCACTCATAATATCAATAGGATGACTTCGAGCAGTTTTTATGGACAATTGTGTTCCTGGCTATGGGCGGCATCGCTCTTGGAAAGGGAGTTTCGAGTTCCGGCCTTCTGGACATCTTGGGCGTTGGCATCAAGAATCTTATCGGCGGTCTCTCCCTACCCGCAGTGGTTTTGGTCCTGACTTTTATCGTCTTGGTAAGCGAATACTAAGTTCTCCCGCAGTGCCGTTAGTAACTTATATCAACCGCCACAAGGTAATTTCCACATTCATCAGCCATACAATTGCCAGCGTCCTCTTGGTCCCGATTGCCAAAGAAGTAGCGACCAACTATCCGGGAAACCCTCAGCGCCTTCTGATTTTCTTGACTGGTCTCGTCTGCTCCACGGGCATGGGGATGCCCGTCTCAGGCTTCCCGAACCAGACAGCGTACGTCTTTACATCAGCTGCTGCCTACTTCTTTCGATGCTAACGGTGTCACGCGTCCTTAATATTGTGGCCATTTAGGGCGACCCAGGAAGATGATATGGGTCAGCTGTACCTGTCGAACATCGATTTTCTCAAGAATGGTGTACCAGCGAGTATAATCGCGGCCCTGGTCAGTTCACCCCCTTTCCAATTCGGACCAAGGGCTTCAATGTTCTGATCGCTTGCGCACGCAGGTTGTTGCGTCCGTGGGGTACGCCCTGATGATTGCAATCGAGTGAGTTTTTTTTGCCCTTTATCTTCCGTCGATGCCGCGAGCTGCGTTCTGACCTTGAACCTTATAGCCTATGAATCCCGTCGTCGGGTGATCAGCGTCCTCGGGAAGCCCCAAGCCCCAACGATCCTGTTATCTATGCACGCTAGCGGAGAACCGAGCCCTCTTGCGGAACCTACTCACACATTTAATATTCATTCTTGTAAACAATTGGCTGGAGCTTCGGTCTGGACCCCTGCGTCATTTTCGTGCCTGTGCTTATGTTCAGTTTTCAGGCGGGATTCATGCGCTCGCTGCAAATTGTTCTGCCCTGGGCGCTTGTATCTGTTCACCAGCATGCGGGTATAGACACTCTTCACCATTTTGAGGGGCCTACGGCCGTTGTGTGGCCTAAAAACTGCCCCCGGCACAGAACTTGAAATCAAAATGGAATTTCAGGTAGTGTTACAACAACACACGCGAGTATGCATCAGGTATATGAACTACGAGAAGTACGTCGTAAGGGTCGTATAAGGGTCTCCTACAAATTGTCGTGAAGGGTCATGAAGCATGAAGCCGTTGGCGAATCGTGAAAATAGCTAAAGCATGGGTGATAGCGTGGGGATGGAGCCAGAAAGAAAACACAGAAGATGTAGTTTTTTAAATGAACATTTGTGCTTATGAACGCGAAGCTCGGCAGGCAAACAGGGGCGTACAGGAATAAAATGAAGCGGAGATGAGAAATGTCTAAGCGGATACCCTTGCGGGAATCACTCTGGGCGTTGTATGCAAATTGCTCAGTTAGGGAAGGAAGCAGGCGAGAGAAGGGCGCGTGAACTAATAACCCGTCAATCGAGAGCGAGAATGGAAGCAGCGAAGCCGTCAGGAGCACCGCGAAGTCCCGAAAAAGTGCAAGAAATAGTGCCGAGACGGATAATGACAGCAGGAAAAAATCGAAGTCTGGCTAGGAGATAATTGCAATGTGAGAGACAGCAAAGAGCCGACCTAGACAGCAAGCATGTACGGGTTCAGAGCGCACAAAGAATCACTGAAGCCCGAGCCATGGAGAGAAGACAGCCCCTGTCTCAAACTATGCTGGCATGTTGTTTTCTCAAGACTTCTTACCTCCCATACGCTTCAAAATTGTGGAGAGAACCACAGCGCACACTCCGACGCCGACCATCAAAACGTAAGACGGAATGCTGCCTTCGAGAGGGTCCCATTCGTTGCGCCCAAAATACTTCTGCCAGTCATTCTTGCTAGCGTGCGGACTGTGCGGCCGTGTACTATCGATAGCGTCGGCATTCGTCGGTTGCAGAGCTAAAGCAGATGCAGCTGGTCTTCCAGAAGCGTCATCTACGTTTTCGACCTGCACAGACTTTGTTACCAGTGTTGGCCCGCGTTGCGATTCGACCAATGCACCTTCCGCTTGGGCACGGTTACCTTCTGTAAACGGCGCGGAAGTTACGGCGACGTCGGTCTCAACAGCTTTCGAATGATGAGCGACCTCCGCCTCCTCGGCATCTTTACACTCCAGATCATATAGCTTCTTTTCGACTTCGGCAAGACGTACTCTAAAAAGGTCGAGGAGTGACAACGCCTGCCTCAATTTCTCGGATTCCGCCTCGGATGCTTCTGTCTCGGGTCCTTCTGTATCCAGGACGATGCGCTCCACGTCGATGTGAGGTAGAACGTCGACCTGGACACCCTGATTTAGTTTCCCGACCAATTGTACAGAAGCTTCGGAAAGCGGCTTTTGCAGTCTCGGCGACGACGCTCCCGGCTTGGGAGGCGTGGGCAATGGTCGCGATGGCAAAGGACGCGAAAAAATATCCTTGATCTGCATCCTGGCTTCTCCGCCGCGTCCACTCGATTTGGTACTCCCCTTTCCGCTGCCACTCCTGGACGACTCCCCGGGTTGTGTCTGGTGCTCAGGACGCGCTTCCAAATCTGCGCATCGGTTATCAGAGGAAATGTGTTTGACAGTTTCGCCCGCGTTCATATCAATGTCTTCCCAGGCCCTCGCACCCCAGCTGTGCGACAGAGAGTTTGACGCAAGTAGCTCTTCTACAGAGGGTTCAGCCTCTGGACTAGCGACCTCGACATCACCAGGTATTTCTGGCAGGGAATTCACAGATGGCACGATGGGCTCGAGGGCGATGCGCTTCTTCGTGATGTCACGCGCTTTGCGGTCTTCGGTATCGCTTGCCTCCGATCCACTGGCGAAAGCGGCCTCGTCGTCCGCCCATGCGCCTACGACGATATCGCCCTCACTCGTGGAGCTTCCGTGGTTGCTAAGTCCAGATCCGGAGCTCGAACTCCGCTCAAGACTTGCAACTAGACTACGTACACGCCCTTTACGTCCGCCGTCCTTGCCAGGTGTTGTGTCTCGCGAGTCCGAAGCCTCTTCAATTGAGGATGAAGATGAGTTGTATGAGGGGTGTTTGAAAGGAGAATTGAACGTGTTCTCGCAGGTATCGTCCGGTCCGAATCCCCAAATGCGACCTTTAAGCACGTTCTGACGCAGGTTGCGAGATGCATTGAGGAGAGCATCACGCCAGAGACTGTTGATCCCCATTCTGACGTCAAACTTTAGTAAAGCTCTAAGGTAGTCTCAGCTTAAGTAGCTCACGAGTCGATATCTTGTTCGTTTAGGCGCAAAAAGCCACGTCCGTTAAGGCGAGCCTCCTTCACAAAGATAGCAATGTCTTTCGCAACTGGGAGAGGGAGGGGTAAACTCTCGCCTGACTTGACCCGCAGTGCAGTGATCAGATAGGAAGATAACTGTGATGTCGTCCATACTCTTGGATTCGAAGGTAGATCGTCGACTTTTACCGGTGACGAAGGGGGCGGCGTCGATATGGCTGGAAGGGTGTCCGCCCTTCTCGCCCTATGTGTCGGAAATAAAAGATCCTCAGAGCTAGTATGGTTATGTCCCCTATGATCCTTGGGAGATATGTCAAGAGAAGGGGGAATAGGAAGTGGCCTTGGTGCTGGGCGAGATAGGTCGGACTTGGAGTGACGATGCCTCGAGCTGGGACTAGAAGTCGTTGGGATATAGGCATGTCGGGTATGTGCTGCATAACCAGAGGAGTTCGAACGCGTCAAAATGGCCGTTGAAGTCGTCTTGATAGCATATGGATGCTGGTTCGGTGTCGAGGGAGCGCTACCTCGTTCGCCCCCATGTCTGTCCGATACGAACACTGCCGATTTCTGAGGAGATTCGTGCGACATGTTGGTTTGCAGAATCGTCAACGAACAATGCCTAGCGGTGTCGCCAGCCGCTGCTATTTGTTCGGAAAAATTGTCGTTCTTCGAGTTGGCAGACCACGCTTGTCGTGGTTGCAGACGAACCCCTGAGTGTGTGTACTAAACACGACTTATCTCGCGCATAGCGCTCTTCTCCTTCTAGCTACCAGTAATGTCAACACTCGCTGGATCATCGAAAGCAGCTCTGAACCCATATCAGCCTCTTCTCGCAACTCAAACTAAAGTAAATACAACTACTAATATGTCAAGCAGGTTGGCCTGTTGACGATTTCTCGGCAGAATGAGCGTCTCAAGTTTTCCTCTTCGCATCCGTTCACGCCCACTTTCGTCGAGTTGCATCTCAAAAAGTCGAAGAACCTTGATCCTAAAGCTCTATATGAGAACAGAGTCAAGGGCCGCGCGATCCTCCTCGAGAACCCTGTGAAGGATAGCAGATTGAAGAAGGAACGCGAAGAAAAAAAGACCCGTCGAGCTAAGGAGCGCGAACGAAAGAAGCTCAGGATAATCAACAGGAAGGAGGCCGGTTTGAAAGGACTATGGAAACTGGAGGAGGAACAGAGAAAGTACAAGCTTCATCAGCGTTCCTAGTGATAATCTTACCAATTGGCGCAGATACGAGCTTTTTGTCCCCCTCCATCACCTTTGGTTAGGTTACATGTCGGAGCTACTTGGACTTGGGCAAGTTCCAAAACAACAACCTGCCAACCCTACGATGCCCAATCCCGCAGCTATGCACGCCAAGCTCGTTAAGGCGGACTTCCACGGCTCTGAGGTCACTGGTAAGCCGAAGAGAGCTACCTGTTATCAGCGTTCGTTTCTGATCATGATGAACAGTGAAGCAAGCAAAAAACCCGTGCCTCGTGGGATTGTCTGGAATAGTCGTGCACGAGACGGAAAACGCATTTAAAGTGATAACCATCAAAGACGAGATGAAGCGTGAGTGCAATTTTATTTACTTTACTGAATCGCCACTCAGTCCCTTTGTCTACAGTGATTCCGAAACAGGGCGCCATCTTTTCTTTCCAGATTCCCCTCTACGACGTGCGCGTCTTTGCTCCTCCATCTCTGCAGGGCCGGGTCGATGGTACCCCATCAAGTCCCAATGTCTTCGACCTTGATACGATCCCTTGCATGGAATTTGAACTCTACGGGAATCAGTTTAGGTTTAGAGCAGCGGATCGTGCGGGGAGGAAGTTCAAGGCAAAGGAAACAATTGAGCTGTGATTACTGGGCATCAACCCCTACGGATTTCTCGGGTCTTCTCCTTCATCCCTTAGCGGCTTCGTGGCGAGTATATCTCATGGAGAAAGCCTTGAAAATAAGGTCCCGTCAACTACAACAAAGCATTCGGCGGCCGAGGGGTAGCGAGGTCGAGGTCCTACGCTAGTACCGGCTTCCTGCCGACGGACAGAAGTGAATTGTTTGTCAAACTACCAAATGCGATTCGGTCTTACTCTGCCGACAAGGTTAGGTTAGCAGGATTTGGGAGGGGACCGGTTTGTCTACCTTCCTTAATAATTGTCTTGGCTTTGCACTGTACACCTCACGGCTTTATCCTATGTCCGACAACTCGCGTCATTTAGATCAACCTTGATAGTGAGCTCTTCGCGCTACGGTCTACATCTTCTTGTTTTGGGGTGCAGAAGACATTAGTTCCACAAGTTAAATCCAAACGGCGCACATAAACGTCCTTTTCGTGACTCTCAATCTACGCTTGGATAACAAATAGTCTCCCATTGGCGATCTACACGTTTGTCTCATTAAATGAGCGGTTCCATACCCCCTTGATGGTATATTAATTATGCACCGATAATTACCTGTTCGGAGACTCGTACGTCTGGGCGGTTATTTGGCCGCCATCTGATCCTCAAGGGCGACTTTTTGCTTAAAGATCTACTATTTGATGGGGGCGTGTACTGGTTTGAGGTAGTACAACAAGGATTTCAACATGGGAACAGATTGCACTTACGGGGTTAATTGAATCACTTCACCGGACATCACTAGATGATCCGCTTTCTCCGACACCGTACATCTGCTGTCCAATGCACGGACTCGCTTTCCCTCCCCTCTTCCTTCTCCTATCCTCTTCTCTACCAACCTTTAAAGAAATTTAACGCCTACTGTGCCTTTTTAAGAATGAGCGTAGCTGCCATACCCTCTCTGAGTTTTAAAGAGCTCAACGTAGTCGCGACGGATGTCATATTTGTGCGGGTGAGCATACCACTCTGCTCTTGTGTGTTCATTCTTGATGGTTTGCAACGGATAGTACACTATGGGTACGCATGCAGCTACTATTTTATTAAAATCGAACTGTGGTTGACTGCTATCTGAAGTCGCAACCCTATGTTTGGTGGTATGTGCACCCGAATCGTATATCAACCATTTCTAAACGGGCTGGCGGATCGTATAGATATATGAATATCTGGTTTCTCTTGAAGAGGAGGCGACTATGTTTCGCGAACGTCTCTGTCATCTTGGGCTGACCTAGAATCCGCGTCAGGTTCACCTTGTTTGGCCTACCAAACTGTCATTCGCCAAACTTGTTTTTCTTGCGAACAGATACCTCCCTTTTTTAACAGCGTTCGGAATGGCTTACGGTGCGTTGTTTATGGAAGGATATAAGCCGCTACTCTGATCTGTAATATGATACTAGCTGTCGTCGCTTCCACCTCATTCGATGTACGCTCTTTCTAAGCAACGGTGCTTCAGACACTGCACTCAATGATTGACTTCCTCGACACGTACAGGTCTGTAAGCCTTTCTTCATGGCTACGGGAGGCAAGCTTCCGCATATCCTATCGATCAACAATTTGGTCAACTTCTTCGTCTGCACTTTTTTTAAGTGATCTGTTGCACGCAATATGTTCTTGCTGAAGGTAAGCTACTGTCTCCCAAACCCGTTGCTGGGGAAACTTTAGGCTTAGGGCTGAATGTACAAGGCATCCTCTTCATGCGCGCATACGCCGTATGGGGACGAAGTCCGACTATTCTTTGGCTTCTCATGTTTATATTACTTGTAAGACATTGGCGGGATCGAATAGAGCTTATACAGACGTCAATCACAGGGTACTAGTGTTGGCGCATACTACATAACGATACTCCTCATCTCTTCTATGCTTACACGTGGGTTCGCCTTATGTTCAACAATAGCTGCCGTACTGATAGCTAAGCTTTCTTCTAACAGTGGAGCAAATCCGCCTTTTCCCGACGGGCTGTCTACCTTATTTCACGACCAGAATTGACTGGATCTTGCTTGTGGTGTTGATGTTTGATGAGACTCGTCAGTGATTACTATATTCTCAGGCTGTACCCGTTTTTCGCCTACTAGCATCCTTTACTGATGAACAGTTGTAACAGTTTCACTCTCCTTGCTCTTGGTTAAGGGATTCGGACAATGTACGTGACGCTTCTGTTGTCCGCCGCCATTCGCCACTTGTTCAATAGATCATGATCCATTAGTCCGGCATACGAGATCGACAGTTATACGCACATTGTACAAAGACGGTGATTATCACAGTGTCCTCCCTAACAAATAACGTAATTACTCATAAATCTTCCGCACCAGGCGCGCTTTATTATGCAGCAGTCCTAGGTAAAATATGTCTTTTTTGAACGAGGTATCCTATATTGGCTAACCTACAGACATGTAATTCAGTGACAACCGTTGCGAATTTCGTGGTTGTACGCACTGCGTCGGTGAGGGAATCTAACATAACAACTATGAGAGATAACGTTGATTGACACTGTTGCTCAAGTCATTCATGTGCAACTTTCTATTCATGTGCGTCCCTTGTATTCTGCTTCATGACACACGCCTAATAGAGTCATTCGTACAGCACCCAGGGAGTTATCCACAGTGTCCTTTGCAATCGTCTTCTGCTCCGTATACGTGGCGTCCTTCACACCAGTACATCGGTAGATGACAAAACGCTGACATGGCAGGTCCCAGCGCCCCAGGACCATTCCTATCCTATGACGGAAATGTCTAGGTCATCTGAATGATACATGTTTAGTTACTGTGACTACTCAGCTCGAATGAGCGTTGGTCTTGGAATACTGCCTTCGCACGGAGTCCGGACTCGTCTCTTGTACGAATAACTCGCAAAAAAAAAACCTCACGTTGCGGATGCGTTCATATTCTGGCTCTTGTATTATACTTGACCCGAGAAACTAGACAATGACAATTCAATTCACCGAACCTGCACAAGAGTTTAGTCAAGGTTTCGTCTGAAAAAAAGGCGCAGGGGAGCACTTCACAGGTCGTTCAGGTCACCCGGTGCGCGGAACCGAAGTTAGCAATGAAGGCGCCCATGCTAAGCGGTAAATCGCTACACCAAAGCAGTCAGCAAATTCCAAGATGATCCTCGAATGAGCGCCCCCGTCGCATAGTAATTATTTAAGTTGCGCTGATCCTTAACAAAAGCTTCGAGAATAACATTAATTCGTTACGGTCCCAGTAACAGACTGGCTGATCAGGCCTTGAGTACCGAAAACTTCACCAGATTCCTCGTCCTCGTTCATCGTCTCTGGTCGGGTAGTGAAGTAGTAGGCGAGGCTGCGAAGACGCTTTGTTTTGTGGAATAGAGTTTCGGCCCATGATTTCGGGAAGTTGCGAGTTTTAGTTCTTTTTTTTTATTTTTTATTTTAAATTCTGCATTTGTATACCGCTACATTACATAGTAAAAGACGCGGATATGAGACCATATGAAGTGTAGTGTCAGAGGAGATTAACAAGGTATAAAGTTTCTGGGCTTAAGGCGATGGATGGGTAGGAAGTTTTGTGGTCGGAAGTAACTAAATGATTTTGTCAGGTGGGATATGAATTGGAAGAACAAATTGTGTAGGAGGGGGTGGCGGTTTTATGGATTCTATGATGGCTAATGCTGAATGTGTAAGGTGGGAGAAACTACTCAATTTTTTGTGATGTGTGGGTGGGTGTGGTTTGAATTGTTTAATGTCCGAGATTTGTGACTCTGAGAGGGGTGACGTGACAGCGCTTGGAGCGGCATGTGTGCATGAGGCTAGGGGCAGGTTGCCATGAGGTGTGAGGTTGACTGCGAATTGTAGGAGGACTGATGTTAAGTCCATGCATGGGCCATAAAGGTTGAGGTGTTCTCGGTAGAGAAAGATATGTTGTGAATTGTGTGGTTGGTCAATAATGCTGATAACCTGTAGTTTGTACTGGCGTATGGCCCATTCTAATATGTGCTGATTTTCGTTGACGAGGTTGAAAGGTTCATATGTGGTATTGGTTTTGAAGTTTGGCACCGGGAGGTGAAGGAATAGAAGGGGGCATGGGGGGATGGGGGGAAAGGGGAGTGGAATGATGAACAAGGCCGAAAAAACAGCTCGACGGATGTCTACTGTGAGGGAGACTGGTGTGGGTGGTTAACCCAGGGAGTTTAGGGGTGGTGCGGGTGGATGTGCGCTGGGTGAGATGATGGTGGTTAGAGGTCAAGGGGTGCACGGCGAGTTTTAGTTCCCACACACATTGCCCTACTTTTAGACCTCGCTTCGGCTCAAAGCAGGTTGTCATCTTTTCCATATAAGCTCTTCGTGGAATACTCATCCGTGTCGTTTGGAATGAGGGGTGTACCCGTCTCGACTTCGTGCCGAGGTGTAAACGTATACGATCCACACTGCCAGCGCTCTCTCACTAGTGGGGCGTAGGAGCCACCCCCCCCCTTGACCGTGTTAGCTCTGCGTTAGTAGTCGGTGTCCGCTGGCACAGTTCGGTATGTATGAATGAATTCTTTGTCGCGTAATTCTCCGAAAGCAACTTATTTATTGACCCGGATCCACTCAATAATGATACCGGAGTGCATCTAAGTTGAGCCAGTCCACAAGGATTGCCATAAGTATAGGGACATACTCCTGTGGGCCCAATTTAGTCTCGACGGATCTTGCCTTCCTGCATCCCTTGATGGTGTGCCCTAGTAATATCTCAGGATCTGTCGTCTGCAAACATAGGTCCGGCTTGCTCTCCCAACGTCCTCCTTTCCCTCCCCCCGTCATCTCTATCCTCCTTCCCTTTCAAGAAAAATCGTCGCCAAACAGAGCCTCCCGAAAATGGTTACGAATGCGATACCCTCGCTCACTTTTGCTGAGCTCAACGTGGTCGCGACAGATGTCATGATTGTACGAGTGAGCATATCATTTACTTCTCGTTACACGTTCATTCTTTGACGACTCGCAATGAACAGTATACCGTAGGTATGCATACAGTTTATCTATCAAAAACACGGCACTGTCTGACTGTCGTCCAAAGTTGCCACACTTTGTCTAATGGTAGTTACTAGGTCTTAGCCGCATTCTCTACTACACTCCTAAACAGTCGGTCCGAATAGATAGTTGAATATTCGGCTACCCTTGAAGAGGAGGCAACTAGCTTCTACCTTATGGACATCTTTATCGTCATTGGCTGACATTCCCGCGCTAGATTCGCCTTGTTTGGCCGTCCAAAGTGTCCCTCGCAAAATTTATTTTTCTTGTGAACAGGTATTTGCCATTTTTAACGATGATCGGAGCAACTTACGGTGCGTCAC
Organism: Coniferiporia sulphurascens; assembly: GCA_002794785.1. Classification (NCBI taxonomy): domain Eukaryota; kingdom Fungi; phylum Basidiomycota; class Agaricomycetes; order Hymenochaetales; family Hymenochaetaceae; genus Coniferiporia; species Coniferiporia sulphurascens. Next base: position 1,191,891 of record NBBA01000004.1, read on the forward strand.
GTACAGAATAGTGCCTGTCCCTTCCTTTTGCTAATGATTCGCCATCCGATAGATGTGGTTACATGCACCACAGACAGTGTATGCCGTATTTCAGCAGTCATGCCACAACCGACGCCTAATTGACACTTCGATATAGGTTTGCAGACCTCTCTTTATGGCCACGGGGAGTAAGTTTCCTCAGTAATTTCCCAATTGATTCGACCGACGTAATTTTTTCCGCTTTTAAGTACTCTGTTGTACGCAATATTGTGTCGCCGAAGGTAGACTGCCTCAATTCACTACTAAACCGAATTCAGGGCTAAAATTTGCACGTACAAGCCATCCTCTTCATGCGTGCATACGCTGTGTGGGGGAAAAGCCAAACTATACTTTGTCTTCTCATATTCATATCCCTGGTGAGATACGAGTGACGAAAAATGTGATTTATATTTACGTCTATAACAGGGTACGGGAGCTGGCGCATACTATACGACAATCAAGCTCGTCTCTGCCATGCTTTCAGGTGAGCCCACATTACGCGTCAAACGATGAATATACCGTCTTGATGTCTCGAATTTCTTCGAAATTAGTTACGGAAATTCGTCTCTTTCCAATGGGCTGTCTTCTTTATTTTCAGAGCAGAATTGGCTGGATCGCACTTGTAATATTGGCATTCGCCGAGATTCGTCAGTGACTATTCCCCCCTGCATTCGATTATCTGTCCATTATAGCGCTATGTTAACTGACTGCTACAACAGTTTCACTCTCTTTGCTCTTAATTAAGGGAATAGAACACTGTACGTGCTGTTTTATTACTCACCCCGTCCGGCTTCCTTTGAGTCACAGTCTATTAGATCGAGAAACAAAATCGGCACTCACACGTACACTGTACAAGGATGGTGATTACCATGAGATTTTCTGAGCCCATATTTGAATCATTGATGGCTCGTTCTCCATCAGGTGTTCTTTATTTTGTAGCGGTGCTGAGTGAGTATTTTATTAATGAAATATATCTCATACCCATTAATTTACCGACATGCGATTCAGTGACAACCATTGTGGATCTTGTGGTCGTACTCACCGCCTCGGTAAGTGGTTGTGCACAGACACCAAAAAATAGCGCTGACTCAAATAATTGCTTAAGTCGTTCATGTCCAGTTTTCTACTCATGTGCGCGCTCCGTAATTTAGTGCTATTTGATACAAGTTTGACTGACTACCCCGAGTAGCACCCAGGGGGTCTTTCACAGTGTACTTTGCAATCGCCTCCTGCTCCGCATCCGAAGTGCTCTTCGCGTCAATGACTCGGTGGAGGAAAAAACACTGCCGTGGCAAGCCAGAGTTTCACTCAGGGAACACTCCTATCCCATGACAGACGTGTCGAATCTCTCTGCGTGAAAATTTCCCCCTTCTATTCAAATTTGATATTGTAATAATATATTTAGTCGCGCTTGTCTTTTGTACGGTACATTAGCATATTCGCTCTTGTCCGTGTAGTAGATGCGTCTGCTTTCCGGATTTGGTTTGTATCTGGCCCTAGCTTCTTATTAGGTTAGTAACAAGAAAATCTACGAAGTCCTCATCCGAACAACTCTCAATGGTGTCCTCGAAAAAAAGTCATCATCGCCCGGACCCGAAGCAAACAAAACGCTCACTCCAGCCGCGACATCGCCACATCAGAGAATTAGATGTCTGCACAGCCTTAAATGAAATTTAATTTTCGGGTAGTAAGCATCGGCCCATTGCACATGAATTAATTAAAACCCCATTGATATTTCACTCCCAGATCAAGGCTCAAGAGTAGTACGAACTTATTTCAGTATGAAAAATGTCGCCAAAGCTTTCGCCTCCCCTCCATCACCTCGAGCTCTGGCTGAGTTATGCAATCGCCCGGACTTCTTGATTTCGATCAAGTGCTAGGATCACATCCAGCCACTAGAGCTTTACGTTTCGGTTCCAAGAATATGATTTCGGGAAGTTGCGAGTTTTAGTTCCCATACATTAGCCGTAATCCATTCTGTATTTTCTTGTTTTCTTGTCATGTCTTTACGCGCCTGACGGCTGCGTAAGGAATGAATCCGTAGCCTACGTCTTGCCTCTAATCAACATTTATGAAAACGGCGGTAATGTCCCGAAGAGCCTCATCTCCCTCTCATATTGGGAATCCCTGCACCTGTGCAAGGCTGAGGATCCTGCCAGTGCCAGGGCATCCCTTCCCTGCCGGCCAGACACTTTCCAAGGGATGCACAACACCGGTTTCAAGCGCTTGAACCCTGCTTTCACACGCTTAAAAATCCGTGCAGGATTCCGTTATGCTCTTTCCTCCCCTCTTCCCTTGCCATCTCTATCCTCCCTCCCTTTCAAAAAAAGAAGCATCGCCAAACAGAGTCCCTCGATAATGGTTGCAGTTGCAATACCCTCAATTACTTTTGCTGAGCTCAACGTAGTAGCGACAGATGTCATGATTGTACGAGTGAGCATATCATTTACCTCTCATCATATGCTCGTTTTTGACGACTCGCAATGGTCAGTATACTACAGGTATGCATGTAGTTTTTCTGTATAAAATCAAGCATCGTCTGATCATCGTCCAAAGTTGCCACACTTTGCCTAACGGTAGATATATCTTACCCGCATTCTCAACTATACTTCTAAAAAGTTGGTCCAAATAGATAGTTGAATATTTGGCTACTCTTGAGGAAGAGGCAACTAGCTTCCACCTTACAGACGTCTTTATAATCCTTGACTGACATTCCCGCGCCAGATTCGCCTTGTTTGGCCGTCCAAACTGTCCCTCGCAAAGTTTATCTTTCTTGTGAACAGATACTTGCCATTTTTAACGATAATTGGGACGACTTACGGTGCGTCATGTGCCGAATATAGCAGGTTCCTTCCTCTTGCTAACGATTCACCATTCAATAGATGTCGTTACATGCACCACAGACAGTGTATGCTGTTTCTGAATAATCGTGCCACAGCCTAGGCCCACTGATTGACACTTCAATACATATAGATATGCAGACCCCTCTTTGTGGCTACAGGGAGTAAGTTTCCTCAATGATTTCACAATTGATTCGATCGACGTGTGATTTCTTTTTGCGCTTTCAAGTATTCTGTTGTACGCAGTATTGTGTCGCCGAAGGTAGACTGCCTCCTCAGTTTACTACCAAGACGAAATCGGAGCTAAAATTTTCACGTACAAACCATCCTCTTCATGCGTGCATACGCTGTGTGGGGTAAAAGCCGAACTATACTTGGTCTTCTCATATTCGTCTCCCTGGTGAGATACAAGTAAGGACAAATATGATTTATGTTGACGTCTATAATAGGGTACGGGAGCTGGTGCATATTATACGACAATCGAGCTCGTCTCTTCCATGATTTCAGGTGGGCCCACATTACGCGTCAAACAATGAGTGACGTTTTGAGATTTCGGAATTCCTCAAAAATAGTAACGGAAATTCGCCTCTTTTCAATGGGCTGCCTTCTTTATTCTGGGACCAGGATTCCATGGGTCTCACTTGTAATATTGTCATTTGCCGAGATTCGTCAGTGACTATTTCCTCCTGCACTCAATTATCTGGCCATTATTGCGCTCTGTTGACTGACTGCTACAACAGTTTCGCTCTCTTTGCTTTTAATTAAGGGAATAGAATACTGTACGTGCTAGTTTCGTTACTTATCCCGGCCGGCTCCCTTTAAGTCATATCCTGTAGATCGAGAAACAAAATCGGCACTCACACGCACACTGTACAAGGATGGTAATTACCATGAGATTTACTGAGCCCATACTTTAATCATTGATGGCTCGTTCTTCTTTAGGTGTTCTTTATTTTGTAGCGGTGCTGAGTGAGTACCTATTTTTAAAGAATCTGTCAATTTATTGACATGTGATTCAGTAACAACCATTGTGGATCTTGTGGTTGTACTCACTGCCTCGGTAAGTAGTTACGCACACACACCAAAAAATAGCATTGACTCAGATAGTTACCCAAGTCATTCATGTCCGGGTTTCTACTTGTGTATGCGCCCTGTACTCTAGTGCTGTCTGACATGGGGATAACCGACTGCTCCATTTAGTACCCAGGGGGTCATTCACAGTATCCTCTGCAACCGCCTCCTGCTCCGCATACGAAACGCCCATCGCGTCAATGACTCGATAGAGGAAAAAACATTATCGTGGGAAGCCAGAGTTTCACGTCCGGACCACTCCTATCCCACGACGGACGTGTCGAATCTCTCGGAGTCTGCGTGAAATTCTTCCCCTTGTTTTATCGAGACCACAATCAAATTTCTATCTTGTGTAATGCTATATTTAGACGCGCTCGTATTTTGTACAGTACATATTCGCTATATTCACCCTTGTCTGTGTTGAAGTTAGTGTTGTGGGCAAAATTAAAATTCCTGAGTTTTGCCAGTTCGCCGGCAAAATGGCGAGGCAAAATGTTCCGCCAGGGTGGCAATAATGGCAATAGTCATGTGAGAAATTTGACTAGTATGGAAGTAAAGAGGCAAAGATATGAATTTTATGTGATATTTATCTGACTTATACTAATCAAATACACCATATAAAGCTTAGTGTAATAACATTACCAAACGGTCCTGGGACACCCCCTCCGGATCGGACCACGCTGTCATCACCTGGTCCATCCCCACCTCTTCTGACCCGTTCATCGACCCCTTCCTCCACCCTAAGTATGATGATTCGCTCTCTACTGAATGGTTGGAAGCACTAGATGCACCTCTCACTGCCGCCTTCGCCCTCTCAGGTGCCACTTCTCAACTCCTGGACGTCAAAGTCGCCGCCATTCACAATGCATTGGTCTTCGCCACTAATTCCTCCCACCCCCCCACTTCTTCGAAGGCAGGGGGCCACAAGGTCAAGTGGTGGGATGCCTCCTGCCGTGCTCACATGGTCGCTTTGCGTGGAGCTACCCCGGCAACCCGTATCGTGCTCCGACGAGAGTCGGCCGGTATCTTTCACCGCGCCAAACGCGCATGGGCTGACTTGTTTACCACCTCCGTCAAACCGGACAAAATCTGGCCAATGGCGAAGTGGGCGATGGGCACAAGATGTGCTCCCATCCCCTCTTTGGTTACGGGACATTCCACCATGAACTCCCCTGCGGAAAAGGCTTCTGCCTTCCGGTCTAAGTACTTTGGTACCCAACCATCCACAGCCCTCCCTCCGGCCTATACTTTCGTCGGCGCCCGTCCTATGCATGACCACCCCATCCTCATGGAGGAGCTTGATCATGCCCTCAATCTCACTTCTAATTCGAGTGCCCCGGGCATTACGGGTGTGGGCTATCAGGCCCTCAAAAGCCTGCATGCCGCCCATAGTGTTCCACTTCTCACACTTTATAACGAGTGCCTGAATGCTGGACACCACCCCCGTCCTTGGAAGGACGCTAAGGTGGTGATGCTCCATAAACTCAATAAGAAAGACCCCACTGCCCTCAATGCATACCGCCCTATCACTCTTGAGGAAACTATGGGCAAATTACTCGAGAAGATTATCGCTAACCGCATCCAGTTCATAGCCAACGAACTCGGCGCACTTCCCCCTTCCCAATTCGGTACCCGCCAAAAGTCGGGCGTTTTGGATGCCACCTCGGACCTCATAAACGAAATTGAGTCTGCTTGGGCTAAACACCATGTCACAACGGCTCTTGCCATCAACGTGGCTGGGTTTTTTCCCTCAGTCCAACACCCCCGTTTACTTGCCGTCCTCTCAGAATTAGGGTTTCCCCCTCTCATTATCTCCTGGGTCCTATCCTTTGTTTCAGACCGCCGTGTTGCCTTGTCTTTTGACGGGTTCACCGACACTCTGACCCCCATACCCAATATGGGCGTTCCCCAAGGCTCTCCCATCTCACCCATCTTGTCTGCACTTTTTGCGACCAGCCTTCTTACCTCTCTCCAGGTCTCCGATCCCCTCGTCTTCGTTCGCGCCTATGTGGACGACCACCTCCTTACCACCTCTTCGAGTTCTATCACAACTAATGTTGCGCGCCTCGAACAGGCATATGTCTCGTTCTCTGCAGCATGCCATGCCCTCGGACTTTCCCTGGATGACGACAAAACAGAGCTCATCCACTGGACCTGATGACTCGAGTTACGCGAAGACTCCCTTGTTCACCCTATTCACCTGCCGCAACAGGGCCTCCAACCCCTCCGAATAGTCCCCTCCCGGCCTTTGCACTGGCTGGGTATCTTTTTCGATGCGCAATTACTGTTTACAGTTCACGTCCAGCGCATGTGCTTTAAAGCCATGTCCTCCCTTCGTGCCCTGGAATTACTCGGCAACACTTTACGCGGCCTCGACCCGCTTCATCTCTGATGTCTCTACATTGGGTGCATACTGCCAGTTTTACTATGGGGATCTCCCCTCTGGTTCACTGGCATACGGCAAAAAGGTAAATGTGATAAAATGACCTTAGTGCAATCCGCGGCGTGCCGCCGTATCCTCGGATCATGGTGCACGTCTCCACGCGGCCCCTCTGAGGTCCTAGCCTCCATTTTACCTATCCCCCTCCGCCTAGAACGTACCAAGTCTCGTGCAGCCATTCGGTATCTCACTACCACGCACACCCTCCTTCCAATATGCACTACGCGTAAAGGATCAATTACTACATCCTTCGTTAACCGGGTTCCCCCTGGCTGCGAACGAGTTCCCCGATACACTCGCCCGCTGTGGATTGCTTTACCGACTCTACGCCATGTAAGCATCGACCACACGATTGACCACTCCCAAGAAGCTCGAGACGCACTCATTCAGTCACACCACGGTCTCATTGACCGACTGAAGGACGTCCCCTCTCGCCTTCTCATCTATACTGACGGTTCCCGTAAGGGCACGTCCCTGTTACAATTTTCCTTCACTTCCCCTTATTGCGCTGACTCACTTCCTCTTCGTCATCATCAGTCAGCGCAACTCTCCTATTTCCCTACCTTACTCATCCTTATTCGCCTTGCGCCATAAGATGCCATGATGACGCCTTATTGCACCATCTTGACGTGCTTTGCTTACTGATCACCGTACTTGTATTACCAAGGCATTCCTTGAGTTTCCATGACCTTCCATAGTCTGGTAAACATACCTAACCAAGTCGCTACAGTAGCAAACACATAGAGTAGCATATAAGCATGTAACTTCCGTAGCACAAGCCCTAAGCTTGTGCTCTTTGTTCATACAAGCCCATTATCTGCTACCACCAGTCTACTGTGTGCCACTTGGCCATTAGTCGCTTCATCGTAACCTGACTCCCCTTAAGAAGCCCACCGTGTCCATATTGACGATCAGGAAGCCCCATCGACGATCTCCCTCGACTTACAACATCTAGGAAGCCCCGTTGCCGTACCATCAGTTCCGACGATCAGGAAGCCCCGACGTCGATCACTGCGTAACCGTTGAGCTTAACAGTCCCCATCCTCCTTCTCTGGCGGTGCTGCCGGAGTCTGGTTTTACTGCGGGGAGACTGTTCTTACCTGCGAAACCTACCTTGGTTCATCAGTCCATGCTACAGACTGTGAACTCGCCACCCTTGCCGATGCCGCTTGGCTATTGGCCTACTCTTACGATTTACACTCGGCGGTTACGCAGGTGGAAATCTACACAGATTGCAAAGTAGCCCTCACTCTCCTCGCCGACCCTCATCCGGCACCAGGCATTAATGTTGCCCTCTTCATTCGGAAGTGCCTCAAAATCGCTACCAAGCAGTTTCCCAGTGTGTTTTTCCACTTACACTGGGTCCCCGGACACTCCGATGTGGAAGGAAACGAATTTGCTGACGTCCTCGCCTCTGGTATTGCGGACAACCCCCCCCCGGGCACTACCCAGTTCCCGCCCACTATCCGCTTCCTCCGCGAAGCCGCCTCCTCGACGGCACTTTCACAATGGAAAACCGACTGGGCCTCCGCCTGTCACAAATCCCGAGGGACTTCGGATGCCCATTCCATGGGCTCCACCCTGAACCCCTCTACTAAGCCGTCTGCCCTCATGCAGAACCTCACCCTCGGTTGCCGCACTAAGTGCAAAGTTTTTCGGACACTCCTTGGTCACGCCGGTTTTGGTGCGTACTTTGGATGTATTCCGGGACGCGACCCTATGTGTCCCTTTTGCCACATCCTGGAGACATGAGCTCACCTCTTGCTCTCCTGCCCTCACACACTCCCCGCCCGCCGTGCGGTGTGGAAAACCCCCTTACCTTCCACGGAATCCCAATGGTTTTCCAAGGAAGGTCTCCCAATCTTGGCCTCTTTCCTTGACTCTCACCCCGCCTTCGAGGCGGAACCCATCCTCGTTTTTGACCCAGGTGGCCCCACAGTGATCCACGTCTCTGACTTAGGTTTTGCCATTGGCAACTAGTCTAGATACCACACCCCCCCCTTTTATTACTGGTGATTACCCAGTTCCCATCTCCGCTTATGGCACCCCGCCACTATTATTCCTTCTATACCAACTACCATCTCACCCAATACAGGGGCCTAAAGGCCCCTGGAGTGTATTTTGTACTAGATAGTCATGACATGCTATAGAAATGCATTTAAAAATAAAATAAAAAATAACATTACCAAGCTAATGTGGATACTTTATTTACCCGTGAGAAATAATTCAAGAAAATATCCAAATATGGAGGCTATTTAGTAATATTGCTTGCCATTTACGCCAGCACCATTTTACAGGAGAGTTTTGCCAACCTGGCAATTGCCATGGCAAAAATGGCGACGGCAAAAGTGGCGACTTTTGCCCACAACACTAGTTGAAGTTCGAGCTCGATGCCGAAACGGCGTCGGAGTTTGAAATATTTTTCGTAGTTTTTTCCCTGCTTGTATGCGCTCGGTTTCCCTCGCGCGATTATCTACTGGTTACAAAATATCTACGTTGGTGTACGGAAAGCATTTGCAAGCGCCGCAAATTGCTGAAAACCAACAGTCTGTGTAGTAGAGGTGCCTGCTTTCCGGGACTTTGTTCGTATCTGGCCCTAGCTTCTAATTAGGTTAGTAATTAGCAAATCTACCAAGTCATATCCTCATCCGAACAACTCTCAACGGTGTTCTCCAAAAAAAGTCATATCGCCCGGGCCCGAAGCAATTAAAACGCCCATTCCGGCCGCGACATCACCTCATCAGAGAATCGGATGGCTGCACAGCACGAGACGAATCTTGATTTTCGGGTAGTGAGTGTCGGTCCATCGTACACAGATTAATCAAACCCTATTGATATCCCATTCCCAGATCGAGCCTTAAGAATAATACGAACTTATCTCAGTATCAAAGTCAAGACTTGATATCAAAAATCTCGCCGAACCATTCGCCTTCTCTCTACCGCCTCTGGCCGAATTATGCAATTGCCTAGACTTCTTGATTTCGTTCCAGTGCCAGAATCACATCTAGCCACTGGAGCTTTACGTTCCCACTTCAACGGAGCTACTAGAAAACTTGAAAGAAAATTGTTAGTTTACTCCTTCTTCCCATCGTGACGAACGGAGAAAGCAATGAACACGATTTACGGGATTATCAGGAATACTGGAATACTACATGTAGAGTGTTGGTAGAAGGATTCGTGAGTAATTGATCCACCAGAAAGTTGCGAGTATCTGTTCCCACGCGCGTTGCTCTATAAAGTACATGTTTATGTCGGTGCAACTCTCCCAAATCACATCATTTGATTCTACACTGCTGCAGTGATAATGACACGGCTCCCTCCTTTCCTAAACTCTCTAGTTTCAACCGGACGCAAGAAACAGTGCCCAACTCCTTGCGCGGACTTAGGGACTGTATGAAAATCGGTCTGTGTTCAGGGGGGGCGAGGCGCACAGCACTCACGGAGTCACGGGCGCAGGGAGGAAGTCATTCATCGGAACAGACGGTCGAACTGTGAAGCCTGAGTATTGGATGCCTCCTGGTCGTCATCAAGTCCGTATCGACCGAATGCTTTGTCAACAATATACATTCGAAGATTGAGGCCTGGCACCGATCCTACTGAGATGTCCCGCTAGCTGAGAAACAACGAAGCCAGGGGGGCTCGCGTGATGCATTGACGATGGCCCTTTCTCAGGGAACGTATACAGTTCCTGTTTAGAATCATCCAAGGACGATGTAATGTGGGATGACCCCGAGCCACAACCCCGTCTCAGCGACGAGGTGTTGGATTAAATAGAGCCAGAGATGCCGTGTCGCCAATCACCATTTTTAATCCATCCGAAGCGGTTAAGTTGAAAAACTTCTATCAAAAGGTAAGATAATCAAAGCTTCGCAAAATGTATATGGCAAATAATCCCATCGTTCCTTTCATGCACTACGGGAAGTTTGAATTTGAATTTATGTCTCCGAAGGTGATGCATCACTGATTAATTACTGATTACCTGTTGGCTCCGAACTCATAGCTGAGAATGGGACTGACGACGGAGCATTCTCGCATCTCGCTTTCATACGTTCTTGATCATCTGCGTGGACTAAGAGCACACGCCGGAGCGATTCGCGGTTCCTGAAGTTGTTCTACAACGTATACAATTCCCATAGTGCTGCTATGAACAACGACGGTAAGCTGAGTTAACAAGTGGTCATTGCGCCTCTCATAGATCGCCCTCAGGCTCGATCTCCCCGCAGATAGTGGCTCTGCGCCGACGGTTATCCATCTACAGGGTTGTATGTAACGGACTATGATCTGCCGCTTTCTACCAATATCGGTCCAAGTCCCACATTGGCAGCTCTCATCCAGAAGCCTTTCATCAGATCCCGATTCACTGGGAAGTCTGAGGGACAGGCCCCCAATCAACCTAATCCTGCCAGTGATGTGCTGAGGAAAGCAAAAAAACACTTCAGGGCTTGTTTTGAAAGAGGGGTCAATGGCTTCTTGGGTATTTCAAACAATTTACACTTGATGGATTCGCCCCCTTTCGTCTCAATAACTCCGTTCAATGCACGTCACTCGGTGACTTGCTGCAATCCCGACACCATAGACCTACCGCCTGCGCCCTGCCTTTCCATTCCCTAACTTTCTTAAGTCCTTCAAGAAATGAGTACGACTGCGTTGCTCCCTGAACTCAACGTGATCGCGACAGATGTCATGATAGTACGGGTAAGCACACTCTCCTGGCTCATAATACTTTCGCCGCAATGATCCGCGACGTTTAGTATACTACAGGTACGGATATGAGAAAACTGTAAACACAATACGTTGTTTGACCGTTCTTCCGAAGTTGCAACCCTGTGTCTGGTGGTACGTTGTCTCAGGTGTCTCTTGCTTCGATTATATTTCTCAAAACCAATCGGATAGGTTTACGATTATCTGGTTTCTCTCGAGGAGGAGGTGGGTGACTATGACCTACTGTACTTATGCTGTCAAGTGACATTTCCGATCTACATAGATCCGCCTTGTCTGGTCTTCAAAACTATCTTTTGCGAAACTCGTATTTCTTTTAAACAGATACTTGCCGTTCTCGGCGGCGATCTCCGCGACGTATGGTGCGCTATTGCTATCCGCTGAACAGTGGGTGCTCAATTGTTAACTGTTCATCTATTGTATGGAAGTCTTTGCCACCGACACCAAGTACAGTGTATGTTCTTTTAAACTATTCCCCTTAACCTATGCTCACCCTGTGTATCAATATACACAGGATTGTAAAACTGCCTTCCTAGTCATGGGCGGCAAGTACTGCTTAACAATTAGTCAGACCCATGCTGATACCCAGTATGTCTGCGCCTCCCAGGATTCTGCTGCACACAATACTTGCTCGCTGAAGGTCAGTGTCTGCCGAATTCCATTGTTGTGGAAACTAAGTAGTTCAATTCAATGTACAAGCCATCCTTTTCATACGTGCGTACGCTGTGTGGGGGAAAAGTCCCATTCTTTTCTGGCTTCTCATATTCATATACCTGGTGAGATACAAGTGATAATATACACATATTAGCCTAATGTCGACATTCCTTAGGGTGTGGCCACTGGCGCATACTACACAACGTCTCTCTTCATCTCTTCTGCGACTCCTTGTAGGGTTGTTTGTGTGTCTTCAATTAGGCAAATGTGCTGACTGTCCCCAAAAAATATAACACAGCGACAGAAATCCGCCTCTTTTCATCTGGCTGTCTCCTTACATTCCCAAGCAGAGTTGACTGGATCTCGCTCGTGATATTGATATTCTCCGAGACCTGTCAGTCATATTTCTGTCCTACTTGATACGTTCTACAGCCTGACAGTGACATCAGTTACTCTCACAATGCTCCTGATCAGGGGGCTCGGGCACTGTAAGTATCACCTCTATTAGCTATATGTATTGCTGACTCTGGTGCATTAGTTCGGCACTCGAGATCTACAGTCGTACGCACATTGTACAAAGATGGTGACTTCCACACGTTTATCTTATTTCGGGGCCCCGGCCACTTACAACACGTTTTATTTATTTATTAGGTGTGTTTTACTATGTGACAGTTTTGGGTAAGCCGCACTTATGAAAAGAGGGTAGGTGTGTCTAACGAATGTTTGACTTAGCCGTGACCGTTGCAAATTTCGTGGTCATACGAACTGCTTCAGTGAGTAGGATCAATATACCGTTAATAGTATATGCTATAGGCTGACGCTATCGCCTTAGCCATTCTTGTGTAGTTTTCTGTTCAAGTGTGTATTAATTCCTTGTATTAGAAATCCGTCTGATTCTGTTCACCTCTGACAGTACTCAAGGGGTCATCCACAATATTCTCTGTACCCGCCTTCTCCTTCGCATACGGGGTGCATACGAATCCCTTTCGATCAACACAACATTTAGGGAAAATTCCCCATGGAGGCATAAAATCCATGCGCCAGAGCAATCTTATGCCCTGACCGATATATCCAGCTCCCCCACGTAAAATCCTACATTTTACTCATCCTTCAAGATTGCTTTTCCATGCACACTGACACAGTATTTCTCGATATTTATCTGCCCTTTGTACAAATAAATCCCAGAACCAAATTTATTCATGTTGTGAAAATACTATTCACTTTGCCGAGACCGATTTTCGATCCGAAACATGGGACTAGTCCTAGTCAATCTCAAGAATTGGTCCCCACTTCGGTGTAGTCTTGTTATTTGTGAGAACTGTGAGAAACGAGCTTGGCAATACATGGAAGTGCGATGGCAAGTAAGGTCACTTAGGATTCCGATACGATGGATGTGTAGTCTTCCCCTTTGCATGGTGAATACCCGATGGCTACTAATACGCTGGGAAACCTATATATACGAACTTGGGATACAGTAGATGTTGTAGTTTCGGTGATAGCTTGTGAACAACCGCTTCGCAGTCACACGTGGCTTCCTACATATATGATAAGGATCAACGACTCACTCAACAATCAGGTTATGGGTAGGATCAATCAGCTATCCGCATAACGAGAGAAATATTTTAAAAATTGCTGTGGTCTCCAAGCCACAACCTCAAGTGGTGGGGGGTTTCGTCGGCAAGATGCGGGTTTAATTCTCACGGACGGCTTTTCTTTGTAACTTATCAGCCTTGTGTACAGTGCTCGGGGAGCGGCATTACATGTAATATTCCGACCGATGCTCTAGACTTTTAATTGCCGTGAAATCTGCCCAACCGTGACACCGTCGGAATTTAGTTAGTAATCGACTTACTAAGTCTTGCGTTCCCCAACGATGATGTAAGCACAGGCAGATCCATATTTCGCTTCCGAAGGAGTACTCTGTCCGAGTCGCAGCTTAGTCACTGTCATAGCTCCAGGACGGTTCGCCTTGACGTCACGCAATTGGTTTATGATATGCTGATAAACGTAACGACGCTTTGCAAGACAACGACTTGGAGTGCGACTCGGAATGCAAGCACAGTATAAAAGACAGCGCAAGGCTCTTTTTAAATAATAAACCCACTTACTTGATATTCCCCCAACCGCAATACCACACTTTACAATGTCAGGATACAAGAATTTCGCGGTCGCCGGAGCTGGCAACGTTGGGAAATTTATCGTCAAGGCGCTCATACAGAAGAAGAATGAAGGGGCAATTTCCTCGGTTACAATTTTAACTCGCTCGGTATGATCAGCACAATTAATACTTCTCTTGTGCCGAAATTAACGCCGTTATTCTTGGCTCAGGCCGGCGGCCACGAAGATTTAGTCGCAAGTGGCGTTAAACTCGCCACTGTTGATTACGCCTCCCCTTCCTCGCTCAAATCTGCTCTTGATAATATCGACGTCGTCATCTCTACTCTCGGCAGGACAGCCATCGACTTGCAGGGAGATGTTGCGGCTGCTGCAAAGGCCGCAGGCGTGAAGCTATTCGTGCCATCTGAGTTCGGAAACCCTACCGACGGAGGCAAGAAAGGCTTTCCCAAGCAAAAAGATGACGCGAAGAACAAGTTGAAGGAGCTCGGGCTGCCGTACGCGGCGTTCTACACCGGTCCATTCCCTGACTATTTATTTAAGCCGTGAGTTAAGACGAAACATTTAGTGACTTTATCAGAATATTCATGTTGGGGCACCATAGCGGGTCTGCTGAAGCTTTTGGGTACGAGTTCGCAAAGGGCAAAGCGACCGTAGGCGGATCTGGCAACGCCGTCATTTCTTTCACCGCACAGGAAGATATCGCCAGATTTGTCGCACATGCACTAACCGCCTTTCCTCGGGAGAAGCTGGAGTGGCGTAAGCTACGCATCGAGGGAGATAGGACCGTAAGTACCTGGCTCGTCCCCATTTTCTTCCCCTTAGTCTGACTCGTAACCGCCCCACAGACAATCAACCAGATTCTTGCCGACTGGACCTCGCGCACAGGCAAGAAACTGGCTGTTACGCATCGCCCGAGATCGGATTTCGAGGAGGCAGTTTCGAAGAACCCGGCAGACGTCGTGTCCGTTTTGACTCTGGAGCTTGATTCCGGTAGGAGCGTTGTCGACGAGCCAGATGAGCTTGCTAATGCTGAATGGCCCGAGTGGAAGCCCAAGAAAGCTATTGATGCTATTCTTGAGGTTCAAGGACAGTAAAAGAAAGATGTCGTTAGCTAAATTGTGTCTCGTATGTGGACGTTCTACCATTACATTCCCGAGAATGCAGATAATTTTGTTCTTAAGAGGTAGCGAGGGTTTCCGAAAAATTTCTGTTTGAGGGCATTGAAGACAGTGAACTTGCAACAGAACATTGGGATTGGCACCCCTTGGGCCTTGAAGTTCGAGAGTATCCGCAGATGGCAACATGGCTATGACCCTTGATTAGTCTCTACGACCTTCACGACTTTCCACCCCGGACCTTTGTTTAGACGTCAATAGCTGTGTGCAGGAACGAGGGTTGATCGAAGGTTAACCGGCCAATTCGTCCTTCAGACGGTCTAGGCGCCAACATGGGATTCAGACAGGTAGCGGTCCCCACGAGCGTGTGCTTCGTGCTTGGTGAGTTCATATTCTTCCGCAATAAAAATTTCGCGCCATCTATCGGTTATTTTTTTTCAAGAATACATCAGTTTGGCGGCCGCCGTGAGTTTGTTCATATGGACTTTGTGCTTAAATTCTATTTTTTGCATGACACCTCTTCAGTTGGTCGGGGTCACTTCCTTCCGCTTACGAACCGATGTTTATGTATTTTTTCGTACGGACAGCTGATAATGTCCGTATCCCGTACGTAAAGCCGACACCAAGAGTCGCCATTATTCGACGGTAGCAGATAGAAGTCGCACATTGATTATTACATTGCCTTATTGGAGGCTCGCTTGACACTGACAACTTCCGATATTTCCAAAGTTGAGGATACCCGCACTGCTCAGGAACTAATCAACTCCATTAAAATTTCATTCCGAGTAAAATCTCGAGAAGAACACGGATCTTTCCAATACCAAAGCGTTGTTGGATACGATCGGATAAATTTCATCCATTGCAAAGACCTTGACTTGTCAGGGGTACATATAATTGGCACCCTCCTGCTGATTTCTTCACGAAATCAGTCCGTATCGTAATTGCGCTGCGGATACCTTCGCGGATCTTTCCTATGTGGACTCGGGGATAGTCGGAGCGTGCCTTCAGTAAACCGTACCGGCGACGAGACCATCCCGGAACGATGCATGATGGAGGCACATCGTACTTCGTTAACATTTGTGTAGATCGTGTGAAGGGCTGAAATCAGAATTTCGCTGCCATCCGGGCTTATGTACGGTATCAGCGATCCAATCCCACAGCGCTTTGAAGCCAGTTTACCACTTCCGCGACCTTCCTCAGCCCTGGGTCGCTTGCAGCTAGGCGTAAGTCAGGGCGGAAACGCCTGTCTGATGGGATCGAGGGAAGAGTGCGGTAACAGATGTGGAGGCGAGACGAGAGGTTCGGGAAGGCAGT
Organism: Coniferiporia sulphurascens; assembly: GCA_002794785.1. Classification (NCBI taxonomy): domain Eukaryota; kingdom Fungi; phylum Basidiomycota; class Agaricomycetes; order Hymenochaetales; family Hymenochaetaceae; genus Coniferiporia; species Coniferiporia sulphurascens. The sequence goes on from NBBA01000004.1 coordinate 1,208,180, forward strand.
GAGGGCGACAAATGGCGCTGCACGCTGCCCAGAGGCTTTGGCCACGGGTGGAGGGGAGGCAATGACATCTACTAATAGTCAGGGTTGCTTAATTGAACGGTGCACAAAATTCCCCTTACTTTCGAGATAAACTATGTCGCCCCTCTGCACACCATCGCTTATCTCATCCAAAGTTGTGTCGCTCTCCTTTACTCCTCCCCAGAGATCTGCGACCTCACGCCAAGCGGTCAGCTTGCAGACCGCACCATTTTCATCACCGACAACGAACTTGAGCACGCCAACCTCCTTGCCCGCGTCGGGTCCCTTCTTTATGACCACCGCGTCGGGGCCGTCTACCTCCAGCACAGCGACGAGTAACTGGACCCTTTTGGACCACTTCGCTGGCACGGAGCTACCGGAGTTGATGGCTGTTGAGACAGCAGAAAGCAAGGCCGAAAGGGGGGTAAGTGTGTGGAGATTGATAACGAACGTTGGGAACGCCGCAATCGACGAGGTAGAAGTGTGTGCGTATGATACAGAGGCGCTATTTTCCTGCGTCTCAAATTGCGTGTTTATATTTGCGCGCGAAAGGGCCTGGGGAGGGGCGAAGGATACGCGCGAACGCGTTTGTTCGGGGTCAGTCGGAGGCCAAGAAATGAGACTGCCCCTCTTTGAAACTGAATTGCAAAGTTAATTAACAACTAGGCAAGTTGAGCTCACAGCAACCCTCACCATCTTTCGAGCGCGTGTCGTCCCAGTTGCTCTGTTCATCTTTGTCGTGTGTTACCCAGTCTTCCTCCTCTTCCTCGTCGATAAAAATTACATTTTTGTACATTTCTGAGATCCGCTGGCTTGCTGCATCGAGGGTCGCTGGAGGTAGAATCCGCTCACTTTCGTCCTCGCCACCCGTTTCCCATTGGGTTGAAAAGCTTTCAATGTGTCTGCCGCTCCGTTGCAGTATGCTCTTCGAGTTCTGACGCTGAATCTTTGCGTGCGACGACCGGGATGCTGTCTGCCAATGAGGAGTGTCGTCCGCGTTCCTCCCCTTCAGCTCAGCAGCTGTCGGTGCCTTCAGAAATACTCTGTACATTTTGTAGCCAGTTCCACTGAAGACTTTTATTGCGGCGTTGAACACGGTCGGAATCGTATCGCGAGAGTTCAAACTAAATATGAGAGTGACACCAGCACGCGTCACGACTAGTCACAGGCCCTACAGCTCGCCGACACTCAGCCAAGTGCATTTACCAAGTCATGGCAGACATCACTCAGACAGACGTTTCGCGGCCCTCAGCGCTACCCACCGCTCGTCTCCGCCCATCTGCAGCGCAAGCTCAGTCTGTTGTCGACCAGAACTCCGACGAATATCTTGACTTCATCGAAGAAGAGTGGAACAAGAAGGTTGACGTCGAAGTTGAGACGCTTGTCGACGGCATGGTCGATATCGTCAACCTAGCCTCGGTGTGTGTGAACCTACCCTGTTATTCGGTTGCGTGTTCCCTGACGCATTGTGCGTTCTCCATAGATTGGTGATAAGGACAAATTCAAGATCGCACAGGAGTCTTTCCAGGCGCAGTGTCGCGCCGAGTCGATGGTTCGCGCAGCACATTCTTTGCTCTCCATCACACATTCCATGAAGCTCCTCCTGCTTCTCTCTGATGAGTCTCAAATTGCGTACCAACGTGACAGAGCGTTGAAAGACGCGAGGTCTGATGCAGAGGAGGCGAAGAAGAAAGCCACCAAACTTCTCAACGAATTGCTGGCAGATGTGAAGGAGGATACACACCCGCTACATGATCCGTCTGCAATGGAAGGAATAAGCAGCTGAACAGAGTCGTGAACTCTGTTGGGATAGTGTACGACTTTACCCCCTACACGGTTATAAGTTTCTCCATAGTGAGCAACTCCGCGAGCTTCGTTTGCTCCAGGGCATCTACTTTCTCCTTCGCCGCAGGGGCGAGCGGGCCGCGCACTCTTCCTGATCCATATCCAAATTCCTTCGTTATAATGGCTTTCAAGCCACCGATCCCCCCTATCTTCTTCACGACCCAATCGCCGTGGACGAGTAACGCCTGAATCTTCATCACTTCGTCCGTCTTTCCTTCTTTCCACAACCGGAACAATTTGGCGTGCACCTTCGGAAGGATGTTGACACTAGCGCCGATTACTCCCGCGCCGCCGACCAGGAGCGACGGCACGAACACATCCGAGGCCCCTGGAAAAACAGCAAACTCGGATGCAGGAAGCGTCGAAGTGAGGCGATGGAGCTTGCCGACGTTACCGCATGACAGCTTCGTGCCGACAATGTTAGGGTGTGCGGCGAGCGTCGTGAGGATGTCCGAATCAAGGTCAAGGCCCGCAGTGACGACAGGGAAGTTGTAGATCATAGTAGGAATAGGGGATCCGTCCGCAACCTGCAAATCCATTGAAAGTTATTCACTAATTGTATTCTCATTCTTGTCAACGTACCGTACGATGGAAGAGGATGATGTTCTCCTTGGTCATCTGGGGTGGCCATGTGGATGGGGTGAGCACGAGAGCGTAAGATGCCCCGGCCTCCTTTGCTTCTCGGCATAGTTGTATCGTCTCGCGGGTCGACTGGGCACCCGTCCCGGCGATAACGACCACGTTGGTGAAGCCGTTGGCGTCGAGTGTCTCCCGCGTGGTACGGAGGGCGAGCGATCTCTCAGCGTGTGAGAGGTGCTGAGCTTCACCGTTTGAGCCCTGCACGAGGATACCAGTCACACCGCCCTTATGGTGGTTCGGTCAGTACCGCATACACGCTGATGCTATGAGCCCTAAACAGTTAAGTGCGTACCTCCGCGAGGCGCAGGACGTGAGCCTTGATGAATGGAATGTCCAAGTCGTCATTTTCATTGAAGAATAATACGGCGGGAACATATACGCCTGGTGGAGGGGGAATCGACCTCGAGCTGGACATGGCTGCTACAGCGTACTCGCAGATCTGAGCGATCGACAATCAGCGCCACTGTTTCGTTACATAATTGTCATATAGCAAAGCGCACCTGAAGAGCTCCTGTAATTAGTAACTCATATTAATGGTACTAAGTACTGCGATTAGGCGATGAACAATGAAGTCTTCTAATGTTGAGTACGCGTAGTAGGGCCTTCTTGAATCTCTAAATTACCTTGTCTTGTGATCAGTACGGGGCCGGGCCTCTCACAAGAACATTGTCCAACGACAAGGTCTTCTTTCCACTCGCTTTTTGTTCGGGTAGAGGACCTGATAGATTTGGTGTCAAATTGTACGATCTGGAAGTAATGATGATATTTATTAGAGGCGAACATATGAACGTTCTTGTACACTATACGAGTATCTGCATCCTGCGTATGGAAAACACTACACTCACACAAATTTCCGTGTCGTGTTACTAATCATGATTTGGCAAAGCTCCTCTACAATTAATCGGAGACACAAATAATTATCAAGGTATATTCATCCCTTAAGCCGAGCGCCAAGCTCTAGTTCGGCACCACTCACCTGTATAGTACATGTGTCTTGGAAATGACATCCTCCTTACAGAAAATGTGCAGATATGCAAGGTCCAAGAAAACAGCGAGGTTGTGGGAAGAAAAGGGAAGAGAAGAAAATAAAGAAAGGGTTTAAACAAACGGTGGAAGAGATAAGGAGGCGTCGCGACAACCCGAAATATCGGCATCTCCCGGAAACCCTTCCTTTTCCGGTTCCTTTCCCTCTTCCTTGTCCTTTTCCCCTCGACCTATCCCCCTGGCTCATCTTCTTCCCAGTCAATCCATGTTCGAAGCACCATAAACTCCTAGCTCGGGTAGGTTTGGGCAAATGTACCTGGCGTAGGTCATCTATCTGTATAAGCGGTTTCACTCACTGGTAAGATCTTAACGCAATGAACTGCCTCCTGTATTTACCAGGTATTACTCAAGAGAACTGGTATGATCCAAAACGATCTATACAGCGCTATATACTCATAAGATGATTAGCACTACTAATATGTTCTGCTATGTTTTCGAACGGAAATTATATATTTCAGGCTGACAATTAATGTAGGGGACCAGATTAAACACCGTGTCCTGCCTCCACGAACAAATGCATCTTCATTCATACCCTACATACTTGAACACCGGATCAAACACCTGCCTCCACGAATGAATGCATCTTCATTCATACCCTACAATCTGAAAGAGAGTTCATACTTGATCCTTATATCAAACACATACCTTCATGAACATATGCATCTTCATTCGTACCCTACAATCCGAAAGAAAGTTCATACTTGGGTCTCAATTCCACAGGACTTCGCAGCCTTACTGAAAGTGGCACCAGAAAACTGGAATTTTCCCGATTGGAATTTGTCGTTGGACCAATGCAGTGTATCCATTGGCTGCATGAAACCCACTCCAGTTGTGCCATGTAGATGTTTAGTGCGTCTCACGTTACGGAACCCATCACAAGCTGCTGTACATTCTACGCCCATCCGCCGCCACCATACATATCGAGCAGATACGCAGTATGCATCATCGCACACTCGTGCCGATATGCGGGAAGCTATGCGAGAAGATCGTACAATTTTTCCTGTCTTGGCCGGATAACCCAGATGATGACTCGAAAACTGGGTCATCACCAGCAGAGACCTGACCCACAAGCGCGCCTTCATCCACGCCTTGTGGTCTTGAAGCAGAGTACACATCGGTGCCTCAACCCTACTGAACAAAAGAAACTGCTTGTCCCCAATGTTGGAGTTTGCTGGCTGCAAAATAAGATCCCATAGGCACCCGTAATATCGCGGCAGAAATTTCACGAGTAGTGTCTATGGTCTGATATTTCAGACTGTCTATTTACGACTGGGTATTTAAGTCCGCCCACAGACCGCCCAACCCCATCTCCAACTAGCTCACATCTTCAGTCAACCATGACGAACTCCCCCGCCGAAATGAAGCTCCCCGATATGCGCTCTCTGTGTCCATTCTCATGCTCTCTGAATCCCTTATACAAGCAAGTGGAGGAGGAATCTAATGCTTGGATTAGCAGCTATCATATTCTCGGTGACAAGACACATGAGATTTTCAAAAAATTAAGAGCACCTCTCATGGCGGCCTATACTTACCCATATGCTACACAAGAGAAGCTCAGGACGGGATCCGATCTATCGAACGTCCTTTACGGCATGGACGAAGTCAGTGATTTGCAGAGTGGCACAAACGCCCGTCTGACTATAGGTCGCCATGTCCGCACGCTACTCGGGGAACCATGCGACAACTCAGGCGTATCCCGCCTGGCCGCTGCGTACGTGTTCATCTGGCTTTTACGGTGTTGCGCACTTTTTGCAAGTGCCTTAAGTCACGATATCTCTAAATGTAACTATTTTCTAGGTTTCGAGCACGACTAATCGAGCAATTCGGTCCGCACAAAAAGAGTCTTAATCGCTTTTTGGATAATTACAAGATTTACATGGATGCTGTTGTCAAAGAGGCCGAACACCGAGAAAGCCAAACGATACTGTCTATAGAAGAATACCGGACATTCCGTAGGGAGAATGGTGGCGTGAAATCCTCCTTCGCTATGATCGAGTGCTGTCTTGGCATCGAGCTGCCCGACGAAATCATCGAGGACCCTACCTTCAAGCGATTGAACGACACTGGAATGGACATAATACTGTGGGCAAATGTACGTGCCGAATTCATATATAAATGGGTTGATATAGTACCCGCCCTTACTTTGCTTAATAGGATCTCCACTCTTACAACATGGAGCAAGCCAGGGAGGGCCACTCTTTTGCGAACATTGTCACCGTGGTGATGAAGGAGAAGGAGCTTGCCCTCCAGGATGCTATCGATTACGTCGCGGTGGAGTTTCAGGCGTTTCTGACACAATTTGTCGCATATAAAGCAATGCTCCCGTCGTTTGGTGAGGATGTGGATGTCCTTCTGAAAGGCTATGTCTCCGGTACGGAGGACTGGATTGCGGGGTACCTACAGTATTCCTACGAGACACCGAGGTACTTTGGGTCGGACAAAAAAGAGATCGAAAAGACGCATATCGTGAAGTTATTGAAGCTCGGCGAAACACTTTGATTCGCGGGAAGTGCATAGTAGTAACTGCCAAACGTTTCGGAGAGGCACACCACCGTCACAGTAATTACCCCGACCCCGACTTCCTGCGAGTTGAATGTAAAAAACCATGTATTCCCTTTCTTGACCGAACCATGTAATCTGACTTCAAGTATGCTCGAGTTGAGAATATCATTTCCAGCCTTCATTTTTAGGACTCAATATTTCTAAAAATATTCCTCTGAGCCGAAACCGCAGGTTTGGTACTGGTCCTTTTGGGTTTGAAACAGATTGATTTTTTTCTTCAGACAGAAGGCCACAAAGCAATTTATTTTGGGTTATATAACTCTACTGTAACAACGTGCTTACATGTAAAACACTATTAAGGGCTGGTGCGAGCGAAGAGATGGACAAACAGTGACGCCTGAAGTCCAAGGGTTGATCTAACACGAGGTGACAGACGCATCCAGACGGCCTTGCCTTATCTAGCATAGGTTAAGGCTAGATACCCTATTGATAGCTTTTAGCGTAGGTTAGGGAATATGGATGTGCTTAATCTGTCTGAAGCCCAATCTAGACGACTTGGCTTAAGATATGGGTAGGTGCATATATCCAGTCTGCACTCATCTAACAAGGCTTTTTTGGCAGTGATCTGGCATTAAGGTATGTACAGGTAAAGAATTGTGTCCTACACTTAGCTGGACAGGTCTACGTAGGATGCATATATTCACCTGCATAGACCTGGGTACAGGCTTGGACTTGTACTTTAAAATTTATGTGTTGTGCCACCAAGGGCGAAGGGTTCATTGCGCCTTGAACCTGAACCCCCATCACCCTGCTGATCCCATCCATCCCTGTGTTTTCAATGCTCCTGCTGCGGAAGCCCCCCACTGTTGCATGAAGGCATCCTGGTCAGTGAGGTTGAGGTAGATCTGCAGGATGTCGGTGGGCAGCTATTAAATAAATATAACGAACGATATAAATATAGTACGTGGTCATATGAACAACCACCTTACTAAGTGAACGATAATGCAATGATAATGCCATATGATACAGGAGCTAGATAGTTATAGTAGTACTAGCCCACAGAACGTGTATGTTACAATTTTCCTTCAAACCTCCTTACTGCGCTGACTCACTTCATCTTCGTCATCATTAGTCAGCGCAACTCCCCCATCTCTCTGTCTTACTCATCCTTATTCGCCTTGTGCCATAAGACGCCATGATGACACCTTATTGCACCATCATGACATCCTTTGCTTACTGATCACCATACTTGTATTACCAAGGCCTTCCTTGCATTTCCATGACCTTCCTTGCATTTCCATGACCTTCCATAGTCTGGTAAACACACCTAACCAAGTCGCTACAGTAACAAACACATAGAGTAGCATATAAGCATGTAACTTCAGTAGCACAAGCCCTAAGCTTGTGCTCTTTGTTCATACAAGCCCATTATCTGCTACCACCAGTCTACTGTGCGCCAGTGTGCCACTAGTCACTTCGTCATAACCCGACTCTCTCTCAGAAGCCCACTGCATCCACATCGTCGATCAGGAAGTCCCACCAATGATCCTCCTCGACTAACGACATCTAGGAAGCCCCATTGCTGTAACCATCAGCCCCGACGATCAGGAAGCCCCAACGTCGATCACCGCGTAACCGTTGAGCTTAACAGAAAGGTGCCTTGGTCTCAGCAGTAAAGATTCTTAAAAGGTCTACAGTTGACTGTTCAAGTGTTGTGTAACCCGACGCATGTTGTTCCAGCGAGTGCAAAGCCCCTTCACGTTCCCAACGGTATGACAGGGGCTTCGTCTGCCACTTGGGGCTGCTCATCCCATGCTCGATTGCAGAGATCTGCAATCTTAAAATCTACACACGTTGTGGTAGATGGTGAGGTGCAGTGGTGGTATTCAGGCAATATTAAATAAATATAACGAACGATATAAATATAGTACGTGGTCATATGAACAACCACCTTACTAAGTGAACGATAACGCAACGATAACGCCATACGATAGGAGCTAGTTAGTTATAGTAGTACTAGCCCACAGAACGTGTATATAAGGGGAGCTGGTCTCGCCCTAGAAATACATCGGTTTACGCTGATAACCCACCTTGCCTGAGTCTCACCACTGCACCTCATCGTCTACCACAACGTGCGTAGATTTTAAGAGGTTATGAGCCTTGACTCTAAACTAACGAAACGATTAACAAACCTATACATCCTCATATAACGAAATTATGTCTGACGGACAGAAACCAAACACTCGTGAGCAAACACGTTTGCAAAAATTATCAGGATTACGAATAATAGCTAACGAATTAAAAATAACGTACACACAGTCATCAACGATCGAAGAACTCGAAGAAAAAATTCAAAAAGCTAAAGATAGCAAAAGGTTAGTTGACCTAATACTTCAATGTAACCTAAGACAAATACCGATTAACGGAACAGAACAACAAATCCAAGATCGAATAAACAGGTATGATAATTCTACCAAAGATGAAAAATCAAAAATACGAATTGATTATAAACTGGAACTAACGAATCACGCTAAAGATTTAGGAATATCAGATCAAGGAAAATCATCCGAAATCAGATATCGAATAAGTACGTATTTGGGCATATCAGATCCAAATGAAAAAGCTCAATTTAAAATTGATAATCCTTATATTAAGCCAGAAGAAGAAAGCGATAAGAAAGAAGACAACGATAAAAAAGATAACGAAGAAGAAAACTCCGAAGAATCCAAAAATAACCCATCACGTGAGCCATCAGAGCCATCTGAACCTGACGATTCAGACGCTAACGATACCGAGGAAGATGAACCGAGTATGGCAACTAAACTCGCGGAACTCCAGAAATTCTTCGACGGAATTGAGAAACTCGACAGGCATCGAAACTACAAACTCTGGAACTTCAGAGTCCGAAGTGCAATCGAGAGTGCAGGTTACGGTAACTTGCTCACTAACTCCCCAGGAACTGGAGAGGCTGGTATATCAAGCGCTTTATATAACGGCATTATGCGCACTATGCCCGACAAAATATTGGCTTATTATCTTAATTTCTCTAAAGATATTCCAGCGCTACTCAAAGCGCTTGACGGACGATATAACGTCCAGACAACAATTACAAAGGGCTTTAACGAGGCTGCCCTTTTTGATATCAGAGGTCATGTCAGCCATTTCGATGGAACGCTCGATAACCTCAGCAATAAATACGAGGAACTAATAGCCCAAGGGGTAAAAGTTTCAGAGTCAACATATATATCGGCTATTACGAGGGCAACGCCCGAACAATATCAATACGTACTCACACAGAGTGAGTTATACATTAAAACGATTAACGAAACAAATCCGGACAAAGATGAAATTGAATTAACCCCTCAATTTTTACTAACGGCACTGAGAAACGCCTTTGAGGGGTGGCGTAAAAATCATCAGAGAACAGGAGCGGCGGCTAACCACCTGCCCAAGGACGAGCGGAACCACCCCTATTTCAGGGGCCGCGGACGCGGTAACAGCCGCGGTGTTCAACCACGAGGTCGCGGCTATAGAGGCCGTGGAGGATACATGCGAGGACGAGGTCGAGGGGGATATTCCCCTAACCAACAATCACACGTTATTAAGTGCTACAATTGTAACAAACTAGGGCACTTTAGTCGAGATTGCTGGGCGCCAAAAACGGAATGGACGAAGGCAGCTCAGAAGAAAAAAGAGGACGCGAACGACGACAAAGGAAAAGGGAAGGAAACGGGTGCGTCAGCGGCACCGACAACGACTGGGGCAAGTGCGGCCCAGGCTAAACATACCGCAGCAGCAGCAGCAACAAATATCGCATCGAGCTCTCGAATCGAATTAAGCGCCGTAATCGGTCACGGAGAAATCGGCGCATTCATAACCGAAGTTGACGATAACGACTTCGACATGGGAGAATTCCCAATTTATTCGTATAACGACTTCCTTGACAAAATCGGAAACTACGATAGCGCCATGGAAGACGTGGATGAAAACAATTTAAACGTAAGCATTAACGTTATAACAACAGAAAAAATTGCTAACAATATTTATTCCTCAATGGATATAATCGATACTGGTGCAACGATACATCTAACACCGTATCTAAATCGATTACGAAATACATATAAAACCGACACAATAACGATAACGGCCGCAAACAAAACAACGTTTATGGCTAACATAGTAGGGGATCTTAAGCTTTACATCCCCAACGGACACTCGGTAAGTGTCATAAAATTATCAAACGTATACTACAATCCCAAAATGAATATGACATTAGTCTCTCAAGGACTTCTATGTCAAGACGGTTACGAATTTATTTATAAAACAAATGAATGTATAATAAAGTATCCTAATGGATCTTTATGTGGAAAAATTAAAAATACAAATGGATTGTATAGTATATTTAACAATGATGTACAAGCAACTACAAAAAATGTAACATTATTTGAACTTCACAAAAAACTCGGGCATATAAGTTATGCTTACATAAAACGATTATTAAAAGAAAATCAAATTACAAATCAAAAAATATCAAATTACGATGAAACTCAATGCACAATCTGCATAGAAGCAAACATTAAAAAAATACAAATTCCAAAAATACGTATATCAAAATTAGCCGAAAAATTCGGCGATCATATACATATGGACATATGGGGTCCAGCATCCACACATGCTATAGGAGGATATAAATATCTTCTAACACTCGTAGATGATGCTACAAGATGGATAAAAATGATTCTATTAAAAACAAAAGACGAGGGCTTAAATGCTTATACGACTTGGGCTACTATGCTCAATACACAATTTAATATAAAAATAAAAATATTACAAAGCGATAATGACACAGTGTTTTTAAGCAAACAATTCACTGAATATTTAGAAAAAAATGGAACAATACGAAAGCTGACTGTTCACGATACGCCACAACAAAATGGAGTAGCAGAACGATCACATCAAACGATTTTAAACAATACACGAGTAAATCTGCTACAAGCAAAATTACCACCCAGTCTATGGGGAGAAGCTGTAAAATACAGTACTTACGTATACAATAGAACGCCAAAGAGCGCCATTAATTTTAAAACACCATATTTCAAACGATATAACGAAAATTACAACATAGACGATTTAAAAGAATTCAGCCAATATTGCATAATAAAACAAGAAGACGTAAATAAATTACAACCAAAAGGAATATATGCACAATGGTTAGGATTTGACGAAGAAAGTAAAGGTCATAGAACCTATCACAATAGAAAAATATCAGTCGAACGAAATCTACAATTTTTAGATTCTCCACCATCTAAAATTGAAGGGGAGAATATAACAGAAAAACAAAACGAACAAATAAAAGAATTAAATGAAAGACCAATAAGAAATATTAAAGCAACGAAACGATCATTAGGTCTAAACTTTGACGAACAAAACACAGTCGCTTATCTTACGGAATTTAATCAATTCAATACGGAATTAATAGGCGATCCGAATTCATATCAACAAGCGATCAATAGAATTGACGCAAATCATTGGATCACGGCAATGAAAGAAGAAATAAAAACGTTAATCGAAAGATCTACATGGAAAATCATTAATCCACCAAAAGAAGCAAACATAATCGGAACAAGATTTGTTTACAAAACAAAAAGATTAGCAAACGGAGATATCGAACGTTACAAAGCAAGATTAGTAGTTCAAGGATTTGCCCAGAAAGAAGGCATAGACTACTACTCAAACGACACATTCGCTCCAGTAGCACGATTAGCTACAGTAAGAACAATATTAAGTTGGAGCGCAACAAATAATTACGAAATTCACCAAATCGATATAAAATCAGCTTACTTATACGGTGAATTAGAAAAAGACGAAAACATATACATAAAACCACCACCAGGAAATCTAATTGAAATAAAACCTGGACAAGTTTTAAAACTAAATAAAGCCTTATACGGATTAAAACAAGCAGGCAGACGATGGTATAAAAAATTATCAGAAATATTAATTGGAATAGGACTGACAAGAGCAGTCCAAGATAACGCAGTATTCCTAAGAAAAGATAAAGGAAAAACAATCATAATACTTTTCATACATGTTGACGACATAACAATATGTGGCTTAAACCTAAAAATAGTAAAAGCCTTTAAAGAAGAAATTGGAAAACATGTAAAATTCACTGACGGAAACGATATACATTGGTTACTCGGGATTGAAATTGAAAGAAACCGAGACGAAAGAATCATAAAATTAAGACAAAAACATTATATTGATAATATAATAGAAAAATACAAATTAAAAGACGCCGCAACGGTACGAACACCAATGACACCAGGTCAAGTGTTAAAATCACTCGAAAATCCAAGTGAAGAAGAATTAAACTTCATGAAACAAATACCATATATGAACATGGTTGGAGCATTACGATATGCAGCAGATTGTACGAGACCTGACATATCATTCGCAACAGGTCAATTTGCTAGACATCTAAATAAACCTAGTATTGAACATTACAATGCAGTAAAACACTGTTTTAAATATTTAAAAGGAACGAACGATTATTGGTTAATACTCGGAGGAAAAGAACCAATCGAGTTAACCGGATACACTGACGCTGACGGAATGACACAAGAAGGACATAAAGCTATATCAGGATATATATTCCAAATAGGAAACGCAACAACATCCTGGTCAAGTAAAAAACAAGAATTAGTGTCCTTATCAGTATGCGAAGCAGAATTACAAGCTTTAACTCATGGAGTAAAAGAAGCTATATGGCTACGAAGACTGGTTGAAGAGGTACTGCAGACCTTAGATACACCTACGAAGATATTATGTGATAATCAAGCAGCCATAACAATAGTAAACTCAACAGAACAAAAATATACGCAACGAACAAAACATATTGACATACGAAAAGACTTCTTACGAGATTATATTGAAAATGAAACCATATCAGTTTCATATATTCCAACTGGACAGCAAAAGGCTGATATTATGACGAAAGCGCTAACGATAGAATTAATCAAACGTTTTACAAGTCTACTCCGCCTAGTAAAAGTTTGAAGGGGAGTATTAAATAAATATAACGAACGATATAAATATAGTACGTGGTCATATGAACAACCACCTTACTAAGTGAACGATAACGCAACGATAACGCCATACGATAGGAGCTAGTTAGTTATAGTAGTACTAGCCCACGGAACGTGTATATAAGGGGAGCTGGTCTCGCCCTAGAAATACATCGGTTTACGCTGATAACCCACCTTGCCTGAGTCTCACCACTGCACCTCATCGTCTACCACAACGTGCGTAGATTTTAAGAGGCAAGGTGGGTTATCAGCATAAACCAATGTATTTCTAGGGCGAGACCAGCTCCCCTTATATACATGTTCTGTGGGCTAGTACTACTATAACTATCTAGCTCCTATATCGTATGGCGTTATCGTTGCGTTATCGTTCACTTAGTAAGATGGTTGTTCATATGACCACGTACTATATTTATATCGTTTGTTGTATTTATTTAATATGCAACAATTCACTGAGTGACTTTTCCATAAGGTATGTCACATCGTCCGTCGCCCGGTCAAGTTGCTACCGCTTGCTTTTTGCTACTCTTCTCCTCGTCTAGGAACTGATCGGCACCGAACACGTCCGCAGTGTCCTTCTCAAACTGAACAGGACCTTCCCGCCGCTTCGCCTCAGCATATCCGACTTTTAAGCGAGCCTTGGTCTGCATACCCGTGCGTTTACAACCCACTTTCTGTCATCGCGAAGCCACCATGCTCACGATTTATCTTTTTTTTTCACCCGTCATGCGGCTCGCACCCCAACACTCGATTTTGTCCCTATTATTTAACCCATGTCCGTGGACATTTCCCGGTATTCATATTCCTACTGACTCCCCATTCACTGTTCTTCATGGCGTTTCCGCTTCGTCTCGAATACAGTCGCTGGTGCTTATCTGACCCTGCGAGAGCGCGTCGACGCCGTTACTTGCTCTTCTGACGCGGGAAGACAAACTTGGTGTGTATATTCCCTGCTTCTGTTACCTATTTCGACACTTCATTTATTCTTCTGCCACCTGCCACCTGACTCTTTTAAGTGCCGTGATCGTAGCCTTTCAACACGCTCCACTTCCTTTTCTCGAGCTTCAGTAAGCTGTGGCAGGACTCTGGTGCATCGTGACCACGGGTGGTTGTGCTCATTGTCGTTGCTGACTCGCTATCTTCACCACAAATAGGCGTATTGACGTCTAATCTCTGGGTAGGCTAGTATTTGTATACATGTATAGTACTGTATATTCTGAAATAAATTATATATTTATATATTTAACTATTAATACCGAGTTTTGTGGCATTTAATTTAATATATGCAGGTGGGTGTAGCACAGGGTTATTACAGGTGTATCCAGGTGCTCTGGCTGCCCCATGCCAGATGAATATTTATGCCCTAACTAAAGGTGACTGCAGGTCATAGTAGACTATATTTCAATATCTACGCTAGCATTTACACAGATCAACTAACTAGGGGGTTAGTGTAGGCCTTGCCCGGGTGACTTATTGCTCTGGCATAATGTGATGCCAGACAGGGTGGAATAACTTCGTGGAGGCCTGATTAGGAGGTCTACGCTAACCTACGCTAACCCTTGTTAGACCGGCGTAAAACGCGGTGACTGTTTCGTTACATAATCATCGAATAGCAAGCGCACCTGTAACTCATAACTCGTATTAATGGTGCCAAGTGCTGCGATTCGGCGATGAATAATGAAGTCTTCTAATGTTGGGCACGCGTAGTAGGGCTTTCTTGAACTGTAAACTTACCCTGTCTGCTGACTGTATGGAACTTCACAGGCCATCATAACGTCTATCTGCGCAAATTCAACTGAATATATGCTCGCAATTAGGAGTTAAGCTCACAATATGGAACCCATCACAAGTTTCTGTACATTCTAAGCCCGTTCACCGTCTCCACACGTATCGAGCAGATCCGCGGTGTTCACCATTGCATACGCGTGCAATAGTCCGCCAATATGCGATAATTTTTTTTATGCGAGAAGGCCGTACAATTTTTCTGATGATGAACCGAAATCGGGTCATCACCAGCGGAGGCCTGACCCACAAGCGCGCCTTCATCCACGCCATGTGGTCCTAAAGCGGAATACTAGTACACATCGGTGCCTCAACCCTACTGAACGAAAGAAACTGCTTGTCCCCATTGTTGGAGTTTGTCGGTCGCTAAGCAAGATTCTACAGGTATTCTTGGTATCGCAGCAGATAATTTTGCGAGCAATGTCTATGGTCTGATATTTCGGGTTATCTGTTTACGACTGGGTATTTAAACCCGCTTCCACAGGCCACCCAACCCCATCTCCAACCAGCCCACATACCGTCCATCTTCAGTCAGCCATGACGAACTCCCCCGCCGAAATGAAGCTCCCCGATATGCGCTCTCTGTGTCCATTCTCATGCTCTCTGAATCCCTTATACAAGCAAGTGGAGGAGGAATCTAATGCTTGGATTAGCAGCTATCATATTCTCGGTGACAAGACACATGAGATTTTCAAAAAATAAGAGCACCTCTCATGGCGGCCTATACTTACCCATTTGCCACACAAGAGAAACTCAGGACGGGATCCGATCTATTGAACGTCCTTTACGGCATAGACGAAGTCAGTGATTTGCAGAGTGGCGCAGACGCCCGTCTGGCTATGGATCGCCATGTCCGCACCCTGCTCGGCGAGTCATGCGACAACTCGGGCGTATCCCGTATGTCCGCCGCGTACGTGTTCATCTGACTTTTACGGTGTTGCACACTTTTCCCAAGGGCCGTTAGTCACGATAACTCTAAATGTAATTATTTTCTAGGTTTCGAGCACGACTAATCGAGCAATTCGGTCCGCACAAAAAGAGTCTTAATCGCTTTTTGGATAATTACAAGATTTACATGGATGCTGTTGTCAAAGAGGCCGAACACCGAGAAAGCCAAACGATACTGTCTATAGAAGAATACCGGACATTCCGTAGGGAGAATGGTGGCGTGAAATCCTCCTTCGCTATGATCGAGTGCTGTCTTGGCATCGAGCTGCCCGACGAAATCATCAAGGACCCTACCTTCAAGCGATTGAACGACACTGGAATGGAAATAATACTGTGGGCAAATGTAAGTGCCGAATTCACATATAAATGGGTTGATATAGTACCTAGCCTTACGTTTGCTTAATAGGATCTCCACTCTTACAACATGGAGCAAGCTAGGGAGGGCCACTCCTTTGCGAACATTGTCACCGTGGTGATGAAGGAGAAGGAGCTTGCCCTCCAGGATGCTATCGATTACGTCGCGATGGAGTTTAAGGCGTATCTGACACAATTTGTCGCGTATAAAGCAATGCTCCCGTCGTTTGGCGAGGATGTGGATGTCCTTCTGAAAGACTATATCTCCGGTATGGAGGACTGGATTGCGGGGTACCTACAGTATTCCTACGAGACACCGAGGTACTTCGGGTCGGACAGAATAGAAGTCGAAAGGACACATATCGTGAAGTTATTGAAGCTCGGCGAAACACTTTGATTCGCTGGAAGTGCATAGTAACTGCCAAACGTTTCGGAGAGGCGCACCACCGTCACAGTAATTACCCCGACCCCGACTTCCTGCGAGTTGAATGTATACGACCATGCACTCTCTTTCTTTACCGAACCATGTAATCTGACTTCAGGTATGCCCGAGTTGAGAATATCATGATGATAGGGTCAGCCTTCATTTTTAGGACTCAATATTTCTAAAAGTAGGTTTGAGACAGATTCATATTTTTCTTCAGACAGAAGGCCACAAAGCAATTTATTCTAGGTTATTTCTACGGTAACAACGTGCTTACATGTAAACACCATTAAGGGGCTGGTTCGATCGAAAAGATGGACAAACAGTGAGACCTGAAGTCCAAGCCAAGATCGTCTGTTTATCACAGCAAATCGTTGCAAGTCACTTTCCTGTAAGCCTGAAGAAAAATACATCCTGCTCTCTTCCCAAAAATGCAGGTGGGAAAATTTTCGAAAATCAAGAACAAGAATTGCCCAATGAAAGTTAACCCCGATCCGGCGCCTAAATCGTATCTAATGACGGACAAAGAAGGGTGGGAGTCAGGAAGAGGTATTGCAATTAATAGTGCCGATCAGGCTTCTCAATCGCCGGATTGGCGCTTTGCGGGCGTCTTTCACAGACCTCCCGGCATGCCTTCCTCTTTCGGTCCCGGTTCTGATTCCGACCCGATCCCAGTTCTAGTTTCCGGTTTCCAGTTCCTTTTCCTTTCCCTCTTCATTGGCCTTCCCCCCTACCTACCCTTCTTCTTCCAGCTCGTTCCATATGTTAGAACCACTTTTGGGAATCCCTCTCACTTCGAACCCTCGGCTCAGGTGGGCTTGGGCACGGCCAACTTGTTTGAGTAACCACCTAGTAAACGCAGTAGGCAGTTTATTGTGGTAGGATCCGCCGGTGAGTGAATCCGCATTTACAGAAAGAGGAACTAAGCCTCAAAACCACCTGATCCGAGGGTTCGTAGTGAGTGAGATTCCCAAAGGTGATTCGGAGTTAGCATGTTCTGAGCTGATCTGTACCGCGATACTATTTTATTAGAGATGAAGATCGCCATATTATCTGTTACATTTATGAACGAAAGTCATACATATCGGTTCTGATTGTTGAAGTGGAGAAAAAGTTATGTTGAAGCAGCGAATCAAATCCTTACCTTCATGAATGAATGTTAGTATCTCATTCATGCACTACAACCTGAAAGGGGAATTCATACTAGCGCCCCAATCCTCTCGATACGAGACCCATCACAAACCGTTATACGTTCTAACTTGAAGCCTGTCCGCCACCGCCACATGTATCGAGCGGATCCGCAGGGCATACTATCGCACACGCTTGCAACAGTCTGCCAATATGCGAAAAAAATATGCGGGGAAGAGCGCATAATTTTCCCCGTATGACCCGGATAACCCTTCCAGCTAAGAATGAAGCGAAATTGGGTCGTCAATAGCAGATTTCCGACCCGCAAGCGCTCTTTCGTCTACACCTTGCGGTCCTAAAGCAGAGTACATATTGGTGTTTCAATCCTATATAACCTACGGTTCTCAGAGAAGAAACTGCATGTATCTATTATCGGAGTTTTTCGGTCGCTAAGCAAGATTCTACAGGTATTCATGGTATCGCAGCAGATATTTTTTCGAGAAATGTCTATGGTCCGATATCAGATTGTCTGTCTACGACTGGGTATTTAAACCTGCTTCCGTGCGCTGCCAAAACTCCATCTTCAACCCAGACCACACGCCATCCATCTTCAGCCAGCTACGATGAACACCCGCACGGAGATAAAGCTTCCCGACATGCGCTCCATGTGTCCATTCTCTTTCTCTCTAAATCCTTTCTATAAGCAGGTGGGGGAAGAATCTAATGCTTGGATCAGCAGCTATCATATCCTCTGTGACAAAACGCATGGGTTTTTCAAAAAAACAAACGCGCCTCTCATGGCCGCCTATATTTATCCATTTGCCACTCAAGAGAAGCTCAGGACGGGTTCCGATCTAATTAATGTCCTTTTTGGCATGGACGAACTCAGTGATTTGCAGAGTGGCGCGAATGCCCGTCTGGCTATGGGTCACCATGTCCGCACGTTGCTCGGCGAACCATGCGACAGCTCTGGTGTTTCCAGGATGACTGCTGTGTACGTGCCCATTTGGCCCTTACGATGTTGTGCACTTTTTGCAAGTGTCGTTAGTCGTGAAATCTCTAATTATGGCTGTTTTCTAGTTTTCGAGCGCGGCTAATCCAGCAGTTTGGTCCACACAAAAAGAGCCTCACACGATTACTGAATAATTACAAGAACTACATGGACGCCGTCGTCGTAGAGGCTGAACGCCGAGAAAGCCAAACGATATTGTCCTCGGAAGAGTACCAGATATTCCGTAGGGAGAATGGCGCCGTAAAGCCCACCTTCGATATGATCGAATGCTGTCTTGGCATCGAGCTGCCTGACGAAGTTATCGAGGACGCTACCTTCAAACGATTGCACAATACTGGATTGGACATAATACTGTGGGCGAATGTGAGCGCTGACTTCACATATTTATAGACTGATGTATCTACCCTTGCGTCTGTTGAATAGGATCTCCACTCTTACAACATGGAGCAAGCTAGGGAGGGCCACTGTTTTTCGAACATTATCACCGTGGTGATGAAGGAGAAGGGGCTTTCCCTCCAGGAAGCTATCGACTACGTCGGAACAGAGTTCCACGGATTTCTTACACGATTTATCGCGCACAAAGCGGCTCTTCCATCATTCGGCGCTGTTGTGGATGCACATGTAAGGGGCTATGTCTCCGGTATGGAGGATTGGATTGCGGGGTATTTGCAGTTCTCCTACGAGACACCGAGATATTTTGGGTCGGATAGAAAAGAGGTCGAAAAGACGCATATCGTGAAGTTATTGAAGCGTGGCGAAACGCTTTGATTCCGAGTCGCGGGAAGTGCATAGTACACGCCGAACGTTTCGGAGGGGCGCACCACCAATAACCACCCTGTTTTCTCGTGAGCTAAATGTATATGTACTCTCTTTCTTGAATCTTGACCAAGTCATATAATCTGGCTTCAAATATGTCCGAGTTTAAAATATCATATGTTTTCTTGAGGATTTAGATCGCAGACGTCACCAAGGCTGCCGGAAGAAGCCGGCTTTATGCCGATCACGATTGTCAATATCACATGGTAAGGGACGCGCCCCGCGGCCGAATCGTCTTAAGTAATAAGTAGCATCATCAGCTACAACCCCATCCCCCAACCTACTCTTTCGTGCGTCCATACTCAGCACACGCGTCTGTCCCCCGCACATCCCACCGCACATTGTTGTACTCGTCATGTCCGACCTCAAAGTCGAAGGTTTCAAGGTGCGAGTCGCGCGTCTGCATGAATTTAGGTCGGACGGAAGTCGCTGACCTCACACCAGTCGTCCGACATCCTCGCCGAGCTCGGCGCGGCGTTCGAGTCGTTCAGCGAGACTGAGAAGAAGAATCAGATGAAGAAGGTGCGTGGTGTGTGCGCACTCTACCGCATTCGGCTTACTACTGACGGCCCTGTTCTTTTTTTTCTTTTTCTTTCCTGGTAGGCGAACGGCATATTCGAGATGCGCATCAAGAACGCAGAGGGAAAGGAGGCCGTGTGGACGATTGATATGAAGAAAACGGGCACGGTCTACAAGGGCGCGGCGAAGCCGAAGCCGGACGTCGCGATCATCCTCGCGGATGACACGTTCGTACAGCTCTCCGAGGGCAAGGTACGTTTTCGGTTCCATTATTGCATGACGGAGACTAGTATTCAAACCTTTTGGATTATGTGCAGCTGGACGGCCAAAAAGCCTTCATGACCGGAAAACTGAAGACGAAGGGAAACATGATGCTCGCGACGAAGCTTGATGGTATATTGAAGGCAAGTCCTGCTTCCTGGTTCGACAAAAGTTTGTCACTAATTGACGCCGTTTAGTCCGCCAAGACCAAAGCCAAACTTTAAGTAGATGTCCTGCAATTTGCGAACATCGCCGCTTCTCCGTACCATGTACGTATTTGTTGTACATATTCTTATATACGGTATTGTCCACGGCTCGAAAGCGGCTCTGCACACTTAATGTAGATAAACGCCTCGATATTGTCGCATGTGGACTCTGAAGGAGCAATGAAAAACAAAACAAAAAAGCTTTTTACAACCGCAATACGCGCAAAGGAAATGAGACTATTGGATACATGAGAATGCCGAGGATTAGGAGTGTGCAATAGCAGAACGTTACGGGAGAGCAGATATTAGAAAGTTGAATCGCTTGTTGGCCAGTTGTAGCTGTCAAAGGGAAATGACACGGGTCCAAAGGAAGTCGAGAGTGCGGCCGCATGTAAGAAGTCGGAATATGCGGATACCGTATTCATTGAGGCGAGAAGATCGGTGTACGACCCAAAATTATCATCCATGCCCTCCTGGAGCACAGCGGCCGGTTTTAGGGAAAGCGACGAAGTTGGGAAGGATGCGGACCACTCGGGGGCGAAAGTATTGGGGTCGGGAGTAGGGTAGAAAAAGCACAAATCCGGGTCAATTTCGTTAAAGTCCGAAGGACATTGAGGAGAGGACGACTGGAAAGGGATGTGACTCGGAGGCGGGAGGGAGAAATCGGCTTTCTGGAACTGAATAGAAACGTTAGGTGTGATTTCGGCAGTATAAGATAACGTGTTACACACATCGGTGGACATGTCAAAGAATAGTGTTGACGGTACTGGGGTGGCTGGGGTGCCATCCCTGCTTGAAGACGAGGATGACGCATACGTCAAAGCCGGTGAAGCACTCCTGCTCGACTCGTAGCCGGGGCTCAGCGTCGCCGTAGACTTGATGCTCCCAGACGAGGTGGAAATTGCTTCCGCTGCGGCCCTTGCCTTTTCCCGTACTCTTTTCGACGGCGGACGGACTCTCTTCCTCTCAACCGGCTCGATGCCCGCCGCCATCTCGAGTTCGCGCTTGAGCTTCGCCTCCTCCGCCATGCGGAAGAAGCGCGTACGGCCTTCGTGCGGCTCTGCACGCCACATCGCTGCAACCTCACGCGAGACATCGTTCTGGTGCGTGATTCCTGGCGGGAGCAGCTTGTGCGCGATGATGTGCGAGCGGTAGAGGAAGAACGCATTAGATGTTCTCTTTCTCTTAGTCGGGCGGACGGCGGGACCAGGCCTAGACTGTTGAAATGGTTCAGGGTGGAACTCAAAGTCATTCGGGCCATGGTGCTCTAGTATGCCCGATCGTCAATATATGCGGGTGAAGCTGGGATGACAGGAGCGTACCCGTGTGTGGATATGAATCCGAAGTCTGAACCATGGTGAACCCGCGAACGGCGGGCATTTTTAAACAATGTAGATGTGCAAAGGCACGCAGGAGAGGGGATTGTTGAGGCCATAGTGTGCAGCTGGATGCTGAGCTTTTCTACTCGCATAGTCGTGGACGCGGACGAAGAGGAGAGTGCCCAAAAGGGAAGGACTACGCGTTATTATCACGTCGTGTTTTCGCCTCGTTCGATATAGAAACCATGCGTTATAATCACATCGCTTTGCCGTTTTCGTCCAAGTATAATTTGCGCTACCGGTAATCCTAATTCGCCCTTCGGTCCGCTTCGTCTTCAAAATTGCGTGTCATCACTCTGACTTTGTTCTACTACTAGTACTGGTGTAAAACTAATGTTATAACACGACGTCTAGCTGAGGCGGTATCCCCCGTCTACGGAAATGCTTTGCCCTGTAGTCTAGTCAGTAAATAATGGCACCCTCTTGCGTCGCTCCTCTCACCGTTTATAAAGTACGCCTCGGGCTTAACCAGATACGAAACGATACTTGCGACTGAATCAGGTCCTGCGGCAGGCGTGTCCGGAGGCATGCCGAACAACTGCGGTAGCACTCTATTAGCGAATATCTCCGAGTGTGGTAAGCACTAAACATGCCTTTTTCAGAGCGGCATGGTTATCGTCTTCAAGGCCAGATGAATAGGCTGGGAAATTAGGGAGGATATGAGCAAGGATTACTTCAGGCTTAGATTAGTCAACTAACTGAGCGGAGTATCGATAATCCCCGGTGCGTAAGTGTTCACCGTAATACCGTATTTCTGAAGCTCGTGCGCTTATCGCAGCAAAAACGGACAGGTAACGAAGGAGATACATCAGTCGGTGAGAAATGCCCGAATGTTAATTATAGTCCTACAAGCGCAGTGGGTTATTCCTCTAATAGCGAACTTTGATGCAGCATACGCCGATACATTTGGGCCTCCTGTTAGTAAACTCAGCGCGGGCTCTTTGGAACGCTGCAATTGGGAGCACCTTGTATACCAGCCGCCGAGGAAGCACCTTTTTTTCTCATTTCAATCATATAGATACTTTTGCCCAAGGAAAGATGGATCACCTATCAGCCTTCCCCCACGACCCTGGTTAATCATCTGGAGAGCAGCATGCTTATAACACAGGAATACGCCACGGCTGTTTACGGCGTGGGCAAAGTCAAACTGTTCAACCGTAGCTGGAATGCGGAAACTTTATTTTACCCGTTCGTTTTTGTTAATGAATACGGTACCCACTTCCAAGAAAAGGACTAATTGTCCCAACACCGGCGTTTGCTATCATCTAATAACAAAGAAGAGTCATTAAGTTCAGGGACACCGACCTGATCTCTTACGCACAATATCAACACTCCCGAGTTCCTGCACCGTCTTCCTAATCATACCGATTACCTCCTGCTCAGATGAGACGTCCGCGAGCACAGAGACTGCGCGTCGCCCTTTTTCCTTCAACTCCGCAACAAGCTCGTCAACCTGTGCGGCCTTCGCGCGGATATCGTTGACCGCGATATCGATACCGTCGTCTGCGAGCCGGTGGGCTATGCTGTAACCGATACCCTGTGCTGCTCCGGTGACAACAGCTACGCGGGGTGAGTATCTGTGCTGGGGGTTCAGCGTGGCTGAGTTGTTCATGTCAATATCGGCGAGTTGTTCCAGAGCGGTTGGGGGAAACCCCCTAGGATGGACTCGTAACTGTCCTTATGTATGCATCTTGTGCCCTCAAACTGTATGGAGCTAGCAGCAGGAATGTATGCCAGAAGACGTGCGCCCTGGACTGCACACAATTTGTCTTCACCGTTTCTGAGACCCGAGTCCATTTTTAGAACGAGGACCAGACTGGAAGTATAAAATGACCAGGTGAGCAAAGCGAGACCAGTAATGGAGGACATAATGTAAGGTCCTGAGACCAAGGATGTCAAGGGTACCTAAGAGTCGTCCGAGAAGGGTTCGCTGAGTCTTGAGCTTCCAATTGGCATCCTCCGACTGCAAAAACCAAAGTCTGGTTTCAAGTACGTGCAACATATTGTCCAATTCGGTGTATGTGGTTGCATCTGAGCTGTAACGATGTAGTAAATGGAAGAGTAATCATTTAGGTGGCAGTGAGTCGGAGAGAAAGAATGATGTGAAGGTAGGCAGCGAGTATCGAAAGCCTTTCCTCGGTAGGGAAGCTCGTCCGAAGACGAACTCCGAGACTTGTGTTCGTATAGAAGTGCCCCAGTCGCCAGCAAGAATGAAGGCCATTGACATTGATGACTAAGATATTGGGGTCTCGAAATAGCGCTGAAAAAAAGGACGTAACGGAAGCTTCGGAAGTTCTCCAGGTCGCCAACGCCGGGTTTTTACACATGCTGTATCCCTTTAAGGTCAAGTCAGAATGATGTGCCTTGTCAAATGGAGCCACGATATGAATGATTGAAAAACTTTTGCCGGACGGAAGAAGTAGCCAGCATTGATTCGGAGGTGAAAACCTTAAAGCATCCTGTTAGTATGGAATCGTACTTTGGAAGCATTAGTACAGGGGGATTC
This sequence comes from Coniferiporia sulphurascens, assembly GCA_002794785.1. Lineage (NCBI taxonomy): Eukaryota > Fungi > Basidiomycota > Agaricomycetes > Hymenochaetales > Hymenochaetaceae > Coniferiporia > Coniferiporia sulphurascens. The sequence goes on from NBBA01000004.1 coordinate 1,232,648, forward strand.
CCGCGATCTTTTTATAGTTCAGTGGAGAAGAGCGAAGATGTTTTGCATGCCTTTCCAGAATCTGTGGAGGACTAGACCAGAGTAGGGCCCGGAAGTTTTATTGCTATTTAGCATGAATACAACAAGCCAATCTGAGAACATTTGCACGGTGGACAAGACGGTTCCTTCGGCGTGGTGGCAGTCCCGAGATGTAAGAAGGTCGAGTCCCAACTAGTCCTCTAGCATTCCCAGTCGATATAAAAAGTGCGAGGTCCAAAAACGTTATTGTCGTTTATGGGAGATGAGACATACGTCTAAAAGCCGCAGGAAAGAGCGCGCCGTTTAGGAAACTTGAATGAGGCAGGACCGGGCCGTCCAGGGGACCTGAAGCTTGTAATCCCAAGTTGCATATTTTTACTTCTGGATAGAAGTAGCACTAAGGGGTCAGTGAGGTTTCTCGTGTAATGGACTGTAGCTTCGTTGTTTTATTCGTAGTTTCAGTCACATTTGCCATTCAAATTTTGCTTGTTGAGTTGTTCGGGGCTCCGAGTCGGCTCGGGTTCCGGAACGCCTCCAAAAAAAAGGTAACATCACGTGCCCGTTACGACACGCGCAGCGCCCGCGCCCTCGTCACCGCGCTTACTAAGTTTAGGAACGCTCCTTGCTACTTATCTACTCCCGGTTCAGTGAGCCAGAGTAAGAGAAATGGATCCGGAGGTTACTTGGTAAACTCCCTCTTTAACTCTTTAAACATTCCGCTTATATGACTTCGCCAGCCCAGTATGCTCTCGTCAAGTCCCTGGACATTACATCAACCAGCATCTCGACGCTAATTGTTCGGATGCTGGTCCTTCAGCCGCCGCGTCGTCAACTCAGTCAGGCTCTTCTAAGGCCAAGCCGCGGGGGATACCACCGCAAAAAGTGCCTGGTAGTAGTACCTCCAAGAAAGCAGACCAGACCAATTTGCCGCTCGCGTCGATATTTAGCAAACCCAATGCATCGCAGGCTCCTCCAAGCTCCCCGAGCACTTCCTTTCTTACTCCTTCGCGACCTTCAACCAGTAAGCGGCCTGCAGAGCCACCTGAGACTACGCCGGCAAAGGGAGAGTACCAATTGCGCACGTCATATGGTCAGTCGAACCCAAGTAAGCGCGCAAGGACAACTGCGTCGAATCTGGAGAGCGCGCAACCGCTCCCTGAACGGTTGCGCCCTCAGTCGCTTGAGGAGTTTGTAGGCCAGCCGCACCTTACAGGGCCAGACTCGCTGCTCATGCGTCTCCTTGACTCGGGCTCGAGCATGGGAAGTGTCATATTTTGGGGACCTCCGGGGTGCGGCAAGACAACTCTCGCGCGGCTGCTTGCGAAAAGATCGGGCGCCGTATTTAAGGAGCTGTCGGCGACTGATGTAGGAATTAAAGAGGTTAGACAAGTGTTTGAAGAAGCAAAAGGGCTCTTGTCGCTGACCGGGAGGTGGGATTGGCATTTATAAACGGAGGTATGGCCAAAATTGATATGACCACATTTAGAAAGACCATCCTATTCTTGGATGAGGTTCATCGGTTCAATAGAGCACAGCAGGTATGACTTAACGTGACTACAGATCTCTTTAGCCCCTCAAATTGTGTTGAATTGAATTAGGATATATTTTTGCCATACGTTGAGCAAGGGTACATTCAGGTTTGAGGATAACTTATATTCAATTGTGTCATTGTGGCTGACAAAATTACTTTAGCTCATCGGGGCAACGACAGAGAATCCGTCTTTCAAGGTAAATGGCGCGCTGCTGAGCCGATGTCGGTAAGCAACATTATTGCAATACCGCAATGAGATGCCGCAACTGACTTTGCTTTAGAGTGTTTGTACTGGATCGCCTCACGGAGGAAGACATCAAAGAAATAATAATGCGAGCCGTGGCTCGTGTCTCTCAGCCAGAAGACAATGCAGCGGATCTGCTTGATGATGCACACTTAACTTCTCCGACTACCGAGCTCCTTTCCTCCTCTCAGCCAGGCTCTTCGCAAACATCATCATCAACGCTTTTACCTGCTACGCCGACACCATTGCCTTTCCCGGCCTACCCACAGATCACACAGCAGGTCCTTTCGTCGCTCGTATCCCTCTCAACGGGTGACGCGCGCACCGCCCTCTCCCTTCTTTCCCTCGCATTGACCTCGCCGCCCACGACGCCCACGTCGGTTTTGCTCGACTCGCTCCGGAAGAGCGTGATCGCTGGCTACGACCGTACGGGTGACTCGCATTACGATCTCATCAGCGCGCTGCACAAGAGTGTACGCGGTAGCGCGGGCAGCGCCGCGCTGTACTGGCTCGCTCGCATGCTACGCGGGGGCGAGGACCCATTGTACATCGCGCGTCGCATGGTCGTATGCGCGAGTGAGGATATCGGGCTCGCAGACCCTAAGGCCCTGCCGTTGGTGCGCCCTGATTTCAGCTTTACTTCTTACGTTCTTACTCACATGTATGGCGAAGGCTATGGCGACGTATCAAGCGTGCCAAGTCATCGGCATGCCCGAATGCCGTATCAACCTCGCCCACCTCGTCTCGTACCTCTCAGAGGCACCAAAGTCTACGCGCTCATACATGGGTTACAAGCGTGCAGAGGCGGCGGCGGCGCGGGATATGACGCTCCCTGTGCCTATGCAGCTCCGGAACGCGCCAACGAAGCTCATGGCACAACTTGGGTATGCAGAGGGATACCGATATAACCCGGACTTTGCGTACGCCCTTCTCTTTTCCGTTTGTCATGTCGATGTGGATGCTGAAACTCCGGTGGCAGACACCCGGTGCACAACGAGTATTTACCCACTGAATTTAAAGACGACGTCTTTTTGTTGAAGGAGGGCGACTTGTCTGATAAAGTTTGGGATGAGGAGGCGCTGGAGGTTTGGGAGAGGGAGCGGAATGACGGCGCAAGGTGGGAGGGAAGGGGGACGAAGTCTTTGGATGCGGATTCTGGCTGAATGAGATGCTTGTGGCGGATCGATGTCTCCCACATTTGAATACTTGCTTTGTACTTGCTATCTTACTTTCCATAACTGCATTTTTTAATAACGCATCATATGTTTGTATATGTAATGGTTAAACATCGCCTATTCTATTCCAACAGCCCGGTTAACAATAAAAAAAGTGAAAGCACGAAGAGAACACATGTACACGCTTTAATGCGGGTGAAAAGCATATCCTACCAGCACATGAGAGGAGAATAAGGAAAATATCACAGCGTCCATAAATGTCCGTTCGACCAGCTAAGAAGCCAAGTTCTGTATTACCAAGTGAATATATAAGGACGTCCCGCTGAGCCTGACTGCCCCTGGCGCTGTTGGACACGTGAAGAAGAAGGGGGAGCATACGATTGCTGAGGAGCACTGTTCTTAGGTGCACGAGAGCTAAGATGTTCAGGCGGGGGGAGGTACAGCCCGAGAGCGTTGACAAACGACGACTCGCCCTCATTTATGCACGACGCGTCTGGCGGGGGATAGGGGGGAGAAAGCCACCCGTTGGTGAAGGTGTCTTCTGAACCGAAGTCGAGTTCTGCCTCGGAAGGGTTGAACGGGTTGGAGGGTAGGGAAGAGAACGAGCGCAAGGACGGAGAAGCGGGTAGTTCCTGGAGTCCAATCTAAAAGCAACATTTAGTGGGTATGGAGGTCTGGGATAAGGGTGAAGGGGGGCGTACCCTTGGTGTGGCCGGCATGGTAAAGCCCGAATCCGGGAAGGAGAACGAGGAAGAGGCGCTTGGAGCGTGAGACGACGAAGGCTCGTAGGAGTACGCGAGCGCGGGGTCGGCAAGAGACGCGTTGAAGGCCGCAAGGGCCTTCCCGTCCTCCTGTTTATTGCCTTCATTCCAGATGTCTGGTTCCTCTGGAATCGCGGTATAGTACATGCCCCTCTCATCTAGAGGCACGAGGGACCGCGTGCGGGACGTCGGGCTGCGACAAGCACGTTTCCTGGATGGTAAGCTGGCGCATGACGATTGGATGTGTGTGCTGCAGCCATCCAGGCTTAGGTAGCCTGCATCGGTGGTCAGCTTGACACAAAGCCGAAAGAGCCAATGCCGGGACGTACCCATATTGCGGTGCACAGAGGCAAACTCGTATGTCGCGGATACCGAGGGCATATTTTCGAAGGAAGACGAGTATTGGGGATGTATGTGGGCATTTCAGGTTGATTTTCGAGCGCTTTTCTACCTGAAACGAATGTGGGGCAAGGTCTTCGTTGTTTGAGAAAGGGAAGGCGCGTTCTGGCCTAATTTGGAATACTATACGTGAGCCCAGTTTACACGTGTTCTACAAAAAAGGCAATATACTTCGGTATAATCACCAGCACGGTTTTGTCCAATATTGTACCCGCCCTTGCGGCTGTGGACGATGAGGACATGCGTACGAAAGCCGAACCTTTAAGGGTTTTAAAGCGTGATAGGCGGATCATTCCAACTGGAGAGACGCCCAGTATGTCCGAACCCATAATTGGAACGTGTCCTTTTTTCCGCTTTTCAAAAGAAAAGGAGACGTTGGTGGGAATTTCTATCGACACTTTTAAGATGTCTTGAGCATAATGGGAAGGAAAGCGTACATGATGGCGGCAGCATACTACCGGCGGTGCAGACGGCAGCAGCGCTGCAGCCTGCAGCGGCACAAACGTGACCGTGATTGTGTTATTTTGTGACTTCGTGACGTACGCGCCGAGAGTCTTCGTCAAGTCTTCCGATGCAGCTCAGCTTCACCAACGGACGCTATTTCGACATTGTTTACCACCCCAAGCTGGGACGTCGAGTACCGCAGGCTGGACTGTAGATAGGGATCTGAGGGCGTGGATGCGAGGGAGACTTCGTCTGGTCATCCACTGACCGCCGTTCACTCCGTCGCACTCGAACACAACTCCCAGCTTCAAGTCGCTCTTTTCCGCGTCTGCTATACATATTCTCAATCTCGGAGTCGTATCCGGAAGCTATGGTCACCTTCAGGATGCTGTCGCGCACTCAGAGGCAGTTTTCCCCGATGTTCTACTCATCTCTCCGTCCCAGGCAAGGTATGCACTCGCCATACGCGCAATCCTTCCGCCGTATGCATGTTCGCGCCTTGTCGTACTCGGCGATCCCGAAAATTCTTGCACGGGCGTTTAGGATACCCGTTGCTGGGGCTACGGTAGGTGCTGGTGCCCTGGGCTACGCGAACTACAAGTTCGAAGGTGCGTCAAATCGACTCGAGAGGACTGCGACATGAACTGAACACCAATGACAGAGCTCAAGAAAGCGTCGACCGGGTGGTTAAATACCGTCCAGGAAACGGCAACTGACGCTTTTGATACGGCTTCGGATGGGTTCAAGATAGTTCAGTCTCGTCTGTCTGAGGTTCAGTTTCCGGATGTGGAGACTCCCCAATTTCTGAAGGACCTCTTTTCGGCCCGCGAGAAGAAAAGCAACGGGGGAAATCCCAACGGAGGGAGCAATGAAGGTGGCAAGTCCGGCGGCCCCCCAAATGGTGAAGACGCAGCACTCGCTGCACTCGCTGCTGCTACCCTCGCTGGACCTTCATATTCGTCCGACGAACAAGACATCCAGGGGGATGCTGACGCGCAGCCGAATGAATTGATGCATCTTACTCGGGAACTCATCAAAATAAGAAGTATGCTGCTTAGTGTGGATCGAAATGACGCTCTGAAACTTCCCAGTATCGTTGTCATCGGCTCACAGAGTTCGGGAAAGAGCTCGGTTCTGGAGGCAATTGTAGGCCATGAATTTCTTCCTAAGTGAGTAGCCTGGTTGAATTTTAAATAGCGGTGTATTTATTTTTTACTTTTCACATAGGGGGAATAACATGGTAACGCGGCGTCCGATTGAATTGACCCTTGTTCACACGCCCGCAACACCTGGAAACAATGGACCACAGGAATACGGCGAATTTCCTTCGCTCGGGCTTGGCAAGATTACGGACTTCGAGCAGATACAACGCACACTCACGGATTTGAATCTTGCTGTACCCGCGAGCGAATGTGTTTCCAACGAGCCAATTGACTTGCGGATATACAGCCCGCACGTACCAGACTTGACCATGATCGATCTTCCTGGGTATATTCAAATTCCGTCCATGGACCAACCAGAAACGCTCAAAGAGCAGATTGCCTCGCTGTGCGATCGCTATATCCGCGAACCCAATCTCATTCTCGCCGTCTGTGCCGCTGACGTGGATTTGGCGAATTCACCGGCGCTCCGTGCTAGCCGAAAGGTTGACCCCCTTGGCATGCGCACCGTCGGTGTCGTTACAAAGATGGATCTGGTTCCTCCCGAAGTGGGGGCAGAGATTTTGTCCGGAAACAGGTATCCGCTCCATCTGGGCTACGTCGGTGTTGTTTGCAAGTCATCCGGAAAGAAGCGTGGTAAAGAAACTCCTGGACAACTCGTCAAAAGGGCTGAGAACGAGTACTTCACCACCCATAAGGA